>CM037073.1:4293588-5602338 GCA_020882685.1 Aphelinus atriplicis
GGTCGGCAACGATGATCCTTGCTATTCATTTTTAATTCCCAACAAAATCGGCACGTACTGCGGGGCTATTCGCCAACGAAACTAAATTGAATAGTTTAATCACGGCATTTTTCTTGTGCGCCGCCTCGATTTGTCTCGGTTCTTCCGTTGGTCCGGGGGGGCTATTTGTCTCTTTCTGTTGTGGTTTACACCACTCGAGCCGGCCGCAGCGGCCATTCATCAGGAGCTTTTGGGCCACCCTTGCGCCACAGAGAGGAGAAAGAGCGAAGGAGACCGAAACAGAGTATTGTGCGGACGGGGGTTGGGGGGCAGGAGGCAAAAAACACCAGAGGAAGACGCCGGAGTGATTCTTTTGTGAACCTCCTCTTGTTTTCATACATACACACACACACACACACACACACACACACACACACACAGAGTATCATCGATTGTTCGAATCACTTCGAGGCCATTGGCGTGTGTCCGAGCCACGCGGCATTACGTCCTCTATAATTCACGGCGAGATCGCTTTTCGCTTAGGGGAGAAGCTGTTATTTACGCGGCTCGAGGATAATAAGGGACGTACACGCGTAATTAGGCGGTCGCATTGTGATGGATTCGACTCGCGGCGCCGCTGAAAGAAAGCCAATTCTCATCGTGGCTTATTCCACTCGGCGATTTGGCGAAAATCAATTCGCGAACTTTCTCGTATTGTGTCTGATATTTGTGTATCGCTCGAAAAAAATCCCACATGTGTTTTGAGAAAATTGACGTGAGCACGCGAGAGAGGACACTCGTGTAGGGGCTAAATGCTCGAGTGGACAAGGCCGGGCGCGGTCTTAATGACACAATTTACTCCGTCGAATGCGAGTGGTGCAGTGACGAGGCTCGGCAGAGAAAGAAAAACAAAAACAACCACTTGAACACACATCTTAACCTCTTGTCCTCCTTTGTACTCTCTTTCTCTTGCTCTAGCTTGTTCTTTCGCTAATCGCCAATGCGTACGGCACACGTGTGTCGAATTCCCAGGGACAACCTTGGCATTGCGAGAGGTGTAGACACGACTTGGATCCTCAAGACTTCATCAGCGTATAGGATCGCTCGTATACCATATACGATCGATCCGAAGAGTCAAATATATATATATATATATATACGCTTTGCGAGTATCGAAAACCCACGAGAGGAGAAACAGCTCTCGGATATAGGGACGACACACGCGGCCGCCAAATGGGTAAAAACGACGGGAACACGAAAATATTTTGCATCGCAGGAGCGAGGCAAAGGGTCGCTGAAGAACACAGGTCGAACGGAGCCGCATTGCTACACGGACGCACACGTGGAGAGTCGGCGGATGCCCGGAAGCGCGGGGCAAAAACACGAGAGGGAATCCTGCGGTGTGTGTGTGTGTGTGTGTGTGTGTGTGTGTGTGTGTGTGTGTATAGGCTCGGCCGCGAGGGAGAGAGAGACACGGGAGCACGAAATGCTCTCGCGGCGGACGAAGTGTACGTGGGGCTTTGTTCCTTCGGCGCGCATATTATTTCCACCCCCGCGCGGTCTTTTCTCTGCCGCGCAGCTACCCCGCACCCGTTCGTTTTTTTCGCCTCGCCTTCTTCTCGTTTTTTTTCATTACTCATCCAACCGCGACGCTTGACACTTTTTCCCTAGTTTTTCCTTCCAGCTCCTCCTATACCTCTAGCGGGCTTTTCTTTCGGGGGGGGGGGGGAGCACCTCTCTCCCGCGAGACGTTGAAGGGACTGACCTCTCCAGCGTGTCACACGCACGTGCGCGACGTACGTCGACCGCCCCCGGGACCTCTCGGGGCTGTTGACGAGGGTTTCGGCGTTTTTGCCGTACGTTGGCGGAGAGGGGATAGGCATAGCCCGATGATTACCCCGCGCTCGCGCCAAGTCGACGAGTTGGATCCTCGGTGATTCACTCTACTTCGAGTATATCTCGTGTCGAAGAGCCACCCTATTCGTGGCGCATATATACCTCTTTTATATGTACATACAAGCATCACTTCAAGCTTTATTACAACAGCTGCAGGATTTTTAAAATGTTACGGGTCCTGGATTTCGATCCTCGTATCCATCGTATATATAGGGGACGAGGGCTGGATTGATAAAACATGCATTGATCTTCGTAGTAAGTGCGCGTTTGTTTCACCTCGAAACGTACGCACTATATAGTTAAAATTGCATAATGGAAAATGTACATGGTGAAGGGGGGACAGGAGGTCTAATTAAGTTGGAAGATTTTCGTATGAAGCTCGATGCTTGACCTACAAAGTGTACAGTCTATTGAAAGCTTCAATTTGATACGCGCAGAAAATATGCATGCATTAGCGTACAAGTATGATTTCCACTCTTTTCAGACGACACTAAATGTGCTCTTGAATTTTTTCATCATATCAACGGGGCAAGAGAGAATGGGGAAAAAACGGAAAATCATGTATATATGATCCTCATGATTTTCCAATTCCTTATTTCAATATGTATATATAGCTACGTCATATACGTGTCGAATGACAAAACTTTCATTGCTCAGTATATTTATGTGTATGCATGTATGAATATATTGTTGAAAACCTTAAAGAAACTTTAATAGTAATTCAAAACTCTTACTATATCCAACATCCTGGAAGGAAAAAAAGTTACATGTTAGTGAAATTGGGGGGAAGTAGGTGCGCGCGCACAGACCATCGAACGCAAAGGGAAAAGTAAATACATATATATCACACGTAAACACACACGTCGCTCAAAGCAATTATCTAAACACTTCGATGAGAATTCCACGGGTGTATCGGAATCCACTTCATTTCTCTTGAATGTTTCATCGGGGGACCAACTGGCGGAAGGAAGGAGGTACATCGAGAATACTCGCAGACGCGATCAGATGTTGTCGTGTACATGAGTAGGGGGGAACAACTCCGAGCCATCAATAGAGCACATGCATTATTGAGCTTGAAATAAAGAAAAAGAGAGAGAGAGAGCGAGAGAGAGAGAGAGAGAGAGAGAGTTTGTCGTGCATATTGCTTTTTTTCTACCACCCCTGTCTATCCTCGTCGGTCGACGGCACTGCTTCTCTCTCTCTCTCTCTCTCTCTCTCTCTCTCTCTCTCTCTCCCTCGATCTTTCTCTGCCTCCTTCCTTCTCTCTTTTCCTGTATTTCCAGCAGCGCACTGACGTAGCCCCAGCCCGTCGGATGCATGTCTCATGAATCGAGTAATCAAATCGCGGCAGAGAGAGGGAGCGATTGGCGTGGAGCAACCGTTTTTTTTCCTCTCCTTTCTCCTCTCTTTTTTTTCTCCCCGATTGCACAGCCCATAATGGAAACGTGGCAGTTTCTTCGTGCACGTTTGATCCGAGTGGATATCGTTCTGCCGCGCGTGTAACCGACGCGCGATGCACAAGAAGAAAATACGCGCACACACACGTGAGGATCGTATTTAATTTGTATCTAATATTGTTGTTCGTGCCAAAGTGAACGAAAAAAATCGAACGATTGAGCGCGAAACACAGTGGTTAAATTCTCGTGTGTGACCAAAGTCAAAACTCGACGGAACTGGAGTGAAGATTCGCGAAGAAAAAACGTCGTAAACCGCAGATATGCACTTTTACAGTGGTTTTTTACCGCGCGACGTTTTAAAAGAGACAGAGTATACGCTCCCCACCGTCATTGTGCTCGCGAAACGTCATTCCCCGATGGATATCCGCGAAAAGAGACCCTCCCGCTGAATCGGGGGTAGTTTCCGGTCGCGGGGAATAGCCGTGCGCTTGCGCGCGACAATCCATCCGGATCGAGCTCGGCTAGGTCAGTTTGGTTGCATGCAGTGTTCTATATATATATATATACTCGGGAGAGACTATACTGACATATATATCATACACATGCAGAGCGAATCGTTTATAGAGAATGATTTATTTGATTGTTTTATAGGAGCAGTGGTTTTACCATACGATGAGCAAATAGAGCGTAATATATATATATATATATATATATATATATATATATATATATATATATATATATATATATATATATATATATATATATATGATGGTATATACATATAGAGACAAATACTTAAGAGCGCCCGGCTACGGGCGTGGAAAATCAGTACATGTGTTTTGAATGTGTCTTTCTTTCTCTCTCTTCTCCTCACTCGATCGTCCCACCCCTGATTTTTCGTTGAACGAGAAGAAAAAAAGTCACCCAACCCTCCTCTTCCTCCTCCTATTCCTCTACTCTTCTATTTTAAACGGTCCCGTATTTTCTGGTCCGTTCGTGGGTGTACGCTGGTTGGCTAGTGTGTCTGATGTACGGTGATTGTGAATGTGTGTGTATGTGTGTGCTCGTGAGTGTGTGTGTGTGTGTGTGTGTGTGTGTGTGTGTGTGTGTGTGTGTGTGTGTGTGTGTGTGTGTGTGTGTGTGTGTGTGTGTGTGTGTGTGTGTGTGTGTGTGTGTGTGTGTGTGTGAGAAACCGGGATCTTGATCGCCGGATGTCATTACGTTGTTTAAACCACATGCGACGATCAAATGCCAGCCCAACGAGCGAATCGATCGAACGTCTGTCTCCGTCCGTCAGTCGGTTTTATTTTGTCCTTCTTTATCAGCGAGTTCGTTGCTACGTGCTTTGTTATTTTTTTTCTCTGTCTCTTCCTATTTTTCGTTCCATGTCTGTCGCTTTTATCCTGCGTGTATGTATATATACGTGTTCGCTTTATTTTTATATTCTCATCTCATATCGTATCAGTTGGAAAGTCGGTTACACGTCCACTGAATTAGAAAATCGAATATATACATATATGTTCTTTTTCTGTTATGTTACTCCGGTGTGTTGGTAATCTGCAGCTGCTTTTGTTCCCGTATACTGTTTTTACTCTTTCTGTCTAACATTACTGGACGTATCACTTGATAACGCGAGAAAAATATTTGTCATGTCACCTCTGGATAACGGAATAGGCTACTCAATGGGTACTTTGATTTTCGCCATTTACCCAATTAAAAAATACAACTCGGCCTACCAAGCTATCTCCCATGGTCCCTTGCTCGTTGGAAAAAAGTTTCAGCTCGTAAGGGGCCCCGCGGAGTCGGGTCCTCGGGATTACGAGCTCAAACTTTGATCAAGCCGTTCGAACTATGCGACTGATTGCCTGGTAGACTATCGTCAAAGTTATCTCTTTTTTTCTTTTTTTTTTTTGAAAAGAATTTAACTGAATTATCGTAACATCTCCGGGTTACTCGAAAAACGTAACCTCTGCAGTAAAGAGCAAAAATTAAAGTTGCTGGGCTCCGGATTATCACTTATCAGCAGCTATTGGATGTAATTTTGAATCCAGGCGACAAATCTGATATTTCTCTGGCGATAGTTGAAATTATTAACAAAAATACAAAAAAAAAAACAAAACGAACAAACATCGCTGTATGCAACTCTCAATCCGTGGTAGAAACAAAAAAAGTTGGAAAAAAAACCAAATTACTGTGCAGCCGATCCATACGTGTCGTGTAGCATCAAATATAATCAACATCAGAACCACTACGTGATAAATATATATATATTTATGGATGTACAAAAAACAAAAGGAATAAAATTACGAGAAACAAGTGCACTGAAAACATTCGTCCTCGAACTGGTTCGCTAATTATTTTCATTCCTCATTGCAGCAGCGCACAACGAGCCAAAATGAAAGTTAATGGGTATATGGTGTGTGCGGTGGGGAACTGAGTTTCGGAAGAGAGGCCAGCGGAGAGAGAGAATGTGTGCGGTGTGCAGCTACACACTCACGCGCGCGGAAAATGGGAGCGCGATTATCGTTCGCCACACACACAGCTTCGCTCCGTGGGAGCTGTGCGAAACACACGTACACACATCCCTCGGCGGATTCTTTGGTCAAAGGATTCCGCGGCGGCGCGGCGGTGGCTCCCAAAGAGAGATCTACGGGCGGGCCGTATATCCTAATGTAAAAGTCCTCGCGCGACACCGAGAGCCGCACCCCCAGGGCCTACATACGCGACCGTCCGTAATTCAGAGCACCCCAAGATATCCGCCTCGCGCGCGTGTGTATATACATACGCGTGGTCCGCGAGACGTCTGTCGGATCATTTCGAAGCCACGAATCGTGGAAAAGTTCGGCTACTTTGTCCGGAGGTGATTAGATACATATACGCCGCGGTGACCGGAAAATTCCCGGACCAGTTTGACGGATGAAATTTTCAAATTACCACGCCACTCGACTTTTCATATCTGGAGAGTGCCGATCATACATCCAAAGCTGACTAATGCACGGCTGCGAGCGTTCCCCAGCAGTCGTGTGCCGAATGTCGAATCATAAAACACTCGCGACATTACACGACGGGTCGGCGGGGGGGGGGGGAGATTTGAATTATCGCGAGATTTTTCCCCGACTTGTTCCGTGATTAATGAAATTTTGTAGCGCTGACGAGTTCTGGGTAATCCAGAAAAGACTCGGCCGGACGACGAATTAATCGAAAACTCGCTTCCATCCAAAACTCGTATACTGGGTAGATCGATAGAATTCGCGTGGATTAATCAGGGAAATCGAGTCTCTATATTCCATCCGTATCCTCTCGAATAATTCCATCAATGGCCCCCGTGTCGAGTCGGACTGTAAATTTACATTGATTCTCCGTCCCGGACGGCGACGACGACGACGGCATAACTAAGATTCCATCCGGTGCAGGGGAAAGGGAGAATCGAGGGCCGCGTGTCCCAGCCGGGGAAATTTCAAAGGCGTTAAAGGCGAAAATCGACTCGGAAAGCAGCGGCGGCCGGACAAGTTGCGATCTCGTAACAACGGCTAATCCAACTATAGGGGATCGCGCGCGCGCGCGAGCCAGGAGGTGGCCGCACGAGCGACGTCCTATTAGATTTCCGGGCGGGGGCGCGGCGAGTCGATGCACAGAGGCGGGGGGCAGGCTTCAACTTGGCAATGTACATTCGGGCCACGAATCTCGCGTGCATCGGGCTCATGTAAATTTCCTTAATTTGCAACGTGATCCTCCCGGTGCGAAGCTCGGACCCCGAGCACAGGGCAAATTTCTCCGTTTCCTGGTGCCAACAGTCGCATTCCGCCCGAAAAATTCAACGGCGGCGAATGCACCGACACACATACACAGCTGGAACTCGCGCGACCATCGGCGAGGGGCAAAGGAGAAAAAAGTTTCGCTGACCGAGAGACGCGTACAAAGAGGCCTTCGCTTCCGAGAGAAAGACATCGGACGAACAAGTTTAGATTTCCATGTGCGCGGACGACGCGACGCGACGAGAGAGATACGCAGTGTTTTCTCGAAGACGCATTTGTGGTCCACTTCCGCGTCGTATATATTTTTACCCGGGCCGTCGTGATTTTCTAAGCCCAACTTGACGAACGTCGGCTTTGTCTCCCCCAACTTATGTCCCGCGTAACAAGTTTGTTATTTTCCCCGTTAACGTCTTGACACACAAGTTGGTGTACATCGAAACACTCTCTTTTCATTTTTTTTTTCTTCGTTCTCTATCGACGAGAAATCGAAGCGCGAGAAGCGATCCTGGTCGCAAATAGCTTTCCCGATAATTACCCCGACGACCGGAAGACTCCGCGCAAAAAGTTGCGTCGCGCGGATGATGTGTATTTTCCGCGAAACTCGGGGGGAGAATCGCGTACAGACGAATTCGGCGTCTCGAGTGCATATATACACGCGCAGGCGCGACGATCCGCTGAATTTTTCTCGAGCGAGCGAGCGAGCAAGTTGTGAAATCCCGAGGAACAAATACCACGTTACGCTCGCGCGCGTCGATATAAGAGAAATGTGTCAAAGTAACCGGAAAGTCATTTTTCCCTCGCAGGGGGGTTGCGTCGAAATATTGCCCGTGGGCCTCGGGGCCAAAAGCCAAAAGTCAGACCCTGCAAATAAGAAACTACACGTATACTCTCTTAAATCCTTACAGTGAAAAATCACTGTATTGCAGTGAAAAATCACTGTAAGAAGGTGGATGAAAAATTCACTGGATTGCAGTGAATTTCTTATGTTACTTGAGTGAATTTATCACTTTAGTTAACTAAAGTGATAAATTTCCATAAAAACTCATGGATCCATGAGTTTTTATGGAAAACATTTTTACATTAAATTCAATCCAGTAAATTTTTCATGTGCCTTCCTATAGTGATTTTTTACTGCAATGCAGTGGTTTTTAACTGTAAGGATTTAAGAGAGTACACGATCGTGAATCGGGAAAATTTGTATCCCAGGTACGCGCATGTCTTTGGGATAAAAAAGCTCCTCGGGGGCCCGTTTTTCGCGCGTGGGGGAAAAAATCAAAAGGAGAAATTTTTTTTTTCGGCCTCCGCGAAGGGGCGGCCAGGGGGGAGAATCCGGATATTCAGGCGGTGGGGGGAGGAGGAGGCGCGCGGGTCGATGCACCGGGGAGGCGTATTGCGGTCGTGGCAGGAACGCCGTATCCGAGGCCGACTATATATGACCGACGAGAGTAGCGGAGGGGAAGGTGCGAGGAGCGCGTCCCCGCGCTAATTGCGACCTCGCGCCCCGGCGTCATTACTCAGATTATACGGCTTTCCAAAACCCCCGAGCGCCGCACCCGAGCAGCTCGCGGCCCTAAAGAATGGCCCCGATGCCGCGTGTACGCCCGGGCTTTTATTAACCGCTCCTTTTTCTCCTCTTCCATACGCTTCATTGTCGCGGCGAATCTTTTTCGCGACCGACGACTAGTTCATTCGATACGACTTTCAAACCTGCATCTTCTCCGTCTGAAGCAACCTCGTCGTGTTTACTATTGTATTCTCAACGCGAAACGTAGCAAATTGATATATACTTGTTGTCTGTCGCGAAATCAAGTGTAAAAAACTGCCGTCGAGAAGATACCGAAACTTTTCTGGGAAGGGCGAGTGTATGCTGCTCGAGATTTCACAGCGCTAGTGTATATAATATCGTTGGAGCTGAACAAGGAAGGAATCGCGGAGCATGTGGAGGGTAGGAAACGAGTGAATCGATAGATTTTATCAGAATGAGAAGATGCTTTTGGTAAAAGCCAAGTCCTCCAAAAGCAATTGGTCCTCGGCAAGTTAAGAGGATGCCAAATGCCCGCGCGCCAGTGCCAATAACCTATGTATCTCGTCGCAGCGCTGAATTTTTTTTTTCAACTCCGCTATCAACGTGGCTACGATATTGGATACTTTTTTTTAGCCGCGCGCAGGAAAGTAGGACGGCCTGTCGTTCTTTCCCCCCCCCCTACCCTCCCATTTTATTATTATAAAACTGCAAGGAGTCGTGGTCTTTTTGTCGGGAGCTTCGGAATGGCTTGTACACATTGTCGTCTCGATCACGTGGGAATCTCGTTCCAACCTGCGCACCAACGTCTTTGACGGTGAATAATTACACATTTCAGTGGTAATTAGGCCGAATTGATATCGCAGCGTATACGACCGATACAAGTGGTTATCCGACGGGCGGATATATTTTTATGAGCGATTCGAATCACGACGAACTAGTGGGATCGGAATTATCAAAACGCGTATCCGACGATATTCGTTTTTAGAAAGTAATATAACCGCATTGCCGAAGAGACGTACTTGTATACACTTCCCGAACTGCCTACAGCTTCGTTCGATTTCATTTGTATTCTGATTTTACCATGACGTACCGTAAAAGGGATAAGAAATTGAATTGAATACGATTGGTTTGGGGACATGGGAAATTGGATATCGTGGTCAGAAGGAAATGTTATCTTTCAAGATGCTCGTGCGGCATACATACATTGAGCACGTTTACACTTATCCCTTCGTCGATTTCTCAGCTCTGAAGAGTCTTTGCCCTTACATATATATGGTGTGATAAATGTTTTTCTATGTCTTCTCATCGTTATGTCCCATTGTACCATTGTACTGTTTCAAAAGTGTGTTCCAATGTCTTTCAATGTATATAATATATATATATATATATATATATGATAATAAATGTAATAGTACATTCGATTTTCTACAATTTAAGAACGTGACACAGCTTTACGAGAGTCTCATGGGTTTTACAAGGGTAGACAGTGACAAGACACAGAAGGATCACGAGTCATACAGATGAAATACACACACACACACTGCACACGCACAAACAAAGTAGTCGAGTAAAATCTGCAGAAGGTATACGGTGCAAACGTATAATCAATGAAAATAACCATCTATAGTTCAAGGACCTTGGTGAAATTGATTTCAAGCTTTGCATCAATAGTGTGTGTGCTACTGGCGGATGGAGCGAGGTGAGCGTGAAAAAATATCTCAAAATCATTGATCCGCGCACCTGAGGATCGACGATGATTCAATTGTCGTATCGGACGTGTTGTGCGACTCGCGAGCGTTTAGACATTCAAAATATTTATACAATCGACGGGTGGAGGAGGGACGAGAAACAAAAACGAGTATAGTTGTCGTGCCGCGGAGACCCGTGTGTTTACTTCCCCGAGGATCATGCGGGTATGAAACGACAAATTAAAATATGCCAACACGCGCGAAATCAGATACTTTTCCGGGCCGATGCGTTTTCCATGGTAAATATTTGAGAGTATCCGTTCGGTGTGTTTGATCGGGAAATATTTGGCCGCGTGTGGTACCCGCGAATTCGAAGCTTCGCGAATGGAAAGCAATTGGAGGGGGAGGGGAGGGGGAGGGGAGGGGGAGGGTAGGACAGGGAGTGGATAGGACACATAAAAATCGACCGCGGCCCATCGATAAACAGATGATTCGCGCGGATTTCGTATTTTATCACGCTCTCTTCGCTCTTGCCCCGTCACTGGTGTTGGCGTCGAAAGGAACACGTTCGAAAAATTGTATGCTCAATCGCATCGTGACAAGTTTAACGTGTTTGCGTGTACGTATGGGTGTGTGTATATATATGTATACGAATAAAATGCTTCTACGATATATATATAGAGAAGAATACAATCGAGTTATCGAACGAAAACTGTCGTAATCGAGAAGTTGAATAATATTAAACTGGTCGCATTCACAGTGTAGTCGTGTAGTTCGTGTGTGTGTGTGTGTGTCTGAATGTGTGGATCGAAAAACTTGGATCTCGCGGCAGAGAGAGAGAGAGAGAGAGAGAGAGAGAGAGAGAGAGAGAGAGAGAGAGAGAGAGAGAGAGAGAGAGAGAGAGAGAGAGAGAGAGAGACAGAAAGAAATAAAAAGGGGGGGGGGGGTGGAGGTGTCGTCGAGGAAGGGACTAAAAAAGTGCGAGCGGGGACGTGTGTAAGTGTGTATTCGAATTCGATCAAAGAGAATCGAGATGAAATTGCAACCATCGGAGGAAAAGAGTGAGATAGATATGGTGCAAAGGGGGCAAGAGAGGCACGAACGTACACAATGAAAAATTGTCCGAGCGAACGAGGAGTGAGCACGTGATGAGGGGGGCGAGGGCGGGGCGGGGGAAAGGGAGCGAGGCGACGGGTGTACAGGTAGGCCGGTGTGACACGGAGGAAAATTGATAAAGAATTAAAACGAACGTCGCAAAAATTGTGGCGGAGAAGCGGCGAATGAATTGTATTTTGACGAGCGTATAATATAAATTACGTGCAGAATCGAACTTTGATAGGAAAAAAAAACAAAAAGAAATAATCGAAGGCAAAACAAGATGGTTCGTCATTACTCGCTTTCTATTGATAAATTTAGCCAGAGAAATTCTTCACATTTTCATCACTTGTTCCTAGCCGCGTTACAAATTGGCTCGACATTACAACTCGAAAAATGGATATTTTTTTTTTTTCATACAAATGATTCTAAAATTTCCTTGAATAGACATATTCATCTTTCTCTAATACGTGCTCAGTAATTTTGCTGTATAAAAAGCTTATTCTAACCAAGTAAAGTACTCGCTGAGTGGTGGGGAAGAGAAAAATCGAGAGAAAAGAGTTTGCATAAAAAGTGTAAACTTTGCGAATCCATTTAGACTGTATAATAACCCATAGGAGAAACTTCCTTTATTGATGGAGAAATTTTTACCGTATTATAAAATTTGTTTGTTCACTTTTATTCCCCAACTTTTTTGGTAACAGTAACTGCTGAATTTAATTATGAACCAGTGCAATTATAGAGGACAGGTCGACAATTTAGAGACCCAACCTCGAATACGCATTCACGACCCGAATCTTCATTTTACATGGAACTTTCTCGACCCCAAAGGTATATCTTTCCATGTCAAGCATTCCAACCGATCTCTATTATTTTTATCAAATTCTTCAGCTACTCTTTTTCTCAGAAACACATTGTATTAATGACAGTGAATCGCGCGCTCATTAAATACATACTAGCTTCGAACTGAACTTGATTAGTTTTCAAATCATTACGAAACTAGTCTCCTTCATCATCGGCCCGTATTTCAATTCTCAAGAAGTTTAACGAGTACTACGCATGTGACTACTATTGCAGTATACCTATAGTTATGTAATTCATTGCCATTCATAGCTCAATGTTGATGTCATTTACGCGTGAATCGTATTACACTCGCGCCCCGTTCAGTTTAATTTGATCGCAAAATTAAAGTAAACTCTTATCAGTTCGAATTCCAAATTCATAGGTTTAAATTGAACAAACAAACGCGACCATGTACAGATGGTATATCAATCTGAAAACGTGTTTAACGCGCGTGAAAATTTAATTCCTAGCAAAAAACGAATTGGCTCGGCTCGCGCCCGCGCGACCATCGATTCGCAGTGTTTCATCTGTTTGTTCAATCAACCGGCTAAACCGTGAAGTTACGAAGAGTAAATTTTGCCTGGTTGCGAAGAACATTTCGAATAATCCATAGTCAATTTTATTTCTTCGTGGATCTGCCCGATATAGTATACGCGAAACAAACTTCGTGCTCGCCCCGTCGGAGGTTATTCCAGTAGTTCGATTCGTTAACTCTCAATAAATTCATACTTTCCGCGAGATCCCGATTTCGCTTGGGCAAAGACACTTTCCCAGTTAATGAGGCGATACTTTGCTTTTCGCAAGAGCGATTCCGGCCCGAAACGAACGCTCCCAACCGAGTTCCTTGCCCAAGGAATACACTTGTTTTTCTTCTTTCGTTTTTTTCTCTCTCTTTTTTTTTCGCAAGAAGCAAACTCTTCCCTCTCGGTGCATCGGAATAATTGCCGACATTGCTAAGTGCTGGAGCGGGTTTCAGGGAGGAGTAGAGCAGGTACACAGGCAGAGACATAGACAGAGAGAAAAAGAGAGAGAGAGAGAGAGAGAGAGAGAGAGAGAGAGAGAGAGAGAGAGAGAGAGAGAGAGAGAGAGAGAGAGAGAGAGAGAGAGAGAGAGAGAGAGAGAGAGAGAGAGCAAAAGCGGAAAGAAAGTCTAGAGGCGGACAAATCAATATAAACAATAACAGAGAGAGAGAGAGAGAGAGAGAGAGAGAGAGGAAAGAAGATGCAAATAAATAATGAAAATGGCATGTAATGAGCGGTGTATTCTTCATCAGATACAAATCGTTCATTCTTTATATATTTATATGTACTGTATACAGACATATACTTTGTGAATGCAATAAAACTGTTCAACTTCATCATGATCAATCCAATCAATGTATATATATATAAATTGTATAATGATAATAATAATAATAATGACAATAATAATGATGATATATAGTGTCGTTTAATTTAAGTTAATGTCATTTCGTGTCAAACTTACAACATCAATAATTTGCATAAGCGTAAGGCCGAAGCTCAGCTGTAGGGGATCGGACTCATTTTGGACCGGGCGCTCCAGCACGTTGTACGAATCCAGCAGGTCGTTTAGCAGCTTCTTCTCGTGAAAACCGCCACTTACCAGCCCTGACACCGAATTTCATTCATATCTCAGTATTTCATCTCGATTTTTTCCCTTTTCCGCCCCCATACCCCGTAAAGTGTATTTGTTATATATAAATATTGTCATTGTGATGATCCTCGACCTGCACCGGGTCGATCTATGTTTGTGTACACCCACACACCCACGCGCGCGCGCGCGCACACACACACACTGGCAAACGGCGCGCTCTCCTTCCTCTCGCGGCTCTTGGCCCGAGAGCAAAAAAAAACAAGGAAAACAAGCGCCAAACATTATGACGATAATAGCGCGAATCGTCCCCGTCAAGTATGCGCGCGCGGCCAAGTGCTCATTGCGAGCATCGGAAAGCGGGGGTCGGGGGAGGAGGAGGCAGCTCTTATCTGCCGGCCGTTGTTTTTCCCGCGCGCGATGTGTCCCGCTTTTAATGCACTCTAAATGCGGCTCTTATTGTCATGGCTTCGAAAACTTTGCTCCGGCTTTTTACGTAAATGCAGTACGCTCTCCCGCGGGGTGCCCAGGCCAGGCACACATCGCGAAATAATTGTTGTCGCTGCAGTGTCCTCCCGCCGCGCGCACCGCTAACCATAGAGCCGCGGAGAAGTATATGAGTAACTTGGAAGAGCTGCACAGCGTTTTCGCCCTCTCCGCGGCGATAGCGCGCGAAATTTACGCGCAGTACCAAAGTTGCATATACGTATATATGTATACACACGTACGCTGCGGAATGCAGAGAACCAATGTTTCGTCGTGAACTCGCTCGCGCATTGTTCGACCCTCATTTGGCCCTCGCCGAGAAAAATACCAGCTCTGAATTTGTCGAATTAGTTGGGCGAAGTGGATCTAGTGTACGTGTATATCGAACAATTCGATTCGAGCGAAATTCTTTTGTTTTTTGTTGCATATACACCCGAGAGTGTCCTGTGCTGCGCGTCCCCGAATTTTCGCCTCCTCAAACGGACAGCAGTTGCGACGAGGTCAAAATTCGAATTCCGAATTTCGGATTCCTCATGCCAAGGAATGGCTGTTCCAAAAATGACTGGTATACACGTAGGTATGCGCTGTATTTTTGCTGGACGATTTCTCGAGAATAGGCGATCCGAACCCGATCTCCGGCTAACTCGTCTATGATTACGCTCGCAAAAGTATTTTGTTGTTCCAGGGATTTCTGCTACTTCCAGACAGAATCTTCTTGAGAGAAAACTAATCGTCTCCAATCAACAATTTATCATGTTTGAAAGTAGCGGGATTTTTTATGAGGCCTAATTCCTCGATTGGCGCTACTTCTCGTGAACGGACGACGTCGATGAAACTCCGTATAGGCAAAGCTCGGAACTGTTACGACAGAAATTTTACTCGTCGGAATCACTTGCCCGGAGGTAGTAAAAGTATCCTTATTTTATGACAAACATAACCCGTTCGCTGGGAAATATCCTGTTCCTTCCGCACAAGATTGATAAATCACTCAAAGTGACTATGAAATACGATCGAATAGAGATTTTTACAATATTCCTCGATTACTGCTCTATACCGATTCGGTCGATGACTTTTTTCCCCGATTACCTGGAGGGCTACAGAATTTTAGGTGAACCCAGACTGCACTGACTTTTTACACGCTTTTATTTAGCCCCACCGTGTGTCTGTCAGCAGTGGCAAGTTCGGAACTTTGTCATAAAATTTTGTCCTACTTCTCGATGAGCTAAGAATTTTACACACATACTCATTGTCGATAACAATCCTAGACCGGAATAAGATATTTCACGAGAAAGTGTTTTTTTCTTTCATAGAAAATTAGTCGCTTGAAAAATTTAGATTTTAAGACGCGTTGTCTAAAGTAGGCTAAAACAGCGCATGCGAGCATTACGCATTTGCGTTTATGATTCCCGACCAATCAAACCTTTCATCGACTATTGTGGCTTTCCTCAGTACCTCAAGAAGAATCATAGAAAGTCGTATTTTAGAAAAACGCTTTCGTACAAACGACTTGGAAAAAAGAGAATCCTTTTTTTCTTCCAGTCGTTACTTGATTGTGAATGATGAATTTAAAACTCACGTCTTGACGAAGGAAAGTCTAAGGCATTTCCAAGCGGAAATGATTCTTTTTGAGAAAACAAACTCAATTAGATATTCCCTGTAACCGAAAAATTTAAGTATTTTAGAATTTCATCGCCGAGAAAATGAATTACATCCAGATACCGTTGAGTATTCTGCTTACAGCATATCATTTTTATGATTTTACGACCTATTTTAACTCGACGCGAGTTACGTTGTGAACAGCTTTTTTAATAGTGCAGTTCTCGCTTTGAGCAATCATGAAACATTTTGCATTTCAAACGTTTCAGGTGCATTATATTTCACGTATGGTCATCAAGAACCTGCAGCTTCACTTCTGGTAATTACACAGAGTCCAGTAGACTCTACGTATAAATATCTTTCCTCACATTTTTCTGACTTTCAACGTTAGATTCACGCTTATGGTATACAATCAAATAATAATTAATCAAAGTTTATGGGCTGGCCGTTTTATCCGATAAGAGAAGAAATAAATTTGAAAAAATTGCTTCAATTGCTGTACACACAGGCTCTACGGGCTTTTAATTTTAGTACACATGAAATGCTTTGTAACAGAACATTTTTGAAAGAAAATCTTGTTTGACCTTTTTTCATGTAGGTAGATTTTATACGCGACTAAGTCAAGTTTTTACCTTTTCATATATAAATAGTGCATAGAATATAGTCTTGTAGCGCCAATATTGAGAATCGACGAAGTGTAAAAAGCCCCTTTCAATCATATCTGGGAATATCATCCGATCGAATCTTCATATCGACCCTCCCTATTCATAAGGACGTATCTCGGAGATTCTCGAAATAAGGACGTATCTCGGGCGGCAGAATAATAAAGACGTATCTCGGGCGACTGCAAAGTAAAGACGTATCTCGGAAAAGCGCAAAGAAAGGACGTATCTCGGACGAGCGCGAAATAATGTCGCAGCTCGCGGAGAATTGCGACTCATATCAATATTGAATCTCACTTTGATTGAAAATCATAACCGATCATAACCGCAAATAAATCTCAAGCATGAAATTAAAACTCGGCAAATATGAAAGCGATCATGGAGGCGAGTCAAAATATGAAGCATCTGTATTTTTTTATTCATGAGTCAAAAGCACTGCAGAAACGATGGTCATTCATATACGTGGAAACGCGGTGGCTCTGTGCTCGACTGCGCTGGACTGCGCTAAGACTACAGACCAAGCTGCTCTGACTGCAGTCGCGAGTCGCGAGCGCTTAGCAACTAGTAACAAGACGCAGTTTTTCGTCTCTCGCTATTGGCTTGTAGTTTAGATTCAAAAAACCGACTAGCCAAAATCATATGATGCTCACGGCGGAGCGTGTTCTTATTTTTGGTTTCCATATAAAACTGGCCCTACAGAGGTGCATGCCGGGAAATCCGGGAAGCGAACCCCGAGTCTTATCCACGAATTGAGCCACCGGCCGCGGCGCGCGGCGGCTCATATTCCACAGTTGATCACTGCAGTAGCCGCTGTCAGACTCGAGCGCTACCGTCAACTTCTTAAATCAGAACCAGAGTCATATCGACAGTGTACTACAGTGGTTATTATGGATGTTATGAATAAACTTGCAGTGAAACGTGTAAGGTACTCGAGTGGCGACTATAGTAATCAGAATTGGTCTCTTACTGTTTTTAGAAGATTAATACAACTGAGTGACTCGTGACTGGGTTTTATCTTCATGTGTAAACTTCATTAGTTGATTTTAAACCGCTGAGATACTTTCTTTCTTTGCAATTCTCCGAGCAACGATATTATTTTGCGCGTTCCTCCGAGATACGTCCTTACTTTGCGCTCGCGCGAGATACGTCCTTACTTTGCGCTCACGCGAGATACGTCCTTACTTTGCGCTCACGCGAGATACGTCCTTACTTTGCGCTCACGCGAGATACGTCCTTACTTTGCGCTCACGCGAGATACGTCCTTATTTTCCCGCGCTCCGGCGTTCCGGGAGATACGTCCTTATTATTCTGACTCCCGAGATACGTCCTTATGAATAGGGAGGGTCGATATTTTCCATAGCTCTGATGTTTACATTCGGACTCTTGTGGAAACAAAATTTTTATAATTTTTACAGCCACTGTTGCTACAGGATGGGGAATAATTGTTAGGTTCATATCAGAACTTTCCACGAAAGAACAGTCGTTCTTCTTATAGATACCGTTTTTTACACCTCTAGCGAGAGTTGCTAATTGATGCAAAAATCAGTATGAAAGTCGATTCCCAGGATTTTTGATGGCAAAGAAATATGAGAATAGATGAGATATTTACATTTTTAGCAACCGTTTCTGAGGTGTGGACGATAAGAAATTGTAGAAAATTATTCAATTCAATTTATGAGTTCAACTCACAAGCTCATAATGTTGGAGTAAACTGATACAATCGGATTTCACAGAGACACAGAGCATATTCATTTTCGTGAGTGAACGCGTTCAAAGCTGCTCGTCTTTAAAGGAAGTAAATTAAAGACTGCTACTTTTTTCAAGGAACATTGATATCTCGCATAGTATTCTTCATCAAAAGTCTGCTTATGCGCTTGGCAGCTATTTTCTTTGATTTAGAGGTGGACGATATAGGAGTAGACGCGGGACTTTTAAATTTTGCTATAAGAAATGATTGGGCTGTGAAAGAAAACAAGTGGAAGGGACTTTTTGCACTATACTAGCATTAGTGTATTAACCAAATTGACTAATTGTCGAATCAATAAAAAAGAGTATATTATTCATGAATATATTATTAATTTCAAACTTCTTTAGAGGCTTATCATAAACTGATAATCAAGTTTAATTGGTACGCGTAATTTTGAAATTCCCAATCGCCCATCAACAATAATGCCAACGGCTATCAATCAACTTGTTAATTTTGAAAATATCAAACTCCATCATGAAATTAATCGAATTTGCAGAAGCTCAGCTATCGAAAGTACTTCTCACCGGCGTAAAACAATCCGAACGATCAAGCGATCCCGATGAGACTACTCTCTTAAATCCTTACAGTGAGAAATCACTGTACGAAGGTGGATAAAAAATTCACTTGATTGCAGTGAATCTCTTATGTAACTAAAGTGAAATTTCACTTTAGTTCCATGAGTTTCGTTAGAAAATATTTCTGCATATATTATAATCCACAGTAATCACAGTAGGTAGAATAAAAATTCACTTCACACCATACTTACTGCAAATCGTACATGTAAAAATTTTTGCTACCAAAACTCATGGAACTAAAGTGAAAATTCATTTCATTTACATAAGAGATTCATTGCAATCCAGTGAATTTTTCATCTACCTTCTTATAATGATTTTTCACTGTAAGAATTTAAGAGAGTACAAGGCTCGAAGTACGAAGTCACGCCCGATCGTTGTTCGAAGCTACTGTTTTGAATTAAGCGAAAATGACGCGACGCGTACATCCAAATCGATCTGCCGGTATCAATAACTTGCGAAATCAATGTTGGGATTTTTTCCCCGTGTCAGGACGAGGTTTCCTCGCTCGCCCCGCCCCGATCGCGTGTTTATACGCGCTGAAAAATTGATAGCTCCCCTCCCAAGAGAGTGATGGGGAATTCCGGGCATATACGCGATTCCATTTGACCGCGCGCGCGCGTCTGGCCAAATTCGCGACTCGAGC
This sequence comes from Aphelinus atriplicis, assembly GCA_020882685.1. Lineage (NCBI taxonomy): Eukaryota > Metazoa > Arthropoda > Insecta > Hymenoptera > Aphelinidae > Aphelinus > Aphelinus atriplicis. The sequence continues at coordinate 4,313,090 of CM037073.1, forward strand.
TCGTTCCCAATGTCTCTCATCCCGGCGGAACCGGGTCGAATATCCCAAATTCTACGGATTCCAGCCGCATCCGAAACTTTCTTACCCCAACGCCGCCCCTGGATATACATACGCGCTTGCGACCGCAGTCGTGGAAGAATTTGCAAGCCGCAATTGAAAACGGGAATGCGAAATGGAGATGGGATAAAAAAGAAGCGGGTGGGGGGGGGGGTATCGGTCCTGCGGCCCGGCGATTCAGGCCGGACGCTCGGGCCTGGCAATTTCCGGGTAGGAGTGATTGGCCGCGCTTACATATACCTCCGGCCCGACGCCCCGACCGCGCGGAAGCAATTAAAACTCCCGCGCCGCGCGCCTATTCTTCATCCCCAACGGATCGGCCCCGACGAGCCTCGATCCAGCTCGAGGACGGTTAGGTGGGCTTTTCACTCGCGGATGTATATACCCGTCGATGGCTCGCTATCGCGGCCGATTAAGCCCGAGCGGCTGTTCGCGATAAATATTCTGTTGACCCGACCAGAGATCGACGCAGGCTTCGGTTAGATAATTTTAGTCGCTGGACGTTTCCTCTGAACCACCTTCACACGAATGCGAGATCAAGGAAGGCTCTGACTGCGGACGATATTGTTGACTAGTGTACGATTTGGTTTTTTTCAAGCTCCGCATCGATTGATGTAAATCCGATTTTTAGATCTTAATTGCTCTATGCTATAGATCAAAAAATAGTAAAAAACTATGATGATTTATTAGTAAAAATTGCGTAAGTGAAAGAAATAGTGAATATTTAACTGCAAAATTTGTTAAATCTTTATTAATTTACTATTTCAATCTTATTGAGTAATATTCCTCTCTAGTGATTATGACACATGTAAATATTATCTCCGTAATTTGTCAGAACTCGTGCGAAAGTAACTTGTCTTGAAGAGGTTCACAAGGCAAAGATCTTTAATAAAATATCTTACAGCCTTTAATTCTTAAAGCTATCAAGCAAAGAAATCTTTACAAAAATATTATCGAATGTCGTGGCGATATTTCTCCAGCCGCGGATTCGGGTCAACCTCGTTCGCGCGCAATTTACAACACCTTAAATATTGATATATTGACCCGGCCGAACTTTTAATTGAAATTCCTAATCCTCCGGAGCAAACCGTTCGCCGCGGGAAAGATCGAGCAATCAAAGTTTACCGATCAATAAAAGTAATCCAATCGAGAATCAATGACCAAGCGAGATTTTTTTCCTACCCCCCCTTGTGTGTTTAATTCCCCAATAACGGACCAAAGCGCAGGAGGGTAATTTTAATTAGTCATTTCGAGCTGCCATTGGCGAGGGATGCAAGCGCAGTCAAATACTAGTTGGCGCTCATTCCAATTACGAATTTCGTATTTATTCCAATAATTAGCAAACTCTCGGTGTAAATCTTTCACTCGTTAGTGCTAGTAGCGTTATAATCGAAGCGATCGCGTTTATACCTGTATATATACACCCACTAATAGTTGCCCTATACCCCGTGGAAGTTCGACAGGATTTCCACGAAAAAAAAGTTGATATTCTTGAGCAAAAAAAAAGGAAAACCGACAGTGTTTGCCGCTCTTTGCTTGGGCTTCGTTTTCGCCTGTAAAAAAATTATAACAGATCAAATGGAATATAAGCGGCCGCGGAAAAAGAGGCAATTAAAAATGAATCCTGCATTGCGGCTTATAAGCAATCGAGACCAACTTGTCTCGGCAGATATAAGTATATACAAATTGATGATTACGGAAATCACGTAGACGCGTACACGGACGGTACGGAGCGGGACTAACGAGAATTTTTCTCCGGCCCTCCGTATGAAACGCCACGTCCGTGATTGATACACCTTGATGGGAAGGAAACTGCACAGTGCGGAAACGACGACGACGGCTTTAAAATAAGGCAAACGGGGAGGAAGGAAGATTGAGAGAGAGAGAGAGAGAGAGAGAGAGAGAGAGAGAGAGAGAGAGAGAAAGTAGAGTAGCGAACTGGAGAAATAGGAAAATAATAAAAAAAATGGGGGGGGGAAGGGGCAAAAAAGCTTCTGCAAACGCAAGAAAAACTCTGTGCACGTTTGAAGCGCAAAACGGCAACGCTTATTAAGCTCCATTTCTCTTTCTCCCTCTCTCTCAGATATAGTGCAGCTACATGTTCGGGGCTTGGAGGTACGCGGAGCGCGAGCGTCCTAATTTTCGAATAGGAAACCGGAAAACGAAGCTAATCGACGGGAGAGAAGGTCTGACGAACGAGACCAGAAAAGACCCGGGCAAAAAACAAAGCCGAGCGCGCGCGTACTGTACAGCGTCATCCGACCCGGCCACTCACTTATGTTTGTATTTCTCCGACGCGAATTTCGCCGACTCCTCATTTTTAGTTCAGCAATTTCAACCCTCCGCCTTTTTTCCTCCTTCTTTTTCCCCCTCCTTTTTTTTTCTTTATTTCGCCGATAGTTCGCCCCGACGCTGCTCATTATAGATCACGTGCCACACGTGTGTGTGTCGACTCTCCCTCTGGCCCGCAACGGCTCTGTCTTTTTTTCCTTCCGCCTCTCCTTTCCGCCCGCGCACGAGCGATACCGCTGATGCATGCCCGGGGCAAAAACGAAAATTGGTCCGGACTTTTTGCCGGAGGCCATCTAATTTAGCGGTTTTCCTCTCGTGCCCGTCATTAACTTCCTGTATGCTTCGATGTATTTGTTTCTTCGGCTGAAGCCAACGCGAGCATTGCGATGAGAAGACTCGCCTTAGTAATTCTAACCACATGGTTCTCGACCGAAGACTGTGTGCCAAGATTATGTTGGTGCAGCCCTTTCCACCGGTCAAATTTATATCGGATGCTTTCATGATTTACAGTATTATGCAAATGCTTCAGTGGATTATGTCTATCATCAAATGCATTTATTCAATTTCGTGAAATACTTTCTTGAAAATTTGTAAAATTGTGAGCTTTGTATGCTCTCTCACGCTTTTACGACATATTCGAGTGGTGAAAGTTATTTTCTTCTTTCCATCGTTTGCATGGTAGCGTATATTTTTAAAAAATCTTTCCTTAGGATTTCTTCTTCGTGGGACTAAAAAGACTCGCAACAGTCTAGTAAAAGTTATAGTGATGGGCTATTTCGACCGGGCGCAATAAACGCGGACAGATTCAGTCCGCGCGTCTAAAATCGTACACATTTCAAACGACTAATTTTGAAGGGAAAAATGTTGTTTTCGCGAAATATTTTGCCACTACATAAAATACCTCTGGCCAATGAGTACGTGAGGAAAATTCCAGAATTTCAGCTGATGGAGAAGTAGTTTGAAATTCGAAGGTGAGATTGTCTCATACAGCCACCGACAGGTAGACACGGATAGCAAGTTGAGTATGAGCGTATAAAAAGTGAAATGAAGTGAAGTGAAATGAAGTGAACGTATATAACAACAATTTTTTACGATAGAATATCTTCTTCGATCGACGATTGTTTTTGGAAACGTACGAATATATGTAAGGTGAGCGACACCTAAAAACGGCCTTGCCGATGAGTCCACTTATCGAGAACGATACGCTCTTATTGAGAATCGGTCTATTAATACTATCACACCGATTCGAAAGCTATCTCGTGAAAACCCGATCGAACGTAGAAGTGATATTACCACTAATACCGCCGTTTCAAATAATCACCAATTGCGAATTGAAAGTCAACACGCGATAAAGCGTACGAAAACAGGTGTACATTCTCGGTGCACCTATAGCTTCTCTCAATCTACTTAAATCGGCCGAACACGAGATGATCGTCGCTTTCTTTTCGAATAGCACCGCGTTCACGACCCAACGCTCGAGCTGCAGTATACTTGAGTTTTCCCCTCTACACGCGGCTCGTACTACGTCCCCGGAATAAAATTCGACCGACGGCCAATTTGAATGCGACGCGTCGCCTCTTCGCGGTATATACACACGTGTCTCTTGCTAATCGAGACGCGAGAGTCTGCGGGGGGAGGGAAAAACAGCGTCTCTCGGCTCAAAGGGTCGCGGTCTCGATGAAATTTGCGGCGCGCGTCAAACGACGCGTCTGTCTGTCGTTGGCAGCAGCGAGTCCCGTTGGTTATACACACACACACACACACACACACACACACACACACACACACACACACACACCGTCTCGACATACCCGTCCGCCCAAATTAACTATCGCTGCCGGAAGCCGAATTGAAAGAACTCGGGCTGGCTGGGCGCCGGTGGGGGGAGATAGCAGACGCATCAGGAGCGCAGGAGAGTTGGGGGGGGGGAGAAGGGATGGTAGGAGCCGCGACGGGGGGAGGATTTTGGCACAGTTGCCGCGCGCAGCCGGCTCTGACCTACTGGCGCGCGATTATCGATTCGCATCACGGCGCTTAGCTTTTGGCAGCCGCCACCGCCGCCGCCGACGACGACGAGCCCGGCCACCCGCGGTGGTTTCTACCAATCCCCAAATTGGCATTACTCTCGCGAATATTATTTTGGCCCCGGCGGGGATTTTTTGGCTGGGTATGTGTGTATAAACGAAACGTCCGCGCTCGGGGAGATAAAGAAAACAACCTGGTGCGTTTCTCATTTTTGCCCCGCGCGTTTGGCACGCGAATTCATCATGGAAATGCGCGGGGGACGCGCGCGCGGTTTAATATTATCAAACGTACGGCCCGTCCGTGCCCGTCAGCCTTTCGCGACTTCGTGATTAGAATCTACGCGAGTTTTCACCCCGCCGCGGTGTGCTGCCCGCACGTCCCGCTGTTATATTTGGCTGTTTGTCGCCCGCGGCTGCCGCGACGCCGTTCCGACGAGAATTACCCCGTTAGAAGACTTTGGACCGCGAGATTAAACGTGACGCGGCGAGAGGTGATTTGACTTGTCGACGCTGTTTGACAGATATGTGTATCACGAAGAGATTGTCACTAATTGGGTTGATATGGCCGTTCGTATAGGGACCGGGCAGTTTAGGTGTTTCTCTCTCGTCGACTAGCAAAGTCTCCTGTGACGGGATTTTTCGAATAATCTCGCGAGTGTCGCGAAGATAATGTGCTCCCGTATATAAAAACTCGTACGAAGTGAGCTAGAACGAGAAAAGGACGCGAGTGAAAACGTAATTATACACTTTCCAAGTAGTGATCAAAATTAATTTCTCTTAATGTCCGAGCTCTCCCGTGGAACTCTTTCGACGACCAAAGAAGTGCATGAAATATTCAAGGGTATTCTGAAATCAGCGTTTGCTCGCGGGTCTCACGTGTGTTCCTCTTGTCCAAATTCATTCGGCGCAGCTCGAACAACGCGTTGCCGCGGTACAACCGAAAACCCATGAGCTGTACCAAGGGGCGAGTCGGCCGAGACGATAAAACTGTCAAAAAGATGGAAAAAAATCAATACGCGTGTCCAACGAAGTTTCATATGCGAATGTCTATATACACACGTATGTGTTGCTGCAAAAAGTCCCAGCTTGCCAACGTCAAAGTTGCACGAGCTTTTCTCCCCGCGATAGACCCTCCCCGCTCCCCGCGCGTGTATACGTTTCTGCGCTCGCTGAATTCCCCATTGGAAATCGATATATGGCCGAGGAGAGTAAACTTGCCCGGCGCGTCCGTGCACCGCGGGATAAAAGAGCCGCATACTGCGCGACACGCGCGGCTAAGCAAGTGCATCCGCGCCTTCGGAGACGCTCGAGTCTCGCATAATTAACCCGACGCGAGCGTCCGGTGGCTGCGCGGGAGAATTGATCAAGGCCGATCGTCGAGCAGGAGGAGGACGACACGGCGTCTCCCAGCGGAACCATTACTTTTTCGGGGGTATACGCGCGGGTCTGTGTATGTATATACGGCTCGGGGAGCAAGCCCACGAGAGGAGACGGATATATACCGGGTCGCTGAACTGTGAACTCCGTTCTTGACTCGGCGCGCGCTCGCTCGGTCTCTTGCGAATACACGTCCCTGACTCGGGGTCGATCGATGCTCGCTAGCGACGCGCTCTCGCACACACACACACACACATACTGCGGTATTATCGCCGCGAGAGAACACCAGGCCGACATGGCGGAAAAACATGCGGCCGTGTATACGTATATACGACACGGGGGGGATGTGATTCACGGGTGTTTGTACCATTACACTTGACGAAATTTTACGATGGGGGGAGGATTTATTCTAATTTATGATCCACGGAGCGACGTACCCGAAATTATTTCGACCGCGGCTGGCTGACTGGCTGGCTCCTCGGCGCGCGCTTTACGATAACGACTCTTGTATCTTTCTCGGCTGTTTTGAGCTTTGGTGCAGCGCAGAGCGTCGCCACCCGACCAAGACGCGAGCGACATAGTTTAATCGCACGTTACGTTTGACTCATTGTCGAGCGCGCGGCGAGACGTATACGCCAAAGCGAGTTCTCACCGCCGCTACTTGGATAAACGACCGCCGCCCGATTTAATTCGCCGTGACTTCCGCGACGGCCCTTTTTACGGCTCTGTCCTTCCGATCGCGACGCTTTGAATCGAGCCGCGGGATTTGCTCCTTCGGCGGATATCCTTCCGTCACGATGAAGCTCTGTTTAAACCCCCGTGAAAATCTTGCCGTGATTCGACGCGAAAGACAAAACGCAAGAAGTACTTACAAAGTCGGCGCGGAGGCGTATGTTATACGACTTCGCTCGTTATTGAGCGTGTCCGGGAAATTAAATTTTCCCGAATCGAGTGTCCGGGGATCGTGCGATATGGGTTTTTTGCCAAGGCGAGCCAGAGTTGCCACACGCGCGTGCGAATAAGCGCGTCGGAATTTCAAATTGTTGGGATTAATTGGCAGTACTGTGTAAACACGCGACGTACCGTATGTTGCCGCGGGGAAAATAGTATTCGAATGTCAACCAGTGTTCCGAGAGCTCGCTTGATCATTTGAATAATATCGTCGGATTCCCTATCGTTCCATAAATAATTGAAAAAAAGATCAAGATTTTTTTAATATTTTCTCATGGACGAATCGTTTGAATTTCCATTGACGAGTAACGTGATCTGTTCTCCTTGGACATTTCCAAGGAAAAAAAAAGCCACTGCGAAAGAAGATTCGCTTGGGTAGTTTTCATCGGAGTCGGAGACCGGGAGAATCCGCCACGGCAATCGGTCGGAGTTTGAAAACAGTTGTTAAAATTCGCTGAAACATTTTTGAGAGGATGAAAGAGGTAGGGAGGGAGAAAAAGTGAGCTGATGCGCGCGCGCTATCTCCGGCTTGGCCACTTCAAACGAGGTTAATAGGAAAAAAGTGTAATGTGAAATGTTATGTCATATGGAAGGATGCCATCTGTGCTAGACCTTTAGTAACTTTCGCGAATTTCGAGGCCCTGCGCTCGCTCGCTCGCTCGTCTCGCGATGTTTCCCAGCGACGTCGCGAAGCGTTATATACATGTATACATAGGCACGAGGCTCGCGACGCTCGTCGGACCGATAACACAGCGTCTACAGGCTGAACGTTAAACTTTTACTGGCCAACTAAGTTTGGAGCCGGCGTGTATATACGTATATATACTCACGTATACGTCATTCGCACTCGGAGTTCACACCTAGAGCGCGAGAACGGATCAAGATTCATTTTTCAAGTCACGAAAGAGCCCGTCCGTTCCCTCTAACTTCGTAATAATCGACTTTTATTCTCCCATTATTTTGCCCGACGCTTTGCAAAAGTTATACCCGGCGACGTTCAAAAACAACCGTTGCCCAAAAAATATTTCCGCGAATACGAGAGAGAGAGAAAAAATAGTCGCCGAATCGAGGCGGGAAAAAAGAGTTTGACAAAAGACTCGTGTATCGCTGATTCGGAGGTACGAGACAGAGGATCGGCCCCCCCCCCCCGGCAGATGCGCACATTCTCAATCTCAAGATGTCCCTTATCGCGCGATCCTCCATTATGCTCACCGGGCGAAGTTAAGCCGGTCGTAACACAATTTGCAGCCTCCGTTGCGCTGCGATATCGCGGCTCGATTCTCAATTTGCCTCCTCCGTCTGGGAACTTGAACGGCCCGATCATCCGACGTACAGCCCCGAAAGCTCTCGAGCAATTCCGGGATAAGTCCTCGACTACTACTACGACGACGACGACGACGCAAAAGATTGAATATAATGGAACAATCGAGTCTCGCAGTCGTTTGTATCGAGTGGAGCCGCGCCCACATTTTGCGAAAGAGAGAAAACACACGTCGTTGAGATTATTTTTCGACACGGGCCCTCGACGGGGCTGGCGAGTCGCGGATATTGGCTCGGATGGCTTTGAGCAGCGAGCAATCGCTTAATCGCGGCGTGGCTCCTTAATTTCCTCTCGCCTATATATATCCTTTGACAGATCGACTCGCGGCTGTGCTCTCCAAGACGAGACGGAGAGAGAGAGGGAGAGAGAGAGAGGGCGACTCATCACTCGTCGGCGGGATAATGAAACCGGCAACGTCTCCCGTAGAATTGATGCGCCGAGATAGGCGATCTACGATTAGGAAGGAACCATTCCGAGTAGATTGAAAATTATTATCAGATGCCCCCCTCGCGCGCGCCCGAGCAGTGATTTAGCGACGCCCTCGCTCGCAGATGTGCAGTAGACGGACGCTCCGAGTTAATTTAATTTGATTTTGACGGCTGATAAAGCGCTTGATGGATGAATAAACCCTACGTATATATGCTCGGTGTATTTCGACAGTTCTGCACAGCGAAAAATGTACTTCGCTCGACTGTGCTCAAAGGTGAATGAGACTTTGAAAAAAACCCGATCGTTTGATAGAAAGCAAACATCTATCGGATGAAAAATGATAAAGTAACACGAGAAGGATTCCAAATTACAAAGCACAATTATACCCCGGGATCTTATCAAGAATGGCTCATAGGTATACCCGCATTTGAGATCCTCCCGAGTAAAATGATATCCTACGAATATGATTTTCGAGCGAATCGTTTGTAAAAACTCACGTCCGCGAAGTTGTGAAATTCGAAGAGCCAAGATATACCCGGCTCTCGACATATCGCTCCCACTATCTCACCGAGATTTCAATTTTTCGATCGGCTGTAGGTTTCTAGTGGGATATTGTGATCGCGCGTGCCAGAAGCACCGCGAGCTCCTCGAGAACCTCCCCAAATCGGAGACTCTCGAGCCACGTTCTCAAGAAAATCTTGATTACTCCCCAAATCGGATTCGAACGAGAAGTTGAAAGCCAAGTGTTCCCCGAGCAATCGCTCGAGTGTTTATCAACTCGTCTAGCCGGGTAGAATCAATTTGGCAAACGAGGAGCGCCGCGGTGAAGAAGCTGCGCGCGGCATTATTCAGAGCCATATCCCCCCGAGGTGTAGGTTCTTCGGAGCTGTGGGCTCTGGCTAAGTATCGCGGTGGCCTCATCAATTGCCCAACACACGCTAATGCGCCGTGTGCGAGGCTCTCTCAACATCCAAGCTTTACGGTAGCAGCTCGGGGACGCGCGTATATCAATTTTTCTCTGTGTACCGTGGAATTTATACGCGTGTGTGCGTTATCTCGAAATCGCGCCTCCGCGGATGAGCTAATAACGGGTAGGTATCGCTAAATCGACGATATCTCGCTGGCGCATTGTCGCAACGCTCGATCTGGCGCGGTATCTTTCCAACGACACGCGCATAATGAGCATTTGGCACGCTCGGCTCATTCACAGCGCGGCGCCGCGAGCCGATAGACAGGCCGATCGATTAATACACCTGCACTTTGTTCCCGCTCAACGACGTGTCGGGCTTTTTCTTAACGCTCGATGGACCGAAAATGACTTCTCGAGAGAGAGAGAGAGAGAGAGAGAGAGAGAGAGAGAGAGAGAGAGAGAGAGAGAGAGAGAGAGAAAGAGAAAGCGAGCGGAAGGGATGGATCGAACCCACTTCTCTCACGTGTCGTTCTCTCGTGAATGAGCCGACGGCGATTGCTTTGGCGGCGTGGATTTCTTCCCTTGTAAATATGCCTCGCGTACGTGTGTTTATACATTTGTGGATTAGTCGACGGCACGAATTTTGGTTTTGGAATTCGTTACCCCAGTCGGATTCGATCACGACTCGTTCACCGCAAGTATATATACCTCGCGCACGTCCGCGGGAAGATGTAATTCTAAGCGGCGATCCTCGGCGTCGATCACGAAGGCTATGGGTCACGCGCGACTCTACTACCGGCCGGACCCTCGTCGTTACCGAGTTTGCTTATGGTAATGGATTACGCCGAGTGAAATCACCTCGGTAGTGTGGGTTATATTGATTCTTTTCGGATTATACGCCATTTCCACGGGAGATTCTGCAGCTGGTGGTCGAGATTCGCTCGGTGAAATACGGAACGGAATCGTTCGGAGGACGATATATCCTTCCGAACGACTCCGGACACTCTGATCCACCTTCGAGTAGTGCGTAATGTCCGGCCATACCCGGAGTCACACTACTTGAAATATCGCACGCTCTTCGCGGTATAGCTTACGCAATCTTGTGTATCGACGCATTTTCCCTGACGGGCGTCTCTTTCCTGCGGACAATAAACGGATTTGTTGCGTCTTTCACACGTGCAAAAGTTTTCGAAGCCATACAACCTTATAAGAACATAACACACTCGATCGAGTCTCTGTAACAAGGTGGGATTCGACGCCACTTTGCCATGTGTGGGTGTGCGCTGGTATAGTATTCCCCAGGATCAATTTCAGATTTCTCAAGGAAAGTCAAACAGTTGAAACCAATTTTTTATGTGGCGTATGAATAGCAATGTCAATTAGTGTCGTAAGCGGGGGGATATATGTCATTTTTCGGTTGAAGTGATGTATATACATGCGGTGTCTGTATGCGTATCACATCAGTAGCGTGTGTCAGTTTATCAGAGAAGGAGGGGTGGAAAAAAGATGAGCATACGAGAGAGAGAGAGAGAGTCTCGCACGTTGCCGGGGCAACGTCTGGGTCTCTCCCCCCGAGTCTGACCCCCTCCTCCACCACCTCCTCATCCTCCATCGGCGCAACGTGTCTCGTGTGTATACGTGTCAGTCAACTCTTCCGCCTTATATCATAATCTGTATGGGGGTTTGTTTTCTGTCCTCCTTTCTCCTCGCTTAGCGCCAGGATCGTATATAATATGTACAACTGTTGCTTTTCTTTGATTTTTTTTTCATTTTTTTTGCTTGTTTTTTTTTCTTTCATTCCTTTTAGATAGTGATATTTAGCTCATGTCATTTAGAACGCCGAGCACAATATAGTGGTATAGCGTATGTAGTTACACACGAACATTTGTTGGATATATATCTCATCATCAATCATATCGTGTATAATCCTTGTGTCATATACATATGTGTGTGTGTGTGTGTGTGTGTGTGTGTGTGTGTGTGTGTGTGTGTGTGTGTGTGTGTGTGTGCGTGGGTCATATATAGTGTTTCGACGGAGTTACGATTGGCTGGTCATGACAAATTCCCGATCGGGTCATCCTCGAATTATCAGCAGCCGCTTGATTCATTGCTTTTTCGTTGGGCATTCATCCGCGGGACGAACGGCGCGAATCGATAAATAAGAAAATCAAGCGCAAATACGCACCGACGGCACAACTCGGCAGCAACACATCGCACCCCGGTATGCCAATGACAGCCAGGAGAGAAGGAAAGAGGAGCATTTCACGAAAATGCAACTGAATACACAGTCATCATTTCCAGACTCGTTAACCATCGCGTTTATTATTCAATGAACACTGCGGAGGCAAAGTGAGTATCTAGCTCTGGCCTCTCCACGCTTGATTTCGCTCTCCCTCTCTCTCTTTCTCGGTCTGGCGACGGAAACGAGCACCGAAGGCGAAAAAAAAATTAACGGAACGTCACGGTACAAGCTGTGCTGGCAACTTGACGTTTTTTTTGTTCCACCCTCGGAAAGATCCCAATTCGTAACAGTCGGGCCGTTCTGTAATAGCTGACGCGGAAATAGTAAATTTGAGTTATTTGCGCGCGGGCATTCGGGAATGGAAAAGAATTTGCCCCCGTATATACTGTTGGGATATATTCCTGGATTTCGGAACCACGGCGCGGCGAGCTCTTTATTAATTTATGTCGGCAGCTTTTCATAATCATCCATCCCTGATGTGCGAGCGAGGAAAGTTCATTTGGATTAAAATAGAATGCACACAAGGACACTCGGCTCCGGTGTGGACAGTTAGTTTAGCCGCGGCGAATGTGTACAGTGGTGAGCGTTGAACTTTCGAATGTTTAATTATCCATCGCGAGGTTTTTTTTCTCACGAGCGGAAAACCGATATTAACACGTGTACACTTTTTTTTTTCACGTGCAAACCCACTCCGGTGTCACTTTGAGTAACGCTTAATGCCGAGCCCGGGAAAACATGATATGGTTGACCTTATTAACTTTAACACAAGTAATTTTGCGCGATTGGTATACATACGCGTCTATCCGTCCGTGGATGTGCGGAGTAATGAAGAGAACCTCGTCAGCCCATAATTTTTAGTCTACGCTGCGAGTAACATCCTATCGATGGATATAAATATACGAAGAAAATAACATTTCAGACTCTCCCAATGAAGAAGAGCCTACATTACGGAGGTTTGCAAAAAATGAACGTGTACTCAATTCATTCACGACCTATCACATGTATTCTTCCCGTAAAATGCGATTTTTTTTGGTAATAAACCAGAAAATACGTGTTCATTTCAAAATCATTTTTGTCTGAAAATTTCGATAATTCGGTGTAGCGAAAAAGTCAATACACACGAATCTGTAAATTCTCGAGCCCTTCAATATTGTGAATCACGGGATCACAATTTTTCATCATACGTGAACTTTTATCCGTCGGAAAATTGCGAGATGTGCATTTCTTCGGGCCATTTCATTCGAACGTGGCCAGTAGGAGCCATCTACGTGAAGATCGATCCCGAATCGCCCGTGTCATTTTCAACCCTTCGCAAAACAAAATCCAACACGTGACTCTCTAAGTATGGCCCCTACAACGAGTACAGACACACGACGGGGCGGCGATGACCTACATCAATCGCAGTGGGTCCACGGGTTCGGTCGGACAGAAAAAACAAGAAGAAACAAGCGAGAGGGCTGATAATGATTGGCGGACGGTGGACAAAACGTACAATGCCACGTGCGCGCGAGCGATACAGTGTCCGCGCGGGGGCTCGAAATCAGCGCGCCGGTGCGGCAACTTGACTCTGTTTGCAAATGGAGCGAGGCGATAACGCGCGCGAGCACCGCATACACTGGCGCGTGCTCTCGCGATTCAGCGCCGCGGAAGAACGAGGAGAGAGAGTAGAGGAGAGGAGAGGCTTCGCGGCGCGTTAAAAACCTCGAATTTCATTAGCGCGAGCGTCCCCGGCTCTCGGGTAATTCTCAAAGAGAGAGAGAGAGAGAGAGAGAGAGAGAGAGAGAGGAGAGCAGAAGGCGCCTCGTTAGCCTCGCGAGCTGCGATTCAATTTTCGCGCGACGCGCGTGTGTCCTTATATACGAGCCCGCGGGGCCCGGCCAATCGCAATCGGCCCGCGCGAGCGCGCGAGAGGAGCAGCTAATTTGCGCGCGGGCTAATTCGATCCCGCGCGCCTGAGCCGCCCGAGATAAAGTGCGCGCCCGCGAATGTGTGTCTGTGTATATACTGCGCGTTCCTGCTGACGCGCGTTGATGAGGCGCTTTTTACGCGCCACCTGCCCCGGGCGGTGTACCTGCGCGATTAGCTTAATCGCACGGATTCCCTCGGCCCGTCGCGATTCCACCTCGCGTGTATAATCACGCGATGCATCTTTCGACGCGTCATTGTGCGATTATGATGTTTTTGATTGTAGGCTGGCTTCCAAGCGGTCGAACCGATGGAAGCCGGCATTGCTCACTCGCCCAAGTCGACGTCTCAAAAAGTTGAGTATTTCAGCGGAAAACCGGGGTTTTCGTGTCCTCGATCGTGTCTGAACGTTGAAAATATCAATGAAAATTGAAGAACGTTTGACCAAAAATATGTAGTTCAAATTACGTTCCGTTCTCGAAGTTTAAAGCCGCGCGTTAAAAATGTTCTTTTGTGCGCGGGCTGGAATGGCACCATTGCATAGCCTGTCCTTAATCCGAATTCCCATATTTTCGCCGTAATATAATGTTCCAGGAAAAATCACGAAAAAATTATCTTGCAAAGTTTATACATGGGCTATTTCACGCCAACTCAGCAGGTCAAAATTTATCTTTTAATTCTTCTCCAGTGAACTCGTTGGTCCACATAGCATTCGTTAATTTTTGCCAGACTTCTTTTCAGCTAAATATATTTGAAGCTTTGCAAAAACGAGAGAATCAGGGGCTAATGACATCAAAATTAATTTCATGGTTGAAATGACTGTAACTCAATTCTTTCAGGCTTGGTTTATTATGAAAAATAAGGCCATTCTGAAGATCTTGATGTTCGGTGCGAAAAATATAATCGATTCTGGCGTATACAACGAAAATGACTTGAACGCGTTCACGAGGCTCCAACCGATTACTGTATTTTGAGGTCAAAAATGATTTTCCCGAATTTTCCGGAATTGTTTTCGACAATCTTCAATTCCATAATCTTTTCGTTTCGTGGTCTCTATCATCACGGTAATGGGCTTTTGAAATAATTGGAAAAACACAAAACGCGTGTTACTCGTTATAACTTTTATATAGTTTAAGCTACGTGAAATCTGGAAGTGATATAAGGACCACCTCAATAAATTTACCGGAGCAGCGAATTGGAAAAAAGTACGACTTGCTGAATTGACGTGAATCAACCCATGTATATTATAACTTTTTGTTCATTGAGCATTTTTAGCGTAAACCTGAACTATCCACTTTGAGTTCCGAGGATTTAGTCTATTATAAAGTTTTTTCAATCCACAGTCTATTAATTCTTTTCATAAATATTTATAAAAATATTGATCAATTTTCAATGATTTGTAGTGTAAAAACAAAGTATTGCCATGGAAAATGAGGAAGAAGAAAATTACTTGTTTTGAGTAATTCTATCAAGAAAATTCTATTTCGATGATCATCTGATCAGCGAGCTTGAGATAAACCTAGAAAGTGCCTGGAACAAGACATGCTTCAGAATTTTTTACATTTCTCTCATTATGTAACCGGGGAGTGCATTAAAAAGAATGGGAGAGATACACGAGTGTTGTTCTCATCATTTTCTTGTATGTGCCGTTTCAACGTACTTGGTGAGATCACCAAATTGATTTTTTTTTCGAGTATAAAGTCATCCGTTTTCCTTGAGACTCCGATCCTTACACGTAAATCACTCCGTTGGAACAGCTTAAAACAAGTTAAAAGAATGAAACTTACGTATTTTCTCCGGTTTTCGCTAATGCACTTTGCGGATTTGAAAGAAAGAAAAAACTCAACTCAATATTGTGAGAAATATACTTTCCCAGGAATTTCTCAGGTTCTTCCCAAGCTGCTTAATCTGTGGATCGTTAAAATGATTCTCAAAATGAAAAAACTACTCTTCTTTCCTTCCCATTGCCGGCAAATCGAAAGGCTACAGGAAGCTATTTATTCCGGTGAGTAGTGATCCCACAACCGAAGAGAAAAGTAATTCAAGATGACCAATCGATTTTCGCAATTCGATTTTCACTCGTGAATTCTCGTTTTCATGAAAATGACCCAAATCCACGGTATCCCGATATATACGCATCGATTCGTGTTTCTAACAAGGATAAATTGAAAGTAAAAGATTGCAAGCTCATCGTAGATTTTCCTTATCCCGTCGTCCCCCCGAACAATCCCAAGAATTTCGGTTACGTATGCCCCGCAAAATCATTCGCCCGAGACACATTGAATCGAGAACACTATATATCGCAGAATCAAAACAACTCATAATATCGTATTTTCCTGTCTCTCACAAGTCTAATTGATAGTCGCTCAAAAGCCGCGCAGGCGTATTGTCTCGATCGTACTGCGCAACCATTCGATGTCGCGGCGGCCATAACACACTGCGATCTGCATACGCTCCAGATAGGACCAATTACGTGCCACGTGTGCAGGGGCAGCGTCTCGCATAACGAAGTCGCGCGCGCGCGGGTATATGCATACGCGTATGGCAAACATCACGGATCTCGCGCGCACATAGCTCTGGCGGAATAGGCTCTGATAAAAAGCGAATCCAGCCCCTCGGAGCCAAGCCGGGGACGTGTCTATATACGTATAACAAGTGCGCAGGGCAAACACTAGCTCACACCAGGGTAGCGCGAGCCTAAAATAATCTCGCGAATTTCGGTATATTTACGCGCTCACACGAGCGAGCGAGCTGCAGCCGGTCGTCGTAAACCCTCGCGAGGAAGATTCCCCGCGCCCCCGTGTAATACTCGCGCGCACGACTTTATCCAATAAATCCCGTGGCGGCGGGAGCAATAATTTTTTCACTCCCACTCATTACCCCCGCCACTGGAAAGAAGCGAAAACGAAATATGATAATAAAGAGGAGGAGCCGAGCCGGTGGGGGGAAGAGAAAAGCAGCGCCAGCAGCAGCCGGGAATGAAAAAGAAAGCACGCGAGAGCACGTCAAAAACCGATATCCTCGGCGGTGGCGGTGGCGGTGGCGGTGGTGGGTCGTATTATGCGCGCGCCAGCATCAGCCGACTGTTGCGCGTGTGCGCAATGCGCATATTTCCTCGAGCCCGACGTGCGCGCGACTCTCCCGTGCCTCTGTGTGTGTGTGCATCTACACACTCGCGTATACACACTCGCTCTCGCGCATACACACTCGCTCTCGCGCGCCAAGACGACCTTTTACGATTTGGTGGTGATCGAGAGAAACGGGGAGGGAAAAAACTAAAGGACGATAATCACGATACGATATGGCGGCGGAGGGGGTAGAGGTATAATGGACGCTTCCTCGCCGTGTCGCGCGTCCGAGTATAACCGGGTTTGCGCTTTCGAACAATGCGCCGAATGATTGATGGGGTGCCGAGCTGTGCAGCTGCTGCTGGGCCGCCGCGGTCATCCGTATATTTGCTCGTAGCTGCGCGCTGGATTTATCTCGTACGAATGGACTCGGGGGATCGGCTCGAGCGAGCGGGCCAGCGACGACCCACGTGCGCTACCCTCAATCCACTACGGGCGGCGCTTCGAATTCGATACGTGCATATATTTGCCCAGCTTCCTCTGAATCGTTGATTTACCCCTGCAGCTCGCTAGCCACGGTGTGACTTTGGCCGAGTCATATTCGAATGGCGCGAAAACGCGTGGCTGCTTGTTCGGCGAGATCGAGGCTCGATTATTTCGAGTACCCGCGAGCCTCTGGACGAGCGATCGCGACGAGCTTGCGAGACGCGGTTCGCCGAGTACAGACACAAAAGTAGGTCGCGTGCGTGCTCGTTTAGATTTTCCCGCGCGAGACTCGAGCCGGGAGAATACTCTTCGCGGCGAGTCGTGAATTATCAACAATGCATGTCGGCCAAGGGTTGTGCAGTCGATACACTCCCAAAAGTTGTCTCGCGTGGATTCATTGCGTCCAGAGTGAAGGCAACCGCGATAAAGGAAATTCGGTATATCCCAAGCGTTTGCATTTTATCCGTTAGTTATACTCGTAGAACGCAGGTCTGGCAGTTCAAAATATGAGATCATCGATAGCAATCGTTGAGTCTTTTCTGAGTAATTTATTGTGAATTTTATGCGAGTATGTTTCGAGTTACGCGCGCGAAATATACGCAACAACTGCATATGTTTCCAACCGAACAAGTTATTATTCATTCCAACAGCAAAATCCAGTATTAAATACGGCGAGCAAATTTTAATCTGCAATGGCTGCGATCTATCAATTAGTCATTTGCGCGCTCATTTTGGAAATTCAAATGCCCCGCATACTGATCAATGATCTAGTTCTTCCATAATCTCTGTATCAACTGCAATTATTCTGCAATACGTTCTGTCGAAGTTTATATGTAATTGAATGTTAATTAAACTGATGCAAATTTTATAAATTACAGCATTTACCAGTCCTTGTGAATATGTATCTGGAACACGTTCAAATACATAAACATCTTTTCATCATCATTATCCCAGACTCAAAACGACACTCTGTTTTTTCTTATTTATGTAACGAGAAGGAAACACTCTTCATTAAGGTGAATTAATTGAATCAGAGAACAATTATTTGGCAGTCGACGTCCCTAATTTATACATCATTACGATGGCATGCCCAACTCCGTGTTATATCATGTGTCAACATTATTATAAAAGACTCACTATAGAGGCAATGAACCAAACGCACGATCGAGTTTTTAATCAATTTAATGAATTGAATTTTCCATCTTACGATTGTCGAAGAGAATCTTGTATCAATCGACAGAAGCACTAACTCATTAAATGCTTCAATGTTCATTAGCGAATTTGTTTACTCGTTCGGATATAAGAACGTTATTACACAGTGGGATGAAAGGGTGCGGGAGACCGCAAATGTTACCGATGTTTATTCGACGCAAAGGGGACTCTTGACGTTTTTAATTATGCTCGACTTAGAACGTATACACACGTCATTGGCCTCTTTACGCGTTATCTCTGGTTTAATATCACTATGTTTTCAACGATGAGAAAAATAATTGCCGAGCCATAATTTACTCAATATTATTAACACAAAAGTAAAGAGAAAACGACGATCAGCCACTACTATATAACCTGCAATCGCGTATCAATCACTCAAAAAATGCAATCTCACAAGGAGAGTACACTACATCCGGGTGTCGAACCACGATGAAACTTTGTGAGATGGCTAATAGCTTACATCTGCAGCCACGTAGTCCGACCTCTTGTTTTCACGAAGAAATTCGAAGAATGATTATCGATTTCATGCATGTACATTATATCAATAATATCCCAAAATCCACAGATATAGACATACTGTGCATGCATGCAAAACCAATAATAATTCGTAAATATCAAGGTGGAAACGGAATGTTGGACTGCGCGGATGTAGATATGAAGTATAGACTAACCATAAACAATCTGACAAAATTTCATTAAGATCGGACACTCGGAAGTAGAGTCCTCTCCTTGTCAGTTGAAAGAATGCTTCGTCGTAATAACAAGAAGATTCTCTCTAAGACCGAGTCTCTCTTCTTGATTCTGTACGCAAATCCGTTCAGCAGCTGAGAATGAATCTGCTCGCTACGTGGCATCGAGCATGCTTCTCCCGATTGGATACGCCGCATACAAATTCGTAAGAATTATCGAGCTTCGCTCCCCCGAAGATTGACGCTAATCAAAATCGACGGAAAGAGTCTAGTCGACTCGGGACAAACTTTTTCCCTCGGCCCAGCCAACGCTATGGGCGACTCGCACGCGTCTACCAGCCAATGTATCATTCGTCTGGGGGAGTCTGTGTATGTGTGTGTGTGTGTGTGTGTGTGTGTGTGTGTGTGTGTGTGTGTGTGTGTGTGTATTCCTGCTGTGCCTTGGTGTTTGTGCCTTGGTGGTCGTCTGTGTTGGACGCGGGCCACTTTTGCAGCCTCGAAACGAGCACCTTCCGACCGTATCAACTCCCTCGCTAATCCCGGGTCGTCCTATTTTTCTTTTGCTCGGGGGAAGAAAAAAAACGAACGGCGCCCCTATCGAGTTTGACTCACGAGGATTTACCCGAAACTTCTCGCCATACACGGGGGGAACACGCACGAGAGATGCTCCCTCGGACGAGGGGACGGAAAACAACCCGGAGAGACAATATACGCGCGCAACTTTGTTCGCCACGGGAACGTCCGTGTATCCATAATCCACGAGATCCGCGCCGAGCGAACACACCGAGCAATCTCTCGTCGAGCACGAACGAGCGTAGCGTTTTTTTCCTGCTCGACGAGCGACTGGGAGTACGATCGCCGCGCGGAGGAGCGCGCATCTTCATCGGACCCGTCCGTCTGTCGTTCTCCCGGGGCGAAATAGACTGATCCCGGCTCGACAGGGCGCGCGCGGCCTGTCTAATCATCCCGGAGACGGGCGAAAAAGCTGGGCCGTCCCCGGCCGAGCAATCAGCGTGATTAAAAGTGGACGCGGGACGGGGAGAGCTGTAAAAACGGAGGGGGTCGGAAGGTGTCCCGGTTCGTGGCTCGGGCTCAGTGGCAGAGAGCGGCGGCGCGTGTGAGTGTACAGCGAGAGACGAGGGGCACCGGGGTGGCGTGTGGTGGGCTAGCCTGTATGGGATCGACTCACCCGACGCAGCCAGGGCGATCGCCGCCATGAGAGTCCAGCCTCCTCTCATGTTCGTCGCTCGCTCGAGGGGGGGTTGGACGGGGGGGACGGGGGGTGGGAGGGACAGGGGGGGCGGGTGGGGGGTTGCCGGGCCGCGCGCGCGGCGGCAGGTGCCCCGCCAAGCCTCCGTCCAAGCGCGGCGACGAGTTGGCTCGCGCTGCTGCTGCTGCTTGTGCTGCTTGTGCTGCTTGTGTTGCCGAAGGTGTTGTCGGTGGTGGTGGTGGTGGTGGTGGTGCTCAGTGCGCAGACGGTCGGCCGCCGGGGGGCCTGATCATCTCCTCGACGCTCATCGTCGCTGGCGGCTCTCACTTGGCCGGGAGGGCCAGCAGCGCGGCTGCTGCTGCCGCGACCGCCGCGGCCGCGACGGGCGAAGAGCTCGCCGAGCAGCGAAGGCCGGCCGCGTGGCCCCGCCAGCCCGAGCCCCGTCGAGCCTGCGGCATCCTGCTTCGCTGGGCACACTCTCCGCGGGATAACACACTTCACAGGGGCGGCCCGAGGTGTACGCGACACTCGCGCGCTCGAGTCGCGCGCGCAGTCAGTCGACGAGGGGGGGGGGGGGGGGGACAGGGGAGACACGGAGAGACAGACGGACAGCTGGTGCTCCCGCGAGCTGGAAACTGCAGCGGCGCGCGGACGCCCGAGTAAGCGAGAGCGTGAGTTGTACAAATCGATCGAGCTTTACTGCTCGCTCGCTCTCTGCCTGTCTCTCTCCCGCTCTCTGTCTGCTCTGCTCTCTGCTCTCTCTCTCTCTCTCGCAGCCGCACGACGACGACCGATGACTGGTGTGCCGCAGCTGTCTCGAGCCGGAGCCGCGCACCTCGCGTCTGACCAGTCCCGGAGCCTGACTACTGCTGCCCGCGGCTGGTGTTACGAGCGCCCGATATCCGGGCCACTGGACCGATGGACCTCGTGGAGCTCGATCGTGGATGGGACGCGGAGGCTCGGCCGGATCGGGGGGGGGGGCAGGAGCGAGTGTTTGCCCGACGGGCTGCGAAGAGCGAGCGAGCGAGCGAGGGGGATAAAAACGCGCGCGCGCGCGGCGTGCCACAGCAGCGCGAACCTCGCAGCGAGCAGCGCCGGACTGAGCTGCTGCTGCCGCCGCCGATGCTGATGCTG
Source organism: Aphelinus atriplicis (assembly GCA_020882685.1). Taxonomy (NCBI): domain Eukaryota; kingdom Metazoa; phylum Arthropoda; class Insecta; order Hymenoptera; family Aphelinidae; genus Aphelinus; species Aphelinus atriplicis. The sequence continues at coordinate 4,334,397 of CM037073.1, forward strand.
TGCTGGTGGTGCCGCCGCCGCCGCCGCCGCTGCTGCTCCTCCCCCCTCCGCGCCAAAATCACCTCGTGCCGTCTCCGTCGCGCTCCAGCCCCGGCTCGCGCGCGCACTCGTTACGAGAGAGAAAAGCGGCAGCTGCAGAGCGCGGGGCGTGGGGAGGGGAGCGCGCAGCCCAGCAGCGCCGCCACAGCGGCACGGCTGCACGCCGCGCTTTCATCTCGCTCGCTCGCGGCTGCTGCTGCTGCTGCTGCTGCGCTGGCTCCTTCGGGATATGCTCCGACTCTCTCTCTCTCTCTCCTTCGCTGACCTACACCACCGAGCGACGGCCTCCCCAACGCGGCCAGCCTCGCCCCGTCTCGCTCTCCACCGGATCGCCACGCAACACAACCCCTGACCCCCGACCCACCCCCGCTGCCAGTCGCTCCTCCGTCTTGCTCCCGCGCACACCCACGCGCGCGTGGCACACTTTCCCTCCGTCCAACCCCCCCCCCGCCCCCTGCCCCTCGCCCACGCACGCTCGCGCCCGCGCTTCATCTACTTTCTACTTGCCGCGTGTACGTACGTACGTACGTCTAGTCGCTGTATCTAGTCGAACTCGCACCAGCTCGTGGTTCTCGCGCGAGACTGCGAGCCCGCGGCAGGGGGGGGGGAGGCTAGGCGGACCGACCGAATAAGCGCTCGAACGGCCGGAGTCTCGCAAGATTCATTCAGAATCATGGAGGCGCGGGTCGCGCGCGCGCGTCCAAACAGATCCTTTTGTGCTAATCTTTCCCGCTCGACCAGGCTCTCAATCTCCGAGGATGGGGTGACCGCGTACGGCGATAGATTGGGTCGATTACATCGTAATCACAAAAATCACGAGGATATAAAAGACGATCGTGTATATATGTATGAATGTACTGGTTTTGGTAGGGTTCCCAGCTCGCGAGCGCGCGTTGTACCAAAGTTGCAGTCTCTCTCGTTTTAAATCTTCCCCCGCTGGCGCTGTCTCTTTCCCAAGGAGATTTACTCCACTCGATCTTGCTCGCTCCCACCGGTTTCCTCTTACAAAACCCTCGGTGCTTTTGCTCACACACTGCTTACCCACCCGCCCACTCCTCCTCCTCCTCTTCCTCCTCGCGCTTGTTCCTTCCTCCACTTGCTTCTCTCGCGAGCTCTTTCATGATTGATCTCGGCTTCTCTTTGCTTCTTTATCTCCACCTAGCCTCGCTCTCACTCGCACCCGTGGTTTTTCCTTTCTATCCCCTCTTCCGAACAACAAATGCAATTCTCTCTTTTCCCATTCTCAAGTCCGCGAGCTCGCTCATCCTATCTTAATAATGGCCTTTGCGCTGTTCCGTATACACACCTCGTTTCGTGCACGCACGATTAGATGTGTGTCACAGCCGATCGGAGAATTTCGTCCGCTCCGAGGCGTGTGTGTGTGTCACTTTTACAGTCGCTCTCGTCTGAAGAAAATCCTCCTTTTCTTCCGGCCCAGCATTTGCCAGGGCGAAAATCGAGAAGCAAAGGCTTTTATGTATTCTCGCGTGCGCTCCGAGTGAGAAGATAAAGTTTATCAAGCCGCGGGCTAGCGAAAATGTTTGCGCGGACAAGTTGTCGAGAGGGTGCGAGAGCGCGACGAACCTTTTTATCTTTCTCTCTCTCTTTCTCTCTCTCTCTTTGTTCCCATTCTATCTTGCCTCTCTCTTTCTCTCTTCACTTCGCAATGATCCGAGCCTTTTCAGGCATTCTCCACGTCCTTCACTCCGACCCGACTTCCTCGTGGATATGTACATACTGCGCCTTTGACATTTACTACTCTCTCTGTGCGCAATTGTTCATACTAACAAGGAGAGGTGTCCAATCATCATGGGACATTTTGTCAGATAGTTAATGGCTAGTCTAAAACCCCATATCTACAGTCACGCATTCCGACCTTTCGTTTCTCCCAAAATATTCACGAATCATTATCGGTTTTACGCATATTCACAGTATGTCTACATCTATGGATACTTCGGAATATTTAGATATAACGTGAATGCATAAAATAAAAAATTATTCAGTGCATATCTTCGGGAAAACGAAACGTTGGACTACGTTGTTGCAGATATAAGCTGTTAGCTGCTACCCATCAACCATCTCACAAAGTTTCATCGTAATTCGTACCCCGAGGTAAAGTCTTCTCCTCGTAAGTTGTATTAGGCATTCAATTGATCAAGTATCGAAATGAATTCTGTCTTACGATGGAGTGTGCTTCGTCTTTCGGGTATAGTAGATGCGGGCTTTTGTCATTCGTTGTGTCTCCGCGCAATGCGATTCGAGTCGTAGAGCAGACTGATTCACCGGGATCTGCCACTTGGGATTTGGCTCGGCAATTTCATTGACAACTTTTGTAGGTAGTTTTTCGATAACCGCAAACAAATGATATTTGCAATCGTTCGACAGCCAACGTGATTTGATTTTCCGCCGAGAACTAATCATTGCTGATTTCACGCATGTGTAATATGTACATATTGTGAAATCAATCATCATATATACGTACAGATACTTATTCTTCGTGTGATAACATGAGGGAATATCTCGGTGGAATGGGAACGTTGGGATGAATTACTGCACATGTTTATTATCGATTTGAGTAACTGCAAACCACCGGCAAAAGTTTCAGCGGGATCGGATACCCAAATTCCAAGAGATCTCCTCGTTAGCAACGATTATCGTTCGATTTCTTTCGGAAACAGACTTCTTCCCGATGAATCGATCCTATCCATGATCCGAATCGCGCGCGACTGGAATTCTTGAAGAAAGTAAAAATAGAATTTCCAAACATAGGAGAACAACAATCTACAATTGACGCTTTACAAACGACGACAAGATCTGACGAGTGGGACAATTACAATCGATTCGCTAGATCGACTCGACTGTGCGGGTTTTCGAAAAATCTCATTGTACCTACGCGAGCCGTCTCGAGACACCCGCGCTAATCCGAATTTCGAAATTTCACGCTTGGCGAAGGCGTAGCGCCTCGAGAGTACGCATCAGGGTATACACGTGGGCAAAGTACGCGAAACGGACCCGCGTGCATAAATGCGCGTTCATAATCGTACGATAGAGTATACAGGGAGGCGCAGTGATAGCGCGAGGCCGTCGCGGGAGCCCCCGAGTCTATATTTCATCCGGCCTCCATGGAGCTGCTGCTGCGGTCCAATCTGCCTCTCTCTCTCTCTCTCTCTCTCTCTCTCTCTCTCTCTCTCTCTCTCTCTCTCTCTCTTTATCCCCTCCCTGTGCTTGCGTGCGCGCGAACTGGCCTACTGTCGGTCGGGGGAGTGCGTGCGCGCCGTCGGCCGCCGCACCGGCGGAAGAGAGAATCTTTACCATGGCGAGAGATCAATATGATAGGAGTGCGCATGCCTCGATATGTACGCCGCCTCCTCCCCCCCCCCCCCGACCTCCTCCGTACCCGCGGGCCATGGTATAGGCATCAGCCACTTTCAAATGCGACTGCCGCCACTCGACTGGCGGGCGGCTGCTTTCGGGATCGCTCTCTCTCTCTCTTCCTCTCCGTGCAACATGGGAAGCGCGCGCGCAGTTCGGATCGCGGCTATTGCGGTTCCCACCCACCCCGGCACGCGCACTTAGACACTATTAAGCCACACGAGCCGCCGTGCGGTGTACTGCGCAGCTTGTGCGTGTGCTTACCCTGGCGCGGATTGCCGGTATGTACGGGGCTACAGCCGCTGCGGAAGCTCAATCCCTATATCCTCTGATGTGTGTGTATATACCCGATGTTCCGCGATGTTTGACGAGGATCCATAATGCCTGTTCTTACGAGCCGATCGCGGTCTCGCGCCTATATAGGATCGTTTATCCGATTTCGGAGCGAGAGAGACTTTTTTCCGTCCCTAGGCGGTGCGCCAACGTATTTCCGGCTGCGGAACACCATCGAAATATAGAGGGTGGGAGACCCTTCGATCGCGAGCCGCGTGTTTTCGCCTTGTTTTCTTTTCTCGTTGTCGCGCTGTCTGGAAATTATCGAGTGGCTGACCGTATCCCGACTGATTCTACTTTCAGCCACCCCTCTTTATACGGTCTTACTCTATTATCGTACAAGAGCTCGGTGCGACGCGAGTGTTATCGTACAAAGTTGCTTGGTTAAATCTAAATATATATCCGTTTATACGAGTTTGCCAATACCTCGAGTTTTCGTTATATTATTTTTTACGTCTCCTCTCGCTCATTTCCTTCGTATTTTCTAGTTTTCAATCCGAATATCAACTTGTTTTTACAAGACGTATGTAGTCTTGGAGAAGAGCATACGCTCGTTGAAACAGATTTTTTAGTTTACCATAGCTGAAGGTATCGAATTGCGAAAACTATAAATTATTTGTGACGCGTATAAAAGTGAATAGGATGAAGGGTTTATTGTTTGTTCACTTGATTTCCCACAGCTATCGATGCGACAGTGAATATCGGGAAAATCCCAAGACAACTCCCGTGACAGTTCTAGAGAAATGCTACTCTAGCGTTATAAATCTTTGAAGCTGGATATCTTGAGGAATATATAAATAATTCAATATTCCCCAAATCGGGTTTTTTTTTTGTTGTAATGAAGTGTATTTCTTTGTGGAATTTATTTCTCATTTTTTAATAATGGATCAAAGGTACTCCTTCTGTCGTAAATAGGAAATCTAGTCCTTTGTAGAGTTTGACGAGAATTTCAATCACACTTGCCCTAAATCCTTTGAGTGGTAGGCCAAAAAGAAACTTTTTCATACCAGGAGTGTAGCTAATTCTTCTATGTACGGAATATTCAAAATTGATCTACATAAGTATTGACAAATACGGCTTGTTTTCGAGGAAAAATCTAGAATGAGATTTGAATGCAGCTAATATTTCATATGCTAATCGATAGATTCTAACTCCAACAGAATGACTCGCATAAATTATCAATCTTTTTAAATCATTCACCGTGGATCTGTGGGTACATAATTCAATGCGAGTATAATAATAAAAATGATTGAACCAAAACCATGTTAGTAAAAACGGAAGATTCAGCAATTTTTTTCTTTATCGAATAGTGGGAAGGGGTAGAACATACTAAACAGAAAATAACTTTAAGGTGGCTATTCTCAGGAAATAATTTTAGCTTGGAGTTTCCAAACCTTGGGTGAAACGATGAAAATACCCTTTTTTAATTAAACCAAGTTTTGATACTCAACAAAAGAGTGGAAAACTTCACCTTGAAAAATCGATTATTTACGTGTAACTTAATAGTGCATCATGTGGATCAATAGAATATATGATAGTTTGCAGAATAAATTTTGTCCAATGTAGAATACATAAATTTATTCCTGCGTAATGTGAAATTGTAAAAGCGAATTTAGCAGTTAACGAGTGATAATTTTCTGTTGGAATTAAATAGGAGATAGTCAATTGGTATAATATGCTATGTATGTATAATGAGTATTACCCTTCGTGCTTTACAGTTCCAACATCACTGATTGAAGTAATTTATCCACACTAATAATGCACGTGCAGTCAAATACAAAGCGCAATATCCAAAAGTTATTGATTCCATTATCCAGTATAATTAATAATTCATATAACTGATTCTGTCAGGGGTTCCAGACACGTACACATCCATGAATAATTACAAATGTATCTTGTCATTTTTTTACCTACGCTGAGAGAATAAAAAGTCTTTTCTGAACATCTTGATCCGGTCTCGATTACGAATATAACGAGACACTTTAGCAATTTAGTTTTATTACGAAAAGAATCAATTAAAAATTTCAACTTTCCAGAAACGCAGATAAAATAGTTACATGAATAGGTAATATTTTAGTTGTTCGCATTTTTTACGAATTACTATTAGTATTCAATTTTTCTATGGTATGTAAAGAATGTAATTCTAAATTTATTTACTTATTCATAAAATCAGAAAGAATTAGTGTATATCGATGCAATTACACTTGATATCTACAAGAAACGAATATGAATATTGTATTAGCATGGGTCTAAAAAATAACGAGGTACATGAATAAAAATCAGCGCAGATGTTTTCATCCAATAAGTACGTGGTTGGCAATCGGAGTTACTCGACAGCCTCGGCTGTTGAACAAAGACAACGAGTGAACGAGCCAGCTTCGAATATCGGATAATTCGATTGGAATAGCAGCTGAGTGATTGCAATCATCGACATGGCGCCATCTGTTATAGTTAATTAGACCGCAATTCTACCGGGCCCTCCGGATCCTCAATTGCATTATCCATTCCAATAACCCAATCACCACACGAGACGACGACGACTACGCGGGTATCCCTCTGAATCAGCTGTGAGACACACGTTGCACCATAGGCAACGGCCCGGCGACAACCGGGATTATTTTTTCAAGCATCAACAGTTTTGCCCAGGTAAGTTTCGCAAGCGCCAACCTCACTAAGTATTACGTTGCATATTACAATTACACTTCTGTTCATGCGCGAACTTGTTCCGGTTGAAAAAGCCAGCGGCAGCAGCGGCGGCGGTACTTGAAGTGTTCAGCGCTGACTGACACGCTCGAGGAAGTAGTAAAGGGTCGGACACGTCCAGACGAGTGTCGACTAATGACGCCGTCACGCGCCCTAAGTGCAAAAAATCCGCCGCACACGCGCAAACATTCACTCGCTCGCGCGCGCGCACACTTACACACGTGCTTACGGCCGCCTTCGCTTGGCCGTCAAAGTTTTTATCCGGCTTTTTCTTATACACACACACGTGACCCGCGCGGCTCGCCCACATCCTATTCTCCGCCGCGACTTATGCCCCCCCCCCCCGTGCCAGCTAACAGCCCGGAATCTCGGGCTCGAGTTTCAGATTCTAAAACTCGCCTCTCTCGCGCGCGCTGCACACATCCTCGGTGCGTTATATGTCGCTGCAGCGGGATGTGGGACGTGTATAGCTCTCGAGGCTCACTTTCGCAAATAAGTATACATTTTGTCTTGCACGCACGTGAAAGCGGCATAACGCGGGGAACGCGAACCGTAAGCGCATGTGACCCTCCCCCCCCCCCAACGAACCTCCGTAACCGAGAGAAGCTGCATTACGCAGCGTACTTTTGTTGTTTTTTTTCCAAGGATTCGGAAAATGCGCGGAGTCGAATGTAAACTGGATTTTTCGATTCGCCTGACATGCGGAAAGTTCGCGATGAATATTCGCGATGGTGCTGAAGTGTACGTTCGGTTTTAATCGATCGAAAAACGAGTTTTCAGCGGATGGAGAAAGATAGTCGACACGTTTCATTGATTATTTTCGATGGTGTACAAAAGTCGTTAGTGATCCCGATTTTTGATGATGTTGCATTGAAATAAAGTAACCAGGGCGTTCCGATCGCCCGTGCGAGATAGAAAATTTATTTTGGATCATCACAACGTCATGGAGCGGATAGCGTGTATATTTTACTTGAAAATATATGCAAATGTATAAGAAGGATAATCCCCCAATTGCGGGTATCTTCCCGAGTTGAAGAAGTACTTTGACAAGAGAAAATACCGAAGAAGCAGTAAAAAAAATGTCGAGGATGCATTAAGAATGCAGATAAAAAGTACATGTGTTGCGGGTCGTTTTATAGAGAAATCAGCTGAATAGTTAAAAATACGTTTGTGGCTCATGGTTAACATTTGTCGTCGTGTATAAAAGCGAGTTCAAGGTAAAGGTTTTTTACGACAAGGGTAATGGTCGACTACACGCGAGCCTCGGCCTGTACGTAAAAACTCTCGGAGCGATGAGAGCTAATAAGATAATCCCATGGGATATATAGACTTATTGTTTTCCTTGGCGTGGAGTGGCTCTGCGCCCTGCAGCTATATACGGCGCGCGGATATAGGTCAGATTAACACTTAATTGCCCGGCCTCGAAAAATTCTTTTGACAATCCGAGGGGGGAGAATTCCCGCTCGAATGATAAATATATGATCTCTCGCGAAAAAGTGGAACCGAAATAATATACACTTCGAATTGAAAACACATACGTTATTTTGCCGAGTCGCGGGATGAATTTGACTATAAAGCTCTTGGACACGCGAGGAGACTCGAGGTTCGTAGACTCGGCAAGAAGATCCACACAGAAATCACTCGAAATTTTTTGCATTGGTAATAATGTTGCGCAACTCGACGCGCATCACACAGAGAATTATTGAAGTCGATTACAAATTCACGGGCTCGTAGCTAGAGTACCTCGGCCCTCGCGAAATGCTATCGCGGATCAACTATTGAATGCGCGGCCAGTAAAAAGCCGCAGAAATAAGTGGTGGCTCCGGCGAGAAGGTACCATTTGAAAATCGTGCCGAGAGAACCATAAACAGCCTCCCTCGATACGTTCTATCCAATAAACGCAAGGGCAAGCCCGCGTTCCGGAACGAAAGATACGTGTCCTCTCCTCCACGACCTATACACATATACGGCATATGTAGAACTAGGCGAAGGCGAATTAAAAAGGAGAGACGCGCTCGGCCAAGATTCGTCTCTTCGACTTTTCGATTCCATGTTTGGCCGGTCCAGCAGCAACACTATACAGCGGTACACGGTGTATAATATACATATACAGTGGCTTGTCGTCGGGGCGCCTCATGGGAAATGCATCGCTGCGTTATACATACACACACAGCTCACGCGTGTGTAGGCGTACACACACGGGTCGAGCGCGCGCAGCTGCATAGTGCCGCAGCGCGGCAGCATTTAAAAATGCATCCCTCTAGCTGTCCCTCCGTGTGGTATGTGTGTTCTCGAATTTTGAAATGTCGCGAAACGAGGATGATCGCGTCGTAGGGGGGTGCGAGCGACGGGCGGGGGGTAGAAGAAGAAAATAAAGCACGCGCGCGAGCGCGACTCATAAATTTTTATGAACGAATCAAGATGGTAATCGAGTCGGAAGTTTGCGCAGCCGAAAATTCCGGATTGGGCTCATTCTCTCTCGGGCCGATTAAAGACGAATTTATGCGCGCGCTCTCGTTGCATAATAAAGAGCCCGGCGCAAAGTCCCCCTCGCCAACATCCAATCCAGCGCTGGAGAGCGACGAGCGACTATATACGTGTAGAGGGCCGATGTTAATCCGCCACTGCGCCACGGAGAGCCGCGACTTTGCATCTGGTCCGGCGGATCACTTTGCGCGCGCGCGTCTTTCCCGTCGACGCAAATCGACCGGTGTGCGCCTTTGATTCCTGACACGGACGTACACGGGATGAAAAGACGCGAGTGTGTGTGTGTGTGTGTGAGACCACTCGACTCCCTCCTCGATCGCTGCCCCTGTGAGCCCCCTTGGACTCCGTATATGAAAGTTCGACGGTTACCTCGTCGTGAGTAACACTTTCAATATTCCCCCACACGACCCGTTTGTTCGCTCGAGACTTTCAACGGACATTCGTGAATTCCGAATCCGAGACTGAGTTCCGTTCGCGAGCAACGTCTGTTTCCGAGTTGGCGCTTGTCGCATACGAGATGGGAACGCGTTGTATGGTAAAACTATGCATAGCGTCCTCCGCTTGGCGAAGTACCGCGATGGATTTTATATTCCGCGGTCCACTGCGCGTTTGTTGCGTGAGAAAAATTGGCCGATACGGATTCGTTTGGAGATTCTTGAACAGCCGCGGAATTGATTTCATACAAATGTTGCGGATTTTCGAGTTTTTGATTATCTTCGAGACCTTCGCGGTTGATTTTTATGAGATTAAACGTTTGATCTTGAGCTTTCTTGTGGAGACGAAATAAAGTTCCACGGGGAGTTATGATCTCTTGAATTTTAAACTATCGAAATCATATAGATAAGCGAGGTAAGAATGTATATATTCAAATGATAATATCAATTTAGTGTTCAATAGCATTTCGAGGGGTTGTATGATTGCTCCTCGCACAACCAATTGGAAGCTTTTTCAAAGAGATTTTCAATATCTGGAGAAATCTTGGAAATCAGTTTCCCGTCGTTTCTTCGGGGAAACGAACCTGATTACACCCAATGGGAGCCAGCGAACAGCGAACAGTCACTACATCGAGTTAAATTTAATTTCCCAATGCTGCTGGTGATAAATGAAAAGTCCATTTAATACCTTTGAAATGAACTAAATCGTACTTAGCTTGGACTGTTTCGAGCTGAGTAATAGCATTTTCAAAAGATCGTCTCTTTCGGTCATTAGATTCGTGAAATTGAGAGAAAACCCGTTGACTCGGGGGACGAGGGAGGCGTTACTGGGTTCACACAACAAAAAAAAAACAAAGAACAAACCTTTGGTTCTTCAGAAAGAGCTCGAGCGTACTTTTGTAAAAGGAATCGAATTTTTAATGTCAACATCTTCAGCGAGCAGTGAAAGGATTTTCAATATTTAGTTTTATTTCAACAGTAGTTGTCAACTATAGCAAAATTTCTCGAAGCTTTCTTCGTCCTGTGAGCATTCGATTGATCAATTCAAGGCGTTCGCGAGAAAATTCGATGTTCCTTCCGAGTGGCTTTGTGGCATTAAATGGCAGCTGACTCGACGACAAGAAAAGAAGACACTTGGGACAACTATTTGGATTTCCCTCCATCGAATCATAAGTTGTTAAATTTGTAATATGTATGCACGCATATAATATATCAATGCTACGGGTAGTACTTTTTCCCCAGAACTGACCCGAGAAAACTGTTGTCGCGAGTTATTGAAATTGAAATATATATATATATATATAGCTATGGGAATAAAGCGCGGAGAAGAATATGAAATTGAATGTAAATGCAATATTGTAAGACAGTAGTTCGAATTTTGAAATGTGTCGGAAACACTGTATGGCAGAGACAGCTTGGTTGCAGCATGCAGAATGCGACCTCGCGCAGAAAACGAATATAACTTATTGCTCGTCTTGGCCAAGAGATTTTTCTATTTAGCATTTCTGAATAAGTTTAATTTTGAGTATATTACGCGAGTACCAATGCGAATAAATCACCCTCATCGCGTGGTATACACAATGAATTAGAGTGAGATTTCACAAACACTAAATTATTACAATTATAGTACACTCGCGCCTACATTGTACAACAATGCTGGATATGTCGATTTGTAATTGCAAGACGTACGTATATATATATATCCGGGTGACCGAAGTTTAATCATGAATGGAGTGATTAAACACGTGTAATTAATCGCTCAAGTAAATGGTCATTAAAGTTTAGTATAACGGTATCGTCCCCTCAGTTGTTAATGAAGTTCGCAAATTGCCTCCAGATTGGGGGGTATATATCCCGTTATTCCGGGATTTACTTCATTTTTAGTGAAATATGTTCAATATATCGAAATAACGCTACATTTTTTTTCGCCACGGCGACACAAGCTCGTATTACTCCTCTTTTATTACTCTTCGTAATTTTCACATTCCTTCGCGACATTCCTCCTGGCGTATTTTTTTTTCTCGAAATTTCATACATTCACAAGATCCGTACGCGTCAACACGTATCTCCCGGTGAATCGGCAAAATTTGAAAATTTCCCAATCTCGAAGCATTTCTAAATTTCACCGCGGCACTATATCCATATAGCGAAACTACAACGTAAAATCCAATAATTCGCGAGGACTGGATGAAAATTTGATGAACCTCGACTGATCCATCCTTTTTTTCGGCAACAAAGTGAACAAGGCGTTTCTCGATTATTCGATCAAGTTCGCGCTTGTGCCGCATAAATTACATAGCATCAATCATCTTCGCAAAATTCGTTTTATTTCGGTTGTCGACTCTCGTGAAACTCTTGCTTATGTAAAGATTTCGAAACCTGACCCGACGCGTGGCGCGCCGTGTCCTCTGAATTATTTAACCGCGATCGTATACATATATATTTCTACCGGGAGGAGGAATTCGAGTGCTCACTTTGAGATAGTCGGAGGTATACGCGCTTCGGGGGGGAAACTTTTAAGTAGACTCCAATTACTGATCGAAACGTGTCCCGGCCAAGTTGTAATTCGCAGATTCCAGCGCAACTCAAATAGAGACGCAACTCAAACGGGAAGAGTGTGCGTTGAGCCCGCAGAGTACCCTGTATATATACGTATCAATGGCAGAACTCTAAACAGCCATGGGAATACACGAGCTCCTTTGACGCCAGACGCTCTCGTGCGTTTGGTAATTTTCGTTTGTGGCTGAACAACAGCGATCGATACGGACGAGCAACGTTGTTCCTCGACACCCGCTCTTCTATACTCTTGCTCGAGAGTCCGAGGACGAAATCAGCCATCAGAGACTCGAGCCGATACTTACACACACACGTATGCCGAGTATTCGAAGCGGGGGCAAGCCCCGTGATTGTCAACCTTGTCCACTCAATCAATGCAATCGGAATCTGCGCTACATCCCTCGATTCGAGCCGCAATAATCGAATCGAGGTATTTTTGCTCGATGCCCGTGTGTGATATCCGTTTTTTTTCGGCCGAAGGGCGTCGTCGTCTTTGTCGTCGATTCGTGCAGCTACTCGTCGAATCAATTCAACGGCGGTCAGAGGCGATTTTGCATTCGATTCCTCCCGCAGCCACCCGCCCGCTGGATCTTCTCGTTACGCCCTGTGATGCTGGGGGGGGGGGGCGTGCTATCGAATTTCTATTGGATTCCAAAGCAAAGTAGGACACGTATACCTCGCGATTTCTCCCCCCCCCACCTTCCTTTTTTTTACTTTCCATCCAAATCGAAGCGGCGATTCTGTCAAAGCCGACGAGCAGGCAATAACGATTAACGGACACTGAAATTACGCTGCCTTTAAATTCGTTTTCGTATACTAGTCTTTTGTTTTTGAGAATCGTCCAGCCTGAAAAGTTATGCAGCGAAGCAGACTCCAATCCTGATCTCGACGCTTTCATCGTTCAACTCCCCACTCGGCTCTCATGGCTCTTTCAGAATATATCTTCTTTCGATTCATCCTTCTGTCTTATTTTTTTTCTCTATATATACACTTCTTATTCGTCGCTCCATCTATTTTTTGCGAGCTCCAGTTTTTAATATCTGTCAACCTGCTGTAGGTACGCTCTGGCCTTTTTCTTATTATTTTCCCTTACTTTCAAACGAGCAAAATTCAGGTATAAGTGCTTCACTCGAGTATTTCTTTTACGTCGAGACATCTGTGCACAGTCATTGGTATTTCACATTTTTCTCCCCAATAAAAGGATTATACCCTTGGCGAATTATCCTACTTATTTCGGAAGACTTTATTATCTCTTGCAAGGGAATCCGAGCGTTCTTTTTCAAATTTTTACAAGAGCGAAGTTCATACAAATATGCAGCTTATGCGGAACTTATATTTCTTATAATTGTAAATTATGATGGAACGACGATTAACAGGGTAATACGGGAATGAAGAACGAGAAAATTCGACTCGCTCAACGACTGCAACATTCTTCCCTCGAGTCAGTGTTATCACAATACATGAAAGCGTTTGTAAATGAATAATTAATCGTCATTTTGAGGGGAAAAAATGTCAGGACGGAATGGATTAATTCGCTTGGAGTGGTAGTTTCAGAATGATAGAGATTCTCTCGGTATGGTTTTGGAATTAGAACTATAAATTATCGAACAATAAAGTACGCGCGTAATTTACAGCTCGTATTTTATATTTCAACGAGTTTTGAGCGGAAACCATGGAGTGTAAAATTAAGTGCTGAAACTGCTGATTTCGCTGTTCGCGGAGACTGCATTCTTCATCGGTCTCATTCCGTAATGCAAATTGATAAAATTCCTTATTCTTCTCGCATAAAAAAAAGAAGGTATTATATATTTCTCGAATAAACTATATGTTATCAAGTGAAGCATATCGGAGTGCGAGTCACGTAAAATCGATGGATTCGATTTCGGTGCTAAATAATTAAAATAGTTCCTTGTGTTATGGGTCGTATAACGGGTGAAATTTGAAACTTTAGAAATTCGAAGAATTCTCATCTAACTTTAGCTACTTTGGCTTATGGGCCCTGTACACCGGTAACAGTTTTTACGTGGCACGCGGCCATCCATAAGCACTTGGACAAATTGAAATAAATTTGTGATTCAATTACGCTCGCGCGCGCGTGCGCCCCACGTGTGTGTAAGGAATTTATTTATAAGATAATAAAAGCGTAAGAGGGGAACGTGATGCTCAATCTAATTCGGCCGAAGAAGCGGGGATAATTACGAGTTCTCGGGGAAATTCCAGTAAAGTTGCCCGGCGCTGCACTTCGTCCCTTCACCTCACGCTCGCTTCCTCGCGCGCGCGGCATTTCAGCGCGTGTCATTCAAGTTTGCAATTATCAACTATAGACAAGTTGGCAAAGAAGTTGTCGTTCAAAAACTTTGGCTGACAAAAATTCATTCGATATTCTTGAGGTGTGCTCTTATCCCTTGTCTATAGGGACAAAAGGCCATTAGTATGTATCGACAATTTTGACGCACGGCCAAAGGGATCTTAATGGTAAATCAACAAAACTAAAGAGATCTACAAGACTCAAGCTGAAAAAGTTTACTGCGCGAATACACGTAAGCGAATGGCCAATGCAATTTAGACGAAGATCAGAGTTTAAAAATTGAATTCCATGATGGATTTTTATTGTATAAATTAAAGTGCAGTGACTCAAAGTAACTGAAAAATTCGTCATAGAAGAAAACAATTCAGACGTATGAACCATTTTTGGAGCTAGGATATATATGTGGCATTATATGTTGGGTATGAATGTATGTATGTACATACGATGAAGTAGTCTAGCATATAAAAATCTTATTCAACTGCTTATTATTTACATCTATCTAGAAAAAAATCGTACATACATCAAATCATTTTCATCATGATAGAAAAAATTTGAGAGGAAAGTATAAAGGGTTCCTAGTGTTACGGGACAATTTATAAATTAGAATATGAATATAATAGAAACTATTTCTTGAATATGATTTCTGGCTACTCCAATACGCCACATTCTACCATAACAATTTTAGATAGTTCCTAACATCACCATTATATGGAGTTAACTTCAAGATCGTTTGGTCACAAATATAATATAGTATTATTCAGGTATATATAAAAAGTGATCTTTACATTAACTTTAAAATAAAAATGGATAATAATTCCTTTTGTTATTAAATTACTTCTTTAAACTTAAATTTGCTGTTTTTACACTCGAAAGAATAATGTTTTATTAACATGGATTAAGCCATGTAGCATTTGTTATTTTCAAGGTATATTTGCACCTTCAATGCTCAAAATAGAAAATTATAAAATTTCCAAATTCTTTATTTAAATTTTAGCTTGATAATTTCATAAACTAACCTTTATCATTGACATTTTCTTCTCAGGTTATATAATGCATTTTGAACCTTTAATTATACAGAGCCATCAATTAATTTAGCTACGTAAGTTGTATTTAAATTTCAATAGCTCAATTAATATTCTCAATCGATAAATTGATACTTCTTGAAATGTGTTACACGTAATTCATATTGATATTGTGAGCAAGAAGTACCAATTTGAAGCTTACCTCTTTTCGCAATACCCATAATCCAAATATATTGTTAATAAAAAATTAAACAGTTTTTTTTCAACCGTCAAGGGCTCTTGGCCATCTGCTGGACTTCTCATGAAGCTTCAGGTTCCGTTCCCGATGTTCCTTGCGCGACAGTTTCCAATTCCCGATGCCGATGGAACGAAACTGTGATAGTGAGAGAGAGAGAGAGAGAGAGAGAGAGAGAAAGTTGATCAATTGGAGCATTCACAAAAGTACACTAATATCAAATTCTGTGAACCTGCTCCGCTTTCTATCCGCTATATATTTATTACAATTTCAATATATTCCAAGACTGAAGAATTTTTCCTTAGTAAAACATGGCAACTCTAGAAGATAAGGCGATTTGGGAAGATGGCGAGGTAATTCTAAACAAAACAATGTATTCTCAGAGGTTAGGTTTCTCATGAATGACAAGCACTTCTTTTAACATAAACAATGTGAAGGAAAAGGGCTTGATAAAATGTCAAAATTATCTAAATTTCAATGTTATATTTTACCTCATAACTCTTGAGAAAAAAAATTCGAAACACTTTCATACAAAATATTTGATATAAAAAGTGTTAAATCACCTTAGAATCTTAGAACTGAGATTTCATTTTAATTCTAGTAGAACATACAATTTCAAATCAATTGCATAAAATGTTATTCTCTATTTTGAAGGAAACACTCCGAGAAGAAGTTCTGCGTATGTCAACTGATGAAATTGTGTCCCGCACCCGTCTATTAGACAATGAAATCAAAATAATGAAAAGTGAAGTGATGCGTATCTCGCATGAGCTTCAAGCTCAGAATGATAAAATCAAGGAGAACACAGAAAAGATCAAAGTCAACAAAACTCTACCGTATTTAGTGTCCAATGTGATTGAGTTGCTTGATGTCGATCCACAAGATATGGGCGAGGAAGATGGAGCTGTTGTTGATCTTGATGCTCAGCGTAAAGGCAAATGTGCTGTGATAAAAACATCCACTCGTCAAACTTATTTTCTCCCTGTGATAGGGCTTGTAGATGCTGAAACATTGAAACCAGGTGATCTTGTAGGTGTCAATAAAGACAGTTATTTGGTCCTTGAAACACTCCCTGCAGAATATGATGCAAGAGTCAAAGCTATGGAAGTTGATGAAAGACCCACTGAACAATATTCTGATATTGGAGGTCTTGACAAACAAATTCAAGAATTAATAGAAGCAGTGGTTCTTCCCATGACTCACAAAGAAAAATTTGTAAACTTGGGCATTCAGCCACCAAAGGGTGTCTTACTGTATGGTCCTCCTGGTACAGGAAAAACACTATTAGCTAGAGCTTGCGCAGCACAGACTAAGTCCACATTTTTGAAACTTGCCGGACCACAACTGGTACAAATGTTTATTGGTGATGGAGCAAAGCTTGTGAGAGATGCTTTCAGTCTTGCAAAAGAAAAAGCTCCTGCAATTATTTTCATTGATGAGCTTGATGCTATTGGAACCAAGAGATTTGACTCAGAAAAAGCTGGAGATCGTGAAGTACAGCGAACCATGTTGGAACTTCTTAATCAGTTGGATGGCTTCAGTTCAACAGCAGACATCAAAGTCATTGCAGCTACGAATCGAGTTGATATCCTTGATCCTGCCCTGCTTAGATCAGGAAGATTAGATAGAAAAATTGAATTCCCACATCCCAATGAAGAAGCTAGGGCAAGGATCATGCAGATTCATTCGAGAAAGATGAACATGTCTCCTGATGTTAACTTTGAGGAATTGGCCAGAAGTACAGATGATTTCAATGGAGCACAGTGCAAAGCTGTTTGTGTTGAAGCAGTGAGTTAATTGAATATTCCATTTACATATGCTTTCATAGATGTAATTTGAACAGAAGTCTACATTTCATTTGAATACAATCACAATTTTTGAAATAATTATTATCTTCAGACATTTTAGAACTTCTTTCATGCAAAATTTTCTTCCAAGTAAAAAAATATGTGTAGATTTCATAGAATTTTATCATAATCAAACTGTTCATTTTAATAGAAACTAATTGAATTCTTCTATATGTAATCATAATCATTTTTTTATAGGGTATGATTGCTTTGAGACGTAATGCTACAGCTGTTACACATGAAGATTTGATGGAAGCAATTAATGAGGTACAAGCTAAAAAGAAGGCAAATCTCAACTACTATGCCTAAACTGTTGATACTCTATTTATAAAAGTATAAGAATTTTTTAACTTAGCCCTTATGTAAAAAGAAATATAATAAAAGTATTTGTGAGAAAAAAAAAATCAAGTTTCCAGATCAATTTTTATGCTCAGATTTAAATATATTTTTTATTTATCATATATTCCTTGTCTTTAATCAATAACTCTTACATATAATATACAGCATATTCCTAGTTGTCACTTAGTTACTTAGAAGTTTACAGGAAATGGAAAATAGTCCTTTTGATGAATAGAAAAACCTGGAAAATATATTCATCGCCTTCTACTGCTCCTTTTCCGTAGCCTAAAAAAATGTTATCAATATTAATATCATAGAGAATAGAGAAAAATGTAGTTTCTTAGGAATCATTATAATCCACTAACTTTTTGGGACCCTTGACGAAGCACCAATCAACCCCAATCGCTTGTCCAAGAATTTCTGTGCCATTCAGAGCATCTTTGGCTGCTTGTGCTTCTTTGAATGTTTCATACTCAACAAGAGCATATCCTTTCAAGAATCCTGTCCTTCTGTCCAAATTGAGGTGCAAGTTTTTAATTTGTCCAAATTCAGAAAACTTGTCTTGAATATCATCTTCTTGGGCTTCTTCGTGAACAGATGTGATGAACAAAATCCATCCTTCGACAGCTAAAACATAATTTTTGTGGATTACTCTCAAATAAGGAGCCTTAAAGATTTGACATGACCAAGATTACATCTGTCTGTTTTGTAAAGGATTGTGTGAGAAAATGTTCAGTTGTAGAAGAAAATTATACTTACATCTCTGAGGGCCAGGCTCATTGTCATCTTCAACAACATTCATGGACTCATAATGTCCAACATCATCTCTTGTGGAGACTAGCTCCGAACCGTGGCCTCTACCTTTCCTTTTCTTTGCCTTCTCCTTCAGTCTCGCGATTCCCTCTAAAAAATTGAAAATAACCGTAAATTAAGCATTATTCAGGCCAAATTTGCCAGACTCATATAATAAATTCATGAAATTGATGCGTGGGTGAAATTATTGTAGGTTATTCGAATCGCAGTCAAATGATATAAAAATCATAACTTACGATCTCCTTCCTCGTCGACCTCGAATTCCTCCGCATTATCAATATCTAAAACGTCAGCCATTTTACGAGGTTTCTTTCCTTTTCAAACGGGAAATAACTTTATATTATTTACTTTGCTCCCGATCGCGTACAATCGCGTACAAGGCAATCGGAAGGTACAGAAAATATCCACAAAATATGACGCGCCGCCGCCGCGACACACAGTACACCGGGTGACTCTTGTGCGCATGCGTCAATTTCAATATGGCGGAAATGGCGCGGCAATATTTGAAACAGTGTCGTGTGTCGTGTGTGTCTCGAAATCAAAATGATGCTCGTTTGTCAAAATGGTCTCCCAAATCAATAAACTGATGTGAAATTTGCCTCCAAAACTTTCAAAGCATGTTTAGGTTATGTACATATTATTGGAAAGGATCTCTCTAAAATCATCGTGAAAATGTTTCGACGCTACACTTCACAGAGTAAGTGAATTTGTCAAAAAATAAAAAAAATCTACCCTCTCGACGCCGAAATAAAATTAACATGACGACCCTCCGCGCCGATGGCGCAGAAATTTCGAGCGTAGAATGGCCACAGATCCTGTAAACGAAGCCAAGCCAAGTAGTCAAGCTTCTAACAGGAATAATGAAGATGACGATAAGGCATCGAAGAAATTCACTGTTCTTGAGTCACATGGATACTCACTTGGCAAAGTTATCGGTGTTGGGACTTATGCCTCTGTCAAAGTAATGTTCTATGCGTGTTACACTGTATACACCCAAGCTCGTGATGGAGAATCGGATTTGTATAGTTTATTGAAAATCACCAGAAGCTTCGCTAATTTTTTTTGTGTTTTTCTGTATAACATAACAATGTATGTCAACAATGATCTGGGGCATAGCTCAAAGTATTTTCACATGTCCATGTTTCAGCGTATATAAAGCATTCTTTAAAATTGGAACGAGTCAAATTATAGCTTGTAATATCGTCAGTTTTTGAGTCGTAGTATAATATGACCATGGCCGTGAAAAACGCGAGGCAATTATTAAGATTACTTTTGATTTTTAGCTTGCAAAATCTAACCGACACGGCTGTCAAGTAGCTGTGAAAATCGTGTCGAAATTCCAATCGCCAAGTGCTAATCTCAATACATTCCTTCCACGCGAAATTGAGGTCGTGAAAGGCCTACGTCATCCTAATTTGATTCGATTCTTACAAGCGATCGAAACTACTCACAGGTATTAAGGATAAGTGTTCCCTCATCGACTGTCGATGCTCGCACTTTATCACCTTGTCAAAATCATTCCAAAATAACGATGAAAACTCACGTCAGAATTCGCGAATGATTTTAGAGTCTATATCATTATGGAATATGCGGAAAACGGCAGTCTGCTCGACGTAGTTCGACGAGACAAATACATCGACGAGACTCGAAGTCGCAATTGGTATCGTCAATTGTTGGATGTTCTAAATTACTGTCACGAAAGAGGAGTCGTTCACAGGTGATTAATTTCAAGAATCTACAAATCTACACGTGTATCCAAATCTAAAACGCGAATCGTTCTTCAAAATATAACAGCCTGCTCAATTAGCTTTTACAATCAGGGGAGAACACTATTTGCAATATTTTTTGAGAAAAAAAGTACCAGAATTATATTTCAAATGAAAATACGTGTGCTGCGATATTCGAAATTATCTTCTCTGCACGTTCGATGCGCATTCGACGCAAAAACCCTTGACAGAGCGAGTAAAGAAAAAAAAAAGAATAAAAAGAGCATGAAATGTTTGCCGCAGAGACGTAAAGTGCGAGAATCTGCTGCTCGACCGGCAGAACAACTTGAAACTGTCGGACTTTGGTTTCGCGCGGGGCCAAATGAAGCCGTCGAACGGGGTGACCCCGTTGAGCGAGACGTTCTGCGGGAGCTTCGCGTACGCCTCGCCGGAGATCCTCCGTGGGATCCCGTACCAGCCGCAGCTGTCCGACATCTGGTCGTCGGGCGTCGTCCTGTACACAATGGTCTTCGGCACCCTGCCCTTCCCCGAAGACAACTGGTCCAAACTACTTAAGGTAGCTCATTCAGGTAGACTACCGAGCATATATACCAACTCCCCCGTGTGTATATTCGCGTCGAGAACATCGCATGGTATAGAAAATATTCGCTGCAGGTTGTCGATATACTTTCACGTAGTCGTGTATTTCTTCGACTCTCTTACCATCAACATTTCATATATTTATCCCTGACCAGACGCTATATATGGGCAATTCTCTGTGGGATCGAACATGAAAAAATTTGATTTGGCTCAAAATTTTTTTGTAAGTTCTAGGGCCTCAAGCCGATTTCCCAGAATTTTTTTAGATTTTTTCGAGCACTTAAACCCCCTTTAATAAATAGGCAAAGTTGCTGATTTTGCTGTTTTTGCATTTTTAGAGGCATTTTCAACCTTAATTTACACCCTGAAAATGACCTCTGAGGCAAAAAATGAATGGGACACTTTTTTCTGCAAATTGCCTGAATTTTATAGAAAAATTATCTCCAAGGTCATTGGAGCACATTAAGTACTCCACATTACCAATTGGAGACTCTATTTTTGAACCCTGGGAGTTCGCTCGTCAAGCCCCACACCACATGGGTACTAAAAGTTGTCCCAACTCATACCACATACAGCCTATATAGTGAAAAAATGGGCCTGGACTCTGGAAGCTCCCAAAAAATTAATATATTAACTAAAATAGGGGTAAAAACAGGCTAAAATGACAATTTCAGGGGAACCTTGTACCGCCAACACTTCCAATTTTTGCAAACACGTGTCTGTGGTATTATTACAATTATCCACTGTAAAAACTCACATTCTATCATACTAATACATATCCTGAGTTGTCTATATCATATTTATATAGATCAAGCATTACTATACTACTTGACGCCACCTAACTTTCAGTAGTTACATGTATTGATGGTCAATATATTGGCTCTATTGTGTTAAAATGTACAAGAAACTACTAATAAAGTACATTGTCATGAATTGCATTCACTCGATAAGAAAGATTAATCCAGAAAGTAAATTGTAAGCTGTGCATTACACGTACACCTTATAACACACTAGGCAGTGCATAGATATCATATGATTTTTTTAATGTCAACGAGAAAATGTTGAAGTTCACTAAATATGGGTAATATTCATGAATGTTGGACTCATGAAATCCACTGATACTGTATAAACTGCATAGCTAAGGTCCAAACAGCTATCGCCGGATGGGCTCAAACGACTACAACCTCAAGTTATTTACTCATGAAAATAGATAATATGAATCAATCCACTTGAAAGTATGATCACTAGATGCGCAATTTGATAAGGAATTCAAATATATATAGTTTGCCAGTGTTTAAATGACTTTATAAACCACTTTGTGAACGTTATACTTGCCTATACTGGAGATATATATGACCCATGTATGGCAAAGGTTAGGTTACCGACCATAGACTTTTAGACATGCAAAGCTACTTTGGAAACTCCAAACCCATTTCTGGACAGGCAAACTATATATATTTGAATTCCTTATCAAATTGCGCATCTATTGATCATACTTTCAAGTGGATTGATTCATATTATCTATTTTCATGAGTAAATAACTTGAGGTTGTAGTTTGAGCCCATCCGGCGATAGCTGCCTGGACCTCAGCTATGCAGTTTATACAATATGAGTGGATTTCATGAGTCCCACATTCATGAATATTACCCATGTTTAGTGAACTTCAACATTTTCTTGTTGATATTAAAAAAATCATATGATATCTATGCACTGCCTAGTGTGTTATAAGGTGTACGTGTAATGCACAGCTTACAATTTACTTTCTGGATCGAGTGAATGCAATTCATGACAATGTACTTTATTAGTAGTTTCTTGTACATTTTAACACAATAGAGCCAATATATTGACCATCAATACATGTAACTACTGAAAGTTAGGTGGCGTCAAGTAGTATAGTAATGCTTGATCTATATAAATATGATATAGACAACTCAGGATATGTATTAGTATGATAGAATGTGAGTTTTTACAGTGGATAATTGTAATAATACCACAGACACGTGTTTGCAAAAATTGGAAGTGTTGGCGGTACAAGGTTCCCCTGAAATTGTCATTTTAGCCTGTTTTTACCCCTATTTTAGTTAATATATTAATTTTTTGGGAGCTTCCAGAGTCCAGGCCCATTTTTTCACTATATAGGCTGTATGTAGTATGAGTTGGGACAACTTTTAGTACCCATGTGGTGTGGGGCTTGACGAGCGAACTCCCAGGGTTCAAAAATAGAGTCTCCAATTGGTAATGTGGAGTACTTAATGTGCTCCAATGACCTTGGAGATAATTTTTCTATAAAATTCAGGCAATTTGCAGAAAAAAGTGTCCCATTCATTTTTTGCCTCAGAGGTCATTTTCAGGGTGTAAATTAAGGTTGAAAATGCCTCTAAAAATGCAAAAACAGCAAAATCAGCAACTTTGCCTATTTATTAAAGGGGGTTTAAGTGCTCGAAAAAATCTAAAAAAATTCTGGGAAATCGGCTTGAGGCCCTAGAACTTACAAAAAAATTTTGAGCCAAATCAAATTTTTTCATGTTCGATCCCACAGAGAATTGCCCATATGTATACTGCTTATTCGTGAAAAGTGTGCTTCGAAACAAATATTTATATGTATGTGGATATGCTTTGAATTTGTGTCTGAATTATGTTTAGCTGTGAATCGTTGGTTATAAATTTATTGATAATGTTGACTTTCTTGAAAAATCAAAATCGTTCCTAAACAAAAACGGGAACAACTCGTTCTAGAGAAGCAAAACTAACAAACACGCAAACTTTTTATTCATGCTTGCAGCAAGTACAGAGCAAAGTGAATTTCCCGTCGTCGCCTAAAGTATCAGAGGAGTGTCGGGCACTAATCACTAAGATTCTCGTGCCCCAGAGAACGAGGCCGAGGATTCCGGAAATTCAGAAAGACGTATGGCTCGCCATCTCAACGGCCACAGCCCAAACTTCGACCGACAATGTTTTTCTTGTAAAGTACACTCATACAATTTTCACTTATGAATATCTCAAGATCTTGATATGAGAACTGGATTTTAGAAATAGTTCATTTTTTTTAATAGCAGTATTCAACCTTCGACTGTTAAGGGTGAAATTTTATTTTTCCAGGGACCATCGAACTCTAGCAAATCTACGCCAAAATTCGATTCAAAGAAAACTCAAAAGTCCCAGGAAAATACCAATAACGAGAATCCCGACTAAAAAAAAAGAAAACAATCGCAAACCAACCACGACAAATATCTATGTCTGAGACCTAGAAAAAAAAAAGTAAAAGCGGGAGACCTAAAATTTTGGATATTGAACAAATTAACACATTATTTAGAAAACGAAAAACTATTTATTCATAACAACAATAAAAGAAATTTCATCTGGCACTTTCAGTTTGTGTTGGACTTTACATGTTTGAAAATCTGTTACAGGTGTCATGTTTCCGACCGTATCTCTATATATAAAAACATTTGTTTAAGTTTAGGAATGAAATACTACAAGCTGATTATATTTCATGAGAATAAACTCTTGTAGACGGAAACCCATTTCAAAACATTAATACTCACAGGTATATTCAAACTCATGTATACATCTTTTAGCACTCGATAACGAGATGATAATAGATTAGTGAATTCAAATTCAATCAAGTGCTGTTTTGAATACTCGTGTCAATTTTCGATTAAGTACGTCTTATTTAGAGAGCTAAGTGTTTTCAGGCTATACATGCTTTAGAAAATATTACTAAAAAAATAATATCATACTTTCTAGCAATTACGATAATGAAATATTTTTAAACTTGATGGCAACAGATATGAAAAACTTGATTTGATTTTCGCTAAAAACATATGAATTAGGAACATTATTTACAGTATGTGCGACTTTCTCCTGCTAATACCTGTACATATCATTACTCTTCATGACTAAATGCGATGATTCGAAGTAGAACTTCTCAGAAGCTCTAGAATGCTTGGAATATTTTCCTATCTACATTCCTTAAACTTTAAGTAGCAGCTTACGATCGATATTTTGCAAACAGAAGTAGAAGTGCAGTGCCAAACATGAATAAACCAGAAGATGTCATACTATTGATGTCCTCCTCTTCCTCTAGAAATATGTTTGTTATTTTGTAAACTGCATTTCATCCATTTCAAGTATCTTTTCAGGTACTTACCAGAAGCAGCATCTGTTTCCCAATCTAAACTGCGCTCAATACCCTTTTTCCATTCCGAGTACAAAATATCTCGCTCTAGAAAATTATAAATTAGTTGTACAGATTGTTTTCGCATTCATGGAAAGTCCTTATAAGAGAAACTTTATATGAATACCATTTTCTGTTATTGATGGAGTAAACACATCATTGGGTACATTGGTGGCTACGTTGATATCCCACTTTTTAATACCTTCAGCACGTCCAGCTGCTATGGCTACTCCAAGAGCAGTAATTTCACACATTACTGGTCTAACTACGATAATAAAGTTTTTAATATTCATTTAATTGTCATTATTGGGAAAAATTGAACTAAAATTTGAATGATAAAATTATTGTCTACACCCTCATGATTTTGTTGAGGTCAACAAATTCAAACATTTCATTGCAATGCATGAAACATTGGCTACAAGACAATTCATGTTCAGTGATGTATCTATAGTTTTGTATCTAGCAATCTATTGACAAGAATATCAAACTTACCAACAGGAACACCACAAATATCAGCTTGCATTTGCATAAGAGAATTGTTACCGGTCATAGCACCATCAACTAATAATTTTGTTAAGGTCATTCCTGTGTCTTCTTTCATAGCTTCAAGAATATCTCTTGTTTGAAAACAGATAGATTGAAGAGCTGCTTTCACTATATGACGATAGTCAACATCTTCCGTGATACCACAAATCACACTAGAATGAAATATATTATTGAAAATTACGGGACAACAAGAAATAAAACAGTGAGTTCAGGAATACATTTATCGATACCTCCTAGCATCCTTTCGCCAATATGGAGCATAAAGTCCAGAAAAGGCAGGGACAAAAATAATCCTATTATCATTACTTAGTTTTTCAGCAATGATTTCAGTTTCTTGAACATCTTCAATCACTTGTAAATTTTCTTTTAACCACTTTACTATTGCTCCAGCCATGGCAATAGAACCTTCCAATGCATAGACGGGATCTGCTTTTGGTCCAAATTGATATGCAACTGTTGTGAGTAAACCATGCGCTGATTCAACAACCTATTGGTATGAGGGAAATGACGTTATTTTATAAATACATATATTTATAAATATATTTATATATATATATATATATATATATATATATATATATATATAAATATATTTTTCCGTGAATATTTCGTACTTACTTTAGTTCCTGTATTGTATAAAAGGAAACACCCAGTGCCATAAGTACTCTTTGCCTGACCATGTTGAAAGCACATCTGACCAACAAGGGCAGCTTGCTGATCTCCTAAACACTGAAAAATTTTTAAAAACAAGCATTTGGTAATCTATAAAACTGTTGACATTAAATGTATCATTAAATAGTATAACAGAAATTCTTCATCATATTATTAAATCAACAATACTCACACCAGATATTGGAATACCCTGCAGAACCCCATTTACAATATTTCCATAAATTTCTGACGAACTACGAATTTGTGGCAGTATATCTTCAGGGACTTGAAAAAATGATAAGAGGTATGGATCCCATTTTAATTCTGTTATATTCATAAGCATTGTTCTGGAAGCATTGGTCACATCTGTACAGTGAACACCACCTTTAGAACCTCCTGTTAAATTCTGCAAGGATGAATTGAGAATCAAATGATATTAGAAGAATCAGAGCTGTTGAGGATACAAAAATATAAGCCTCACCCAAATCAACCACGAGTCAACAGTCCCAAACATACACCTCTTTTCTTTGATTGCTTTCTGTACTTCAGTAACATTGTCCATGAGCCATTTCATTTTCAATGCACTAAAGTAAGGATTTATTGGTAAACCGCACAATGATTTTAGGTAATCTTTGTTCTGATTGCGAACTTTTTTCAAAAGTTCATCTACTATAGAATTAGTGCGCATATCCATCCACACTGAGAATGAGATAGATATTAGTTTTCAATCATGAACCAGTATCCAAACTAACGGGAAGTCAATATTTATCAATAGAAAAATCACCAATTGCATTGTATAAAGGTTTTCCAGTCTCGGTGTCCCAGACTATGGTTGTTTCCCTCTGGTTAGTTATTCCCACTGCAACAATGTCAGCTGGATTGATGGCCAATGCTTTCAGATTTTCCACAGTTTTGTTGAGACACTCGTGAACTGCATCGAGTATCTCCATTGGATCTTGTTCGACCCATCCTTCCTGGGGATAAGAAACTTTCAGTTCCTTCTGGTGATACGTCAAGACTTCAGCAGTGTTTGCCGCAAAGACCTGAAAAAGATGCAATTGCGAACGTTTTCACTCCCCCAACAAAGTACCTAACTGCACGAATTCACGCAGTTGAAGCCGCACTCGAGATAATAAATTATGTAAGCCACTGTGAAACGTAATGCAAAAGTATACTCACCAGGAATCTGACGCTGCTGGTGCCCTCGTCGATGGCACCGACGAGGGGACCGTATCTGTTGGCGACGACGCTTGCAGTCTTGTCGAATGCATTTTCGGTCATTTGTGCGGTGCACGTATTACTTCGAACAGCTTTTCTTCCGCAGTGGGCTGGGCTCCTCGCCGATTCGACCTCAAGTGAATACTAAGAGCGGCGATGATACATCGTCAATCGTGAACTTTGCTCCCACTCAGTGGTGCGCGTGCGACTCCGTTTTGGGGAAAACACAAATATATAGGTATTTATATACTCATTATCAGTGCGCGGACTCTTGATGACTCGACTCACGTCGGAAGGCTCTTATCAAGCGTGCAGATCGCGCGGCACACTTTGATCCGCGCAGATGATCCATCGCATGCGCGCAAACTCCGCGCGCGCGCGTTAATTGCAATCGCCGCACATCAGGACCTAGTCCAACCCGAGGAAAGTCAGATGTTTCTCTTATCGACTTGGCTGAATAATAAAGATCTTGCTCATCTCCGAGTTATATTTTTTATGACCGCATCTATATATATTAAATTGCCCATAATTGCAATATAAGTATACAAACATTGCAACAATATTTATTCGACTTTGCTCTGGAAATAATGTGACGATTCGCGGACGCTCGCATTACGTATTAGTAAAAGATGCATATCTTGGAATTTCTGTGCTAAAATGTTTCGTTTACGGCTGTTTGCGATGCTGTAATACTCGTCGTGAGTATATGCGGAGAGAATAAAGTTGGTTCCGAAAAATCATGAAACTCGACAATGTCATGAAATGACGCGTGTCTGCTCGATAAGCTCCTAAAATTCGTTTAGCTATTGTGAATAGCTATTCGTGGAAGTCCGTTGGCATCGTGGAACTGCAGCAAGTAAGTATATAGATTAAGATTTTTTTTTTTTTTTTCTTCCTAGGCTATAACCGCCGGGGCATGTGCCTAAATATAGATTAAGATAGATTAATATTATATATATATATACACAATACAAGTTCACAATAAGTTCACATATACATAGATCTACGCCGGGTACCTCTGTATGTGAGTGTAAACTGTAAATATATAGGTATAGCGGAGGGAGATTGGAACGCGCCAAGGCAGCTGCAGCTGCACGTCGGGTCGGGGCCGGGGAGGGGGGAGGGACACTCTCTCTCTCGGGACCTCGACGTGGGTATATAGCTATATATAGCTATATATATTGTACGAGCGCGCGCGCATGCTGTGGTGCGCCGCCGCCAGCGCTCGACTGCGCTCGACCCAGAGGAAGGCTGAGGAAGGTGTGTGCTGGTGTGTGCAGAGCAGCAGCGTGAATGGCGTCGTTGCCGCCTTGCCAATCGCCCGGACTTCAGCAACGAGCTTCCAAGTCAGTGCTGGCAACTTTTATCCATCCTCGTTTGTTTGCTTTGTTTATCTCCGCGCCCGCGAGCTCTGTACCCTCGTCCTCGGCAACCTCGCGCCGACGTGTCCCCCGTACACTGCAGCACGCGCGGCCGCGATGACGACGCGACACGCGCTCTGCAACGGCAGGAGGAATCGCACCCGGGCTTATGCTGTTGCTGCTGCTTGTTTGCCAAGACCCCCGTGAAAAATAGCTTTGTATAGATAAAGCACCAACGTCAATTATGTAATTTTAACGTTTGTTTTTGTGTGCATACGAACGCGGGAGGGTTTATCCCTGTATATATGTGCCCACGAACACATAACCTCGTTTTGCGGGGGCGGACTGGGTCGTTTGATTCTCGGCTGTGGAATTCTTCATTATGTAGACCGCGGAGGGAAACGATTCGGATGTGAGTCTTTGATCGAGGGCTCGTGAGCGAGCTTCACGCGAAATCATTTTATGCTTGGGGAATTGTCGCAGAGCTCCTGTATATCTACGTGTCCCATATGTCCTCGTTTGCTCTTTGTAACTGTCGGGTATATTTGTACTACTCGGTTCATACTTATCCCAAATGATTCTTGCAGGAGCAGCATCCGAGATGACAGCTGATTCAGAGAAAGATGCCACACACTGCCTACTTTGCAACAGCAAAGTAGGAGTCTCAACGAGAAACAGTATTAGCCTTTTTGGTGATCATGCAGTTGCTACTTCGGACAAACCTATCCTTGAAGTTCTCTGCTCCGTTTTGCAAACTGTCATCAATAAAGAAAATGCTCCCTCGTCTGTACTATGTAAAAAATGTTTCAAGCTTGTCAATGAGGTGTGTATCCCTTTCATGGTTTATAAGTGCAAATTAGAACATTTTGTTTGTTCACATTGTTGTATCTCTTCAATTTCATTCGATAGGCTGATGAGCTAGAAAATAAGTTAGCCAATATCAAAACCGAAATATGTACTTTGTACGTAAAAACCTCTGCAATATCTTCAGAAGCTAACACAAATGGAGATGAATGTAACGATCATGATTATATTGAGAATGCAATAAAACCAGATGAACCAGTGGTTCAACCTCAGGAAAAGATAAAAGAAACAAAAAAAAGAGTTAAGAAAGTGACCATCGGTGGAGTGCACATATTAAAATCTGATTTTACGAATGCAGAAGAAATTATCAAAAGTGAAAAAACAGAGTCAGAAAGTATTAAAGATCATGAACAGAGTGATGAGGATATTGACAATGGGAATGACGTTGATAATTGTGATGCTGAAGCAGACTTGGCTGAAAATGAATCGCAAATCGAAGAAATTCTCCTTGAACAAAAAGACAAAGATAAAAAGCAACCTAAGCAGAAGGATGATTTCAAAGATGTAAGATATATTGAGACCATTATTCATTGTTTCTGAAAATTCTTTTTTTAATTCTTCTTAAATCCATTTTCTTTTTCAGCTGGTTGTGAAGGAAGGTGAAAATTATATATGCTCAATTTGCACAGAAAATAAAGAACCAAGAGATGCCAAAGCAATAATTACGCATTTGAAAGATGCACATGATGCTAGATTGTATATTTGTGATATTTGTGGTGATCAGTTTAGGAAAAGAACTGAGCTTTCTCATCATTTAGATGAGCATGTAGCAAAAGAGGAAGGAGACTTCCAGTGTGAAGTATGCAACAGAATATTCAATAATTTGCGACTCTTCCGAATTCATAAACGAATTCACTATCCTCAAGTTAAATCATGGACCTGTGACACTTGTGGCAAACGTTACAGTTCTAAAAATTTGCTTGATGAACATATGAATACACATACTGGAAATAGACCCTATGTCTGTGAAGTATGTGGCAAAGACTTTGCTTCAAAGTATACTCATCGAGCTCATGTTAAGACTCATGAAGTCAGACTTAGACCTTATCAATGTACTCAGTGTAACAAATCTTTTCTTAGCTTACAAAATTTAAAGCAACATTCAAAAACACACAATGGTGTTAAAGAGTTCATTTGTCAACAATGTGGTAAGTTTCAACTCATGTAAACCAATAACGGTAAGAATTTGAGTTTAGTCACATACTTATTTTAATATTTCAGGAAAAGCTTTTGGTTCAGCTCATAATCTAGAAGTACATAATATTGTTCATACTGGATATAAACCATACATTTGTCGTGTATGTGGTAAGGCGTTTGCTCGAAAAGCTGAAATTAGGGATCATGAAAGAACACATACTGGTGAGAAACCTTATCAATGTGAATTCTGTGGAGCTACATTTAGGTAAGGAACAATAGTATCTTATTTTTAATCACTAGACCAGTATCTCGATTGTAATTTTGGGATAATTCTTTTTTCTTATTCACAATGGTCTTTTGCAGTCAGCGATCGAATTTACAATCACATAAGCGAGCAACTCATTACAACGATAAGAGGTATAAATGTGAAGAATGCGGTAAAGGATTCAAGAGAAGAAGATTGTTAGATTATCACATCAAAGCAGCTCACACAGGAGAACGTCCTTACAAGTGCGAAACTTGCTCAGCAACGTTTGTATATCCAGAGCATTTCAAAAAACACATGCGAATTCATACAGGAGAAAAGCCTTATTTATGCGAGGTAATTATCTTCAACCGTGAAATTATATTTCTTCATAATGAAATTCTGGATTACATATTATTATTGTATCTTAGGTATGTGGAAAAGCCTTCAACAGCAGAGATAATCGCAATGCCCATAGATTTATTCACAGTGATAAAAAGCCTTATGAATGTTTGGTTTGTGGGATGGGATTCATGAGAAAACCATTGCTCTACCAACATATGCAAACTGCGGTCAGTATTATCCTCAAAATTTGACAAATCACGAGCTTCTTACTTGAATTTACGTTTGAACTAATAAGAATTTGTCATTTTAGGGTCATTTGAATGATACAATTGTTGTCAATCAACCAAGGCTTACTACTGAAGATGATGTTGTGATTCAAGATCATTCACAAGTACACTTGGTCATGGAAGGCGATGGTAATCAAATAATAGATGGAAATACACAACTCATTGTTGCAGAATTGAAAGATCATGTAATAATACAACAAGGGGATCAGGAAGTACTTGGTTTCGCAGAAGAAAATATGGGCAGTGGAGATATGGAGGAACCTGATGATGAGCAGGTTTGTATAATTAGAATTGTTTTTACAAAATTTCATGCAGTAATCTCATTACCTTGAAAACTAATGACGCTTTTGGGATAGTCAGATATTTTGAAATATATTCTTTGAGAAATATTGCGTGAATGAAACTTGAATTGGAACACTTTCTCGTAGATTTTAATAATATTTCAAATTTTTATCTTAAATTTTTCCGCCTACAGGTAGCTTATGAAGATAATGAAGGAATGGTGTGCAAAACTGAAGCAATGGATCTTGATGAAGTTTATGGTTATCAAGATGAAGATGGTAATACCATAGTTCTTCAGCCTGGTACTGACATTAAGGAAATTCTAGAGGATGGGAAAATGCAGTTAGTGCAGATTCGTTTACCACCAGGAGCGACTGTTGATGACAAAAGCTGGTTGAGTTTGGTATCAAACTCATAATTGTAAATTGAGTTCATGTTAACATTGTTCTCAATGTGAAAGAACATTTTTATTTTGATAAGCTAGAATATTAGCTTGATTATGCACGTTGATGAGAAATTATCAAATTGATAATTACGATCCGATCTTTTTGAGAAGACATGAATAATTTAAGATTGTGAAGAAAAAAATGAGAGATATATGACTCCAATTTTAATTTTCTAAGAAATATTGAACCTGTATTAAAAACTTCTGAAGTGTAGAAATATATTAATTAAATTTTGCAGAAATGTTGGCTGTTCAAAACTTGATTTGCACACTCGAGCGTTAAGAGCCCTCTGCTGGTGCTCAACTCTCAGGCTTTTGTCTTCGGTTTTACACCTTCCCAAGATGATTTTTCGTCCCTTTATCTCCGCCACACCGGGTCGTTCGAGAACTCCGTGAGAAATAAGAGTCGGAGAAAACGACGTCTCCTCCTGATGAGAGACGATTAAAAGACGATTTGGGCATTCACGGGAGTTCTCGCTCGCGCATATGTTAATTCCCTTAGCGAATATTACTCGCGCTCAATTAAACTCATAGTGCTGGGCGCGAATGATTCGCCGCGTGACAATTAATCGTGGAGATGGACCCTTTTCGTCCCTTCGATTTTCCGTCATTTATCTGGCTTGTGCAGGCACATTGTTCCGGAAATTCTCACCGCTTTCTTTCAGAATGAGTGGCAGCGACGCCGCACGACGACCCACTGGATTTCCCGTACAGCAGCACAGAAGAATAAAGAAATGATTCAGTTGGAAAGGGAGGTTCCTGAAACAATGGGATTTTCCGAGAGATCAATCCTTTGATGGAGAACGCAAGTAGACTGCGCAGCAGGTTCAAGTAAAACTTTGATTGTGGAACTGTTTTCCAATATTCATCTAAAATTTGTGAGTTTCATGGCGCACAAAAATTTGTCCATAGTTCTGTATACTTTTTTGAATATTTTATTTTTTTCTGAGAATTTCCAAATCGTATTTGCAGTAGAAAAAAGTCGTATATAAGTCGTCTATAACTGGATTTCAGCAGCTCAAAAAGATCCGAGCATTCTTACATTTGCTTTAGAATATAAATTTTTAATGTTATAAGGAAAGTAAATTTTTGAAATTATACTTTTTCGTTCGATCGTCTTTAAAATTGAACCAGGTCTACACACATTTGTGGGTTCGATTACAATGATGTATCGATAGATTATTGAGAATTAGAGAGTTAGAGTATAGTTTTTGTATACTGGTATATTCATCCACGTTCGTTCTATGTATATGTACATTTTTACACACACTTCGTATATAAAAGTGTGTATGGAAAATGAAGATAACAATATGCGAAGGATAGCACAGAAAAATGGCAAAATTCAAAAGAAATAATAGCTAAATTCCGTTACCCAATCGATAATTCATTTCAAACGAAGAATAAATGAATTCTATCCGGCTTGGTGGACTATCCCAAAGTGATATTGCGAAAAAAAGATTCACGCTCCCCGGGATGGATTCGAACCAGCGTCCTCCTGATCTCCGGTCAGTTGCGCTACCACTGTGGCCGGAGATCAGGAGGACGCTGGTTCGAATCCAGCCCGGGGAGCGTGGAATTTTTTTCTCGCAATATCACTTTGGGATAGTCCACCAAGCCCGATAGAATTCATTTATTCTTCGTTTGAAACTTGAGGACGTTAAAAAATAATTATTCGGATAATTCATTTCAATTGAGTAAAATTTTGAAATAACCAAGTGAAAAATTGTTCTACAAACATCATCGGAATTGTACAAGAAAACTCGCGAGCTTTTATTGCGAATTGAAAGCTCCAGCAGATCCGGCTGATAAGATCCAGTCAATGTCGTGGGTAAATGCAAATTCAAGTTTAATGCGATCCGGAGTTACATACAGGTATAGTGCTTGGCATCAGCCGAGGCGCTCGAGATCCTTGAGATTTTGACTAGGCCCAGGGATGGAAGTACGAATGTCTTGACCGCAGCCTTGGCTGAAGACGAATCCTATTCTGTTCCTCCCGCGACGATTAATTAATCGAGCTTCTAATTGAATGGCCCTGTACTCTGCCGAGTATCCGTATTTCGAGAGAACTATATGTTGCGCCTCTATATCCAGACGCGTTATAGTTCCGAGGCGTTGCGAGATACAAGCTCCGACACGATTCGATACTTGCTGATGTTTCATTATAAATTATCTGTTGTACTGAGCACATCGAGTGTTCCCCGACGTCCGATAGTGCGGGCAAAATCATCTCATCTGTCAAGATTGCCTCGAAAAACTCGGAATCGAAAAAAAACACATTTCGTTTATCGGACGAAGAAAAACATTCCAGCTTCTCAGGCGAAAAAAAGGACATTTCAGTTTCTCAGCCAAAGAAAAACACATTTCGGCTTCTCGGACGAAAAAAAAGTACATTTCGGCTCTTCGGACGAAGAAAAGCACATTTCAGGTTATTCGATGCGGTAGAAAATTAACTGAGCATTACCACGTAGTAAAATAATACATTGCACGTTCTCACACACTCTCACGAGTATTGAGATACCCAATTTCATACATCTCATCATTCAATATACTACGTAGCTGAAATGTGCTTTTCTTCGTCCGAGAAGCTGAAATGTGCTTTTTTTCGTCGGAGATTTGAAATGTGCTTTTCTTCGTAAGGGCCGTCGATATAGAATTCCGAATTTCACAGTTCACATTATAACTTCAATACTGAGATTTAATTTCTCGAACGAGACTTTATCGCGATCATTGAAATAGTTCGAGCTTGGAAATTTCATCGTTTGCTCGCGCGTCTACACCTATATTCCCAACGTCTACCTTCATATCGTTTTTTGACGCGGAGCAGTTCAACTTTGCAACGACTCGGTGACAGATGTCGTCGAATGTTATAAAACCCAAACTACATTATCGCCATTAACCATATCGAGCAAAATGATACATTGTCCTCGAAAAGTTCCATCCAGATTCGCATCTTGTCCGCGCGGAGCATTGAATATCGAACAACTTTTCCAACCCATTTTCTAACTTGTCTTTCTTACGAAGTGCAATGGAAAAGTCTATCTACGTTTGCCCCGTCGTCGTCGTCGTTGTAACAAAATCAGTATTCCCAACTTTTATCCGCGCGCGCAAATATATTTTTCTTGCGGGCGAATAATGATCGAACCGGCGAGCTGGCACACAGGTGGAGAACGAGCGTGTATTAGGAGCCGGGGAAAAATTACCGCGGCTTTGGGGAGAGGACGGGGGGGAAACACGCACGTAATGAAAACGCTAATTAAAGAGTTACCCGCAGCGAAAGTTGAAACTTCCTTTTTGCCCCTGTCACTTTCCAGGCCTTGCCGTTAATCAATGACGGCCATTAGCCCGAGCGAGGGCTTGCACACGCGTGTAAATATATATACGTATCTAATTTTTTTCCCCCCGTCCCGCGACACAATGGAGGAAGAATACCCCCCTTTCCCTCGCGGTCGATTTTCGGTGGAATCAAAGTTTCGAGGACGCTCGTGTATATCCGCGTTGGCTCGATCGAGTTCCAACGCGCCGCGCCCATTATGCATTATGACGTGACGAAAAAGAAGCCGCGACCATGTATATATATATACAGAGAGCCAAAAGTGGATGCTCGTCGAGGAGGGGAGGGCGCTTTTTATCCCTGCAGTTAGTGCGAAAGCTTGTTACTCTGCTCGAGGGCTCGCCAAATTAATGATCCACCGCTGTATATACCCACCACCTTGCCCTGCGTCATTCATATGTCGCCTCCCGCGTCGCCCCGTTAAATTCCCCGAGAATACCGTATACAGTCAGTGATTGCAACGATAATAATTCGAAAAACGCAACTCTTCAGTTTGTTGTGTGTGTTGGTGTGTTTTTTGCTCCCAAAAGCCCAGTCGACGAACGAATGAACGAATGGAAGAATCGACGAACGGTTGAATTGGATAAACAAACGAATGAATAAATGAATGCGCGAAAAGAGGACGTTCAGTTTGATTTATCGTTGGTAATCGAGTTGAAATCGTGACAATCCTCTGGTATTAATCAACCAATACTTGTAAGAACGGTGTGGTATCACACGCGCAATATTCGATAACAGATGGCGGCGTTTGTGCGAAAGCTTATAATTTTGTACGATTGATCCGTAATGCTGAGACTGAAGAGAAAAACCAATGTTCAATCCTTCCCAACGGTATACGACAGAATCTTGCGGAAATCGCGATTGAATTATGCAAGCCGAAATATATATGTATTTGACTAATGCAATTGGCTTAGGCGCGGCGATCGCCGGTGGAAGAGTAGTGGCTCATTAATTAATTTTCGGCGAAATTCAAATGGTCCTTTATATCCCATTGAATGATCGAAAAGTCGAGAGGTCGGCGACGAGGGATAATAATTATAGAGTTGGAGATTGGATGTGACATCGGGGGAGCGTTATATAACTCACGTGTCTTAAGCAGGCGGACGTTTCGAGAGAGCGAGAGAGAAAGAGAGAGAGAGAGAGATCAAATCCCCTCACTGTCAATATACGTAAGCGCGAAAGGCCGGCTCTCTTCCGCGCTCTCGCCCGCCCACGTATATATATACGCACACCCTTCAGCCGCGCTGGACTTTTGTAATTGGCCAGGATTAATTGTCCCCCCCCCTCCCGAGTGTGTAAGAATGGGGACGGCTTATCACTGATTTATACAAAGGCCGAGGCTGCTTTCTCGTTTTTTTTCTTGTTTTGTTTTTTAATTGACTTCCCCGCGATTGACGACAAGAGGCAATTTTTCCACACTCTATATCTTCGCGACTGAATCGTAGATTCCAATTGAAAGACAAGCTTGTCGCCCGCAGACGACTCGTTTGTTCCTGCTAATGTAATGTCCCTTTGAATCTTCCTTCGCTCGTTTCTATATATACTCGCCCGTGCTATTGTCCGATTTGCGGTGATCTTCACTTGCTCGCCGCAATTTTGAGCCGAACGACAGCTCTGATGGCTTTCTCTGTTTCTGAACACACGCGCGCTGTTTCCAATAGGAAGAAACATATATATCTAATCGGTGCTTCACAAAAATCGATCGTCGTAGAATCAGCCATTCAACTGACTATGCTCTTCGAACTTGAGCATCGTATAGAATGTTTTTAATTATTCTTAAATAGTCGAACTATGTTTTTGTTTCAATGAATGATACTTAGCTAGATACGAATGAATAATGACATAGAAGAACAATATTTCGATAAGTTACTTTTAACAATTTTTATACACCAGAAGGGCCGCGATCGTTTAGTTTCTACTCTTATATACATAATGTATGTCGCGGGAACAGAAACTTGTCAAACTACAATATTACTGTCAATGATGTCATTTTGAGATTTTCATCTTCGGTTCTTATCATATATAAATTACCTTTTGCCTCTTTGAGATTCCAATGACCTTGACATGTCGTGCCATTAATGAACTCTTTGCATAAGGGCTCGGATATCTTAGTGTTTTCTTAATATCATTGAAACGATGGAGAAATCACATTCAAGCTTCTGATGATTTAAAATCATGCGGATAAGCTTATTTATTCCAATACACGAGCATATATTAATATCAACGTCATTACGCGTTAATCGCATCGACTTTGACCACATACAGATTGCAGAGACCGTGT
The DNA here is from genome assembly GCA_020882685.1 of Aphelinus atriplicis. Lineage (NCBI taxonomy): Eukaryota > Metazoa > Arthropoda > Insecta > Hymenoptera > Aphelinidae > Aphelinus > Aphelinus atriplicis. Next base: position 4,372,360 of record CM037073.1, read on the forward strand.
AGGGGACTCATTGGGCGCAGTATGATAAGTCAAGACATTATATAGATATAACCTTCATTGAATGAAACGAATTCATATCTAATTTGATAGAAATATATTAATTATTCCACTGCGCTAATTTTCTTGAACACAGTTAACGTGTAATTCATCATAAAAGCAGTGAATCAAGAATAAAAATGGAATTGCGAAATCATGTTTAACTATGAATTAATATCTATGCTTGTATTTTGCCTCTATCTATATGTATAAGGTACAGGTTTTACACATTGCATATTCACTCCACAGGCAATAGGAAAATCACGTTGGGAGGGTTAGAAAACAATGCTCGCCGTGACAACATGCAATCATGAATGGGTTATAGCGCCGCGATAAATCGATCTGATTCAGCCAATATTTTGGCACGAAACCTCGCATGCGATTATACCACCGCACTCTATGGGTCATCTCCACGTGTGATTATCCATGTCTTATTGTTAACTGGACGTTCCAATTGTCGCACTAGCAAATATCTATTTATTGGACTGATGAAATAAAAAGACATTGAATTATCTTCGTCAAATTTCCCCGTTGAACAGTAATAGTTAGTCCAAAAGTCAATATCGATGGCCACCTACAAAGAGAAACATACTTCAAAATCTCTCGACGAAGAAATGCACAAGAATACGGGTCGAAAAAAAGCACACTTGACTGAAGTTTTCGTGAGCTCATTCGTGAGCTAAGTTCTTTGCGAAATATGATTTTTTCACAAAACAATACGTTTTTTCATATTGGAATGATTTTTTTCTTAAAATTGCAATAAATTGGGATGGAAGCGATGCCTCCCACACCGGCCCATACGCTGCGAATTTCTGATTTTTCACTGAAATGTGCTTTTCCTCGTCCCAAAAATTCGAGACGCGCTTGTGTGTTCGTAGGAGGCATCGATACATCACGCCGCACCCTCCCTCCGTCATCTCGTGCTTCGAAAACTTCAAAATTCTTGCCGCTCTCAGGATCGACCCATCCCTTTAGGGTTGCTCGCGCGGGCGCGCGCTTACGGATAAGCTAATTCCCCGAATTAGGGGGACTATCACCTGCCAAGTCGCTCGGCGGTGGCAGCCCAGCTATAAGATAAGACTCGCGAGTGCGCGCGCGGGCGGCAAACTCGAAACACTATACGCGCGTTAGGTACGCGCCGACGAATGAAGTTGGACACCCTCCGGGCGAGCGAGCGCCAACTCCGTCGTGTATGGGGTGGTCATGCGGCTGCGAGGCCACACGCATCAGCGAGTCAGCCCCTTTGGGACAATTAGCTTGACGGCCGGGGCGGCATCATTCGTTCCCGGGGACCGACCCCGCGCGTTTCGTCATTTATCTCCAGCCAAGTCGAGTTTTTTTATGTGGATTTTGGAAGCGTACCCATGCCGCACTAGATCGATCCGCGGATATTTGCGTAAGCGTTGCTTCGCCTGGTCTGACCGTACGCGGGTGTGAACTACTGGTGCGCACCAACGACTTGGAAATGGTCCGACTCGGGTACCTAAAGTTACTTTAATATGATGAATCTCTGAATTCGAAAGCTCAATTTCGGCTCCAAAACACATCGTCTGCCATAGTGGCCGCGTAGAGTGCATTTTTTTTTCGGTCTTGTTTTGTGAGCGCGAAGTTCATCCTCACGCCCTAGGGCAGTTACTACGGTATAACCACAACCCTGTACAAGATTCCGTCTAGTTTTTCAACGATGCTGTGGCAACTTTTTTTTGCCTCGTTATCATAGCAACTGATATTTTGTACATGCATAAAACAAGAGCATAAGCTTTTGTGTGACGAAAAATTATGTTGTCGATGGGCGTAGACTGCAACCCTCCATCGACCCCAACCGATCATCTAAGTAAGTTATAGCTTTGCAAGGAAGGGACTTTTAAAAAACTAAGGAATCAAAAGCTGTCGATGAATGTTCTTTGATTCATTTATCGAAACTCTAAAAAACTATATCACAATATTGCAACATTATACGATAATCTTTTGCTTTCTCAAAGAGAAAGCTTTGTAATGGGGCAAAAATCGACCCACCGAATCAGACCTCGGGACCTCGATTTTCGTAATCTACGGGTCGAAAAACATGGAAATCCAAAAGTGTGTGTGTGTGTGTGTGTGTGTGTGTGTGTGTGTGTGTGTGTGTGTGTGTGTGTGTGTGTGTGTGTGTGTGTTGTGTGTGTGTGTGTGTGTGTGTGTGTGTGTGTGTGTGTGTGTATGTATGTAACGTTTCTTTTTCGTCCACGATAACTCTCGAAGAAATGGTCCGATCTTTTTGCACACCGGTTAGTTGTGGCAAGATCTAGCCCGAGATCAATTTTCAGCAAAATCCGTTGGTTATTTCCCTAGCAACCGTTTTTAACGTGTTTCCTCACAAATCCTTATAAGTGCTCATTGGGGAGAGCCAGAAAATCAGTTTTAAGTCACACTCGATGGCTAAGAACACTGAATTGTTGTATTTGCTCCATAGCAACCGTTGTTTACCTCCCTAGCAACCGTTACGAAGGTTGGAAATGATCAATTTATTACCCATTTCTATCATTTTCGATGGCAAAGGACACAAAATCTTCCCAATTAGCTCCTTAGCAACCGTTGCTAACGGGAAGAAAAATTCATGTAAGTTTCGTTTTCAGTATTTTCAACGTGCTATAGAGAAAATTGGGAAAATTTGGTGTTGTTTGCCGTCGAAAATGATTAAAAGATGAATTCATCGAAAAGTTATGCAGGTCCAAATGTCTTGCATCGTGTAGACCCTAGAACCGTTTGCCTTGTTGCATTTAATCAAATAATAAGAGAGCCCGGGCAGACATCAACACTTGCGACAAAGTTTGGTCAATTGAAAAAGAACGACACTTTACACAGTCACAAAAATACGAATTGAACTGATTAAATAATTTTTTTGTAATTTTTGAAAAATAAATGATAGTATCTACGCTAGTGGAAAGGTGAAAATACAGGTTTGGGACGCGTTTGTGGGTGATGTTGAAGCCTCTTTGAGAAAGCATACTGCTAAGACATTTGGCAGCGGTTTTTTTTATGAAAAGTCCGTTTCTACATCATCTAATTTTTTTTTCGTCATACGTCCTGTTTATCAACCGTTCCGATAGGTTTTCGTTATTTTTCTCAAATGTACCCAAATGCGCCCAAGTCATTAACCATTGGTTTTTCTCTCGATTATATGTGGCTTACTAAGAGATGCAAACCCTGTCGGTCACTGATCACGATTAAACTTTGTGAGATGGTTCATGGATTCTCTAATAGTTTATATCTCAAACCATAAAGTCTAACGTTTTAATTTGCAGGAGCTATTCTGTCAATTCATTCGATTCTATACATTTACAGTATATTTATATTTATGGATTTTCGTATATATAGATATACTGTTCATGCTCAAAATCCAATATGTTTGACAGGATATCTTCGGGTAAACAAAACGTTAGACTGTATGACTCTAAATAAAAGCTATTAGGCCACCCTAGAGTCATCTCACAAAGTTTTTTCGTGATTGGTTTCCCAAAGATTGTGCCTACTCCTAGTTAGCTCATTCTGAAGGTATTAAGTCGACTTCTTTAGTTCTTACCAACTCATAGGATTTCTACCACAGAACTACAAAAAGAGACCGAATGAAAAAAAGTATTCTTTGGGTGGAATATATATATATATATATATATATATATATATACTTGGTATTCCCTGATACTCCTTAGTATTCCTTAGTATTCCTCAGTACTCCACTGTAGGGATGGGCGATTCCTAAAAAAATAATCGATTCCCGAGAATCGATTTCTTAAAAGAATCGATACCTAAGTATCACGATTCTTCCAAAATAATCGGAGAATCGAATAAGAATCGAATTTTTTTAGGAATAATTAATAATACTATTCATAATGGACAGAAATTGAAAATATAAGCAGAATGTGTAAATATACAGCAGAAAAATTTATAGAATAATAAAAGAGTTACCGGCATTATAAATGTACTAATAAGATAGTTTTTCTATTTGTTTTAACAAATTATAAAAAAATTATTTTCTGAAGAAATCGGAGGTCGGCAGTTGAGTCTACAGAGAAAATTGCGTATGGAACATACATTTGTTACTTGAAGAGATAATTTTTTGATTCACGAAACGCTTGTATGAACTATGAATCCGAAGAAAAAATATATTTATTCATGAGTATTTTGAGAAATAAAAAATGAACTTTTCAAAGTATGTTCTGTAAGTAATATTTCTCGTAGAATCGATCGTCGGCCTCAGATTTAAAAAAAAAATCATTTTTTGGTAATTTGTTTAAACAATTATGAAATTATATCGTTTATCGTCCACAGTTTTATTCTACTCCCAATAATTATACTTTGAATTCAGCTCGCCCACATTCTCCGTGAGCTTTAACGGATTAAGGGTTCGAAAGTCTGAAAAAATCGTATTTTTTTAAAAATTTGCCATTTGTAAAGTAAAAATTAACATATTTTCAGGTAGTCTGAACTATATTAATCTGGTAAGATGTCCTAAATTTTACATAGTAGGATTCACCAAAAACGTATGTTTGTCGCATTTTTCCTTCATATAATATAGTGAAAATATAGTAGGGTTTACCAGAATTTTTTGTAAGTGCAATGTTCTCCAAGTAGATCCATATGTAAATCCAAAATGAATAGCTTCTTCATCCCGGGATCCTTAGAATTAGTGAAAGGTAAGAAAGAACGGTGGTGGACGATGAACAGATTTTGTGTGATTTTGACGCAATTAGGAATTAGTCGATAGAAGCTAGGTGTTTACTGCCTAATTCAGAGTGTTTCTGTGCCAAGCATTCAAGTTCAAACGTCAAGCAGTGCGGACTGCGAACTGTGGCCTCGGAAAAAACTACTAGAGTCAATGCTGTGATATTCAAATATTCAGAAAAAAAGTAAATGAAAGGTAAAAAAAGGCGTCAAAAGTATTCGATTCTTGGCTCGATTCTTCATAAAAATGGAATCGAATCGCCAAGAATCGATTATTTTAAGAATCGATAAAATAATCGATTCTCCGACAAAAGTATCGGACTCTCTCGATAGTATCGGGTAGTATCGCCCATCCCTACTCCACGGTATTCCCTCATACTCCATGGTACTCCATGGTATTCCTCCGAACTCCATGGTACTCCCCGGTATTCTTTAGTATTTTCTGACGGAAAATGTTAGTGAGTCGCCCCTCGATAATAACTGTATCGAATTTTATACGTGTATATTCATTTTTCGGAGAAGAATTAAAGTTAATGGTATGCAGAGTACATGTACATGATTAGAAATTGCAAGTTTTCCACTACATGCTGCTTCGGCAAAGAAAAAGAAACAAAAGAGAAACAAAACTTTGAAAAGCTTAACAAAAATAACCGAATAAAATGTTCATAGTAATTGCACGTAATTTTTAAATTCAATATAACTCGTGTATTTCTGGGCTTCATCTACAGTTCAGGCTCGTTCGAAGTAAACGCATCAAATTAATATGAAAAAGATATATATGTATGTACGTGTAAATAAGGTAGGTGTACCCAATATGCGCCACCCTTTGTATTTCATATATACGTGCGTCTAGAGCATCGCCGCGGCACAGGAACTTGTCGGCAATACTAAATAATGAAGAAAGAAAACATTTTCCTCGATCGGGAACCCTTACACCAACTTGTTACAGCTCGTTTTCTCCATTTTTTCATCAATTTTCATTCTCGATCTATTTTTGCTCTGGACAGGTAAGTGCGAATTTTTTTAATACCCTTAAACTGGGCCAAAAAAATTGAGCGACATATCGTTCGATTCCTTGACATCCCATCTACGTCATCCAATTTTTTTTTCATCTTACGCCCTTTTTATCAACCGTTTCAATAGCTCTTCGTTATTTTTATCAAATGTACCCAATATGCGCCACCCCTATTTTCTTGTTCTAGCTGCTACAATCATACCATTGATGGTAAATATCCGCCAAACATGGTCAAAAGAGAATTTAGTTCAAGCTCTGGAGCAGGTCAAGAAAGGTGAGATATCGCAGAGGATGGCTTCGACTATAAGACACCTCGTCGAACATTTCAACGATATGTCAAACAAAACATCCGAATAAAGGAAAATGAGTCGACCATATGCGTTAACGACAGTGCAGAACGAAGAATTGTGTAGTCGAATTAAACGCTTAGCAGATATTGGCTATCCTTTAACGAGAAAAATTTTGAGGTTATGCGTTTATAAGTACTGTCTAGGAAAAAACATGAGACAGAATTTTTCTACCATCAAGACAATAGCTAGTCCCAAATGAGCTCGGACATTTTTAAAATTTAACTCTTCTATTTCAGTGAGAACATCTCAATTATATTTGAAATTACACTTATTGTAATTAAATGTTGCATAAGTTAATTTTGTTGATTCAAAAACAACGTTTTTTCATGAATATTAACTGAAAGCTTGATTTGATTTAGGTTGTTAGAAGTTATATAGTCTATGTAATATGGTTTAATCAAAGACAAAATGTATTTTTCAATAAAATTATATCAGAAATATACTCTTTTATTTGTATTTTATTCATTTCAGACATGCTTCATGCGACAAACTGGATGAGAAGAAGTATCTTGAGGGTGGCGCCATATTGGGTACACTCAAAATTTTCGGGAAATTTTTTTTTTTTTTCAAAATGCTGTATCTCAGTGTAAAACTGTTCAAATCAAATAAGACTCAACTCATTTTGAAGGTATTGAGTAGACCTTTCATTTGACATCAATCGCGTTAGAAAATTTTCATCTTACGCGGTGTAGTGACCTTTCTCGCTTAGGTGGCGCATATTGGGTACAGGTACCTTATATATCGCCGTGAAGACAAATGGATCAAATAAGTACAACAACTCAAACGTTATCGTCTCTCATCTTGTATAATCAAAGTATATAGCTATATACACGAGAGTCGTCGAGTTTGCAAATACACTCAATTTCAGTCGTTCGTCTTATTCGCTCTGGCAAACTTCTCGACAATGAGGCCTCGGCGAGCAGCAGCTCCGGGAAAATAAAACGGATGATCCGCGAATAATTCTCGGGTGAAATCAGGAGAGAAAGACTGTCCGGGCCGGCAAGTATATATGAAGAAGAACGGGGGAAAAAGAGAGAGAGAGAGAGAGAGAGAGAGAGAGAAGCTGGAGGGCAAGATCGAACGGGGTTCCGCGGCGGATTAGCATATTATTTACACCTCGTTCCCGGGAGGCTGGCGCGCGGACTGCTGTTGCAGTCCGAAAAACAGTGCCGAACTTTAAATCTGCTTTCGAATAATACCCCAGCCCCGGTCCGCCGTGTCTCATCTCATTAAAGCGCCATGCCGCGGAGAAAAAGTCCCTAGACACTTTTCCGCCCGGCTTCTTTCCTTATTCTCCTCTGCCGTTCTGCTTCCTCTACTTATCCGAAGAAGCGTCCGCCCGAGGACGAGCGTATGAAAATCTTCCCCGACTCTTTCCTCCTCCTCCTCCTCCTTTTGCTCGTCCAACTTCATACGGCAACTGTGCGCGGCCAGAGCCGGAGAAAAGAGCCGCGAAAGGCTCGGGGGCGCGAGCATTGTCGTATATGGCTATTCCGCGCGAGTTACATACTCTCGGTGTGCATTAGCTCGGTTTGTCCAGTCCTAACAATAAGACCGGCGACCATACTTTTTTCTCCTCCCCCCCTCCTCCCCATACATGCGCCTCTTCGTTATTTCGTTTGTTAGCTCCGAGACATTCAAACTTCACGCGACAAACGTCGCATATACCAAGTGGAAAAATTGTACACGTATAAATTGTGCCTAGAAATTGAGTAAAATTCATCGAGAGAAGAAGTAAAGGATCGAAAATTGATTCTTCTCTTGTGCAAGAGTTCATTTTCAATTATTGATAATCATTTGAAGAATATGTTCTCTATATTTGTCATCACAATTATTTATACATTATCGGTTTATCAGAGCCATCCACATTGATACAGTAATCGCTGCCATCCAGCCAACGTCTTGCTCAGGACTTAATTTCTAATAAATATTTACTTCTCACGAATTTTATTGGTGTACGAAAATCACTCTCTCATTCTACCTCTGGCCCGAACAACCAATCATGAACAGGGAAATTAACAGATAAATTCTTAATACTCAAGATGGTACTATGGCGAAATTACTGTATGAAAGAGCCATTGTTCGGGAAAATATCATCTACATATTCATTGTGGCTTACGTTCCCAACTTATGTTTTTGAATTGGTTTCCTCAGATTACAGTGTGAATAAAATTGAGAAAAGATGATTTAAATATTTCGATCAATTTGATAATTTATGTTGATTCACAAGATGCTATCTTATAAATTAGAACAGAGAGTTAGACTTTGCTTAATATACATACGTTTAAATTAATTTATAACTCAACATCCATTACCGCTACAGCTTTTTACAATCGAGCAGGAGCAGCTGTTACAGGAGCCCTTGAGTAGGGTGCCCATTTCGCCAAGTTTCTTCTCGATCACGTTATTCAATTCTTCAGACTCCTGGACCATCTTCAAGGAACCGTCTTTGTTCCAAAAATCTTTATCACAATCCATCATAGTGCAGGCAAATGATTGCCCATTTTCAGCACAAGAGCAGGTGTTGCAATAGTCTTTGAATAAAGATCCAGGCTCGCAAACATTTTCTGAGGCTACAATCAAAATTATTGATATATAGATACACGATTAGTTGTAGTAATCTTGAAAATGTTGAGCGAGGAGTGAAATACAGGTTTCCGGCTGCAATTTGTCAGCAATGTATTGTTGTGTAAATATGTGTTTGTGTCATAAAATTAGTTTTATAAGGCAACTTGGATGGCTTGAAGTTATACAATTTAAATCTATGACCGATGAAACGCATTTTGAGATTTATCGGTGAAAAACTACAAAAACTCACCATTCACCACAGAAGCGGCTAACAAGACAATGAAGATAAAGTCCATCGTGTTGGGATCAGTTTTTCTCGTGTTCGGAAGTTGCTGTGTATTTCACTTGGTTACTCTATAATTTTACGCTTCAAATAATATGGTCTCCTTATTTATATACATTTTATCAGGACATCTCTTGTACTCTCTGGTGGGGCAAAATGTGAATAACATGTTGTTTGAGAATATTCGAGATTGCTGTGGATTATCGATAACGGTTGCACTTTATTATCTTATTATGTTTCAGTCGATGATTCCTATTTAATGAACTATCTTCTTGTAAGATTTGTCCATATACTAACTAGGAGACCACTTGGGATGTGGGTCACCAATCTTGACCAAAATTTTTTTGGTGTTTACTTGTGGCAAGAATAGAGTGTATCCAAAGTTTTAGGGTCCAACGCTCCCAAACTTCCAAAATATTAATTTATGTATTTTAGTTAAAAACGCTGGTCATGTCCCAAATGACAATATGTCATCTGAGACGTATTTCCCTTACTGCACTACACTTTCACTGTTCTCATTGAACACTACATCACATTTTATTCTGAAAAACATATAAAAGGAGTAAATAACGTGTATACTCAACAAATCTTACTTTCATGTCTTACTCACATAGAGTGAAACATGAAATATGTGAAAAAATCAACGCTAATCGACTTTTCATGCTGTGCTTGGATACTGAAGCAATAATAACATGTATATAAGCACAAAGACCACAAATGTAGTATCATAAGACAACAATTCAGTGTAAGACTTGATTTTTATTCATGGAAACTTCAATTCTGAACATGTGTCGACCAATATCATACTATAACACACACATATTGTTATTGCGTCAGTATCCAAGCACAGAGTGAAAAGTTGATTAGCGTACATATATTCCATGTTTTACTCTATGTGAATAAGACATAGAAGTAATATTTGTTGAGTATACACGTTATTTACTCTTTCTATATGTTTTTCAGAATAAAATGTGATGGGGTGTTCAGTGAGAACAGTGAAAGTGTAGTGGAGTAAGGGAAATACGTCTCCGATGATATATTGTCACACCAGCGCCTCTAACTAAAATACATAAATTAATATCTTGGGAGTTTGGGAGCGTTGGACCCTAAAACTTTGGATACACTCCATTCTTGCCACAAGTAAACACCAAAAAAATTTTGGTCAAGATTGGTGACCCCCATCCCAAGTGGTCTCCTAGTAAGTATTATAATTGTTTTCTAATAACACATCTTTTTGTGATCACACTTCATATGATTATATAGATGCCGTCGAATTCTAGGCATAATTTTCTAAGCACAATTTATGCATCATTTTCTTTACTTGAGTAACGATTATTCCTAGATAATTAGTCAGTCCATTTCTAAGCATGATTTTCTAGGCATATATCTACTCCAACAAATTGCTCGAAATTCACTCGTTCTTTACTTTTATTCAATAAATGGTAGAGCGATAGTTATTTATCCAATGAAAGGCATTCTGGTAAACATCAGTTGTATACATATGAAAATCGCATTACTTTGGAAAATCCATTTGGAAAATTACCCGAGAATTAAGTTTTACAAACTGGAAAGCGGTATATGCGTGGATCTAATACATTCAATCACTCCGAAGAAAGATCATTAATCGTGAGTACTAAAGGCTGATAATCGAGAGAAATAAAATGGAAAATGTTTGTTCATTTTGAAAGGGAGGAAATAGACATGAAAACTATATGCACGACGTGAGCTTGTTGTATGTATAAAATCGATCAGAGATCAATGATTAGGAGTTAAGGGGGCTTCAGCGAGTTATTATTCTATTATAGAATGAACTCAAACTTTCATAGAATGTACCTAGCACAACCAACTTTCAATTGCAACAAAGAAAATCATGGGTCAACATGGTCATTTCCATATGAGCGCTATAACAAAAATGACGTTTTTTACATAGGCTCTTATGGCGAGAATGGATTAATCGTTTCTCAACTAAATATGGTGTTATAGAAAAATTTGAAAAATTCTAAGTAATAGGTTTTTATAAGTAGATTATAATATGATCGCGAAAATCGTATGTCGCCATCGAAATAAGGTCGTAAAACTGAAAAAAGTGGATTTTGATGAATTTGACAAGTGTTTATGTGCAAATCTTGACTTAGTTATAATTTATTTTTCCTTTTCAAGCATCCATAAGTAGTCTACGATAAGACTGATCTACTTTAAAACGATATAATTCGGTGAATTTTGAAAACTAATTCAGGCACCCCCAGTAGGGCCCCGCATTGGTACGGCACCTAACGCTGAAGTCCCCTTAAGCAAAACGTTTCATACGTATGCTCAAATTTGTGGTTTCGTGTATGTATATGCCTACCTACTCTCTTAAATCCCAACAGTGAAAAACCACTGTATTGCAGTGAAAAATCACTGTAAGAAAGTGGATGAATTATTCACTGGAACTGCAGTGAATTTTTTATTTAAATAAAGTGACTTTTCACTTTAGTTGCATGAGCTTTGATAGTAAACATTTTTACATAAATTTCGCAGTAAGTAGTGTAAAAGGGGAATTATCATTTTAGTTACTACGAATTGTATGTAAAAATATTGTCTATCAAAATTCTTGGACTAAAGTGAAAATGCACTTTAATTACATAAGAAATTCACTGCAGTACAGTGTTTTTTCACTGAAAGGATTTAAGAGAGTACAAATGCTGTAGGTAATACGGGGCATTATTAAAGAGTGGAGGAATTAGTTTTCGTTAAAGCTCCACCCGAGAAAGCCAACAGAAATCTATTTCGTACTCGCAAGAAAACGATGAAATTCCATGCGGTACAATTGTTATCTTCACTACTCAAGTTTTCCTATTGGAATTGTGAAGATTCTACCAGACACGTGGTTGTAACGATTATAGTCTTTGAAATAGATTGGAAAATCAGTGTTCACGAGTGACCAAAGAAAATCAACGATATCGACCGATTTCCCGTATGAAAAAAAAATTCAATTTCGAGTAAATGAACATGCAAACGATTGTAATTACAGAATTCATTAATTCACTTAACGTCGTTTATCGAACAGATGGAAAAAATCAACATCTTCCTCCAAGCTCTCGAGGTGAAACGATTTTTCTCCCTGTCGTGCATCGCATATCATATATATATAGATACGCGAGTAGCTTGTGCACACGCACGAGGGCAGGAGGAAAAAATCGCAGAAGGGGCCGAGTGAATTTTTTGGGAGCGAAGTAGACGTATAACGTGTAGCGATAAGCAGCCAGCCACATTGCGTAATTCCGCCCCATAGATATACTCCGTTGGCCGTCGGAGGAGTGCTTTGGGTGCGGCCGATACACGCGCTCGCCGCCAAAGAAAAAGGGGCGGGCGGGGGGGAGTGGCCGAGAGATAACCTTATCACACCTCTTATCGTTTCAAGCGTCTATTCGAGCGCTTGAGCCTCTTCCGCCGCCGTCGTCGTCCGGCCTGTGATTGATAGAAGCCGGGCTTTCACAATAATTACCCCCTCTGCGCGCCTTTTCTTATTAACCATAATTGGCGAGTATCGGGACACTGCACTTGCGTATTGACCCGGGGGACCGGCCTCTCTAATCAGCCTGATTGCTCGAATTCTTGGGAGAGAGGAGGGAAGGAGAGAGAGAGAAAAAAGGAGATAAAAGCTCACCTATATACGGACAAATTCATAATTGCATTCAGCTGATACGACACCGGGACGTGGGGAGGGGGGAGGGCTCTCTCTTTGCTCACCGTCGTAATTTCATTACGTCGCGGCCTGGGCTGATGTGAATTTATCGATGCGCTTCCCTCCTATGTATATATGTGTGTCGGCTTCGTAAGAAGATACTCGGATGTACATACGTCGTTAGAGTATTGTTCTATCTTCAGCTTGGAAAACGTGTCGAACTTGAAGCGACCGACCCACAAATGTCTTTCTTTCAACCCCTATGCACTTTTCGAGAGACGATTCGTTGAAATTTTAGAATCTCACCTTTCTTGTATTTCAGGGTTCTTGATTTTGTTGCAAATTAACGAACAGTCTTCGGTATGAATGATTTTTTTTTTACTGGAAAGTAAAATAAAATTGTTACACCTGCGCAGTACAACACGTCCTAAAAATATCTCTCTTTTATTCCGAAGTCCTTACGATTTTTTGCCTTTCATTGGACTCAAGGAATAAATATTGTCACGAGTATGATATACATGGTTATTTCTCTCCCATAATACTCTAAGAAAAAATAGTGATTGAAAGGCTAGTGTCGAATGAAATTATGCGAATCGCCGCCTGATTAGCCAATTTAGCATTTTCACAGGGCACACGAATCGCGAGCTCATTATACCATAATGAAAATTAGCCGAATGAAAATCCTAATTCTGGGCACAAGTCGCGCGCGCGCTGCGGGGCACGACGACAAAACAAATGATCTGTCGAGAGAGTGGGTGGGGCTCGCCGTTGGCTCTTTAGTGCAATTGTCGTTGCGTTTATTGCAATTCTCACTATCTCTCTCGCTCTTTCTCCGAGGGCTAAAATAGGAAGCCGCGCATGGCGGTGGCGGCGTGGCGCGTGAAAAGCCCGCCCGCGCGAGGACGCTCGAGTGTGTATATTGGCTCGGACCGAGAAAGCGAGAGGCTTTTGCATTTCACGCCTGCAATTCCGCCGGGGTAATGGGACGGGCTCCAATAATATTCCTCAGGTGCAGTCGTGCTGGCAGCTGCTGCTGCGGCGGCGGCGGCGGCGGCGAGCCGACTTTTTCCATTTTTATATCATTCTACGCGAATAATGGTTCGCGAGACATTTCCATTCCCATACGCCCCGGCTCCTACGCCTTTTCCACACTCGCTTATTACCATTTATTACGTTTGGCGCCCCAGCGCAAACAGATAATCAAAATTTCATCCACTCGTCGCGTTCTCACCTCATTGATAATTTCGTTCCGCGCGCGGATCTATTAATATTTTACAAAATTATTATTAAAACTGTGTACCTAGTGGATACTTTTATGCGGATGACAATTTTTTATGATTAAATTTTGTATTTCACATTAGTACATCTCATTCATAATTATCTTCTGGAAATATACATTATTGATTGAAAGGAAGTCAAATAATCACATTAGAACAAACATATATAATACTGTCTTTCTCAATTCACACAAAATATATTATTCAAGAATAACAATTTCAAAATCATCAGCTTGAATACATTGAATATTCTAACGAATAATAATATTGAGATCATCTTTTGCTTTCTCTAAGTGAAAGCATTGTAATGGGGTAAAAATGAGAATCGACCATTACAATCCCAGAACTCATCGTTTTCAGTTTTCTCATTTTTCGTCACAAAAACTGTCTGCTCTAACCTATCTACCCTCTCCATCCAACTCGGTGCACGTGGACAGGTCCAATCAAATCAAATCACGAGATAACTCGCTTCACATTACAAGAAAAATACTACTCTTGGTACGAAACTTTGTGAGATGATTCTCGAGTATATATGGGCAATTCTCTGTGTTCTCTGGCAATTTTTTTTTTAAGTTCTAGGGCATCATATCATATTCCCAGAATTTTTTCAGATTTTTCCGAGCACTTTCACCCTGTTTAATAAATAGGCAAAATTGCTAATTTTGCTGTTTTTGCATTTTCAGAGGCATTTTCAACCTTAATTTACACCCTGAAAATGACCTCTGAGGCAAAAAATTAATGTGACACTTTTGTCTGCAAATTACCTGAATTTTATAGAAAAATTATCTCCAAGGTCATTGGAGCACATTAAGTACTCCACATTACCAATTAGAACCTCTATTTTTTAACCCTGGGAGTTCATTCGTCAAGAGTCACGTGGGTACTGAAAGATGTCCCAACTCAAAACACATACAGCCTATATAGTGAAAAAATGGACCTGGACTCTAGCAGCTCTCAAAAAAAGCTTTCTCTTTGAGAAAGCAAAAATTAATACATTAACTTGAATAGGGGTAAAAATAGGCTGGAATGACTATTCAAGGGGAGCCTTGTACCGCCAACACTTCCAAATTTTGCAAACACTTGTCTGTGGTATTATTACAATTATTCACTGTAAAAACTCACATTCTATCAAGCTAATACATATCCTGAGTTATCAATATCATATTCATATAGATCAAGCAATACTAATACTTGACGCCACCTAACCTTCAGTAGTAACAAGTATTGATGGTCGACACATTGTCTCTATTGTGCTAGAATTTACAAGGAACCATTAATAAAGTATGTATGTCAGGAATCGCATTCACTCGATAATGGTCAAATAATGGTCCTAGAGCAAAAAGGGGTTGAATCTGTGATCACTTGGTGTTTCATGGAAAATGTTGGGGAACGTTTGGCCAAACTGTAGAGAGTTAGCGACAGAAAAAAAGAAGTGTATTAAAACCAGAGAATCGACCAGAAACCATGTACGATCGATTTTACTCTATTGAGAAAAGGTGAAAACTTTAAGCTCGAATATCTCGCTAAATAATGGTCCTAGAGCAAAAAGGGGCTCAATCCATGATCACTTGGTGTTTCATGGAAAATGTTGGGGAACGTTTGGCCAAACTGTAGAGAGTTAGCTACGGAAAAACAACCAGAGATACGACCAGAAACCATGTACGATCGATTTTACCCTATTGAGAAAAGGTGAAAACTTTAAACTCGATTATCTCGCTAAATAATGGGTTTAGAGCGAAAATAAGCTCAATTCGTGATAACTTCGACTTTTCACCAAAAATGCTGGGAGCGGACTATCTTTGATTAAAGAGTTTCTTACAAAATATAGAACGTATTGGAGTCGTAGGATCGACGGAGAAACTGATATCAAGCCTGGTTTTTCATCGGGGCGACTCCAAAACTTTAAATGCGATTATCTCGCTAAATAATGGGCTTAGAGCGAAAATAAGCTCAATTCGTGATCACTTCGATTTTTCACCAAAATTGCTGGGAGCGAACTATCTTTGATATACGAGTTTCTTACAAAATATAGAGTGTATTGGAGTCGTATAAAAAAGGGAGAAACTGATATCAAGCCTGGTTTTTCATCGGGGCGACTCCAAAACTTTAAATGCGATTATCTCGCTAAATAATGGGTTTAGAGCGAAAATAAGCTCAATTCGTGATAACTTCGACTTTTCACCAAAATTGCTGGGAGCGAACTATCTTTGATATACGAGTTTCTTACAAAATATAGAGTGTATTGGAGTCGTATAAAAAAGGGAGAAACTTATATCAACCCTGGGTTTTCATCGGGACGACTCAAAAACTTTAAATGCGATTATCTCGCTAAATAATGGGTTTAGAGCGAAAATAAGCTCAATTCGTGATAACTTCGACTTTTCACCAAAATTGCTGGGAGCGAACTATCTTTGATATACGAGTTTCTTACAAAATATAGAGTGTATTGGAGTCGTATAAAAAAGGGAGAAACTTATATCAACCCTGGGTTTTCATCGGGACGACTCAAAAACTTTAAATGCGATTATCTCGCTAAATAATGGGTTTAGAGCGAAAATAAGCTCAATTCGTGATAACTTCGACTTTTCACCAAAAATGCTGGGAGCGGACTATCTTTGATTAACGAGTTTCTTACAAAATATAGAACGTATTGGAGTCGTAGGATCGACAGAGAAACTGATATCAAGCCTGGTTTTTCATCAGGGTGACTCCAAAACTTTAAATGCGATTATCTCGCTTAATAATGGGTTTAGAGCGAAAATAAGCTCAATTCGTGATAACTTCGACTTTTCACCAAAAATGCTGGGAGCGGACTATCTTTGATTAACGAGTTTCTTACAAAATATAGAACGTATTGGAGTCGTAGGATCGACGGAGAAACTGATATCAAGCCTGGTTTTTCATTAGGGTGACTCAAAAACTTTAAAATCACTTGGTGTTTCATGCTTAATTTTGGGGAACGTTCGGCCGTACTTCAGAGAGTTATCTACGAAATAACAAGTGTATTAGTCCAAAAAGTAAAATATAAGCTGTGCGTTACTATAATATTTATGATTATTGGACTCATGAAATCCACTCATATTGTATAAACTGCATAGATTAGGTCCAAACAGCTATTTTCGGGTGGGCTAAATATCTAACTTCAAGTTATGTACTCACGGAATTAGCTAACGTGAACTAATCTACTTGAAAGTATGATCACTAGATGCTCAATTCGATAACGAATTCAAATATATATATAGTTTGCCTGTCCTTGAACGACTTCGTGAACGTTACACTTGCCTATACTGGAGACTTGGATGACCCATGTATGGTACAGGTTAGGTTACCGACCATAGTTTTTTAAACTTTCAAAGCTTTTTTGGGAGCTCCAAACTCATTTCCGGAGAGGCAAACTATATATATTTGAATTCGTTATTAAATCACGCATCTAATGATCATATTTTTAAGTGGATTGATTCATACTAGCTAATTTCATGAGTAAATAACTTGAAGTTATAATTTGAGCCCCCCGGCAATAGCTGCTTGGACCTTAGCTATACAGTTTATACAATACTAGTGCATTTTCAACGCGCTTCGCGCGCCTTTATTCGAAATGTATATATATAAATTTAGATATCTGGCGTACACGAGCGTGTCATTTTTATCCAGCTTCTGATGTCCTTTCAAAAAGTAGATCTAAAAGCTCGAATTTGCAGTTTAGCCTGGATGCAAATGAGCGAGCCTGTACGATGCACTTGATCCTTCTCCAATGTGTCCTACCTTAACCTAACCATGCCATAGGGACATCTCTGTAGTCTGTACTCTACCTATAGTCTCTATATTGACTCTATACACTACATGTCTCATGGTTTGGTCTTAGCCAATCAAATCATCGGAAGCGAGGCTTCACATCACTTTTTTAAGGAAGGATGAGTCCGATATTCATGAATATTACCCAAGGAAGTGAGCTTCAACATTCTCTTGTTGATATTGAAAAATTTATATGAAGTCCATGTACTGCCTAGTGTGTTATAAGGTGTGAGTAATGCACAGCTTATAATTTATTTTCCTGGATTAATCTTTCTTATTGAGTGGATGTAATTCATGACACATATACTTTATTCATAGTTTCTTGTGAATTTTGGCATAATAGAGACAATGTGTCGACCATCAATACTTGTTACTACTGAAGGTTAGGTGGCGTCAAGTATTAGTATTGCTTGATCTATATGAATATGATATTGATAACTCAGGATATGTATTAGCTTGATAGAATGTGAGTTTTTACAGTGAATAATTGTAATAATACCACAGACAAGTGTTTGCAAAATTTGGAAGTGTTGGCGGTATAAGGCTCCCCTTGAATAGTCATTCCAGCCTATTTTTACCCCTATTCAAGTTAATGTATTAATTTTTTGAGAGCTGCTAGAGTCCAGGTCCATTTTTTCACTATATAGGCTGTATGTGTTTTGAGTTGAGACATGCTTTCAGTACCCACGTGGCTCTTGACGAATGAACTCCCAGGGTTAAAAAGTAGAGGTTCTAATTGGTAATGTGATAATTTTTCTATAAAATTCAGGTAATTTACTGACAAAAGTGTACCATTCATTTTTTGCCTCAGAGGTAATTTTCAGGGTGTAAATTAAGGTTGAAAATGCCTCTGAAAATGCAAGAACAGCAAAATCAGCAACTTTGCCTATTTATTAAACAGGGTTAAATTGTTCGGAAAAATCTGAAAAAATTCTTGGAATATAATATGATGCCCTAGAACTTAAAAAAAAATTTTGAGCCAAATCAAATTTTTTGATGTTCGATTCCACAGAGAATTGCCCATATACAGGAGATTAGGGTATTGACAGAAAATCTTCGGGAAATCGAAACTTTGAGCTATATTTCGTGCTTATTTGAGCACAGCTGCCATGTATAACAATTCAATACAGACTTCTCATGATTTTAAAGAAGTTTATTTTAGTCAACCACAACATGATATTCACAATTGGAAGCCTAGTCAGTAAATGACGAGTTTCGGTTTTGATAAACGATGAGATAAGAACGGAAATTCCGGCATTTAGGAAACTTCTCAAGGACCTTCGCGTAACCTTCATCGAAACTTTTCACTCACGTATGTGACAAAATATTCTCCCCCCTTGTAACATCCACTTATTCTCTTGTTTTCCTCTCTCTCTCTCTCTCTCTCTCTCTCTCTCTCTCTCTCTTTCTCACGGGATAGTGTGTCGAAGTATAATAGCCGTTCTGAGGGGAATATGAGAAAAAAGTTGAATTGGTATATAGGCGAAATATAGTGTCTGAGAAGGCGACGGTGATAGAAGTGGGCGGGAGGGGGTGGGTGGGGGTATAGCTAGTCTTGTAAAGATATTAGGATCGAGCTGGCACACGGAAACCCCATCAGCCTCGGCTCGTAAATTTCGGGGGAGCCGCCGAAACTCGCGGCTCTTCTTCTTCTTCCATCTCTTTTTCCTCCTTTGTCTCGGAGCTGTGTTTTTTTTTCCTTTCTCTCTGGACCCGCGCACGTATTGCCGCACGGGAGAACGTGTCTCTCCGACGTGAGACCAAATCTGCAGGGGGACACACGCAGAATTCGCCGCGATTTTCGGACCTCATTTCTAACGTCAACGAGGCGGAGATCCATTGATGCATAATATAGACGTCTTGAAAGCTTTTTTTTAGTTCTTCTCCCGTGTTTAGCTCTTCTTTAGCCGCATGTACCGATAGCCGTCTTTTATTGAGATAAGTTGCCGTTTCCGAATCGTAAATTTCCTGTAAATTAACTGTCGGACGGAGAATTATAGTGACCTCCGTAATTCCTTATTTTTATTGCGCTTTTGTAATCAGAGAACACGGCATTTTACTC
Source organism: Aphelinus atriplicis (assembly GCA_020882685.1). Classification (NCBI taxonomy): domain Eukaryota; kingdom Metazoa; phylum Arthropoda; class Insecta; order Hymenoptera; family Aphelinidae; genus Aphelinus; species Aphelinus atriplicis. The sequence goes on from CM037073.1 coordinate 4,392,108, forward strand.
CGCCGCGATAACTATTGCTCAGAGCACATCGAAAATCTTCGCGATTCCACGCGGAACACTTTGTGCGCGTCGATGAAAAGATCCCAAGTAAAATGAAAAATAAATCTTTGGATAGTTTCTTTCGTCACTCTGTTGAAGTGCGGATACATTAAGTATAAATCCTTCTATATTCCTCGTAATTTAGTGAACGCTACATGAAATTGAATCTTTTAATTTTCAAACACAGATGAATTTCCATTCGAAAAGCGACGAAAGTATATTGAAAGTAATCGATGCGGACTGCATTGGTCGCGTCCACGATTTTTCTCATGATCATGACGATATATAAGGCATCCACTCTGGCTCGAAGCTTTTCGATGGGTACTTATACGGAAGAATGCTGTAGGTGTCGGTGGATTTACTCGCGCGCGTCTGACTGCCAAAACTTTGCGGCTTTGGACGACGGCGTGGAAATGCGGGAAAACAGAGAATATATGGCGCGACGGGAGACTTTATTCTGCCGACAACAGATGCAAGCGCGTGCGCCTAAATAAGTGGAGAAAATGGAGATTGGCAGTTTTCGAGAGATCAGTGCGATGGCGTACTTTGTAAAATACGAAGAAATGCTTTTTCTCCCGTCTATTTAATTTCACGCTTGAATGATGTTTTCACCCGATTCATTCGTGTTCCAATGAATCCTAATAATATTTTAGAGATCTTCACATACGAAATATCTTTTTAACTAATAATGTTTTGAATAAATCGTATCAAATGTTGGTATTGCCTACACATCTAATGATTTTCATTTCTATATAATGTCAAAATAAATCCCAAGACAATGGATGAACTTTGATATAACGTTCACACGAATAAATGCGTGTCCTCGATTTCACGATTAATAACAGGGTATCAAGGCCACAGAGTACTTACGGGAAAAGAATCGATACCGACAGAAGCAATGCAAATGCAGATGCTTGGAAACGTGAAATAAAAGAATTGAAGCTAAAAGGGCCATTCTGAGTGTTTTATTCTCATCCTCTTTTCTTTTAATCACTAGCATTAAAAATTGTTGAAGCTGTCCATCCGGCAAATGTATATCTGCTGGACATTTCCTCGAATTACTTCTGTTTCTTGAACTATTATTGCGTGTGAAGTAAAATATTTAAATATTTAAATATTCTTTCCCAATAATAAAGATTTTATACATTTTGATATACAAGAGAAACGATGACAAAATTTTAGTTATTGCAGAAACAACTATAAGTTAGTGTCTCTCTCTATTTTTCCTCTTCAAATATTATTATCAAATAATAATTCCTAGTGTGTGTTTACCAAGCAACGTTTCGCGGGCTAGATTAAAAAGTCCACTCCTGCATTATGGACCATACTGTAATTTTATACTGTTGTAGAATTGTCTTTCATCAGGTGAAAGGTTGGCAGGGTTGAGTGTCAATTCAATCCTCTCAACAATTATTATATGATAAAAGAACGCGTTGTACGAAATTATAAGATTCCACAATGGCCATAACACTAACATTCTCATGAAGGAATGGACTTGAAAAAAGTGAGCCCCTGTGAGCCACCAAAACCAACACTACGAACGACTCATGAGAATCATCAATTATTTGTAATTTATTTATTCTAAATTGCGCGTGAGCGTGACAATATTGATGAAAATATTGTTATTGCCTTATTCAACACACGAATAAAGGTAATATTTAGTAGTAAGTCTTTGCAATAAAATTCAATGGCGAGAGTGAAAAGTTCAGTGATAATAGGATAAAAGCTTTTTAATTTTTCTAATTTTTGTTTTATATCAAAGAAAAGTACAATCAGAACATTCACAAGGTTGAGCGAAATACTTGGAACACTATAGCTTTTCTGGGTTAAAGTGGAGCTTATTACCAGCTTTCTGAACATTTTCAAAATTCCATTAGATAACTATACGAACGTTGGTAAACTAGCCTCCTAAGTTTCGAAAATTAGATTAACATTGGTTAAGGTGCCCATTTTAAAGATATTGTTTCGGAATTCAAAAATGTATACACCGATGTGGGGCTTTAAAAATTCGGTAAAACCGTTAAAAAAAATCTGAATCAGAATAAACTGAGATTTTAGGATGGGTTAATAGGTACATATTAAACATGGTGCTATTTGTGCCGCAAAATAGTCAGTCGTAAGGTCTCTCCAAAAGCCGTTTCTGACCCACTTCTAGATGCTTTACAAAAATACAGATTTAGTCAGTTTGAAATATTTCATATAGTTTTTATTTCGAATAATATTCATTATTTCTCAAAATTTAATGAATTCGTTTGACTTCATTTCCAGCTTCTTATGTTGTTCAAAACTATTTTTTCTTTGGCATTAGAAAACCGTTATGTCACCCCTGGATATCATTTAAAAATTCCAAAATGAGGAAACGATATAATTAAAATGTTGGATCCGAATCATGCCGTCCTGAGAGAGTCTACCAAATTTGATCGGATCCCGCCCGACACTTCCTTCATACTTATGGAAAAAATGTCAAAATTACAAATATAAAAATGTTTGTTTCAAAAGGATTCGTCCAGTGATCTGCGAGCCAAATTAGATGACAATCCGACGCTCAAATCTAAAGCGTCTGGACACAAGTATTTTTGCGAAATCCCCTCGCGCGAGGTGTACTCAAGGAGTAAGCAGACTGATACTCGCTACGGTGCAGAACGCAATGAACGAGATGAGTAAGAATAAGTTGCGTTTGCCGAGGGGGGTAGATTAGCGAGGGAGAAGCAGCGAGGGTTGGTTTGCGACTCTCACACTTGTCCGCCACGTCTCGCCGCGCATCCACTGTGGCCGAGGCTCGTTCAGATAAGCCGCACCCCCCTTCTGCGGAATTCGCGAGCTCTATCTCGTTCTCTCCCTCGTTCGCCCCCTCCCCGTGTATAAACAAGTGGCCAGCCGCCCACAGCCGTTAACGCGAGCCCGCGTCTAGCTCGGCGCGCTCCTTCAACTCGGTGCGGGACGCGAGCGAGTGTGCATTCTCATCACGCGCTCTGTTTGACTTGAGCGTTCTTTTACTGCAACTTGGTTACGTGTTTGATCTCTCGCGCCGCTTCGTTTTAATTAAATCACGTGAGCCACATGCGAGTCGACGCTTTTCTATTCGTCGCCCCACGATGGATATCATTTTTTCGGGTTCCCCGATCCTCGTGAATTCGCGCGTGTATACGCATTGGGGACTGAAGTCGCACGCAGCGGTATCGAGGTCGAGTAATGACTCGACACACCGGGAAACGCTGGTGCAACTGGAAATCTGAACGTTTCCATCCGGAATACTTCGATTGGTTGACAAAGGAAATCTTTTGCTTACGAATCCGCTTCATTCAATCGGATAGCCAGTGGATTCACTAGTGTAAGTTTCACTTTGGAAGAAAAAAACAGAGAGATTATTCGAACGGATTCGGGCTCGTTTGTTATAAATTTCATTCGCAACACATAGTGAATCTTCGACCATCGTGCCGGAGACTTGACAGACTATAGATCTTCTCGGGGTCAGTGCCAGTCCACTGACTGCAATCGGACCATTTCGGTTAGTAGTAGGATAATATTTTCCCAGTGCAGAGAACCTGATTTGGTTCAAAATACCTTTCACTTTGACGAAAAATCCCGAGAGCACAATATCACAGTAATATTACGCGAGGTGTACATTGAATGTAAAGTGATAGCGGTAGTTCGTGCTTCGTGAAGTTGATGAAAAAAAAAACTTGTTGCTTATTCTATTCGAACGACTCGGTGCCACGCATCGACGCCAGAGTTTCGAACTAACTTTGTCTACTGCTCTGGGCAAATAATCAAAAATACTTTCGTCGACCAGCGCAATTCCTCGAAATTTCAACCAACATCCTTTTTCTGCGAGGATAACTCGATAATTGAATTATTACAATTCGAATGCATACCTGGATAGTTTTTATCGGGAGAGTAGGAAAGCTACAGGGGGCACATATACGCTGGTCGGAATGAATTTTTAGCGGCTGATCAACCGCAGGCATCGTCGATGTGTATCCGCGAGCGGCCGACACTAGCGAGGGAAAAAGTCGGTGGCGCGGGCGCCACTTGGCTGCACCTGTTGCACCTGGCTAGTTACGCCTCGCCGCGTCTCCCCGCCCTCGGAGCTTCCTTATTCTAAATGCATAAGTGCAGTCGGTTCGCCCCGGATAAGCTCCCCCTGTCGCGTATACGCGCGTAAAACCGGCGTAATGCACCAAGCTACTCTCCCTCTCTATGGCTTATACGCTGCCCTGAATATTACAAACGCGCGAACTTGGCTTTTATTTCCCGTAGATTTCCATATACGACCGATCTTGTGTTTTGTCGCGGCTGCATTGGCTGGTGGACAAAACGATTTTTCCTGCTCAATGTATCGCGCCTCGGTTGAGATTTTGATCGAGATATCACAGAAGCGTGGACTTATCATCGAAATATTTACATCGGATTACACGCGCGGCAACAGCGATGAGGATACCGATCGGATCGAGTGAGCAACCATCCCCAATCGAGTAGATGCGTTAGTTTATTCTATTTATTTTGTTCATTCGAATACGCTGTGTATTTCTTTATGATTTTCATTCAATTCATTATTCAACGAAGCAATCTATGTTAATCGTACTTTTTAATGCGATTATTGTAGGTAATCAACTCGGATTAGCCATTACAACTTGGAAAGTAATCACAACAAATTATTTGAGTATTATTTTCGTTTCAACTAAAATTCAGCGAGCTTTGTTTATTCTTGTGAAGAACTGTTCTCGTTCATGGATAATGTATTGTTACAATCGTGAATCCAGTTTGTTTTACAGAATCTTGCTTTCGGAGCGAACAAGTAGACCCCACTGTATAGGAAAATCGTATATAGTTGAAATATTTTTGCCTAATTCTATATAATTCAAATTGGGAAGAAGTTCAGTCTGATATATCAAATGGCACACGCCTGCTTCTTTCCTCACTCAGTCCATCTGCTTATTCTCTCTTGCCTGTAAGCGCATTCTCACTCACTTATATATAATCCACGATAGGGAGAGAATAATTTTGCACCACGGGCGTAGGGTGCAACTCACACCCATATGGGCGATCATGCAAACACCGATCGCGTAAAGTTTTAAATGCGTACCTGATAAACCTCTGTAAAAAAACCTATGGAAACGTAAAATTGAGAATTTCCTGCAAAGAACATTTATCAGTGAAAATAAATTCATTCGTTGCGAATGCTGAGACTAATTTAAAATTGATAGCACCAAAATAACTATTGGATGATTTATACAACAGGAAGATCACATACCAGTTTTATTTGTAATCTGTATTTGTTTGCACAAAGTATTTCAACAAATATTTCTGAACCTCACCGAGAGTCAAATGAATTCTTGGCGTAATTTTTCATGTAGAATCCTTCAGTGCACTCGTTTATTTGGAATAGCAAATTTCCAAATAATTTCTTTGCATAATTTTTTATAACTAATTACAAATGACAAAGGAATAGCATGGATAATTTTTTCCCCTATACCAACGATACAACAGTTACTTTGATAGAATAATTTTTCAGTAAAGCAAATGAAAATTGCGATGTTACATAGAAAGAATAATGAGACAGCTGGAATACAGAGGTGAGAAAGTAACGATGGCTTGATAATAATTTAAAAATACGTTTTCAACGTAGCGAGTTCTTTGATAGCTGCTAATGGAACCAATATCAAGCTACTCTATAAGAGTATTTGACCGGACAATGGTCGAGTACTCATTATGTGTCACGAATGAAAATAAAAATTGATCTCAAGTTACTCGATTTCAATTCAAATATATAAATAATCTCTCTGTCCTTTTTTCTGAAGTGAAACATCTAATACAATAGTAAATCCACTGGGCTACCAGTGGGAATCCGATTGAACGAAGTGGATTCGCAAGCAGTGGATTTTCCACTACCCGGAAGATGAAACCCGATAAGCGCTAAATATCAATCGGATTTTCCAGCTGTGTTTTCCAATGTAAGTTTGTAGACATACTACTATGAAACTTTGGAGAACCTTCAGCCTAATAAATACAGTACAGCATGATTCATCATACGAGAAGATGAGCCACTCATAGGTTTTGTATTCGATTATTTGATGTGTAATGATTTGGTTTCTCATACCATTCCAAAATTTACTCTGTGCACATTGAAATTAAATTACGAAAAATAACCTTTAATTTTTCACTCGGATGAAAGACTAACAATATGTTCTCCTCCATCAGCTGTAACGCGACATATAGCACGAATGAAAAACAAATTACAACGTACACATCATGTTGTTTTTATGCTTCCAAAAGATAATATATTCCAGAGGTCAGTTGGTGATGTTTTTTCTTCCTCGACTAAGAAGCGTGAAATGTGGGTGAAGCGAAAAATGGTGAGAATGGTAAGAAGTTCGGGTGTATTGAGGCCAACCACTGCAGGGCTTTCTTTTCTTGCGGAGGTTTTGGCGTGCAAATGGAGTGCAGCACTCGAGATGTATCGCCGGCCGTTAGACTCGGATGAAACTGTCGAGAGCTCGCTCATTCTCGCGGCGGGTGCCACTCGCCTCGATTAGGGTAGCAAATGTTATCTATTTAATTTCCCTCCGAGGGCTTACCCGTCGTCTTTTTCTCGCTCGGTGACGCGCAAAGAACGCGTCTCGTCCAAAAAATACCACACCACACCGAGATTTACCTGTTTGATTAATGCGCGCGTTCTAAGCCCCGGCAGCCACGAAAATCCATGGTTACCGATTGATTTCCATTAATGCATTTGCTCGCGCCTCTTTCGCGACACAATTCAAACAAGTACATTTTTCAATTTGCTCAAATGTTCTTTCTCGATCCAATTTCTTCCCTGCACAATTTCATAAACCAACATCTTCGTTCGTTCGTTCGTTTAAAATTTCACGACTAATTCAAAAACGTCGTTTGAGAATCCACTGCACCTACAGGCCATTATTCTGAGACTAAAAAAATTCCCCAGGAAAAGCAGCTACGAGCTTCCGCTGCGTCTCTTCAAAGCACATTCAGTTATGACTAGAGCGATTGTGATTAAAATTTCCACGCGGCACTGCGTAACATCCATTATTCGCTGTAACATCAGACGCGGAAGATTTCTACACCCCCCCAGGGTGGACTGACGCTTTGTTTGAGCGCATCAGGGGGGCAACGAATTTCCGCACGAACGAGGGAAAATCCGCATCGAGTGACAATTTTCCGCGGAATGCGTCCATGCGACTCGAGACAATGAGGAACGGAGGAGTTTAGTCAACGATTCGCGTGATGCGCGCCCCGTGAAAAGGGAGAGAAACGTAGGGGGGAGAAAAGAAGAAGAAGGTGAGTAGGAACGAGAGAGGCAGGCTCGGTGCCGAGGCTCATGAAAAATTTTTGTATAGAGGCTATCAGGAAGTTAACTGCAGGAGCTCGCGCGCACGCAGCGGTATATATATAAGAGCTAAAAGTGGGAGAAACGTCGAGGTGAAATTGGCGGACGGATAATGTCCCCCCTCCCCGGCCGTCCGCGCCGTGAGTTATTATTTAAATTGGAATTACTTTTCTCATTATAGACCAGCCGACGGGAAAATCTCGTCTTTCTCCGCTGCGAAGACTCACGCTCCGTTTTTCATAGCTCCCGGTATTTTTCTCACTGGCGCGTTGACGAGGAGCCGGGGACAGGGCTCGCGCGATTCGAGGGACTTAATCTTTGACAGCTGACAGTTGGCGCGGCGCCGATATACCGGCCAGATGAGCTTCGTCAAGTCGCCGAGCAGAACCCCACTTTTTCTCCACTCTGTTATTCCAATGGCTCAACGGGATTTAGGCGAGAGGAACTTTTTCAATTACACATGGAATGAAGAAGGTGTGTTTACCGCAGGGCGATTCGCGCTTTCGCGTCGAGAGGCCAATCGAATGTATATATCAATCGTCGATACTTTCGGGAGGGATCAAGCTACCGGGAGCAAGTTCCCGGTAGCTCTATGACGACTGGAATCCCACGCAAAATTGAGGGAAGAACGAGAAAAACGTAACGAGCGTCAGGGGCGACGAGTTAGTAGTAGGGCTATTAAAAATGACCATAGACTCGTTCGTACGAAGGGAATTTCCCTCGGTGTATGTACCGAAGGAAACGGATACAATGGTAAAGCCCGGTCGCGGTGTCGGGCGCTGCAGTGATCACATTTCTCAGCGTTGCAACGTCGAGAGCCGCAATAATTTTCCTCCTGTGTTTTTTTCCTCTCTCGCCGCGAAAAATAATAATAGAGGAGGGGAAGGGGGGGGGCGAGAAACCGAGAAGGATACAGCAGCGGGCGCTTGCGCGGGGTAAGTAAGGCGCGCGGACGCTGCGGGTCACTCTCTTGACGCGGCTTATTTCCAATCGAAATGCGGTGATGGAGAAAATGAAAACTTCCTCGTCATTTTTATATCGGCGACACTTTAGCCCAAGTTTACTCCCTCGCCCCGAGGCTCTTCCTCCGACGGTTACAAGTGCCGCCCCGTGTGCCTCTCTCGCGCCACTTTTCTCCCACTCGGCTTCGGTATATATATATATATATATATATATATATATATATATATATATATATATATATATATATATACGCTCTTGCCGCGCTCGCGCGCCGACGCTTTTCTCTATTTCCGGCGCGTATTGTTTAGAAAGTTTTGGCTCCGAGACGCTCGCGCGCGCGAGCCGGGTATAAATATAAATCGCCCCCGGCGAAGGCGGCTAAAATGAAAGATAGCTGACGACGCCGAGCGAATGCCGGATTTTTTTACCCGTTCCCCGCCTTCAACGCGACCAACGCGACAACGACAAAAGGAGCCTCCGATTGTGTATATATGTGTGCGTGTGTGGGTGAGATCCACAGCCGTTGCGGTCGCGTCGTTTTCTCTCCCCCCCCCCCACCTCCCACCTATCCGCGCAAATAATTTCGCGGCCGAGTATCGCCGTATACGGCATTCTCCAGCCCTTCTCTGTCACATCCGACACTCCCCCCTCCTCCCCGGACAATTTCAAACGAGCCGAACGTCTCGCGCTTTTGCGCTGTAGATAATGCGCAAACCCGAGACCGGTGGAAAATTAGTGTTCATGCCTCATATGGAATATTCGTGAGCATTTCTTATGGGATTCGATGGGACTCATGAAATGTATACTATCGGATACCATCGATCTTTCGTCTTTTATCAATCGTCTTCTTTGTGACGTGTATGAAAATTCATGAGAAGTTATTAGGAAGGTGACTGCAGCACGTTCCTCAGGTTTAGTATTTCCGGTGTTCTCTTGGCACCAGTGGCGCTTGGCTTACTTTGGTAGCGTTAAAACAAAATTTTCGCTCGCTTCCTCACTCTCATTTAGCACCTACAGCCACTCTCTTACAACACTTTTACTACCTCCTTTTTTCATCTTTTTCCCATTTCACTCTGCTAACTCAATTACAATCATCAAGCGTAATCATTCTCATTTCTTCACAAGTGACTATACTTCTGTCTCATGTAAATCATCTCATCTTTTGATTGGCCACGTCGCTTTTTCTAAAATCAAATTCTCAAACAAAATATACTCTTTTTCGCATGGCGTATAAGTGTAGCCAATGTGAACCATGATTATGGATCGAAACACTGAGTGACATGGATCAATATTTAAGAAGTAAACGTCAAATGTTTATAGACATGCGTTGTAAAGATTTGCATCTGTACTGTTGGTTAGATGTCGGAAGTTTTTAATAAATATTTGTAGAAACATGATTTCAAGTTTATTCAGATGCCAATTTGATGGCCCACATGGCTGTAGCCAATGTTCCCGATTTGAGTTACTCTAAACAATTTATGATTGTAGCCATGGTTTCTGATAGGTGTTGAACTACCCTTCAAGATGCCGATCGCAGAATTTTGAAATTTTACTTTTACCATAACCAAATTTGCGAAAACGCCATAGGGATGGTACATTCGCTGCACTTACCTCACAAGAACTTCTCGTCGTATCGACTTTGGTTTACGATAATATTCGACTGCTCATGCTGTTACTTACGCAGAATATTAGGTCCAAATATCAAAGGTCAAACTCGTGGTATCGGAGTTCATCCGGTAATGCGACTATAAATTAATGAGTGGAAACAATTGAAAAGTGAAATATATTATGTTACGCGATGCGTAAAACGTAATTTCACGCGACATGTGCGTTTCTTAAAAGGCAGTTCTACGAACTCTCATGATGTAAATTAATATTGTATCCAACTGATGCGTTCAATTGTAATCACTCGTGTGAACGTGTAACATTCGTCGCTGGCTTCACCTACTATTTCTACGTATATATTTTTTACAGAATATATACGTATCTCAGTCTCACTGCTATTCATTTGTAAATCGTTAATTCTAGCAAATATTCATATCGCACGGCGCATTCATATTTCTCGGACAAAAAATAGAAGCAAAAGTTGGCCGAATTTTCACGCGCGACCCCGTGAAAATTGAGCAAGAATGGTGAACATCTGTGGCACCCTTTGTACAATGTCAGATATAGTGACGACTATTGTGTGTGCGTCTAACGTCAATTTTCAACCTTTATTCCTATATTCACGCAACAATCATTACTCGAAGACAGTCGTCGATCCGTGTCGAATATTTATCGTTGTCAGATAATTGCTGCTCAGTATTGTATGATTATACCAGTATCTACCCTCGATATAATCCTCTGTACAACCACAATCGTGTTGGTAGCTTTGGTCTGCGCGAAATTTAAAATCCCACCCGAGTCTAACAATTATATCGCGCGAGAAAAAATTCTAAATCCACGCCGAGCCCATTGATACCCCATTAGCATCATCAGCGCTGAGTTATTGTTGGCCGCGCGCGGCATTGTAAAAAATTCCCGGAACGTGCGTATTTAATTGACTGGCACACGCGATACGCGCCAATTAAAAAGTCCACCGGCGCGCCAGCTCACACCAGCAGCTGTTCTGGTTAACGAGCTACGGAAAAAAATGTTAACGTGACTGTCCGTCTTTTTCCCTCTCTCTCTCGCTGCTCTCGAGATTTTTCCTCTCTCTTTTTTTGCCTCTCTTTATTTGCCCTTTAGTTGCAACGCGTGGCCGGGTAGAATGAGAAAGGCTCATTATTGCGCGTAACAAATCCCTTAACAAGCGGCAAACACAAATCGTTTGACTGTGCACGTTACTGTGCCCTTGTTTCGCGTCATTATTCTCAAGCTGCGATTTTCCACGCGCGCGTGGCCGAAATAATTTTTTGCCGCCGCCGCCCCCCCTCCCCTCAGACGACCCAACGAACTTGCGATTTTTTCCCCGCCAGTCTTGATTTGTTAATCCCAATTGCGCATTTCAAACGCGACGATCGTGCGACTTGCATCGCAATATCGCGTGCGAAACGTGTATTTATTTCACCGGGATATTTCGCGCAATTCAAATTTGCCCTATTGGTCTTCATTAAGAGTTGCCCTCTTGCGAATTTCCTGCGCTCGTGGGGAGATCACTTTGGATTTGGCTCTTCAATTCCACTGAAACTTTTGGGTACACGAACAGGTGATATGTTAACAATGGTTTGCCAACTAAAGTGATTTTCCGAAGATATTGACCGATTATTGCTATAATATATGTCAATGTATGTGACAATATCTCGAGATCGGATCACGTTATAGGCTGAATGACTGCATATGTATGCAATACTATTGATTATATTGTAAAAGTTGGCGGACAAGAATACTAGTGCTATAAAATTATCAACCACCAAGTCAATATTTTCAAAAACTAAATTATGCTTTATTGGAAACGTTTCGTAAATATAAATTACAACATAAAATTTGCAGCAGTGTTACTTTATTACTGTTAATGAACGCAACATTGAAATGAAGGAAAAAGCTTACGATTCAATAATCGTAAGCTTTTACGTATACGAATGTTTATTATATTCAGTTGTGCTCTGGATCGTAGCTCGGTCCAATTTATAATCATATCTTCATTTTGACGATTTCGTCGCAAAGAGAGATCGCGCTCCTCTCTCTTCACTCCGATGTTGCTACGGTAACACGCATGAAGCAGTTTTATACGTTCGAAACAATGAACTATGAGCTATTTACGGGTGGTTTATCTTTGGCCTGTCGTCTGTGTAGTGAGGGCCTCTACGCTCTCACACTTTGTGGTCCTTTTACTCATCTTATTAGATGAATTGTGGAGCAAAATGTTCCCAGCAATTCTGTGATACGACCTACACAATGTTTCAACCACTGCATCGAGCGCCGATAAATTATGTGATAGTAAGGTAACTGTACCCAATTTGGCACTGTACCCAATTTGGCACAATCGTCAGATTTCGTATTTGCGGTGCTCTCTGAGCATCAGTCGCTCTTGGGTTATGTTGGGGGAATTAAAAGAAAATTTTCGGTATCTTCCCCGCCCATTTAGCCCTTAAAACCACTCTCCTACAACACTTTGAAGTTTCACTTACTGATTTTTTCACCATTTTCTTATTTCACTTTTCACACTCAACCTCAAAAATCAGGTGTCAATAATTTTTATCTCTCAAAGTGTCATTACTCTTTTTTGTGTAAAAACATCTCAGCTTTCGATTGGTCTCATCAGTTTTCCTAAAATTATTTTTTATCCTACTCAAATTGCTGTTTTTCGCATCAAAAAAAAATGTACCCAATGTGCCCCTCTACGCGTTTTTAAATGGGAAGATTGAGTGAAATCATTGAATATTTGTATAGACATATTACGATGATTTAGACGCGTATTTTTGAGTTGTATGTTAAAAATTTTGTATAAATATCACTGGGAACATAATTGAGAGTTTATTTCAATGCCAATTGGATCGTCCCTGTAGGCCTATATAGGCTGTAGCTAATGATTAAAAAAAATTGTGCCAAATTGGGTACACGTTTTGTGCATTTAGCCTTTTTGCGTTTTTTTTTAAATTGCGATTTTCGATAGGTTAAAGTAGTCGAATGATGATTATGAAGATGGTTTCTAATAGGTATTGAGCTAAGCTTTGAGATGCCATTCACAGAATTTTAAAATTCGAAGTCTATCATAGTCAAATTCGCGAAAAACCCTTAGGGGGGGGGGGCACATTGGGTACAGTTACCTTACATTATGCGTCTGAGCGAAGTTATGCTATTTTGGCACGCGGAAACATGCAGCCAAAGCTGCGCGATCGGGTCGCAAATATTTTTCGTGCCGAAATCGCCTTGCCTCACTCAAGTACGAGTAACCTTTAGTTTTTTCAAGTATACGAGTACGAGTAATTTTTGAAACTATTGTCGAATGACTGCATATATCGATGCCTCCTACGAAGAAAGGCACGTCCAAGAATTTCCCGACGCCCGAAAACTCATTTGATGGTTCGTTGTTTGAAAGAAATCGTTTTGAAGAGCACTGTAGGGAAAAATGTGGTAACAACGATCTTGTACGCGTCATGCTAATTCCTTCGCGCAGTGCTCTGTTGAACGATTCTTTAAAAAAAATAAACCATTATCTCCGTCTTCGGGTTCGGGATCATCTATTCAGGCTACAAAACAGCTCGAAAAGTTTTTTAGCAGGATCGGAGACCCTGTTCCCAAGTGGTTCCCTAGTCAGTCGGCGTTAAAAGCCAAGATTTTGATGCTCCCAGTTGAAGTTGAAAAAGGTAGAGGACGACGCACGTAGAGACACAGAGCGGATTATTTCCACGCAGGCGACGGGAGATGCACTCGCTTACACGATCGTCGCGCGCCGGACAAAGGAAATGGCAATCGAAGCAGAAGAGAGTCGGATTCTTGTGGCGGGGATCGAGTCCCGCGGCGGCAAAAAAGTCCAGTCTCTGCCCCACCCCGTGGAAGAATTAAGAGGATAGCGCGGCCGACGCGGGAAAAAGCGAGCCGAGGGAAGAGGCGTAACGGCCGGGGCGCGCCGATAAGAAGTGTGTAATGTTTCTCCTAATTTTTCCAAGTCGCTCATCGGCGCGGCCGCTCGAGCGGCAATTTCGAAGATAAAGCGCGATAAAGGGGATGACATATGCGACGTGTCTTTTTCATTGTGCACGCATTCATTCGTGCAGTTTTCGTATAAAGCGGGGCGCGAGAGGCAGTGGGAGGGACTGGTGCTGCTGGAACTCTCGGCGCGCGCACGCGACTCAATGTAGCAGAGGAAATCGCTGACTTATGACGTCGTACCTTTTTCCGCACTCCCTACGGTTTTTCCCCCCTTTTTTTTCTTTTTTTTTTCATAAAAGCTGCCGAGTCGAGGCCACGGACCGGCTTTTACATACAGCGTCGGGCGGGTTGGGGGGAGGCGGCCCTGCTGCATGATATAGCCGGGCTCGCACGCGCGCGAGCACGTTGCAGATTCCAGCGATTAATTTTCCCCCCATTGTGCGGCCCCGCAGCGGCCACTGAACCAGTCGGAATTGTCATCGTCAAACAAATCTCAATGGCGGTATTAAAAAGTATCCGCTCTAATGGAAAACGCCGGGGCCAAACGTTCGCTGGTGGCTCTCATTCTTCTCTCGGCCCCCACCCCCCGACCTCCGACCTACCCTAGAGCTGCACAGCTCCCGGACTTGATTAGGCGCCGCTTGCTTCTTCCCCACCTCCTCCCCCCCCCCAATCCCCCGGCGCTCTCTCGCTGTCGCGCGCCCGCGCACATGCTACATTCTTTTGCCCGAGAGGCTAATCGACCGCGACCATTGTCTGGACGCAACAGCTGCACTTCGTTGTCCGGGGGAATCCTCCGCGGTTTGCCGATAAATATATATACACGCTTTGCTGCGCGTCTGACCATCGCAAGTCTCGTACTACTCACCTCTATGCCGGCTCGTTCCAACCCGACGAGTTTCGTCTTTTTTTTCCAGTGATACGCGAATACGCTTATACTGCGTGAAAACGATTCTTTGATTCGAGTATGGTTTTTTCAGCGGATTCGAGTGCGATTCAAATTCATTGATTGCAGAGATATGAGATTCGTTATTTTGTTGCATTACATTATGTATTTGTCGTACTGAATTTCGGCAAGACTGAAGTATGCAAATTGAAAATTTCCCTTCGCTCATGAATTATTTTTTTGCTTTCTCAAAGAGAAAGCTTTGTAACGGGGTAAAAATCGACCCACCGAATCGGACTTCGGGACCTCGATTTTCGTAATCTACGGGTCGAAAAACATGGAAATCCGAAAATGTCTGTATGTATGTACGTACGTACGTGCACTTTTTTGTCGTACGATAACTCTCGAAGGAATTGTCCGATCGTCCTGAAATTTTGCACACAGGTTAGTCGCCGCAAAATCTCGGTCGAGTTCAATTTTCAGCCAATTCCGTTGTTTATTTCTCTAGCAACCGTTGCTAACGTGTTTTTGATAAAAGCTCCGAAAATCATCATCAATGCACGATGGGTCTCCAATTCTTTCGACGACGATCGATGAGAATCGATAAGACATTCATTTTGGAACAACCATTGTTTATTCTCCTAGCAACCGTTGCTATGGAGATACAAAATTCAGCTTCAGACTGACTTTTTTTGTCGTACGTTAATTTTCGAAGGAATGGTCCGATCGTCCTGAAATTTTGCAGACAGGTCGGTCTCCGGCAGATGTGAACCGAGTTCGGTGTTCAGCAACATCCGTTGTTTGATTCCATGGCAACCGTTGCTAGCGTGTTTTCGATAAGTTCCCATATAATTCATGATAAATGATCATTTGGGTTTGTATATTTATGGGATTCTATAACAATCAAAGAGACCTTTCCCGTATAAACCATTGTTGATGTCTCTAGCAACCGGTGTTTATATCGCTTGCAACCGTAACTAGGGAATGGGAAAAGTCAGTTGGAGGTTCATTTTTGGAACTGTTGATGACTAAGAAGTAAGAACATCGAAGCTCCGACATTTACCATAGCAACCGTTGTTTACGTCCTTAGCAACCGTTACTATGGAGTGTGAAAAATCAGTTGGAGGTCCATTTTCGGAACTGTTGATGACTAAGAAGTAATAACGTCCAAGCTCCGACATTTACCATAGCAACCGTTGTTTACGTCCTTAGCAACCGTTACTATGGAGTGGGAAAAGTCAGTTTGAAGTCCATTTTTGAAACTGTTGGTGACTAAGAAGTAAGAACATCGAAGCTCCGACATTTACCATAGCAACCGTTGTTTACGTCCTTAGCAACCGTTACTATGGAGTGGGAAAAGTCAGTTGGAGGTCCATTTTCGGAACTGTTGATGACTAAGAAGTAATAACGTCGAAGCTCCGACATTTACCATAGCAACCGTTGTTTACGTCCTTAGCAACCGTTACTATGGAGTGGGAAAAGTCAGTTAGAGGTCCATTTTCGGAACTGTTGACGACTAAGAAGTAAGAACACCGAAGCTCGGATATTTACCATAGCAACCGTTACTATGGAGTGGAGGAAATAAGTTAAAGGTTCATTTTGCTTTCTCAAAGAGTGGTGATTAATGCAAATTGAGGTTCAATTGCAATACTTTGAGAAAGCATACTGCTGAGGCACTTGGCAGCGGTTTTTTTTCAGAAATATGCAATCGATAACCCTTTTACAAGATGAGTAAAAAGAATTACTTTCGATATTTCAACCCGATAATATATTATTTGTGTAACATTTTAATAAATGTCATTCCTCTACGCGAATCAATCTAATATCTCCGACTTCGAACTCTTCTTCTCTCATTTTCATAAGCTTCGAAATACTATCCGTCGAATATATAAATGCTGTTTGACAATACGGGACGATAGATATGTTGAACATCTATCGATCTATAACTCGAGTTACAAGAATAGAAGCAATACATATGGAAAACCGCTGCTAACTGCATCAACAGTATGCTGGAAAACAGTTGATATGTAAAAATGAAAATACTGTGTCTTTTGTCACCGACAAATAGACTAAGAACTGATTGGTAGGAATATCAACAGCAGTTGCTACAAAAAATTGTTGATTCCCGTCGATCCTCGTGTATATTCGAATCCCAGCGTGCATTTAAAAAAGAACCTCCTATTTATATTTTAAAAAGTTCTTTCCTGTGAGGGGTATGTCCATTCCTCCTTATACCACAGACGTATCTGAGAGTCGTCGAGAGACGTATCTCTCTCGTAGAGAGAGAGAGAGAGAGAGAGAGAGAGAGAGAGAGAGAGAGAGAGAGAGAGAGAGAGACGTGGGTCACGATGTCCGTCATTGTGATGAATTTAATTTCGTTTAATTTTTTGCTTTTTCATAGATGAACCAGTTTCAGATTATAATATGGAAAATGAGGTTTATTTTATCTTTCGCTAATGAAATTATATCGATTCGGTAATCAACTTACAGTCGATATATAATACTTACATCATATGCATAACACCTGGCTATCTCAATTCTTCCATCTAATTAGTACCTTGTCACTTTGGGGATCGTAATAAATTTAAACCATGACTTTTTCCAAAATCTATAATTATCTTGCTAAATTTTACATCGGGCAAGTGAAAGGAATCAATGCTGAAAGACAGATTTTTGGTTCGAAGGTATCGATCAAACCACCTATCCGTCAATCCGGCTCTCATAATGGATTAATTTTTCCTGTCGTCGAACATAATTTATCAAGCATTATAATCGTGTATTTAAATTTTATTTCGTATTATGCCAGAGAACCGAATACAGGTTTGTGAATAATTAATACACTTGTTCAATATTCCGTCATTCGTTCGGTGGAAATATGGAGAGAATAGTTTAACGCGACGGCGGTACTACAGTTTAAGTGCTACACTGCAATGTACCATAATGTCTAAATGTGAATTCATAGTTTGACTCTGGCTCAATTGTAAGTTTACGACCCAATGGAGCATAATATTATATATCTAATACATACATAGTTGATAATGAAATAATGCCGCTGCACTCTGCACTTATAAATATAAGCTTATCAGCAATTTTTCACCTTCAATTTTTTACCTACAGTAACGGTAGAGGTATCCAGTAACTGCACCGCTACAATGTTTCTCATTGAGAAAACATTGAAGTGTCGTAAAGATCAAATTTTCGAATCGGACCTATGGACCTTCATTTTCGTAATCCAGGGGTCGAACAATGTCGAATCCTATATAGAAATGTCTGTATATGCGTACATCCGTAAGTACGTCAAGAAAAAATTGGTTTTAGAGAATCCTACTATTTTCTTCTAATAAAATAAATCAAATACTATATTAATTTTATTTCAGTTGATTTTAATATTGGTATAAAGTGAAAAAAAATTATAAATTCGCGAATGATTGTGAATTGATAGCTCGTGAACATAACCTCATTGTGGAAGTTATTCAAATAAACCCTCTCAATCAAAAGAGTCAACCATAAAACTCCCCATTGATGTGGTTTTTCATATCGATAGGGCTTGAATGCTTGTAAGCTCTACCGATTTCAATTGAACAGCCTGGGTCCTGACGTACCGTACTAGATACAGACAATTTGTTTACTTTTGTTTTCGTGCTTACGCGCGCAAGAGGATACCTCACAATTGAATGGAGTCAAGGATATTACGATGAAATCGATTTGCTCTGCAAACATTCGTCATGATAATCTTCTGAATGTAATCGATGTTTAGTTAGATTCATGGAACAGTAGATACTCTTTTCTGCCCGATAGTTAATGGATGTTACTTACATGAAGTACTGAGAAAACTCCTTTGTTGAAAACGAGTAGCACCTATAAAATTTGAATATTATACTGCATATGGTTGACACAGATTCTTTGACGAAAATGCACGTAAGAACAGTCTAGTCAATTTTTCTGATCTACTTACGATCGAAATCGTCATACTGGGGGACCACGCTGTATAAAATCGATAAAAGATCCGATTTCATAGGAGTTTTGTGAGGAAATGAAAGAATTTTTTCGGGTCAGGTGCTCACATCTCTCAAGTTCATGGAGCCGTTTCCTTCACACCTAAAACATCTCTGCAATGCAATCTCCACCACATACTTTCGTTTTGTATCAATACCATTATTGTGAAGAAATCTAAATTGTACAATTTAGATTAAACCTTAAATTCATAATATAGTACAGTCACTCCTTGTGTATATGTTGTCATGTATAGTCTCGATTATGCCTTCCATGAAATTTGATAGAAAATTATCCTTCTATCTAGTTCCTGATGTTAAACGAAAATTTCAAGGGGAAATTGCTTGATCAGTTTAACTCGGCTTCTTAGTAGCTAGGCTCAAGTATCAAGTTAAATTAGACTTGCACATGATAGAATAGATCAAGGATGCCTATACTACATCATCAGCTCGAGTTTAAATGAATTCAAGTTTAGTGAAAGTTAAATTTATTCTTCGAAATAATATTATGACGGTAATAATAATAATAATAATAATAATAATAATAATAATAATAATAATAATAATACAAATAATAAAATTTACGATATTCCAAGTAACACCCCGCATTTCATACGGTGCGAAGGAAGTGAACTCGTAAATTTTTCGAGTTTTTAGCGCCCGCTAAATTTTCGGATTTCGGATCGGTTTGATACGGTCGCGGGTAGTCCGTCATCGATTCGCGAAGATCTAAAAGAAGCCTTCGTAAAAGTCTCAACGGCACATCGTGAAATAAATTGATCCTCCTCGTTGTCGCGGCAATGTTACCATATACGCGCAAGAGCCTCTTCGCCAACACTTCCGCGCAGCCGAGACGGCATTTACACGTGCACGTGTATCCGAGAGGGAGGCGGGAAAAACGTCGGGGTGGAAACAGCGGTGCACGCGGCTCCACTCTCGAGCGCATTACAACGCGCGCAGGACACATTATTCGTTGCCCCAGCCGTTGGCCGATCTTCCCGGCACGCGTCGCCCGCAAACTGTTCAATATCCGCGGCCGCGAATAAGCCCGTAAAATGCAAAGCTCCCCCAAGAGATTGAAATCGTAATGTCGGCGGCGGCGGCCGCGCGCGCAGGCTGTCGTCGACGTTTTCGCGCTTTTTCGCAGCCGCGCCTCCCTAAGGGGACACACACGTACGCGGCAAGAGACAATGTCGCGAATGTGTAAAATAAAATCTCACTCCGGCCGCCGATAATGCCGATATACTCGCGCCACTCGACAGTGTCCCTACGGCCCGGCCGGAGAGAGAGAGAGAGAGAGAGAGAGAGCTTTCCTACGTGTGTGCGCTCCGGCTTTGCTCGCTACCAATATTGCGACGGGCGAGCTCCACTCCGCGAAAAAGACACGAGAGTATATATTATATGAATATGCATCGCGCACCGAGGGGACGTTGTACTGGCCAGCTGTTGTACGCGTGTGCATACGTTTCACTCGTGTACCTCGAACCGTGTATACATTTTCATTAATTCCCATTCGAATACAGGATACTTCTCGTGCAGGCTGGTATACTTTTATTCGTTTGTTGGAATCAACTTTGACGAAGTCGCCAGGGCAGGAGGGGGGACGTCCGTCATTCGCGTATGGACGCTTGGAAAATTAAAAACTTGGTCGGATACGTGCGGGCTACCATTTGGTACTCCCGTAATTTTTCAGTAGTCTGTGGTAGCAATGTTAATGACTCTCGAATTTGTATCGCGTCAGCATAAATTTATCGTGTGTTCGATGTAGCGTGTCCTAGTCTGAGACAGTACTCGAGTGAGAAACGGTCTCGGACCAATCCCCCCATTCTTGCTCCAAGTTAAAATAATGAAACGGCGATTATTCTATGCTTACGAAATACTCATCCGAAGTAAGTTATGGCGTTATAACTGACCTACTCAGTAAAAACGATTACTTAAAAGTGTTACAGTATTGAAAATTTATTTTACTTAAAACGAATTTTACAAATCTTGATTTAAGTACATTTTTGCTTTCTCAAAGAGAAAGCTTTGTAACGGGGTAAAAATCGACCCACCGAATCGGACTTCGGGACCTCGATTTTCGTAATCTACGGGTCGAAAAACATGGAAATCCAAAAATATCTGTATGTACGTAAGTGCACTTTTTTGTCCTACGATAACTCTCGAAGGAATTGTCCGATCGTCCTGAATTTTTGCACACAGGTTAGTCGCCGCAAAATCTCGGTCGAGTTCAATTTTCAGCCAATTCCGTTGTTTATTTCTCTAGCAACCGTTGCTAACGTGTTTTCGATAAAAGCTCCAAAAATCATCATTAATGCACGATGGGTCTCCAATTCTTTCGACGATCGATGAGAATCGATAAGACATTCATTTTGGAACAACCATTGTTTATTCTCTTAGCAACCGTTGCTATGGAGATACAAAATTCAGTTTCAGACTGACTTTTTTTGTCGTACGATGACTTTGGAAGGAATAGTCCGATCGTCCTGAAATTTTGCACACAGTTCGGTCTCCGGAAGATGTGAACTGAGTTCGGTGCTTAGTAGCATCCGTTGTTTATTTCCATGGCAACCGTTGCTATCGTGTTTTTGATAAGTTCTCATATAATTCATGATAAATGATCATTTGGGTTTGTATATTTATGGGATTCTATAAGAATCAAAGAGACATTTCCCGTAGAAACCATTGTTGATGTCTCTAGCAACCGTTGTTTATATACCTTGCAACCGTAACTAGGGAATGGAAAAAGTCAGTTGGAGGTCCATTTTTGGAACTGTTGATGACTAAGAAGTAAGAACATCGAAGCTCCAACATTTACCATAGCAACCGTTGTTTACGTCCTTATTAATCGTTACTATGGAATGGGAAAAGTCAGTTAGAGGTCCATTTTCGGAACTGTTGACGACTAAGAAGTAAGAACACCGAAGCTCGGATATTTACCATAGCAACCGTTACTATGGAGTTGAGGAAATGAGTTAGAGGTTCATTTTGCTTTCTCAAAGAGTGGTGATTAAGGCAAGTTGAGGTTCAATTGCAATACTTTGAGAAAGCATACTGCTGAGGCACTTGGCAGCGGTTTTTATACTAAAATTCATTACATCCCATTTTAAGAAAGATTTTTTACTCAAATCCAGGAATCGTTTTCGCTGTGTACAATCTAAATTCAATAGACTTATTCATTCTAACTGTTGAGGAGAACATTATTTTTAAAATGATGACACATATTCATGATTCTTGATGAATAAGGCTAAATATTGCACGAACGACGCATTTAATTTATCCACGTTGTCGAATATATCGCTCAAAAGAAGGCAACAGGAACGATATATTTCCCCCCATAACCGATTGTATATTTCACTTTCAGTTTATTTTTTCCCCCAGTAGGATGTACATACGTAACATAATTATAATTGTTCGAAGTTACGAAAATATAATTAAATCGAAGTGTTGGAAAATACATTTCGTTTTAATTCGCCTGAAAGAATTCCCTTTGATCTCGTGTTTAAAGTACGTTGTGTTGTAAATAGTCGATGTTAACTTTATCAAAATTCAATAAACGATTCGTAACAAAGCGAAAACTACATTATCACAATGACGTAACAGAGTCTGAAAGACGAAATTCCAACTCTCAAAAACTTTGACACAGTTACGAACGAGCATATTTGAAAAAAGTACCGAAAAAGAAAGTAATTCTGGGCAATAAATATGTCTCTTCATCCTCCACACGCATCTGCGCCAAATACGGCCGAAAACGTACCGCAAATCCGGTCGGATTGAAATTGGTAAACAAACAGGAGGAACAACATGGTCGATACAGCCCTCCACCGAGTACTCGATCCACAATTCAATATATATCCAGTTCTATCAACGGGGGAGGCCGCTTGGCCGCTTTAAAAAACCGACGGCAGAGAAAAAGACGTATCTGCCGTCCATCGATACGATAATCCCCCTTTTGAATTAATCAATCCCGGCCGAGTGGGGAGTTGGAGTGGGAAGAGAATGCCCGTCGTCGGATGGTGTGGGGCGGCAAAACAAGTTTTCGCGGCTGCGAAGAGACGCGCGCGCCAGCTCCTTCTCATAAAGTTGAAGGTGGCGGCCCGATATCCGCGCCGGCGGCCGGTGGAAAATTTGAAATTCCAGCAAAATAGGATTGCCGGACTCGGACGGCGAAGAGACAGCAGCTGCGCGCGATTCCTCGCCACCGCCGTCGCCGCGAGCTCTCACGATGATAAGAAGCACCGGCGCGCGGGGGGTCGAACTTTTCTTCCTTTTTTCCCGCCCCTCTCAAAAGTTGCACGTGCGAGCCGTCGTCGGGGGCAAGAATAATGGACATTTCTCAAGTTTGACAGGATCCTCTCGCGCGTGGGTATATATATACTGCCGATCGTGACTTCTGTAAATATGTGGAGCGTGGATTGTGTCATCACTCCGCGCGATTACCAATGTTACCCTCGTTCGAGAATCATCCTGGTGGCATTTAGACTCGTCACGCAGAATAGGATCAACTTTCAAGAATATTTCAAGAGTTTATCTATGATTGATCTCTCAATAACTCTATGGCATTCTTTTGGGATTCATAACTCGAATGGGTTATATGACCGTACCTCAAGATATAACTCCATAATCGTAAGTGAAACAAGACATGTATAGTCCGACACATCCATTGTCTGTTATTTTGCTCATACTGGCAACTTGTCATGGAGTTACCACGATGCAAAATGATGGTTCCGAATTTAGATTCAAGCCGTATCATTTAAGTTGGTTGAATATCTGTGAAGAATTTCTCGCATCAAATTCGATCAACAGAACCTTCTCGAATTACCGTTGAAGAAAAACAAAGTGTATGCACGCATACGCATACACGCGGACACGCATATTTCCCTGAGATTTATCCACAACAAATGATCTGAGTCGAACAAACGGGCATGATTTTTGTCTTCCGATGCGCAAACGTTCTTGAAAATGGCAATGCACAAAGGTGCCAAGCGAGAATGAATAATATCTAACGGTCGAGCAATGGAAGTTTGTCGAAACAATGATAAAGACAACATCAAAGTAGTCTAGATTAGGCAATTTCATGGTACACGATTCAGCCCCGCCCCCGATAGAGCAGCTGTTAACAACAGCTACCCCTGTAATCCTTAACCGTTCAATCGTCCATAGCACGCATCCCCCGAGCAATCAAATCCGCATCTCGCGAGGATCATAAACGCCGCGCGAATGGACTGGTCGGAGTGACTCATTCCTGTGGCACGGGGTATCGAGCGGGGAGGGTCGAGTTGCCCCCGCCAACCGGCCCGCGGCTACGGGCTTATATTCGCGAGCCGCGCAAACATACTCACACACATGCGCGTGGCTGCTCTTACTCTTCGGCGGGGAGTACAGCTAGTAGTAAAACAGCTGGTACACACAATAGCGCGACAGCCCGGCCGTCACTAACTCAGCGCTACGCGCCATGTGCGCGAGATACAAACTTCATTGAGGAGCGTGGGGGTGAGAGGAGGGGGGGGGGCAGATGTGCGGCGCCGCGGCGATGACCGACGCGTGTGTATATACGGAGCAAAGCCCCGCGACAGGAAAGATGGCCGTAAACAAGCGGCTGAAAATTTAGCCCGTTTAGAGCGCGACTTCTTACAGCCGACGATAAAGCGGCTTTATATTTGCTCTCGCGCAGCCTGCGCAAGGCTCCCCCTCGCGCGAGCCGATTTCTCCTCGGCGTGTTTTGCTCAGTTTTTGCGGCTTGGATGCCTCGCGACAATCAACGCGTACAAGTGTTTGAAGTTCAATAGAGTGTATGCAGGCTTTTGCTTTCTCAACGAGAAAGCTTTGTAATGGGGTAACAATCGACCTATCAAATCGGACTTCGGGACCTCGATTTTCGTGATCTACGGGTCGAAAAACATGGAAATCCAAAAATTTCTGTATGTACGTACGTACGTGCACTTTTTTATCGTACGATAACTTTTGAAGGAATGGTTCGATCGTCCTGAAATTTTGCACACAGGTTGGTCTCCGGAAGATGTAAACCGAGTTCGGTGTTTAGCACCATCGGTTGTTTATTTCCATGGCAACCGTTGCTAACGTGTTTTTGATAAGAGCTCCAAAAACCATCATCAATGCACGATGGGTCTCCAATTCTTTCGACGATCGATGAGAATCGATAAGACATTCATTTTGGAACAACCATTGTTTATTCTCCTAGCAACCGTTGCTATGGAGATACAAAATTCAGCTTCAGACTGACTTTTTTTTGTCGTACGATAACTTTCGAAGGAATGGTCCGATCGTCCTGAAATTTTGCACACAGTTCGGTCTCCGGAAGATGTGAACTGAGTTCGGTGTTCAGCAACATCCGTTGTTTATTTCCATGGCAACCGTTGCTAGCGTGTTTTTGATAAGTTCCCATATAATTCATGATAAATGATCATTGGGGTTTGTATATTTATGGGATTCTATAAGAATCAAAGAGACATTTCCCGTAGAAACCATTGTTGATGTCTCTAGCAACCGTTGTTTATATCCCTTGCAACCGTAACTAGGGAATGGGAAGAGTCAGTTGGAGGTGCATTTTTGGAACTGTAGTACTGGAACTGGAACTGTAACTGGACTAAGAAGTAAGAACATCGAAGCTCGGATATTTACCATAGCAACCGTTGTTTACGTCCTTAGCAACCGTTACTATGGAGTGGAGGAAATGAGTTAGAGGTTCATTTTGCTTTTTCAAAGAGTGGTGATTAATGCAAGTAGAGGTTCAATTGCAATACTTTGTGAAAACATACTGCTGAGGCACTTGGCAGCGGTTTTTCAACTGGAAATACACGATCGACCGCCAATTTCCTCGCCCTTCGAGGTTCCGAAAGAGGTATATATATACGCGTTTCGAATCATTCATCTGAAGTTATGTCTCCATTGATATTTACGTGTCCTAGAATGAAATTATGCTTACACGATAGTTTGATCTTGAGAAAATATCTCTTTTGACAATCCACCTGATGATTCATGAGTAAATACGCAAGGTGTTCTCAAAATCTCAGGGCAGATCATCGTCTCCTTCTGTCATTTTTCTGTTTGTAAAATTTTGCTTTGTCAAAGATACAGCTTTGTTCTCGAAAAATTTAAAATGAATAAATGAAATCAATAAATGCATCGGAAAAATAGGTGAAGCATATATGTATGAGTATTGTGGACGCCGTTTCTCATATAAAGGCTGTTCTAATGAAAATATCAATGTTTAAAAATGTTGCTATCAAGTTTATTTTTCTGCCAAGAATAAACCTAGAATTTCAGATTTCACTCTCATAACAGCATATGTTAACAGCGATTTTATTAGCAAATGGAGTACTGTTCTCAATAACTGTATTGATCCAATTAATAAATGATAGAACGAGTGTTCTCGTTGATAAATTAATTAAGATCGAATAATGTTCTCTTTGCGATTCGGGAAATTCATTACAAAACTATGCGATCCGAAAAATGATAATTTCTATTGATACAGAGGTATAAGATTTGCGTCATCTATCTTCTGTTTCCTCCTCGGATGCGAATTTAGCTATAATATTATGTAATATTGCCTGTATCATGAGATTTGCCGGTAACACAAGTACCAAAACTCTCGACTACACCTTTCATGTTCAATCTTTTGCCTGACAAAGTTATGATTAGATCGTTGATTAAAGGCAAAGGGACCGCATTAGTCAATCGGAATAATGGAATTCATATTAATCGAGAGAAAACTCGGCCGTCGATTCGCGACCTGACAGAAGGAAAGATTGGCCTTTTGGAAAAAGTCAATTTGGTTATTATCGAAGCCGTTGCGCGCGGCCGACGGATTTAGACGTCCGCGGGGCTGGGGAAGAGCGAGTTGAAATCGTATTGAGCTAACGGTCTTTCTCAAATACTCCCCGGAGACTCGAGCGTTTAATTGGCTCTTGGAGTATGTTTTATTTGCCGTTGCCGAGTAGCACACGCCCGATCAAAGCGTCCGACAGCTGGGAGCGTTAAATAATATCGACATTTAGCGCTCGACGATAAATCGCGACGTGCATTCGCGCTCTGTTGACAATACAGGTGACGGCTCGCGGCAACTGCTGTTTTTACCTGATTCGCGATGAAATATCTAATCGCCTACAGCCAGCGCTCGGCGTTCAATTCGACCGAGTGTAATATACAAATTAATTCCCCGGGTATGAATTTGATTTTATTAAATTCGGTACTATATGGGACGGAGCATTATCGCGTCGGCACACGAGCACATTGAAAATGAATTTCGATATATTGGAACGTATCGTAATGAGAGATCGGTAAATAATTAGGACTCTCGACACGTTTAATAACGTTCCAACAATTCACCGTTAACCGTAACAATACGGAGAGTTCCGTTTCACGGGAATTTGACCCTTTCGCAAGTTTATTTCCGATCCACATGACAACACGACGAATTCAAAGTCGAACAAAGTATATTGGCATCACCATACAATTCTATCATTCTCCCGTACTGAGAAGAATTGGTTTCACTATTTGACCACGATTGCTCGTCTCAAATATGATATATTTTTGTATATTCACCTTTGATTACTGAATCACTGTATCGTAAGAATCGATAAGTTCTAAACTGCCAACCATTAACACTGAAACTATTTAAATTGTTCTGCAAAAATTTTGTTACAATCATATGCAAGCGAGTATGAAAATTCTTCATGAAAATCCAAAGATGATACTTATTGAAGTTTCCGAGGTCTTATCGAAAAAAGTGTCGCACACAAATTGGTGTGGTCTGATTTCTTCAATTAAATCTCAACAATGTCATAATAAATCACGTTTAGATTCGAGAGTTTCAATCTTATCACGAGAAATTATTGAATTAAAGAGCTAACATTTTCTTCGATATATTCTTTGACAGTAGGATCCATCAATGATTTGACGTAACACGCGAAACAATTGATCCGCCCAGATTGATGTTTCTGCCGGCGTCAAGTTTTCTTCATCGCTATTGTTCTGCGCGCATTTCAAAATACATTCGACATGAAAAAATTCGCGCGATCCATTGGAAATCTACTCGGGAGAGGTGCGCCTATATCTCGACACCCAGACCAGAGTATCTACGTAAACACGATTCGTAATTGTACATCGTCGTTGTTGGAGGTAGTCAAACAAATGACACGAGGATGAAGCGGCGTAACCCAGTAGAACGTGGGGCTCATTGGTCTCGCGGAGCTGTCCGACACGGCCGACGGCTCGGCGTGAAAAATCGCAGCATCGGGGGCATCTCGCCCCCCACAGCGCATTAGCCATTGTCACTCGGGCCGCGTCCGTCGGTATTTCTGATCCGGGCCCTCGCGAGATACAAACTTTCCCGGTAATTAACCAGTCTAATTGCCGCGGATTACCATCAGGCGGAGTCAAGTGGGCCGAAAGTTGCGCGACGCACGCTGTAGTGGATAGACGTATATACGTACACGATGTATGTGTACACGGAAGCGCTGGCAAAAATTTCTCTCCGCTCAAGATAGAGACGAATTTCAGCGGGTCCGTCGAGCTTCTGCACCGTGTACGCGAGAGCTTTCGCGATACGCTACGCGCCGAGTGGCTCTCGGGTCCATCCCGGTTTGGTTTGATATATAATTCAACAGTTTTGACCCACAGCAACTTTCGCTGT
Organism: Aphelinus atriplicis; assembly: GCA_020882685.1. Taxonomy (NCBI): domain Eukaryota; kingdom Metazoa; phylum Arthropoda; class Insecta; order Hymenoptera; family Aphelinidae; genus Aphelinus; species Aphelinus atriplicis. The sequence continues at coordinate 4,420,565 of CM037073.1, forward strand.
GCCGCGCGAGCAAAACGATCCACGCGGGATTATATAATAATACGCTCGAATTATCATTGTCCAATCGAGAGGAGTAACGTGCGGGCGCAGAGAAAAATTTTTGCGCAGCCGCTGGCGCACTTTGATAATTATGACGCCCGTTGAATATTCCATGAGAGCTCCGAGTGCATCCTTTGTTGAATCATTCATGTCCAAATTGCTTCTTATCAATTTTCCGATTCTCAGTTATACGGCGAGCTATGAATGAACCTGGACCCGTCGCCTGATTCACTCGCACGGGGGATACACGCACTCGAGTGCGATTTGCATGATCAACTTTTGCTAGTGCATTTCTTCTGTTGTATGTACGATGAAACGTCAAACTCGTCGCGTCGCAGCCGTCGATTTGCCGGCTATACTCTCTATGAATGATTATTGATTTTGAAGAAATTCTTAGCGCAGAACTTGTCTGTGTGATGGATGGAACGTATATATACTGTATAACAAAGTTTCATCAATATCCATCTGCGTAGTGTCCTTTTGTTAACAATGCCGATCCCCTGACAATAGTACGGGTATATGTATCCAGCGTAAACTAGCCGGAAGTTTGAGCAAACGATAAATGGACGATAGCCCAAGTATATACCCCATGATGTTCCAGCTATATCGTTGTACACAGCTACACGACACACATACGCGATTATTTCAAATGTATGATATGGCTTTTATTAATAACAAAGAACGCTTGAAATACATGCTTTATTGATTCTTGGTATGTAATTACTATTGAAAAGAAAACATCTTACCCGCGTGCGCGATACAGGTAACATTAGTGAACTTTGCTATCCAAATCATATCTGAAAAAAAAAAACCGCTGCCAAGTGCCTTAGCAGTATGCTTTCTCAAAGAGGCTTCAACATCACCCACAAACGCATCCCAAACCTGTATTTTCACCATTCCACTAGCGTAGATACTATCATTTATTTTTCAAAAATTACAAAAATATTATTTAATCAGTTCAATTCGTATCTTCGTGACTGTGTAAAGTGTCGTTCTTTTTCAATTGACCAAACTTTGTCGCGACTGTTGATGTCTGCCCGGGCTCTCTTATTATTTGATCAAATGCAACAAAGCAAACGGTTCTAGGTTATACACGATGCGAGACATTTGGACCTGCTTAATTTTTCGATCAATTCATCTTGTGACTGTCATACGGTTTAATGGTGGTTAAAATCGATCCATCCTGCCCTTAAGTCTGTATTTAGCAAACTTGAAGACTCATTTTGATCATTTTCGGCGGCTGAGGTTGGAAATGATCAATTCAAAATCTATTTTGATCATTTTCGACGGCAAAAGACACCAAATTTTCCCAATTTTATCTATAGCACGTTGAAAATACTGGAAACGAAACTTACATGAATTTTTCGTTCCCTTAGCAACGGTTGCTAGGGCGGTAAACAACGGTTGCTAAGGAGCTAATTGGGAAGATTTTGTGTCCTTTGCCGTCGAAAATGATGGAAATGGGTCATAAATTAATGATTTCCAACCTTCGTAACTGTTGCTAGGGAGGTAAACAACCGTTGCTATGGAGCAAATACAACAATTCAGTGTCCTTGGCCATCGAGTGTGACTTAAAACTGATTTTCCGGCTTGCCCCAATGAGCACTCATAAGGATTTGTGAGAAAACACGTTAGGAACGGTTGCTAGGGAAATAACCAACGGATTTTGCTGAAAATTTAACTCGGACTAGATCTTGTCACAACTAACCGGTGTGCAAAATTTCAAGACGATCGGATCATTCCTTCGGGAGTTATCGTGGACGAAAGAAACGAAAAAATAGACACCTTAACAACGGTTGCTAAGGAAATAAACAACGGATTTCGCTGAAAATTGAACTCGCCCGAGATTTTGCCGCGATTAACCTGTGTGCAAAATTTCAGGACGATCGGACCATTCCTTCGAGAGTTATCGTGGACGAAAAAAAAACGGGACGCACACACACACACACACACACACACACACACACACACACACACACATACATACATACAGACACTTTTGGATTTCCATGTTTTTCGACCCGTAGATCACGAAAATCGAGGTCCCGAGGTCTGATTCGGTGGGTCGATTTTTGCCCCATTACAAAGCTTTCTCTTTAAGAAAGCAAAACACCAAAAAGTTGAAAGCATTGCTGGTATGAAAAATTTTGTCGAAACATACTCTTTGGGCAAGAAAATGTCTGGGACTGTAGCAAAGCATGTAACAGTTGTTAGGGAACTCTTTAATCTTGTTGGGAATCACAATTTACTTGAAGTATCTGAATGTGAGCAAGAACTCAGCTGTCAAAGTGATCACTCAACTCAAGTAATGGCTCTTTTACTATGTAGCTTAAAAGAGCCTACGTGAGCAACTCTGTGAATTTACACATATTTGAATTATAGCGCGAGCTTAAAGACAATATTACATTCATATGCGCGTCATGTTCCTCAGCAACTAAAACAATTGAAGAAGAAAAATGCATCACTTTGCGGGAGACGCTTTGTGAGTACAAATTAAACGAAGAATTATAACCGTTATACATACTTTTTCTCGAATCGAATATCGAATACGTTTAATTGATTTGTTTGGAGGAAAAATAATTTTTATACATTGGATACATTTATTTATCCTTATACTTACGTCTATCGGGGGATTTCTTTCTAGATTAAACACTAATTTGGGATAAAAAAATTTTTTACATCTAAAATAATTTTATAATTAATGTGTAACTTACAATCACTCTAAACTTTTTTATTTATTGTTAATAACTAAAAAACAAATGTTTCTTCAATGGTAGTTCTGCGTTATTATCAGAAATATTTTCTTGCACATTTGGTTCTAGCATGTTGAAAATATTGGAAACGAAACTTACATGAATTTTTCTTTCCCTTAGCAACGGTTGCTAGGGCGGTAAACAACGGTTGCTAAGGAGCTAATTGGGAAGATTTTGTGTCCTTTTCCGTCGAAAATGACGGAAATGGGTCATAAATTAATAATTTCCAACATTCGTAACGGTTGCTAGGGAGGTAAACAACGGTTGCTATGGGACAATTCAGTGTCCTTGGCCATCGAGTGTGACTTAAAACTGATTTTCCGGCTTGCCCCAATGAGCACTCATGAGGATTTGTAAGAAAACACGTTAGGAACGGTTGCTAGGGAAATAACCAACGGATTTTGCTGAAAATTGATCTCGGGCTAGATCTTGCCACAACTAACCGGTGTGCAAAATTTCAGCTAGATCGGACGATTCCTTCGAAAGTTATCCTAGACAAAAGAAACAAAAAATTTTTACACCTTAGCAACGGTTGCTAGAGAAATAAACAACGGATTTTGCTGAAAATTGAACTCGCCCGAGATTTTGCCGCGATTAACCTGTGTGCAAAATTTCAGGACGATCGGACCATTCCTTCGAGAGTTATCGTGGACGAAAAAAAACGGGACGCACATACACACACACATACACACACACACACACACACACATACATACATACAGACACTTTTGGATTTCCATGTTTTTCGACCCGTAGATCACGAAAATCGATGTCCCGAGGTCTGATTCGGTGGGCCGATTTTTGCCCCATTACAAAGCTTTCCCTTTGAGAAAGCAAAATGTACAATTGTTATATTTATAGGATATTCTAGACGTATATAGTGAAGTATTATAGCTGGTGCAATTTAATAGATAGTATGCATATTATAATTAATATGTTTCGCATATTGTATTTGTAAGAAGTTTCAAAAGCTGATCAACACCAAGAGTCTCGTAATCCCGTATAAAATAGCAAAATCTTCAAAATGATTTACATATGCTTGTACGATTTTGAAGGGAAAAATATAATGCATAGCGTATATGTGCGATTAGCACTATTGTAAAAAATAGTAAATTTTACAATAATTTACGTAGAAAACGGTATTATCAAATTTTACTGTGGTACAATAAGCTCAAACAACCAAATTTTTCTCACAGCAGAGGATCTGGCCGTTTCTGATTTAACTGAAACTTTTTAGGATGGTTTTTGGCCAGCCAAGCACGAGGCAGCTAACGTTTCGTTTTATTGAAGATTTTCAATACTCATTTTTGGTTTTCGGCGTGTATATCCACAGGCACTTCTGTATACATACAGACACATACGAATTTTCAATCTGACAATCAGGCGTGAAACGAAACGTTGCTTTCGTATTACACTGTCCCATACTCCTACACTCGGCCAAGAACCATCCGACAAAGTTCGAGCAATATCTGCGATACAAGTGCGCACAGAGGCCCGACGATTTACTCTCGTTGACATACGTAGAGACGCGAGGCCCCCTTGTGGTATAATGCGCGCTCGCGCGATCCATCCATCCAGGCGGAATAAGCCGTTTTGCTTTCTCAAAGAGAAAGCTTTGTAATGGGGCAAAAATCGACCCACCGAATCAGACCTCGGGACCTCGATTTTCGTGATCTACGGGTCGAAAAACATGGAAATCCAAAAGTGTCTGTATGTATGTATGTGTGTGTGTATGTGTGTGTGTGTGTGTGTGTGTGTGTGTGTGTGTGTGTGCGTCCCGTTTTTTTTCGTCCACGATAACTCTCGAAGGAATGGTCCGATCGTCTTGAAATTTTGCACACAAGTTAATCGCGGTAAAATCTCGGGCGAGTTCAATTTTCAGCGAAATCCGTTGTTTATTTCCTTAGCAACCGTTGTTAAGGTGTCTATTTTTTCGTTTCTTTCGTCCACGATAACTCCCGAAGGAATGATCCGATCGTCTTGAAATTTTGCACACCGGTTAGTTGTGACAAGATCTAGTCCGAGTTAAATTTTCAGCAAAATCCGTTGGTTATTTCCCTAGCAACCGTTCCTAACGTGTTTTCTCACAAATCCTTATGAGTGCTCATTGGGGCAAGCCGGAAAATCAGTTTTAAGTCACACTCGATGGCCAAGGACACTGAATTGTTGTCATTTGCTCTATAGCAACGGTTGTTTACCTCCCTAGCAACAGTTACGAAGGTTGGAAATCATTAATTTATGACCCATTTCCATCATTTTCGACGGCAAAGGACACAAAATCTTCCCAATTAGCTCCTTAGCAACCGTTGTTTACCGCCCTAGCAACCGTTGCTAAGGGAAAGAAAAATTCATGTAAGTTTCGTTTCCAGTATTTTCAACGTGCTATAGAGAAAATTGGGAAAATTTGGTGTCTTTTGCCGTCGAAAATGATCAAAATAGATTTTGAATTGATCATTTCCAACCTCAGCCGTCGAAAATGATCAAAATGAGTCTTCGAGTTTGCTAAATACGGACTTAAGGGCAGGACGGATCGGTTTAACCACCATTAAACTGTATGACAGTCACAAGATGAATTGATCGAAAAATTAAGCAGTTCTAAATGTCTCGCATCGTGTATAACCTAGAACCGTTTGCTTTGTTGCATTTGATCAAATAATAAGAGAGCCCGGGCAGACATCAACAGTCGCGACAAAGTTTGGTCAATTGAAAAAGAACGACACTTTACACAGTCACATAGATACGAATTGAACTGATTAAATAATATTTTTGTAATTTTTGAAAAATAAATGATAGTATCTACGCTAGTGGAATGGTGAAAATACAGGTTTGGGATGCGTTTGTGGGTGATGTTGAAGCCTCTTTGAGAAAGCATACTGCTAAGGCACTTGGCGGCGGTTTTTTCGGGGGTTGGGGGTGGGGGGGGGGAGGAAGCAGGAGCGCGAGGTAAGAGGCCCGATGCTCGCCGATTAAATCAGGCTCGAGTGTCTGGGGCAAGGAGGAGGGGGGGGGGGGGCGAGCGCGCGCACCCCCGAGTCCTGGCTGCTGCAGCGGCGAGAGCAGCAGCCCGCGACTCGAGCCAGTCTGCCGGCAGTGTCGGAGGAGAGCGGTCGCGGTGTCGCGCAGCCCCACCGAGCAAATACGGACAGACACGGAGAGACGGAGAGAGACAGAGGGCGAGAGAGAGCACGTGCTCCGGATGACACGCGCCGCAAGCAACCCCAACGGCATGACGGACGCCCCCGTCCCAGCCTCTCACCTCTTCCTGCCTGTGCGTGAATCCAAATATTTATTCTTCTCGTTGTTTATACTTATGTATAAGTATGTATATGTTCGTTTCGTATGCTTTTCACAAACGTCCGCCATGTGGCGAGTTTGGTACGTGTATACATAGGATTGTTCAAGCGCGCGAGATTTAGTCCATTTTCTGGTTGTCCTCTTGGTGCGCGGGGTTGAATTTTCACTTGCTCGTTTCATCACTACCTCCGCGATAGAGACGGAACGAAGACGAGGAACAGCGGTGGGCCGGGAGACACGTGCGCGCCGGTGCGCTTCTCGCGAGCTTGTCGATGTACACAACATATCCGAGGTAATCGCCCTGTCGACTGGGGTTTTAGCTTCCAAATGATACGTTGGTGGTTATCAGGGCTTTGGCTGCCGATGCAGCCACACACTCGCTGTATCCGGCTTCCTTCGTCTCTCGCGTTTTCACGTAACACTTCCAAGCCCCCAAACCTCTGTTATTGTGACAATTCTCGTAGTCTCTTTTCCTTGGTGGATTTTGTCACGTGGCCTCAAAAACAGAAGAACGGGGTCATCGTATAAACGAATCATTAGATTCGTTCGATGTTCGATACCCTCGCGAGTTATGCTTGTTTACACCGCGTTCAAGGCTTCCCCGGGACCGATATTTACATTAAACAAAACCGCCATTCATCACTTCAACTCCCAAAGACTCTTGAATGTTCGTTTCAAAATAAATGTCAGCCGTCTTTACTGTTCGTTCATCAAACTGCTCCCCGTCGTGGAAATGCGTGAACGTATCTATATACTCATCCCACTCTCACTAGCCAATGAAAATATACCTTTGAGTCAGATAACTTTGAGAGCATTCGCTCTCCATCGCGTATCAGAGAGGTGCACCTTTTACATACATTAATTACGAGCTCGCGAACCGCGTTTCCCAAAAGCAAATTACAAATTTTGTTTCCTAAAGTTGAATACGATGTTGGTTTCAGCTAATCATTCAAAGCGTACTCGAAAAAAATTAAGGTTCTTGCGATCGATAATCCACTGAAACCACCTGGATGCTCGAAGCGATGATGACAAACGCACACATATATAATATACTTATATACATTATTCCACCCCGAACAAGATTTCTTCTTCCAACAATGAACATTCGTTGCTCCAATGTTAAAACTTTCCTCGCGGAGTCCTTTCTTTTTTTTTTATCTATTTTACGCGAAAAGTATACGAGTGACGCGTGGTCCGCGCGCACGAGGCACTGTCGGGTCTGATTTCTTTGACGTTAACGCCTCTAGCTCAAGGTGATATTGTTTCATGTATAGGCGACACCATTCCAAGAGAGTTCGCGTACGCGACGAGCTCCCTCAGCTAGAAAATCTTACGTGAGAACTCGCCGGTAATTTCCCATGTGATATATCGAATCAAAAGCTCACGTGGCTGTAAAATCCGACAACTCGTGAATCCAATTTTCGACTCGAACAAAAACTGTATATTAAAATTACTCGAGATGTTAAGACTGGGAACCAAAACAATTTGGTGAACCCTTTATGATAATCACGAAAGTGACCCTTTTTGTTCCAAACCGAAGCATAGGATTTTCCGAAGATTGAGAATTAAATTCGAATATTAACCGAACTCCAAAATCTGATTTTTAAATGTTGAGTCAGAGCAGAAAGTGAATGTGATTGATTCATTTGACCAAGCGAGCTATTTAATTTGATAGAGAATTGATGCCTCCACGGTAAATTTAAGCTTTCTGGCTCATGAATTCAACTGATAATTCAGTTTGATCAAAGTAAAAGGAAATATCCGATTGTGAGCGCAGATTTTGGGATTCGTCAATTCGATTTGAATAATTTATGCGCGATGAAAAGCAAAAATTATTTGAATTTGGATTCTCGTGTAGGATAATGTACGATTAGAAAAATCAGTTTGACCTTGTTTGATTTGAAATCAATCGGACATTGAATAACATTTTACAACGCCCAACATGCTTATCTCGAGACGAGACTCATTCCTTATCGGCGATGCATCGCGTTAGTTGAATTAGTCATCGATCGATTAATAATCGAATATGAGCTAAAATCATCATTCGGAATAATAGATATAACTTGGAATAAACTGAATCTAGAGCAAAAATGTCGAAATTTATTTAATGAGCTGAGCGAAAATCCGTGAATTAATTAATTTTCCAATTCACTCCGCCACTTTGACTTAATTCAATGTGAAAGCTACTTTTACGAAAGATCAATGTGGAGCTTCGAGGATATTCTTTGTTTTCATTATCTTTCTACGTTTTCGTCCGCCTCTCGTAGACTCTCTGCGTTAATCTTTCATGAGAATACTCGCTCCGCGATACAGTTGCATTTGTAAGATAGCCATTTTTTTCTGCGACGAGTTTTGTTCTCCCCGTAATCTTCGTGCACGCACCTGCGTTCAATAAGGGATTAGTGATTACATCCGGAGAATTTTTTAATCGAATGCTCGCTCGGACATACTTCTCATTTTCCCCGTGACAATCCACTGGATCCTTCTTTCAATCGAATTTCGAGCCCGCGACTTTATCAAACTCCGATATGCCTTTTTACATATCATAGCTGTAACGCGAGCTCTCTTGAAAACGCCAGTGGACTTCCAGTATTCGCGCACGATTTCGCGTTCTATATAGGGATATCCTAACATATTTACCCGCCCACAAATGTTTTGTACATGTTTGATATCGTTTGAAGCACGCAGCAACGTTGAGGTTTTCGAATATCTACGGAAATATTACAAATATTCCAGATTCCATATATTTCAACTAAATTAAAATTTACGCAATCGCTGACGCATATTATAATTTCATACAACTTTTTCTCTATATTTTTGTGGATCGAATAGATCGTCGGTCTGCAGTAACTTACCTTTGGCCTGCAACATTCTGGTAAGATACCTGTATATGCCCGAGTGAGCTGTAACGGAGTGAGTGAGACAATCAAAGCCTGCGAATAGCTTGAACGAGAGTGCGGTCGTTGGTCTGGGAGTGATCGATTTGCGCTTGAATCATCTGCGTACATTCGATTGTCGCCTCCTTTAGAGCGTCGTCGACTTGTGTAGTGACCGTGGAGGTACAATCTTTGGTATGATCCCGAGCGCGAGCCTGAGGGCGATGAAGCACGCGAGCTTTATTCAGGGGGTAACGGTTTGCAAATATTAGAAATGACTTGAACACCCAAGATAAACATCAAGATTTGTATATCGACCATTACCAGCTAAATACTATCGCTGCGAGAGCTATAATCAAGTGCGACAATCTTTTCGTGTGTGTAATTCGCAAATCACTCTCGAACGAAACGTTGGTTATTCTCAAGACAATTTTTTCGAAGGAAAATTTGAGAGAGGAAATTATTGCCTCGTTACTAGCTATAGCTAGAGTTCTATAGAAACCGCAAGTCCCCCAACCTCCGACACATTGATTAATTCATTTTTCTCTCGATTTTACAACTCCAATGACCGTAAGAAACGATTTTTAAAATGGTATTTCTCAGCGTATATTTTTGCTCATGCAGCTTGGCTTATTATGTAGTTTTTATACAGGTCTTCCATTTGTCACAAGCAGCGTTGAAAAATTGGTATTCAGCGCAAAGTAGTGTCTGTTCAAATTGGGTTGGACGTTCTGGGTAGACTCGGGTTTGTTTCTCAGGATTTTTGAAAATGCCATTTCTCTACGAAGGAATAGCCTAAATCACACGAGGTTCATTAGGTACCTGAATTGTCGATTTGAATATTTGTTCATCTCACGCGAAGAATATCAAACATTTGGATCACAAAGCATCATCTAATTTTTTTATGTGAATTTTGGGTTTATTCAAGGCAGTACAGCATATCTACGCATACAGAAATCTATCTTTATATAGATGTACTATTTGTATATGAAAATGAATGACTTGAGAATAATTTCAGATAATTGGAACGTCCAATTGTATGTGCAACTTTTTTTGGTACCCAAAATTCATCTTCGAAGGTTTCATTACCATTTGCTATCCAAACGCACGATATTCTCTTCAGCTTGACTTCGTTTTGGAATATTGTCTTCCATCGAACATTCATTGGATATTCTGAATAGAAGCCAGTTATCATATTCACCCAGTATCCGTTTGATGTGTTTCCATTCTGATTCTCAGGTATTTCTTTCTCTCTCAACTACATACATTTTTAATATCAGAAAGTCTCTTGTGGAATATTGTTATCAATATGTCACAATTTTGAGTATGCAAAATAATTTCCTTTAAAAAATCACCAGAGTTATTATTTTTTTATGTGTGCATTTATTTTAACTTGTAATAGCTCGAATCGATTCTCATTTATTTCTAAACGAGAAGGATAATTATTACAGAATATTTTTTTAAATTACATTTTTGATAATATGTCATTTTAGATTAATTATATATTACTTAAGAGTCTGGTTGAGAGATTATGAGTGACACCATTACGTGTATACTTCTGATTCTTCTTCTATACTGTGACACATTTTAGTTCGAGTACAAATGAAAATATTTCCAGAAAAAAAGTTGCACTGAACAACTTCAATTCAAAAACTTCTTCATTCATTTTGAGTCGGCCTTTCTGCACTAAGTTTTCTTCATGGTACAAAATTCTTGTTAGTTGACCGACAGCTGGCTAGAAAAAAAATCTTAATGAAATAATAACTCGATGGCTCCTACGAAGAAAAGCACACATCTCACAAACTTCCCGCAAAGAAACCCACATTTCCGAATCTGCCGACGGAGAAAAAAACATTTGAAGATTTATTTTCAGAAAAATTGTTTGAAAGAATATTGGGAAAAAATTAACTTGTACACAATATCGTTGTTACTTGATTTGTTTCCTTATTGCTCTTCAAAACGATTTCTCTGAAAAAAAAAAAATAAATCGTAAAATGTGTTTGTCTTTGCCGGGAGGTTTTCGGATGTGTCGTTCTCCGTGGGAAGGGAATTAGGTGTCTTTCTTCAAGAAGCGATTGAAATGGGCTTCGAATAATAGTTACAGCTTCTATTTCTCTGAACGAATGCAATACTAGGTTTACGATGATCTATACTAACGAGATGAAAATTTATTTATAAATGATTGGAAACTATGGAGTTTTATTATTTTGATATTATGCAGTTAAAATCCCATTGACAACCATTATATGGAAATGAAAACAAGTAAAACTCTTTGAATTTCAGCCGTTTGCATATTTTACAGCCGATAATACAGATTATTATTATGATTCCATATACAATAGTCGATGAAAAGCTTCTTTTGTATAGATATTTAAGTATGCAACCTTTCTAACAATCGAAAAATCGATTTTATGCTTTTCAAACTCCATCAAATTCTCAGGAGCTCACTACCAACCTCTTTGCTTGATATAATCCTTATACAGTGCTCTTGAATATCAATAAGATCAGCCTTCTGCGGATTTCAACGGGTTATTTATCGACGTACCGTTTTTCGTTTTCAAGAATTTTGGATAGATTTCATAATACACACAATTCTTCTTTTAAAATCGAATATATGACTATATGTTTCGAAAACATATTTGTCATTGCTATCATATTTAGAGATACACATACCTCGGGTCTGACTATACGGGATGAATTCTACTGAAAAATCAAGCATTCGAATCCTGTAAACATTTCGCATAACTTTTCGAACAAATTCTTTGCAGTCTTTTTAGGTTAAATTAACTTCCAAGAAAGCTCAACAAGGAAGAAATCAAGAAAATCTCACATCTCTTTTTCTCAATTTAATAATGATTTTATATCCAAAACGTTGAGAGCCTTTGTAGAAAATCAGGGGATCCGGGGCTAAGGTTCAAGGGTAAATAACCGATACATCTTAATCAAATTCATTTCACCACGCGATCTTCATCTCAATCGTATCCACTTCTCCCAGACCTATCAATGGACGGACAGATCAATCAGTTGACTGTGTACATTTTGAGCGCAGAGAGAAAATTAGTGGTTGATGAGCTACAGCCAGGTTCAAATGTCAATCGTTCTCGTTTTCAAGCGTCATCACGAGCTCAGTATAATACATAACGCATGTAACATTAAATCATGACAAATTATACGTCAATTCTCTATTACATTATAGCCAGCAATGATGGGCAGTAATTAAATACAAGTATTTAGCCGATACAAACTCAAAATACAGATATTTTGTTTTATACATATAAAATGAAGTAATTGAATATGAATTCATTAAATTCATTTGAATTTGTTAAAACACTTTAATCAAATACGAATATTTGTTATTTTGTATTTAATAAATTAAATACTGAATTGGCCCACCTGTGGTAGCAAGCATCAAGCACCACATAAATTTTCGCAAAGTCTGTACTATTTTTCCGCATCGACTCCCTCTTTATTTCTCTCTCAAGAAGCTTCTGGTAACCCCATAAAAAGCATTATTTTTTCACGAGAGTTTTCAATACCTTCTCAACGCAGTACTCGAGTGAAAATGTTATACGCGGGCGCAATATATCCGAGATGCCCCGGTAAGGCTGGGCAACTTGAAAATTGTGCTACGCACGAGGTGGCAATTGAGACTGCGTCGGGCAAATTAATTCCTCCAGCTATAATACCGTGGCGCGTTGAGCGACGCGTGCAAACGAGCGTCGTCAGGTAGATCAGGCGTAGTCAGGTGACGCGCAGCGTCTTGGCGGGACCGAACGAGTGGGAGAATTATGAGGGGAGGGCCTCGCGCGGCCAAACTGCTCATGGACATTAAGGGTCATTACAATGCCCATAAATTGCGGACAACGTCTGCCTAGATATTTACCCCATCAATTCAGGCCGCGCGACTCGTCCTCCCGGCCCGAGCACTTGCCGATTTCACTATCGCCCCAAGAGCGACCGTGTGCTGCTCCCGAGTCATTTTGGTTCCTCGCTCGTTGTTTTTCTTTTTCGATCCTGGCCGTCGATGATCGGTTCGAACCTGTTACGGGGGATTCACTAGTCGCCCAGTCAAAAACTTGGATGAAATTCGGTAGGAGCATTTGGTTTAAGTTTGTGATTAGAAACTAACTAGATTGCGCAGATGTTTGGACCTGATTTAGAGCTTGCTCTCTAAATTTCTAAAGGTGGAAAACCACTGTACGGAATGGAAGGTTAATTCACTTTGTTACGGTGATGTATTCGCACTGATTTACTCTTATTCTGGTGGTTTTGATAATTTGACCATTCACCATCGGGAAATCGCTTCGAGTCCAGTGACAATTGATCACAAGGAAAGTTGATTCTTGATGAAAATGTATACAGTGAAAGCTTCACTTTATCAAAGCGATTCACTCCTTTACTTACATACAGTGGTTTTTCACTGCAAGGAATTCAGAGAGTGTAGCTCCTGGCAATGGTTTCCACGAAAAAATGTGATAATATGGGCGCTGGCGCACAGGGGCAAGGATGAAAATTAAAATTGACGCGCAGTGTATGTCGAGTGACTCAGCATTATTAAACAATAATCCTCGATTCAGACTAAAAACTTTGTAGTTCCGAATTTCCTCGATTCCAAAGAGTAAACCCCGCAATGTTTTGCTTTCTTAAAGAGAAAGCTTTGTAATGGGGCAAAAATCGACCCACCGAATCAGACCTCGGGACCTCGATTTTCGTGATCTACGGGTCGAAAAACATGGAAATCCAAAAGTGTCTGTATGTATGTATGTGTGTGTGTGTGTGTGTGTGTGTGTGTGTGTGTGTGTGTGTGTGCGTCCCGTTTTTTTTCGTCCACGATAACTCTCGAAGGAATGGTCCGATCGTCCTGAAATTTTGCACACAGGTTAATCGCGGCAAAATCTCGGGCGAGTTCAATTTTCAGCGAAATCCGTTGTTTATTTCCTTAGCAACCGTTGTTAAGGTGTCTATTTTTTCGTTTCTTTCGTCCAAGATAACTCCCGAAGGAATGATCCGATCGTCTTGAAATTTTGCACACCGGTTAGTTGTGACAAGATCTAGTCCGAGTTAAATTTTCAGCAAAATCCGTTGGTTATTTCCCTAGCAACCGTTCCTAACGTGTTTTCTCACAAATCCTTATGAGTGCTCATTGGGACAAGCCGGAAAATCAGTTTTAAGTCACACTCGATGGCCAAGGACACTGAATTGTTGTATTTGCTCCATAGCAACGGTTGTTTACCTCCCTAGCAACAGTTACGAAGGTTGGAAATCATTAATTTATGACCCATTTCCATCATTTTCGACGGCAAAGGACACAAAATCTTCCCAATTAGCTCCTTAGCAACCGTTGTTTACCGCTCTAGCAACCGTTGCTAAGGGGAAGAAAAATTCATGTAAGTTTCGTTTCCAGTATTTTCAACGTGCTATAGATAAAATTGGGTAAATTTGGTGTCTTTTGCCGTCGAAAATGATCAAAATAGATTTTGAATTGATCATTTCCAACCTCAGCCACCGAAAATGATCAAAATGAGTCTTCAAGTTTGCTAAATACAGACTTAAGGGCAGGATGGATCGATTTTAACCACCATTAAACCGTATGACAGTCACAAGATGAATTGATCGAAAAATTAAGCAGGTCCAAATGTCTCGCATCGTGTATAACCTAGAACCGTTTGCTTTGTTGCATTTGATCAAATAATAAGAGAGCCCGGGCAGACATCAACAGTCGCGACAAAGTTTGGTCAATTGAAAAAGAACGACACTTTACACAGTCACGAAGATACGAATTGAACTGATTAAATAATATTTTTGTAATTTTTGAAAAATAAATGATAGTATCTACGCTAGTGGAATGGTGAAAATACAGGTTTGGGATGCGTTTGTGGGTGATGTTGAAGCCTCTTTGAGAAAGCATACTGCTAAGGCACTTGGCAGCGGTTTTTTCACCTGAACCGCACGATAACATATTTCAGATGCGGCCGCTTAACTGCCCATGTCGGTCTAATTCGGGTTATGAATGGTCGAGATGAATACTCCCCGCGTAGGCCTGCGAGTGCCACTATATGTGAGAGCACAGTAGTGCAGTTAGTGACAAATTTTAGAAGCATCGGTGAAAAATTTCGAATTAAATCGTACGAATAAATTGTACTCGATGCTTTCAAACCTTTTCCCTTCTCTCGCAGGACGTGGAGCAGTATGTGAATTGATAAATTCATCAATATTGAATATTGTTTTTTTTTTGCAACGCAACAGTGTATACATTTTTCAATTGCTTTTACGATCCGGAGAATATAACGGATAACGTGCGCGGCGAGGATACAAAACTAGAAGCCCTAGTTAACATTTTCGTCAACGAGTTTCTCCTTCTTCTTCGCGTGATCCACAAGAATATGTGCCATTTGAATGGTCACCCATACGTATATCGCCAAATATAGATATTTCAAAAGGATATACATTATTCAGAAGGGTGTACATTTAAAAACCATGTAAAAAATGAAAGAGCCCGCGCTTAATTTTGATTAATTAATTCTCTACACCGTGTATATACTAACGCCGAGCATTCCAGAGCTCAATCAACCCCTGAAAATTATCCATCAACTTCAAATCGACTTTTTACTATCCAACCTCCTACGCCGCAGGACCAAATTGGACGTTCGCCATGGCGATCGTTGAATAATAAACAACGAATTATGCTCTTAACCGCACCTTCTACGATGCTCGCAGGAGAGACTTGGTCGAAAATAAGCTATCGTGTCGAATAATCGGGAAAAGAACAATTTTCGAAGGAGACCATTATTGTCAATCAATCAATCCACGCTGGAAAAAGGATATACCCTGCCAATTATATCCCGCGTGTGTTTCATCACTAGTCACAGTCAGCCCGACAATGTGTGGCGTTGTCGATCATCGAGCGACGAATCGACGTACCGCCCGAGGGTGGCGAGTCCTTTCATAACGCAAGTCGCGCGGGATATGGAAACGACGGGGGTCAGTTGGTCGCGGGGCGAAGTGAGCTTTCCATATGTACACACACGTACGCGAGCGGAGCAACGAAAAAGCATCAAAGATTATCGAGAGCCATTAAACGCCGGAGTTATTCATCGAACTTGCCGTCCATCCATCTATCTTTTTCCTCCTGCTCTGCCCCTTGAAACAGCCGAATTTCAAGCTGGCTTTGCGCGCGAGCGAAATGAATTTTTCAGAGAGTGCGGGGGCGCGGTGAAAAGGATGAAAAGTGCCCGGGCTGTCGGTTTGGCCGTTGATCCGCAGGCCCGTTACGCGCAGCCGGCAAATTAATAACGGCGCGCGTGCCCGTTGTCGCGGAATTTTTGGGCCGGTGCGCTCCCCCTCCGTGCAGTGGGGGAGGTAGATTTCACCGGGTAAATTTGTGGCGGCACGTCTGGGGGCATTTGTTATGCGCCTTTATGGCTCGCGATCGCGGCGAGTTTGCCCCGCGCGTGTTATATACGTGCATGTACATAGGCCGCGGCGCTCAACTTTTCGCTCGGGCCAAAGGACTGCTCTCTTTGTTTTACTTAATAATTTCGGGCCGTGCCGCAACGCGATACCGCATTACTCCTCTGGCTCCGACTTAACCCGCCTACCCCCGCCTACTCGCTCCGCTGCGGAATAACACTGGAAAAAGTCGGCGCTTTAATCTGTCGAATTTTCAATTGTTACGGGGCAGGCCAACTTTTTGCCCCGACTGTGGTTCTTGGGAAACAAGCTGAATCAAACATGAGGCGAGATTGAAATTTGTGGATTTCCTCGAGCGTGCGCGACCCGGCAAATCCTACTTACAACCACGCGTAATTACTCATGCATCGATGTTCGCGGCATTTCGTATCTCAGACTAGCTATAATATCCAAACGCGACTTGTGTGGGTGTGTATTTACTTGCGCTGCGCTCATTAGCCGCTTCGCATCGACTACTCTTTGTGAGCGAGAAAAAATATTTTTTTTTAAGATATGCTACTTTGTTTTATCCGCGAGCGGAAATATGCTCGACAATTGAATTTTTCATGTGTACACGAAACATTGGATTCAAGTGGAGTGGTGTTATTGCGAGGAGTTTTTCACTCCAGTACTCATAAGGAGTACCACGCAGTACTTACAGATAATACTTCCAACTCGTCAATACTCAGCTCAGATTTGGACGAACGACAAGAATGCCGAATGCCAATGAATTTAGTACCATGGAGTAGTAAAAGACAATGGACATATCTTATTAAATTTTTAAGGAGTATACCGGAGTGAGAAGCCCCTCGGGTCATATTGTACTTTGAAAGGCTGGAAAAAAACTCTTTTAAGTATTTTTTTTCTTCCAAACTAATGATGGGATTGAAATGAAGCCTTGAGGATTCATTGAACATTTTTCAAAGCATACAAAAGTATTTTATTATTTTCACTTGGGTTACAAGATGTGAGTCAATCGAGAGCGTATTTTTTTTGAGTTGGTAAGCGATAGGAAAAAAATGTTTCTCGTCATTCTATATAAGTTCAACAAGGGTAGCTTAGCCTTGGCTTATGTCGAAATTTCGATTTTCCCAAATCTGGCTCACATTTAAACTTTTTTTTCCGCGAGAAAATCGGCTATAATTGAAATTCATATTATCAATCGAATAAAACGTTATCGGGGAATGCTGGACACTGGTTTGAAAAAATGCATTTCCAGGCTTTCACAGTTTGGATTCAACGTTTCAGGCCACCCGGAGGGGCCCCGAAAAATGACTCACCGTAAAAAGTACTCCCTACTCATTGTACACGTTCCAACCCCGAAAAAAATCGCACTGACCTCGCTTATCAGATGGCGTCAAAGATCAACAAAACATTTTTCACACGTCACCCATGGAATCCCCCCCCCCCCCAAAAAAAATACGCAACGAGCACCTGCATAAAATGCCCAATGAGAATCTCTAGCGAATCTCGAGAAAAAAAAACTGTCCCGAGGCGACGACGGCTACAAATACGGTCGATAAACAGAATGAATATTTAGCAAGTTTGCGGGCGAGCCACGAAGCCCGCCTCGAGTAGGGGGAAATTGAGCGCGTCAGGCGTCGGGGGTGGGGGAAGGGAGGCAACCGCAACAGGCGAATTTCCAAATTCCATATTATGCATTCCCCTAAGTCCTTCTCGGGCGCGCGGCTTCTTTTCGCCGCCCGACAGGCCGACGCGCGTGTACGTGCACGACGTCCCCCGCGTGCGACACCAGAGGTGCGCCTTAAGTTATCGTCCAATTAGTTGGGGGGCGCGCCGAATTTATATCGGTAAGAAGCGCCGCATCCCTCGAGTGGCTGCCGGTCCGCGTCTAGCGGACATTTTTCAAGGGGTATAAATTTATATTAGCTTGTTTTTATACGAATTTTTTTCTCGCGTCCGGGTTTGATCCGTCGGCAACGTAATGCCTCGACGTCAAAAGATCCGGACTCTCGGAAGTGACGTTTGATATTTTTATATAATTGGTTTCGCGTAGATTAGCGCGTGCTTTCAGCAAAATTGAACGATGAATATGTAAGCGTGTAAAAGCATTCGAAACGCTGCGAAAAATGTGCGTGTATTTTGCTATTCGTTCAGCGTTCTGGATCAAAGGAACTCGCTTCCAACCCCCTCCGCTTGTTACTAAAAACTGCTACCAATTCATTAATTGAAAGCTAACTCTCGAATTCTCCATTAATCACCATATAATTATATCTAAACGGTTATATTGAGGGGTTAGTAATGGACTATTATATTATTCGATGGGATTATTATATGTGAAGCTCGAGTTTGGTATCATTATGCATTATGATGAGATGCTCGATAATATCGCTTTGACTTCACTAGGAAATAAATTTGAAAGTCCTAAATAAACTTTTCGATATTCTAAAAGCAAATGTATCCACGCATAAAATTAGCAAAAAGTTATCGAGCCCTTTTTTATTTGAATTTTTCAATCGAATACATCGGCTACGTCATTTTCAAACTCAATTTTTTTCTCTCGGCCATGTATCACTTTTGATCTGACTTTAATGTTAAAAATACAACTGTGAAAACCACGATCAGCGTCTCTCAAAACCCTCGGATACACGTGTTTCGTACTCCCAGAGTATATAGCCCGTTTTCTCCAAATCCCTGCAATTTTACGAGAACTCAGAGCAGAGTTCATACATCATTTGACCTACATCCATTCAGGGGTCGTTAGAACTGTTACACGCTCTCTCTCTCTCTCTCTCTCTCTCTCTCTCTCTCTCTCTCTCTCTCTCTCTCTCTCTCTCTCTCTCTCTCTCTCTCTCTCTCTCTCCCACTCTCTGTCTCACATGCATACTTTCCTCTTTCTCAAAAAATTATTATGCATATTATGACATATCAATACACCTACTGCAAGTTGTTTTTGCCAAACCGATTTTCAGCATCATCGCAAATCTTTTCCCATCGAGGAAGCAAAAATGATAGAAATAAAAGATTGACGACACTCCATGAAAAAGTTATCAGGCGCTGGAAAAGGAGGAGATGAAACGGAATGATAACATCACCAGATTTATAATTCGATGCTTTTGACGTACATTTTTTTTCAGAATACTCTGAATAACTGAAATTAAACTCGGGAGATCGAAGTTGAAATACAGTTAAAGTTAGTATGAATGAGTTATAACGTATATTTTAACATACATTCCTATAACGCAGCGAACTTATTTTTCAACGTCCTATGTGAAATCTAAACATTTTTATTTTCTGCTCGGATTTAAAATTTTTAATACAGCTTTACGTTTGAATTTACGCAGGCGAAGTCAAAGCTCGTCGGTTATTTTTCGAATTAATGCTCGAAAGTAGTTCCAGCTGTTAATACTCCGGTGATCTAAGCCGGAACGAATAAATCCTTGGAATTATTAATAATTCCAGAGTCGCAAAGTAACATTCGGCTCGTTTCGAAGTACAACTCTCGGCGACGTAACGAGTTGATTATCTCCCGACAGAGTCAAATTGTAAATTGTCATTGGCGATATCCGCGATAGGTCGTGGTCGAAAATTCTATCGAACAAAAAGGGGGAATTGCGTCAGCCTCTCTCGGCCCGGTACACCAAAGCGAGAACCAAATCGTCCCAATCAATATCGAACTGCCGAAGGCAAGGGATGAAAAAAAAAAGTTGGGCATCATAGTCAGAATAATATTGCGAGAACGCGTGGCCTGTAGCACGCGCGAAGATAGATAGATCGTCGAGTGGAGGGTGCGCGGGTGTGTGGGGAGGCTCGCGAAAAAATGAACGACGGGAAGTAATTTCCTAGGCGATCACGCGGCAGCGGGTCGAGGTCAGACCATCGCTTACACTTGGTGGAACGCGGAAAAATCATTAGTTAAAACGTCAAAGACAGAGAGGCGGCGGCAGCCCCCGCCCACCGTAACTCGACCCTTTCCCGCTCCACGCATAATATTCATTCTCCTGTGGAGGCAGCGACACGCCCGCGACGTATACGCGGGGCAAAATTTCGCGGGAAAACTTTCGCGCGCGTATATACATATCGACATTTCAATTTTTCCCATAAATTACAGGCAGCAGCAGCAGCAGCAGCAGCAGCAGCAGCAGGATTCGTGAATCGCGGCTCTCGTGTAAGGGAAAACTCGGGAATATGAAGTCCTCATCTTCGCTCCTTTCTCAACTTTTGCGTGCAGAGACGCGCGCCACTGCTGCTCTCTCTCTCTCTCTCTGGCCCCCTTCCGAGAATTATCATATTATTCGGCCTGCTAGCTCGCGCCTGATGACGCGCCGATTCTTTCTCCTCCTTTTCATTCGAAATTTATGGATCACCCCGATGAATCGGATGATTTTTTTCCCTACCCCTCCCCGAGCTGGGAAAAGAAAGCTATCGGGTACAGATCAAAAATACCGCTGTGTATAGTCGAATGATTCATTTCACATCCGCCAATTTCACATCCACCAGTTCGACTTCAAAAGTGATCCGAATTAATTACTCGCCGCGCAGTCATTTGAAATTCCATCCCCTCCTTCCGTATCTGGGTTGACTCGGGACAACCTACCCCTGATTCGATAAGTCACACTGAATCCGACCGACTCGATCATTGTTAAAAGTCATCGTACAGAAGCGTAGAGCACGACAATTCTCTGGATTCCAACGCGCAGCGAAGGGATATTACTATTCTATCAGAGATGCAACTCGCCCCTAGAGCTAACAACGCGAGGCTCCGTGTTTTGTAAGCACTCGTGAATTTGTCTCGGTAAACAAAAAGGTGCCGGCCGTGAGTCTACACTGCATCCGGATCGCCCAGTGTTTTCGGAGGCGTGTGTCCCCAGCCGCTGCTCTCTTTTTAAGCGGGCTTTTGTCGAGCGCGCGCGCGCGCGGCTAAATCGAAAGTTTTCTAATATGCGCGCCGCGAGAATCTTTTGAATGTTTGAAATTCGGCGGGAAATCGAAGAAAGGAGGAGCGAGACGCGCGCAGACCTCTCGTACGAGGGGGGAGGAAAACTCGAAAGTCGTTAGAACTTGGCAGTGCAGCCGAGTCGAACTTGTGGGATGCGCGCGCGCGCGTCGAGTGGCAAGCCTCCCTCCTCCCTCGCGCGTTATTTTTCCTATGAAAATATGATCCTCTTTGCTCCCTCCCCGGCGCGTTTATTGTTTTGCCCGCGGGACTCTCGTTTCCCCGAGATTCGCGTTTTTACCGCTCTCCTAAAGTCAATTCAACTAGTTTTCGAATCGAGACGGGGCGGGGGAGTCTCGTTGCGCACGCGCTCCGTTATCGTTTCGTTTTTTCTTCTCTCTTCTCCCGAGAAAGACGATCGGATGCTCCCTCGTTCCGTTGAACAAACTTCATTGTCGAAGCGTCGCCAAACCGAACGGATTCCGGAATGAGACGTTACAAGTCGTCATCAGAGCGACGAAACAAACCAGATGCATGTCCTTAATAAAAAGTGATGGGGGTCAAAGTGAAGCGTCTTAACTCGTGATTTGATTGATGTACACCTAACCATGTGACGAGTCGCGTGAAATATAGATATAGATAGTGAATTCAGGCAGGCAAGAAACATGAGAACGATAAGTTTTGAAGTTGTAACAACCAAATCCTTGCCAGATGTTTCCAAAATCCAAATGTAGGTTAAAATTGCAGATAATGAAAATAAAATAAAATTTGGATGAAATATGAATGAAGGGTTTAAAAATGCGTATATTGTGAATGGATTGATAAGTAAATGGAAAAGATTATCGTAGGTAAATGATTGGAATATAAGTTTGAAATGCACGAGTGTAGATCGTGCGCAGCGCGTCTGAATGTAGCTAGTGTATAAAAATCCACGTGAATCTTCGCTGTTGTGGAAGTGCAGGAACTTTTTTCCGATATTCTCCAACAAATTAATTTTCTCAGTGATAACTAAATGATCTTGATCAAATAAATATTATTTTCGTTCCGTACGAATTTACGAAATTCACGAGAGACGGCCACGCACCCACACACAAACACGACGATTCGAAGAATTTTCATTCTGCAATTTTGTTACGTTCGAAGGGAAATTATTTACCCCATATGAAATTAATCATTGCGCGTATCGTTGGTTATTTTGTTATGTATGCTTGATGATTCCAATATAAATTGGAATAGGTGTTGCGTACACCATTGACCATAACGAGAGTTCAATTCGACTGGCGCTGTGGTTTCAACGGACACACCGGAAGGAATTTAATTTTCAGCGAATCACGATTAACGCAAACACGTGGGAGTTTCTTCGATCCGACAGCGAGGGATAAAATTCCGAGTGTTATTGAACAAACTGTACGACTAGACGTACACGACTTGAGGGGGAGGGGCCGGAAAGAATATCAGTCTCGGGACAATGGTACGTCCTGTCAACCGTAGTGCGATTCAATTATGTATACTCGCAAATCCATCGCCCAACGTATATGTACACTCGCGTCTTTCCAGGAAGACTCAATTCCTCAAAGTCTCGCGCCTCCCTCCGATAACTAACTAACCGTGTAAGAGAGAAAGAGAGAGAGAGAGAGAGAGAGAGAGAGAGAGAGAGAGAGAGAAAAAACAACAAATTCGACTACCATCCGAGGGGGGGAAGTTCTGGGATCGGATCTGGGTTAACGAACTTACCAGCCGAAGCGAGTTAACCAGCTAATTAAATATTTCGTTCATAAATCATTCACCGTGATAAATTAGCTCCATCATCCGATGGGGTGGGCGAACGGTGGGAGAGGCCCACTCTCTCTCTCTCTCGAACAAACGATTTGTTCGTTCTGCATAATGCCGGGCGGTGAGCGAGCGAGAAAAAAAAGAAGAATATATACACACCGCGATGGAGGAGCGGCCGATTACACCGCAGAATCAAAGCGCAATCAGCTCTCGCGCGGAATTATAAACACGCGCACGGAAAAAGTTTAGCTCAAGAGTATATATACGAGAACTGGACAAAATAAATAAGGCCAAGAGAGAGAGAGAGAGAGAGAGAGAGAGAGAGAGAGAGAGAGGAGGTTGAGTGAAAGAGCAGCCCATTACGTATTCGACATGAATGAAATTTCAAATGCAGATTAGCTGCTGTGCGCCGCTCGGTCGACACCTGCTCTCCCTCCCTCTGCCCATCTTTCTCTGTTTGTCTATTTCTCTTGCTCCGCGTTTGCCCCGCGCGTACAAGGAGCCGGGGGCTGGAAGGGGGGAGCAAAAATTATGCCCGACGAGCGAGGGATTACGTTGTTCGGGAAAACACGGGCGCCGATTCGAGCGAAGCGAGTGTATATATATGTACGCGAAGGAGAAGAGGAAGAAAAAGGATATACAGTCGCGCGCGAGAGCACGTGTGCAAACGAGAGAGGCACGACGACGCGGGGAGAATGTTGTAATATTGCTCGAGACGATACGGGCGAGTGAGACGCGAAAACAACGTTACCAAGATTGCAAACTTGTCGCGGGTGCGAGAGAAGATAGATGTTGATATTTCGTTTAGAAACAATATCGCATGGTTCAATAAAAAAAATCTGCTTAACTTGTACAACAAGAAGATTTCCGATAGGATTAAGATTTCATGGTTGATCCTAGAGGCAGAAAAAATGTCCCTGTTATTGTTACAAGCGGATTAATTTTCGTGAACAAGCATCCCGTTGTTAAGTGAGTTGTGACTTATTTCGAAAAAAACTTGTGCTTGCATGTATATGAGAAACTAAATTCCCTTTTCTCGCTGTTAGTATCTAACGTAACGTGGGTAGATATACTAAAAGCAGAACGTGAGTCGTTGTGTATAGCTATCTCAATTAGCTTAGCAACAGCCTGATCCAATCAAAATAAACCTATTAATCAAACGGATGAACCAAACTGAAGGTAATTACGGATATTCCGTTGGTGAAGATTGATCGTTATCCTTGTTTATTGAATTAATTTATTCAAGTCGCAATACAATTGATAGCGAGCCGCGCACGAAAAATCGGATGTAATTTTATTACGTATCCGATCGTCTTGTTTCCCTCGACTCATTGATGGATATTGAAAATCCATCGGGACAATTGTGGAGTAAGCCAATATACTGTGTGAAACAAATCTATTGGCGGCAGTGGCCCACTAATGACACTGTTAACGCATACACGAGCACGCAATACCAGGCTTGCCACCTTAGATCTCGTTTACGAGTAGTGAAGACTTATAGTCGGGAGTTGTTGCTCTCTTCTCGGAAGCAATTTCTCGTAGATCTCTATAATTTCGACAGACTTTACACTCGCGCATACAGCCAGTGCTTCCGTTACGTGAAAATCTTTGAAACCACCACCGTTAACGATATGCTTTTAGGAAATCATATCGAGCTAATAACTTTCGACCATCGTTATTCAGTGCTAAGAGCGGAGTAATTCCAATTTGCTCGCTTTTATCTATGGGTCTGCGCACAAAATCTGTGCGATGTATAGAAATATTATAACCCATATTGCGTTGAATAGCCGTTGAACCGACCATTGGTTTTGCGATGATTTCAAATGAATGTTCCAAACAAGAATCTTATCTCGAAAAACATGTCACGTAGGTCTACTTCATGATTTCTCTCGAGAAATCGATTGGCAACTGTTTTCGAACAATTGTTCGAACGTCAAAATTGAAAAAAAGACGCGTCGAATTTGTTTGTACTCATATAACTTGTACCTGGTATCAAAGTGAAAAAATACATTGTGAATTCATTTTTGTTCGCAGCTCAGCATCATTGACACGGAATGATCGATCGGGAGAGGACGTTTTTCGCTGTGTTACTGGCTTTGCTAATTTATCCCGGTGATAATTTAGGTGAGTTGATTGAGAGGAGGACAAAGAAAAAAGTGAATGTCCCAAGCGTGTCCCCTGGCTTTTCAGGGGGGGGGGGCGCCAAGCGGGATCACAAAAATCCCGTTCGCTCGTCCATACACGCGCGCAAACATCCATTTTATTCCCCGCGTATTTGAACTTGATGTAGCGTGCGCGAGCGAGCGAGAGAGAGAGAGAGAGAGAGAGAGAGAGAGAGAGAGAGAGAGAGAAAGCCTCGCGGAAGAAGGCGTGGGATATAGATCCGTGCTCTATCGTAATGAGAACTCCTAACCGCGCACCCGCGGCTGTACGCGCAGTGTCCAACGCGCGAATGGGTACTACTCCCGCGTTATTTTTCCAAGAACTGACGAAAAAATGGAATGTTAACGCAGGTATAGCCTCTAAGATTGAAATAGGATAAATTGCATGAGCGATGAAAATTGTGAATGTTAAAAGTACCAAATGAGAATTTTAGTAAATTTTACCAAGAAATTAGAAGAGTGTTACTAATTTTCCATTCAAATAATTACTATTTTTATCGGTTATGCAATTTCTTCTCTCTTAATATGAAATAGTAGAAAATTTCTATTTGAAAGTACAAACTTCGTAACTGGTTAGAATAG
Organism: Aphelinus atriplicis; assembly: GCA_020882685.1. Classification (NCBI taxonomy): domain Eukaryota; kingdom Metazoa; phylum Arthropoda; class Insecta; order Hymenoptera; family Aphelinidae; genus Aphelinus; species Aphelinus atriplicis. The sequence goes on from CM037073.1 coordinate 4,446,390, forward strand.
TAGGGTTTTGATAAAAAAATAGTAAATTAATCTTTACTAAAAACCGCTGCCAAGTGCCTCAGCAGTATATGTTTTCTCAAAGTATTGCAATTGAACCTCAAGTTGCATTAATCACCACTCTTTAAGAAAGCAAAATGAACCTCTAACTCATTTCCTCCACTCCATAGTAACGGTTGCTAAGGACGTAAACAACGGTTGCTATGGTAAATATCCGAGCTTCGGTGTTCTTACTTCTTAGTCGTCAAGGGTTCCGAAAATGGACCTCTAACTGATTTTTCCCACTCTATAGTAACGATTAATAAAGACGTAAACAATGGTTGCTATGGTAAATATCCGAGCTTCGGTGTTCTTACTTCTTAGTCGTCAACAGTTCCGAAAATGGACCTCTAACTGACTTTTCCCACTATATTTTTCATCAACTAATTATTTCTAGTTCAAATGGTTTCACAAACTCTCCTCGATCGTTTGATTCATTTCAAACATATTTTTGTATTATAATTGCAAGTTCAGTTAATCCTATAATTCAGATAGAATTTATATATTCTTCTATTATTAATACTTCTATTGTCTTTCAAAAAGACAAACATTCTTAATTTGAACTATTGATCATATGGCTCAGTGAATTCTAAATATTTCCATAATATTTCCATAATAACTTTTACATCCAGTAAAATACAAAACTAAGGTTTCATCATGGAAATGATTTCTGTAAATACTATGTCGGCACTATGGACAAATTTCAAGTTCTCAAATAAGTAAGATTAACAAATATGTAAAGTTAAATTAGTAATTGAAAATTACGATTTTAAATTAAGATGTAAAAATTGCTACCAATTTATTCATATACATGACATTTACGATAACATGCTTCACCTTTCAGAAATAGGAGCAGTCATCACGTAAATTATTGAGACTTGAAATGAAATATATTCAAAAACATGAGTTTTGCAATAACACGCTACACAACAATTATTGTTACTTGGAATGAAAAATATTCACATACACAATAATCGAGCAAATTGTTGAGACTTGAAATAAAGGATATTCACATACATATGTTTTGCGATAACGTGCCTTGCCTTCCGGAGATAAGAGTAGTCATCTCGTAGATTATTGTCACTTGGGATGAGAGATATTCAATAGGAGCAGTCATCGCGTAAATTATTGTTACTTGGTATGAAAAATATCCACATACACAATAATCGAGCAAATTGTTGAAACTTGAAAGATCGTAACAATCACGAATTTAAAAACCGCTGCCAAGTGCCTCAGCAGTATGCTTTCTCAAAGTATTGCAATTGAACCTCAATTTGCATTAATCACCACTCTTTGAGAAAGCAAAATGAACCTTTAACTTATTTCCTCCACTCCATAGTAACGGTTGCTATGGTAAATATCCGAGCTTCGGTGTTCTTACTTCTTAGTCGTCAACAGTTCCGAAAATGGACCTCTAACTGACTTTTCCCACTCCATAGTAACGGTTGCTAAGGACGTAAACAACGGTTGCTATGGTAAATGTCGGAGCTTCGACGTTATTACTTCTTAGTCATCAACAGTTCCGAAAATGGACCTCCAACTGACTTTTCCCACTCCATAGTAACGGTTGCTAAGGACGTAAACAACGGTTGCTATGGTAAATGTCGGAGCTTCGATGTTCTTACTTCTTAGTCACCAACAGTTTCAAAAATGGACTTCAAACTGACTTTTCCCACTCCATAGTAACGGTTGCTAAGGACGTAAACAACGGTTGCTATGGTAAATGTCGGAGCTTCGACGTTATTACTTCTTAGTCATCAACAGTTCCGAAAATGGACCTCCAACAGACTTTTCCCACTCCATAGTAACCGTTGCAAGCGATATAAACACCGGTTGCTAGAGACATCAACAATGGTTTATACGGGAAAGGTCTCTTTGATTGTTATAGAATCCCATAAATATACAAACCCAAATGATCATTTATCATGAATTATATGGGAACTTATCGAAAACACGCTAGCAACGGTTGCCATGGAATCAAACAACGGATGTTGCTGAACACCGAACTCGGTTCACATCTGCCGGAGACCGACCTGTGTGCAAAATTTCAGGACGATCGGACCATTCCTTCGAAAATTAACGTACGACAAAAAAAGTCAGTCTGAAGCTGAATTTTGTATCTCCATAGCAACGGTTGCTAGGAGAATAAACAATGGTTGTTCCAAAATGAATGTCTTATCGATTCTCATCGATCGTCGTCGAAAGAATTGGAGACCCATCGTGCATTGATGATGATTTTCGGAGCTTTTATCAAAAACACGTTAGCAACGGTTGCTAGAGAAATAAACAACGGAATTGGCTGAAAATTGAACTCGACCGAGATTTTGCGGCGACTAACCTGTGTGCAAAATTTCAGGACGATCGGACAATTCCTTCGAGAGTTATCGTACGACAAAAAAAAGTGCACGTACGTACATACGTACGTACGTACGAAAATCGAGGTCCCGAAGTCCGATTCGGTGGGTCGATTTTTACCCCGTTACAAAGCTTTCTCTTTGAGAAAGCAAAAAAGAGTTGAATATTTTTCATTAGAATTCTACTACATTTCAGTGAAATTTTCCTATTATTATCAGTTGTGCAATTCAATGTTCAATTTGTACGATCAAATCGTAGTTTATTGCTATTTCGGATTCACAGGTGCGCGCATCATATGTCACCGGGACTAAATTCTGCCAAGGGCGTGGGCAAATGATTTTGCTGGCGGCCAAGATCGAGAGCGCGCGCAAAAAGCGACACCTCTCGCGCGGCCCTGCGCCCCTCGGTCATATGTATACCGAATATCACAATTATACGAATGCCCGACGACGAGCGGGGGTAATAGAGCGGCAGCCGACACGCGAGCGGCGTTTCCGGTTCAGGGGCACGCGGCCAAAATGACAAAATAGCCGACGCTCGCGCACGCGAGATGCGCTTAATAATCGCGATTGTGATCCTCGTTCGGGCTGTTTGACAAAGCCTCCCCCGCCGGTCGTTGGGCGCCGGCCATACGGTATTAGCAAGCCTGCCAGGGGGAGCGAAAATTCGGCCGTGTACACTTAACTGGTCGGCTGGCGCTTTATACGCCGCGGTTAACCGCCACGGCGCCATCCGAATGAGCCGCTGCCGCTCACTGTGTGATTATGTACACCACGCTGTGTGCGGCCGCGACCGATGAAATGATTTTTAATGAGCATTTTAATCGCGCGATTCGCCGTTCCTCGGCCGACGGGCCGTCCTTTGAATTATATCCTTCGTTTTATACGACCGACTCGTTCATAGCTCACTTGTTTTTTTTTCTATTGTTGGCAAAAAAAAGTAGGAAAATTTTGCGGATAGAAATTTAATGACAGTATCTAGGCGAAATACTGCATCGACGAGTTTCCGATGTTTTATGCCTGTGCCTACACCGAGAGAAATCTATACTATAAGTAACAACTATAAATTTAGTAACAGTTTGGACCACCTATCACTTATAGTATAGAATAAGGTGAAAAAATATAGTTATTTTGAATATAAAAATATAGCTGTTTTTACTATTTAGTTAGTGTTCTTCACTAAATTTGTATTATATCTTACTATGAACTTGGTGCGCAATACTATAAATCTCTATTATCTGAAAACAAACCATACACAATTAATGTTGAATAATTACCCGCAGCATTGTGTATTACTTATTTATTTTAATCATCATTTAGACCAACCACTTCGTAAAGCTTCAGAACTACAGAACAATTTTTTATTTCTAATGGGAAGCTTCAATATTTGAAAATTTGGGGAAAACTATAGTTAAACTTACTAGAAATGTGGCCAAATTTACAAAACAATTTGTCAATCTTACTAAAAGTATAAGAAATATAGTTGGCATAACTAAATCCATATAGTCGAGACGTATAGTTAATTTCACTATAACAAAATATCGATTCCACAATAAATTTAGTATTTCTTACAAGAAAATAAATTGAAAGTACCATTTTTCATCATATTATGTGACACAGTAGATTTTACAAAGGCGATTTTTCTCAGTGCAGCGAACGCCTAGACAGAGCATCAACTATGTATAAAAAATATATTAATTAATAAATTAATGTTTCTTAACCATTATTCAGAACGAGGGCTTATTCTTAAGTATCTTTAAATATATTCAACAAAATTTTCAAAAAGTCGTCCTATACCCTCTAGACATAATTCATGCATAATTTCTCAAAGTCGCGCTTGTGTCTAGACGATGTATGAGAATCGAGAGAACGCTTTGATAAATCGTAGAACAATTTCCAACTTTAGATCGTTGATATATCGATTTACATACAGTGCAATTCTAGTATACTAGAATATATATATCGGTATACCGATTCAGAAGTTTCTCTTACTATACACGTTTCAAAATTAGACTATTCTATTTTCACGAGCGAGTTTTAGGACACGCAGGTCTTCCGATATTCTCCCGACTCTATATTCATCATGTCAATAAATAAATAAAGCATCACCCGTCGACATTATTTATCGAAATATTCAAAGTCACGTTGGAAATTCACTGGCGATCTTCAATTCATTAGGACAAAGTTAACCTCGACTGGTCATCAACATTTTTGAATAGTTACGCAATTTATGAGGAGATATATCGTGCCATTGCAAAGATAAATTCATTAAAAACTTAATAAAACAAAATCGAAAATTGAGAAAAACTCTTGAAGGTTATAGAATAATGTCCTCCATACTGTGATTGAGTTTCTGGGATTTCGGTATTAATCGAGACGTTCCAATCCAAATGCTGTTTATCCATTTACTCTCTCTTGACCTTCATAATTTATTACGTCCGCGCGAGTATCATTAACACTATAAAGTATTTACCGCATCCTATCTGTATTTATATACAAGTGCGCACATGGTCTGTGTGTATTCCATCATGAGAAGTTTGCGAGTAACGTATGGATCACATGCATTCGTATTATTTAATAGCTTCTCCCGAATAAAGCGCATTTGACCAGGTTCATGAATGAATGGCAAATATTTATGCAACAGTTATTAATTGAGCTGGGGAATATGAGGATGAAGTATTTTTGTCTATAGCACAAGGGGAAATGAAAACATCTATTCTAAAAATACCTACAACACCTCTAACACAAATTATTGATAAAATCGGATTAATTTGTTGTATGGCGAGGAGAGGGAAATTTTACCTTCTCATATTCGTTATCACAAGTACGCGTTGCACTGACAATCATGAAACAATAATACATTGTGTAACGAGCGCGGAAAGTTGCCAATTGCACACGCGGGCTTGTATTGTTAGTGCACGAGCGCAGCGAGTGCGACATGTCGCCCAAGTATGCTATTGGCAACTATACCGTGCGAGTTGCTCATACTATTTTTCATCACGGGCATAAAAAATGATGTATCGCGTGGTAGTTTCGTGGATGCAAAATGGGTGATTGTGCACTCCGTTAAAAAATGACACTATGGCAACGGAGTACACAATCGCTCATTTTGCATCCCCGAAACTGCTACGCAATATGTCAGTTTTCGTGCACCCGTGATGAAAATAAACTAATTTGGTCGTTTACGACGTACAAACGTCTAGGACTTACTGTTTTTGAGATTATAACAGCTGCTCAAATGTATTGGAATTCCAAAGTGTTTGCGGCACCAGTTATCGGATCAGCCAATGTTAGAATTGCTATCGATTATACGATGCCCAAATAACTACGAGATAATTATCTCGTATGAAATAATAGCCTAGAAGAGTAGTTGTACGCATCGATTTTTGTGCCTATAAAATTCGATTTCATCCACTAGTGCATTTGCCCAATTATCATAGTACTAGTGCGTCAAATCGGATTTTACGCACTCAAATCCGTAGATCAGTTATTTTTATTGGGAACAGTCGTTTTGAGAACAATTTCAGATTTTGAGAGTTATTCGTTCAGGGAATATCATGAAATCGTGATCGCGGTTGTCCGAATGAACGGGTCGAGTCCGGTAACTGGTGCGTTTCACTTCATTATGCGATCAACATGCTCGACGGGATGCCTCACAAATAATCGAGTAAGATCTGTCAAAAAATACTTGACAAAGTTCTATTCTAAAGATAATCACCCAATGAAAGTGTCGAGAAACTGTAAGCAGATTACGACTCGTGCATCAAAATTGTATATTATCAGATTAATATTCATGGTCTCGATACGGTGATATTCGACGAATAAGAGCATCAGACGTGGTGGAAATTCCCAAAGAATCCATCCTTCAATCCTGTCTCTGAGACAATGAAAAAATCGATTCATTCATACACAGAGCTCTCTGTCAACGGTCGATCAAGCTGCTGAACATCGAGCGCGACATCCGAAAACGAATCGAATCAACTTTCCCCACGGGACACAAGAAATCTACAAATAGCTAGTCGTGAATTAAGCATCCGATCGATTGGAAGAAGCTACACAAATTGTTCATTGCAGTCCGGAATCGCGGGGGAAGCCACCGCGAACAAATGCCACCCCCCCCCCCCACGCACACTCGTCCCTTAATTGACACTTGGAGCGTTGGAGGGAGGATTCGTCACGAGGCGGCGGACCTTAACGAAGCGTCTTTTTTCCCCCAGCACTGGCCCTCGGAGTGGCTATTCAACGCTTTGCAAAGTAGTCGACTCGAATAAATCAAGCTGAAATCAGCTGGGAGGAGGAAAGCGCGTCAACGATTGCGGCCGGCAAACTCGCTCTTTCGACTCATCCTTCCATCTGCTCCTCTCCCGCTCCTTTCATCTTCGCCGCGGCTGCTTCTTTAAACATTTATAGTTTTTTTTTTTGCGTAGCGTTTCTTTGCGAGTGTGCGGGCCGAAAACGAGAGAGAGAGGATAATTCAGGTGCGCTATTTAGCAAATCTCATAAGGTTCGCTGCTCTCAGTCGGGCAACGGCTTTCGCTGCTGATGAGATCTGGATTATTTTGCGCGCCGCTCCGATTTATATACGCTGCTCGCCTTTTGTAAGTAGTGCACTCATCTCGATGGGAGTAGCTGCAGAAGCGGGATTAGATCGCGCAGTACTGGAAATGCTCCATCGCCGACGTGCCACGTCCCCTTTATTACACATACATATATATATGTTTATATCGACAAGGTTCACTTTTGCCTTTTTTTCCTGTCTTTTCTTCCTCTTCGAGTAAGGCGACGTGATTAATTGGTCCCGGCTGTATATCGATCGATCCAACGTAATTGATTTATGGCGATTCAATTAGGAAATTCAAGATGAATACTATTATTGAGAATATTGGATTTCGATATTCTAATAGACTCTCTCTCTCTCTCTCTCTCTCTCTCTCTCTCTCTCTCTCTCTCTCTCTCTCTCTCTCTCTCTCTCTCTCTCTCTCTCTCTCTCTCTTGGGAGTCTCGCCCTATTATGAAGATACACAAGAGATAAGGCAGCTCGAATCACACTAATTTGAACTCGCCTCTTCCATCTCTTGTCAACGGCCAGCCGTCAATTTTGTTATCCGTGTAGTTTTGCGCGATGGACTGGAGAGGCTGGCTCTCGACCATACGAGCTTTATTTTATGAAATTCAATCAAAGTGATTTACATGGGCTTGTTGAAAACCAAGCTTCTACGGCAAATAAGCATCTACGTTTACGCGAGTGTGTTTTTCAGCCGTGAAAGAGCCGGCCGATTGTCAAATATTACAAAACATCGAAGATAATTTTATCTCGTCTCGAGCCGAGATCAAAATCATCCTCGACACTCGGAACTCGTTTCGAATCGAATCGAAATACGATGGGATACCCTCATTTGGGGAGGTGGAATGAGCCTCGGCCGTGGATTATTTCTCGACACACAAGGAATAGCAATCGAATCGCGAGGAGGAGAAAAAAAATGAGAATAAATGATATTCTCCGAGTGGTAGAGTGGGAAAACATTGATTTTACGGAAATCGAGACTTGCGACTCTTTGCCGAGCAGCCCCGGGGCCACGCGGGATCCGCCGTTTGATCACTCGCTCCCCTCCTCCCGTCTCTCTCTCTCTCTCTCTCTCTCTCTCTGCTCTGCTCTGATGCATAAAGGTGAGAGAGAGAGAGAGAGAGAGAGAGAAGATGGACCTCGGTGGAATCCTGTCTGGCTTATTTTCTTATCTCGCGGTGGCTCCTTCGCTCTTCATTTCTATTTTTGTTTTCCCTCGGCAGCTCGCGCGTATATATATTTATAGATACGATATTGGCGCTGAGAGATATACTCGATATGCGAGAGAGCGAGAGCGAATTCGGCAGGAGAAGAATTCACCTGGCGCGCTGATCGTACATCAAGCGGGGGCTTTGATCTCGCGCATTTTTTCTCCGCGTTCACTGGTAACTTATTGAATTTCTCCCACGCCTATCGGTGTTCGAGTGAAAAGTCACGGGGATCTTCTCTCTGTCGGTGAGTTTGGCGCGGAGAGGAGGATCTTTCGGGGGATATATGCGCGATGACTCGAGGTGTCGGCCGATTTAACATCGCCGGCTTGTGTTGACCATATTCTATTCTACCAATGCAAGTCAGTGACTTCCCTGCTAGCCTCTTTTTCTTTCTTCCTGTTCAAATCTGTACTTGGGGTCTCGAGACTGATGAGCCACGAGACACGAATCTCTGGGCGAAATAACGATTTTTCTTGTTACGAGAGTAGGAGGTACGAGAAACTGTTCAGTAATAATAGCCCACGATATTTTCTTTTGCCCGAGATAAAGATGATAAATATCACTTCTTTTCACTCGGGCGTCAGATAAGGCCAAGACGAGAAGACTCACTATTTTCTCGAATTTATACATCTTCAAATTGTTTGTCAACAGGAGATTGTTACAGCTTGTTGCGCAACTGAGATCATGATTCTCGGAAATTAAATTTTTTCCCCCAAGAACCCGCAGTCTCCGTCGCGAGAAAGAAACGGTAATCCAAGGTGCTTTATTATTCGTTATGAAAAGATTCTTCTCGCTCATTGTGTCCATCGTGAATGCGAAACAAATTGCTCGGTATACCTATCTTATCTAGTTACGTAACAATAATTACCGGGTTCGTGATGGGAAAATCGTTTCGAATTCCAGACAGGTCTTTCTCGAACTGGCACTCAAGGTTAATGTTAGAAATCATTCGCGTATCATCATATTTTCATCTAAATTCAACGAGTCTCAAGTGGTGACACACACACACCCACACACACTCACGTGATCCCGAAAACATCACCGGCAACAGGTAGCACCACGAAGTGACAGTACAAAAGATCGCAAGATAACTAAAGCAAATAATCACATTTGCGATTGTCGATTGTAGATCGTTCGACTATGTATAGAAATTCACTAGAAGATTAAGTCAATACAGATCTAACTGTAGATGATCCTAACCTGATGAACTGTAGATGATACAGATCTAGATGTATGATCTTCTATCTAAGATAGAATATCACACTGAGAGACCTCTACGTCAATGATTAGTGTGCATTGCTACAAAAATTACCGTACTAGTAGGGGAGCTGGTGGTAAAAAACTCTTTGGTTTAGTTATGGCTAGTTTTTGGATATGATGCAGTGTGAAGGGTGTACATGAGTCAGCACCCACTCGCGAGGTCTGGTGACGTCGCGTTTTGCGGGGGCGCGCTTCGACGTATGTCAAATTATGATATGCGCTGAATATGATTTAGTTATAGCTCAAAATCGTTTGTAAACTTGTTCATGATATAGCAAAACACAAGAAAGCAGTCAGACCGCATAAGCGTGTTGCGTGGCAAGTCAGCACCTCCGCTAAGTTGTCGTAAAAACGATGCGGAAAAATGAGTTAATTATGGCTGAAAATTAGATCTGACCAGTTTTTCGTGTTTTTTTTATATCATAAACCAATTTACAGCCAACTTGAAACTCCAACTAAATTATGTTCAGTGCTCATCATAATTTGACATACGTCGAAGCACGCCCCTGCCAAACGCGACGTCACCAGACCTCGCGAGTGTGTGCTGACTCATGTACACCCTTCACACTGCATCGTATCCAAAAACTAGCCATAACTAAACCAAAGAGTTTTTTACCACCAGCTCCCCTACTATACTATCGGTAAGCGCTCATTCGGTTGACATAACCCGGCTATCTGCAGGTGGCTTCTGAAAAAATATCGGTGACACGATAATTTTTAAGGTTTTACGGTAAATTTGATAGAGACCACGTGATCGTATAGAAATGTTTTTGTTGTGTCTGCTGCAGTTGAGTTGTAGGTTAGGCTGATTGAATGCGTGAAAAGGAACTAACATTCTGCACAAAGACTAAAAATGATAGATTAGATGATATGATGCAGTACCATATTGCTCTTGATTTGCCGATAAAGCCACTCAAATGTGATTTTGAATGCATGTTTTGAACCGCGTTGACAGCTAGGCTAATCAGATGTAAACAATGTAACATACGTGGTCACTAACAAATTTACCGTAGAAATCTTAAAATTATTGTGCGCCGGTACTATTTCTGCGCCACCTGGAAATAGTCAGATTATGTCAATCGGATATGCGTTTACCGATAGAACGGTAATTTTTATAGGTATATACACTAATTATTAACGTAAAGGTCTCTTAGTGAGAGATGATGTATGCATACATCTGGATTGAATTTTTTTCGTGAACCTTATTGCTAATATAGCCGAGTATTAGTAAGGCTACTAGTGATAGTCAATTGATTCAACTTCCTTCATTAGGGCTACTATTACAACTTGAAACATCAGTTTCCGAAAGCCCTTTATGAGCAACTGGGCAGCCAATGTGCCTTCCTAGCGATTTTTCGCAAAATTGACTATGACAGAATTTGAATCTCATAATTTTGCGAACGACGTATTGAAAGGTAGTTGAGGAGTTATCAGGAACCACCGATACAACTATCGTCCATCTATATTTTCACCCATTCAATACGTCAATCAATAAAATTTATCAGAATCGGACAATGTAAAATTTGGGTAACAAATACGGCTCCATAGTAATTCAACTCTCTCACGTGTCCCAGTATGGTTGACTTTTATCGGATTATATGTATATTCACCATCTGACACGTGTTCAAAATCGACTTACATTGATACATTCATCGGTTTAGTAATTATTCATGGATTGTGAATATTTGAGGTATATCCGAGTATTGCTTTCTCAAAGAGAAAGCTTTGTGACGGGGCAAAAGTCGACCCCTCGAATCAGACTTCGGGACGTTGATTTCAACCGGAACGCGAAAAAAGTAGAGAGTGAAATTTGAAACGATTGTAGAACAGCGGTTTTTAGTGTAAAAATTTGATACTTTCAACATAAACCAAGGGCCATTGGTGCCCAGACAGCAGACGGAGTACGAAATATCAAGTGGGCCTTATCTTTCGCTCTATATATCAGAGAAACAAACGCGTCCGTGGTGGTGCCGGAGCGCGTATATCACAATTGCACGTCGCGAGTCGCTGGTATTATACGGAGAGTTTGAAAGTTGCAGGAACGTCGTGGTGGTCACACCAAACGCATATCAGAGCTTTGAAATTCAAAATCGGAATTATACATTTTCGGGTGAACGAAAAAGAGTATTGCGAATTTCCGCCGAAACAAATTTCCTCGCGAATGTCTCGTGACTCCAGCCTAATCCCAGATACATAGCCAACTGGAAAATTCATCGAGTCGGTCGTCTTTAATTTAGCGCGTAGCCGCATCGGACAACTCTCGCCTCGTATAATCACGTCATGAAATTACGGCGCATAGGCCGCGGCGTATAACGGTGGGAGCGAGGGAATAAGTTACACGCGCGAGGTGGGCGGATACATCGCGGCCGCATTCATCAAATATCGCTCTGTGGCTGGTGAGCCGCGATTACACCGCGTCAATATGTCGCTCGACTCGTCAACAGCGCCGGCAAAAATACCGAGCGCCAGTTGGGAAATGCACGTCAAAAAAAAACGCCGCCGCGTGAAAATACAGGGAGTGACCGCGGCCGAGAACATCGAGATGCGACGTGTATACTCCTCCCCTGTTTCCCCGACACCCCGTAATTCAATAATATATCCCCCGGTTATTTTCGATCGGGCATTTACGTCGACGCTGCACACAATTCGCCCATCAGTCGGTGCAGCGTCACTCTCAACTCATCGTCGCATCACTGTCCTCTCTCTCCACGTCTCCCCGGACAGATGTACGAGCCGACTCGATACACGCGTCCTATGTCACGCGATACTCAATTTATCGATAATCTTGTCTAAACATAGATCAGACGTGTGCATCTACCGTAACCCCGTCATCCAATCATTCATTCATTCGCTTGGTTCTCTCGTCCACGGTTGCAACTGATTAAATTTAAATTCTCAATTAAATTGCCTCACGTGTTGGTTGGTTCCAAGATTCGGGGAATGCGTGTGACGAACGTCTTCGATGAGATGATTAATTCCCCCCACGATTCATACATATGTCTTCAATTATACGTGGTGGTGAGATATCATGGGCGATTATCCTTCCTTAAAAAAGTGATGTGAAGCCTCGCTTCCGATGATTTGATTGGCTGAGACCAAACCATGAGACATGTAGTGTATAGAGTCAGTATAGAGACTGTAGGTAGAGTACAGACTACAGAGATGTCTTTATGGTATGGTTAGGTTAAGGTAGGAGACATTGCAATGGAGAAGGATCAAGTGCATCGTGCAGGCTCGCTCTTTGCATCTAGGCTAAACTGCAAATTCGAGGTTTTGGATCTACTTTTTGAAAAGATATCAGAAGCTGGATAAAAATGACACGCTCGTATACGCCAGGTATCTAAATGTATATATATATATATATATATATATATATATATATATATATATATATATATATATATATATATATATATGTATACATTCCGAATTTCATGAAGCATATGATGCGGAACCAAAGTAAAGGCGCGCAAAGCGCGTATAAAATGCACTAGTTGTAATATATCGCTGATGACTCAGCGCGACTATTAGACACATCGTCCTTTCCATCGATCCTCCTGGTGAATTTTGTCTTCCCTATATCTTTATGGAAAAGAATCATTCGTTTGATTCGTTCTCGTGTTGTGCGATTTATTTTTCATGCAAATTAATGGAAATTGATTTTCACCCTGTTCGGCTAACCCGAAACTACATTTGATTTGTTGGAACTGTGTGCTTTGCAATTTCTAACCTGGATATTTTGGTGAAGAGATAATACGAGCTACAAGACCATGCGGGGACTGGGTTAAAAACTTGATACGAGAACTCGGTCACCAGTGGAATTTTCGCACTACACGGCTTTACGGGATGAATAAGAATAGATTTTAGTTGGGGAGACTAATGGGAGAATTATTCAATTGATACAGGTGTTGAGAACAAATGAACATATTTTGTCTAACTTTACTCGCAAGCGATGAAATCTCAAATTTGTTTCAACTAAAAACCAAACGACACTTGCTCCATCGGATTTGATACTCGACTATTCAAATCACGTACGCGAATAATATAAACTTGGATCGCATGTGGGGAAATCAAATGAATATCATTTGTAAATTGTTTCATATTCGACATCAGCCAATAACGTTGCATAAACAACACTCGGAGCTAATGCCACATTTGATTTCACATATGTAATAGCACTGCACGAGTAACAACTGATTTTTCTAATTAAATTCTCGAAATTGGATTTTCGATACAATCATCAATCACACATTACCCACATCATTTGCATCGATAGTTTCACTTTAAATCAAAACAAGTGAACGATGCTCGTTAACCATTTTGTCCGGATCATCAAGCTACATCGCGAGCCGCATTCCCGTGGAGCGGTAGAAGAAGGCCCAATTGTGGCCCAATCCCTCCTTAGTCAAACGAGTTCGGCTCTGCCCTCGCGCGTGAGTTTCTCACCTATAGGCACTCAGTGCGCGGAGATATCCGACGAGAACAATAATACACATCCGAAGGTATCCCACCCACCCCACCGTAGAATTTCACCATGGCCGCATACATCTTTTCGATTCTACCCTATCGCGATGCCTCTTACGAAAAAAGACACGGGTCGCAATTATTCTCCCGTGAAGAAAAACGAACAAATAGTTTAAACCACAATCGAACTGTATACAAGACTCGTTTTTTTTTGTTAAGTACCTACTGATTTTAAGCTTCCATTCCATATTTTCTAACTTTGTAAAATTCTTGGGTGTGTAACATGTGTCTTTCTTCGCGGGCAGATTGAGATGTGTCTTTTTTCGTGAACAGAATGCGAGATGTGTCTTTCTTCATAAGAGGCATCAATACATCCTCATATTATACATCCTCGAGTGGTCCGTACAAGCTGCTCGTTAAGCCTTGCCTGTTAACGACCGGCAGGCAAAAAAAAGATACAACGAAATAATTGACCCCTCTCCAAAATCCTCGACGACGCTGCACCATCCACGTGGGAAAGTCGGGACAAATTAAAATGCTTACTCGCGTTGTAACTCGGGTGGAATGCGGAGGCGCGAGGCTCCTCGACAAAATGAAAATTGCAATAATGAGGGATACGAGAGGCTCGATACAGCCGGACACGCGGCTCCTTTGCCGCATTTCCCACCCGCGTGTGCCTTTTCACTCGACCGAAGGACGTCGGCCCAGCTGTATGTGTGAGTACGCGGCCCCGGAATACACATATACAATTATATACAAGCGCAGCTCGCGAAAACGTTGATTAACTTTAATTATACGAATAATACGCGTGTATGGGTACGCGGCGGCGCGTATACATACATCGCATTGATTCGGCGCGCGCGCGGGTACACGCGCGTCGAGCAATTAGTGAAAATGCGAATTTATGAAATAATAATGACACGGTGGGGCCATCGGAGGACGGAAAGAGGAGCTCTCGAAGTGAAGAGCTCACATCCTTATCGATATTAAGTATTGCCTTGTTCCCTCTCTCTCTCTCTCTCTCTCTCTCTCGCGCGCGCGCGCTTTATTCGCGGCGCACACGCGTTATTGTGCGCCAAACGAGCGCGCGCGGCCCGATTTTTCATCCTCGCGCGTCAACCCTGTTTTTTATTTCATCCTTTTTTGTTGCAGGCGGAGCTTTTCAGCCGGAATTTGTGAAACCTCTTGCGAATTTGACAATTCCAGTCGGCAGGGACGCTATATTCACGTGTCTCGTTGAGCACTTGGGTGGTTACAGGGTGAGTTTTTATCGCTACCGCGTATACCGCGTACTCTTCGCGGTGCGCAGCTCTTTTTTACCCCCTAGCTGTTTATAACTTCATTAAAAAGCCTTGACGCGACCCGAGAATACCGCGGTGAAAAATGCTTATTGCCATTATTATTTCAGGCCTCTTGTTTGCCGCGGTATGTCCAAACGAATTCACCCGTGTTGTACACAGTGAGAAACGAATCCAACAAAGCCCGTATATAAGCCTCGTTGTTGATCGAACGGTTTTTCCACGCGCGACGAATATTATTATTTTTTTCGTCTTGTTAAAATTCACCAACTCAACGTTTTCTCGAAAGAGTCCGCTTTTCAATTCTAATATAACAGACCGGCAGACGGAGATTTTTAGATTCAGGATTTTTAGACAGGAATCCGAGATAATTCCTATATGTAAGTTTAATTATTCTGTCAATTTTCAGTATTGACAATAATATTTATTAGTTTCATTTTTCTCGTGTTCGGTATGCTTCGCAAAGTGAAACAAGCAGGGCGATAATATCAACGCGTTGCTCTTTGAAAGTCCGACACGAGAACAAACCTCCTGGAGGACGCCACGATCCGTCGTTCGCGAAGTCACGCAAGAACTCTGCTATGTCCGCTCTTTGAAATCGGATAAATACCAATTTGCAGGCCAAGCTGGAGCGTATCAAAATTAATGATGATTTTTCTTCTGTCTCTGTCTGTCTTGCACGCGTCGCTCATTAATCCGGACAGGTGGGCTGGGTAAAAGTGGACACAAAGGCCATCCAGGCGATTCACGAGCACGTGATAACTCACAATCCCCGCGTCTCCGTTTCCCACGGCGACCACACGACCTGGAGCCTGCGAATCAAAGGGGTCCAGAAAGACGATGAGGGACTCTACATGTGCCAGATCAATACGGATCCGATGAAAAGCCAGGTACGCCTCGGATAGTCTTTCTCTCTCTCTCTCTCTCTCTCTCTCTCTCTCTCTCTCTCTCTCTCTCTCTAACTAGTACTAATGAGTTGGTCATACACTTTCACGCTTGCACATATTCATATTTGTATTTCAATCGCGTTATTCATTCGGCAAATGTAACGAGGATTCTTAGGTTTTACACTCGCGAGGACAATTGTAAAATCCAACACGGTATTATATTTTTCTCCGATGGGACGAAATAAATGACGTTGCAACTTCGAGAAACGATGGAAATTAGTTACGCCATGGAGTAGGAACTAGCAGTGGGTTGTTTTTATAAGTTTTCATTCGATTCTCTCGTCGTACCCGTGAGCACGGGAAGCGAGTCTGAACTTGTTGTCATCGAAGTTTAACCTACTCCTCGCGAGCAGCTGAAAATCTCAAAGTTTCATACACGTGATTACTGTCAATAACAATGCAACGTTGTGCAGAAATACACCGATTTTTTTTCTAAATGAGATATCAACAAACTAACAGTACTCAGTAGCATTTACATACGATTTATTTTAATCCTTTCTTTTTCGTATTCGATTTGCCACAATTCCTCTGGCTCACAGCGGAGCGAGTTTTTATTATTGTTTGTCCCCCATAGTCGCAATGCCAATCCACCTCAAACGCGACACGAGACCCGTATATTCGATGTGTTTGCATCACACAACTGGCCCAGTTGTATTTCCGGAACCAACGAGCCACGCACAGTGAAATTCGATGCACTTGGCAAAAATCAAAGGTGTGCACGCCGGGAAACTCTGAGCAAGAGGTCGAGAACCTTATCCACGGAGCCACCGTGACTCTTCATAATAACCTGCCAATACGAGACTTCGAAAATCTTTTTAGCCTCACACGGAGACAAGTTATACCGAGTACCAAGGATCGTACCGTCATCATCGTTTTTCTTTTTTGCTTTCTCAAAGAGAAAGCTTTGTAATGGGGCAAAAATCGACCCACCGAATCGGACCTCGGGACCTCGATTTTCGTAATCTACGGGTCGAAAAACATGGAAATCCAAAAGTGTCTGTATGTATGTGTGTGTGTGTGTATGTATGTATGTGTATAACGTTTTTTTTCGTCCACGATAACTCTCGAAGAAATGGTCCGATCTTCTTGAAATTTTGCACACAAGTTAGTCGCGGCAAAATCTCGGCCGAGTTCAATTTTCAGCGAAATCCGTTGTTTATTTCTCTAGCAACCGTTGCTAAGGTGTAAAATTTTTCGTTTCTTTTGTCTGGATAACTTTCGAAGGAATCGTCCGATCTTGCTGAAATTTCGCACACCGGTTATAGTCCTGGAGCTAGCCCCCTTCCCGTTGGCCAGAGGAGGTCCCCGGTAGATAGATAGTGAATCTTATGTATTTTTTTCCGTAGAATCCGAATTTGTTGGTTTGAAGTCTGTAAAACTGGTACAATTTGTTTAAACCGCGATTGTTTAAACAAATAAGATAATAACACTTTTTTGGTTCGGAAAAATTTTTTTCATAAAATTTAGCTCATTTAAAGAAGAAAAGTTCCTATGCACCATCCATGAATAATGCTTGTATCTAAAGTTATAAATTATCACAAGTTGAAAAATACCACTTTTCGGTGGTCTTTGTTGCTCTGTCATGGCAACAACAATAAAATATTTAAGAATCTGAAGGTGTTTTCTAATGCAGTTTTTAACGTAGAATCCGAATATAAACTTGGTTTTTCCAAAAACAGCGAGGGAAGCCGAATAATCAATGATTCATCTTGCCATGTTTTAGCTCATTATTGCTTGACTCCCTCTACTGGACTAATGCACTGAATATCATAACCATGGGCTAGTTATGAATAAACGAATATTTTCTTATGTATTTTCTCCCGTAGAATCCGAATTTGTTACTTAGAAGTCTTTAACAACAAGTCTTTAACAAGCATTATTCATGGATAGTGCATAGGAAATTTTCTTCTTAAAATGAGCTAAATTTTAAGAAAAAAATTTTTCCCGAACCAAAAAAGTGTTATTTTGCTATTTGTTTAAACAAAGTGTATGGCTTTTACAGACTTCAAACCGACAAATTCGGATCCTACGGGAAAAAATACATGAGAAAACATTCGTTTATTCATAATTAGCCCATGGGTATGATATTCAGTGCACTAGTCCAGAAGCGGGAGTCAAGCGATAACGAGCTAAAACATGGCAAGATGAATCATTGATTATTCGGCTTCCCTCGCTGTTTTTGGAAAAACCAAGTTTATATTCGGATTCTACATTAAAAACTGCATTAGAAAACACCTTCAGATTCATAAATATTGTATTGTTGTTGCCATGGCAGAGCAACAAAGACCACCGAAAAGTGGTCTTTTTCAACTTGAGATAATTTATAACTTTCGATACAAGCATTATTCATGGATGGTGCATAGGAATTTTTCTTCTTAAAATAAGCTAAATTTTAAGAAAAAAATTTTTTCCGAACCAAAAAAGTGTTATTTTGCTATTTGTTTAAACAATCGTGTTTTAAACAAATTGTATGGCTTTTACAGACTTCAAACCGACAAATTCGGATTCTACGGGAAAAATTACATAAGAAAACATTCGTTTATTCATAATTAGCCTATGGGTAAGATATTCGGTGCATTAGTCCAGTACCGGGAGTCAAGCGTATAATGAGCTAAAACATGGAAGGTGAATCATTTGATTATTCGGTTCTTCTCGCTGTTTTTTGGAAAACCCAAGTTTATATTCGGATTCTACGTTAAAAACTACATTAGAAAACACCTTCAGATTCTTGAATATTCTATTGTTGTTGCCATGACAGAGCAACAAAGACCACCGAGAAGTGGTATTTTTCAACTTGTGATAATTTATAACTTTAGATACAAGCATTATTCATGGATGGTGCATAGGAACTTTTCTTCTTAAAATAAGCTAAGTTTTAAGAAAAAAATTTTTCCGAACCAAAAAAGTGTTATTATCTTACTTGTTTAAACAATCGCGGTTTAAACAAATTGTACCAGTTTTACAGACTTCAAACCAACAAATTCGGATTCTACGGAAAAAAATACATAAGATTCACTATATATCTACCGGGGACCTCCTCTGGCCAATGGGAAGGGGGCTAGCTCCAGGACTATTAGTTGTGGCAAGATCTATCACGAGTTCAATTTTCAGCAAAATCCGTTGGTTATTTCCCTAGCAACCGTTCCTAACGTGTTTTCTCACAAATCCTTATGAGTGCTCATTGGGGCAAGCCGGAAAATCAGTTTTAAGTCACACTCGATGGCCAAGGACACTGAATTGTTCTATTTTCTCCATAGCAACCGTTGTTTACTTCCCTAGCAACCGTTATGAAGGTTGGAAATTATTAATTCAAGATCTATTTCCATCATTTTCGACGGCAAAGGACACAAAATCTTCCCAATTAGCTCCTTAGCAACCGTTGCTCACCGCCCTAGCAACCGTTGCTAATGGGGAAAAAAATTGATGTAAGTTTCGTTTCCAGTATTTTCAACGTACTATAGAGAAAATTGGGAAAATTTGGTGTCTTTTGCCGTCGAAAATGATCAAAATAGATTTTGAATTGATCATTTCCAACCTCAGCCGTCGAAAATGATCAAAATGAGTCTTCGAGTTTGCTAAATACGGACTTAAGGGCAGGACGGATCGATTTTAACCACCATTAAACCGTATGACAGTCACAAGATGAATTGATCGAAAAATTAAGCAGGTCTAAATGTCTCGCATCGTGTATAACCTAGAACCGTTTGCTTTGTTGCATTTGATCAAATAATAAGAGAGCCCGGGCAGACATCAACACTCGCAACATAGTTTGGTCAATTGAAAAAGAACGACACTTTACACAGTCACAAAGATACGAATTGAATTGATTAAATAATTTTTTTGTAATTTTTGAAAAATAGATGATAGTATCTCCGGTAGTGGAAAGGTGAAAATACAGGTTTGGGAAGCGTTTGTCGGTGATATTGAAGCCTCTTTGAGAAAGCATACTGCTAAGGCACTTGGAAGCGGTTATTTATTTTTCTCACGTGTGATCATTCTCACTATTGATCTCACGTTCTTGTCGCGAGAATGACTTTTTGCCACACAAGCGTATAGAATAAAAGTTTCATTTGAAATGCCGGATTATTCCTTCAGGAACAAGGTCGAGACAGTGGACTTTATTGTGAGACGGAAATATTTTTGAAAACAGGCTTTTATGTGAATCATTATAATGAGAATAAAGTAATCGGGATGAAACAATTTTATCCTGAAAATCTTCGTGAAAACGCAAGTTACTCAACCATGAATGATGAATGTTACCCTATTGCTCTTTAACGGGAGGACATTGAGGATTTTTTTCATATTATAAACGTAATTTTATTGTCTTTATTAATCCGCTCGAAAAGCATACTTCCAAAAATGTTTTTTCCTAGTGATTTTTCGCCCGAGGAAACATTTTTAATTACATGATTCTCGTTAGCTTCTCGTAGTAGAGCAAATACAATCGTTGCGCGAGTCTGTGTTTTGGCGCGCCGTAACGAACAACGTGTTGCTGAATTTTTTTTTTGTTTCCCCGGCAGTCGTCGTCGCGCCACTCGTATTATTCCGCGAGCGCGCGTTACGAAAATTTGTTCCTGCTCGATGTCGGCTTAATAGAACCATTTCACCCCGAATTGCACAAAGAGCCAAAGGCGTGAGAGCGAGATAGGTATATACGTATATACAGGGAGGAAGTAAGAAGCAGTCGAGACAAGAGAAAAAGAGAGAAAGCCAGAGAGAGGATTAAATAAGTGGAGAATCGCACAAGGAGTGTAAAACGTAATTAGAGGCACAGTCGAGCGACTTTCGTTAATTAACGCGACGGAGTCGTAATAATTAAAGCATAAGTCGCGTTGTTGCTTTTCAGTTATGCGCAATAATATCAGCATTCGCTGCCTAACCATGGGCATTTTGTTAATTGAAAAGAAACTGCGATAAACCGGCGGCGCGCGCGAGCGACGTTTTCACAATTTAGTTTATTTTTCAATTGTATAACCGGCGTACTTTATTGTACGGGATATTTTCCAAGTCACGTGACGCGCAAGCAGCCGTCATTCCAAGTGAAACTTGTTCAATCGAGCGAATATCACCGACATATATGTGTATTACACTATGAGGAATCTACTCAACTTTTCGCCTTTGTCACGCGTATGCGTATAATATTCAATTTAATACCAATCGAGCGTGATTAACGCATAATCAAGTATGATTATATTGGGGAATTCAGTTATATCTTTTGTTATTTTGACCCGTACACGTTCGTTATGTTTACAAAAGTAAAATCAAAACTTGCATAACGAAATATCGATTGCTAAGCTCGATATAATGCCGCGCGCACCAAGCTTGATAGGTATATTACCATGTTAATGAATATATCGCCGGTGTGCAGAATCATTTGATAAAATATATTCATGTATTCCGTGCGGCAAACAGAGAGCAGGACACGAAGAAATCGATAGTGCGGCGATTTTCGAGTTCTTGTTTCGTCGACGCGCCCAGCCGCCAAATACGCGGGTCCGCGCGATATTTCGACGCGTATAATCAGTTCGCCGCGGCGAGGTTATTTCGCACTCGACCCGCGCGCACGTCCAGTGTGTATATCGATCCGAGGAAAATTACATCGCGCGAGTCTCGAGTTCTCGATAGAGGCTAATCGTATAATGACGTCGAGATGACGATCGTCTCGAAATGCACTACTCTGGAGTCAAAGCTCGGCAAAGACGAGCAAGAAGCATTGCTGAATAATTGCGTGATATTCCATTTGACGTTGGAACGTTGAGGGAAGGGGATAAATATGGATCTTCTTTGCCTTTGAGCGGCGCCGCGGGGCCAGGCAAATAAAATCCCCCCGCGGCGCTGGCCTCTCGAAAACGCTCAATTACAATCCGGCCGAGCGGTACACTCGTTACATCAATTTCCGCTTAATGCTGAGCTGTCGAGGTGGATCGCCACGGACGGAAAAAGAAAGAGGAGAAAATTGTCAATCAAGAGAAACGCGCTCGTCCGAATTAAACAAATTATCCCGTGTGAAAAGACGCTTAACGAAGCCCGGCCGTGTGTAGGCGCGCGGCCAACAAAGTACAACGACTGGACACACACAGAGCCGGGTGAAAAGCGGCCGGAACGCACTCGAAAAGACGAGGGCTCGCGACTAATGAAGTTCTGCGCTCCTTTTCACGTGCGCGCTAAACTTCCTCGGCCGGCAAAGGGTCTGGTGCTCCCCGCGGAGAGTAGGCAAAAGAATTTGCCCCTCCACCGGTGGATGGACCGAAAGACTTTTTCAAAAGCTACTTTGCCAGCGCGCCGATCGCCAAGGCGGACGCTCGTTACGGCGGCCCGCGCGCCGACTCTTATCACTTAGAACCCACTGCACGCGCCCCTCCGACCAGCTGCCTTTGCTCATCTCCTCCAATTTGTATATTACATCCAGCGCGAGTTTCTTCAACTTTGTCCCTTATATTCTTTTTCCTGTTTGCTCCTTATGACATTTCCTTATGCGAAAAGTGATGGGAGTTGACTTGTTCGGTTGATCGGTTCAGCCCAAATCACGTGACGCGTCGAGGAAAATGTATATCCTCGGAAATTGAAACGGTAGAAATTGCTTACACTATGAAAACAGTAAATATAAAACCGAAAAGTAGTTGAATTTCACAGTAAATTTTTACTAATTTGCCATTTTTGTCAGTTACTCAATTTTGCATTAAAAAATAATAGTTTTCAACTATTTCTGATTTAGAGAGTAGATTTAGATACAGAGCGCAGGTGGGAGAAAAATGGGGGCACTGAGTAAGGCTATCAGTTGTAGGATGAAGCGGTTAGGGACAAAGAAGATCTTTTTTCATCATAGGCCAGTCGGCTTCAATCAGTTTGATCAACAATCAGGTTCCAATGGCCGAACGTCTTTTTTCACAAGTCGAATAAAACATGAATATGCAGGTCTTAAATATGCGCATATCAAAATGAATTGATGATTATAGGTAAAAAAGGCCCATCGTTGAGTAGACTTAAAAATTGAAAACAATAATAATTAAAATATAATTTTCAGAAGTATAAATGTAGATCGCCAGTGCGGTGCTTCTGAATAAAGAACAGTACAGTACTTATTTAGCTTGGCATCTCCTTCGATAGGCATACAGGCTTGTCGAGATAGTAATTCTTTTGCATTATCTATTTCGTAATGTCTGTCGCCGGATGAATACACGACGTAACCGAGTAATTAAAAACAATTTTAGAATATCAAAAACCCTCCTTGACACGTGAAAAAGTGACGGAGAAATCAAATTCCGGTCAAAAGTGTCATACAAAATAATATCACGAGCGAAGAGATGAAACGTGCATTATGTAAGTTTCATTAAAATTCAGAATATTATGCATTGCAAAAATTCTCCAGTCTTATTATCCAATGAATAATATACGGTGTGCGCGACTTTACAATTATTCACTTTACAATGATTCGCAACGCCAATTGGCTATGGCATTTTTCCGGATCCGGACGAAGTTCAAGTCGGTTCTCATCGTAGACGCAGTGTGGATCGTATATATACGCATAGCAAAAAGTCGGACGATGAGCAGTGATGTTTTTGCAAAACGGTCGCACGGTATAAAACGACGACAGACGCAATTAGCCGCTAATAGTTATTTCGCGCATTCTCGAGCGGGGGGAGACATAACGCCACCAACATTTCGTATTCATCACGCGGCCCGCAATGTCTCCTGCATACATACGGCTATAATTACATGAGCCTCGGCCGCAATGGGCTGTTGAGCGTTTTTTGCCACCAAGTTTCAGGGCGGTGCAAGCCTCTCGCGATCGCGCCTTTGAATTTTCCTCCTCTACTCGAGCCTATAGAAGAGTCAGGCTTTCGGTGGGTCAATTTTGAAAATACCACACATCGAGAGCCGCGAATCCGAGGAACAAAGAGACGCGCGCTGCTGTACAGCCCATGAAATATTCGCCGGGTATCGGGTAGCGCTGGTATACGTGTGTATATACAGAGGAGGGTTAAAAATCGGCGACGGCACTCGCTCACCGGTGTCCATTTGAATATTAATTTATCAATTATCCGGGCTGAATATGGCCGGCCGCGCCCGACGTCCCGGCCAGATGGGATTTTGCAGGCGTCAGCGAACGCCCGCCACTGCACCTGTCGGTCACCTCGCTCCTCTCCACATAATAACTAATACACAAGGCGCAGCGGGACACACGCCGGTGCGTGCATATACCAGAAGCCACGGTAGCCCTCGCTCCTCCGTCCCCCGTCTTTCAGCCGTCCTGTCGCGGCCCAATATTTTTGACTCGTCGCGTCGGTCGTTTGGCACTGACGACTCTTGTTCGAGACCCCTCGTCAACGTCGTCATTTTTCATTCTACCCACCCCCCGCTGCCGTTGAAAACCGCGTCATCATTCGCTGCGGCTCGTAGGATTCGGCGTGTAATTTTTCGGCGTGCGTAATGACCACTAATCCAACGGATCGATGCCTGCTCTCGAAATTCCTTACATCGAAAATTTCACTGTAAGATTCAGTGAAACGTTTTTTCATTGCAGTAACGGTGGATTGTTCACTATACTGCGGTAAAATGTAACTACAGTGAATTTTAAATTATAAATATAAAATTATCGATTTCACCGTAAGTCACAGTGAGTTTTTACTGTAATACATTGAGTGACATTTGACTGAAACTTATACAGTGAATATTCACTGCAGTACAGTGAGATTTGACTGTAAGGAATTTAGAGAGTGGACCATCGTGGCGCATTGTCACCGGCGGGGAGAAGCGATTTTGGAACTTCCCTTCTTCGTACGTGATTAGCAATCGGTATCTTGCATACGGTGCCACAGTGTCTTTGGATCAACCTTGTGTATAAGGATCCCTTTGATATTCGCTTTCGAGGACTATTCACGAGATGTTGACAACCAATTTGAGATGATTATACACGGAAGGGCATAATGGAGCAGATCGGCAACTCGTCTAAGAGTATTATTCAAGTAGCTACTTGGAGTATGTGTCTGTGTGTTTCATTCTATTCTTGCTGAATAGAAATTCTCCCTTTAAATCGTTTGATCAACTAATGTAAATTATAAAACAATTCGGATCCATGTAATACATGGAAAATAACATGTACACGAGTTACGCAGTAATTTGAACTTTGGTAATGAAAACAGTGCGTATAAATTTTGAGAGGAGTAATCGATACAGACCAACTTTATTCAACTCAAATTAATTCGATCGACTTGTTTATCCTTGCTACTCTTACAAGCTCACAGTGAATAACTGCTGTATCAAAATCACTGTATGAAAGTGGATGAATTATCCAAGCAATAAAAGTGAAGTTCCATGAGTTTTGATAGCAACAATTTTCACATGAAATTCGCAGAAAAAATTTTGATTTCATTACATGGGAATTCACAGCTACCAGTGGTTCTTCACTTTACACTGAGAAAAATCTGGTTTGGAAAATTTACTAAGTCGACTTGGTAGAGGAAAACCTAGCAGCCTTTACTAGATTTTCTGAGACTGAGTACTATATTTCTAGTAAAGTTTGGAATTCCTGATAGTAAAATTTAGTAATATCATTTACTAGATAAATTCTAGTAAAATTTACTATTTTTTCAGCTTTTTACTATATTTCTAGTAAATTTTACTAAGTTGTATATGAATTTTCACTAATTTTTCATGTAACATTTTGACGGATGAATATATTTTTCCCTCCAAAATCGTATTAGCGTTTGTAGAGCAACGAAATTATTTGACTTAACTTGAACTTTTCGTTGACGTTAAAATACGTTTCATATTATTTACTGAAATGGGGGTGTTCAAGGAATTTCACTGTATAGTTCATGTACCTACGGTCAGATGGGTATACATACACGGTTTGGTTACATTCAATTTCTTCGGTATCTGTCAGTGCTCTTGGAACAACAGAACTCTCCTTCAGGTGATCTACTAAATAATTTTTGGTTTGAAAATAGCGATGAGTATGAATGTATCAAATATATAGAATTGGATAATATAAAATTTGAAAAAGATACATTCATACTTATTCATTATAATGAGGATGATCATTTACCAATATATGGGAAAATCACAGAACTTTATCGACGCAGGCAATTTCATGATCATCTCAATCTTAAAAATTTTGCTGCAGTTGTACAACATTATGAAACTATTGGCGTTGATGAGCATCTGCAGCTGTCACAAGTGAAAAAAATCAGTCGCTCTAGTTTGATTCATTTTAATGAACTAGAATGCTATAAAAATTATTCTGTATATACATTAAGGGATAAAAATGACTATATCATTTGTAGTATCTAGTGTCTCAAGTATCTACTTAATATATTATGTAATAAATCGACCGTAACGAAAGCTAGTGTATAAAAGTGGATGATTAATAATAAATAAATTCCAGCTTTAGTTACCTATTTTCAATTTATTTACTTCTCCATACACTATAGGGTGACTGTGCCTAATGTGGCCTCTTTGAGTGGTTTTGTTCAATTCATATTTTGCATAGGTTAAAATGGACAAATTATCATTATAGTAAAGGTTTCTGATAAGCCTTAAATTACCCTTGAAGATGGCGTTCTCAGAATTCCGGAATTCTAATATTATCATAGTCAAATTTGCAAACAAATCTTAAGAGGTGGAACATTGGGTACAGTTACCTCAAATATCGTAAATTTTACTAGAAATATAATAAATGTTACTAGAAATATAGTAAATTTTACAATATACCCTAGTAAAATACCCTATTAAATTTAATAATGAATGCTAATTTTTCTAGTAATGATTACTAGTTTTTGCTTAGTAAAGGTTACTAATATAACTTAGTTGTCCCCGTATTCTACTAGAAAACCTAGTAAAAATCTAGTAACCATTACTATCTTTTTCTCTCAGTGTAGTACAGGAGTTTTTCGTTTTTACGGTATGAACTTGAAACACAGAGGACAGCTCCGAACGAAGCGCTACGGGTTTCTTTTCTCCTCTGATCCAATGCTGTTTATTTGTTGCTATGTCAACCCCATCCATGGCCACCCAGCTCACCCCTGCCCATCTCGACGATTGACGCTCAATTGTGGGAACCAGGTCGCAAAGGCTCCTGACAATCCCAGCGACTATTTTTGCCAGCTCCCTACTCTAGTTGCAACTACCCTCCAGCACTTACGCGTACAGCCGAATGAACAATAACAAAATTACATCGCAACTGATTGAATGATCGCTTCGCAAATACAAATATAATTTTATTCGTAACAATAAGTGTGATGAATCAAATTATTTTCGCATGTAACGTTACGAGATAGTGAGTATTCAAGAATATATATGGGTCGAAAGTACATTTGAAGCACTCGAGTTTGAAAACTCTTGTCCCCGTCTAATTTGTTCTTTTTCATCCGTGTTCAAGTAACGCGCAGTCACGCGTAAGAATAAGTGAGACACTACAATACAACTTGGCATACTTTAGCGCTCGGTGATCCAAGAATGTTAGCGTTGCGGACTACTACTGTTACTCGCGACTCGAAAATCATGCCAGTTAAAAACGATCAGGTTATTTTCCGTTCGATAATATAGATTTTCTGAAATTTCCCGTGATAGTTCGGCTTTCATTTCGAGGAGACTTGATTAAAGTGATATCTGCTGGAATAAGTATGACGTCACTCACAATCAGCTCGAGATTGAAGTAATGTAATCAGGACTGAGCATTCGATATTAATCTCAATCCGTCGCTCCCCTGACACATAAAACACTATTGAAGTCAGCGAATTTCCTTATTCATGATCAGGTCAATATCGTATCGTCTTATATGGACAGGAACCGTTATAATACGATAATCAATATTGACGGGTAATATACGCCACTATCAACATTACTTTTTGTTGTTGTTATGTTGAGAATGAATAAAATGCTACTAATATTACAATCGACGGGTTAACATCAGCATACGCTCGGTGATGAAAAATCGCACAAGAAACGGTAATGAAACTATACGTTCCAGACGGGTATGCTGACAATCGAAGTTCCTCCAGACTTTAGAGCAGATGAAACATCTGGTGACGTGACAGTTCAAGAAGGATGGCATGTAAGTTGGAATTCATTGGTTACTTGGAATGTATTTCAATTCGTAAAATACGCGTTTTTTACTAATTGAATATCCAGTTGAAGCTCGACTAAATAGAGGATGGTTTCATCTATGGAGACCAATCATGTTGAATAATGTCATTCGGTTGATGATTTCAAATTCTTTGCTATATAAGGTAACTGTAACCAATTTGGCACTGTAGTCAATTTGGCACAATCGTCAGATTTTGTATTTCCGGTGCTCTCTGAGCATCAGTCGCTCTTGGGTTATTTTGGGGGAATTAAAATAAAATTTTCGGTATCTTCCCCGCCCATTTTGCCCTTAAAACCACTCTTCTACAACACTTTTAAGTTTCATTTACTCATTTTTTCACCCTTTTCTTATTTCACTTTTCACACTCAACCTAAAAAAACAGGAGTGAATAATTTTTATCTCTCAAAGTGTCGTTACTCTTTTTTGTGTTAAAACATCTCAGCTTTCGATTGGTCTCATCAGTTTTCCCAAAATTATTTTTTAGGCCACTCAAATTGCTCCTTTTTGCATCAAAAAAAAGTGAAGCCAATTTGGCACATTTTTTGATATTTTGTAATTCGCGCGTTTTAATCGTTCAAGTGGCTCATAAAGGCGCTCGGATCACGTTTTGGTATTGAAACAAGATGATTGGTTCCAGGCGTTAGAGTATCGGTCATTTTTCACTCCAACCAGTCGTTTTTAGAACATTTTGAAGTGGAACACCGTTAAATTATCTATTTCATTTTACAACTTTTATTGCCGCACTGTAAGTTTCCTCTACCAAATTAGTATATTAACTTTTCTTTTCAAATGTGGCTACTCAATTCCATGCAAAAAAAGCTCATCTTTCGATTAGTCACATTAGTTTTCCTTCAAATACTTCTCCAGACTGTCAATACAATTGGTTTTAATGAATTCAAATGAGCTCAAGACATTTTCATTGAGCAGAAATTCAAAATTATCATTTATTGTTCCTATTATGAGTTACAATTCTTCTAGTGGTTGGAACTGGCCTTTTTCCATATAGTACTCCTGTAATACTAGGATTACCGTTTATTTCGAGTAATTCAATCGATCTTAATTTGTGATTATGAACTGAGAGACTGAGTTAATAGAATCAATATTTAAGAGATAAACGTTAGGTTTTTATAAACAATGATTTAAATATGTATTTTTCAGTTGAATGACGAAAATTTTTAATAAAAATCAATGGAAACATGATTGAGATTTTATTTCAACACCAATTTGATCGTCCCTGTAGGCCTATATAGGCTGTAACCAATAATTAAAAAAATTGTGCCAAATTGACTACAGGTGTAGCCAACTTGGCCCATTTACGTTTTTTAAATTGCGATCTTCAATGGGTTAAAGTAGTCGAATAATGATTATGAAGATGGTTTCTAATAGGTATTGAGCTAAGCTTTGAGATGCCGCAGAATATTAAAATTCGAAGTCTATCAGAGTCAAATTCGCAAATAACCCTTAGGGGGGGGGGGCACATTGGGTACAGTCACCTTATAGAGCAATTTATAGATTCACCGCAAATGCTTAAAATCGATAATTATTTATGAATATCTCAGTGGGTAATCGAAACATTAGCCTACATGGACGTGCACATCACACGTCAGGATTCCCACAAACCTTCTTACAAAGTTTCATTGTAATTGGTCCCTCATAGGCGAAACTGTCTTCTTCTATACGTATATGAAAAAATTCCGCGTCGTCGAGCATTGCACTATTGATGATTGAATTTGGAAATTATGATAACCGAATTCTCAATGTGATAATACATGTGTCTAGTATTGACAGCTCGCGAATGATCTCTGGTCGAAGTATCTACACGAATTAACACATGTACCCGAGTATAATCCCAATGTGACCGTAATTCCAATAAAGTTTCCGTCCGCTCATTGAAAATCTGGGTCATACTAACTTGATTACGGTTTTATAAGCTAAGTTCGAATAAATCGGATCCTACAGTACATTCTCTTTTGCTTCCTCCTGGACTCTGTCTTGCAGCCCCTACCTCGTGTGCAAGCCAAAGTAATTCTGTTAACGTTGAATCACGCTGTAGCCAACGCAAGAGCCGATTGTGGACTTTGGAGACAGGGTCGAGTGAAATTTTTCTCCGAGGGGAAACTACTCCGTGTAGCCGGACGTATATATAGTCTGTAACTTGAGATATCTTTGTTTGCGTAGGTACGTCCAAGTGACGCGAGGGTGTGTCTGTCGAGCTGTCCGCGCGAATTTCGAAATAACATTTCCAAATCGGAGTAGACGATCGAAAATTAACGTCGTGTCGAACGACGAATCCGTTACACTTTAGACTCCC
This sequence comes from Aphelinus atriplicis, assembly GCA_020882685.1. Lineage (NCBI taxonomy): Eukaryota > Metazoa > Arthropoda > Insecta > Hymenoptera > Aphelinidae > Aphelinus > Aphelinus atriplicis. The sequence continues at coordinate 4,476,923 of CM037073.1, forward strand.
TTTCGAATGCAAGCGAGTATATAATTGAGCGTATATCAAATTGGCCTGAATTTACGAGGCAACTTTAACCGCAATTATAATACCGACGGTTGTCATGAAAATGCACGAATAGACGCTTTCAATCAGCTATTCAATGGAAGATGTGGGTTTAGGTATTTTTACACGAGTACATGAGATAAAAATGAATACGATAATATTGCTGAATTCAGGTGAAACTGACATGTCGAGCTGACGGCGTCCCACGGCCTCGGATTACTTGGCGCAGAGAGGATCAAAAGGAAATAATTATTCGAGAATCTTTCCATGAGAAATCAACGAGTTCCAGTGAGAAAATTAAAGGTACGCATGATTTGATGTTCTCGGGAAATACGTTACATTCGTGTCAGACAGCTGCTCTTTGAAGTTATTATATTTCCAGTTAACTATTAGATTTCGAAATTTTACTGATCCATCAGTTCAGCCGAGTGAGAAATCGGAAGCTTTTTAACATTCCTTCCCGGAACTACAAAAATTTACAAAATTCCAGTGTGTACACTTGATTATTGGAATAGCTTCGAGTCACGGGGACGAGGGAGTAAATGAAGCTCGCAGTATCGAGTCTAAACCTCAGCTGAACCTGACATAAATTTTACGGAGCTTTGATTAATGAAGAGTATATCGGCACGTCCTCCGACAGGGAATACACTCTCGCAACGTTTTTCTGTTGCAGTGCGCAAATCCCAAGAATTTATCGGCGAGGAACTGCATCTGACCAAAATTAAAAGAGATCAAATGGGCGTCTACCATTGTATAGCCAGCAATGGAGTGCCGCCCAGCATCAGCAAGCGCATAACCGTCGACGTGCACTGTATGAATCAAATTTATTACTATATCCTGCCGCGTGCATTATTCGCGGAAATATTCATTTTTCATAGCCGTCGAGTACCTGGAACATTGAAAAACCCGTGCCATCTGGATTTTCGAGTGTCGTCGGGAGATTTCTCAACCGCTCCAGCGGTTCGCTAACGAACCCTATATATAACTTTCCGAAAACGAAAAGAGGGATTCGGGATTTTATCGAGAAAAGAGATTCCACAGTTTGAATATGATGATTTTCTCGGGAAACGTTCAAACGTACATCCAGCTCGACTTTTCGCGCGGCCAATTCGCGGATTCTATAAAATAACACGGATCACCGGCGGCCGGGTAGCAATCATTCGACGCGCAGCAGTAAATCGTCAATCTGTAAACAAAAACTTTTAATTAACTGGCTGTTTCGGGCGGGCGCGCATTAATGAGGTACACGTGCGAGCGACGCGGCGCGAGAGTTAACGACAGTTTTCGGGGCGAGGAGAACGAAAAAAAAAAAAAAAAATACAAATACAAATAAAAATTGACGAATGTCTGTGGCTCCTTTCGACAGTTCCACCGATGATACACGTGCCGAATCAACTGGTCGGCGCGCCCCTCGGGACCGACGTCCGTCTCGAATGTGTTGTCGAGGCCTCTCCGCTGTCGATTAATTACTGGCTGAACAATAAAAGTGAGACCAATTTTCACCCTCTCTATTTTTCCCACTTTTTTTTCCTCACCCTCTCTATCTACCGTCGCGCGCCGCCCCCTCCCCCGGCACTGCACAAATAAAACGCATCGTTAAATGTGCAGCTCTCTCACCCCCGTTTATATATGGTGATTCGGTTATCGATAAATGTCACACGCGCCTGCATATATACGCGACGAGTATCGATGGAATATTTGCGATTACTTTTTTCAAAGTGACGCACTTGATGTCCAATCATTCATACTTGTATATATAAATACTTGGAGAGCTCGCGTGCTGGAGTCACGAGTGGAAAAACTAATTGGCACGAGAGAATTTGGAACGTCGGAAAAATATCAAAAATCATTTGTACTGCTTGCGGTTGTTTCCAAAAAGCTTGATCGGATGGATTTGAACAGTCTTGCGACTTTTAATTCCTTTGTCTTTCAACTTGTTTCCAAAATTGTCAATTAACTTGACTTTTCAAGCTCATTTTCATTTTTATCAATACGAGAAATTATTTTCATTTTATGGAAGTTGATTATCATCGAGTAAATGTCCAGCTAATTTTGCGAGGGAGCACTTTTCAACGTACATTTTACGTTTCATTAGATCAATCAATAACTCGTTTTCGAATGCACAGTAATGAACAGAATGAATGATATTTTCCAGAAAGGAAGCGATTGTTGTTTAAAGAGTGGAAGTAACTTTTACGACTCGCTCGAAAATTCTCATTAATTATTTAATATACGTTATAAAATTCATATGAATTATTGAATGTGTTTTCTGCTCATATCGAGTTATGCGCGGTTATCAAATTGATTCGGTTCCAATGAATCGAGTATTTTTTGTCATCATATGGGCCATCCAAAATCATGAGGTTTGAAATTAATGGAATAATCATCATTTCGTAAAGCCGAAGAACAGCAATATCGATACATCTACTGTTTTAAAAATTCTAAATTCTGACCTGCCAGAATGAAAAATTGCAAATAACGAAAATACCTACTCGACTGCACGATCGAATCTCTGCCCGAGACGATTAGCTATCGTTTGCGCACCAGCCGTGAAAATTCGAATCTAACCTCTCTCCGCCACGATTAGCCTTTTCGTCCAATTAGTGCCCGTCGGTGTGTCGAATTTCTCAAAAACTCTTCTCTCGTCGATCGATATACAAACGCGGAAGAATCTATGAAAAAGTTTACAATTACGGCCCAACCACCCGACCGATCGCGTCGCGATAAGAAAACTACCCCCTGATCACATCGGCCCCGTCGAACGACTTTGCCTTTTGTGAACGCGACGAGTTCGGCGCGAATTCCCGTGTGTCGCCACACACACATACATATATATACAGAGGGAAGAAAGCTGCCGCCGCTGTCGCGCGTCGTCAAAACCGCGAGGGGGGCGGTCGGGTTTTCGAGGGAAAATACACGTCCGTATATATATATATATACATATGATCGGCGGGGAAGCAGGACATGCTTCGGAGGTCTCCTCGGGCACGTATATACTTAGAGCTGTATACGAGGGTTTGGCGCCACGTGGCCCGGGGCGCATTCGCTCCTCCCGTCGACCGCAGCCGAGCCAAGTTTATTAACTTGTACGTGGGTCTGGGGGGGGGGGCTGTATCGATCCCCTCGCGCCGGACACAAGGCGTCCCCTCCCCCCGCCACACTCGGATCCTTTCACAACGGCAGCTTTTTCCACGCGGGACGATGATTGTTTCGAAAGGGGCGGGGGAAGGCAGGAGGAGGAGGAGGAGGAGCGTTCAACAAGTGCGAGGAGCGCGCAGCCAGATTAGAACGGCTCTCACGGCTAATTCGTTTCTCCTCTCTCGGATTACTCTTCGTGTGATTGTTTCGTCCTATATATACTCGCGCGGAGCCGCGACGCGCTTGTGGCCGTATGCAATTTTTCACGTGAGATTGAAGATTATGCTCGATACACACGCAACGTTTGCCAATCATCCTCCGTCGTTCGATCGTATTATTAGGACAGTCGGCGGCGGTCACCCGTCGTACCAGTCGCGTTTCCTTCCTCTGTTCCTTTCGTTTTCGCGCGATGTAGGCCGAGTTTCGTCAAGACGGCTACCAACGGCTCATGTGTATATTCCCAACGTTCGGCTTTTTGGCTATACGTAAAATCCGAGTAATTGCTTATGGGCCCACTCTCTAAGTCTAGAATATTGAAAAAACTATTATTTAGTGGTACATATTGCACAACTGCTCAAAATAGTAGATATTCACTATAGAATAGTAAAATTTTACTGAAAAATAGTAAACTTTCACTAAAATATACTAAAATACTAGTAAAATATTACTATTTTCATAGTGAATATCTATTATTTCTAGCAGTTGTACAACTTGTACTATTAAATAGTAGTTTTTACTATTTTAGATTTAGAGAGCGCACGTGTAAGGATAATCCGCGGGACTCTGCTTCCGATCGAACACCGGCATCCTTACGCGCGCGTGTACATTAGTGCGTGTTACAAACGAACGAACGAACAAGAAAAAAAATCGAAGGTCGTGTGCAATGATATATGAAGATTGGAAAAAGTGTTGTGGAGTTGGCTGGGCGAGCGGGTAATCGGGCTACTGCTCTGCGGGCTTGGACATGGGGTAGCAAGTTGGTCGGGTCGGCGGCGAGAGGGGCCGAAAAGACTCTTCTTGCCCGGCGAGAAGCGAAGCCCGTCGCGCGAGAGGCAAATGGGTGGAAATTCAATCGTTGCGAATAGTTCAACATCCGTAACGCGATAGCCGCGCGTATATACATACACACGGGCCTTATCGTATATACGCTGCAGCTCAGCCGGCCAGAAGCGCCGCTGCAGCCAAAGATCCGAGAGCGCCGGCTTATGTGCGGCCTCGTGGCCGCCCTCCTCGCCACCCCTGAGCTTACCTATTATGTACGCGTGGGCGGACTCACCAGCTCGTCGATGAATGTCTATTGGGTTTGCCGTTGCCGAGCTGTACTCTCTGCAGTGCGCCGAGGCCCGTCACGGCTACCTCACCGCGAGCTATACACCCCGGACCTCGCTTGTAACGTTTCAAAAACGCTTTGTCAGAGGCGTTCGAACGATTTTTGAAAAAAAAAACAATCGATGATGTTGTCTCGGAAACGCGTGGACATTTTTGAAAAATGGGTGGAAAATGCACGGTCAATCGCTCGAACACGGGTAATGAAACGTATCGGAAACATTCCCTGAACGTTTTCGAGAACGCTTTGGGAACGTTTCTGAAACGGTTGCCAAACATTACAAAGATGTCACGTTAGTATCCTCTGACCAAAAAATTGATTATAACTAAACTGAATATATTCATACTGTTCTATAAACATTTTTGTTACGGTTTCTTTACCCGTGCTCGAGCAATTTGCCGTAGGCGTTATGCGAACATTTCGCACGTGGTATGAACGTTACGTCGAACGTTTTCCATTTTTTCTTTTAATAACGCTCACTCGTTTTCAAAACGTTACGCGCTGTCCGTTCGCGTGCTTTTCCTCGCCCGGTCACTCGCATCTCGTGGAGTATCATACGGGCTGTCGCTCCGAATAATACCGGCTGCACATGGTTATCGTGGGAAATACAGTCTGTACAATATCTCTCACGAAACACACCGGAACGCAGCTCGTCCCTACACCTACAGAGTCGTGGTCATTTTCATCGGAAAATTTCCAATGTTATTTTTGCGTGTAGGTGTATATATAAATGCTTGGAACTTGTTCGGGTTGAGGAATTAGGGTTTTGTATAAATGATTTCAAAATATAAATTTAGAAACAAAATGATTGATTATTATTCATTTAACTCTAGAAAATATCTGAATATCAAAAATTATATTATACGCACAATACTGTGGCTTTATACTAAAATTCGCTGATCAATATACAACTAAATATCAAATAAGTCTCATAATCTTAAATTTAGAATACTAGTTTGAAATAGAACAAGAGTGAAAAACTTTGATCAAATTTTGTTCGAAAAAATTCTAAGTGCGCAATGAGAGAGCTACTAGAGAGAGAGTGGTTACCTCAGCGAGTGCTGATATGCAAGTGTCGCCGAGCCGTCACGCACCGTCCGGCCGAGCTTCGCACGGTCATTCTTATCGCAAAGTCCCCACTACGTAGGCATCTTTGCTTCACTCCTACCAATCATCGAATCTTTAACTGATTCATATGCTGGAGCTCATGCCCCACTCCGACGCTCGCCCTTGGAAGCCTAATGCCATCGCGGTTCGGCCTGACGGCTCCCCCGGACGGCTCAACACGACCCCTGAAAAACTCGGGTTGTGGGGTCTAATGGCCGAGAGATGTCCAGCCTGCATCTCCCAGCCCCGTGGCTATGCTCAGCCTCGGAATCCATTGATTCCGAGCTGACAGGGCGGGCGTCGAGATATTTAATTACTCGTTTTTCATCCATGAGAAATATCAAAATTTTAATTTTAGCAAAAATTTACCACGGCTCGGCTGGTGGACGATCCACGCGACTCAGCTCTATCTACATGGATATTTTTCTCTTTCTCTCTCTCTCTCTCTCTCTCTCTCTCTCTCTCTAATTTTAAAAATCATTATCTCTAAATTCACATACATAATTATACTAATTTGAAATTAATTTATATAGTTTTACAAACTTGATCTTACATACTTATAAAACTTATTTCTAATCATTTTACAATATAAACGCATGAAACAAATTGAATAAAATTATGAATTTCCAACTTATATTCTACTTATAACTATTACAAATGTATTTCGCGGCTACGCGTTCACAATGATGACGTCGCGCGCTCGCGGTGATGACGACATTCACGCGCCGGTTCGGACGCGTTCTCAGTTGTATACATTCCTGAGCTCTCGATCCGACCAACGCTATCGAGAAGTTATCAGTGTGCGTGCTCTATCGCTGAATTTGCGCGCAGTTGTCGATCTACATGATCTCATGCACTCGATCGGTCCAATATCGGCTCGATACAAAATACGTCACAATCGCCCTTTATTTATAAAGTTTCGCCTTACAAAAATAGTACGCGTCATTCTCAGCGACAAACCGATAGCCTGACATTTTTGAGACGTTGCGCAAGTGTTAGATGATCACCTCTGACTTCATCGTCGTATATCTACCGCGACTAGTTTTTCCATACGCGCATCGATAATTTTGACTTTGATAAGTGCGGTAACCGGAACAGAACTGATAATGATTCTTGTGCCTGGTAAGTCGGAACTTAAGCTGCTAAATCATTGTATACGTAGCCTATCTGTGTCTCAAAAAACATCAAGTTTCGTGTGATTCATGACCTAATGATGAAATGCGGTGGATAGAGAACGTTCACAGGGAAATATCGTTTGGACACATCAATGTCGATATGTCAGCTGAATTAGGGGAGACTGTGAAATATACTCATCGCAACACTGACACGTTGAGAAATGAAAAAAGAGAGATACTTTCTTACTCGAGCAACTTATTCCATGAATATCAAGTCAGTTTTCAAGTATACTTCAACTTCACTTGTAAAAACAATACTGCGTTATGCAAAACCGCACTTATTCATAGCTGCCATTCTAACGGGAATAATGAAATCGAGCGTTTGTTCGGTAAAACAGTTTCGGCGTTAAATAATAAATCGTTTTATTCTCGGAGATTCGGTTGAGAACGATGCGTTTTATTGCCACACAAACCTTCATCCATGATCCCACGTTATTCGATAACTTTCCGATGCTTCGTCCTTTCTATCGCTAACGATTCAATTTTCAAACCCGAAGATGTGATGATTGTGTCTGGAGGACGATTCCAAGTACAAGAGATGAAGTTGCAAGAGGAGAAGAACGTGGTGTTGAAAAGCCACCACACGGCCCACTCACACTACAACTTCAAAGTCAGAATGCTGCTGAGTATTCGCAATTTCACGAAGCATGACTCCGGCACATACAAGTGTACCGCGAAAAACTCCGGTGGGGACTACGAGAGTAGCATTCGATTATACGGTAAGTCGGTGACGACTCTCTCAAATTTTTATCTCCAATTAATTCATTCTGGATAGTATGGTTCGTGGAATTTTTCGGTAAGCATGGCTCACTGAGAAGATCTTCAAAAATATTCAAAGATGAAATTCAATCAAACCCCGTTAGACGCGACTTTTTTGTTTCTCATCTCGATGAAAAACAATGGAAGAATTTGTGGAGATATGGCTTTGACATAAGAGGCTGAAGAAGAGAAAATAATTTTCATAATAACATGAGGATATCTTCGATAATTATTGCCTCCATTCATTCTCTCACGTGGAAATATACTTTTGAAAATCGTTTTATTAATTTCTTCGCATGCCACAAAAGACTCACGGTTAATATAGCGCCAGATTACGATGCTTCGTAACCGATATACTCGTTATTGAAAAACTGCACTTGTGACGTTTACGACTAATCAATCAATTCACGTTTGTCTCAACGGTCTTTCGGGAGACACAATCTTTCCAAGACAAATATTTTCTCGCCCTGCAATGCATTATCTTGTACAGTGAATAAAGTAAGCAAAGTTTCATCTCGCCATCTCGCCCAGAGATACTTATATGCATCGATGACAAAGAAAACAACCTGCCCGGCCACGTGCCCGGCCCGAACTCGCCGGTTGTCGGATTCGGATGATACGTGCAAGGAGATTTTCTTACGCGCGGCACAGAAGCGGCTCGGGTGTAGGGAGTACATGCATCCTCACTTTGCGCCAGCCGAGCCTTCCGGGATTTTCTCCCGAGGAAATGGCATGAGCCGCTGATACACACCCGGCGAATCATCGTATATACACATATATACGCACTTGCCAGTCCCCCAGACGTCCCTGTCGATTTTAATTCGCGATGCCGACTCGACACCGAAACAAGTTTCAACCGATGAACGTTGGTATGAGATGCAAAGCAGTAGGTCGCAACGGGTGTGGTTTTTGTTCGAGTTGTCGGGCGTTTTAAGGTTTATGAAGGACGCGATCGATCAAATCGATACACATCACCGTTCGGTCGAATCTTCGCAAATGACGAATACAAAAGGTTCATCTAATCTTTCTCATTTCCTATCCATTCACAAGAACGCAGTTTTTTGTTATTAACCTACGGTATTCGATATCAGGCGTTGAGTTGTTTACAAGATCATACAACCGGCCGCTCCGTAAATGATTGCATTCATCTCCGAAATTTTTCAATAATATTTTTTAATACTGTGGGGTTCGGGAGAGGGTTAAGGAGGAGATAGTAAATCCAAAGCCGTTGATTAGCAATATGATTGTATTTATAAATGATCTTTCACACGATATACACGGGATGGGATAGCACACGACGTCTCGAGGCTAGGTCTCCCATAGGACTGACGCTTCTGGGCCTGCAAGGCCGCGTCCATGCTTGGGGAGGAATCCCCTCCAGTTGAGGGTAGGTCCTCCCACGCTATCCCTCATGCACTAGTATTAGTGCAGGGCCTCTGCACTCTCTCTCTCTCTCTCTCTCTCTCTCTCTCTCTCTCTCTCTCTCTCACGCTATCTCTCTAGCATACACTCGCACTCCCACAACTCGGCCTTTCCTGACAATTTCGACTGCCCACAGGCGACCGTAGCTCTCATTCGTATTGGCATTTTTCAACATTCTCATTCTGTAAAATTAACGCATTTCAAGAACATACAGCTTTTTAATCTATCCATTCAATCATTCTCTATTACAAATCACTTTTTCTCACTTCTTGACCATTTCACTACATTTTCACTTCATTACACTGACTTTCATTCAAGTATATTTGTGCACACGAAAAAATTTTTACATTCATAATTTTTCAGATTATATGCTACGCTTACAACTTATAATGTATTCTCGCACTCATAACTCAATCGTTACCTATTTTTCTCAATTCATAAATAATTATCAAAATTCAATCACACACTCATCCTTCGCTTAGCTATTCGGTTTTCTATGATTTTTTCATCGTTTTCATCATCCAATATCAGCTCGTGGTCGATGTCATCATCAGGTTCGAGATCATCGGCGAAGCCTCTCCATGGCTTCATGTTATCCGCTGATGTCGTGGTGTGGAATGGACCCTCGAAATCTCCGATTCTTTCGACCTTGTAGCGATCTTTTCTGCCCTTTTTCGTTATCTTGTACGGGCCCAGGAAATAAAATGATAACTTGAGACCCGGACCATGTTGTGTGCGCCTTATTGCGACAATATCGTCAACTTTGTATTGCGTCGCCAGCCTGTGTTTTTTATTATAATTTTTCTGATTTTCCCGTTGGATCCGTTCTATATTTTCACGGGCCAGCTCTCGCAGTTCGTCTCGCGCTTGCTTAATTTTTTCCAACTTCTCCTCTTCAATTAACCGTAGTAGTTCGGGTTCTAGTGGAGTGTTCATCTTCACTCCAAAAAGCAATTCATATGGCGACGTTTTTATGGCGCGCTGAAACGAATTATTGATTGCTCTTTGGACCTTACTGGTGTACTTAAACCAGTGGCCCTGTTCTTCGCCTGATAATTTCGTCATAACAGATTTCACGATTTTATTTATCCGCTCTACCTGCCCATTGGCTCTTGGGACACCCGTTGTTATGGCGTGATGCTGGATTTTTTCTTCTTCGTAAAAAGTTTTGAAGTCATCCGCTGTGAACGCTGTGCCACGATCTGTTATATATCTTTTCGGACTTCCAAAGTGCTGTTGTAATATTTTCAATTTGTCGATCGTTTCGATCGCGCCTGTGGATTTAGTTGCGAAAATCCATGTATACTTAGTGAAAGCGTCGACCACTACGAGTAGATGTTTATAATTTTTATTCGTAGTTACGAGCGGACCGACGTGATCTACGTGCAGCGTGTGTAAGGGCGATCCCTCTTTTGGAATTGGATGCAACAACCCTTCCGCTTTGCCCTCTTTTCTATTAGCCAATATGCACGTAATGCAGTTAGCAATGTATGATTGCACTCGTTTCTTCATATTATTCATGCTATAATGCTCTTGTAGTTTTTCGACCGTTTTCTTAGTGCCAAAGTGACCTGGCTCATGAGCGTTTTTTATAAGCTCTACCTGCATACCTCTCGGCACTACTAGATTATATCGACCTTCGACTTGCTTGTAAATGATGTCGTTGTCTAGGGTATAGTTTTCATATGGGTCCCCTCTTTCTAGGTGGACCCGAATCGCTTTTAGTTCTGTATCCTCTTTCTGCGCTCTTTTCAACCGCTCGGTAATTGGGTCACGTACGTTTAATACGCAGAACTGTCGGCTAAGCGCATCAACATGTCGCATTCTTTCACCTGGGCGATGTTCCACCTTGTAATTGAACATGTCTAGATATAAGACCCATGATGCGAGTCGAGGTTTTAACTCTTTTTTCTCTAGAGTTTGTTTAAATGCCGAGCAATCTGTTACTATTGTGAATTCGATTCCCTTGAGGTATACATCGAATTTTTCCACCGCTTTCACAATAGCCAGAGCCTCGAGCTCGAAGCTGGTATAGTTTTTCTGTGCAGGGGTGGTTTTCCTGCTCATGTAGTGTATCGGATGCATTTGTTTATCTTCCGGGCATTGCTGCATCAATATTGCTCCATAGCCTTCCTTGGACGCGTCAGTATGCAACTCCGTCTCCCTATCTTTATTATATAGATGTAGCACTGGTTTTTCCGCGAGTGCTTTTTTGAGCTCTTCAACCGCAAGTCTCTGCTCTTCTCCAAAAACGAATTTTGTTCCGTTTTTTAGCAGATCCGACAACGGCTTCGCTATTTTGGCGTAGCCCTGAATAAACTTACGAAAAGTTCCGGCCAGTCCGAAAAACCGCTGAACGTGCTTCGTGTTTTTCGGAATCGAGTAGTTCATTAAATCGTTGGTTTTTTCCGGTGACGGCCTGATTGTTCCGTTTTCAATAACGTATCCGAGAAACTGTACTCTTGGTTGTAAAATTTGGCATTTTTTCCAATTAAACGTTAATCCGTGAGATTCTGCTACTTTTAATACCATTTCCAATCGTTCCAACGCTTCTTCCATGCTTTTTGCCTTGATAAATATGTCATCCATATAGAGTTTCATTATGCCCTTTCGTATCAATTTGGCAAAAATAAACTGCACATATTGCAAAAATATTTTCGGCGATTCTGAAAACCCGAACGGCGCGAATAATGGCCAATATTGTCCCCAAGGAGTGACGAACGCCAGGAATTTACGGCTCTGTTGCTCGACCGGCACATGGAAAAAACCGTCCTTTAAATCCAGTGTAGAATGGATTTTTGAATCATGTGTCCAATCTAAGATTTCTTCAATCAATGGAGATGGATGATGCATTTTTTCGACTACTTTGTTCAGACGCTTATAGTCAATACACACTCGGGCTCTACCATCTTTTTTCCACGATATTACTAGTGGGCTTGCGTACTCGGACGCGCATGGCTCGACGATTCCCCTTTTAACCCAGTCATCGATCTGTTCCCTGACTATCTTCTCATCTGCGGGTGATAATCGCCGCGGATGACTTGATACAGGCCGCTGATCTTTTAATTTGATCGCCAAATTAACTGGGACGTCTACTATTTTCTGTGGCGCGTAGCTTCTCAGCAGCCTCGATGCGTCCTCGCGACATTCCTCGTTCAATTTCGCAATAATTTCCTCGATCGGGTCCATTTTAATTTCGTGCTTGACGAATTGGATGTAGTCGTCTTTCACCATATTCACAAATACCGGTCCTTTCCTGGATATTTTTATATGATCGACCAAGTCTAGTATCGGATCCCCAATGAGTATTTCTGACGGCGTAGTTTCCGTTGGTGTTACGTGAAAGTACAAATTATACTCATTACCCTGGATAATTGTTGGGATTGAGACTCCTCCAAGCGTGTAAAATGCCCCTCCCAACCCGAACATTTTGATTTTCTTGTCATCCAGTCGGTACCTGCCGTTATTGTGAGCGCTTACCAGCTCATAAATGTCCTGCCGTAGGATGTGTTTGTCAGCGCCGGAGTCTACTCCGCTGAGTTTTTCGACACCTCCTACGGCAGCCCACACCTAGCTGCTGTTGCCCTGGTGATCCACAACGTTGTGAATTTTATGCGCAGCTCCCTTCTTGTTCGGGCATTCGGACGCTTTATGGTCCGGCTGTTTGCAGCTGAAGCAAACGATTCCCGGTGCCGAAGAGCCCTTTTTACCTGAGCTCGACTCCTGTTGTGCTTGTTTCCCCCGACAGAATTTAGCAACGTGCCCTTTTTTCTGGCAATTAAAACATATCTTGTCTCTATGTATACCGTTGGCCGGGTGTTTTTGCTTATCTTTATTTTCTTCTCTCGATACGCGATCGTTATTAACAACAATTTCGATAAATTTTGACCTGGTATCCGTACTTAATAACATCAACTGAATTTCCCTATTTACTGGAAGGCCGCGTGCGATGTATCTGCGGATTTCGCCATCGGAGAGTCCTCCTTGGGCTCCCATGTTTTCCATTTCTTGGACATACGCAAGGGTTGACTCCTTCGCGTGTTTCTTTCGGCTCATCATTGCATAATGGATGTCGTCCGGCTTGACAGTTTGGCCGTACGTATTTTCTAAGCCCGCTCGCAGCGCGTCCCACGATACTACGCCCATGCGGCTATCAAGCCAGCGTTGCGCTGCGCCCACGAGCGCTCTTCTCGCCGCTATCAATGTTTCATCCTGCGACCATCCATATAATATTGCTGTCTCTGCGACACGCATTAGCCACGATTTTATTGGTAACGCTTGGCTTTCCCCGCTGAATTTCGGTAGAGTATCCGCGGTTATCATAAACGGTACGCTTGATCTTACCTCCGCATTTCGAACTCTTGCGTGCGCAAACGGTTCAATTTGGTCGTACCTTCTCTCGATCGCTGGCCAGTCGTAAATGTTGTGTGGGTGTTGCTGTTGAAATCCAGGAGGTGCTTCTCTGCCGGCTGGATTCGGAAGTAGCGGGTCACCGGCTGCTACCTGCCCGCCTACGCCGATCGGTGCGGCCGCTCTCGCTTGGCCGATAACCCCTGCATTTATGGCCTGTCGATCCTCCCGCAGCTGCCCTTCCATGCCCACAGCCACGATCTCGGCATCTCTTGGAACCGCTCCGACTTCAACGGCCCCTAACTGCTGCCGCTCCGCAGCCACTGCTGCTGCTGCTACTATTGCAGCTTGCTCTTGCACTGCATCGGCCCGTTGACGCTCTGCCTCATTCTCTGCAGCTATCCTCTCAGCTCGCGCCTGTTCTTCGCGAACTCGCTGACCCTCAGCTGCCTCCCGAGCTTGCGAGATTGTTGCTTCAGCTTGCCGCTGAATTGCTGCTGCATTCTCTCTTTGTTGGGCGAGATGCAGTTTTTCTTGCTCTATGCTGGCTGATAAATCAGCTAATTTTTGCCGCTCTGTTTCAAGTATCAGCTCCTTACGTTTCCGATCTTCCTGCCAGGCCTGGAACTGCTCCTGGATGTTCTGCATCGTTTGCCTCAATCCGGCAAGCTCCTGCTGTGCCTGCTCGCGCTCCCTCTCCGCTAGTTCGCGGCGTTCTCTCTCAGCCTGCAATTCCTGATCGGCCATGCTTTGGAAATCTGTTTTGGCTTTTCTCGACGGTTGATACCTCTCTGGCAATTTACGAGGGTTGCGGCCAGATGTTGTTTTTCCCTCCGAACCACTGCTAACCGCTCGCGCGCTCTCACTTTTATTGCGCTCCAGGACTAAGCTGCTTTGCGTTGGATCCGGCAAGCGACCCTTGCTGGTCCACGTGTCGCCGGTCTGCTCAACAACTCTCTCTTTCGATTTCGGCAAATCCAGTTGGCTTTCCCACGGAAAGGAAAGTTTTCACCACGCCAGGCGCACCATATGACAAACAATGTAAGTCCGTTGGTACCCGCGCTTGGCGTCTATCGCCCTGAACCGACGCGCGGACTATTATCGCACGCTCGGTCGGATTAACACCGATGCACTATTACGCACTAATCAAACTTTCTACTCACAAATCCGCGTCTCGCAGACAGTCTTTTCGCGCCCGTTTCGGAGCAAACGGTTCACCACGCGAAACACTTTACGCTCCCTTTTATCAGCTTCTCGCTGATTGTCTCTTCACGCCCGCTTCGGAGCCAGCGGTTAACACGTTGAAGATCACACAAAAAGCTCCCTTCGATGATTCCTAGCACGCCCGTTTCCACGGTTCAACACGCGCTCGAGGATTCGTGAAGATTATCAATAAATCTTCCTGATGCCAAACTCTTCTGGCCGTGCGTTATCAAGCGCTGAATAAACGCACTTTTTCGTGAACTTGATGGAAAATCACTCACTGGTAACCCGTGCAATCACAAACAAAATCAACGAACAATACTCTATCAATCACTAATCAATTCCCTGTAAGCCACAACCGGACGAGCCCCCAATTGTGGGGTTCGGGAGAGGGTTAAGGAGGAGATAGTAAATCCAAAGCCGTTGATTAGCAATATGATTGTATTTATAAATGATCTTTCACACGATATACACGGGATGGGATAGCACACGACGTCTCGAGGCTAGGTCTCCCATAGGACTGACGCTTCTGGGCCTGCAAGGCCGCGTCCATGCTTGGGGAGGAATCCCCTCCAGTTGAGGGTAGGTCCTCCCACGCTATCCCTCATGCACTAGTATTAGTGCAGGGCCTCTGCACTCTCTCTCTCTCTCTCTCTCTCTCTCTCTCTCTCTCTCACGCTATCTCTCTAGCATACACTCGCACTCCCACAATACTGATATTCAATGCTCTACGTACAGGCGTTTTTTCATCAATTGATATATACGGGATGGAAAATCAGGGAGGCTATAGAGTCTCGCTTATCTCGGATATTCCCCTGCTCAAAATGTCGGTGAATACAACTTTTTCTTTTTTCCCCGACTCGGGGACTCCATTGTGCGTTCCGCGGTGATATAACGAACCGAGCATAGTATATAATTTAATATTCTACACGAAGCACAACCACGTAATAGTTATGACTTAATGAATAGAGATCCAATAGAGGATGCTGATCCACCGATAGGGGAGGAGGGGCAAACAAGAGCGCCAATAAAAAACGAAGGATAAAAAAACAAAGAGGAGGAGGAGAAGCAACGAAAAAACGAGCATAATTCTGAAGAACGTCGGAAACTTGGGAGTTGCGCGTCGCTCTCGGGGTGGGGGCGGGTATTTATATCTATATACGTGTAGCCGAGGGTTCGCAATTTCCCGATACACACGGAGTCAACGGCACTTTATGAAGGAGCGTAGCCGGCGAGGCGAGTGGCGTTATGTCGGTGCAGCGACGCGCTTTATTACACGGTATGCCGATATTAAAATCACTGAGGATTCCTGCGCCCCCCTAACCCCCTCCCCAACTTTCTTTCGGCTTTTTTCGCCCGTTCCCTTTTTTGCCGCGCCATTACTCCACGACGAGATGCCGAGCATCGAGAATTATTCCAGCTCGTCCCCCCCAACCCTCGACGCTCGACTTTTGCAATCGTCAAACGTAACGCGACTGAGACGGATTTTCGGACCGGACAATGTCTGGGAAAGGAAACTCGTATGGGCAAATTGTTGTTGCGAGATAACCCGATGAATCGAGTGAACGATTCGAAACTTGCAGTATCGGGAATTTTTTTTTTTCATTATTGTTTAGACAAACTACTTGTGACTATCCGTTCCATTCCTTATTCGAGTCTGGATTATTCTTAGATGTTCATCGGTAATATCCTGAATCCACTTGCGAAACGACCGACGAGATAAAACCACCCAACTCAATGTCGTAATGGTCGTTTTAGAACTGTACAATCTATGAGTATATAATTGAATTAGTTAGCCGTCGCTTTGTTTTTAAAAATAATTATACCTTCATTACCGAGACTTTTTCACGGAGTTGAGTCGCCGCCGTCGTTGCCACCGCCGTAGATTCGAATAATTCGATAAACCAATGCAGGCGCTCCCGCTCTTGCTTGATTTGATTAGCGTTTCTGGATCTGCCGTCGTCTTATTTTCTTTGGCGAGAAGCAGCAGCAGCAGCCGCGGCGGCGGCGGCGGCGGCGGTGAGCAACGCGAGTCTCTCTTTTTCGTTTACCCAAGCTCGTTTCCCTTTTTTTTCTCCGCTTTGACCGAGAATTTGACTAATTAGTTTTACGGATCACAATTACAAATTTCCCTTTGTCTTTCTTGAGTGGGCCAAGTATATACGGGCGACTCTTGCGCGCTGCGCAAGTTATTCAAATGATTCGACTGTGCGTTTTTCTTATTACTTCCAGGCTTAAAGAACTCTGAAATGTTTATCATTTCTTTCGATTCGAATTCATTTTAAATTCTCTTCTTACGGAAAACGTTGTTGTTCAATAATCCCATCCACTTGAGTCACTCTCCAAGGGCATACATTAACGAACATACACAATACGATGATTACTACTACTATACGATAGCAAAATAATTATATTATCTGAAAAATTATATTTTTCAAAACAAAATAATGATATCTAAAAAGAGCCTGGACAAGAGTATAATTTACGAAATCACATTTCTCATACTCGAGTCGTATATAAGAGTGATACGTTATACTGCATGCTGCAAACTGGAGTAATATCAAATTAGCACCAAGTAAATAGCAGTAAGTCATCAGTAGAGTTGTACAAGGGTGTTGTGTTTAGCACGCATCAAAGCAGAAACTTGATATCATGCTTGTTTTAAACAGCCAGACTGAGATTTTCGCAAGCTCGCCATGACGTTCTGTGGGGAAATACCGTAGCTAACGAAAAACAATATTCCCCACAAGATCAACCATTGGATGATCAAAGAAGATTTTCATAAACTGAAAGAATTGGTTACTGGTGGCGAGTACGATATTTATCAATCACAATAATTTTGCTGATAGTACATAAAATCCCGTTGCAAACAAAATGCCACTAGGGTGAAGAATAAATCGTCTCACTTCAGGTAGCTAGAAAGAAACATTCAACGGTTCATGAACTGTAAATTTTGGAGTAGTAGAAAAATGTAAAATGAAATCAAAAAATTCATTAATTTATCATTTTATTTTAAATCCAATCTCTGCAAGTGGATTTTCTCTTGTGTCAATTGGATTCGATAGAAAAAAAAATTGCCTCTTGACGCAAGGAATAATTCCTCTTGCGTCAAGAGGATTCGATTGTTGCAAGAGGAATTCCAATTGTCCTAAAAATCAAATATGGAATTCCCACAGCCACAATGATATCTTCCTGTTACCAGAGGGACTAGTCCTCGCGTGAAATTCCGCTTCTTTCAAGCGCAATCGATTCTTGACTGAAGAAGAAAAGCCTTGTTTCAAGAATATTCCGCTTGAAAGTAATGTAAATTCTGAACGAGGCCTATTCGAATCGTGATTCTCCTCTTCCTCAGGTCGATCCTACTGGCCGCTAGTTACAAATTATATTTTGGTGTATTTAGGCGAGCGTCTCGAAACACGGGCAATCACGACATGTATGCGTTCGCGTGTCCACAGAGATGTCGAGGTGGTCGGGGCAGCAGTCGACGAACGAGGCGGCGTTCTCCAACCCGGTGCAGCAGGAGTCGGGCCGTTCGGGCGGCAGCGACTCGGCCGAGTCTCCGGGCGGCGAGTCTTCCGAGGGCGGCGGCGGTGAGCAGCGTCCCCTGGACAACACGGTGCAGGGCCACGTGGGCTCGGGCCAGCAGATTTCGACGCCGACGCCCCGCAACAGGCGACCCCCCCACCAGCAGCACTCGGCCGCCTCCCTCGAGCCGAGCCTTCGGCTACGCTTGGCCCTCGTCCTGCCTCTGCTGCTCCTCTGCAGGTGAAACGAAAGCGGCTCCGACTAGTCGCGCGGCCTGCCTCCCATGTCGTAGGTATACACACACACACACACACACACACACACACACACACACACACACACACACACACACACACCACACACACACACACACACACACACACACACACACACACACACACACACACACACACACACACACACACACACTCACACACAAAGACACGCACACGTATATAGATATAAATGCGCTCGTATACATGTGTATCAATGATTTGGTCGTTCATCGATTGTCACGCCCCGAGTTGCGTGTTCCGCGCGCAACGCTTCGTACCATATTTGGATATAGTGATCGACTCGAGACGCGAGCTGATTGAGATTCTTCTTTCGTCGCCCACGTGATTTTATCTAAGAGTCAAATGATTCGCGTGGTCAATCGGTTTTTCCTATGCGTCGAATACGCGTGTTTTCGTCGTTGCCGTTGGGGGCATTCAAAGGATCAAGTCTCCAAAGTAACGGGAGAAAATAATCGAGTGGCTTGCGGTGAGGAAGAAAAACTCGCGTCGAACGGGTAATGAAACTTCCACGAAGAGGTGCAGAGCGGAGCTTTTCCCAGTACATATCGAATTCCTTTATTGGTTGTCGGATGGCGTTGGGAAAAAATCGATTGGTGCGCGCGTGGGTATCGAAGATTCTCATGAAAACTCATATAGCTCGAACGAATGATTCATACTCGTTGTTTGAAGAATCTTGTTGTCAGAGGAAAAAAAGTTTTCTTTCATTCTTCAATAGCGTCAATTGTTGTAATATTTAATACGTACGAGGTATCGAAGGAAATCAGTTGGTATAATCGACGAAGAAAAAACTATTGGGTTCCTAATAATGTACTTTTGTTTGTGACTTGAAACGAGCTTACATACGGATGCCAGACAAAACTAGTGGACTCCGATGATTATCCCTAGCGTGTAGTGGAAAAGAAAAAAAGTCGAGGATATTTTTTGGTTTCCGTATACTAAAACGAGCCGGAGACCCAACGGACTTTGGACGCGAGGGCCGTTACGAGCGTGACGGATGCGCATAGCCATACATACCAAGATTAGATTAGCCAGAGTTCGAACGGACAATTTTTCACGAGAAATTTCAAAGAAAACGCTTGGCTTTCCCAGTATATATATACACGATATACATATATACATATATATATATATATATTCGCAAGTTGAATATTCGCAGTTTGTCGAGGAGAAAACGAGGAATGTGTACCGCCGCGAAGTAGAATCGATTCAACGTAACGGGACGAAGATACGAATCAGGCGATATCGCGCGATCCCGATGCGGGATACTTTCGCCCCCGCCTATACACGACTCCCTACGAGATAACTCGTGAAACGAAGGGAGGGATATACATATATATATATATACATACAGCGAGGCGCGTGTCTCTCTTTGTTTCGAGTTGCGCTGTTAAATATTGCACATAAACGATACACACGTATATATATACACATACGAGAGAGAGTCGTATATATATACATAGCTTTGTAGTGGGGTTTTAGTGAGAGGGCGCGCTCAACGAAAACGATGTATCGACTGTTATACGCTTGGTATATTGGAAAATTGGACGAGCCGAGGGAGGAAAAAGAAGACGTGAGAGGAGTGTCGTGCGCGGACCGAAGGGGAAACGAAACGCATATTTGTAACGAAGAAACATGGCGGCTTATCAAAAGGGGCGCGCACTCGCGGTGCGCCTCGTGTGTAACGTTTGCCAAAGCAAAAAGTGTACTTTACGATATATCATACATATATATTTACCGGGATAGCAACGAACAACACTACGAGGATAATCGCGAGATGAATGAGGAGGCGAAATGATTTCTTTTAAATACTTACAGTGAAAAATCACTGCATTGCAGCGAAAAATCACTGTAAGAAGGTGGATGACAATTTCACTGGATTGCAGTGAATTTCTTATGTAACTAAAGTGAATTTTCACTTTAGTTCCATAAGTTTTTATGGAAAACGTTTTTACTTAAAATCCACATTTTTACATCACAATTTGCAGTAAGTATATGTGAAGTGAAATTTTACTCTACTTACTGTGAATTATATGTAAAAAATGTTAAATGTCTATCAAAACTCATGGAACAAAAGTCAAAATTCACTTTAGTTATATGAGAAATTTACTGCAATTCAGTGAAATTGTCGTCCACCTTCTTACAGTGATTTTTCACTGCAATGCAGTGATTGTTCACTATAAGGATTTAAGAGAGATGGTATAATGCGGTGAATCGGGCGCAAGGGCGCAACGAAACAGGATAAAACTGTCGGCGAGGTATGCGTGTGTACCTACCTTTCATTCCTTTGATCCTTTTGCTTTTTATTATCCGTTGGTTTCCACGGGGGGGGGGGGAGGAGAAGAGAGCCGTCTCGGCCGAATATGTATTTTTTTATAATGTTGGCATCTTGAAAATCCGAGAAATCTTACACGTTCGACGGGGACACTTGCCAAGCCGGTGTGGTTGTAGAATTTTCATTTTTCTAACGAACCGTAGACGCGATGGGTATGTTAGTAGTAGACGGGCGCGTATACATACACGCCGTAAAACATGGTATGGTCGATTGCGCAGCGCGAATTCGAGCCGCTTCGCTGATGTACTCGCTCGTATATAGCTGTTATATACTCAAAGCAATGAAAGGTGTGGGGATGTGTCCGACGGGACGGCTCGTTCATGTCAACGAACCGAGCGACAAAATATATACGGGAAGGATGGAAGGGGGGGCGGACGAAGGAGTTCGGGTGTGCGGCAATAAAACACATATATATGTATGTATGAATGTGACGAGTGCGAATCGAGCGTGACGCGTGTGCGATTGAATTGTTTGTTAAACCAAAGGCTATATATAGACTATAAACAATATTATGTGTAAGGAAGAGAGTATATATATATATATATATATATATATATATATATATATATACACAGGCGAGTAATAAGAAGGAAAAACGACGAGTTATCGTACCATACGTATATATACAGAAACGTAAATCCGAACGAAGAACAATGCCGATCGTTGGTCGGCAGATGCCGCAAGTGTGCATTGTGTAAAAAAAAAGAAACTATTTGTTGCCAAATAAAGTTGCATTCCGCATGTACTATACACGCAATGCGAGCCTTGTTGCACGTTCTTTCATACACACCTTCCCCCCATTGAGAAGGTCCGCTGGCAGAGGCTGCTTGGATCTTCGATTTTCACCTTGGAGTTTCGGCAGCTGGCAAATCGAATGAAATGGAAATCTTGTCGCGTGCGCTCCGGCGTGTGGGTAAGCTTGCCGTGGCCCGGTGTATAACGCCACTCTCAATTTGCCGCCGCCGCCGCCGCCGCCGCCGCCCCTCCGGCAAGAGGAGAACAAAAAGTGCTGCTGCGCGCGGAGCTGGCGATGTGTATATATACCCCGTTGCGACGCGTATACTCTGGACTTCCAGCCCTCTCTTCCTTTATTACTGTTGCAGTCGCGGGTGAGTACATTGAAAATCACCTCAAACAACACGGGGGAAACAATGCGCGAAAGACAAGCGCAGCTTCGTTCTTCGTTTTCGACCTGGCCAATTACACATTTTATATGTACATTACATCACACCTACAGGTCGCGGGCAGTTTGAAAAGTGCCACGTCGTAATCTACGCGGCAGTTCGGCCGAGATAAGGACGGATGAACGAGCTGATAGACGAGTGTCCTCGAGTTTTATCATATCGCAGATGGAGAGAGAGAGAGAGAGAGAGAGAGAGAGAGGAAGTTACTAGGTCGGCCGGCAGGTGGCACACGCGCCGGGCAAATTGCACAGCACGAAGCCACCGGCTCCCGCGGTGAACAAGTGTGGCCATTATCGTGAAAAATGAAACACTTGCGCGCGGGACAGGTGGGAAAAGAAGCGCGCGCGACGTATAATTATTGATCTTGTTTCGTTGTCCGTTGTCCGATTCGATTCATCCGTATTCTTACACCCGTGTACATATTCGAGGTAACTATATTAATCGACGATGTTTGACGAGTCCCCTTCTTGGTGTTGGCTCTAGACAGACAACGTTTCGTGCGGCATGGATATATACAGCCACCCCGTTTCAACTCTACCAATCTATTTAAAAATTTGTATTTGGTCAGTCACCCCCCAATGGTATACGTTACACAAGTAAACACTATTAGCGTCAATGGGACACCGATGAATTAATGCATGATATTTCCAAGGAACGAAGACGCAACGCGAAACATCGGTTACGCAGCCGACGCGTCGATTGCCGATCATAGAGCTGGGGGATTCCCCGCAGCAATTGAAAACTTGGCCGCTGCCGCGAGAGTTATATACGCAGGCTGGCCGCGCGGTCCCGCAACTTATTCGGCCCAGCCCGCAGCTCGTATATATACGTATACGTCCATTAAGCGGACCCTTGTATAACCGTCTCGCTCTCTCTCGCGCCAGCCTTGCTCTCCACTCGGGTGGGGGGCTCTCGTAATTCGTGCACGCGCGCGGGCGGCTGCACCTGTCGCGCCGCCTGCAGCGCCCCAGACTACTTAGCCCGAAACTTGCGCGATAGGTAGATTTCTTATTGTTTCACTCCGATCGCTCTTCCGCGCCTGCCGCCGCCTTCTCGCGGGCTCCGACTGTTTAAAGAGTTGCTCTCGACGGCTTAAAGGGGAGCCGCCGCCAAATGCGAGTCGTCCGGTTTTTCACGACCAACGTGCACCAACGTTACGATTGCGTCCCTTTACGGGCCCCCGAGTGACAAAGTTGCGCGTGAATTACGCCGAGAAATGGACTGTAATCTGGGTGGGCACAGTCGGGACGCGCGAGCTCTCCTGTGTGCCCTGGCTGTGCAGTAGTAAACGTCGAGACGTTCGTGTATAGGGTTATGCAACTATTATATCCAGATGATATGTATACGTCAGAAATAATGAAATTATTCGAAGGGATGATTGACAGTATAGTTATTACACGGTACGCTTCATCATAATGTAATTGTGAAATCAGTAGTTACAGAATAGAGGTAAATTCTATGAATTTAAAAAGATAAACCCATTGTGTTTATCAATGAAGTTGGTAATGAATTCCGTATGAAAAAGTCCACGTATTATCCATGACCAACTATTAATGGATAGATATCTAGGTATAATTAATGAACAGATTTGACAGCGGTATTCTATCCGTAAATGCACAGCTCACGTAGATTACATATGCATATATACGAACTGTATGCCTTGATTATGTCAGTCCATTTTTGAGCAATAATTTATTCATTAATTTTTCACTGGGGATGAGCTATTTTTTTGGATCGATACAGTCGTTGTTTCATTTTTCCTTTCAAATTTACAATATGTGATTCTGTGGGGATTGCAAACAACTGCCGAGTGGTATTGATAGTCATCCGAATTAAAAAAAAAAACAATGAAATTTTATCATCTTTTAATATTTTGATCTCTACGTACTCACGAGTATTACAAATTGAAAATTAATGCATCATCGAAAGTAATTTTCATTGTCGACGCCGATAGGTGTATTATGCTTTTTCCTACAACAAAAGCATTGTGTTCGGGCAGCAAATGGGTTTCGGTGAAAACATGTTCTCGTTTACCCTTCCTTAATTTATCTGACATATATATGTTACCAACTTTCGACGCACATCGTATACATATATATTTAGGTTCAACTCACTTTATTCATTTTAGATTTATAATGTGTTGTATACTTTTATACATCTAAATTGAACCGAACGACGCCTCTTGCAGAGAGTGGCAATTGGAACATAAATTCGTTTTCGCAAGGGAAACTCTAATACTGTTACTTATCATAGGAAGTTGTCAAAGCTACTAATCCACCAGACGACTCTTGAAATTCTCACGATGAACTAACAGTATTCTTTTACTGAAAGAAAATATTGCACGTTCTCGAATTCAACTTTCGTTGTTTGTTTTTCAATAAAAATCTGTATCGTATTCTCAGAAGCAACATTGTTGTTTTTGCGAATGGAAACTTCCATCGTTATACGCCAAAGCTAAACGCACAACAATATGCAATTTCAGAGGAAAAAACGCACGGGAGTTTTCACGGATTTCTACATCTATCCATATAGTTCCGTGTAAACTTCCCAATGCTATATACACGGCCTACGCAAAATGAATATTTTTAATCTTTTCCAACGATATACATCCTGTGAAAGCTCGCTCGTATACATCTCTCGGAATCGCACACCCGCGTGTACAAAGCCCGAACGAAAAGCCATCCGTGTATACACATACCTTTAGAACTGTGTTACAAAGTCACGAGCGAGTAACGTCGTGGTAAGCAAATTGCTCGTGAAATCTCAAAAGCTCGGCGGTTAGCCAGCACTTGGCTTCGCGCGAAAATTGGAAAAAGAAGCACACGGACGGGAGGCGAAAGCGTGAAGGAAGAATCGAAGGCGACGCGAGCGCGTCAAACGTAATCTAATTAGGTTCGAATTAAATTGGCCGAGCAGCTTCTGGGCTGTGTCCGACCACTCGAGCCTTACAGAGGCCGGTATACCGAGTCGCGAAAGAGCATACAAAATGGGCTCGCGTATACTATCGAGGCGCCTGTCGTCCGTCCAATTTCGACGTCCAGGCTACGTGTAATAACGCACACACGAGCCAATTACGCGCTGGATTTAAGCATATCTCGCTCTCGAGCGAGGATCTGTCCACTGGAGCGAGGAGGATAAAATCAGGATGGAACTCTCTCGGCGCTGTGGCCCTCTTTATTCCGAGATCGCACCGTGGGGGGGGGGGGGCAGACTCCGCCTGGGCTGTCTCTGCGCGCCTTACTTCCAGACGCTTCGCTCCCGCCTTTCTGCTCTAATTTATTATATCTCATTATATAAGTTCGTTTATGCCTTTTGCATGACGCCGTTCATTTTGGATTTGCTCTCGCTCTCCGTGCCTCTCTTTCTTTCTCTGCCGGATTTATATCATCTTCCATACGCGATATAGATTTAAAGTGGATATATATATACCGTGTTAATGAGATGGGTTGGGGGAAAACGTCTTTCTCTATACAGGACCAACACTCGGGTGAATTTTGCCCTTTCGAAATCGAAGACATACGATTTGTTTGGACGGAGAAAGGGAGGATATGGCGTTCGGATGGATCACTTGAAATATCAAACCCCGAGCCCGCGCTCGCGCGCGCAAGTACCTTGGGAAATTACATCGCTCCTGATGGAATCAGATTCAATCAAATTTACATTTCTTACATCTCGAGACAGAATATTCGCCCCTCTCCCTCCACCTTTCCAGAGAAAAATTCAATCTTCCCAACAATACGCACGCGATCCGGCTGCAGCTGGAGGCTCGAATTTTTCCCTTCAATTTTCCGCCATTGAATTAAAATAATATCCATCGAGTGTATATAGGCGCGAGCCAACATCTTCGGGGAAATCTTAGTTTGTTATATGCCGCGCGCGCCGCGCGCGAGAGATGAGCGAGCGTATCCTCGTGATTCGCGCGAGTACGAAAGTAGACAGGATAAATGGGCAAAGTGTAGAGCTTGTGCTCCGTGTGCTCCGCAACTTCGTTTGAGCAAAGTGCTCCTTGCAACTCCGCGTTTACGGCTCTTCTCCGCGACTCAACGACGTATATAATGGGAAATGCGAATGATGTATATTCTCCCGCGCGCGGCCGGTGTGTGATACGGGCAGCAACGCCGAGTCGAATGTCGCGTGGCTCGATGAAGATTCGGTAAATCGGGGCCGAAGGTCGAGTCGACGACGCGCTCGAGACTTCTCAAATTATGTTGTTCTTACTTATTGGGCAGCAAAGGGCTACTTACCCCCGGCAGTGTTTCTGAAAAGCATAATTTTGCGCTCAACTTAAATTAGACGTCAAGCTACTGCTCGAGAGAGCGCGCGAAAGAAGAGAGAGATATTTCTTCACGACGACTCCTTTGCTGCAGCGAAGCGAATCTTCAGAACATCCGTCCGAGGGGAATATAAAACACGATATTACTCGGTAAACACACCGGTCTCGCTGCCCCTTTACCAATTAGTATGATAAATAAATAACGCCCCGACGAGGCGTAACTCTTTGGATCACTCGAATGATTATGTATACCGGGGGATGGGAGAAAAGAACGTTTCAAAGTAGTAACAGACGAGTGTGGCTAGACTCTAGTCGGTCTAAAAGGATGATAATCAGCGTGTGCGGCCGCGCCTATACACGTCTTGAGGAGGGAGGTGGAGGGGTTAGATCGGCCCACTGTCTCTCTTTGGTAACTGGCTGCTCGGCCGAATGGCGCAGGCAGACCTTAATGAAAGTAGCGGTGCGGCAAGCGGAGCAGGAGCAAGAGGTAGCTCGCGCTCGCGGAACCCTTAAATTAATTCGCGATGAATTACGTCTGCGCCAGCTGCTCGAGTAGTTGTGTTTATTTATGAAGGAACTGGCCCGATCTCCCTGGAAAATCGCCCCCGGGCGCCACCCGCCGTAAGTATACAGCCGAGGAGCCTCCCCTTTCGGATTCTCAGCTAGCTGGACTGGGGAGACCAGAGTCTTTTTTTCCTCCCCCTCCCCCCCCCTTCTCATTCCGCGAGGCTTCTTTATTCCAGCGCCGAGAGTCGTATACCCCTTTGTCTCGCTCCAGACTGCTCTCCTTATTTTTTTCGGAGAGGAGGGGCTGGGGCTGGTCGCACCCAAACCCCCCACCGCCACGGTTATCTCCTCTTCCCGCGCGAGTAAGCGATCCGGTAATTGCAGCCGCGTATACGCACTTTACGAGCGGCCAAAGTGTGTCGGGAGAGGGGATGCAGATGAGTGCTGACGCCGCGCGAGCGAGATTCGTCCGTATCACACAGGCCGTGAAGAGACCCACACTTCGGGCGTCGTTGATTTTTAGTACGGCTCCGAGAGAGGCCGTGTTGCGTGACGCGTTGACGAAAATTCGGGGATAATACAGGGAAATTGCTTCCGGCGAGCGGTTCTCGATCCCGCGGGTTTCCACGGGGACACGACTACGCCGAGAGCAACGTATATTGTATTCGTTTCACACGCGGATCGTAGGGATTATGAGCCTAGTTTTGCGTGAGGCTGTATTACGAACCCTATATAAAAAGTTACTCTATTGTAGAAATGACTTTGAATACGATATGGGTATATGCTTTTGAAAAATAAACTTGCAAAAAGATATTTTGGTGAACGAATATATGATTCCTCGTGCCGAAAAACGATGCAATTGTTTAGAAAAATTTGAAGAACGTTTTCTGTCTTTTCTTAAGAAGAATTATTTTTTCCAAAATCTCATGAATACGACAAAAAGAGAAAGAAAAATTTACATATTTCCGGCATTTTCTCTGCGAGTGTTGTTTTGAGAGAGTTGCGTTTGAAAGTGAGAATGCGTTAATGCGATTCTGAAAACAAAATCTTAATTGTTCGAAGTTTAAACATTCAACAATTCCATTAAAACATTAATTGCAATAAAAATGACATCAGTAATACTCACATTTATATCTTTTTCTGTTCTTTCTGATGTATACGTCAGATTTGGAAAAAAAAATTTTTTCCACAGTAGAAAAAAGGCAAAAAAACATCAATTTTCCGGTATTCTGCAAGTTTTCCTATGTTTCGCGCGTCTTATTTTCGCGTATGAGGCAACATGTATTTCAGGCACAGTAATTTTGACGACCCAAAGATCGGCGACCTCTCGTCATTGTTATATACAGACGATTTTTATTTTTCATTAAATTTAAAATTCGCGGTTGGAGCACGTATTTCCGTTGGCTTGCTCATCGAATTCGATAATTACATATTTCGACCAGATTACAAGGACCGGGTGAATTTTTAATCGGAGTTGGATAACGTTGAAATGATCAATGATTCATGAAAATAAATCATTGAGTAGAAAAGTTTATTCCAAGTCGGGAATTTCGAATAACACGGATGGAATTGATTATGATCTTACTGTCCCAAGTATTCAAATATAATCGAATTATGATTCTTATAATATCCTGCACAACCATCGTGTACCCAAAATTCGTTCTAACGCCACGTTACAAGCTCCAAGTACATACGTGCTCCGTTACGATTGGATAACAACGTTACCTCAGTATAAAGAGGAACTCGGGCGGAGGTATGTATAACGTCAGTCCAAGAATATTTCCCGCAAATGAGATATTGACATGAGCAAAGGAAACAAAAACGACGGGTATAATTTTGATCACACAACGAAGCTCGCATAGCTTCTCGAGATATTTCGCGGGTAGATTGGGGCGAATCGAGATTACACACGCCGTGTTACTCCTTCATTTCCGCGTTCTATCAAGCCAGCGGGATCTGCGTGTGCGATCTCCGACGTGTTGTATATACACGGTATACAAAAGCTCTCTCTCTCTCACTCTCGATACGACTGAAAACACGTCCTCGGAAGATGCTTTTGTGGGGAAGGGGGTTACGTCGCCAGCCACGGGCTGCATATCTGCCCCCTCCTCCGTCAGCTCCGTATGAATTCAGTGTTTACCAGAGCGCGCGCGTCGTGGAATTCGCCGAGAAGCGCGGGGGCACGCGCACGCTTGACACTACCCGCTGAATCTTGATCGAGCGAGTCTTGCGCGTGAGAACGCGATATAACAAGGCTGCATGTATACGGCTGCTTCTTGGGAATTGATTCCGAGTCTCTTCCAACGCTCACAGGTAATAATCAGCAAATATGAGTGGGTCGACACGGGATGATCGAACTTGCGCTTCCGTCGCGATCGAGATGTCCTCCGCTCGGTTTGGCCGAGTGAACGGGGTGACAAGTAGATTGAGCCGAGTGTGGCCAGACTCGCTGAAGCTACAGCTCGATTGAACATTTTTCTCTTGTATTCGTAACCATGTCAGAGCTTCGACATTTTTACTTGATTCGTTTGCTGAGAGACTCGTTGAATAAATCTTCTTGCAAAGTATAAAGTTGTATTTTGCATCAACAAGTCTAGTCCAACGGATCAGCTGCAGTGCTGATCAAATCCTCTTCTGTCTTACACTAACCTCTCGAGTATCAGATGTGAATGCTTATCAAATTTTCTTCCCCGGTAACTTCGTGATATATATATGATGGACCTTAGTGAAGGGAAAATGGAACATAAATAGCACGAATATTGCATAGGATATATGTATAGATTGCGATCGTACAGGGCCAATTCTTTGACGAGTGAAAATCGAACGATCAACTCCATGTCATTTAATTGTTGCAACAACTCGCCAGCATGGTTTCACTGGCCTCATCGAGCTGTCAATTTTTATCGAGGTAATAATTAATACCATGGCTAATTATATAACAAGCACTAGTACACATACTTTTTTCTTACCAATTACCAAAAGATTCACATAATAATGCTAGTATAGTGGAAACGGCAGTTTCCAACCACACAGTCAAATGGTAACAAGTGAGATGTATGTGTGTGTGATTGATTTTAGGGAATACTACTGAGTTTCTTATAAGTGAGACTCAGTGACTATGCGTTTTTTTCCCTGTTCAGTGTGTGATTAAACATATTGATGTGGAGCCTATATCTAAAACTCACTTCAATCGAATTTATGTAAGCTATTGTTTAAAATATGTGAAAGCACAGACAAAAGTTCGTTTTTACAATTTTGGTGTTTTGTTATTCTATCATTAAAGATTCTCTCCGTTTCGCCAGTGTAACAAGCAGAGCAATTATTACAATCAAATTTCCGAATGAAACTAGTCTCATCCCGGATATTAGTTTTATCTTTTCCTAATTTTATCATAATTGAATTGTTAATTAGTGTAACAGTGCGTACATTAAATTGTTTCAATGAGCCTGCGACATTATTGAAGATATTGTGAAACCAGTAAGACTCGACTCGCATTTTTTTTCATCATCCTCTGTCAAACAAAGCTCAATCCGAAATCGATCCCCTCCCTCTCTCACGTAACTAATCAGACGAGTGTATCCTTTGGATATTATCCTCCCGAAGAGTCGAGCCGAAAAAGAGACGCCGTCGGCTCGAACGTTCCCCCGGTGATTTTTGCGTCGCTCTCGTAAACCACGCGAACGAGGCTTATTAAGCTCGAGCTCTCGCTCGGATCAGCCGATTGGCCAAGCTCGAATAAAAGTATACACACACACACACGCGGGGGCCAATAGGATCGCCGGGTGATACGGCGAGTCCAGGTGCAGGTCGACACGCACGAGGACGTGGCAGGTGGATCGGCTCATACGCCGAAAGTTTTGTCGCCTCCTCGGCTCACCATCGCCTACGCGCACGTATATACACACACGAATACGTACACACCCACCCACACGTGTATAGGTACGCGCAATCTCCGTACCGCTGGTGCAGCGAGCGCGGCCCCGGAGAGCGGGGCATTTGCACGCACGTGCAGCATAGGGTAACAGTCAAACACTTGGCACCAGCCGGCGCCGGGTATGTGACATGAATATTTGTTTCTAATAAGATATGCCGCGCGCCACCGACGTCTCTAGCCACCACCACCCCCGACCCCCGACCCCCGGCCGCCGCGCAAATTTACATTGCGACGATTAAGTAAGCCAACTTGGGCGGATGAGCCTTTTTTTTCCAGCTCCTTACTCTCCGAGTCCGCGCGCGCGCGTCTTATTCAACAGTCGCGCGCAGGCGTATTTATTTTTCAAATAGCCCGCCCGAGCAGAGGTCGGTGCACGCGCGGAATTACGATTTTCGCGCGCTGCTGCCCGCGGGAGCTCCGTAAAATTCCTCTCTCTCGCTCGCAGCTCGATCCGCGTATATACAGCTACTTTGCTCGAGCGGCTACTCGGCGCGCGGGCGAGGAGCACCGGGGATAAGTTTCGCGACGGGATCCTGATGTACGCAGCTTCAATCTTGCCCCCGTGTTTTATTAAAATCCTCCCCCCGACGAGTCGGGCAAAGACAGCTCTCTCCGACGACTCTGTTTAACCGTCGCGCGGCCGACGAGGCGCTACGTATATTCCGGCTCCTTCAATTCTCGACGCACTCGAACGATGGATAAAGCGAGAGAAAATAACGTGTTTTTCGGTTTATAATCGAGGTGTGCCCGATGGTCGGGTTTTGCGAAAAAATCTTGTACCCGGTGCGGAATCGTTTGTTTTTCGCCCGCGAAAATCCCGTTGTCATTGCAGTCCCAGATCCAATTGAACGGGCGGCAATATGTATTTTATTCTCGTGCGAATAGACCTCGCGTACGTTACAATCGGACATCGTGATGTAACTTTTTTAGGTAGAGCTCTAAACAATATTTATATATGTAAAATCGTCTGGCGTGACTTTACTGATTTCATATACACGTGTGAATTATATGTGTGAATGAAAATAAATCCGTTTATATGCGCACACGAGCTGTACGGGAATATAATCTTGAATCATTAAAGATTGTCTGAGGGAAATACCAAAATGCTAGTAAGCTTGGCTACCCAAAAGTTAACTCAAATATAGGTCCATCGGGGACCTTTAGTCCAACTATAGATCCAAATCTCTGTTCTGTTTCGACTTGTCGCATCACCTTATAATATCCGACGGGAGTATATACTCGAACACCGAATAGCTAATCCAACGCACGTGTTAGCGGGTCAAAAACAGAAACGTGGAATTAGACGCCACCCCCCCCCCGGGTTTTCCGGGGTAACAACGTATATATTATTCGACGTTCCCGGGCCTCTGTTCCACGGCAAATTAATTCCCGCTCTGTAGCGCGTCTGGAGGAGCGCCGAGGATAAAACGCGAGCGCGAGCGCTGATAAAAGCGTAGCGCGACATCGATGGATCAAGGAGCTTGATCCACTTTGGACACGCGCCTATAACGAAAGCCGCTTAGCGCGTCTGATCCGCCGGGACGTATACAGGGTCGCGCGAGTCCTTTCTATATAAAGTACACCTCGCGGGGCTCGACTGTGCTCGCCAGCGAGTGTCTCTCCTCGCCCAGGTAAGCTGCCGACGTTGCGCACGGTACACACAAAAGAGAGCCAAACGAAATTTGTCTAGGCGAGACAGGCGGGAGAAGATAAAAGTTGGCCGGGGGGGGGGCGAGTTTAACGATGGCAGCGCGCGACGTCTGCTATTACAACAAGGCAGTGGCGCGAGGACAAGCGGAAAACAGCCGGGACAAAGGTGAACAGGTTGGATAATCTTCGATGCGACTACGGCCTCGAGATTTATTCTTTTGTTTATGCCCCTTCTCCCCCGCCCCACCGGCCTGAGCAACAGACAGTCGCGCGTTTGTTATAACAACTTGAACTTCCCCGCGCCCGGTATTCCCCCGTTTCTTTCCTCCTCTGACGCTGTTCGCGTACTCTTGCGCCTTTTTTTACCCCCTTGTTGCGCGACAGTTACCGTGCGTTTGATAGGGCCCATTGTTTTACTTATATATTCGAGCGGTCTTCAATTCCGAATTCGATCGGATGATCTCGAACGTCTCGATTGTGTTGCCATTGGCTCGAAGAATTTCGAACACTGTCAGCATGCTCACATCGTTAGAACGAGCGACCAGTTGACGATTTGTAGCTAATGTTGCACGTTTCTCAGAAGTACTTCCTGGTACTCTCTGGGCACCAGTCATCCTTGGCCGTTCAATTGCGAGTATTTAAACAAAGTTTGCCCCCACTTCCTCGCTCGTATAGCCTCCACAATAGTTTCAACTTTTACTAGCTTTGACTTAACTGGTTCTTTCGTTCTATTCCTACATCATTTTGCTGACTCGATTACAATAATCAAGTATGATCATCATCATCATTTCTTCACTTATCACTACTCCATCTAATGCGGAACATTTCATCTTTTGATTAGTCACATCAGTTTTCCCAAAACTTTTTTCTATCTTACTCAAAATACTCTTTCTCAGGCCGATAAATAAAAGTCTACCCAATGTGGCCCTTTCTATCATTATGAATCGAAATACTGAATAAAATGGATCAATACTCAAGAAATGAACATCATGTTCTTATGGACAAGTTATAATCATATAGACATGTATTTTTGGTTATATGTCAAAAATCTTCAATAAATATCTATGGAAGTATGATTTGAAGATTATTTCAATGGCAATTTGGCCAATTGGCCGTCACTATAGGTGTATAGAGGCTATAACAAGTTATTATGTTAACGTGACACATTGACTGCACGTGTAACCAATTTATCTCTTTTGAATTTTTTTCTTAAATTGACGATTTGAATGAGTTGAAATGATCGGATAATAACTATAGCAATGGTTTCTGATGGAAATTGAGCTCAGAATTTCAATATTCTAATTGTACTATAGTCAAAACGAAAAACCTTTAGGAAGTGGCACCATTGGCTTCATATAACATTTCGATTGAGTCTATTGACCGATAAAGACGAAGCTAATTAAGAAAGTGATTTTATCGACCACCTCGGGCTACAATTTATACGAGATTTTACCGAATCCCAGAGAAATTTTTCCCTTCCACGGGTAGTATTCGCGAAAAACGTTATGTCAAAGAAAATTCAAGAAGGAGAGAAAAGGTAGTAAAAATTCGCGCACAATTGAATGGGTACTCGAGCCTTGTGCTTTATAGATTCGGGTAAAACGAGTGAATGAAGGTGAAATCTAACGCGATAATCTAGAAATTAGGTAAAAGAGAGCCGGAATATTGTTGGATTAATTCGAAGCACGTAGCCGCGGAGGGGGGCAAATGCGAAAGGAATATGTAACGAGAGCATGATCATTAAGTTGCCGAAATAAAAGTGCGGGGTTAATTTAAAAATTATGCATGCATGCATGTGTGTGTGTGCGCGCGCGCGTGTATGTATATAACAATTAGAGATTGAAACAGCGGGAGCGCGTAACAAGATTTTAAATCTCCTGTTTACTCTTTGCCGTGCTTTATTCTGATCAATATACCAACGCGGCGGCCGGCTTTCCGGCGCGATCATTAATTTGCAACGACGCATTTCGACTTTCGCGTCGATTATCATTTTGAAATCGCCGGCCCTCGGCTCGCGCCCATCTTTTTCATCCCGATAATTCGAACGAATAACAAATTCCTCTCTCGTTGAACAGCTAGAATTCGAATGTCGCCCGAAAGAAAAAAAGGAGACTCCGTTTTTTTCTTCTTTTCCAAAGCTTGGAAAAACGAATCTCCCCGAATTATATATACGTAAACAGAGAAAACGTCGAGAGGGTCTGTGTGTATACGGGAGAAGACGCCGGGGAGCGGTCGAGATTTGTTTTACTTCGAGGACTGTCGAGTCGGACAAAAATGAATTTCGTTTAAAAACACAAAGGACGGAGGGGTGGGCGCTGCACCTATACGCCGGGCGACGAATGTCTGCGGAGCCGCGATATTAATAGAACGCGGAGAGAGAGGATGGATGCGCCGAACGCGAGATATACATTTGAATATACAGCCAGTTCGGCGCGAAGGGGGAAAAATAAAAGCGAGGCCCGTTTGACGCGCGGTTTGTCTGGCGTCGAGATGAAGGAGTTTGTTGTCGCGGCCGCGCTTGCTGCGACGGACATGTGCTAATTCCGATTTGTTCAAAGGCGCGACACATCGTAAAAGAGCCGTGTGGCAACACTCGGGGTGTATACTTTGAGCTTTTGTTCACTGGATTTTTACCCTTCGACGCCCACATTGCGCTCATCAACTGGACAAGAGAAGTTTATCCGAAGTATTAGGGTATCGTTCGACTCTTTCGTTCATGTTGAAATCGAAAAACTCTAGAACATTGATTCTTTCACGAAATCACCATTTTCATATTGTTTTTCTTTCCAGACGAGCATCTCATCAGAGAACTTCTCCTCGTCCTTTTTCATTTTCACTGGAAATTCGCGAAACAATATTTCCGTGATTGTAATTTCGTCCGCGTAACGCGCTACGAAAATGCACATCGACGTAGAGTAGCCCAGCGTGGAATAAGTCAAAAGCAATCGTATCATGCGAATTTCAAAATTCTTCAATCGTGCAGTAGAGTAGAGGAAACGGGAAGGATCAACGTCTCGTGGTGAGATTGTGTATACGTTCAATTGTACGTCATCTATTCCGAGGTATACTCCTGCCTCGAGATTCCGATACTCGGAAGTTGCAATCAGTCTTTTTTCCCCCTCTTACGATAAGCAAGATAAAGTTGGTCGAACGATGAGTTAAAGGGGAGTAAGTGACGGACGGCGACGGCGGAGGGGGGATGGTGGCTAATTATTCAATGCGCCCGTCCGGAGTAGAGCCACAGTTCCGTCCCCTGCATCTCTGCGGTAATAAGTTTTAATCTGATTTTCCAATCATCGACGGGCCAACTTTTTTCTTCCCTCTCTCGGGCGATCGAGGGAGACAATTCAATGCAACTCCTGGTAAGGGAATCTTACGCTGAAAAACTTCGGTACTGGAAGCAATCGGAACCCGATCGTTTCAATGGAAAATTCCAATCAGATTTCTCATTGAGGCTAGCGAAAGATCTGCTGCCGGCGAAGCTGCTTGACTCAATCGAATTTCTTCTCGCAGCGAGTGGATTTTCTATTCCATTGAAAGTTACTGCACACCACAGAAAAAAAGGGAAGAGATATTTTTTTAATAAAAATCAACTTGAGATAATCCTATTGGTATCAAATAACGAGTAATTGATGACCATCGTCCGATAAAATACTCGAATCAAGTCACTTGAATCGAAAAGTTGATTGGTAAACCTTAGTTTTCTACAGTCGTGATGAGAAATTCTGTTCAATACTAAGGTAGGTGTACCCAATTTGCGCCACAACCCAATATGCGCCACCCTTCGTATTTCATATTGCTTTCTCAAAGAGAAATTTTCGTGATCTACGGGTCGAAAAACATTGAAATCCAAAAATGTCTATATGTATGTACGTATGTACGTACGTACGTACGTGTGTGATCACTTTTTGTTTTGTCATGCGATAATTCCCGAAGGAATGATCCGATCGTCCTGAAATTTTGCACACAGGTTAGTTGTGGCAAGATCTAGCCCGAATTTAATTTGCAGCAAAATCCGTTTTTTTAATTCCTTATCAACTGTTTCTAACGTGTTTTCTCACAAATCCTCATCATTGCTCATTAGTACTATGAGAGTCAAAGAGAATCAATGAGAATCGATGAGATATTTCCTATAGCAACGACTGTTGGTATCCTTGGAAACAGTTTGTTTAGATCCCTAGCAACCATTGCTTCGGAAGCCGGAAAATCAGTTTTAAGGGGGTAGCCTACCTAAATTTTAACATGGTTAAAAAAAAATCGTACGAGGCTGTAAATTTATATTCTAATTCATTTTTTTACGGCGGTTTCAATGACGTATCGACCACCCCGGAAAAAAAATTTTTTCACTGTAAAAAAATTTTTTCAATTTTTTAGAACGTACTTGGGATTTTTTTCTCGGCTCCTAGAAGTCCAATCGCAAAACCGATACGTACGTTTGTGGACATTGTATTGAGGAACCCTCAAAAAAATTTTCAGCCCAAACCACTGAAAATAAGTCTCAATTATTCACCTCCTCCTGCATCACGTTTCCACCTTGATTCTTGCAACGTCATAAAAACATCCATTTGGTTCACACGAAATAATTAGCATACATGCGATGTATGCGTGGGAGAATGTGTATGTGTGTGTGTGTGTGTGTGTGTGTGTGTGTGTGTGTGTGTGTGTGTGTGTGTGTGTGTGTGTGTGTGTGTGTGTGTGTGTGTGTGTGTGTGTGTGTGTGTGTGTGTGTGTGTGTGTGTGTGTGTGTGTGTGTTTGTGTGGGTGTGGGTGTGTGTGTGTGTTTTTGTGCGCATACACACACACACACACACACACACACACATACACATTCTCCCACGCATACATCGCATGTATGCTAATTATTTCGTGTGAACCAAATGGATGTTTTTATGACGTTGCAAGAATCAAGGTGGAAACGTGATGCAGGAGGAGGTGAATAATTGAGACTTATTTTCAGTGGTTTGGGCTGAAAATTTTTTTGAGGGTTCCTCAATACAATGTCCACAAACGTACGTATCGGTTTTGCGATTGGACTTCTAGGAGCCGAGAAAAAAATCCCAAGTACGTTCTAAAAAATTGAAAAAATTTTTTTACAGTGAAAAAATTTTTTTTCCGGGGTGGTCGATACGTCATTGAAACCGCCGTAAAAAAATGAATTAGAATATAAATTTACAGCCTCGTACGATTTTTTTTTAACCATGTTAAAATTTAGGTAGGCTATCCCCTTAAGTCACACTCGATGGCCAAGGACACTGAATTGTTATATTTGCTCTATAGCAACCGTTGTTTACCCCCCTAGCAACCGTTACGAAGGTTGGAAATGATCAATTTATTGCCCACTTCCATTATTTTTTTTTTTTCAGTTATTTAACAACGCTTTTTGTACTCTTGGTACTATTGAGCGTCCATTATTTTTGACTGCAAAGGACACAAAATTTTTCCAATTAGCTCCTTAGTAACCATTGTCTACCGCCCTAGCAACCGTTGCTAAGGGGAAGAAAAAAACAAATCCTCTTCGAGAAAGCATACTGCTAAGGCACTTGGCAGCGGTTTTTTTTCATCGTACTCTCTTTTTATCAACCGTTTCAATAGCTCTTCGTTATTTTTATCAAATGTACCCAATATGCGCCGCCCCTCGATTTTACAAATTTCATGACTATTTTCTTGTTCTAGCTGCTACCATCAACACATTGATGGTAAATAACCGCCAAACATGGTCGAAAGAAAATTTTGTTCAAGCTCTGGAACAAGTCACGGAAGGTGAAATATCGCAGAGGATGGTTCACATATAAGATACCTCGTCGAAAATCAATCGCAAAAAGCCATTAAACAGTAATGCAGTTGTACTCACTGAAGAACTGTTTAGCGAGTCTTCATATACTGACAAATGTAAGATTGTAACTAGAAAAAGGCGAGCTGATTCAATTCATGGAGATATATTTTTGAGTATAGTTTTGAACACAGTATGAATCTAAATTTTGAATATGCCATGGATAATTCAATAAATCGATGACTGTAATTTAATTTTGTTTTCAAAAAATGAAATTCAATACATGGTTTATTCAGAAGATACAACTGTACAATTATATTTAAAATATACTAAGAAGAATGCTCACGAATTTGAGTGATTAAAATTGGAATTGAATGTTGCATAATTTGATTTTGTTGATTCAAAAATAACATTTTTTCATGAATTTTATCTGAAAACTTGATTTGATTTAGCTTGTTAAAAGTTCATATAGTCTATGTCATATGGTTTAATGAAAGACAAAATGTATTTTTCAATAAAATTATAAAAGAAATATACTCTTTCATTTGTATTTCATCGATTTCAGACATGCTTCATACTTCAAACTGGATGAAAAGAAGTATTTTCAGGGTGGCGCCATATTGGATACACTCAAAATTTTTTATCGAATTTTTTTTTTAAACGATGTATCTCAGCAGAGAACTGTTCAAATCAAATGAAACCCAACTCATTTTGAAGGTATTGAGTAGATCTTTCATTTTTGACACCAATTACGTTAGGAAATTTTTATTTGACGCGGTGTAGTGATCTTTCTCGCTTAGGTGGCGCATATGGTAGGTACAGGTACCTTATATTGAAAGACGATTTCTAGGCTCGTGTGATTACCACCCTCGCTTTGCTCGGGCGGCAAACCTCATCTCGTGCCTACAATTCGTCTTTGGATCTAGTGTCGAAATATACTATTATAAAGAGGTTTGTCACTGGTAAAAGATTTTATCGATATTGCTTTCTCAAAGAGAAAGCTTTGTAACGGGGTAAAAATCGACCCACCGAATCGGACTTCGGGACCTCGATTTTCGTAATCTACAGGTCGAAAAACATGGAAATCCGAAAATGTCTGTATGTATGTACGTACGTGCACTTTTTTGTCGTACGATAACTCTCGAAGGAATTGTCCGATCGTCCTGAAATTTTGCACACAGGTTAGTCGCCGCAAAATCTCGGTCGAGTTCAATTTTCAGCCAATTCCGTTGTTTATTTCTCTAGCAACCGTTGCTAACGTGTTTTTGATAAAAGCTCCGAAAATCATCATCAATGCACGATGGGTCTCCAATTCTTTCGACGACGATCGATGAGAATCGATAAGACATTCATTTTGGAACAACCATTGTTTATTCTCCTAGCAACCGTTGCTATGGAGATACAAAATTCAGCTTCAGACTGACTTTTTTTGTCGTACGTTAATTTTCGAAGGAATGGTCCGATCGTCCTGAAATTTTGCACACAGGTCGGTCTCCGGCAGATGTGAACCGAGTTCGGTGTTCAGCAACATCCGTTGTTTGATTCCATGGCAACCGTTGCTAGCGTGTTTTCGATAAGTTCCCATATAATTCATGATAAATGATCATTTGGGTTTGTATATTTATGGGATTCTATAACAATCAAAGAGACCTTTCCCGTATAAACCATTGCTGATGTCTCTAGCAACCGGTGTTTATATCGCTTGCAACCGT
This sequence comes from Aphelinus atriplicis, assembly GCA_020882685.1. Taxonomy (NCBI): domain Eukaryota; kingdom Metazoa; phylum Arthropoda; class Insecta; order Hymenoptera; family Aphelinidae; genus Aphelinus; species Aphelinus atriplicis. The sequence goes on from CM037073.1 coordinate 4,516,623, forward strand.
AACTAGGGAATGGGAAAAGTCAGTTGGAGGTTCATTTTTGGAACTGTTGATGACTAAGAAGTAAGAACATCGAAGCTCCGACATTTACCATAGCAACCATTGTTTACGTCCTTAGCAACCGTTACTATGGAGTGGGAAAAGTCAGTTGGAGGTCCATTTTCGGAACTGTTGATGACTAAGAAGTAATAACGTCGAAGCTCCGACATTTACCATAGCAACCGTTGTTTACGTCCTTAGCAACCGTTACTATGGAGTGGGAAAAGTCAGTTTGAAGTCCATTTTTGAAACTGTTGGTGACTAAGAAGTAAGAACATCGAAGCTCCGACATTTACCATAGCAACCGTTGTTTACGTCCTTAGCAACCGTTACTATGGAGTGGGAAAAGTCAGTTGGAGGTCCATTTCCGGAACTGTCGATGACTAAGAAGTAATAACGTCGAAGCTCCGACATTTACCATAGCAACCGTTGTTTACGTCCTTAGCAACCGTTACTATGGAGTGGGAAAAGTCAGTTAGAGGTCCATTTTCGGAACTGTTGACGACTAAGAAGTAAGAACACCGAAGCTCGGATATTTACCATAGCAACCGTTACTATGGAGTGGAGGAAATAAGTTAGAGGTTCATTTTGCTTTCTCAAAGAGTGGTGATTAATGCAAATTGAGGTTCAATTGCAATACTTTGAGAAAGCATACTGCTGAGGCACTTGGCAGCGGTTTTATAACTCCTTCGTCATCAGTATCTATAGAATATGTATATAAAGATGTGAGCAATGCTAAAGTTTACAAATGAAGAAGATTCAACAAATTCGGGAAATAGTTCAGAATATTCGTGTAATAGAAGTAGGCCACTCTCGGTTTACGAAATATATTTTGTGAATTTGACCGTCTACTATAAAATCTAATTCTTTTGTTTCTAATTCTTTTCGGTTCTCTAATCAAAGTATTGGAGTTTTTTTTTATTAAAAATGTAGTACGATCCGTTGTATTAAATAAGTATTCGACAAAAATAGAAGAGTATTATGGTATGTAATATGTAATAATGAAATATAAAAGTGGATGTCTTACTAGAGGTAGTCATATCGATGAGAGATTGCGGATAGGAGAAATCCATATTGAATCAATTGGATCATTACGATTGCTTCCCAGCTTGAAAGTTTGTCAGGACACGGACTCGGACTACAGGCAAAAGCTTGACGACTCGTAATGAATTAATCGAGACTCGCGGGGATAAATATAGCCCACGCGCGAGACGGCATCTCGCATATCCAACGCGATTGGCCCAGATGCAAATGTCGTCCGTATATATATATATACACGAAGAGAAGAAGCGGCCCATCGATGACAGCCGCGGATGGGAAATCCGCGCTCGCCTGGAACAACGCAGTCATTAAGTTTTGTTCCGTGCGATTTATATTGTTCCAGGGCAGTGAAAACTTTGCCCGGCTCCTCTTGTATTATTCCCAAGTCGAGGCTAGGAGGTGGAGCAATAAGACGCGCGCTATCCTACGGCCGCCGACCAACAAAAGGCGCAAACTTACGAGTGGAAAGAAAGCCCGAAGGATGAGAGACAGAATCGGCTCGCCGGATATGTATATATACGTATATTACGGGGGAATATGCATAGCGAACGGGTCGAGGGATAAACGGGGGATGCGCGGAGCACTTGATGCAAATCCGCGTCAGTGTCGCGGAAACAAGGCGGAAAACAGGCGAAGTTGCGGGTGTGTATAAGTGTCCCGAGCTCGAGCCGCGCGCACACCTCGGCAGATCCCGTATACGGTTTAAGGGGTTCCGCGACGATGACTTATATGTAATTACAGCGAGGGGAGCAAAGTTCCGCCCGTCCGCGCGAGCCCACTATATATATTTGTGACGCGAAAGAAGGGCGCTCGAGCGGAATCCGACCTCCTGTGTATACATATATATTCAGCCTCGGGTTCGATTTTGCCTCATGCAAGTTATAACGAGCGTCCCGTGCGTTGTCTGCTCGATTGGACTCGATCGGGTGTTTTTTTCGCGCGAGCGCGAGGAAGCAAACGAAAGAAAATACAGGCGATCCGAGGATGTGAGCTTAACTATGCGTCATTTGACTTGCGGGTGTAATTGAGCTGAATCAAGAAGACAAGTGGTGTGGATGATGTGAGCGATTGGTTATATTGACGAAACGAAAAGAAAAATTGAAGGGTTACCGTATAGTATATCTTGGAAAATACTACTCGCGAATTTGATTGGAATGATTTTGAGATTTTTAACAGAGAAAATAATTATAAGAAACAACTTGTTTCGGGAACGCTTCATTTTTCAAAATAAATGCGTTTGACAATACACAAGACAACGGCTGTTGCCGTTAGTTCCTCAGTATGCACATGTTTGTCAGTCGCAGTGGGAGTCGTTGATGCTTCCGCTTCCGAATATCGTAATGTAAATCGTCGTCAATTTGACTAACTTGAGTGAGAAATTATTGTGCTTTCCATCCATGGTTTCTATACTCTTTGCATTATTTACTTGTTGTTCATCGCGATAAAATCTAATTTTCAAAATGACTAGCTGCACTCACAAAAATATCTTCTTGTTCCCAGAGGAATTGAGCCTCATACAGAATTCCGCTATTTTCAATCGTAATATATTGTTGATTAGAGAAGAAAAGTCTTCTCTCAAGAAGATTCTGTTTGAAAGTAGCAGAAATTCTTCATGAGGCATAATTCCTCTGGGAATAAGAAGATATTTTTGTGAGTGTGTTCGATGACTTTGGTATATGATCACATATGCGCGATTTCCACAGGTATTTTTCATTGAAATTCAAAGTCTTGTCGCGATCGGTGCTCCATATTTGTCACGGATAACAAGTGTATTTTGGACACATTTTGTAATGTCAACGCGATAACTACTATATTCATAGGCCATTTCTCACGATCGTCACAATACAGACAAGTTACGGAGTTATCCGTTGGAAAACCTGCTAGTTTCCTCGGGCTCCTGTACGCTTGAGATGTTCCCGAGTTGCTCGGTATCCACTTAATTGATGTTTCAAGTACTAGTTTGACGGAGCAAGTGTAATTTTTCAAACTCAACTAGAATATACTTTCGAATGAATTATTCAACCGACGTATATATCCCTTACTATTTTCAATTAAACTCCTTCCAACGGGGAGTTGCTGCTCCCCACCTAAACTTAGTCAAACAAGATAATTTCCACGCAAACACATTATGAACTTGTACAGGGGAGATAATGAGTACAGAGCATCTGATGTGAGCTCACAAAGGCGAAGGAGTTTGGTAGAAAAATTTATCTGAATCCGAATAAACTTGGGGCCGGCCAGGCTGCGGCTGAACATCGTTGAAGAGCAGATTGGAGAAGTAGGATAAGCGCGGTTCATTATAATCAACGCGTTTCCTCTTGTAATATCCGATTTTATCTCGCGAATTCAATAGCCGCGCGCGGCTGCCTGCTGGAGCCGAGCGTTCCCCGATGGAGTGGAAAAAGAAAACAAGTCCAGCCCGGTCAAAAGGATCGAGCAAAAACGCTCGGCAAACCGTTTCCCTCCGTTCTGCTGTTTGATTGATGCGCGAATGACCATACATAGCCTCGTCGGTCGAATTTTAATCCAGAAATCGGACACCGCGCGCGGTCGGCGCCTTTCGACTTTTTTCCCCTTTTTTGTTCACACGGTGCGCGCGCGGTCGAGCGATGTTTACTTTTTAATAAAAACAACAAGTTGCATCGCCAACGGCAAGTGGAAGAGAAAATAAAAAACTCGTGCGCATCCGTCGATTCAGTTAACAAAATGAATGTTTCGATGCTTTACTTTTTCGGGGTGTAAAGGAAATATACGCGCGCAACTCCATATACGCGCCGTGTACACTTTTTCCACCGGTTATCCCGAAAGAATTCGACGGAAAACGCACCATGACGACGAATCCAAATCGATCTAATCGATACGCAATATTTACACTGGAGATATGTTTCTTTTGAAGGAAAATAATATATTTTCCTCGTTCGCGACAGGTGCATTTGTCCGCGTCTGTATCTAAAGTTCCCAAACAACACTTCATGACGGTACACATCGGTTACCCGTCCGCAGGAAAACGGTATCTCAACCGAAGAAGAAAAAAACTATTGGTAAGTGAAATGAGTTGGTATAGAGGGGGTACTTAGGCCAATAGGATGCAAAACTTATACGCATTGGCTTTTACGGGAGCTGGCAAGGAATAACCAGTTTTATCAAAACTATGGAGTATTTCTCGATATCAGTATGAAAATGTATCCGGAAAGAATGACGAGTGCAGTGGAAATCAATCAATATACCCTTCGTAAAGTGTGCTTTGCTAAGCATACGCTGTCTGATTTTTTAAAGATTGACTAGTTTGAAGTCCGAAGAGAGCGACAAATGTGACTATAGTGACTTTTATAGTAGAGCGATTTGCTTTAGTCTTTTTAGAAAGGAAAGATATACTCCCAGGTACGAGTATATTTCGTATTTATTGCTTTGCTCGTGTGGATAACCTGAAAAAAACTTTGAAATACTCGTTTACTCAAACAACAAGAGCAGACCTGTATCCGAGATTCAAACTCACCAATATTTGAGTCACGTGAACGCAAATCATGCACTTGCAGCTGATCTGACTCTTCGAAGAGTACAGACTGGTGACTAAATTTTCGTTCTGATCTCGAAGAAAACTCGATAATTTTGATACAACTGATTATCAGACTGACTACTCAAGAGCCAATGTATCGGTGTAACATCCATTTCACATTCCAATAGGAATGCAGAAGGAAACGGAATGGAAGGATAGGTGCGTTGGGAGGAGCCGGTGTGAATATACGGCGACGGATGTAAAACCGAACGTCTGACCGTCTCTCTGGCAGCCGCTGGCTCGTCATACGTATTAGGCGGGTGCGGCCAAATGGAATCACGCGCCTCTTATCAAACGTCCTCTCAGATTTCCCCAGAGGCGTAGTGGCGCGCGCGCGACGCGATTCCGTCTCTCTCTCTCTCCTCGCGCGCCTCCTTCGCCGCTTCCTTTCCGGACTAATCAAACTTTCGCCAGGCTGATGTGCCATTCTTCCTCTCCCTCCTCCTCGCACAACCCTTACGACAGTTCGACCACGCGAATGCACTCGTGTCTGTATACGCACACACGAGACAACTTCGGTTACAACCGCAATGTCCGATTGTCCCGATCGGGGATATTCCTGTGTTAGTTCGTTGCCCGTAACAGTTCCTCTCGCGGCCAGTGGAAAATTACAACTTGATTCAATCGGATTTTCAATGGCAGCAGATATTGTCTTGCATGAAAAACTTTAGTTTGACCGAAGGCGAGGGGATTTCGTTTGAATGAAAATGATAGTCTATCCAACTTTGAAAAATTTTTGTTTTTCGATTTTTTTATTGTTAAAAAACGTGTATGATACACCTAAGAATGATATTCCATCCATCTATACATATTTTGATTTCTGCAGCGTATAATATAAAATGAGAAGAATATGTTTATCCAATGCGGTTATACTGTTTAGAAGTCACAAGCCTGCACATCGTATATTTATTCAGAAAGAAGACGCTCTTCATCAACCCACTGTGACAAGGCTAATTTATAATCGGCATTGAAGTAAAAACCGCTGCCGAGTGCCTCAGCAGTATGCTTTCTCAAAGTATTGCAATTGAACCTCAACTTGCATTAATCACCACTCTTTGAGAAAGCAAAATGAACCTCTAACTCATTTCCTCCACTCCATAGTAACGGTTGCTAAGGACGTAAACAATGGTTGCTATGGTAAATGTCGGAGCTTCGATGTTCTTACTTCTTAGTCATCAACAGTTCCAAAAATGAACCTCCAACTGACTTTTCCCATTCCCTAGTTACGGTTGCAAGGGATATAAACAACGGTTGCTAGAGACATCAACAATGGTTTCTACGGGAAATGTCTCTTTGATTCTTACAGAATCCCATAAATATATAAACCCAAATGATCATTTATCATTTGGGACGGTTGCTAGGGAAATAACCAACGGATTTTGCTGAAAATTCAACTCGGACTAGATCTTGTCACAAATAACCGGTGTGCAAAATTTCAAAAAGATCGGACCATTCTTTCGAGAGTTATCGTGGACGAAAAAAAACGGGACGCACACACACACACACACACACACACACACACACACACACACACACACACACACACACACACACACGCACACACACGCACACATACATACATACATACAGACACTTTTGGATTTCCATGTTTTTCGACCCGTAGATCACGAAAATCGAGGTCCCGAGGTCTGATTCGGTGGGTCGATTTTTGCCCTATTACAAAGCTTTCTCTTTGAGAAAGCAAAAGAATACTTTGAGTATACCTCATTTTTCAGCTTTCCAAAGTGAATCAACCCCCGTTTGGGATTAAAGAATGGTTTCAACGATGATGTAATCAATTCGTCATCGATTTCTATACAATATGAACGAAGAGGTGCCAATAATATCTTTCACGATGCCAACGTTGGTATAATGTAAATAAAATATCATGCGACTCTTTATTCCAAAGAACGTAATACATTTCAACAAATTCGGGAAATAGTTGTGTAATAGACACCACTCTTATACTCTCAACCATTGGTACAATTGGATCACTCCCGATTGTACCGAGCATCGGAGTTTCCTCAGTACACCAGAGTTTCCAAATATCGTGGCGTCACAACGGACGTTTTCTCAGTGCTCTTCTACTCGTCACCGACCGATCAAAAATAAAAAATCATCAATTCCAAATGACAATGGGAGAATCCATCACCACAAACGTTCCGATCGAGTGCGAAATCTGTCGCGCTCGTCTGTATGGTAATGACGTCACGTCGAGCTAGCGGTCGTTTAACGCTACACGAGAGCAGAAAAGCCGAGTAAGCGAATCAACATCGGCGGGGGGGGGGGAAGAAAATCAGTGGCTGTAGCTCGGGAGTATCAAGGTTAATTTTCGGCCGGCACGAAATGCTTAAGGAAAAGCGAGCGAATTGGCGCGCGTGGCGAGGAAGAGTCGAGAGAAAGGATTCGGCACAGTCAGCTCGTATACGCCTCGGCTCCCCGTTTCTCCTTCTGTTTCCTTCCATTTCCATCGTCCCCGTTGGCCGCTTCTGGATCACGCATCCGCCCGTACATATACACATCCCCGCGAGCTCCCGAGCGCACTCACCCCTCCCGCTCGCTCATTGTCTTTATTGCTTTGTGTACTACACGGCGTGATAATGGCCGTATGATGAACTAATATCTGAAATCCGTGTCGCTGGCGCGCGGGACGTTCGGAATAGCTCCGTTCAATCGAGTGTCGGGGGTTAACCGAGCTGATGAGAGTGTCGAGAGCTCGAGGGCCGAACCCACGGCAGAGGAAAATGAGGAGGGGAAAAAACGAGGAGGCGAGGTTTTTTCCAAGGCGGCTTATTTCGTATTCGGTTCGGCTCGAAGGTGATGGACTTTTTTTCTACAGATCGTTCGCCTGATGTTTTATTTTTAGAGCAAGTTCTAAGTTATTTTTTTCTAAAATTTTGGAAATAGTTTTCTTTAGATTCTTTCGTGTTTTTTAATAGTGGTGAGTTTATGATTACGGATAACATGTTTTCCCTCTCAAATGCATTTCAAACTGTTCGATTTTGCCGCGTATACTAAAATAAATTCAACCCTCCCTATTCATAAGGACGTATCTCGGAGAGTCCCGAAATAAGGACGTATCTCGGGCGGCAGAATAATAAAGACGTATCTCGCATGAGCGCAAAGTAAGGACGTATCTCGCGTGAGCGCAAAGAAAGGACGTACCTCGGACGAGCACGAAATAATGTCGCAGCTCGCGGAGAATTGCGACTCAATATTGAATCTCACTTTGATTGAAAATTATAACCGATCATAACCGCAAATAAATCTCAAGCATAGAATTAAAACTCGGCAAACATGAAAGCGATCATGGAGGCAAGTCAAAATATGAAGCATCTGTATTTTTTTATTCGTGAGTCAAAAGCACTGCAGAAACGATGGTCATTCATATACGTGGAAACGCGGTGGCTCTGTGCTCGACTGCGCTGGACTGCGCTAAGACTACAGACCAAGCTGCTCTGACTGCAGTCGCAAGTCGCGAGCGCTCAGCAACTAGTAACAAGACGCAGTTTTTCGTCTCTCGCTATTGGCTTGTAGTTTAGATTCAAAAAACCGACTAGCCAAAATCATATGATGCTCACGGCGGAGCGTGTTCTTATTTTTGGTTTCCATATAAAACTGGCCCTACAGAGGTGCATGCCGGGAAATCCGGGAATCGAACCCCGAGTCTTATCCACGAATTGAGCCACCGGCCGCGGCGCGCGGCGGCTCATATTCCACAGTTGATCACTGCAGTAGCCGCTGTCAGACTCGAGCGAGAACCAGAGTCATATCGACAGTGTACTACAGTGGTTATTATGGATGTTATTAATAAACTTGCAGTGAAACGTGTAAGGTGCTCGAGTGGCGACTATAGTGATCAGAATTGGTCTCCTACTGTTTTTAGAAGATTAATACGACTGACTAGGAGACCGCTTGGGATTCGGGTCACCAATCTTGACCAAAATTTTTTTCATGTTTCTTGGTGGCCATAGTAGAGAGAATCCAGAATTTTAGGGTCCAACGCTCCCAAACTTCCCAGATATTAATTTATGTATCCTGGGTTGAGACGTTGTTCTCGTCCCAAATGACAATATGTCATCTGAGACGTATTTCCCTCATTGCACTGAACTTCAACTGTTGAGACTTGAACACCACATCACATTCTATCCTAGAAAACATATAAAAGGAGTAAATTATGTGTATGCTCAACAAATCTTACTTCCATGTCTTACTCACATGAAAGAAAGTAAAACATGAAACATATGGAAAAATCAACGATTATCGCCTTTTCACTCTGTGCTTGGATACTGAAGCAATAATAACATGTATCCAAGCACAAAGACAACAAATATAGTATAATTGGACGACAATTCAGTGTCAGAATTGATTTTCACTCATGAAAACTTCAATTCTGAGCATGTGTCGACCAATATCATACAATAGCCAATAATATTAAAACTTATCTACTCACAGTTTTTTTCTCACTTCAATGCAACTTCTGGCTCTGTACAGCATACCTGGAACACAAAAATTATCACAAAGAAACATCTTTCAAAAATATATAAAGAAAGGCAAAGGTTAAGTTCACTTATCAGAATTCCCTTGCATCTTGAATAAAAATCATCCTCATCAGCTGCACACGATCAAGCTTCAAACTTGCAGGAGATCACTGTGGCGGAAATTAATTTGGAAACTTTTCTTACAATTACTCAAACTGTAGTGAGTAAGCAATGTACTTGATGAGTACACATCACATGTCTAACTGACTGTGTTTACAAACGACGCTTATGGTAACCTGCAGCGCGGAGTCGGTAACACAGGTACTGCTATAAAGCATCGACATGGATATCTTTCATAATAATAGGAAAGAATACGCTAATTTTCTTATCTTTGAAATCGAAAGTACGAGCAAAATTAATTAAGTCCTAGTATTTTGTTTTTTGATCATTATTCTCCCGAAACGAAGTCGATGTTACGAATCTCGTAATATACAAGAACTAATGGAGATGTATTCCGAGTCTTTTGACTAAAGCCAACCATTTCGTCAGATAAAATATTTACAACAAAGTCCCTCGTGAATTCAGCAGACATCTCGAACGTGGTATAATAAGTCTTCGAAAATTGTGGCGCAAACTGGTCTCGAATCTTCCGCCAAGACCATAATAGCTCCGGAGAAAGAGGAGGAAAAAGTGTTGGGCTGATTAATTTACCGCTGCGCTACATTAATTTGTAATGGGCTTCAGACGTAAGAGCCTCTCTTTTCGCACACGCGTATGCGGCTGACCATATACATGTACGCAGAGACAAAGGTGCGGCGTCGGCAGCTCGTTTGAGTGATAAAGACGAGAAAAAAGCCGGCGAGTCAAAGGAGAGACATCGAAATAATAGAGCGAATTGTACGTGCAGCGTGGAGGAGAGAGAGAGCGGGGAAAAATGCAGCACGACTTGGCACGGCTCCCTTTTCCTTTCTCCCTTCACAGTGTCTCGCACTTTCCCGCGCTGGAAAGCGCGAGAGGAAAATCAAGATACGAGAGGACAAAATAAAGGAGCCCGCGAGCTAATAGAACGGCAAAGAGATGGGATTGAAATGAAAAGATGTGATAATAATTAGGGGGACAAAGGAGCTGGCAACGGAATTTATTCCCCCGCGAGGTGTGCGCGCGTGTATACCCGTGAAGTGGAGACTCGACGGGTGGGTCGAGAGGAAGGGTATATGCGGGGCGAGATGGAGAGCCAAGCAGCAGCAGCAGTAGACAAGATAAAAAAAAGGGAGAATGAGAGAAATGGGCTTCTGGGGGAGCCAGTGGAAACGGCTTACTCGCGCACTACTTTGAGGCGCTAAACAAAGTCCAGCACATTACTTTACGAGGGCGCCGGAACGTGATCCATTTCGGCGTTAATGTGACGTGCGAGGCATCTCTATAAAAGCTGGCCAAACTATCGACTCTTACCTACCCACCTTTGCCCTCATCTTCCGCGTCTTATCCTCTTTTTCTCTATTCTCTTTCTCCTCCCGAGCGTCTCCTTCTTCGTGATTCTGCTCCTGACCCCAACAGCCACTTGCTTTTTCTCCGCGTGCCTTCATTTTCGTCTTACTTTTCGATTACACACGACGACGAGATTTTTCTCCGAGGCTACTTCCAGGAGTAATAAAATTTGTTTGACTTGCAGTATTTAAATTCCACCTCTTATTAGAAATTACACCGTCTCGTACAACAATCACGATCGCACGATTTGAACGTCTAAAGATTTTTTTGTTTGCTTTCATGATCCAACTCGAAGCTGATCAGTTCGTCGATATTTTTGTAAGACAATGAAGTTTCCCAAATCGTTGCGACAATCATAATTGTTCTCGGTATTCCCGGGAAACGTCTGGAGCATGGCTTTGAATTCACAAGACGCATGATGGTATATGTGAAAAGGTATATACAACAGCGTATAATAGACGTAGCAGGTAAAACGGGGGAGAAAAAAGAGTCGAGAGGAACAATAGGAAGTTTAAACGTTGTTTGGAAGGTAAATACGCATCGTCGTCAAAATTGGAGAATTTCGTGCTCAATGAGAGTGGAATGGAAATGGAAACAGAGAAAAGAAATGCAGCTGGAATCCACCTTGAAAGTTCAGTGCGCGTATGAAAATGCCAGTTACACTTATTGTTACGAATGACTTTCTCAGAAGCGAACTTCAAGCATTTCAAATTAATGTTGCCTGAAAAATGTCGAAATCATTCGAGAAACATCTTGAACTGATTTATACCTTAAATTCAAACCAAATTGATTATTGAGCCCGTCGCTTGGAATTAGTTCTTGCGTCGAAAAATAATAGAGATATATTTGAAAAAGTTATGAAAATGGGAGCAGGTATATATTAATTATTAATTATTAATTATTAGGCCTACAGGGACGATCCAATTGGCATTGAAATAAACTCTCAATCATGTTCCCAGTGATATTTATACAAAATTTCTAACATACAACTCAAAAATACGCGTCTAAATCATCGTAATATGTCTATACAAATATTCAATGATTTCACTCAGTCTTCCCATTTAAAAACGCGTAGAGGGGCGCATTGGGTTCACTTTTTTTTGATGCGAAAAACAGCAATTTGAGTAGGATAAAAAATAATTTTAGGAAAACTGATGAGACCAATCGAAAGCTGAGATGTTTTTACACAAAAAAGAGCAATGACACTTTGAGAGATAAAAATTATTGACACCTGATTTTTGAGGTTGAGTGTGAAAAGTGAAATAAGAAAATGGTGAAAAAATCAGTAAGTGAAACTTCAAAGTGTTGTAGGAGAGTGGTTTTAAGGGCTAAATGGGCGGGGAAGATACCGAAAATTTTCTTTTAATTCCCCCAACATAACCCAAGAGCGACTGATGCTCAGAGAGCACCGGAAATACGAAATCTGACGATTGTGCCAAATTGAGTACAGTGCCAAATTGGGTACAGTTACCTTATTATATTATGCTGAAATACTTGAACAAACGTAAAAATTAGACAGAGCGGAAATAACGTTAAGCTCCAAACTGCTGGAACACTCTCGTCATCAAATGTATATAAATGAAGAAATTATGATCCAATTCAAGTTTGTAGACCATTCAAAAGAATGACTTCCAAGAACTTGAAGTATTGATTCAAGTACAATTTTAATCAAACATATATACCAAAGTCAAAACAATACATGTTGTAGAACTTCCGAAGTACGGGCTCTCGATGACTACTGTCCAATGTAATTTTGATAACTGAAGCCAAAGATACAGCATCGTTCCACAATAGTTGGAAAACTCGACATTAGTGTGAAAAATCGCTGAGTAATATGTCCGGGAGAATAACTTCCTTTTTAATTAGCCGGAGCATGTAGCACACAGGGGGGGAGGTCGGGCCTTTTGTCTCGGTATAAGAATGGAATCTCGAAATTCCCAGGACTGATGGCGCGCTGACGCTTGGCTTTTCTTTTGAAAATCAGGCGTATCCATCGCGAGCGTCGAAAAACGGTCATAATCATTTCTCGACCCGATCCGGCCGCGACTCTGACAAACGATCGGCAAAGTTGAAGCTCGTTCGCAACTGGATGCAGACTTGCTCTCGGGATCAGTCTATTACCGGGAAATATATTTCCCCCCAACCCCCGACCCCCGACAGAAGAACACACTGGCTCGCAAAAGGCAATATATCGAATTCGCACCCCCTCTCGTGGTCGATACATTTTTCTCGACTCGTTGGAGAATCGGCATTCGAGCCGCGAGAATTAGTGGCATTTCAATCGGAAGTTTTGATTCTTCGAACAGAAAGCCTTGCAATTTTCGTAATCAATAGGTCGAAAAACTTGGAATTCCAAAAATGTCTGTAGGATCACAAAAATCGAACCTTGGTTCACTTGGGATTTTTAACACTCAGAACCTGGTGAAACATCTGTCGGTGGTTTTTAATTACCTGCAAATACATGATACATGCAGTTATTCATTAGCGGATGTTTAGATTCCCCGAAGATACTGTCACGTTTTCGTACAAATAAAGTAAGTACAACGTGATATTTAACAACGATCAGTAAATATCTTTTGATAATCAAATCGCGTCAGCTGACGAGCGAATGCAAATATCAACTGTTCGGATATCAAAAAATCTGTCTCGAAACGTTTCAGTGCGACTGGAGATCCAAACCCCCCTAATTAGCTACTACCGATTAGCAGTGGGAACATTCCAACCTTGAGCTCAAAATTTCGAGTCTGAAACTCGCGGGATTTCATCTGTGAGCTTCACCCTTGGATCCTCGAACTCTATCGCTCGAAGTTAAAACAATCACAACCCAATTTTGATCCGAATACAACAACGAACAAACGATACATATATTATTCCCTCGACCGCACTTTCTGATCCATCGGTACAACAAACAGCCCAGTCCTGGCATTTCCCGTTTACTCACGTTTCATATACGTACGTATGCATTTTCCGTCCGTCCAACGCGCCGGCAAGTTCGCAAGGGTTATTCCTCCGGGCCATTCGCATTCAGCATGTCACACGTCGAAGCGCATCTCTCGGGCGACTGAAATATTCGGTGCGCAGTGCAAATCTCCTTGGTACAATAATGCCACCCCTCGTCCACGCCTACACCAGCTCGCTTCCGAGGGAAATCTCCTTTCGCTGCAGGACACACACACGCGGGCGGGCGTATTTTCCGGCGGACGCTCGCGAGCTTTCCATCCCGGACATACTCTTTTGAATGTATCCCGCGAGAAAGAGACGCCGGAAGGATAAGTATACACGTGCCGGAGACGTTTTCGGCTCAGCGTCGGGAGGATTTTAACGGCGCGCGCTTGGTTAGCCGTGTGCCACCCTCCGGCGAGTTTTATTCACTCGGAAAAAAAATGCAGGTCCCGTGTCAGCTGGCAAGAGTTCTCGACGCGAGACGCGCCACTCCTCGGGTCTCCTGTGGAAGAATTAGGATAAACGAACTTTCTGTAGGATATCATGAGCTATTGGAGACGCGTCTCCGAGCTTTCGTGTAAATTTGCGAATATATATCCACGGATATTACGTTTCTCACGCCAATCTCGTCTCTTGCTACGGGAATCGCGCGCAACCCACCCCAATGTATATGTCCTGGACGAGAGGCTAACCTTTGATGAAGTCTCGAAACTCATCATGAAGCTGGACCTCGGAGCGCGTAAAACAAACCATCCAATGTTAGGTACGGCCCAGTGGGATCCAGATGAACTTTACAAGGATATAACCTCTCGAAACCTTACGGTGAAAAACCAGTGTATGCGGAAGTGATAATCGCCATGTATGAAGGTGGCGATGAGTGATCGAGTGAAACTCCAGTTAATTTTCCACGTAATGAAAGTGAATAGTTTACTTCACTTTCATGAGTTCTTATGGCAAACATTTTTACATTGAATTTGCTGTAAGTTCAGTAAAAATTTACGTAACACATTCAGGGAACATTGGCTTCATTCAATGTGATGATCATAGCTATCAAAAACTAAAGTGAAATTCACTGTCATTACGTGAAAAATTAAATGCAGACTCGTTCAATCGCTTGTCCATTATCATACACTGGTTTTTCACTAAAAGCTTTTAAGAGAGTACGTATCTGTAAAAATTATGAAAAATATCGTCTTCGGGAGTATCTTCAATAATATTAAATATTTCTATGTTCTAGGGACGATTATCCGTGACTCTGTGGGGTTTGGTACGACTCGTTCATTCCAAACGCTAGATATTACATCGATCATGTGTGAAGCATGTTCGACTAAGATGGCTACACGGAGAAAAAAAAATCTTCCCCGTTTTGTCTTTGAAGGACATCTTTCGCAGTACGATTACGAAGATAGAGAAAGCTCAGCGATTGCCTTTGGAAATTGCAGTAAAAACGATCGCTTATTTGCGATGCGCCGAGCACATATCCATAAAGCGATACTGCCCCCCAAACTTCTACCCGGCAATTGTCGATTCAAATGCTCTCGAAATGAGTTGCCGTTGTATATCGTTACTCCATCTATATATATACAGACGATGCGCAATAAACTTCGTCAATTTAGTTTCAGAGCAAGACTTTGCCTTAATGTTTACGATTAACTTTAGCGCGGCGGATTGTACTTGGCTGAGAGCTGTGCACCGAGAAAAATCTTATTATGCAACTTTACTATTTTAACGCAGTCGGGAAAAACATGGTAGCCGTTACTGCATATTTTTCAACTCAAAGCACTCCATTCCCAGTAAAGCTCACAATTATCTCCATAGTAAAATTTTACCGTTTGAATTATTGTAAAGTGTACCAGCGTTGATAAGATTTTTACTATGATTCCATTCGATTGTACAAGAGCTGCATATGAAACGGTACTGAATTATCCATCGAAAATAATAGATTTTTCCCTTCAAAATTGTACAAGCATTTACGGATCATTTCATTATTGAAGATCTCGATATCAGTACAACATTATGAGACTCTTGGCGGCTCGTCGATCAACATTTGCGAAAACCGAACGCTATATTTCTATTCATTTAAATGAATTAGAGAATATCATGTAAATTATTTCGTATACCTATTAAGCAATAAAAATGAGTATATTGTTCTTAGTATTCAATGTCCGAAGTAGCTATTAATTTTATTATGTATCATCTACGATTACGAAATCTAATTAATGATAATGAATTGTTAATAAATTAATAAATGAAAAATATCAATGACAACTAATTGTGTATTCGTGAGTTGTCTGCACCATATACAATATTTTCATTCCAATTAAATTCAAACAGTAATTGGTCGTACTAACGAATCACCAACCTACAATTCATTGGAAACATAGCAAATTGTACCATATGATACTTCTAGTGTAGAATACCAAACGAATCCAAAAACAACAATAAATTCGGCCGAAATCACTTAGCCGTGCGACCCCACCACCCCAAAGAATCTCACCACCATTCATCCGAGCCTGCGTTCGCTCTCGTGGGTACATACATCCACACGACTCGGTTAGAGCAATTACACTCGGAAGTGGGCGGGTAAAAATCGAACGTAGGTCTTGCCGGGGAGGGGGGTAAAAACAGCAGGTGCTCGGCGCACATGGGAGGATGGGGTTTGGCTTTGTGCGCCTTCCGCGGCAGAGATAGGCGCGCAAGTTTTGGCGCAGGGCATAATCAAGTGCGCGACACGCGTGTACACGCGGCGGACCGGCTGTTACGGAGACGCGCGCCCCGCCCGCGCCCTGTGTAAACGCCGGTCCGCGACTGCTGCTGCTGCTTTGTCTGCCGCTCTCTCGAGTTGTGCCCCGTTTCTACCTCGAGCGCCTCGAGTTTTCCCTTGCACATATATATGTGTATTTGCCCGGTCGCCCGCTGCCGGAACACACGAGCCTCCCGGAGGATCCGACGACTCGTTCCGGCTTGGCAACTCGTTCGTGCCCGGTTCGCCAATTTACTATATCCGAGGTCGTACGTCCAATTGGCCGCGGTGTTGCGATTTCTTCGACCCGTACGTGTGTGTGTTTGTTCTCCCCGTCACCGAATACTCCGGGGGCGGCAGCCGCGTTGCTCTCGCTTTGGAACGTCCGGCTGCGACCGGATTTGGATCCAAACGAGTTGTTGCGTCTTGAACGAGCCAAAATCGTTAAAAGTCTCGTCAATCAATGGCGCACTAGAGTACGTACGGGTGCGAGTCGAGTCGCGCGTCCATTAAAACACTGCGCGCCGCTCGTGCGAGGCCGAGCTAACGGGAGGATGAACATCGAGAGCCGTCGGGCGCCCATTAATTTCGAGCCTCGCGCGCGTGCGCTAATCTCCAATTTGCGCCTCTTCACTGGGCCGCGTTGCAACGAAAAACGACACCGAACGTAGCTGTAGTATACAGCCTCGTTTGTCGCTTGGATTTTTCGGGCTTTTGCCCCACCTCGCGGCCGCGCGCGTACGCATGCCAGTCGATGTAGATTGATTTGATGGAGCCTCGCCGGGCTTTTTCCTCTTCAAATCCCCCGCGTTTTTTCATCAACAGCTCGCCACGCGTCGATGCCTCGTTCGCTGATTTGATCAGGGAGAAAACTTATTTTTCACGCCGATGAATGATTGATTCTCCTTTGGTTTTCCCTTTGTTTTTCAACGTGGTCTTACACGGACACACGCATACACGTGTGTAACTGAGGTTCTACTCAATACCTTCCAAATGAACCAAACCGTATTTATTTTGAACCTTTCTACGCTTAGATAAGTCCAAAATAAGTCAAGCTGCATCAGGCTCGGACTTTTCTACGCTGAATAATAACATTTTCAAAAAAATTGTTCTTTATCGGTTATTAGACGCATAAAATCGAGAGAAAAATCAATAATGCATGACTATAGGGGATGACGCAAATGGGTACTCTTGACAAAAAGAACTAAGACTTACCGATACGGTTGATAGAAAGGACGTATGATGGGAATAAAAATTGCCTAGTCTAAGAGAATTAAAAAATTTGCACTCACTTGAGCAAAATTAGCTCAAGAATCAGAATTGGTGAAAAAATGAGCTATAACTAGATGGTGTAAGCGTTTGCGATCGGTCAAAATGTTTTCTTTCCTCATTACTTGCCGACAAGATCCTGTGCCGCGGCGCTGCTCTAGACGTGCGTATATATTTGAAATACAAAGCGTGGCGCATATTGGTTATACCTTACCTTATGAGTACGCGAACGACGGGGATCAGGGCAATGGCACGTGAACATCAGAACAGTACGTCTCTCTTTGTCCCTGCTGGGTAAATTAGTAGACTCGAGGATTGCTTACCGTGGGACAACATGGTGTTCTCGATATAGCTGAATAAACGTGGAAACTCTCGTCTCGGCTGCAGCGTGTCTCGCTGAGCGCGTCTTAATTTACTTAGCCGAGCTATTTTTCAGCCGGCAAAAGGGAGTCGCATAACGAATTTGTTTTTCAGCAGGATGAGCAAACAGCGGCGGTACAGGAGGAGGGGGGGGGGGTGAGGGAACCGAATGAAAACAGCCGGGTCGAAGAGGGAGAGAGAGAGAGAGACAAGGAGGAGCTTTTTGCCGGAATCATGTTAATTAACGTCCCGGAAAGACAATAAGACGATTTGATTTAAATTCGAGCACTGCTATCTTTGCTTTGGCCTTGTGTATAGACGTAGACGCGCGAGGGCTCTCGTCGACTCTTTCTTGCTCGCGATCTTAAAATTACTTCTCAAACGGGGAGCCGAGCCCCGGCGGATTCATTTCGCCAAACTATTATTACGTCTCGTTGCGCGCAAAAAGTTGGCTTGCACGTTGTAATACGATTAACGACGAGACAGCTCGTCGAACCAGGCTGATTTTTCAAGTAGTCAAAGCCGGATTTGGTCGGGCGGCCGACGATTCGTGTATACAGTTATCGAAGTTTTTTCAAATTCAACATGTGTCACTAACATCCATCTATCAATATCAATGATCGGCAAAAATAAGACTCGAGTGTCAATAAATGAGTCGATCGCCCGTTGGAGATTAATTCATATATTTCTATAATATCTCCACATCAAGCGGAACCAGGGAGAGACAAGCGAGGGTAGAATTGCACGGTTAGAGGGGTTTGTTTAGCAAAAAAAAAGATTGGGCTACGATTGGGCCCCCTTCTATTGCTTCACGGAAATGCGGCCCGATGAGACGTGGAGGAAAAAAACCGCTGTCGCGATATAGCTCGATGCTTCGGACGAAACAGTTAGCGAGCGTCTATCGTTGCAAATGATGTGGGTAATGTGTCATTGATTATCGTAGAGAAAATCTATGTTGTTATTGCGAGTAAATTAATGACATACAAGTTGGGTCTATTTCGAGAATTTAATTAGGAAAACCAGTTGGCAGATAGTTATGTTATTCGCGCGAGTGTGACATTATTAATGCAATGTTATTGGGTGATATCAAGAGTGAAACAATTTGCAAACCATATTCGTTTGATTTTCGAGTAATTGAAAGTTTGCACGATTCGCGTGTATTATCTTAATAGCCGAGTCCATACGCGAATGGACTAGAGGGTCTAACTTCGTTTTCTTGCGGGTTCCGAGCATCCAGCATCTCTATGGTCAGCCCGCAGCAAAATAAATGATTAAAGTTTTATAAAATACGTTTGCCCCTTCCCCCACCATGCAAACCTTCATTCGCATATACGAGCAGGACATCTGCCATCGTATATGCATACGCCATATGGAACAATCGATAAATCAGCTGGCGAGTGCCGAGGGCCGGAGAAGAGTGGCGAAGCAGTCGCGGGCTCGAGCAACAGATCGTACCGAAGAACAAGCTACGACGGGGGCAGGCGCACGTGTATATACGTACGAGTGATAAGCGGCTCTCTCCCCCTCCGCTAGCCCATAAAGATAAGGGTTCGGCGCGCGCGCGTCGGAAGACGGCTGCGGCTCTTTCGCGGCCCCGCGTACTTGCGCGCGTCCTCGTTATCTCGAGCTGTTTCCTGGTAATTGTCTTGGTGCCGCGCGTCGCGCTCGTTATCTGCTGAATTATTCAATAACCGCGCGCGCGCGGCGACGCGCCGGAATTTCACCCGCGCTAAACAACGCCTAGTCCCTCTCTCGCTCTCTCTTTAATTCCACTCGGCCGACGCTCCTCTCCTCGTCGCGTTATCACGTGATAATGTAATCCCACGCCGAGTGAGCAAGCGAGGGCCGCGCGCTCGGCTTTGTTGTTTTTTTTTTCTCTCCCCCGCACTGGGGTGCTTTCCCAAAGCCGCGCGAGTCGGGTTTTTTTTTCACTTTCTCTCTCGTGTAACGCTCCTGTGTAAGGTCGTGGTTCTTGGGGAAATACGGATAAAGGTGAGAGTTCCGAGGAGTGCGTTCAATAGGATCGGATTTCGATTGATTTGAGGAAAATCAGCCGGGTCGCTTGAGAAAAATAAAAAACAGCAAAGAATAGCAGTATTTCGAGGATTATCATATTTCAAATGGGACTTGACGAATCATGCAATATTCTTGCGAAAATGTAGTTGAGTTGGGAATACTTTTTGGACAGATTCTAAATCAATACGGTCAAGAGTAGTCTATTATCACGTCTCACATACACATGTAAACACGAGCGTTGTTTTTGTCCCCTGAAGACAATCGAATTCAAACACTGCAGCAATCGAGTACAACTGAAAAGCTGCGTTGGCAAAGACTTGAAACTACTGTGATTCGTCAATACTTAATTCACGCAGTATAAGGTGCAATTCAACAAATTAATCTCGTTATCAAACCATTATTATTTCGATAGAGCGAGGGGGTATTAGTAATAAGGCATCCCATTGGATTCAACCGTGAGTAGCATTTCAAATCGAAGTTTATTTCACTATGTAACGATGAGTTTTTCTGCTTTGCAATACCTAATCCTAGTACTAAAGACCATCTAAAGAAAATTACGATATCCAAGGCTTGCGTATTACGAAAAATCTTCCCCCCATATACGACCTCAAGGAAAGTTATCTCCGGCCGCACGTCATTAATCCTTCCCGATGATAATCCTCACTCGCACGAATCGACCGCGCCGGCGCCATCCCGAATTCGAAACACCGTGTGCAAATGAAATACCGCCGCGTATCGAAAAAAGCTAATGTAAAATCGCGGCCGAGGAAAAATTCCAGTCTCATTTCCCCCGAGGGCCGAGTCGCGACGGGCCGTTCGGAGACGCGCTCAAAAGAATTCGAAATTCGCTGCGCCTCGTACCTGCGACCGCGAAACACGAAACGAGAAAAAGCGCGCGTGCCCTCGAAATCATAGGTATATACACACTCGCCTAGTGCATATATATCCCCCGTATGCGTACAGCGCGAATATATATCCGCTTAGCGAGTGAAAACGCCAAAATCCCGCGTCTGCGGCGAAAAAAAATGCATACAGCGTGTGCCGCGTTTCGCGTGCGTGTATGTATGTACACACAATCAAAAACGACTCTCTGGCGTTTCATATAGTCGTCACGCGGGCTGTATCCGTCTGGCCCAAGGGCGCAAGAGAGCTACGGGGGAAAAAAACGAGGAAGCGCAAAAAAAAAACAAGCTCAGCGATCCTTTTGTGCGCAGCGGCTCTCCGTTGAGCAGTTAATCCGCGGGGCCGCGGCTTTGCCCAACTACACATTCGTACGTTATAATTTCGCGCGGTAATTCTCGTGCTGCGGGGCCTTTGCGCGTACGTGGCTTTAATTTTTCCCTTCGCGTCCCCTTTTATTCGCCCGTCTCGAGCGCGTGCCCCGGCACATCCACGTGTCTGTGTGTGTGTGTGTGTGTGTGTGTGTGTGTGTGTGTGTGTGTGTGTGTGTGTGTGTGTGTGTGTGTGTGTGTGTGTGTGTGTGTACATTCGTGGGATCCGGTGACTAATTCAATGCTCTCTTGCCCGGCTGTTCTGCTTTGGATCATTACAATCAAGGCGTGTAATGGGATTGGGGATTCTTTGCTGCTCGCGGGGCGCGAGACTCGTTTTGTTCCGTGTATACAGCGCGTGTATACACATTTGCCGGATGCCCCCCTCCTTTAAAGCGCGCCAAGTGCGAATGACGTAGAAATACAGACGCGCGCGCATCGGCAGGAGAGCCAAACGACACGCGAGACCGGCTTCGTTATACCCACTGATTATAGTACTCCCTTACGTGTCCTACAGTGCGAGAGTCGCTCTTTCCGATTGAATTTTGCGCCGGGTAATCGGCGAGCGAGCACATCCGTCTTTTCCCGGATCGAGCGATGCGCGCCTCCCAGAATAAGAGGTGTTGTGAGCTCACGGAGACATTGACACGCGCCATATGGGGCGGGCTCCATTGAGATCGGCCTCGACTGCGGAGGAATCCGGTATTCCCCGGGCGATTTTGCCGCCGGGCTTTTCACGCGGGATACGCGGCGGGCCGAACTCGCGAGCTTGGAATCGTTCCAGGATTTGTCCAAGAAGCGAAGGACTCGCTTGGCTCACCCCCAGTCCAACCTGTGTGCTTCGTTTTAATACAGTGCGTGGGTGTGACAATTGCTCCAACCGGTCTCGTGAAGGAAGGCACATTTTGAATTAGCACTTCTCGGCTTCTCCGGCGAAGAGAAGCACGTACCGCGAGCGGACGCACCGTATATGTCGCCAAGAGACGAGCCGCGCGAGATGAAACTTCTGGCTATCCAAAAAGTTTATATCTACAATCGTTACATGGACAATGTCTTGATTTTCCGCTGAGATATACGCTATATGCATTAAATCGAGAGTCATATGCACAATATCTCAGCGGGAAATCGCGAGGCATTGGTCCGAATGACTGGAGATGAGTAAGCTTTTCCAGTACCCAAGAAGCAAAGTTTCGTCGTGCGCGATTGCGGACTGTGGTACTTCCCTGTTTCTTGGGCGAAGAAAAGCACATTGGAATTTCTCTTGCGAAAAAAAGCATTTCTCGGTGTTTGTCGTCCAAGGAACCGAGATGTGAGGGCCATGAATACAATCATCGACGAGGAAATCGTTCAAATTCAGTTCAAATTTCGTTTAAGTGATTTCTTGGACCAATAAATGGACTGAAAGACGGGACTTGAATTGTGAAGGATTTCTGTGATTTCAGGATCCCAGTTATTACATCGAAAGATCGCCGCGACGGGAAACGATTTTTAACCTTACAGTGAAAAATCACTGTGTAAAGCTGAGTTAATGATCAAGTGAAACTGCCGTTCATTTTTCAAGTAATCAAAGTAAATTTTCACCATAGTCCCAGGACTTTTTGAACTGCTGCTGAAAAATGTTTACACTAAATTCGCAGCAAATGTTTAGTATCAAAACTCATGGAACTAAGATGAAAATTTATTTTCATTGTATGTGTACTAAATTAACTGCAGGGCTACTCAATCATT
Organism: Aphelinus atriplicis; assembly: GCA_020882685.1. Classification (NCBI taxonomy): domain Eukaryota; kingdom Metazoa; phylum Arthropoda; class Insecta; order Hymenoptera; family Aphelinidae; genus Aphelinus; species Aphelinus atriplicis. Next base: position 4,539,555 of record CM037073.1, read on the forward strand.
CGTCCACCTTCACGCAGTGGTTTTTTCACTCACTCGTACCCTAGTTTTTCACTGTAAGCTTTCAAGAGAGTAGGAACCCAGAGATAGAGAGTTTGATCGATTGGAATTCTTTTTATTGCGTTTTCACGGGGTCGAACCGTCGAACTCTATTTTAGTAAACTCTATTTTAATACAAGGCTGATAAAGTTGGTAACATTCATGCTACTATAAAAAAAATAACCCAAATATCACAGTGGATTAAATTATCGTGAGTAGTGTAACGGTCGACACTGATTCTGTCAAAAATAATATTAGTACAAAGAGAGGGAGGCGGTGTAACACGTATGTGCAGGTTGCTTCGAAGCGGAAAGAAAGCCGAGCGGCAGAGAGGAAGCCGTCGCTTAATAAGGCTAGTCGCGACTAAACGACGCGGGTGCGCGTTGGGTATTATGAAGCGGGCGCGCGCGCGCGGGGGGCGGAATCGGCCCGTACTTTGTCCATAATTTAGTTAAGGGCGTCATGCGTGTGACGGGCGGCAGAATGAATTGGGGGACAAGCCGAGCGCGAATGGAACTGGCGCGGGGCCAATCCCCCCCCCCCCTCGACCCAACTCCCCACCAGCCTCTAAGTGACTTATTATCCGTGATGCGTTTATGCGACGCCGCCCGCTTAAATACTTCAGCCGCCGGTAATGGCGTTAACCATTACTGCTCTCGCCCCGTCTCAACTTTCTCTTCTACCTCCCCCCCCCCGCCCCCGTCCCCCGCGATGATTGCCGAGCGGCTTTGTTCAGCGTGCCAGTCTCACCTTCTCGATTCGACGCCTTATACAGCGATGTTTCTCAAAACCACTACTCCCGGCCGGATTGTGCAAAATATTATATGTATATATATGTAGTCTTTTGGAAATTTAGGCGAGACGTCGACGGAACGTTATACCTCGTGCTAGGTTTGACTGGTGGATATGTAGAACAGAAGGGGGAAAAACAAATTTATTTGTTTTCCAGGACTCCGGCACTCCGTGTGGGAGAAGAGAGTGAATGATGTCGGGACAGGACGTGAAAAAGGTACTCCCATCGTGCGCATATACGCGGGACTGATAACTTTCCGTTCCGAGGACCACCGGATGTCGAGGCATTCCGTTAGATATCCAATTATATCGCAACGGTGACCCAATGAATGATGGATGAAATAAAACTATTCTAGGGTTTTTATCCCTCTCAATCATTCTCTGCGTCTAGACGCGATGGTGCATTAGAGGTGCTGCAGTACTTGGATGAAAATTCAAAAGCAGCGCATACATGGGATTGCTCAGGTAAGTTCAACCCTCTTCAGAAAATGAATTTGAACCTTAGCAGTTCCGAGGGCATTTTGCATTCTACGATCAACGCAGATCTAATTAAGCTTGTTTCAATCTGACACTCCGTCCCGCTTGACACTCTTCAAAAGTCTCGACTATTCTTAACTACATCAATAATTTCCACCACGTTCTATTGATCACGTTGAGATTGCTATCCCAGCTCATACGTGCACTATGTAATTGATGCGAATTGATGCGAGAGACTTATTTGCCTTGCGCGCTTCAAAATGTCCCTTTATCCTCAATACTACAAAACATCGATGGGCTCTTCCCATAGTTTGTCAATCAAAATAAAAAATTTTACTACCTAGACAACGTCCGGATCCATGGTCATCTTATCCAATAAACTCTATATTTCAGGACCGTATCCTTCGAACACTATTTAATCCGATTTTTTAAGAATTGTATACAAGTTCTATATGGAATCAGATACACAACTTGATAAAAACTTGAAGAATAAATTTTCATGTCTGGATAGCTGACGAATGAGAATATCGAAAAACCATCTCCAAAAGCTTCAGTTGAATCGAGAACCTAAATCCCAAGTGGTCCTCTAGTCGGTATGACCGTATTAATTTTTTCGTTAGACTCACAGGACGCAAGTTATCGAAAATTTTATTTTCTATACACTGAGAATATAATGTTCGGGGTCCGCATCCCGGTCCCCTCGGTAAACGTGTGTGCACAACCACACTTTTTACTGATGGCACTTTGAATTTTATCAGTAGCATTTCAATTTTTACGGTTCTACTCACGGTAAACGCATACAACTTGACAGCTGATGCGCACTGTATCAGCTGATATCCGACACGCAACAGTTTAAAATGATTTATCACTCATACTTGAATAGTGGATATACTCAGTATCGATTCATAAATTGTGATCTCTTACAAAGTCGCGAACCTAATCGACTTACAGGCAATCAGTTTTATTCCATTGTATCTGATTTTACGTTCATATGCCAGCATTGGCTGAGACTATACGCACGTTTACCGTAAAGAACCGTATTTAGACATTGTGGTCCTAAAAAACGTCAAAAAGCACCACCTGTAAAAAGTTGGGTTACGTATAACATTTTTCGGGCCACGTAGACCCCAATTATCAACTCAAAGGTCTCTCGGTATACAACGAAGGCTCCAGTAAATGCGTAGTTCCATGGTCAACATATAAACCTATCCACACTATAGCACGCTCGAGCCTTGGCCTTCGCGTCGCATCATCCAATCATCCGATTGAATTTCTAAAACTCGCGCTATTCGATTCCCAACCGCTCTGCACATTCACTCTGGATTCGCCTCATCAGTCTGAATTATCGTATATGCACATACAATGCGCAAAAAGAGGGGGGTGGAGCGGAGGTGGGAATGTATAGGTAGTGTAGGGCACTTGCAGGCTGACGCGGCGCACGCGCGCGGGGTATATGAAAATTTGGCAAGGTTCGCGGAGGGGCTCGGAGGATAATTAAGATGGACACGCGAGAGCTGCCGACGATGCAATTACTGTCCGAGTGCAATTTACCGGGGATAATTTCGTGATATGCGCGCGCGGGCACGCACACGGCCGCCCAACCGAGCCGGATAATTTCATCGTTACGCGCGGCCGGAGCGGATGCGAGAACTCGCCTCTGATGCACCACGCGGTATATACCTTGCGCCCCGGCAAAATTCGGATTTCAATGTAGGAGGCGCGCCGCTGGTGTGTGATTCGAGCTCCCTGCCACCTCCCGCCCGAAAGCTCGGCTCGTAGTACGTTCGACATTGGATTCGCCCAGGAGAGCGATTTTCGAAAGCAACGGCTCCGTTCGCGGCTGCGTTACTGCGTCGTTTTGATATTTTTGTCATTTTTCGTTTTCCGCGTTCGCCTCGCGCGTTTCAACTGCGATAACGAGTGAGTATCTGTACGGGTTGTTCAGGCTGGATCAGCATTGTAGGATGTTGAAAACTTGTTTGTGGATGTGTGTATGTACCTACATGTAGGTATACTGAGGAAAAATTATGGTGGAATTAACTGTAGATCTGTTCTATTTCAATCCATCTCAAGAGATATTATAAATTCAACTGTAGAAATTCATTGATATTGATACTAATTGTCAAGTAAATATTTCTCTTGAATATACAGTATAATTTTTCATATTTATTGTAACCATATCAAATCAACTATATTTATAGTGCAGTTGACTATACTTATTATTCATTAAACAACAATGTTTGCAGACCGGAAAATAATTGAATATCAACCATATATTATTGAAGCAACTATACAAAAATTTTATTCTCAACAAAGTTATCGATTTAACCATATTTATAGTGTATTCTATTATAAATTCATCTACTATGGCACAACACTGACGTTTGACTGTACATATGACTCAGGGGATTCTTCTTAGTATTCGATAACTACTTCAAACATACAACACATGAACGAGGCTCGGGCTAAGGGTACTGCCAGCAATTGATCTTGATCGTCAATATTCATTGCGATTCCAATGTGAGATATAACGATTCGCGCAGAATAGATACGTGTCGCAAGCTCGAGAGGAGGGGTTGAAAAATGATGGTAAATCCCGGAGGGAAAATCAACCGATCTATCTAATGAAAAAGTTGAGATGGGAAACTCGTTCGAAGTTACGAGCATGTTTAATACCTTTAAGTAGTTAAGGCAGCAGCCGATCGGACGCTAATGTAAAGTAAACTCGCTTCGACATCTTTCCAACTTCGCCACCTGTTGGATGAGCCGGAGCGTCAAAAGCGAAGATGAGACGCGTAAAATTCGCCTCCCCCGATATGTATTTTTCACCCGGCCGTCAATTTGCCTCATCAGCGCGAGTCGGCCGGAGCTCCTTGGCCCGTGAGCAAATTATAATTAATTGAAAGAGTCGCTATATACGAATGGACGCACAAGTGTAGCGGCCAATCAATTATCTATTTATACATATATATATTTTAACGGTGTGTGTGTATATATACACACGCTCGGATGACGAGTAAACAGCGGCGTCGGGCTGGAGACTATATACCGTCGGACAAACATATTAGCTGATTGTACAGGCTGTTTGAGGCAAGACGGACGACCGGAAGGGGGTGGGGGTTTCGTATAGCGCACGCCGAAAGTATTATATGCTCAAACGGTCAAATATTTGCGTGTCTCAACGCGCCGGTTAGAAAAGTACGCCGGACGGCTAATTTTCCGCTCTTCTTTGTCTGTGCGCGATGACGCTCGTTTTACCGCGCCGCCCCGACGAGAAGCGCTACATACGCTAACTGGGTCTAACTGCGCACGTCAATTATGACCCTCGAACCCCCTCGCTCGCGTATAACTTTCCGCTCGTTTACCGCGGCTCGAGCTGTGCTGTTACGTTTTTCTTTTTTTTCTCTTTCTTTCCGACAAAGTCCGAGGCTTTCCTTCATTACTCAACGCACTGTTCATGTATATATACTTGGCGAGTCATGGGATCGACGGTCGCACGAGGGATTCGGATAAATCTAAAATTCCCCTGAGCTGCGCACGTGTCGAGAGAGATTGAGGTTTGAAAATTATCCACTAGCGTCGTATGGGAATTCCTCTGAAATTCTGATGGTATTTCAATGGTAGAGACAGTGGAAAACCATTGAACCTCTCCTTCACTGTGGCTCTTACTGCGGTGTGTCAAGTTGAAAAACAAAATAACCCGAAATTCAGCGACTAATCCACTGCGAAACTCAGCGAAAATGTGTATTCTGCGATGGACGATGATAAATTTTCCCTTCACAATCACAAATTTCGCTAGATATCGTTCAAAAGTGAAGCGCTCGGCTATCGCTCTATACTATAATGTTCTCTCGCACACCTGATCTACTCCTTAGCTCTCACAAATCCTCGCGTGTAAAATTCCACGTTTGAAAGCAAAGTGTTCCATTGCGCGGATGAATTCTCGAGTGGATCACATTGGAATTTTCATCGTAACACCATAGGATATTAACTTGGATTCCATATATGGGTATTCAACTTCTCGCCGTACATTCGTACACGTGAAGTTCGGTAAAAATGAATTTTTGGGTCGATTTTAGCGAAAAGTTGGATTATAAAGTAGGATACGAGTTGAGTGAATATTCTTTGGTATTTTATACATACATTGAGAAAAATCGGAATATGGAAATTTACTAATCCAACATAGTAGAGGAAAACGTAATAGCCGTTACTACATTTTATAACACAGAGCATTCTAGCTTTAGTAGAGGTTAAAATTACGAATAGTAAAATTTGCTAATACCGTTTACTAATTGAATTCTAGTAAAGTTTACAATACTAGTAAATTACTATGCTAGTAGAATAACCTATAAATCGAATAAAGAATGTTATGTTTTTAGTGATGATTACTATGTTTCGGATAGTCAAGTTCACTAATAAGACTTAGTTGTCCTCGAAAAGCTAGAAAACCTCGTAAAAATCAAGTAACCATTACTATAATTTTCTCTTAGTGTACGATTGAATTTCGCCACGACTCAGTTCGAACTGTCAATGCAGCGCAGACTTACAGAATTACAATGACAGCCGTTTTTCCTGCGACACACGCGATCGAAGCGCAATCGACGACGCGCCGCGAATCCCTCCTCGTATTTCCCGGGGCGTAAAACAGCGAAAATGACTACACACACACACACGAGCCCCATTGTCGACGCGTCATCTTAGAGCCCGGTTTTGGTGGGCGGTTGGCGTTTGTCGCTTTGGCTTTCGGTCGCGAGCCCGCATGTCTTTTCACGCGCCGAGGAATAGGCTCATACCCGCAGCAGCAGCAGCCGCTGTGCATCTGCCGCGAAACTCGAGCTCGTTACGCAAATTGTTTGCTCTCTTGCTTCCTATCCCTCGCCTCGCGCAGCCCTTCGGACTCATGGCTCCGCGGGTATAAAGCACTCGTTAAAACTCATCAAGAAGCGCACACGCACTTGCCTCCTCTCTCGACGCCCGCGACTACTGTGCTTCCCCCGTAGCGATTCCCCCATTGTGAATCCATCTCTATTATCCCGATATGCTCCGGCTGGATTATTGTATATATACAATACGGCTTCTTATTAATTCCGCGCCGACTTTCGGCTTAACTTGATTGTGTATCAACCATCTTCGTCTCGCTTAGCCCGCGGATTACGATTGTTTCAAAACTTTCGACGACTCGGCCGAAAGATACCATCCATCAACTGCTTATGCCCCTTTCACTTCACAGCTGCGAATTAGTTTTATAATTGTATAGATATAGTCGTCGAGAATTTTATACGCTGCGCGCGAGAAAGCATATATATATATATATATATATATATATATATATATATATATATATATATATATATAATATCATACTAGCGTTTCAATCGGTATTCATTCCGTGGCGTACTCTGTTGAACCTTAACAGCGAAAATTTTGCACCGTGTATAAAAGTGAAAAATCGCTGGATATTTTATATGTGATACAAGTGAATATTCACTCGAGTTCCATGAGATTTGATTTCTTTATAGTTATACTGTATATTTTTCCTCCTCGGGCATCCATAATCAGTCTAGTATGAGATTGATCTAATTTAAGGGGTAATATCCGGCAAATTTTTTTTTTCTTTTCATTTTTTTTTATTGGCTTAAATCATGCTAAAACTATCCTAGAATCGACATCCACAACTCCCAAGTACTGATCTAAACTCAAAATTCGTTTAAATCAATTTTTATTGAACAACTTTCGTATAAGATACATAGCATTTTGAAACTTTAAACGCGTTTTTCTCAGAACCATGTTTTCAAATTCGGCGAGCAGTAGAACTGAAAACGTTTACATCTGATTGACTTGAAATTTTAACTGTAGCTTCTTCATTAGATTATCTAGTGAAGTACACACGATTTTAGCGATTGATTAAAAAAAAAAGTTATAAACAATTAAAGTCGACTTTTTTTGTCGAAAAAAAAATTTTTTTTTCAAACCGTCGCCATTTTGCGAAAAAAAATTCTAAAAAAATAATGATGTGTACTTCACTAGATAATCTAATGAAGAAGCTACAGTTAAAATTTCAAGTCAATCGGATCTAAACTTTTTCAGTTCTACTGCTCGCCGCGGAACAACTTTTTAAAAAAGCGGTTCACGGCAATCGCTGCACAGCCGCCATTTTGTAAAAAAACTAACAATAAAAAATTTGTTTCTATTCTCCAAGAGTTGCTTAATCCAATGATATATTATTTATATACCTTAGATCTCAAATGTCGTTTAAAAAAAATCATGAAAAAAGCCTCGTTTTTTTGAGCATTTGGCGGATATTACCCCTTAAAACGATGGATTTGGAGAAATTCGGATAAATTATTTCAAGCCCCCAGTGATATGGTACGTAACGCTGAAGCCACCTTGAATTTGCAGTAAGTCCAGTGAAAATTAACTCTACGCTCATTAGGAGTGGCTGCTCACAACCTTTGGGAAACCAATCATGATCAAACTTTGTGAATTATTTCATCGATATACCCTAACAGCTTACATATATATCTGCAGCCGTACAGTCTAACGTTTTGATCCTTCAGAGACGTGCGAATCATCTCGCAAACTTTCGGATCATTGCTGGTAATCCAAAGGTTGTATCGAGTCTCCTAGTCAGTGAAAATTCGCTGGAGTATCGCTGGACCCCGGGAAATCGAGTATGTTGCGTATAAAAGTAAATTGTATAACAAGAGGATGGATTGAAACTGAGGAATAGGTCACTCTGGCCCTGCTGCATTCTAAACATGCAGCGAAAAATCAGAGCACAATAGATTATAGGTACCAGAAAATCTACAGGTTGAAGAATTACAAAATCTAGATATACAACTTGCTTCCGCGTCTACCTTTCTGAGGGATGTAATCTTGACAAGATTTGGCGCCGTCATGATTCACTACTATTCGCAATCATATAATTACGAATAATAGTTGAGGAGAAAAATCAATCATTAATGAGTTTCCGATATCACACATGTTTGTTATATATACGGACAAAATGGAATATCAGTGAGTTAACGTGATATTTTTAATTTCCGCGTCTCCAACGACACTCCAGCGAACTTTCACTGCGAATTCAAGGGCAAAATTTTCGAATCCCACTTGAGCGAACTATTCACTCGTATCGCATGGGAAATGCCACTGCAGTACCCGCTGCCCACTGACTCTACATTGAATTTTCACACGCACTAAGCAGGATTGAACCTCGAGTACACGCGTATTTCCAAACATTTTGCGTATAGCGAATCGTCGGCGCTTTCCGTGGCGTACTCCTCGCGCCGCAGTTGATTCAATACACATCACGTCTCGACAGAAGCTCGGGGACGCGCGTATCCTTGGTCGGGCATAGATAATTGCGCGAACGCGCGAGCAAACTAAATCCCGCGGATGGCGAACTCGAAACATCAATCGCAAATTAATCGAACGTAGAGGTCTGTAACCTGCGGGGCTGCAGCAGTTGCCGAGCCATCTGGCTAAGAGACAGAGAGAGAGAGAGAGAGAGAGGGGGGGACGCAGCCTTACAAGCACCGGCGAACCGATCGCGCTCGCAACTTGGCTTCCGATGTAGCGGAATGGGCTTAAAATCCCCCGGCTGCTGTAGCGTCTACGTGAAGCTGCGGTGTTGGGATACAGGAGCGCTTATATCGAATTTCCCGCGGCGACGGCCAGAGAGAGAGCGAGAGAGAGAGAGAGACAGACAGATAGACGGACAGAGCTGGGGCAGGCACACCTCTTGCCGTCAACTTGGGTGGGCGGGCACTTTTCGCGCGGGTGCGCGGCCGGGCGAGCGGCCCTCTATGTCCGTACGGGCTGGCCTGTAATCATGGCGCCGCAGCGCTCCGTAATTTTCTTTAATCACAGAAGAGAGAGAGGGGGGGGGAGAGAGGCAGCGCACACACGACTCCCGGGTCACTTTGACCAAGAGACCCGAGGAGCCGTTTTGCACACCCCCATGCGAAATGACGCCACGCGCGCTGCAGCCCGGACGGACTAAGGGCGCGCGCGGAAAATGCAACGCCGACTTTCCAACCACTACCACCACCTACGCGCGGTTCAGCGCCGTGCGAGCGTCGTTTGATTAGTCCTGACCAACGCGCCTCGTCGTCGTCGTATTAATTTCACGGTTCTTCTTCCCTTTTCTTCTTCCTTTTTTTTTTACTTTCGTTACACGCTTCTCGTCCGGGCACGTTCCACGCGTGTACTTACACTAGAACGTTGGGAAAATGTTCGTGTGTGTGTCCCTAGTGGTGTTATATACTCTGGGAAAACGATTCTTTCACTCGAGGGTGTGTATGGAATAGAAATTCACTTTTGATTCGAAATGCGACAAATTAGAGTGAAGAGTAGAGTACTTGAATTACGAATCGTCCCGTTTCCTTATTGGATTGGTCTTTATTTTATTTTATTTCTAGGAATATATGATTGGTGATCCTTTTACAAGATGAATAAAAATGTAATCCTCTGCATATCAATCGTTTTGTCACAATATGTGATTAGATTCAATTTGAGATAATAATGCTACGATTATAACGAAGCAATAATACTATGTGAGTATACAATAGAATGTGCGCGTGAGACATTGAAAAATCTTTAATCTACTGTGAATGAATCCAATTTTCAATATTTTAACAATTCTTCTCTTATTTTTGTAAGCTCGAAATACTATTCCTCGAATAGTAGCTTTTAACATTTTTGAGAATTGGATCAGTTCTTGTTTGATTTCGGCAAAAACTGCAGGCACTCTTTCAGAAAGATAGCGGATATATGAAATGGTTCGTTACACAAGTTTTTTTCGAAAATGTAATCTATGAACCGGGGTGAAACAGACAAGATGGAGTTATAACGAGACCGCGTTAAGTAAGCGCGTCGTTGCAAAGTATAGAAATTATTTATTCTCTTCCTTCGCGGTAGAGAAAAAGGATATAAATAAACTTTCACTCGGTGGGGACAAAATGCGAGAACCCCGCATTGTTTGATCGTAGAAAGTAGAGGCAAAAAAAAAGAATAGAGAATAATGAAAAAGATACTGAATTTTCAATAAAATAAAAAAAAAGTAAGAAGGAGGTCAGAAGTACTTGGAGAGTAGGGTGGAAAAAAAGCGGCAGGGGGAGGAGGAGGGCGAGGAAGGAGTAGAGCAGAGAGGACGCGAACTGCGGCTGAAGCAGCTAAGATGAATGAGGCAAAAAAGACGGGGATGAATACAAAGGCTACACCAAAGGGGGAGCGGAACTAAGCTGAATGAGGAGGCATATCTACAATGAGCGTCTCATGGACATTGTAAATTTCAAATGTTACGGTTTCGCTATAATGACGAGAGACTCAAGCGACTCGACGACTTCAATTCAAATGTTATGGCGCTGAAAAAATGTCGCCGCGACAATGCTGCCTGGTTTTCCGGTGAAATTCGCGCATAGCATCCTGCCTGCAATATTATCCTGCCGTGTCGTACCCGATACGCGAAAATTCTTCGTTTCTCTTGTAATATCCTTGCGAGGTAACCCGAACTTCCGAAAGATATTCGAGACCCCACGAATTACACCAATACGTCACGAGAATCGTTGATCAAAACTGCCAACTCGTCCGTTACAACGTCTCTCGCCCAAGAATGAATCACGGCCAAGATTCGTATGACTCGAGGAGACGCGAACGTTCAAAAGAATAACGCGAAGCTCTATAATCTTACCTCCCCTCCACCCCCGCGTGCAACTAGTCCCTCGGTCAAACAACAGCGAGAGAGCACATAACGAAGGCCGATCCTCTCGTCGCATATCCCGTGTCTTGCCAATTTTTTTCTCTTCCTCTCCTCTACCCCTCGCATCAACATCGCAAACGTTACAGTGGCGCACGTGCGCAAACAGACACACACATGAAAGCCCCCAGCCGCAATCCCTTCGTAATGCTCGCTTCTCCGGGAGCAACAGAGGGGGGAAGAGCACATCTCCTCTCGGCGTGTCCGTTGCCGGCGACACAACATTTTTGCGAGCGTATGTAAAAAGTCGCGGGGCCGAGAGCACTCGGGGAAGGGAAAAAAAAGACGGCGCGAGAGCAGAAATAACACCGGAGTATCGTGGTACGGCCGGGCGTGTATGTATATATGGCCGGGCCGGGCGGGATAGTGCGAAAGCCGGGCATATAATTGGGATGAATATTGAGAAGTTGGCAGTGAAGTTGTAAGCAAACTTGGCTGCCTCGGGCGGTGCTCGCTGCTTGAGAGCAGAGACGTGTTGCGGACAGGGAGCGTCTCTCTCTCTCTCTCTCTCTCTCGGCCCATTTTCCGCCAACCCCACCCCCGCCACTCCTTGTCTTCTCGCCCGTCACGCCGCTATATAGGCGTCCGCGGCGCGCATACGAATATTCCATCGAAGCCCGATCCATCCGATGTATACCTCTCTCGGAGGCGCCCGATAATCCGATCGACGGCACGAGCCATTGCTCACCCCCTAACGCCTCCGCTAATTCATCCTGGCGGCGCGAATTCATTCGCCTTGATGGAGAGCTGCCGCTGTTTGTACGCGCCGGCTCTCGCGATTACCATCGGCGAGCCTCTATACTGCACCTGCAGTGTATCTCCCATGCGACGATTTGGTCAAACTCAATACTCGCGCCGAGGAAGATGCATCTTTTGACGCGTGCGACATATGCCCTGACCGATGGACAACGTCGAACGGAGACGGCTGTGTCTACTTTGGAAAATACTACTCTCTTAAGGGGTAACATCACTCGATTTATTTTTTTTACTTGAAAAGTTAGTAAATTTCCCGATTTAACGACAATTTGAAACTTTCAACGCGTTTTTCCCGAAACTGTTTGTTTCAAATCGGGCGTAGTCGTAGCTTCAAAACTATTGCATGGATCGACTCCAAATTTTTACAATAGCTTCCTATATATATTCTCCTCCGAAGTACGTAGCCGTTTTTTGATATTTTGAAAATTACTTGTTTTATTAACAATTTACTGCTCTTTTTTTAGTCGGAAATTATACTTTTTGTTCAGATATGCAGTTTCTACAAAAATTGGAAAAAAAAAAGAAAAATCCTACGTAAAAATCCGTTGGTTATTTCCCTAGCAACCGTTCCTAGCGTGTTTTCTCACAAATCCTTATGAGTGCTCATTGGGGCAAGCCGGAAAATCAGTTTTAAGTCACACTCGATGGCCAAGGACACTGAATTGTTCTATTTGCTCCATAACAACGGTTGTTTACCTCCCTAGCAACAGTTACGAAGGTTGGAAATCATTAATTTATGACCTGTTTCCATCATTTTCGACGGCAAAGGACACAAAATCTTCCCAATTAGCTCCTTAGCAACCGTTGTTTACCGCCCTAGCAACCGTTGCTAAGGGAAAGAAAAATTCATGTAAGTTTCGTTTCCAGTATTTTCAACGTGCTATAGAGAAAATTGGGAAAATTTGGTGTCTTTTGCCGTCGAAAATGATCAAAATAGATTTTGAATTGATCATTTCCAACCTCAGCCGTCGAAAATGATCAAAATGAGTCTTCGAGTTTGCTAAATACGGACTTAAGGGCAGGACGGATCGATTTTAACCACCATTAAACCGTATGACAGTCACAAGATGAATTGATCGAAAAATTAAGCAGGTCTAAATGTCTCGCATCGTGTAGAACCTAGAACCGTTTGCTTTGTTGCATTTGATCAAATAATAAGAGAGCCCGGGCAGACATCAACAGTCGGCGACAAAGTTTGGTCAATTGAAAAAGAACGACACTTTACACAGTCACAAAGATACGAATTGAACTGATTAAATAATATTTTTGTAATTTTTGAAAAATAAATGATAGTATCTACGCTAGTGGAATGGTGAAAATACAGGTTTGGGATGCGTTTGTGGGTGATGTTGAAGCCTCTTTGAGAAAGCATACTGCTAAGGCACTTGGCAGCGGTTTTTTACATTAAATTCATAATTTTTCCATTCAATTGTATAGCACAATTTTGTCCTCGAACGCGTTTTTGTGTTTCTAAAATAATTCTGTAGCCGCGTTTATCAATTAATAATAAATAACAAAACCGAATATATATCAGCTTGGCTTCGCATGCTATTATTTCTGAAAAACTGTAACATTAATCTATGACAATACTGATATGTAACTTTTAGATTTCATTGCGTCAATGAAAAACGAAAAAAACAACAATAACAACGAAAACTCATCCGAGAATATTTGTCGTATCCAACAAATTTTCCGATAGATGTGGGGGGATTTCATTAGAAGTATGCGTAGTATGTAATCAGCAAAGTATAGGATGCCCGTGTCTGACGGGACTCGGAGCTCATCTACTTAGCAAACGCATTGATATGTAATTATCTCTAGGTAATTGAATTTTGTGAATTCATAAACTCCTGTGAATCCGCAATGACGTTACCTGTTTTTTATTATGGGTGATTTCAATGAAAAAATATTTGCATAAATGTATATGTTTGGTATTAACGATTTCCGGGAAACTAGAATTATCATGTTATATTTGTGTGTCTGAATTATCCCTCACAATATAAGGCAAGCAACATTTTCCGGTGGAGTAATCTAACCCTCTAATGAATATGTAATTCTTACACATACATTATAGTCGTATGATTAAGATGAGTATGCTAAATATATAATACCTTTTGAAAGTTTAAATCCACTCTTTTAAATTATCATAGACTAGAGGATAAACAGAATTACTGAGAAATGAAAAAAAGATTTTTTCCCTCCTGACGTTTCAATTTTACTAACTTGAGTTACCTATATAAGTACATCGACCTCATTTGCAACTACGGTAATTCCCTTTCTCCATGGACCTACATAAGTCCGCTGAAGTTTTTCCTTACGCTACCAAGGTATATAGGATTGTGGATCGAATGACGCTTGGCACGAGGATCGTTTTCGAACGAGCGTTACAAACTTGAAAAACGGTCCCGAGAACAATGAGCCGAGCGGGGCTAAGGTTGACGCGAATTTTCTCGGTATGGATCTTGGGACCAAAAACTTGCCCGAGACTTGTGGGAAACTTGGTAATGAGAATATCTCACATTGAATAGTCGAGAAAAACCAATAGTCAAAGGGAGACTCTCTGGGCGGAAGAAAATGTCGGTGGGGAGCAGTCGAGGGGGGAAAAATCAAGAGAGGCAAGTGGTGGTGAAAGTATTGAACAAAAGAGGAGATGATCGAGTGCATTATCTCGCAACGATTCCACCCTATATATATACATACAGCTATACGCGGTTCGAGTTCGAGAGCACAGTGAGAAAGACAGAAAGTGCGAGAGAGAGAGAGGAGCGAGACCACATAATGGGTATAATGGTATTTTCAATTAGGACTGACCAATTAGTCGCGTTTAAATTCACTCGGGAACCGCGCGAGCCGCGGGGCTTTGTCGAGGCCTCATAATGTAGTTTGCCAGCTATCATAAGTTAGCCCTTTATCGTACCGATTCTTTCTCCTCATTGGAACGTTTATACCGCCGCGCGTGCCTCTCTCTCTCTTCCATGCATAATTCATTATCTCGCCCCCCAAAACAGCCCCCGCGTATTGTTTTATAAATCCGCGGCTCGGCAAAATCATCGCGCGATTTGTCGTTCGTTCGTGGCTTCTCGCGCGTGCCACAGTGTATATATCATACAACTAATGACACGGCGCACCCAGTTTTTTTTTTTTTTTTTTTTTTATTTAAGCATTTTGAACTCTTGAGGTTATAATGCAGTGAAGATGCGGTACATAAATTTTACATATTTTCGCGGTAATACATATCAGGTTGAAATTCGCAGTACATTTATTTTATTCATCTGGTTACAATGAGAATTTACAGTCTTTCAAAAAAGAGTATATATTTTGGCATAGCTTAGGAGAGGGGTCAGAGAGCAGGACGGAACTAGAGAGTGGAAGGAATAGTTTGAGTTTGCATAGGCTTTTAATAAATTTGGAGCGTTCTTCGTCGAAAAGTGGGCATTGCCACAGCACATGGTCGAGATCCTGAACTTCATAGGAGCATTGGCACCGTGCATCGTCAATAACGTTAATTCGTGATAGGGAGGAAGCTAGATTGTAGTGACCGGACCGGCACCGGTTTATTGTTGATATAATTTCTCTTGAGAGTCTGGTATTAAAAAACCACGGTTTGGTTTTGTCAGTGTGGTAGTGTTCGAAGAATTTTTTACCTTTACTCGCTCCCTCTCCGACGGCCCATTTCATGGTGTCTGAAAACGAGTTTTTCTTTGTCGATTCTTTGAGGTCTGTGAAGGGAATTTTATGGTTGGTGTTAGCTTCATGTTCAGCAGTCTCTTTGGCAAGGGAGTCGGCTTTTTCGTTGCCGTCGATACCGATGTGTGCTGGTATCCAGTAAAACTGAATTTGACTATTATTGGTTGATTTTCTCTCGAATTTCAAGATCTTGGCTCTAATGCGTGAAATATATGGGTTGGATTTGATATTAAATTTTGGGTGTTGTAAAGAGTCTAACGCGCTTAAAGAGTCTGAAAAAATGATAAAGCTTCTGTTGGGGTGGTCGAGGGCTATATGTATTGCATCAAGTATACCGAGGCATTCAGCGGTGTAGACTGAAGCAGGCTTAATTATACTTCGTTGTCGGGCGCACCCAGTCATCAACGACTTTCACGCGCGAGGCTTAGAAAGTGTTCGCTCATCCCCCGCTTCTCGGCCGTAAACTACGAAAATCCAGTTTCCGAATTACATATTGTCACGTGGCATATATACTTGTGTAACTGATAAGTAATAAGAACAAATAAGGCTTATGCATTAGCCACGTTACAATACAGCGATGTCGCGCGCGGAGCCTGTAAGGAAACATTTTTAAATATCACCAAGACGACTCGGACAGCCAATGGCGGCTCGATAAAAACAATCAATTGCCGCGTCGAGTGTAGGTTCCTGTGCGTCTATATATGCACACATATGAGGCCGGGGCAAAGTTCGTAAACAATTCGTCGGCAAAAAGCCGGTCTATATTCAGTGGCTTGTCGAAGGGCATAAATAAACTTATATCTGGCTCGCTCTCCATCAGACCTAGCGCTTTTCCCGCGGGTTTCACGTGTGGGGGGGGGGGTCGCGGCGCACGCCGTCGCCAGATGAATGGAGCAACACTGGCGGCCTGCCAGACAGCAAGTAACTTATTATATCTGGCATTAAATTATTATGGAGCGCCGACAATGGGCACGGCCAAGTGCATAGGAAGCGATTAAGCCCTCGCACGCCGACACGCGCTATATCTGCGCCGCCCCCCCAACCCCCCGATTCTTCTATATCTTTGGTTCTTCCGTAGGGGAGACCGAGAGAGAGAAAGAGCGCCTGTATTTAAAGCCTTCCATTCGTCGGCACCTCTTCCCTCTGGCTCTGTGTGGACACGTCGCTGTACGATCGAGCTGCGCGCTCCCGGCCGCGACCAAAGCAAATCGCCCTTAATGAGTGCGGGGAGACCTTTTCAGCTGCATATATGTGCGCCAGCTCGATTAAATTGACTGCTCCACTACTGCGGTCTTGGATTTATTAAACTTTTCATCGGTGCTTCCCACCCGTGCGGCTTTATTCTTATTACAGTGGTGAAATGAAAAGATATATCCGCACAGTTACGCGTCGTTCTGAAAAATTCGATCTTTTGGAATTTCAAATGGGTAGCATTCTTTCATCAGTCATTTATACACTTATAGGGAAGAATTTTTTCATTTATGAGTAAATTGGCGCACTGTGCACTGAGAAACTTTGATGCTTCGCAATGATACGATTGAAGTGAATCAAATTGCAGTTAGTGGATTTACACGAAACGCAATTAGATGAAGATTAATTGCAATTGCTTGAATCATAATATGGATGAAGCTAATGTTAGTTATAAAACCGCTGCCAAGTGCCTTAGCAGTATGCTTTCTCAAAGGGGCTTCAACATCACCCACAAACGCATCCCAAACCTGTATTTTCACCATTCCACTAGCGTAGATACTATCATTTATTTTTCAAAAATTACAAAAAAATTATTTAATCAGTTCAATTCGTATCTTTGTGACTGTGTAGTGTCGTTCTTTTTCAATTGACCAAACTTTGTCGCGACTGTTGATGTCTGCCCGGGCTCTCTTATTATTTGATCAAATGCAACAAAGCAAACGGTTCTAGGTTCTACACGATGCGAGACATTTGGACCTGCATAATTTTTCGATCAGTTCATCTTGTGACTGTCATACGGTTAAATGGCGGTCAAAATCGATCCGCACTGCCCTTAAGTCCGTATTTAGCACACTTGAAGACTCATTTTGATCATTTTCGACGGCAAAAGACACCAAATTTTCCCAATTTTCTCTATAGTACGTTGAAAATACTGGAAACGAAACTTACATCAATTTTTTTCCCCATTAGCAACGGTTGCTAGGGCGGTGAACAACAGTTGCTAAGGAGCTAATTGGGAAGATTTTGTGTCCTTTGCCGTCGAAAATGATGGAAATAGATCTTAAATTAATAATTTCCAACCTTCATAACGGTTGCTAGGGAAGTAAACAACGGTTGCTATGAAGAAAATAGAACAATTCAGTGTCCTTGGCCATCGAGTGTGACTTAAGGTGGCTTGGGCGAATTTTTCTAAATGGACAGAATCATGAATAACTGCAGAATAACATAGTTCGTTTGCTTAACTTTTGATAACATCTACAAAATAATAAGCTTGCCGACCATTTGAACGAGAAAAACTCGTTCAGAAAAACGTTATTATTACACACGCTCTTATGGGCCTTGGCCAAGAAATGACTCTTATTTGAACATAAATGGACAGAAAATTATCAAAAAATAGGAAATTATAGCTTTTTTGACAGGGTATACGTCATTATCATAAAAAACATGGGTTGCGGGCCAAATAAGAGATAAAATGTACGTGGAATGAATGGAAACGAAGTTTATCATAATAAATAGTGAGTCCTGCGCATGCCCGGAACAAATGTGGCAACATCGCATCGGCGGCAATTTCGAATGCAGTGTTCAAAACCAAATGAAGTGATGGAATGAATGATCATTTGAATAAGTTTCATATCAATTTAGGTTGTTTTAGGTTTTTTATGTTATAAATAAGTCTATAAACATTCAAAAGGGAATTAAACCGATTACCGACCGGAGCACTGTATGGCTTACAGTGTTGTCAGTTTCATCAGATCAGGGCCGTCTCAATGTGTATAGTTTCAAGGGTAGAGTTCCAAGTTTCATGAATAATAATTATTATTCTATAGTTTTTTAGTTTAATTGCTCTTCAATGCGATGGAAATTAATAAAGATAAAATTCATGCTCAATATATATCAATATACCATGGTGTTATCTGGGGCCCACTCGGAACCAAGCATATGATTCGGCACTGAGCGCCTAAGCCACCTTAAAACTGATTTTCCGGCTTGCTCCAATGAGCACTCATAAGGATTTGTGAGAAAACACGTTAGAAACGGTTGCTAAGGAAATAACCAACGGATTTTGCTGAAAATTGAACTCGTGATAGATCTTGCCACAACTAACCGGTGTGCGAAATTTCAGCAAGATCGGACGATTCCTTCGAAAGTTATCCTAGACAAAAGAAACGACAAATTTTACACCTTAGCAACGGTTGCTAGAGAAATAAACAACGGATTTTGCTGAAAATTGAACTCGGCCGAGATTTTGCCGCGACTAACCTGTGTGCAAAATTTCAAGAAGATCGGACCATTTCTTCGAGAGTTATCGTGGACGAAAAAAAACGTTACACACATACATACACACACACACACACACACACACACACACACACACACACACACACACACACACACACACACACACACACACACACACACACACATACATACAGACATTTTTGGATTTCCATGTTTTTCGACCCGTAGATCACGAAAATCGAGGTCCCGAGGTCCGATACGGTGGGTCGATTTTTGCCCCATTACAAAGCTTTCTCTTTGAGAAAGCAAAAGCAGTTATATTTGCATCAGTACATGATAAACTATTACATATTACATCAAATTAAGTAAAGATTTATCAAAATTAAATCAACGGCTAATTTTAGTATATTCAACGTATAAGGTACATGTACCCAATATGCGCCACTCAAGCGAGAAAGACCGCGTTAAGTGTGAATTTTTCAAAGTGGTCCACGGCAAATGGAAGGTCTACTCAATACCTTTGAAATGGGTAAGGTCGTATTCAATTTTAAATTCTCTACGCTGAGATATAGAACTTTTGAAAAAAAAATGTTTTCATGGAAAAAATCCGAGTGTACCCAATTGCGCTAGCCAGAGAATACTTTTTTTTATCCAGTCTCTCTTTGTAATTATCTGGTAGGAATCCGATCATATGTTATAGACTGAAAAGGTCTATTACATAAGTTCAAAATGAACCAAGCCGCATCGGGCCCAGAATTTTTTACACTGAACAACTGCATTTTTAATAAATGTTCTTTTTAGGTTATTAGGCGCGTAAAATCGAGAGGAAAATCAATAATCAATGATTTAGGATAAGATATCTAATTACCTATTTGTCGATATTAATCGTAAATATTATCGTTGGACTGTATATGAGAGAGGTACACAAAATCTCCCCATTTCGTGAATTTGCTCATATATGAAAAAACCGCTGCCAAGTGCCTTAGCAGTATGCTTTCTCAAAGAGGCTTTAACATCACCCACAAACGCATCCCAAACCTGTATTTTCACCATTCCACTAGCGTAGATACTATCATTTATTTTTCAAAAATTACAAAAAATATTATTTAATCAGTTCAATTCGTATCTTTTTCAATTGACCAAACTTTGTCGCGGCTGTTGATGTCTGCCCGGGCTCTCTTATTATTTGATCAAATGCAACAAAGCAAACGGTTCTAGGTTCTACACGATGCGAGACATTTGGACCTGCTTAATTTTTCGATCAATTCATCTTGTGACTGTCATACGGTTTAATGGTGGTTAAAATCGATCCGTCCTGCCCTTAAGTCCGTATTTAGCCAACTCGAAGACTCATTTTGATCATTTTCGACGGCTGAGGTTGGAAATGATCAATTCAAAATCTATTTTGATCATTTTCGAGGGCAAAAGACACCAAATTTTTCCAATTTTCTCTATAGCACGTTGAAAATACTGGAAACGAAACTTACATGAATTTTTTTCCCCTTAGCAACGGTTGCTAGGGCGGTAAACAACGGTTGATAAGGAGCTAATTGAGAAGATTTTGTGTCCTTTGCCGTCGAAAATGATGGAAATGGGTCATAAATTAATGATTTCCAACCTTCGTAACTGTTGCTAGGGAGGTAAACAACCGTTGCTATGGAGCAAATACAACAATTCAGTGTCCTTGGCCATCGAGTGTGACTTAAAACTGATTTTCCGGCTTGCCCCAATGAGCACTCATAAGGATTTGTGAGAAAACACGTTAGGAACGGTTGCTAGGGAAATAACCAACGGATTTTGCTGAAAATTTAACTCGGACTAGATCTTGTCACAACTAACCGGTGTGCAAAATTTCAAGACGATCGGATCATTCCTTCGGGAGTTATCGTGGACGAAAGGAACGAAAAAATAGACACCTTAACAACGGTTGCTAAGGAAATAAACAACGGATTTCGCTGAAAATTGAACTCGCCCGAGATTTTGCCGCGATTAACCTGTGTGCAAAATTTCAAGACGATCGGACCATTCCTTCGAGAGTTATCGTGGACGAAAAAAAAACGGGACGCACACACACACACACACACACACACACACACACACACACACACACACACACACACACACACACATACATACATACAGACACTTTTGGATTTCCATGTTTTTCGACCCGTAGATCACGAAAATCGAGGTCCCGAGGTCTGATTCGGTGGGTCGATTTTTGCCCCATTACAAAGCTTTCTCTTTGAGAAAGCAAAAGCAGTTATATTTGCATCAGTACATGATAAACTATTACATATTACATCAAATTAAGTAAAGATTTATCAAAATTAAATCAACGGCTAATTTTAGTATATTCAACGTATAAGGTACATGTACCCAATATGCGCCACTCAAGCGAGAAAGACCGCGTTAAGTGTGAATTTTTCAAAGTGGTCCACGGCAAATGGAAGGTCTACTCAATACCTTTGAAATGGGTAAGGTCGTATTCAATTTTAAATTCTCTACGCTGAGATATAGAACTTTTGAAAAAAAAATGTTTTCATGGAAAAAATCCGAGTGTACCCAATTGCGCTAGCCAGAGAATACTTTTTTTTATCCAGTCTCTCTTTGTAATTATCTGGTAGGAATCCGATCATATGTTATAGACTGAAAAGGTCTATTACATAAGTTCAAAATGAACCAAGCCGCATCGGGCCCAGAATTTTTTACACTGAACAACTGCATTTTTAATAAATGTTCTTTTTAGGTTATTAGGCGCGTAAAATCGAGAGGAAAATCAATAATCAATGATTTAGGATAAGATATCTAATTACCTATTTGTCGATATTAATCGTAAATATTATCGTTGGACTGTATATGAGAGAGGTACACAAAATCTCCCCATTTCGTGAATTTGCTCATATATGAAAAAACCGCTGCCAAGTGCCTTAGCAGTATGCTTTCTCAAAGAGGCTTTAACATCACCCACAAACGCATCCCAAACCTGTATTTTCACCATTCCACTAGCGTAGATACTATCATTTATTTTTCAAAAATTACAAAAATATTATTTAATCAGTTCAATTCGTATCTTTTTCAATTGACCAAACTTTGTCGCGGCTGTTGATGTCTGCCCGGGCTCTCTTATTATTTGATCAAATGCAACAAAGCAAACGGTTCTAGGTTCTACACGATGCGAGACATTTGGACCTGCTTAATTTTTCGATCAATTCATCTTGTGACTGTCATACGGTTTAATGGTGGTTAAAATCGATCCGTCCTGCCCTTAAGTCCGTATTTAGCCAACTCGAAGACTCATTTTGATCATTTTCGACGGCTGAGGTTGGAAATGATCAATTCAAAATCTATTTTGATCATTTTCGAGGGCAAAAGACACCAAATTTTTTCCAATTTTCTCTATAGCACGTTGAAAATACTGGAAACGAAACTTACATGAATTTTTTTCCCCTTAGCAACGGTTGCTAGGGCGGTAAACAACGGTTGATAAGGAGCTAATTGAGAAGATTTTGTGTCCTTTGCCGTCGAAAATGATGGAAATGGGTCATAAATTAATGATTTCCAACCTTCGTAACTGTTGCTAGGGAGGTAAACAACCGTTGCTATGGAGCAAATACAACAATTCAGTGTCCTTGGCCATCGAGTGTGACTTAAAACTGATTTTCCGGCTTGCCCCAATGAGCACTCATAAGGATTTGTGAGAAAACACGTTAGGAACGGTTGCTAGGGAAATAACCAACGGATTTTGCTGAAAATTTAACTCGGACTAGATCTTGTCACAACTAACCGGTGTGCAAAATTTCAAGACGATCGGATCATTCCTTCGGGAGTTATCGTGGACGAAAGGAACGAAAAAATAGACACCTTAACAACGGTTGCTAAGGAAATAAACAACGGATTTCGCTGAAAATTGAACTCGCCCGAGATTTTGCCGCGATTAACCTGTGTGCAAAATTTCAAGACGATCGGACCATTCCTTCGAGAGTTATCGTGGACGAAAAAAAAACGGGACGCACACACACACACACACACACACACACACACACACACACACACACACACACACACACACACACACATACATACATACAGACACTTTTGGATTTCCATGTTTTTCGACCCGTAGATCACGAAAATCGAGGTCCCGAGGTCTGATTCGGTGGGTCGATTTTTGCCCCATTACAAAACTTTCTCTTTGAGAAAGCAATAGAAAGGGTGACGCATATTGGGTAGTCGCGCATATTGGTTCTACCTACCTTATATAATTTGTCAAACAAATAAAACTTATCTCAAGTTTGTTTTTATTCAAACATTATCTTTGCGATTGTTGCAGAAGTGAAACTTTTAATGCAATAGGAACTCGACTGGTTGCCAGTAGAAATCCGATTGCATCAAGCGGATCAGCCAGTGCAGTGGATTTTCTACTAGCCTGTGGAAGAGGAAAGCCGACCGGCACCAAATCAATAGGAATTATCGATTGACACAATTGGATTCCGATTGTCTCAAGAGTCAAAGTTTTTCAGTAATTTAAATCTGAATGTCAACACAGAATCCGCATATCGCTCGTCATTAATCGATTAATAATTGACTTTGCATACCGAGGCTTGTTTACTTTTTCATGATCATATAAATATATATGGAGAAGAATCGAATTCCAAATATATCGATTCTGAAAGAGTAAACAAGCCTCGGAGTGAAAATTTGTCAATGATTCACGATTGTTTGCAACATTTCCGATGCACTCAACTGTACCAGGCCAAACCACATCTTCTTATAGATTTCGACGATCTATCATTAACGACCAGGAAACAATCGAAACACTTCTCCTATCGCGATTCCACAATTTTCCTTCTCGTAGATTTCTTCGGGACCACCGCTGACTGTGGAGGCAACAAGGTTGAATTCGTACGGAAGCTTGACTCACTGTAATCCAGTAGGGGGGGGGGGGGGGGGGGAGAAAAGCAGCCAAATCCGTATAGACGCGTGTGCGGAAAAATCGGCGCATCACCCCTCGAAAGATAGCAGCGGAGGCAGAGAGCATTAAAGCTGCGGCGCGAATCCGCAGTTCACCTCATCTGCTCTCCGGCCTTCGGAGCAATCGCGCATTAATCAAAGTCGGGGCAACTCGAGTGAGGATCGCGGGAGGGAAACGCACTGCCCCTAATCGACTCGGGATACAAAAACAACGCGGGGGCACCAATCCGTTGTGGGGCGCGACTCGCGAGGGAAAAATCCACTCGACTTGTTGCGCTCGCGCGAGCGGGTCTCGAGACTCGCGGCGTCGCGGCAAATCTATTTTAAAACTAAGCGCGCTCGGTTTGTGTAATTCGATGCAAACGAGGCTGCGCGGCTGCAAGTTCGCGCGGCAATTTGAAATCGCGTCCGGATGCCGGAGTCCTGTAGTACCTACACCAAGTGTGTGTATGGGTGCGGGAATAAGACAGCTGTCGAGCGCGCCATTGTAATTACAGCGCTATTTAAATTCAATAATTTTGGTATTTTGCGGCCGGGGATATCGCTGGAGGAGCTGTTCCGCTGGCGCGGTATACTCTGCCGTCTCGCAGCTGTTCTCCGAATTAGCATACTAAACTTTATCACCAACAGCCCGACAAAGACGTGCCAAGACGGCTCAACTAATTTCAGAAGATAGAATAAGTTTGGCGCTCGCTCGCGTGGCTCGCCTATATATACGGCTCGCTCGCGGGAGATCGTCATCCGCGAGGAGGCAATAACTCCAACTATACGCAAGCGGCCCACCAGCTGATGTATTCCGCGGCAAAGCGTCATTCTTCGCCCGCGACAACTCACTCCGTTCACTTCCAAGCTCGAGCTTCTCATCTCGTAGCCCGGATTATCCGCGCTGCTCCTGTTACTCGCTACGACGACGACGCTTTGATCGTCCGGGATCGGATTGAATTTCTTACTCGACGCGAATCGGACGTTGTCGCGAGTTGGACACGCCAACTGCTGAATGTACTCGCGTTGGCGCTAGCTAGAGAGACCCAACCCACGAGCTGTATGAGACTCGCCCCGTAGCCGTGAACGAAGTTATTTCGATCGAGACTCGATGTAGCTTCGAGCCCGGTGCGGTAAAAAAGAAATCAGATTGGGGCGCAATCGGCCGGCTCAATTCGACTGTTACTACTGACTTGGATTGCTTATTATTCTTGTTCGACGAGCCGAGTTCCAACGTGAAAATCGTAAACGATAAACTTTATTGTTTTATTATTATTCTGAAGTTCCGTCAAATGTTGGAGTGGAAGGAAAATTGCTTAAAAAATCGGGATTATTGCTTAATGATTCTTCGTCTGACTTTCTCCGAGCGATTGGACAAAGTTTTCGATTACATGGTGATCTACACGGAAAGATAACGAGCTGAACGGGATTATTATATTTATTTATTCAATTTTCACGGCGCATCGTGAGTTCATATTCGGATAAGTATGTTTCTCTGTAGTTTCCGGACGGATCAAAATAAAGATGCTCAATTTTCCCCCCTGGAGGATGTTTTTCATAATTGTGAATTGAAAAATTTTTTACCCAGATGCAATCTCTCGCAGCTTACGGATTGCATTTACATGAGATATTTTCCTCTCTCTGCTTATATTAAGAAAGTTTCCCGGACTTGTAAAGTAAGTATGTTTCAATTTTAATAAGTTCGGTATCTATTAAGGATCGATATTCAACCTATTTGTTTCAATTATATCAGAATAACAAAAGTCTATTTATAAATATCAAAAGTATTTAAACTATCAAAATAATTAAATTCGATCGCAAGATTTTCATGAAAAATCATCTTGTCCGTGTCTATAACATTACGATTTCATCCTAAACATTTGGAGAAAAAAAATCAATTAGTGATGTATAACACAGTTCATGACAAAGTATGCCATACAGCAATTAAGGATAAAACCACCTAAATAAAAACCAAGTCATTTTTCCAATAGAGCGAACTGAATGCAATTTTAATGAGCCATCTCTGCAAAATTATCGACTACCGACAAGATTAAGTTTATTTCAAAACCGTCGGCCATCAGAATAAATTCAGCAGTCGACTCTCTTCCGTTAAATTGAATCTCGTATGACATCTTGGGCACGATCTGTCGGAGAAAGATCCGAATTCTCCTCAGACTATATAGTTTAGAACGTCCTTCATTTTCCAAATAGCTGTAAAAATAATCTTGGAGAACGAAATGGGTTGCTAAGAAGTGGAAATAAAACGACTTTCAACTCCAATAAAATTGTTCGTCAAACCTGCTCTATCTGCCTGTTTTACAGTGGATATTCGCTGCAAGCTTCAGTCAAATGTCGCCCTCTGTGTTACATTGAAAAGTCACTGTAAGTTAAAGTGAAAATCGGTAATTTTATAGTTATAGTTTAAAATTCACTGGTATTACAGTGAAAAACGTTTGACTGATGCTTATAGTGAGATTTGCACTAAAAGTCTAGTTTAGAGAGCAGACTTGTAATATGCCCAAATGAATTTCGTGTGAGAGAAATGGTGTACGAGACGCGCAATGCCCTCCATGCCTTTTACCCCCTCCCGGATGTTAAATCAGCCGCGTCGGTAAGAAACGCCCTTGCAGTATTTGAAAGAAAAATCTGGGCGAGTCGCTTTTCAGAATGAGCAATAAAGCTAAGCGCGGCTCTCGGGAATTATTCGGCTCTGCATCTGTGTGTATTAGTATGCGTCGCCCGATTAGCATACACCGTCGCGAAACAATTTCGAAATATCGCGGAGAATCGCTTGGATTATTCCGGGCGCGTGTGAGCAAAAATAACGGCGCGCTCGCGCTCTCCTTACCCTCGGCATGGTTATCCAAGTGTGTGTGTGTGTGTGTATATACATGTATATTTCGGCGAGGAACTTGAGCCGCGAACGCGGAATACCTATAAGAGCCTCTTGCGCGACGACGACGGGGCGGAGAGAGAGAGAGAGGAGGGGCGAGAGAGCCAACAAGAGGAAATCGCGCGCGCAAAAAGCAGAGGCAACGGTGCGAGCTTGGCTTGTACGTATATACATATATATATATATATATATTTTTGCGCGGTCGAGCTTTTTTACGCTCATTAGCCGAGCCGCCGAGCATAATTTGCGCGAGTGCGCCGCGCGCGAGTGCGCCGCGCGCGAGTGCGCCGCGCGCGAGGAATTTTTATTCAATTTCAACGACCACCCGACTGTTTTGTTTCGCCCGGGCCGCGCGCACTGCATTATATACACCCGACGACGACGACGTGACCGCGCTCTCGACGGCACCGCCAAAGCGGCCCGCGAGCGTCATCCCAACCACCAGCACACCGTGGATTATCATTTTTCTCGTTTTTTTTTTCTTTTTTTTTTGTATGTTCCTACGGGTTTATTACATTACCCGAGTGCGGATGAAGTACAGCGAGAGACAATCCAAAAGACGAGCTGGTTTTTGGTATGTTCGTTTGATGTTGGCTCACTCGGGTGACCGCACCGAAACAGACGATGTTTGCAATCGTTGCTCAGCTCGCGTGATTTGATCTGTCCGAGGCATTGACCAAGTATGACAATATCTTGGGGAAATCGAGACTTCGGAATGACCATCGAACCCCGAGACCCAACTGACGAGTGCCTGGTCAGTTCGGAAAATAAAGTATCAGCTTACCATAACATTTTTCTGACTCATGTGTTTCGCATGATTCTGTAGAGTTGTGAGAACCTATTAGCCATAATGCATCCAAAACTATTGATTCCATATCCAAGTGTGATAACGTGCTTGAATATTCGTTTTCCAACATCTCTAATAAACATAAAACGAAACGATCTATTTGATTGCAAATCGAGCCAAGTTTGGTATGTTCCCAGAAGCTATAGTGAACGAACAAAGTTAGGGATGTTCAAACCTAACTGGTCACACTTTGATAGAATCCGGTCACATAACCGCCACACAGGGGTAAAATTCACCGTTATTCACGATATCCCAGCTCCTCCAAAAACAAGAGCTATTCTGAATTGCTGAAAATCTAAAAGAAAAGTATCTAAGAATTGTTCAAGGATCACAGAGAAAGCTCTCTCAGTTTTCCCAACCGAAATTGATTGTTTAAATATATATATATATATATATATTTATATATATATATTGTAAAACATCGGCACAGTTAAAAATGCTTGAGATTAAACTTACTAAAGTGACCAATTAGAGTTAAATCGTATCGTTATATTCCTAACTGATTGGATAGTAAACTTCTACGGAACCTATGGTACCCCAATACTCATATAGTTTCTATGTCATCAACTTCCAGCAGTACCCTGGATATTTAGAAATATTTCTCTTCTCTATAGTTCTATGATAACACCTGCAAAGCACAAACTCGTGGAAAATACATTGTTCTTTATAACTGGTAGCAAACTATTAATTTTCGATAATAATAAACCAATTTTCTTAATAGTGTCAAGTTTGGATAATTGAACGCATTAGTAATCTCTCTAAAAACTTAACGAATAGTTTCAAAACTTTGATTCAAAGTTCATATACAATGGTATCTTTCAACAAGTGGATTAAAATTCAACATTTTCAATTAAATCAAAAATCAACACTGAATGTTCATTGCTACTCCATCTGTCGGGAAATGGGCCAAGTCGTTCGCGGGTGGCCTGCTGTTACCTGCAACTCAATCGGTTTGAGTCTGATATATTTTCATGCGCACCTCGTGATTTTCAGGATAATTATCAGTCGTGATTATTAGTCATTCTACAATAATAAAAAAAAATGTATTATTTTACCAATTTTTTTGCGAGCGTCTGGGAATCGCCGCGAATATATCGACCCTCCCTATTCATAAGGACGTATCTCGTGCGAGCGCAAAGTAAGGACGTATGTCGGAAAAGCGCAAAGTAAGGACGTATCTCGCGTGAGCACAAAGAAAGGACGTATCTCGGACGAGCGCAAAATAATGTCGCAGCTCGCGGAGAATTGCGACTCATATCAATATCGAATCTCACTTTGATTGAAAATCATAACCGATCATAACCGCAAATAAATCTCAAGCATGAAATTAAAACTCGGCAAACATGAAAGCGATCATGGAGGCGAGTCAAAATATGAAGCATCTGTATTTTTTTATTCATGAGTCAAAAGCACAGAAACGATGGTCAAGAGCCTATCTGGCATTTATATACGTGGAAACGCGGTGGCTCTGTGCTCGACTGCGCTGGACTGCGCTAAGACTACAGACCAAGCTGCTCTGACTGCAGTCGCAAGTCGCGAGCGCTCAGCAACTAGTAACAAGACGCAGTTTTTCGTCTCTCGCTATTGGCTTGTAGTTTAGATTCAAAAAACCGACTAGCCAAAATCATATGATGCTCACGGCGGAGCGTGTTCTTATTTTTGGTTTCCATATAAAACTAGCCCTACAGAGGTGCATACCGGGAATTAAACCCCGACGCTCTAGGCGAGAGTCCAGAAGTCTTATCCACGAATAAAGCTACCGGCGCGCGGCGGCTCATTCATCAGAACCGTTTGTTGTTCGATATTTCCAACATGCACTTGGAAAACAAACGTTCTCTCAAGATAAAATATTGTTATTGCATGCGTACATTGTTTTAATCTACAATGGAGAAATAAGGTAAAATCTAAAATATAGTCCTGCAAATACTTATTAATCGGGAAAAATTCTCCGAAAGCTCATGTTTCCGCGAACCTTTGGTCTTAGAATAGCTTGTTCATATCGATAATAGAAATTTATCTTCATGTGTGAACTGCATTACTTAATTTTAATGCATTAGTTGATTTTAAACCGCTGAGATTCTTTCTTACTTCGCAATTCTCCGAGCTACGATATTATTTTACACGTCCCTCCGAGATACGTCCTTACTTTGCGCTCACGCGAGATACGTCCTTATTTTCCGACGCTCCGGCGTCCCGCGAGATACGTCCTTATTATTCTGACTCCCGAGATACGTCCTTATGAATAGGGAGGGTCGATATTATTGCTTGTATAAAACGAACAGACATATGAATCTTCCGAAAGCTGTACATACTTATTCGAACAAACATCCAGTCGATGTTTGTTGATTGATTGTGTTTTGATATGGAACACGAATGTTTTCATCGATAACCATGTTCTGTCAAAATCGAGCAACACAATAAAAATTACCAGTCAATCGGATTTTTTCAAATGCCGATTTAAAATAAAAATTAAGTTTAGAGAGGCAAAATTATCGGTAACAAGTAAAAATGGTCGGCGTCGAGATCCTTCAGAAAGATGAACCGTATTATATACCTGGGTATATGCGAAATTCAATTTCTTAACCTTTTTCACGAACCCTCCAACGCAGATATGCGAGATGAATTAAAAAAAATGATATCATCTACTCTGTTCGCAGCTACACCGGCTTCTGTCCTCAACACCAGTTTGTATGCGGCGAAAATTACGGCCAGATGACCAATAGGCATCTGGTCGATCCAGCAATAAACCACGCCGATAAGCTCGTTCTCACGGACAGATTCAAAACTCACGAGGTATTGACTGCGGTTGATCGATAATAACAATATGTTCAACCAGCCTGTTGATAATTACCGAACGAAAATTATTAGCGCACGAAGCCAACTAAAGCTGACATCAAAATGGTGAACTCGAGATCGGAAAGGACCGATCCGATTTATTCTTATCCAGTAAATCCAAGCTATAAAGGTCCGTACGGTCCTATTTTTCATAACTCGAATGTACCTTGCTGATTAATATGAATTTTCTCAGGATTTGTGCCGAACCAAGGAGACATACGAGATAAGCCGTTCGAGGTTCAAGCGATCCAAGGCATAGCTGACTTTGAAAGGCAGTATCTTCAGAAGAAGGATTCACTAGAGCGGTTCAGAACAGTTATTGATCTACAAAGTGGCAATAGGCAACCGAAAAACTTGGAGGAACGATTGGTATATTTGCTTGAATCTCGTTCGGCATTCCTCCCGCGAAATATGTAAGAAAGTATTCGGAAGAAAAATCTTGCCTCTTCCAGCTACTGAAGAGCAGGTTCAAGTTGCCCTTGATTGCTGTTCGTCCGGAGCGAGCCGGTGTACAAAGATGTCGTCCAGTAACGGAGAAATATATGAAACCTAGAGATTACAGCACATCTCCGTACTTCATGGACAATCAGAATTCGGAAAAATATTTTATCAACGGTAAACTCTGGACTACGAGTACAATAACATTGTTTTCTTGCAATATCAGTTTGATGTTTCTCCGCTCACTCGGAAAAGTGTTTGGCACATTAATCGAAATTATTACAATGCATCAGGATACACCGGGCACGCTCCATATCGAGCAGTTCACATTGGAAAACCTTACCAAAAGATGACGGCCGACGGTTTGAAGGACTTCACGTCGAATTATTTACACAAGAAAAGAATCGCGTATGCCCCTATCGACATTACAAAGAAGAAACACGAGGCGGCTCGGATTGAAGACTCGAGCGGGCAAATTTATATAAAAGATACTCCCATAATGCCAACCTACACAGGCCATATTCCAGGAGCAAAGGATGAGTGAGCAAATCAGTCTCGATCAGTTTTTTTTTACCAACCGATTCAATTTACAGCCTAGATGTATGTGTCACGAAATTTCGTTGTATTTTTACAGAATCGGAAAGACCCGTGGTTATTGTTCAAAGCTGGCTCATCATTTTCTGGAAGAACACCTTTTTAAATTAGGAATTAATAAATGTGAAATATCACTTTGACTTTGTATATTAATATTTTATTTGTGTAAATAATATGAAAATAGTCAACATAAAAATACGATTCTAACCAATATAATTTTTGTTATATGTAATCTCTGTATAATCAATCGTTTTCTCCTCATCCACAAGTAGAATATATTTTACAAAATGTGAATAACTGATTATTCAATTGTATATACAAGTATGTACACAAGTGTACTTTGTACATTTGAATACAATATAAACGTACAAATTTACATTGATAAGACAGTATCAAACACATTTTCATTTTCCCATACATGGTATCTAATACTTAATTTTGGTTTTTCCACTTCAATAATATATCAGCTGCTTTCTGGAGATTCTTATCTTCCTGCAAAGGATGTAAAAAGCAAAATATCATTGGAAAATTCTAATCTACTAGAGCATTTACATTTATAAAATCCATTTGCTTTCCATGTGCATACCTTGATAAAGCAATAACGAACATGATCTTCTCCTAAATGCTTATGCTCATCACTGTAGAAGGCAGATGGGGGTATACCTTGGACACCAACATTTTTCGTCATCCATTTGGTGAATTTGTAATCTTTATAAGTGTCAGTTTCTTCATTGAGCTTGACTTTATTTTCCAGAGCAGTCCAGTTAGCCATCATGAAATATCCTCCTTCTGGTATTGTTGGTGACATGCCAACTTCACTCAAGAATTTTGCCATATAATCTCGTTTTGGTAGCAATTCTTCCGCCAAACTTTGGAAATAACAATCTGGCTGACCAAAACGTTTGAGCTCTTCTTCAAATCCTATGGCAACTGCTTCCTGTGGGTTTCCGCAAATGTATAATAATAAATATTGAAACAGAAATACACCGAACGAGAAAAACATTGACTTTACCTGTATAGGAGTTGTACATGTATAAACAACGTTTTGGTGAACGACTTGCAAGTTTTTCAAGAGATTTGCTGGCCCATATGCCCATCCAATTTTCCAACCAGTCACACTAAAGGTTTTACCTGCTGAGCCAATTGTGATGGTTCTTTCATACATGCCAGGCAATGTAGCTAAACATGAAAAATGAAAATTAATCCACTCAAAAGAATGTACAGAAAAAATCTGATACTGATGTCTAATCAAATTTATGTCTACCCATCCTGATGTGCTCGTATGGTTTGTAGACTATCCATTCGTACACTTCGTCAGAAACTACAAGAGTATCCCATTTCTTTGCAAGGTCAGCAATAAATTGAAGTTCATCTCTGGTAAAAATTTTTCCCACTGGATTGTGGGGAGTATTAACAATAATGCCTTTCGTCTTCTCATTGAACAAACTTTTCATTTCATCTTTATCAAACACCCAATCGGCAGAAGTAATTTTCCCACTAGTTTTTGTCTAAGCATTAATTATGAATATTATATTCCAATCCCAATGAATAATATTTATAATGTTGAAGAATACTTTTTAGATTTTTCCAATTTTTTGTTAGACTCACTGGTTTCAAAGCAATAAACCTAGGGACTCCTCCAGCCATCCGTATCATGGGTTCGTAGCAGTCAAAAAATGGTTCAATAATGATCCATTCATCTCCTGGAGATGTGTGGCCTTGAATAGTAGCATATAAAGCTTCATAGGCTCCAGCCGTGACAATAACTTCATTGTTTGAATCTAACTCTCTATTCAAAACTTTAGAGTACAACTTGGCTATAGCATTCACCAATCTTGGATGTCCCTGAAAAAATTCAATAATTATGAATGCAAGCACTGAGAAATTTATCACAGATAAGAATTTATCATGTGATTGAGCAAGATCTGTATGAGTTAATATCAGAGAACTGATAATGAATCTTCTACGTATGTAACTTGATAGAATGATGATTTGCTAAAAATGAAAACCATGAAGAGGAAAACATGTTTTCTAAGCAATGCTTCATGATGTTATAGTGATACAGTCTATTTTTGATAGATAAAAAATTAAATATGAAGACAGTGAATCATGAAAATAAGAGTAAACTGCACTGTTTACTTACAAAGCCTCGAGTATACTGATTTGATAGAGGATTTTCACCAACAACAATATCAGATAAAGCTTTTCGAACATTTTCCGGAGCATGAAAATCTGGGAAACCTTGGCCAAGATTCAATGGTTTGTATTTTAATGCCAATTCAATGTATTCAACCCTGGAACATATTGGGTCAATTGATTTCCTGATTAGTAAAATTCACCAATGTCAACAAAGGGATATACTATGCAGATGCTTACCAAACAGATTTGTCATTTCCTTTGAATCGATCAGGTAAATCGAATTTAGACATTGTTGAGTACCTACAGATCGTTCCCAAAGAATAATTCAGACGCTGTGCCTTGGATGCAGCTTTCAGAAATGGGATTCTGGATAACATCTTAAAACACAAACAGAAACTACTATACCAAAAATAGAAAACAGGCAGATGCTGTTTCAGGTTAACCGTAACTCTTAAACGAAGCACCACAACGAATCACAATTGCACATGGCTTAATTAACATTGTTTGGCATGTTAAGTAAATTCGCTGAGCCTAATTATTATGGCTGATGATACACGACTGTACGAAAGGAGTCGAGCCGGGAAATGTATATACGCACACAGTCGTGCTGTACAATAACTTACATAATTTGGCGCAACGTTGGCGGGAGAATCGAGCTGCGACGAGGGAAAATTGCTGGCGAATTCGACGATTAATCGGAAGAAGGATCACAGGGGAGACCCAAGCAGCGAAAAATACGGTATACTCTCAACGCGGACGGCTCTTATGTACGTGCACGCGATCAGCTGCTCCTGGCTGCTCCGCTCGACTGCCAGACGCAATCAGCTGATATCTCAACAGGTTGCCTTTCCGCAGTCTGCTGCTCTCTCGTTCGACAAGCGTCTTTTCTTTTTTTAGATACGACATTATCTCACATTGATTGTCCAAATTTCACGAATTTAAATGTAATGACAGGTTTCATCCCATCGAATTCATTATTAATTTGATTCTGTTCTATATATTGACGTCAGCTGAAAAATGTATTCTACATCCTACTGATGAAATTAAATGATGAACGCTAATAAGAACTTGACTTTCTTTTAAATTTTAAATTAAAACAAGAATTGGACTTTTTTTTCTTGCGTGAAAGAAACCACTCGGTTCTTACCGAAAATTGTATTCGAACACGCGTCAATTCAACAAAAAGCCCGTATTCTCACGAGCTCAAATGCAAGTGTACGCTTGGAAAATTCTAAATTACCTAGAAAAATTATCAAAATAATAAACGTGTTTCTTCATGTCCAATAACAACCTTCCGTACACATAGCGCTCAATCTGTCACGTGTACACAGAAATGATGTTCAACGCAGAAATGATGTCGAAGGGCCGACGAGTGACAGGTGCATCGATAAGTATACAGGGACGGTATTTAAAGCGTCGCGCGGGCTATAAGACGAGGGGGCCGGAGGGAACGAGCCGCGTCAGCCAGCTCGACTAAACTCGGGGAACGGATCGTGTCGGGGGGCCTTGCGGGAGAAGCGGTGCGCGAGCGCAGTACGGACTTGTGGCCAAGTGAAACAACGGATCAGTTGATACATGCCATCGAGCTTGTGGGCTTTGGCTTGGGGAAGCGAGTTGTGCTGCAGCGGCTGCATATATACACACGTATAATAGTGCTGCAGGCGTTCGTCGTCGCGCGAAGCGATATGCGAGGAGGCAAGTTCGGAGCCGCGAGCTGACCTGCAGGCAGACGATACGTACGGACGCGCGGGGTGTCTCGCTCTCGACGGATAGCTCTGCAGCAGTGTGGAACGCGCGCGTGTGTGTGTGCATCTCCAGCCCCATCGCAGGCTCGCGGGCTGCGCGCTGTCGACTCGCCGAGAGTAGCTGATACGTATACACACGCACACACAGCCGAGTGCGCCGCCCTCGCCTCCCTCCCCCCCCCCCTCCCGGAGAGACACGACACACACCACGCCAGCCCGCGGCTCCTCTCCAAAGAGCTGCTAAGCGTGCTGTACACTCGGTGGCCAGTGTGCGTGACTCAGCCCAGCCGTCCTGAGCGCCAGACAGCGTAAGTAGCCCAGCCCATACTAATCGCCTCTTTCTCTCTCGCTCTACCCGCATCCATGATCTGTACGTCTCTTTCCCAATGGCCACACGGTGTGTGGCTGCTGACGGGCAGTGAGCACACGCCTCTTTCTCTCTCTCGCTCTCTCTTTCTCTCTCTATGGCACTGCTTCTCCGTATATATATACGTGTGACTCTGTCTCGGTCGCGCTCAAGCAAAGTGGCGCAGTGCGCGATTGTGTGCGCACACGTATACACACACGCCCGAGCTTCATATATTATACCTACACCTCGTCGTCGTCGTCGTCGTCGTCGTCGTCCTCGTAGTGCGCGTCGTGATTGGGTTTTTAGGTTAGGCCTGGACGCCAGCGCAGTCACTCACCTGCGTCCAGCTGTATATATATATATATATATATATATATATGTATGCCCCTCTTTGTCTCTCGTTTTGCGTCGCGTCGAACAGCCTCGTTTTTATTGTATACTTATCTGCAGCGCTCTCATCTTTTTCCACTGGCTGATGACACCGCTCCGGAATTTCCGCTGGAATCTTGAACGCTCGCGCGCGCGTAAGGTGCCAAAGTGCATATAGGGGCGGCTGCTGATCCTAGCGATATAATCTTATCCGCGACACGTGTCACCTAATACCTTGCATCGCCCAGTGTATATAGTTATATCCCCATCATATATATATATATATAACATACACAAACATCGTCGCGAACTCTATACATCAGCTTTGTTTTCAACCGCGCGACCCGGCCAATCAACTCGCGTCAGAAGCCACTCTGCTACATGTATATATCATCAGAGCGTGAAAAAGCCCGACTCGCAATCTTGCAGCTGTGTGTGATAAAGTAATGAGCGACGAAAAGAGAGAAAAAAACAGACGAAAAAACGTACATCAAGGACTCGTCAAATCGACGAGTCTGTAGCTTGGCAACACGCAACCCCGGCCGATGGTTATTCGATGAAGGCCCATCGATTTACACACGCGCTTTTTCATCAACATTTCAAGCCGTTTTATGTACGTACATACTCGGACCTTTACGATACTCGAAAAGGACCGCAGGATAAATAGTGTGCCGCGCGCGCGGCTGTGATGCCGTGCAGCTATACCTTATACGACTGCTCCGAAATGATTACGCTCTTTATGTAACACGGAATCATCAGCTTTTTACGACGATCCGTGATTATTCACTGACTTTTCAACTGTTCTCCCGGACATGTATATATATGTACGCTCGATTATTCCAAGATCATTGCCATCTACGTATACACCCGTGGTTGTAATCGTCGAATTATAGAATGAATTGTTGAAATCGGAATTGTGTACACGCTATACGAGAAACTTATCTGAAGCTTGATAATTAATCGGGCGTTTTAACATTCGACTGTGTGTTGCTCGCGCGAATATCGGCAAAATAGATGACTACTGCGCTCGTTCATACGTAAAATTATTCACTATTATTCCCGTGTCTCATTGCTCCATCATTCGCGACTCATTCTATTTCCTCTCGACTCTGAATACTTACGACAAAATCGCTTATGATGGTAAATAATAAATAGAACGAAAGCTTGCATTCCAAAGCTCGCGGTCACTCAAATTTATAAAGTATACATATACTTTCGAACCGGACGACGTATGCAATCATCACTGCCCCGTCTCCCCCTCGACGTTTGCAAACAATTTCGAGGAAACACTGCGCGGCAATAATCAAATTCCACCGGCTGCCCAAAAACAATCCGTGGAATTGTATACGCAAAGTGCGGTGTGTGTGTGTGTGTGTATATATGTGTATGTATATATAGGGATCGCGCGGCCATCGCGTCGCGACGATGACAGCGTCTAATCGCTCGAGATTAGCCGTGTATATAAGCGCGCAAACACACACCTTTGTGCAGCAGCTTGTGCGGCTCGCCGCGCGCCGCGCGAGCTTTGTACCTTGTATATGTATGGTGTGCGTCACACATATATAAGTACGCACATCAACGCGTTTCAAGCAGATCCGCCGGCTTGCGTGATCGGGATGACGAGTACACTCGAGCACACTCGCCG
Organism: Aphelinus atriplicis; assembly: GCA_020882685.1. Classification (NCBI taxonomy): domain Eukaryota; kingdom Metazoa; phylum Arthropoda; class Insecta; order Hymenoptera; family Aphelinidae; genus Aphelinus; species Aphelinus atriplicis. The sequence continues at coordinate 4,577,299 of CM037073.1, forward strand.
AGTGATACAGCGCGCGAGAGAGGGAGAATCAAAAATTGTTTATTCGTGTACACTGCGTTGTACAGCGTTTGAGATTATATATTCGTAAATACATTCATTAGTGGAGTCGATGAGCGTTGCTCTCTGGCCTCTTCATTGCGAAAAAATTTGAGAGCAGAGAGATTCGGATAAAATTTATTCCCTGTACGTTTTGTTTTACAAATTTAACGGTACAGAGTGATGAGTGATGAACACGATGTGAAAACTTTGAATGTGAGAGAAAAACAATAGGTGAAAACTAGAGCAAACAATGGGTGTGCAATTTTGAAATATAGCAAAGTGGGTAACGAAACAACGGCGAAAAGGAGGGCAAGGGAGGAAAGAAACGAAGGGAGAGGGAAGAGGACATGGAAAGAGAGAGATTAGATTAGATTAGATTAGATATGTTTATTTATGTACATTATGTTGTACAATAAAAAATAATAGTGGAGTAAGTGTACATATGGTAGAAACAAATAAAGCAAATATATAATACATAGTTTAACTAAAAATAGGTGAGATGAAAGAGGTAAGTGTGTTAGAGTGAGAGTGTGACGAGAGAGAGAGAGAGAGAGAGAGAGAGAGAGAGAGAGAGAGAGAGAGAGAGAGAGATGGAGAGAGAGTTGAACGCCACTGAATGGAGCTCGTTTCGACTTTTATTATCCGCGCAATAGCGTTAATTTCGAGCGTGTAAACAAACTGAAGTTGAGTGCGACGGGGAGTGAATGATTATCCGTTCGCTTTGACCGATGACAATTTCATCCGGGCTCGCCTGCAGTTTTGATTGATGATTTCGTCTCTCGGGAGGGGAGAGCAAGATACTCATGAGCCCACGCGGCGGTTTTCAATAAAAATCATGGCTGAACAAACACGGTGTCGAGTTAGAAATCGATTAGAAACATATAATTGCGAGTAAGAAGAAGTCATACGAAGGCGAAGAGTTAAAATACTTCCCTGAGGTTATCTTATCAATAGGACTATTCTAAATGGAGTTTCGAGCAGCTCCATTTGGCTCGTCGCTTTGGCTAATTGAGAATGAAACATTTGCATATATATAAATGTTTATCGGCGAAAAATGAAGCACGATGATTATCGAGAAATGCCTCGATCTAATTCCGACAGATCAACACTATATAGCTTGGCTGCGTCGGGTTTGATGCGAGTTCTCGCTAAAAAAATTACCCGTCGACACGACGAAAATACTCGTCCGGATCGGTTGAGCATAAAACGCGAGCAGCCCCCGTCGATCTCCGGGGCAAACGAATAAACAAACGTCGAGGAAGAGAGAAACAAAGGGGACGAAAGTATACGTGATATAACGCAGCGAAGCGCCGGGGGCCACTACAAATGCATAACAAAAAAAAAAGATTGAAGAAACCATACGAACAATGAAACATTCCTCGGTCGCGCGGAGCTGTAGCCTCCTCCCGCACCTGTCACTGCACAGCATCGCCGCGCGCGGGACACTTCTGCAAGAGGACAACGAGGAAACGGATGGGGTGGGGGCGGCGACAAGTTCACGGCGACGACGGCCTGGTGCATACGCATATAAGTATATATAGACTGGCATCGGAGGCATCAGAGGGTTTTAACAGCCGTGTACGGCTTACGTAAACAGTTGATACAGCTCTGGGCCGCTGCAGCATCGGCAGCTGCTGCGCAGAATATGTATAGCGGCGCGCTCATTGATAAGTAACACAGCGCCGCTATAATATACGCATATATTGGGCACTCGGTGCGGCGCGGCGATATCGAGGCGATCGCGCATACACAAGTATACGTGTGCGTGTACACTTTATATCTCCAATTTGCATGCAATAACGGAGCAGAGTGTATGTGTATATATATGTATAAGAGGCGTGTTGTACGCGCTCGCCAGCAGCATCAGTGGCGCCGAGTGTACAAGGTATAGTGCGCGAGTGCGCACGCGCCGAGCCGCTCCGTTTACTACCGAAGAATCGTCGCGGAGAGACCCACTCCCCAGCTGTGCCTCCTGTCCCGGGCGATCCTGGGCCTGTGCGACGCCCTTCCTCCGCGCGCCCCACCGACTAATTGAGTTAGCGCGAATTAGCAAAACTACGCGTCCGCGGACACACTTCAGACCGCTCACTAGTCAGCCAACTCCGAGCTCGACCGAGAGAGACGGAGACAGAGTGAGGGGCTCTTCCTGTGTGTGTGTGTTTGTGTGAGTGTGTCACGTTTGTTGGCTTTCTAATGAAATCTCGGCAAGTTTTGAGCCTGAGCTGTAGCTCCTGTCGAGACTGATAAGCTGCTTGGCTGACTCGCAGCCTCTAACCAAGTTCCATCATAAACATACTCGCATTATGCTACTCTGCACAGCTATGTGTGTGCCCTTATCGCATCAAATTCAGCTCTGGCTCAATTTTGATAAGCACTAGCTTGATTGTGCCGTTTGTCCTCTTTCACTACTCTGTTTGCAAAAACTGTTCTGAGCGGCAATACTTCTGGTTGCAGGTCACCATGGCTAATCGAGGTACGGCCCAGAGACCGAATGGTACCCAGGGCAAAATATGCCAGTTCAAGCTGGTCTTACTCGGTGAATCTGCTGTTGGAAAATCAAGTCTTGTGCTGAGGTTTGTCAAGGGCCAATTCCACGAATATCAGGAGAGCACGATTGGAGGTGAGTCAACGGAGTTAAATCAAATCATTTACTTTTTTCTCTCAATTCTATTGTTTGGTCGAGCACCAATTCCAAATGATTATGATACTATTGAAGAAAAATGAATAATCAGATAATAACCTCTTTTTCTTTTGCCAGCTGCATTTTTAACACAAACTGTGTGCTTGGATGAAACGACTGTCAAGTTTGAAATTTGGGATACTGCAGGACAGGAACGTTACCATAGTCTTGCACCCATGTACTATCGTGGAGCACAGGCAGCTATTGTAGTGTATGACATAACAAATCAGGTGAGCAAATTTATATAAAATATTACTGAAAATGGTATTCATCATCTAATGGTTTAAAAGTCTTCAAATTATTTCATAAAATCTGTTATAATACTTTAAAATGAAATCTGAAAATTCTTGAAATGTTTCAATTACATATTTTTGAATAATTTAAATTACACAAATATATTTGTTTCACTATTATAGCTGTAGAAATACAATGTCACCTAAGATTTACGAAATTTGAATGTTTCATTACAACCGTTATCAATAATAATAATTGTATTTTGAAAGTTATCTTATTCTGTTGACTGTTATATACATAATTAAATAATCAAAATATAGGAGTCACTTATCATTTACATATTTTACCAAAGAAAATTAAATGTATCGAGTCAAGTTAGTGAAATTTACTTCAAATAGCATTGCAACTTTCATCTTTCAATTACAATATTATAATTAGTCATGAGATCTGATTAAACATAATTGAATTTTTCCTTTTTTTTACAAGATAACACCGAATATATTTTGCTATTTGTCTATCAAGACCAGTAAAATATCGAAATGTTTTATTTTCACAGGACACATTTCAACGTGCGACAACGTGGGTTAAGGAACTACAACGACAAGCCAGTCCAAGTATAGTGATAGCGCTTGCAGGAAATAAAGCAGATCTGGGAAACAAGCGAGTTGTAGAATTTGAAGAAGCCCAGGCGTATGCTGACGAGAACGGCCTTCTTTTCATGGAAACATCGGCTAAGACAGCAATGAATGTCAACGATATATTCTTAGCTATTGGTAATTATGATTTTATTTTTTACCCAATTATGTTGGTAGATAGCCTCAGCGAATTTCTCTAATAAGACGGAATCATCTGCAACTTGAAAATGACATAGATAGATTTCTCATCTTCCAATCGCGCCCACGAAATAGAAAGCTTGCTTACCCGATGATAGTGAATTTAGATGCTATAAAATAAAATTAATTGAAGAAAAGGATAGTATAATTGAAAAGGATTCGTATATTCTTATGCATTTATGAATACCTCTTACACAAAAAAAATTTGAATGTAGGTTATCGATCAAATTAGCAAGAAAAACGATAACGAAAAATTACTTATGAAAAGCCTCTACTCTACAGGCCTATTTGAGACAATCTTGATTCATACTCATGAATTTGATAAATATACATGCTAATAGCCAAGAGGAATCAATAACATTAATCAAACTGAATTGAGAAATCAAATACATTTGAATGGAATGAATGTTCGAATTTCCACTTGAATAAATGAAGCATCCTGCGACACCCCAAAATCCTGGTCCGAGCTAAACGATCACCTTGAGATGCTTTCGGCGCTCAGTGCCGTATGAACGTGGGATCCTACTGGATGCTCCCGATAACCCTTATAAAGTACTTCGATTGTACAGTCATAAATAGAATCGATTCTATTCTAGATAACATCTCAATTTTTGGTTATAAAAAGTATACCGTAAATGAGTGTAAAGCATATGGTTTTCAAAGAATATCACAATTTTATAATGAAAACCTACTACCTTATACTATTGAAACAATTTACGTACACTCAATAGAGAGCAATTGAACAATATTATTTTCAAGTTCCAAAGATTTTGTCTATTCATAAAAATTTTCCAAGCTCAGAACACTTGTTATTCTAATTCATAATAATTGTCAAATGGCTGCATGTAGGGCATATTTTGGACCCCAAAAACTGTCTCAGAAAGTCCCAACAAGATCAAAGATGCTCGAATTTAATACTCTCCATACAATATATCAATATCCTCATTTGACTATAAATATTATAAAGCAAATGATTAATCTCATATATTCAGAAATTCAAGTCAATTCAATTATGAAAACTTGACTGTGATGAAATTTCGAATGAAACATGAAGAAAATGTTCTTTTTCTCCACAGCTAAGAAACTTCCAAAGAACGAACAAGCAGGAAACGCGAGTACAGGTGGACAAGGTCGCCGACTAGTCGAGTCAGAAGGGCAAAAACCAGCAACTGGCAACTGCTGCAAGTGATTAACCAAATCCGTATGTGTTGCACACACTAAATTGGTATTTATTTTTGCAGTAGTTAAATTTATAATCCCGTAAATGAATCGAAAAGATCATTGAAAAATGAGCCAGAATGTCAGTTTTAAGGGTTTAAACTGAAGGTTCGCGATAAAAATCGTGCTGTGTTTTTCTGTACACCGTTCATATGTATTTTTATATTGAAAATAACGGTGATGGCAGACGAAATTGGAATGCATATAGCTGCGCATTTATATCCTATTTTGGGATTCCGAATTCTCAATCAATGAAAGAAGACGATATTAGAAAAATAATGGAAAAATGACACGAATAGGAAAAATGTTTTATATTAGTATTTCTGAGTAAGGGTCGCAAAGTTTAGTTACTCGGAGTATATTATGTTTATGAATGTATTGCTATTTTTCAGGGCAAGCAAGCCTTGCTTTTGCATATTATATTAATTTTAATTTCTAATTTTATGATTATGATACTGATAATTACAATTATTATTTCACTATTATTATTATCATTATTATACAGTAGAGTAGTAAATAGAAGACTAAGTTTGGGAAGGGATGCCCATTATGAATGAAGGAGTTTGTTGTATAATGTAACTGATTTTATGCGAGATGAACGAATCAAGTTATTTAGATTTTATAAATGTGAGAGTCTGTGCAAGCAAGTGCAAATTGGTATTCGAATTGGATTCTTTTAAATATCGTTTTAATACACTCTATACATGAATAGTTATAACGCACGTGAAATTTCTATTGTATTCGACACCGTTAAACATATTTGTTGTTGATTGATTCTTTAATGAATTGAATTCAGTCTAGTTGTTATTCTTTTCTCCCTCCACCCCAATTCAATGTATTTTTGAAAACAGAACCGATAATTTTGTACCCTTGATTCATTTGTATCTTGCCAAATTGAAATTAAACTTTTATTGGTCAAGACAATTTCTATGCATTTTTTGTCTCTTGCTCATATTACATCTCTCGAAGTGATACATAACTTCTATTAACAATTTATAATAAATTCACTGCATATTTTTCATTTAAAAAGGAGTGGTAAGTATGTAATGGCATATGACTTTCGTTGAGTTTTTCACTGAACCAATCGATTGAATTCGTGTCGTACTGAAATGAAAATTAACTTTCTCCTACCGTAACTGTGACACTCAGAAAGTAACGATGTTTTACTGTGGGTTTAGCGTACCTAATGATGAATAGAAATCAGAACTCTTCTCCAGAAATTTTTCAATTTGATTTTCTTTTTATAGATAATTCATAATAAAAAAAGGTTTCTATTAATAAAAATAATTTCCGTTTGATTTCAGATTTGTACTATAATCAAGAAAAGTAAATACATCATTATTGTGTCCACAAAGAATTTAAATGGATTGTACACCGGAAAAAACTACAAAAAGTGGTAGGAGGTGAAATGTGCGGCATGAACAATTATTACACGTGTGATTGAGAATCACAAATATGCGACTTGATGATGTAACTTTTTTTTTGAGAGAGAGAAAAAAGTTAAGGTCTGCTGTAATCGCGTGTACGCGGAACTCCCATTTGTAATTTTAGTAGCAAAAAAAAAACTGGGCGGTGTTCGTTATAAATATATAAATACACGATACAATAAATCATATAGGTGATATGATTTGTGTAATAAGTAATAATAATAATGATAATATAATAACAGAACAACTATACATTCAAATATACAAGTTTATATGTATATTTCCATACATATATACATGTATATACGCATACACGTATGTGGTATTAAAATTGAAAACAAATTTTGGCACGCAAATCTTGTAAAATAGTAGAGGCCATTCCTGCTGCTATGATTATTATGCATTCTCTTTATTAGGCACCATACCATGTATAACCCTTCGAATCTAAAATATATTGTATATTAATTTTATTGATTTTATTAATGAGAATTCATGGAAAATTTTGAGCGATTAGAGAGAAAATATTGAAAAATTGTGAATACTGAACTATATCACGCTTGAATTTCACGATGTCTCCTCTTCTCGAGACCAACTTCATAGCAATTTTTTCAATGTACGATTTATTTAAGTTATTCAAATGAACAAAGTGAGTGCAATCGTCTATCATTTACGTCAACGATAAAAAATAAAACTCGCTAATGCAGTGCCAATGCTTGAAAAAAGCTGTTCAAGATCTCAGCAAAGAATCGATCCACTCCCGTAACTCAATTGTAGACGTCGAAAGGATTTTTTCGTCTGCATGCAATTTGGTTAGAAAGTATCCGTTATCTCCGAGAAGTTCTGCATCAGAACCCAGTATACAGTATGTCGTGGATTACGATGACCTCTGCGGACCATGGTCTCCACCGGATCATCCAACATTCAGAGAATACGACGATGTCACTCTCAAACCTGTGTTGTGTACTTGGAAATTTATTACAGTCCATGATATTGAGTGCATGAAACAACATCTGTTTGATAAGAATGCAATTAAATCTATCATGGGTACAGTTGTATATCAAATCAAATCATTAATTAATATACGTTGTAAAACAATCTCGATTTTTATTCTTCAATTTCAGAACAAAAATTACCCGATAACGTTATTTTCGGGGATGAGGGTAAAGAAATATTTTTGGGCTTTGCATGGGAAATTTTCAAATATATGAGGTATCACAAATATAAATACGTATTTCAGTTTTTACTAGAAAATATTTATTTATAAATTTGGTTAATCAATTTTAAAATACTTTTGTATATATTAACAACGTGGAATTGTATATTTCAGAGATGATAATTTTTCTGGAAAAGGAGTATCATCAATATTAGGACTATTTTATTTGACTCATAGGTTTTTCCTTTCTAACGCTTGGCACTCAGCTGACGAGACTTATGCATTTTTCGAAGATGGTGTCAATCTTCATGCTATCTTGGTTAGTTGTTGGAGAAAAAATAATTTGTTCGGAATTGTAAAAATATTTTTATAACGTTGTAGGAGCCACCCAAGAGCGACATGATATTTGATTTTTCTGATTGCGATAAACTGCTTGATATGTTTTGGACTTTGTACATCAACAAATTGGAAATTGTGCGTTCAGTGTGCATTCCTCAATTCAACTTGATATTACGAATGAAAAAATGTAATATACAAAATTATGAAAAATCGCTTGCAACTGGAAATTCCGAAACACAAATGTAATTTTTTTTATAGAAAACTATGTTATATTCACTCATAAAAAATATAATTACAAATATAATTACATAGATATCGTGTTCTCAATTGAACATAATACGCGTATATTATTACTAAACCATTATAAGTAAGTATCCGAATACGTTACTTTTCTATAAAAATTCTATAAAATAAGACATGCGATTACAAAAAATATATGCTTCAAAAGCTTTTATTTGCTGCACGAAGTTTGGTATCCGCCATCCGCACTGTCGCCATAATGCTTCTTTTCATTTGTCTGGGAAGTTCTTGGTACTTCTTTTGCAAAGTGTTCTAAAACGGGGAACCATCTACTGTCTCCTTGAGCTGTGATTTTATCTGCTCCTGAATTTAGTCCTACTCCTTTGCTTTCCTGTGAAATCAAATTTTAGACTACTAATTAAAATATTTCCTACTATCTTCTGATTCGTCATAGGATTATTTCTATTCAGATTCAATTCTTTGAAAATCACTCACATTTTTGAAATGAGAATAAACTGCGTTTGACTCTTGACTGCGTAAATTTGTCGAGTAAAAGCTATTTCGGTAGTCCATTTCTTGTTGGATTGGATATAGATAATTTCTTTGAATATCAGGACAGTCGCCAGCACAAAACAGATTCGGTTTCATCGAGGGTTTTCGTATGAACTTCAGTCTTTTTGTTAGAACAATGTTTTTCCTCCGAAGGCGTTTTATTTCACAAGCAAAATTTCTGAAAGGAAATATTTTATCAACATATTTTTCGGAATAGCGAGTTGTGTATGGTCCTTTCAGTGTACATAAAGAGTGATGGGGATAAGAACTACTATGGCAACATTTTTCTCAAAATACAAATACTCCCAGATAGTATGAGAAAATTGAAATTGTTTTTATGCCAGTTGGACATCAACTAACATGGAAAATATTATAGCCTATGCCGCTCGAAGGCTGTTGATTATTTTACATGACTATACTAAAGAAAAATATGATTCTTTTTCGATGAACAATAGCTTATAGCGACAACTTACTTTTTTTGGGAACTCATATGGATCAGCAGTTGTTGCTTTTCACGCAACTTGTCTTGGAGTGTATTAGCAATTTCTTTCTGTTGCTTCATCCAGTACCGGGCCCATTCAAGCACAGCTTTTGACTCTTCGTATATCTCGGATCTGCTCACCTTAATTTTGGCTAATTCCGTTGAAACACAGTCCAGCGATTGACTTTTAGAGTCGCATTCCGTCCTGAGATCAACCAAAGAACTCTGCATGTCTTCTAGTTGTAGAATAATGTCCTGTAGCTGTGAAAAAATGTATTAAACGTTCTATTAAGCTGAAAATACGCATGGATTGATGGATCAAAATTATAGTAATATTATTTTTTCTAACGAATATTCAAATTGCATCGACAGTTATGATTAAAAACGTAATCTGTGAATTTTCCATGTTCGAATAGAAATGTAATAAGCCTTACTTCTACCATACACTTGTTATTATTATCTTCAAGTGCTTTGTTCTGTCGTATCAAATCTTCGTTTTTTTCCTTACAATTTTGAAACTTCTGCGTGTAACAAGTCAACCTCTTTTCTAATAGCATAATTTCATCTTTCTGCCTTTGAAACTGAATAAAAAAGATTGAGATTAATTTCAACTATAAGAATGTTTAGAGCATTCCGAATAATACTAACATTGCTTTCATATTTATTTGACGATAGAGTAAATTTAGATTTTATTTCTGTTAGTTCAGCACTTTTTGAATTTAATTTTTCCCGAATGTCATTCATTTCTTTGGCCATTTTCTTCGTCACTTCTTCATTTTTCTTTTTGCACGTCAAATGGCAAATTTCCTTGAGAAATACAAATCATTTGATTTAGTAAAATAAGTATGTATGTACAGAAATAACGTAATACCACTATTATTGATTCATTACATCGGTAGTTTGAAGGCATTCGATAGACTTTTGCCGTTTTTGGGCAACTTTGATGAAATATTCCTGATGCCTTTCTAATTCTTGTGAAACTCTTTCATGACTTTCTTGAATTTTCACCAACTGATCCCGGGCTTTTTCCAACTATCAATTTGATTATTATAATTAAAAAAAAAACACAAATAGCATAATAATTATTTGAAATAGAGGCATAATAATGAAAAATTACTAAGAAATTTTCCCACAATTGCTAATCGCGCCAAAGAACATTATTGAGAACATCAGCCGCACCGTCAGCATTATTCCTGTAATTACAAAGTTCATTTTGATGACGTTTCAATTTTTTAATCTAATATAATATTTCATGAAACAATTTAAACTCTATATTAATAGTATGAAGTGATATTTACAGAAATAGCTTGACTTTTTTCCCTAAAATGCAGATTTTTTTTCATTGTGCGGTAAAAAATTAACATAGAGCGTTTTATTGAATTTAAATCAAGAAACTGTTCAAGGCTCTCCAAAGCCTGGTTCAAAGCTATTTCTTTTGAAAATTCAAACTTTTGTTAACAAAAATGTAAAAATCCTTTTTATTCAGTTGAGATGCTTATATTTTTGGAGTTACATGAGCAAAGTATGGGAAAAATTTCTGTAATCATTTAAATGGTTATATAAATAACTATTATCAAATTTCCATTGTAAAATAAGTTATTTAGTACCTGTTGCCGTAACGAATTCGTTTCACTCAATCGTTCATGTTGCATAAATAGATCCGCTTTTATACATTGATTTTCAGCCTTTAATGATACATTTATTAAAGTTTTCCATTCAACAATATGTTCATTAATAAGAACTCGTATGGGAAGTTTACCTTTAAACGTCCGATATCATTTCTGAGTTTTGAATTACAATCTCCCAATAAATTAATTTTCTCTTGCAAATCATCTATAGTGCTCTTCATGCGATGTTCATTGCAATATGATTTATTCCTCAGGTCTTCTAGCTGCCCCGACTGTTTGCATAACAAAGCTTCATTCTTATCATTCTGGGTGATTAACAGTTTGATCTAAAACCAAAATTGTAGCAATCAGAGTAAAATAAATGAAAATTAATAGCTTCTCTATATACCTTTCTATCTTTTTCAGTTACTTCTTCTTGTAAACATATGATTTTCTCCTTATACTTATGGGTCGCAGCTTTGAGATTTTGCAGTTTCTCTGATAAAAATCTATTGCTAATATTTAAATCATCATTCACCTAATAAATCAAAGTGGAAATTCAAATTAATATTCGTTTACACATAAATGTACTCATGTTTATCTTCAATGATTGGGAATATTTCAATTAGTTTGCTTTTTCGAGAAAAGTATGAATGTTCTTACCTTTTTCGACTTCTCTAAATCTTCCCGTAACCGTTCATTTTCCGACCGCATCGTTTCCAATTCCAATTTGCACTCTTCAACAATTCCCATTTTTTTCATTTCTTCCTGAATCAGTTCGAAATCTAATTTGTAAACTTGTAATTGTTTCTTCAAATCGGCATTTTGAGACAGTAATGCATCCATTTCAGCTTGTTTTTCCGAAATTAATTTGATCCGAGTATCTTCAAAGCTACCTCTGAAATTTACAATGGTTGTCACCTCTATCTCGTCTAAGTTAAAACATATATGAATTAAAGTCTATTTCGATGCATACCTGAGACTTCCGATTACTTCGTTAGCTTCTTGGTATTTACAATTGAGATTGGAACACTGTTCATCCAAGCAATCTTTCTCATATGACAATTCATCCACCTTAAAGAATAAAAAATGGATATAATTTTCATGTAAGTCGAATCACAGACTTTATCAGAGGTCAAATTCACACCTTTGACTTCATGTCATTCAATTCCTGAGTTCTTATCGACATTCCATCCTAAAATGGGAAATCAATTTATTATTCAAGTTTATTAATAAATCCCAATGTAAAATATGAATTGTTATTCTGATATATTACAATTCTTAGGTATTATGCTTATTATTACTAGTATCATTATTAAATCAAATAGAATGAAAACTACAATGCAAAATATTTTACGTCGTTTATTTTGTTTTCAATTACAATCATATAGTCTTTTTTTCGTAAATATTTGAAAAATCATTCCAGTTAACGGTATTGTAAAAAAAGAATTATACTTCTGGAGAAGTATTCTATAACTGAATGAGATTTGAAAGAGAGTTGGAAAACTTTCTTACTTAAAAATATCAATCACAATGAAAATATCAAAAAAGTAACTCCGTCTGCCAGGAATGTTTAGCGGATGAACATTTTTGATAGCTGTTAGAAAAATTTATTTCTCTTTTCAATATATGTACCTTATACTTTTGCAATATAATGTAATAAATAAAGTGTAACATGAACGCGTTCAGCAATTCGTCACACTCCAAAAAACGAATTTTCTTCTGCAGCGTACTGATAGCATCTCTTTGCAATTCTAAAAGTGCACCTTGTTCGCTTGCCTACAAATTAATAAAATTCAAGAAATTCATTATGGGTTAATCAAAAGCCCTGTGTACGCGAGAAATCACTCTCACCTCGCCATAGCATTCGTTGTACTGACTCTGAGTCTCTGTGAGGTATAAATTCAACGTCCTTATAACTTGGCTCTTCTTATAATTCTAAAAAAGTATTTCTCTTCATCAATAGAAATAATTTCCACAGTCAAAAGCAATATGAAAGCATAACTTACTCGCGTTTATGGTTCAAAACCAAGTGCGATTCTCTTCGATTTAGCACTCAAAAATAAGAAAAAAAGTTTTTATGAAGCAAACTTCACACGGTATTAGTAAAACGTTTTTTATTCAAATCACGGAGCCAAGGGAAAAAAGTTAGGAGGAACTGGAATTGGATAAATTCGTCGGAGGAAAAAAAACATGCTTGTCGATTAGCTGGCATTGAGTTGCATTCTCCTTTAATCACATCAAGTCTCAATTTCTAACATAGACGCTTCAGGACCGCAGTCAACAATATGAGGCACTCTTCTTCACAATTATTTACAAATAGCCAGATTAACATAGTATCAAAGTTCAAATCACGTCCCTCGAATATCGAGGATCACGTCTTGTTTAGTATACAACTATTATATGGCAAAGCATCTATTCTAATTCAAACGTCGTGCACGTTGCTATGATTAAAAATAGAGGGAGAGACGGAAGTCCACGGCTCACTCACGTCACTAGCTGCTTTGTTACTCAATTGGTCAATGGTCTTTTTAGCTTCAACGACTGCACCTTGTAAATGGCCTATTGTTTGTACTTGGAGTTCAATCTATGCAAAAAAATTATTTGCATTAATTGCGAAAACATTATCCACAACAATAATGGAGGGAAAAAATCTCTAATAAAAGTAAATTCTTTTAAATTGAATCATCCTACTAACTGTTTCATTCAAATGCCTCTTCTCTTCCTCACATTGTAAAATCACATTTTCTTGTGCGTTAATCTGGAAAATAAAAAAAATGTATTAATAATAATTGAATAATAGTGATTTATTTTTCTTTTCACAAGAAAAATATTCTTCTAATGTAAACAAATCAGAAAATTTTCTCTAATCACACCTTTTCCTGTAGTGTCTTATGTAAATCTTCTACTTCTGACTGCGAAATTGTAATAGAATCCTTTTGTATTCTAATAATTTCATCCATATTTTCCATCTAGAATGTAATATCTTATTTTAGTTTTTTTTTAATTTATTGACTCTTATTGAATTTAGAATGAATTATTACAAGCTTATCCTTTGAGTATAAAACAGTCTTAATTTTTTCTATCTCAAATGAGCAATGTTTAATACTTTCAATGTATTTTGCCAAAACCTCTATTGCTCCTCTCACTGCATCATTGGAAATACATCTATGAAATGATCCTTCCGTTGCCTAAACATTTGAATAAAGTTAAATGACACGTTTACGAATGTTCGATAGGGCTATCAAAATCAATAATACTGACCAGTCTTTTAAATTCATCACTCAGTTCCTTCAAACCGATTTTTATTACTTGTATGGTGTCTTGCAAATGTTTGAGAAGTTGAGGTACATTCTTTAATAAAAAAAATATAAAATTACAACTTGATAATGAACTTCTGTATACTTACAAGGAAAGGACGCTACCTCTGGGTGTCCAATCACAATGGAATTTTGTAAGATGGTACGAATATCTCCTGGAAAACGAAACGTTGGACTGCGTCCCTACAGATATAAGCTATTAGGCTACCCATGAACCATCTCACAACGTTTCATCGTGATTCGTAAGGTAGTGTCCTCTCTTTGTTAGATATTCAAAGAATTTACACCTTAAATGATTGCAAAACTTTTATAAAGAAAACTTACTTCGTGTGATGCTTGAGACCCATAACTTGTTGTACCGTCTTCAAGTAAATCTTTGTTCTAGTTTACATAAATAATTACATCATTATTAACGAAATCTTACTTATTTAAGATAAAATGTATAAATAGCTTACAACAAAATCGAGAAGCAGCGATGTTTTTGATGCTATTTCGTTATCCCCCGAACACTTGAGATTATTTTCTTCGTCTTTTTGTATTCTTAGCTAAACAAAATCAAATTAATTCACCGCAATTAAGTAAGTACAGTAGGATCAGCTGCGCTTATACATATACTTACGAAATTTTCAAGTTCTAAAACTTTGTTTCTTAATCCGATCGAAGAACATTTACGGTAATCTTCAGCTTTTCCTCGAGCAGATTCAAGTTCATTTTCTAATGATTCTATGCTTTGCTTTAGATAATTATTAGCCTCTTGTTTGCATTTAACCTAACAGATTTACATATATTTAATAATTGGGAAGAATACGCTATTTTTTTATCGTAGAAATCGAAAGAACGTGCAAAATTAATTAGGTCGTATTTTTTTGTTTTTCGATCAAATCAAAATTCGAGCTAATATGAGGAGATGAAATTCGTGTCATTAGTAACGATATGACGTCATTTGCATTTGAAGTATATTTATATCTACCGAAAACGCCGAATCTTTCAGCGGTCATATCTTTTAGAAAAATAACATTAAACAAAAATAAAAAAATAGGACCTAATTATTTTTCGATTCTTTATGCATTTCACATGAAAAAACTAGGTGTTGTGAAAAATTCGTCAACCCTATTATGATTAACTCAATAATATTATTAATTTTAATCGATAGATCAATGTTAATCCTACCTCACTCCGTAATAATTTAATCTGGTCTTGGAAATCTAATATCCTGTTTTCCCAATGTAATACTGTCTCATTTTGTTTATCTGCACATGATTCTTGTGTTGCTTTGCGCTTCCATTCTTCACATTCTTTTCGCGATTTTTGCAACTCGCTTATCAAGTTTGTTGTCTCATTCGTACTCTAAATGAAAAAATAAATATTATTGATTTTTTTTCTACTCTAATGTGCCACTTATAGCTTACATATGTCGATCTTTAATTTAATTTATAAATATTCATAAATCCAGTACACTGTACCTGAAAACTATTAGGAATATCTCTAATGCACCCAAATTCATTCATCTAAAAAGTATTCAAGATTAATATTCATTCAAATTAAATCAAAATTAAAATTCACAAAGATCATAATTAATTTATGAACCTGTTCTCTCATGGCTATAATACTCTCAAGAGTATCTTGCATTTTCGTGTGACACTCATCAACTTCACATTCATACTTCTCCAATCGTTTTGATTTTTCTACAAATAACTTTTGTGCGACTTCACTCTCTGATAACTGAAATTAAGTAGTGTTCAAATGAATGTAAGTGTTTTGAAAATTCTTAGCTACCGTAATATTATTTCAATTTGAGAGCTGTATCAATACTAACTACTTGATCCATTTTTTTCTGAAATTCTTTCATATTATGCTCAATTACAATCAGCTTCTTTTTTAATTCCGTCATTGTTGATGATGAACAACAGCCTGGTGATTCAAATACGTGTAAATTGCTAACTATCTGCTCCACTTCTTCAACGACAGAAACGAGTAAATCATTGCATATCTGCATATCTGCATATCTTACTAAATTGGATTGCTGTGAGGTGAAAGATTTAAGAATATTTAGAAGATCTATTCGAATCCTGGGAAATGTGATTTATCATCATACTAAAGAATCAATTACCTCTACATTATTATGTACATTATTGAGGCATTTTGACAACTCCAATTGGGTTTGATTGAACTCATTCTTCATATCTTTTAATCTTATTCTATTATTAGTAATTCTTTCAGTATGCCTAGATCTTTCTTGCTCCTTGATAATGAATAATTCGTAAATATTATTGTTAAGATTCATAAACGTATAAAATGGAATCTCAAAAAATTGAAGTTTACCTGTAATTCTAAACAACTAATTACTTCAGATATATTTTCTGTTGTCCTAATGAGGTAATCTTGTACTTGGCTAACCATCTTAGAAAGTTCAACGTACTAAAACACAAATGATTTTATTAATTATAATAAATTTCAAAGTCAAGAATATATACACAATATATTTTTACACACTTTACAATGTCGAGAATCTAAATTTGAAACAACTTCAGACATTTCTTCACGCAAATCTTCAGTTGCCGCTTGTACTTCTACAGTGCATACTCGAAATTCTTCCATCATCCGGAATTGTTGAACAATCGCTGAAAAAATCTGATAATAAAATTATTCCAAGTGTACAAATCATAATTTATCTTAGATTTAGATTTTGAAGAAAATCTAAACTCACTGCTTTTTGTTCTGATTCGATACTCGCACTTTTACCAGGAACTGCACTATTACTTCCGAGCTATAAAAAATAACTCAATTTGAATGAAATTACAAAAAATTACAAAAAAATAGTATATTATGCAACTAGTGCTTGGTACTAATAGTATTAGTACTAATAGTATATTAACCGCCTAGCACTCGTTCGCCGGCTTCGCCGGCGACTCGTACAGGCTTGTCACACTGGTGCGTGAAATCGTATTTCACGAGTTGCATACGATATTTTATGTTATAAGTGATCAAACGCGAATTTCACGCACGGAAATCGATGCGTGAAATGAGCGTTTATGATCACGTATAACATAAAAAAAATATTTGAATACATACCATATTTTTGATAGAAGATGATATACTATCTAGGTTTTCATGTACATCTGACAGTGTTTGAATACCAGTGGAAACTTTAGTAACACTTTCTTCCATTTCTCCTCTCAAGTCTTCTTTTAAACACATCTAGAAAATTTATTCATAAATTTTCCACCATCAATTAAAATATCTTCAATTGAATATAATCAAATATACTCACTTCACATTTACTGTCAAATAAACTTTGAACATACTGTAGTTTATTTTCAATTATAGAAATCGATTCTCTTGCAGTATTACAGCATTGATTCTGTTGAAAATGAAATTATACACGTTGAAAAATGAATGTTCTATAACGTTTATTGGAAAAAATAGCATACTAAAATGGTAAAGTGTACTTTGTAGTAAATTCGAGTTTCTATTTCCATTGACTCTACTGTATTTTTTCACATTGCAATCAAATACAAATTAGTATTGAGAAAAAAGATTCTTTCTCATATCGTCATAAAAACTGATCTTCAAAACTAAAAATAATTAAGATTCATTTTAATCTCATATTTCAATCAATTTACATTGTATGTTATTCGGTGCGTGAAATGGCATTTCACACACTAGTGTACTTTTTAAATATCCATTAAACGAGCATTAATATAATAAAATATTGTATCCAACTGGTGCGTTCGATTTCAATCACTCGCGTGAACACGTAACACTCGTCGCTGGCCATTCGAGAACACGTCCACACGCATCTTCAAAATTTTACGCACTAATTGCAGATTCTATGACCATTGTTAAAAATTGGCTAATGCAATAATAATTGAATTTTACTATATTACTCACTTGCTCAATTACTTGACTTCTATAATTTTGAAGGCAACTTTCAATATCATGTAATTTTTCATTCACTAATGCGACGTTCTTTTCATATATATTCTGAAATAATTCAGAAAAGAGTATGAGATAGATAATATTTTGAAGCAACGATTTACAATATCTCATTACCTTTGTTTGCTTCAAATTTTTCAACACAGTCTCATATTCTACTTGAAGACTGAGAATAGTTTCATTATCTTTTGACAATGAAACTAATAAATTTGTCAGGAAAGATAATATTTCAATCTGAAAACATATAAAATTGATCAAAATGGGTCTGAGAATTGGAATAAACACAATTTACTACAAAATAATTAGCTTTTTACCTGGCTTTCGGGAGACAGACAGTTTGAAGAATTTCCTTCCTAATTTTATTAATATTTTACCAAAAATATAAAAAACGAAAGATATATTCGATTATGAATGTATTAAATTAGCACTTATGATTTTTTTTTCTAGTGTTTGTAAATTCTTTTGCTTACCTGATTGGATTTTTCACTAAGTAGAGTTCTAAGTTTGCTTATTTCATTATCCTTAAAAACTAGTGTGTTTTTCACTTCTTCTAGTTGTTTTAATGCTTCATATAGTTCTTGCTTTTCATTTTTTTCATTTATCTATTTGTAAAATAATATTATTTCAATTAATTTTGTTGTAACTGAAGTAATTCAACACAAATAATTCCAAGTTTATTAAACATTGAAAATGTAGGACACTCACTTTTTCATCCGATCCAACATTGATTCTAACTTTTTTAATAACAGCTGGAGCCTGAAAAATGAATAAATTTGATTTTTTTAGTCATACTCAAAAAAATCCAAGCGTTTGGATTTATATACTACATTTTATTCACTTTATGTAGTGTTTCGAACTTATGAAAATACGAATTAATGAACTTGCATAAGAATTTTTCATCAATTATCCATCAAACAAATAGTCTTGGGAGTCATCATTTTTGATTATCGATAAAAACAAGATTTAACAAACTTATTTTTTTGAACATTCATAATTCCGATTTCTATCTTTTGGACATGAACAAAATTGTCTCAAAGTTTCAATGATTGTTTCATCTATCTGTCTTTTACTATGATCCATAGCTATTTTGGGTTTATAATTATATCTATTCTGTTGACAGTTTATTGAAGATTTCCTTCGACTTTCATTATTTGACTTAGTATGCAATTCAGATTTGCAACATTGAGCACAAAAGGTTCGAATATGAGGTACATTTTCAATGTGAACATGCGGTACACCATTTTCATAATTGGCTGACACATGAATATGAGGAGAGAATTTGGTACATTGATCATGTGTAGACTCCAAAGACATTAACTAGAAAATTTGGAAAAATTACAACAATTTTTCGGATCAAATGATTCAATCCGCCTTTTAATGAAGAACAGAATACTAAACTATAAAATTTAACTCACTTTCTCTGTATTTTTTCTTTCTCGTGCTCTAAATTCTCGAATTACATCTTCTTTGAACTGTAATGCAGCATTTAATTCTGTGAGCTCATTTTCAAGATATTCAATTCGTTTCTTTGAAACCAATATCGAATCATGTTTATCAGCCACTTCTTTTGTCAATGCTGCACATGAATCCGAAGATTCCTGGCAAAACAGAATTTAGTTATACTATGTAGGCAATCGTTTTGGGAAAAAAGTAGCCAATGAATTAATCTACAAACTTTTTCTAAGCATGCAAGACGTTGAACGAGGTTCCTATTTTCTCTGCATTTTTCTTCAAAATTCATTTGAAGATCTTTTATTCGACAATCATACTCATGCATAAGCTCTTCTAGTTTTGCTTCAGTTTTGTGAAGTTTCTCGTAAAGTTCACTAAGCTTATTGTTTTTTTCAATCAATTCACATTCCCCATTGTCTAGCACACTGGAAATCTGAACATCAAGACAATTTCTCGGAAATAGTTAAAATTTTTACTGATTTCATGAAAGTTTTGATATGCACAACAACATTAATCATAATTGTTAAGAAGAAAGTACCATTTAAAAAAGTAAATTATTGATTATCATCAATGGATCGACATTTTTGACTGTCATAAACTACAATAATGAAGTTGTTTTTATAAGGTGACTTATACAGAATATTTAATTATATGTTGACATAGAATATTTTTCATTAGCCTACAGGATAACATGTTTCGTGTCATCCCAATGTCCAACAAAACACAACCGCCAAATTTTCAATCTGAAAATTGTCTAGTTGAATCTTAACAAATCATGCCTTATCTCAAACTTCAACTGAGCATACTTGGTTATTTGATTATATCCAATACAATCAGAAACTAATAAAATAAAATTAAGGCAACACAATGCAGTAATCGACAAGCAATACAAGTTTATAGAATCTTAGTATTAATAGGAATTGGTGTTTCTAAATAAATTTACCATGCATCAATAGAAAACTAATTATAATGTTCAAACAAAAATTAAGATTTACCTGGTCACAAGAACAGCTGGAAAAAAAAAATTTGATTGAAGTATTTCAAAATGTTGTTCATGTTCATTGTTAGTCTAGGTACTCAAAAATCAACAACTCACTCAAGTGGCCCCGGAATATTTGAAGGATCAATTTCGTAAAACCTTATTCCATCAAGATTCCAGTTGTTTTCTGTTCGGCCTCGTTTAATAAGTTCAAGTAAACTGTCAACATCGCATTGCAAGTGATCTATTCTAATCTGCATATCGTCTTGGCTATTAACAAGTTGACAGATGCGATTTGACAAAGCATTAAGTTCCTGTAATAGAATCATCAATCAATCAATCGATCAATCTGGTTGGTTTTTGAAAAATGAAATTTTGTGAAATTTGTTTGACTCACCTGTTCTGATTTATCCGAATTCATCATATTGTGCGACATCAAATTTGAAGTGACTTGTAATTTATTTTCTAGTAGCTTCACCCGACAAACAGCTGCTTGTTCAAGATCATGGACGGTTTGTACTAACACAGTATTCTGCTCCCCCAAATCCTTGACCCAGTCTGTCATGATTTTTAGTTTGAGCTGCAAATGAACAGATAATGTTGTGATGTGATGGATTGAATGCCTTGACTGGTGGATAATATATAACTGGTGAATGGAGCAAAAACTCCCTCCAAAGCATCAATTCTATATTTAAGTGAGTCTTAAAGTAATCTATTTTTAGCCAAAGCAGTCTGTTGTAATATTCAGAGTTTCATGGCACCCATAGAAATGATTTCACAGCTATACACAAAGGTAATAATGAAGGAATAATGTTCTTCCAAGATTTCTGGCCAATTCTTCATTCGGAAATTCAATGGAATCGAAAGAGAGCAAAAGAGTCTCGTGAACTGACGTGATTTCGGGACTTGTTTACATTGGACCCGCAAGTTTCGAGTCGAAAACAGGGCAAATTAAACACGAGCCGACGCGCGAAGCGAGCAAGAGAAAAAGCGAATTGGAGATAGGAATGATCGATACGAATAATGAAACAGACGGACCGTTGATAATTATGGAATTTCCATATTTTCCCGAGAGCACGCTTACGTATATTTATAGCAGCAATTAGGCTTTCACTGGTTTATTTTAAAATCCAGGCTGAAGCACTCCCCCGAGCAGTGCAGCTGTGCAGCATGGGCCCGCCTGCAGCTGCACCGATTCACACTCGAGACAGAGGCATATATACGCATATATAGGACACGCGTACACGTAGTCGCGCGCGCGCGATTGTCGAAACTGGACCGATTACGACTACGTGGGAGACGTAGTCGAGAGAGAGTAAACAGAGGCTTGGGCGCGCGAGCGTGTCAGTCACCTGGTCGCGAAGGGCTGGGCTGACGGAGCAGTCGGCGTCGACCTCGGCGACCCGGGCCATGTAGGTCTGCTCGAACTGGCAGAGGATGTCGATGGTCTCGCTTTTGGTGCAGTGGCAGTCGTCCGTGGTGCCGCTGTTGGCGCAGGGGCAGGTGCCGCTGCTGGTGCAGCGCGAGACGTCGACGGCCGCCGCTGCCTCCTGGGGGCCGCCCGTCGACTGGCAGTCCTCGCTCATCTTGCGCTCGACCCCAGCCTCGCTCGACATGTATCTCGATGGTGTCTCTCGAGCGCTTATATCCAAGCGGCTGCTACAATGGCAGCAGTGCTCTCCGGCTATATACTCGCGGCTATGTTTTAGTCGTCAGCATGTGTGCAGGTATACGTAAGATGCCATTGCTCGCCATCACGCGCGTGAGGCACGACTGCGGACTGCTGCGGACTGCTGCGGACTGCGTGGGACTGCGGCGGCTGTGCGCCAGCGCTATCGCCCTGTACTCTCTCCACGACGCTTCCTTCCCTCCTCTCTCTCTCCCTCTCTCTCTTTCTGTTTCTTTCCCTCTGCGTATACGGCCGTACTGCACACACAGTCACGTTCGCTGCCGCCTCGGTAAAACCAAGAGGCTCATTCTTTTTTACAACCGCGCATATACACGTAGATGCGAGCCCGCTAATTACGCTCGGGCCTTTTTCAGGTGATCAGAGTCCGCGATGAAAACAAGCTGGCGCGGCCGCTAAGGTCGAGGTCCGAACTCCGAGGGGTTAGCTTTCGAGTTGTGTATAAGTACCCGAGCGATTGTTTTTGCTCAGCTTACGGAATGACTTGGAACACTTGCAGAGAGTGCGATATACGCAAATACGTAAGTGTACGCGTGGCCGTATACAGTATCACACTAGTAAAGTTAGTGGGTGTTTAAAAGTCCGACCCGCTCTTAACTAATAACTAGTCGACCAATCACCGTCTTCCAAGCTGATCAACCTATACATGGTCGTTTTTGATTTATATGCCTATGGTATGCAAAGCTCCAAGTTGTGCATTATAGGAAATAATCTTAACGATTTTCCAAATCATTTGTAATTTCAACACGTTCGTGAGATTAGATTGGGATTTTTATGTACGGGTAAAAATGAAAATTCTTTGCGACGAATATTTTTGGGTTTTCAGGATTTTATCGTTTCAATTTTGTTCAATCGCGCCAATTTGACTTGCTGATCGTGATTGTGGTTGTAATTATATATGGTTGCACTATTTGATGCAGAAATATAACGACAAATAAATTCAACGAAATACAGACGTGATTTTACCTCGCACAAAGCGTGCGCGAAAATCCCACTTTCCGCAGCTTCGAAAATTGTGCGAAAGATTTGTTGACTCGGGTATGAGAATAATCGCTTCCTCACTATATTATTGATAATTTCACTATTTTCAAACATTTGCACTGATAATATTTTAATTTTTTTTTTCTTCTTACCGTCTCCGAACATTTTTATTTTTCCATTCGACTGTTTTGGGAAGAATGAAAAAAAGAAAAAGTGCAACTTCCAAATGATGATATCTGCATCGTGAATTGCAAAATTCAAAGCGATTGTGCAATCACTGCAGGATTTCCTTTGAAAATGACTTCGTTAAGTATCATTTTCTCATCGCGCAATGAGTGAGATCCGTTAAGTTTTAAGTAAAAGCTATGTGTTCAGAGGGTGTAAAAATAGTTTCAACTTATATGGCTTTCGCACAGGCCATTCTATACCTATATATAGTTTACTCGTAATACCTATACCGCAGTGTAAATTCGATAGTAAAAACACGCCAAGTACAGTATAACTGTTGAATAATGTTCGCTATTATACATAGTTCCATATTCGAGTAAATATTGAGGAGAAACGGTTCATGAGCAGCACGCAGATATATATCTCGCTTATCTGCATTGATCAACATATAGTAATGTTGATTCGACGTATGATGTACGAATACATATGATAACAACTCGCGAGAAATTCTTTTTATTCGCCGTGGAATAATTATAAAACAAAACACAGTAGCATTTCTAATTCGTATAGACATATTAATTGTTTTACAAAAATTTCCAGATTACAATCTGTATATGCGTAAACACAGGATAGTAGACTTGATCTGATAAAAAGAAAGTTTGCCTTTTAATAATAGCGTGTTGTCTTTCTTTTTTTTCAACAATAATTGTGGACCGGTCACTTACTTATACCAAAGTAAACGAGACATATTCATCCCAACGGCGCGTTCTCGTGAGATTTTGACCGAAACAGAAATACCTCCGTGGACTAATTAAATGCGTGCGCGTACGTTATATATATATATATATATATATATATATATATAAATGTGTAAATAGATTAACAGTGTGCAATGAATATATATAAGATATTGAGTTGGACCGATGGTATCTCACGCTCGGACAATCAATCTGATTATAAAGTGAAATTATGAAAATTAAGTCTAGCGTAACGTGCGCATGGTTGTGTTATAATAACGCCGCCGTGCATCAGGTGACGTAAATCCGATAATGTAATATTGAAGAGGCTCTATATACACAGCCGCGGTCGGCTCCCGTCGTCACCGAGACGGAAAATAATCAAACATCAATTTTGCTCCAGTAATCAGGTAAAAACAGCTCGCCACGGCGCTCGGGGGGAGGCATCAGAGCAATAAGGGAATAATGGAGCGGAATAATTCGCGCCACTCGCCTAAGTATACACGTATATACACACGACTGAAACAAATCCGGGGGAGCGAGATAGAAACTGCAGCAGCACTGGTGTGTGCCGCGGGCCGTGCGGCCCGTGATATGTGTGTGTGAGTGTGCGGGGACTCGCGCGCGCGAGAGAGCGGCGGAGCATCATCCCACGCGTGTGTTCTCCGAGCGTCGGAGGCTAGCCTATGGTGTGCTGCAGATAAGGTTCGCGTGCCGCTCCGTTCCATATAGCCTGCTAACAATCTGCAAAAAAAAACGGCGGCGGCGGCGGCGGCGGCAATAAAAAAGCGCAGCGCGGCGCGAGGCTGCACATGCGCGAGAGATAAGGCGCGGGCGGGTGCAGCTGGCGACTGCGCCGCTCACGGGAGTGTGTGTATATACTGTGTACTGTGCGTGTACACTGTGTGTATAGTATGTATGTGCATCAGCATTCAGTCGGACGATGAGCGGCTGAGCGACGCTGGCTGCGGGCGTTTTCTCTCGCAGGTGCTCTCTCTCTCTCTCTCTCTCTCTCTCTCTCTTTGGCGAGGCGCTTCGCGGTCGTGTGCAGGGCACACACACGAGCTCTCTCACTTGCGGGAATAGCCGACACGTTCGATCCGCCTCGGCGCTTCCTCGCTCGCTTGCGCGCTTGCGAAACCCGCTGACTCCCCAGTGTTCGGCTGCCGCCTGCCGCTGCCGCTTGTGAAACTCGCCCCGATGAAAGCGAGCCTCTCACTCCTCTGCCGCACACCTGCCGCGTCGCCGATGTGCTGCTGTCGCCTCTGCTGCTGCTGCTCCCGCTGCCTGAGTTGATCGTCTCGCCGATTATGCAGATAAATGTAGTGAATGGACGTGAGCAGCCACAGGGATGAGTGTCTACGGGGACTTCAAGAGGGTCTGGGTGGAGAGGTTCCCCGACAGCACACTGCCCGCTGCCTGGGAGGAAGATGTCAGGGCCAACCTTGTCAAGCACAAGCAAAAGGTACGATGCTCCAAACCTATACTCTGCTATCGTGTATCTTGGTGCTTGTGTGTCAGCTGGGGGCAAATGGCCGGTGGGTCAGTCATCCTTATTGCTTTTCTGCTCTTCCAACCGATTGGATCTAACAATATTGGGCATTGACATGTACTCTGATACGACCCTACTGAGAAATAAATGGATGCTTCATTGCAATTGAGAACTCAAGCCTGGGACACGTTCACTTTTTTTATGGGTTACTTTTGTTGATGATTCATCCAGCTTGATGATAGGAGCTTTAATTGGGCGGTGGCACTGTTTATGAGTGGCATAGTTAGGAGCACAATTGTCACTTCTTGTTTTGAATACTTCAAGCTTCTACAGGTTTATCGTTCATGAAACCTTACAAGTGGAATTCTTCTCACTGTATTGTTCTTCAATCTTGATTGCTGAGAATACAAATTATTCACCAACATGATCCTTTGTTAAAAAGTGCAAAATCCATCCTATGTACTCTCTTCCTGGTATCATTTTTTTATTTGTAAACAATTATTGCGCGTAATGGAATGCCAAAATATTGCCATGAATCAAATAATTCAACATATCAGTTTTTGTTTTTCAACATGAAGTGTTTCATTCAGACATTTCTGATTTTTATATAATATTGATTTTTAATTTTTTTAACATAATTCTAGATTATTACCTTGATGAGTCGTCTAATTGAGACTGAATCATTTCATGATTAATGTGTATCTGTAAGCCTAATGACCATTGAATGATTCAAATAGTAACTTCATAAAACTCACTCTCATTAAATATTTTAATAGTGTTTAGAAAAATGTACACATTTTTATTTTGAAAAATTTATAACTCATATTTTTTGAAGGTATCTGTTCTGAGAGAAGAGCTTGAGAAAGAAGAATTTTATGTGGAGTACCTTGAGCGACTCTTGGCAGATGTTGAAAAGCATAAAGCAGCGAATGCATCAACATCGTCAGAACCCAAATTATCTGGTGCTGAATCACAGAATGAACAAAGTTTTCACTCAGCTGAGACGACTGTATTAGATTCAACAACACAATCCGAAGAAGCTGAAGATTCTGCTCCTCCTCTTCCTGCTCGAGAGGATCTCAGTAAATTGCAAGATAAATGTGTCAGTGAGTTGAGTTCAACTCTAAGTTCAAACAGGAGACCAAAAAGTGAAATACCAAGGAGTCCTGAAAAAGTGCCTGAATGTAGGAGAAACAGTGATCCAGATGTGCCCAGTAATTATGTCACCGTCATCCAAGTCATGGGTAACTCAAAAAAAGATAAGAATGAAGATTCTGTAAAGGAAGAGGATGAAAAGAATTCTGAAAAAGCCCTTGAAGATGGTGAAGAGGGTGATGCAGAAGCATCAGAAGAAGAACCTTATTATGATTCTGTAGCCCTCGATCCAACTGGTGAATATGTTTACATTGAAGCACCATCAGTTGGTAGTAATGGGCGTAAGGTGCAAACAAGGAGACCCCCATCACTTCCTGATTCTCCTGGCAATCAAAGCAATTATGTTAACATTGATTATTTTATTCAGTAAGTTACACACTAAAATTAAGTTCTTTCAAATTATCGTTTCATGGTTTATGAGTTGAGAAATGAGTTCCTAGAAATGTCAATTATTGCTCAAATTAAAGAGAAAAAAAAAGAGAAAAAAAAAAGAGAAAAAAAGAAAAAAAAAGTTGTACAATGGTTACAAAAACTTGGTAAAATGGTATGAAACAACGTCTTATGTATTTTACTGATTTTCCAGGCATAGAGCAGCAATGGATAGTGAAGATGAAGAAAATTCAGCTCCACCCAATCTTCTTCGTACCTTGAGTACTGATAACGAAACAGGAAGTAGTGATGCTGAGCCTCTGAGTTTGAGTGAAGGTAGCTTAGAATCGCCTACACCAACAACACCTCGAAGACAGGATAAGGGAAAAAGTCAAGAAGATGATAGGACGTCCATGGTAAAGTGCATTATCAATTCTGTGGTAGAAAGTGAGGCTATTTATGTTGAGTGCTTAGATGTCATGATTCAGGTGAGACTTTAATTTAAAACTGATAATGAATTGAGAATGACTAAATCTATTTGTATTAACACATTTATAATATCATTGCAGTATATGAAAGCAATAAATTCCACGGTCAACACATCGCAGCCAGTCATTTCTCAGGAAGACTTTAACACTATATTTTACAAAATCCCCGATTTGCATAGGCTGCATCAAGAATTCCTAGACGATCTGCGTAAAAAACTTGAAACTTGGGACACCAAAACCACAATTGGGGAACAGTTTAAGGTAATAACCATACTTGCATCTATTTTACCCTGTAATTATCTTAATTATTTCTTTCTGACCTCATAAATAACATCTTACAGGTAATGGCGAGCAAAATAAGAGATTACGGCGCGTTCCTTCATAATTATGCTCGTGCGACTGACACGGTGCGACGTTGCTCTTCGCAGTCATCGCAGTTTGCAGAAATTACTAGAGATATAAGGCTGAGAGGTTATCCGAAAGGGCCGGGGCTATCTCTCGAAGATCTCTTGCACAAGCCTGTCGCTCGTGTTCAAAAGAACGCACTAGTATTACACGTAATTATCACCTCATAGAAATAAAACTCTTATCGTAGAGAGATTTAATATGATCTAATTAAGTATGTTCCATTTATTCAGGACTTGTTAAAACACACGCCGCAAAGTCACGCAGATCATGCGCCTCTTTCGGAAGCCCTTGCTATGACGCGCAATTTCCTAGATGAATTCAACATCATTCAAACAAAGTCCATGTTTAAAGTATGTTTTTCATTGAAAAAATATTATATTATTTTAGTAGTGAAAAATAATTGATATTCTATTGTCATACAGAGTCACGATCGAGCTCAGAGAAGACTTGTGAAGAATTCGTTTGTCGTGGAATTGTCCGATGGTCATAGAAAATTAAGACACTTATTCCTCTTCAATGATGTCATTTCATGCGCTAAGTATAAGGCATCTGGTAAAGATAAATTTACGTTCGAATTGAAGTGGTTTATTCCAGTGACGGAACTTGTTGTCATGGAAGACGGTATCGAACCACGAGAGAATAGTCCTGCTAATGTAGTAGTTCTTAGGTAAAAATTTGTCTGATGAATACATTTTCGTTTTTATAAATATAAGAATCATCTGACATGTTTCTATGATTCTAGATCTCAAGCCTGCACAGTGAGAGACCAAATATTATGGGAAGAGAAAAACGATGACAAAAGAATTCGATTAGGTGGAAGGGGCACGGACAAAAATAGGAAAAAGTTAGCAGAGTTAGAAGCACAACTGGTCTTAGCATCTCCTAATTTAATCCTCAAAGTTGGTCAAAAAAATCAGAATCGAATACAGAATTCGTACACGTTCTTCCTATCCAGTGAATTCGAAAGATCTCAATGGATTGAAGCTATTGAAGCTTTGCAACAGGTATATATATATGTCTAACATCATAAATAGCTTCCAACTTCAAATGAGGCATTTAATTATCTTTGCAATGAACTATAGGGTGGACAACCTCCTGGACCTCTACCTCTTAATATGTATGATTTGAAAGCGTGGATTGCAGCTTGTCGAACTTACCTTCAAACAGATATGGGAAGTTATCTACTGCGATCTGGTCGTGATGAAAGTTTGTTATTAGGAGATTTACATCTTACTTTAGTTGGAATCGTACCACCAGGTATGGATAGAGGAGGCGATTTCTATATCGTCATAGAAGTTGACAGTTACGGACACTATTTCAAGCGAGCAAAGAGTCAAATAGGTAGAGGTCAAACTCCAACGTGGGGTGAGTAGATGAGAAACATTTTAGAATAGAGAATCATTATGTATTCACCGACATTTATGATAAAAATTCAAATTTCGTAATTTTTCAGGTCAAACTTTTGTCGTAGAATTAGAAGGAAGTCAGAATGTTAGGTTTCTACTTTATGAAGAGTGTGGCTCTCGTTCGGTATTGCGAGGTAAATGCGCTCAACATTTAAGCAGAGCTTGGCTACTCGGAGATCAAGTAAAGAGACAGCTGAACTTAGGTCCGGCTAATTTAGAAGTCACACTCAATTTTATACCGAGTGAAGTGACTCTAAGACGAGTCCCATCTGCTAAACCACAAGGTCTTTTTGGAGCTAAGATACAACAGGTTTGCAAGTAAGTGAATGTTTTCATTATACTGAACTAAAGGCCTTCACCGTATCGATTTTCAATAGCTCCATTTGATATTTTTATAACGTACAAAAATAACTTGTATGGATGAATATACAAAGTCGAAAACAAGAGAAAAACGATAATGAAAAATAAAGTGGTGGAGGTGACCTTCTGAGAAAATTAATAACTTGATTTTTTATTCTACAGGAGGGAAAAACGCGATGTTCCTTTCATCATAACAGCGTGTGTGCGTGAGGTCGAAAAACGCGGAATGGCGGAAGTAGGCCTTTACCGAGTTTCCGGTTCTGCCTCCGACGTCGCAAAATTACGCAAGTCTTTCGAAAGCAACTCGTACGAAGCTGAGCAATTATTAAAAGAGGTATGTAAATCAGATAACCTTACATCCTATTCTCGTTAATTTTAATCTTAGGTAATCAGTAACATTGTCTGAAACAATTTATATGATAACGTCTTATGTGCATTGGGTGTGATCCACTTCTGGATATTAATCACTGGAAATGTAAAATTCGTTAAATCGTTACTGTTTCAAGTATTCGATGCATTTTGACACATCAATTCTTATAAAATAAAAAAAAATATAATCGTATCGAATAGAATCGTTGTGAGAAAAATGTGAATTTTCAGGTGGACGTTCATTCGGTAACAGGCGTGCTCAAGTTGTATTTGCGTGAGATGCCCGAAGCTCTGTATACCGACGCCCTGTACCCCGCCTTCCTCGACGCCTTTCAGACTGGAGAGCTTTCACGGGGCAGTGCCTTACGCCGCGTGTACGAGGGTCTCCCTCAGGTAAATAAGGCCGTGGTCGACTTCCTCCTAGCGCACCTCATGC
Source organism: Aphelinus atriplicis (assembly GCA_020882685.1). Classification (NCBI taxonomy): domain Eukaryota; kingdom Metazoa; phylum Arthropoda; class Insecta; order Hymenoptera; family Aphelinidae; genus Aphelinus; species Aphelinus atriplicis. The sequence continues at coordinate 4,607,845 of CM037073.1, forward strand.
GGGTCAACAAGCACGAGGCCCAGAACAAAATGTCCCTGCACAATCTGGCGACGGTGTTCGGGCCGACGCTTCTCCGGCCAGGTACAAGCAGCCGCCAGGACGCGAAGGCTCGTGATCCGCTCGCCGCGGGCACCGTCGATGTCATGGCCCAAGCTGGTATCCTCTACTGCTTCTTGCAGATGCAGATGCATCAGAACAACCAATCGTCCTCACTCTAGTCGACGCGTTTAATGATCGTATTTTTCAAGAGAAGCGCTTTTACATTGATCTATGTCAAACGATGGATGTCGACCCCCCGAGTTGCTTACCTCTGGCTGCCGCTTGCTCGTGCCATATTTTCACGGTTCCATGTATTGTGATTATACGACCTTTAGTATTTTTAATTCGAGAGCTGAAGGATTATCGGTTGCTTTTTAACGTATTTTAATTCTGTCTGTATATATTGATTATGTTAACCGATTCAAGGTATAAAATACTTTTTCTTTAATACAAGAGAAATAATTATTACAAAAGATTTTGAAAAATAGATTGTTTGAAAATACGACTTTTCCCTTCGAATTGATATTATTTGTTTGAGTGAAACTGATTTGTGAGACTACCTACTTCATATCTTGACAATCACTGAAGAGAAAACGTAATATCCCTTCTGGTTGTATTAAAAAATAATTTCAAGCAAAATATGGCTCGTGCAACTGAAGAAATATCTATTTTCAAGTAACAAAGGGTGCCCGTGTCTGTCCTCCGTGCTTCTCAAAGTCCGAAATAATATCTTTACATTTTTGTATGACGTGTATTTTCATATAGTCCGTGCAGACTTTTTAGCAGCTTGACCCGAATTAATGTACTGTAAAAGAATTGATCGATAAGTAAGATAAATGTAAACAAAATTCGCATCCATTCATAAAATGATATATTTTATACTTCGATATTGCATACCGTATATATTTAGAAAAAAGTATCCGAAATTGAAATTTTTATACGGGATGAAGGAAAAGAGATAAAAAAGTGAAAGAAGAATCGCGCGAACTTGTTCCTATGGAAAAAGCTGACTGATCCTTTTCGCGTATTATTCTTTGTGGTATTTACTAATTTGATAAAAATAATAAAGCTAGTAAAATATCTAGATATACTTTTGTCTTGAGCAGTCTTAAAATTTCTCATTATCCAATTTTCTTCGCTCAGAAGTAAAATATTCTATAAAATATTCAAACTGGCGAAATCATCGCCGGCTTCTTGATAGAATTCATTAGCTGTAGCAGTTTTATATATAGATATATATTTCCAGATAATCCAATTCAACAAAGCTTAACATTGTTTTTAAAAATTCAAATGTTGAACTTTTTTCATCACATTACCATTTTTAAAAGAACTCGAAATGTTCTCCTGAGTCGCTTACAACAGTCAATGAACGTGTGTACATTCAAAAGTGGTGTTTATTAGACCGCATTCAATTAGGGCATTGATAATCTGTCATGGGTAGTTTTGAAAATCCCGAATAAACATTTTCGGTATACTTGCGAATCTTCGTTCACATTATTAAAATTTTAGTTTTCTTGAAGAAGATGAATTTGATAATGTTCCAAAATTTAATTATTTTCTCTACGTATATAGGAACTGATCCAAACTTAGTAAATAAGTGCCTGCTTCCAAGTAACAAAAATTGCCCTTGACTTTTAAAGATAATTATGATGCCAAAGAAAAAGCTAATCTCTGTTCCCTACACACACTTTTTAGAAATCAACTCATTTTTAAAATGAAATTTTGCAGTACAAATTCAAATGTGAAAAATTTGGATATCATGGACCGAAAATAAATTATACCACAAAATGTTCAGAATATATGAAGTTAAAGAAAAGAATTGTATGGAATGCAACTTTCTTGGCTTGAAAAATACTACATGCGTATGTTTATATACGCGTAATATTAACGGTTTTTAACTGAAAGAATATATTTCTTATCGAAGAAAACAGCAAAAAGAAAAGTGATAAGCGACAAGAGAAAAAAAAAATACAAGATGAAATTGTGATTACCAAAAAAAAATTAGATTTCTTATAAAAGTCAGTACCTACACGCATAGTTTGCTCAACATAAGAATATACGCGCATGTGTGATTTGTACGATTGTTCTGTGAGTGAATGCGCAATAACCTGCCTGTATTATGTATTATATATCAAGCATGAAACACGGAGTATTTTTAGTTTTGCAGCATTTTTGTCCAGCGTGCCGAAAATTATGCATAATCGAAGTTGTGTATCCACAGTTTATAAAACAGAAAATATTATCTTCGTATTACGTATAGTTCTATATATATATATATATATATATATGAATAAATTGCAATGCTGCTCCGTTTTTGTACATTATAATTGCGTAACATGTAAAGTTGATTGGTCATATTATTGCATTATTATATTATAGATATATAATATTCATCATTATTACTATGCGTAAGAGAATGAAGAATCTGTTATTAGTCATACAAAATCGAAAGCTAGCTTATATATGCGCAATTCGCGAAACGAATACATCTTAGATGTAATTTTATCAAGCAGGTGTAAGAGACATGAAGGAAAAAGACGTTGAGAACACTAAATAGACGGAAGGTTTATAAACTTCTACATACACAATTATTTAGTAACTCTTTGCCTCACTGCATTTTCCGCTCATAAACTTTTTGTACTTTTTTAAAAATACATCATTTGTTCGCCAGTTAAATTGCGTTATCGATGCGCTCTCCAACATATATATATATATATATATATATATTTATTCTATTTATTTTTCAACTATCATATATATATATATATATATCTCTATATACTTTGGTGATTTTTCAACGACAACCTCGCGTAACTAATCTCTACACGGTTTAAAATTATATACTAATTATACTGAAGCTTGTGTCTGCCTAGTCGTGTCTCGGTTTGCCCGACGTACGCTCAAACTTGATTCGAAGCAGCGACATTTTCAAACGCTCTTTCTGGACAGCTGCGAGCCAACGGAGCCAGGGGCAGCCGAACTGGAGTCGCCGCAATATTGTCCCAGAGCCCGGGTAATCTGGTACCGTCCGAGCCGTTGCACTGCATTCCTGCTCGGGTTTGTAAAAGTTTTCCCATTTTATTTCACAAAAAAAAACAAAACGAGCCAGACCGATTTTACCTAGAGGAGCGACCTCGTACAGATCGTGGAGTGCTGCGACACGAACCTTGGTCCACTCGATCCCTTTGTAATTGTCGGAAATTCCCCTTTCGCTGCCGGTGCCCTGGCTCTCCCATTCTCGCATATAGCGGAAGTAAGTTCTCAACGCGTCGTCGCTTATGGCACTCTTGCAAACCTATATGCATACGGCAGAATGTGACTCTCCTCTGTCATCTTCCCACACTGGACAATTCCTCCGGCCGATCAACGTCTTACCTCGAGTTTTGAATTAGGATAGTAGTGGACGTAGTTGACACACATTTCGTCCGAAATAGCAAACCCACCAAGCGTCACATTCTTTCTGTCCAGTGTTTCGTAAGTGCAAGTCGTTATGAGCGAGTCGCCCTGGGAACAAACGACGGGCCGATCAGTATAATTTTTCGGGATTCAATGCGATCTCGTTGGAGTGGCTCAACAGGAGACCGTTTGGGATTTTGGGGTCTACAATAACACTCAAACTCTTGGAAAAGAAATAGTTTTCCTATATTCCCAAGTAGATGTGACAATTACACTCGTTCGTCAGCTGACCTTTTGATTTTCCGGAGATACAATGAACCGATCGTTGCTGATTTCATCCTCGTGTAATGTAAACAAAATATCAGACATGTATATATCAGTGAAAGCATGACACTGTCTTTGAGAAATCGAAACGTTAGCCGACGAATGACTGTATACATTACATCTATCGGGGCAACCACAAACCACCTCAAAGAGTTTCAGTCGGATCGGAAACTCAAACATCCGTAGTGGTCTCCGAGTGGGATCACAATGATTTTCGGAAGGTGAGAAAATCTTGCGTATAGATAAAGTGTCAGACCGGCAGAACAGTGACGGGTTTGGGAAGCAGTCGGATCTCCTGGAAGTGGGTGGAGTAGTGATTGTCGTAGTTGAGGGGCGGCAGCTCCTCGCCGTCGCGCACGTGCCGAGTTATGACTTTGCGCCCGGTCAAATGGGTGTGCAGCTGCGAGCCGAAGATCCTGATGCCACTCTGGGCCAGTCCGACCCCCGTGCACTCAGCTATGCAGTGGCCCGACAGCGCGAAAGCTTCCTGCAACCAAACCTCCCTCGTCCCTCAAGCTCTTCCGCGGTTCATTGTTATTTTTTGTTTTTTGCTTCGATCAACTATTTCCGGCCTTCGTCGATTTCCAATTTGACTTACCCTCAGTTCGCTTGGCGTAAAAAAATCAGTCTCGGTTGAGCTACGACTGGATTATCCCTTTTTCAAAATAAACAAAGTCCTGCGTGAAAGTATAAGAATTGGAATTTTGCGATGAACCCTCGCACTGCCAAATGTTTTTGCTCAAGCGAACATATAGTTGGGATACGACAAAATTCGCTGTACGTATAAAGGATCGACTCGTTATGATTTTAATAATCTATACACAGCGACACAATTACAATTCAAAAAGTGATGGTTGATCTGCAAATGTATCCAGATTCTTCAAAATAATTGTTCACTCCCGATATCGAAGTTATCGCGACGGTAGCCCCCCACGAGACGCGTTTCAATCGAAACGCGAACGAAACGATATAGTATATATATATATATATATATATATATGATAAAATCGACCTGTCCTGGAGGAATGGCCATCTTATCGGTGTACTCGAGGCCAAGTTCAATCACGCCGGCGTCGTACTTCCTCAGGCTCTTGCTGAAGACGAATCGTATGCCGGACGAGTCGACCCTGCCCGCCTGCAGCTCGGGGTTGTTGTAATGCACCTCGAGCATGACGTGCCGGTTGAACGCCTCTCCTCCGATCGGCAGACCCGCCTCCTCCGGGTAGACGAACGCGTCCGCCCCCATCGCCCAGGCCGCCAATACTTTCTTGCAGATCTGTGCGCAAAATCGTTCGTCCATCGAAGAATCAACGAAAATGTGCGTGTATATACGAACGGGAGTCGAGTTTGATAGAATGATGAATATCTCATACTTATATTTAGAACTTAGCAATGATATTATCATGATATGCAGCAGCGGTTGTTACCCCCCAAATGCGGAATCTTCTCACGTTCGAAATTTTTCGAGATAAAACAAAAGCTGAACAATTTAATCCTTATCTCGATCGGACTCGACGTGGAATTCACCACAGCTCGCACATTTGCAAAGCCGTTCCAAGCTCAAACCGATTTTTGGAGGATACTTGAAAAACATCTAGGAGTAGGAAACGCGAAGAGATACTCATATTTTTCACTTTCCACGTACCCACGCGTGTTGAGGGGAGGGAATGAAATATGAAAAAAATTAAGAATATTATGCCCAAATGACCCAAACACCCGATTCAATAATACGATAAAAAGTATTCGCCGTTTTCTATCGTAATTATCTACCGCATTAACTTTGGACATTGACGATTTAACGCAAATTGAGGCAACAGCTGACGGGAATTTCAAATCACAAATTAAAAGCTATATAAAAAATAAACAATATTGATAAACGATTGAATCTGCGAAAAGGATGGCATTCGCGGCTATTCAGCTATCATATATCATCATTACCAACCAAATTAACTTTCCGACGCATTGACGATTCAATGTGAAATAAGACTTAACAGCTGACGAAAATTATTGGTTTCTTGACAATCGCTCGTTTACCCCTTTGGCACTCTCTTATAGAAGCTTACAGTGAAAAACCAGTGTATCAAGAAATTTGCACTTTTGTTCCGTGAGTTTCAATAGCGAACATTTTTACATAATATTCGCAGTAAATTATTATGCTATCAAAAGTTATATGGAACAGAAGTGATCATTCACTTTGATTGGATGAAAAATGTCACTGCACTTCCACTCAAACATTCATCTACCTTCGTACACTGACTTTTTCCCTCCGATACACTATTTTTTCACTGTAAGGTCTGAAGAGAGTATATGTGCATATTCAAAAAGGGCCACATCCTCAGATCGAAGCTGGGAATATCGAAGCTCGAAATATTATCAAACCTGTGTTCGTTCTGGCCGGTCGGGCGAGTCACAGGGCCCGTTGTACAGGGGCACGTCCAAATCCGCGGGCCCAGCGCAGTGGAACACCTCCATGTGATGCACGAGATGCTGGTTCGCCTGCTGGATGGCCGGTCCGAATTGGAGCACGTGATGCCTGCGGATCATGATCACGGCACGCTTTTAGCCGCCAATCGACGCTTCGTTGTTTATACGAAAAATCATTATCTCGCGCTTCTGGATAAGCAGTTCACCCATGTTTGCTCAGCGCGACGTTCCGCGTTCTTCTTCGCCCGCGTTCCACAATTTAATCGTTCAATCTCAATTGCTCACACTGGGGATGAAATTCACCCCGTTTACTTTCAAAAAGTGGTATGCTGTATTGAAAAAAGTCTTGAAAAAATATTTAGCTTACATAATGTTTAAAAATTGATTGTTATGGAATATTGTAAAATATCCAAAGGGACGCAAATCTTACCCAGTATGGCATGACTACATTAAAAAAAAATCAGCAATTGTTCTGTATATTTCGCTCGAAAAACAAAAGTCGATTCAGCAATGTAGATGAGAAAACTATTCTCGCGGTGTATGAACTTTCTCAAGTTTCAACTCGGCTACTGATCACGTTGGAATAACATAATGAATAGTGCTACTCATGGCACCAATCCATGGTCACCTTATTCAACAAAAAGTTCCCGAAGCTCGTTCTTGGGGCACCATTTACTCCGTGAAACCGAGGAAAAATCGCGCGAGGAACAACTGTTTTACACGAATCTCACAAGGAAGCATATTCAATTCCATATAAGAACTTTTACACTTGTGGATATATCGTGAATCATCGTGACATTGAGATATCTTAACGAATCCCAGTGATTGATGCTAATTCGCTTGTAGGTATCATTCAGCTTCGGTTGGATAAAAAAAAAAATCAAATTCAAGAGTGAAACAGGGGTAGCACATACGAATCATTTTGCCCCGAGGAGATAGCCTGTTTCTCCCTGATCAAAATTAAAAAGAAGCGTTGGAATAATACGAAGTTCTCTCGTGGAAGCTTTTGCAACCCTCGAAAGAATCTCGATCCACCCGGCAGTGTACAGGCTCGGGGGTTTTCGGATGATTTTCCGCCGATCCTCTCGATTGATCGGCGAGCTTTTATATATACATGTATCAGTCGGCGGAGCGCGGCGATAACAATTTCCTATCTGTCCGCTGGCGTGCGAGAGCACAAACAAAAGGCGTTGAAAAACTTTCCAGGTGCGCGCGAGTAGAAGCTCGTATCGAGCCAGTCGCCGAGCGAGAGAGTTGGCGCGCGTTTGTTCGTGCCTCGCGAGGATGCGTTTCTCCCTGGGCAGCGGAGCGACGAGAGGGAAGCTGGGAATTCGCCGCGGCGGCAGTTGACCGAGAGCTTGTGTATTATATATATACTCGCGAGTCGCGCGCTCACTTGGCCCGAAGGGAGGCAGGAAGCTCGACGACCCGGCACCAGTAGGTCGTCTCCTTGTTCGGCACTTGGACGTTGCTCGCGCGCACCTCGTACTGCCACGAGTCCGGGGCGAACTGCGGCTTGGCACGGCTCATCCTCAGCAGCTCCGTCCGCGACATACCCGACGACTTTGCGTCCTCCAAGCGCAGACCGGCCAGCGAACTCAACGGCCCGCCGCCCTTCAGCCACACCAGGTGCGTCGTGCCTCTCTAACACACATTTTTTAAGTTTTTTTCATTTTCACAATTTTCTTCCTGCTCGTTTTTACATACGCGTGAGCGACTGTATAAATTCGAAATAGTAGGTGCAAATAATAATAGTAATATGCGACTCATTGGAAATTAGTTGAATTTTCAAGCGAATATTTTTCACTATTATTCATCAGTTGAATAGTAGTTTTTATTCTTACTATTTTGAACTTGTAGAGTGTGATACGGGGATACGAGAGATATCGTTCGTATGTATATATGTATATGTATACGGATTGACCGAATATCGCGGGATGATACACGGATACGATTCCATCTTGCCAACTGGTGAAAATATGTACACTTGCTATCTCTCGGCGCATACTCCACAATTGCGCCTACATTCAAACTTACGGAAACGCGCCACCACGTATATATACATGCTACTGTCTCCAGATAACTTTATATCGCGTCGCGCGTCGAATTACTTTTCGGAACTCACTTGGATTTGTGAACGATCGATCGCGATATCCCTGCGAAACATCTTTAATTTCGCGTTGCAAACCGAGTCTATACAAGTGAAATATAATAATTCATCACGCAAGTCATTATTTTCATGATTCGTAAACTTTTTGTTGACATTGGCTGCCACCGTCAGCAATCAGATCTTATGTACCGCGGCTAGATCGACGCGCCGTAATTCGATAGACACTTGAACGTCAGTTAGTTAGTCAGAGCACATATATACATTCGCGAGTTGTAAATTCACGGGAGGACACGATTAATCGAGAAGAAACAATCCTTGATTCATCGTCATGTTTAGAATTTGATTATATACCTCGATAATGTAATCGTGCTCGTCGCAAGTGTCGAATTTCCTTGTGAACGTGAACTTTGTCATTTTTCCGCGCTTCTTCCACTCGAAATTCTTGCAATCCTGCTGCTCGTCCGGGATCAATTTTCCATCGTCGTTGCTCCAGGCGTCCTTAAATAACCAAGGTTTTTCCTTCAAGACGCTCACTCGATTGTGCCGTTATCCCATGCGGATGATTCGCGATGAGTTATTGATTTAACAATTAACGAGTCGATTAAAGCGAGCAAGAGCACAGTTATGATGTTATTGAAATTTACTTGAAGATGTGTCTCCCGATGCCAGTCCATCCATATAATGCAGTAATCCGCTGGTTTGAACTCGCCATAATTTGAAAAACCTATGGCGAACCACGAATACTCGTCGCCCACGTAATGGACCTCTGCTATGATTTGCTCGTCTATCAGATCGACCCTGCGTTACACGAATCAACAGAATATGAATGCACGCGATTATGCTAAATTGGGTATGAATTAATTATGTCCAGGAACTTTTATCCGGAGTTTTCTACAATACGAATTATCCGGATATATACCGAGAAAATCCGCGGATATCCCCGCCTACGCTAATGGACAGCTCGGAATCCGAGTTTGGGACGTCTCGGTCTAATTTGTTTTTCTTCTAAAAAGTATAAATTATCTGAATATCCAAATTTTCCATCCGCGAATTCGAGTATTTGAATATCCGAACAATTTCACGAGTGAATTCGAGTATTTGAATATCCACGGATATGTGCGGATAAACAACGGATATACTCGGATTTATCCGTACACTCCGGATGTCCGCTGGATAATTCGGATAACCGGATACCACGAATTTCCCAGCTCAAGGATTATTCTACAACACACACGTGTACCCCCCCCCCCTCAATATCACCAAAAACTACTTGTCACGACTTTGGTTAATTGAGAAGCGTTGATTAATCAAGACCAACACAATTGCACACAATTGTCGAAAGCCGAGAATTTTCGAGCATGAAATTTTCGAGAAACGATCAAACACCGTACGCGTCGTTATCTCTCGAGTATATCCCTCGGCCAAACAAGCGTACGTGGGAAGTTTGAACGAGATTGTCGCGTCAGCTCGTTAAAAATGGCAAACTATAAAGTTGGTTGGTTGCGCGTGGGGGTGGTATCACCTCCAGTGCAGGCTGGCCTCGGACCCGAGGGGCAGCGAGTGTACAGGCTGGCCCTTGACGGGCGGCGAAAGCTCGCCGAGTGCGAGGATCAGTGTCGCAAGGGCGGCGAGCAGTGTCTTCATCCTGGCGGGCCGCTCGACTGGAACTGAGCGTCTCGCGCCCTCCCGCACAACTCCACCAACAGCCGCGCACGCTCCGATCGACCGATTGCCACCCGTATCGCGCCACCTCGTATATCGCGCCCCTTCTTTCAGCTTTTCACATGATCCTGTGTCCGTGGGCGTCTTTCCACTCGTGTAATTGGAATTTTCTCACTCGAGTCCGCCATGGTGAATTGGCTCTTGACGGAGTTAATGGCATGGACTATGAGATTCAATGGATTGGGTCGCAGGTTTTTATTCAGAGGATATATCTCATTTGTGTTTTAAAGGAACAACATCCAATGGTTCAAGCTATACTGCCACTCGATTCAAACCCGATTAACAAAACTGGTTGATTATATCCTTCGGTATAATAAACTGATATTCTATCGGCATTTCGCATTTCTAGTCTGCCAATATGAAATAAATCATTCACAATAATCAATCTAACTTTTCCCTCCTCTCATTCTAATGACTGGAAAATTTATGATTGTTTGTGAATGTGCGTGTGTATGTATAGTAAATCACGTGTGATTACTAAATATAAATCATTACACATTTATAAATACGCAATTTATCATACGCATGCGTATATTCACAAACAATTATGAATTCAGCATTACATCAAGGGGGGATAAAGTTTTTTTGGAAGTCTTCACGTACTTGAGTAAGTTAGATTGATTATTATGAATCGACAACTAATACGACTGATATCATTAATGGATATAATATAGTGTAATTAATTCATAATTGATTCATAATTATTATAATTGACATGATATAATTAATTCTGGATTGATGCTGATAGAAACGAGGTTTCGAAGGTAACGAACTTTTTATTATTAATAAAAATATTTAATATACATATCAGAAAAGGTTAATGCAACTCGGCATTGTGACGCGAAATAAAAAAAAATATGTAATAACTAAATATTGATTGTTTCATCGAGCGACAAGCTAAATTTATTGAGAAGGAATATAAGAATAAATTTGATCTAACTCATGGATGAATAAAGTATTGAAGAATCCAATCCAATTTGAGGGAGAGATTTTTTTGAAATTACTTTTTGATCAATTCCCAGGGTACATGGCAAAAACAATTCTTTGGGTCAAGTATAATATATCGTGCTTAATTTGGAAAAAATTTCAGTATGACTGAAGTGCTTATATTTGAAATTGCAAAAATATATTTCAGTACCAGTATTTCTCCAAAAAATTAGATAAATTTTTTATTTTGAGTAATTTTAATGGATTAAGTACAAAATTTACTGAAACCAAGGAAGTACAGTCCTTTTTCAACTTATTTCAAGTTCTATCAACTCTGAATACTGCAACACTTTTGAGAAATCGTTTTAGTGCAAAATCACACCGAATTCGGTCAGCATACCGAGAAGAGACGCGTTGCAACCGAAGCAAAATGAAATATCGGCCCGTCTCGTTAAGTTTCCCAGCGCGAAACAGTCAGATGAGAATCCATTGGTATATAAAGGGGTCGCGGGCACGCGGTGGCACTCGTGGGGGACAGGGTGAATTATTCGCCCCCTCGATATCGGCAAAGCCGAGATGAAGAGGGGGAGTGGGGGAGGGGAGAAAAAAAAATTTGACGATGCCGCGGGAGGAATGCGCGCCCCCGAGAATGGGGTGGATGAGGCTGGGAATAGTAATATCGCGCATTCCCCGGGTGGACGCGTGTCCCACAATGAGGCTCAATCAAGAAATTCCACGCAACTTATATTGAGAGGCGCTAGGCTATACGGCGCGCATTTACTGTATTATGACGTTCGGTCCATATACAGAAACGGCAGCCCCGAGAGACCGCGCGAGCAACAAGTCGCTAATTCTCCCTTTTTTTCTCTCTACTCCTTTCCCCCAGCCTTTGACCAGCTCTCGCTCGAAACTTTGCACGCCAACGCAATTCAGCTCGTGGTTGATTGCCGATTTTTCCATACCGCTCGAGCGAGCGCATTCTTCCACGTATAGAGAGAACGAAAAATTGCCACTCGCTCGAGATGGACACGCGATCTCGTTTTTCGTGACCCGTTGCTCGTGTGTCGATTGCCGCAAGAATTTCGGCCTAATCGACGATTTAGCTGTGTGGCTTTGACGAGTTCTTATATGAATTTGTCGTTTTAAAACGATCGACGTGTGAGGTTGAAAGGGACATTGCGAGCGCGGTAATAATTTCTAGAGCAGGCCGGGCAGTGAATTTTCGAGAGGGTTTGAAAAATAAAGGGCCCGGACATTCAAGGCAGCCGTCGGGCAAAATAGCAAAGGCACAGACACCCTTTGTCCTTCCCAGACAGGACTTCACCCAGTCTAGACGGGGTTCCGATTCTCCGGCTCAACGACCCCAACTACGCGAATGTGTGCCGCCTTATTCTTCGTTTTATTTTTCATCGCCAGCGCCGCGCATCGACCAGTTATATATTTTGATCTTGTGTGCCGTTTGTAATTCGAAATTCGAGTCGAATGAACAAAACGGAAGCGACGGAAGCGTTGATACAACATACGACACTTTTTTTGCTTCACTTGAAAATCACTCTGGGACTTTAACGAGCATTGAAGTATGCCCTTCCGAGTTTTTGTTTCAAGACGAACGCGATTTCCCGATTCGTGACGATCTGAAAAGTGTGCTGTCCTAAATGTTTACAGTGAAAAATCACGGTAAGAAAATAGATGGATAATTCACTGTATTGCAGTTAATTTTTTATGCAACTCAAGTGAATTTACACTTCAGTTCCATGAGTTTTGATAGCAACACATTTTTACATCACAATTCGCTGGAACTTGAGTTAAAATTTACTTCACATCATACTCACTGCAAATTGTGATGTAAAAATGTTTTCTTTCAAAACCCACAGAACTAAAGTAAGAAATTCACTTTAGCTACATAAGAAATTAACTGCAATCCAGTGAATGTTTCATCCACCTTCTTACAGTGAATTTTCACTGTAATGCAGTGGTTCTTCACTGTGAGAATTCAAGAGAGCATTCAAATGACGTAGACGAAATGCAAAAGTATACTCCAATCGTCGGGCTGTCTGGATATAGCAACGCATATAGCGGCAAGGCTCTCCCGTCGACCCGTACCCTCACCTTTTTGTGTATATGCATAGCATTGGGATGGCGCGCAGGTAACAAGACTCCCGGTCGGTCTCGGCTGCAGCCTGCCGGCCCACAGACTCCTACCAACCGATTTTTCTCGCATATTCTACTGCTCTTCTCCGAATACCGATTTGCCCGGTACACGAATTTGGCAGTAACTGCAAAGAACGATATTTAGGTTGGAATTTGTTTGAAATGATACTAACGACCGATAAACGCAAAGCTTATTAACGAGGTGATTTTATCTACCACCTATTCAACAGATAACCAAACACGAGACGCGAGATTTTACCGCTTTCGTATGTTATTCCCAATCGAATCTTTTCCTCGCAGAGATAATATTCACGAAAAAGAAACGTTATTTCGAGGAAACGTATTCTTTTTTCATTTCTTCCTCAAATTTTCCTCTAAATAAAGTTTTTCGCAAATATCACCACTAGGAGGAAAAATATTTGTTTGTAAATACTTAGAACGTGGTAAAATCTCGTGTCGCGTACTTGGCTAAACGTTCTCATTCTCAATAAAATCTCTTTTTCAATAAAACGCTCTAAGGCTCATCCAAAATCTTGTTGCCAAATTGCATTAGACTATTGGACAAGCTAGATTGATTATAATAATCAACTAGAAAAACATCTTTGTATTGCTGATAGAATCAGTGAAATAAATGATATTTCATGGCAGACAACAGAGTCATTAACTTTTGGATATTGGTATTCGTTACGTTTTCTAATGACTTTCATCGTTGTTGTTGGTCAGCAACTTATGAAATTGACATCCATCGGTGAAAAAAAGCATAGATTTTTATTTTACTCTCGGTGTTGCTCGCGCGACGTACCGATCGATTTTCCCGATTCGATGCTCCGCGACCGGGGCTCCCCGCGACCGAATCGAGAGTCAGCCACGCGCCGCCGCACAAATTTCGCACAAATTAACGATTACTCGAGCGAAAAGCGATTTTGTTTGCCATCGGTCTCGAGCTCAGCAAATAATGCTCAGCGCCTTTGTTTCTCGCGCCTCGTTTTCCACGTTGGACGCGCGACGCGCAAGTCTGATTTCGCCGAGCGTGCATTTCGGACGCGGGCTCGATCTTCGCAGATATATATCACACGTTGCACGTGTCCATGTGTAATCGTATATATTTTACTAGATCGTCCGCGGCCTGCTGCAACAACTGACACTCGAGTATGTATCTCCTCTTCTGTTCTCTTTCACTTGCTTTTCCCTACCGATTGAGCCGTGGCGATACACTTTTTTTTTCTTCACGTTTTCTTGACATTTTCGGGTTGCCATCGCACTTTCGGATCATGAACCAATTGGATTTTGTAGTCTTACTCTTTTCTCGATTCCATACCATAAACTAACTGTTCGTTTATTGTTAACTATACGGCCCCCCATATCACGTGGGAGCCAGTGTTAAAGTTGGTGATAATTTCATTATTACTATATTGGTTAATGAGTCATTTTGTGAAAAATCATTTTGAACGTTGTCTGGCTCAATATACATTTGTCTCATTGAAGATCGTTAACTTTACACAAGATATATTCACGCGAGTGAATTGAAACTCGGACCGAACAGACAAATTAATGCGAGAGTCCTGGTGAGTAACAGTCGATTCGAAACAGTTGGCAGCTGGATTGATCGAACGTCCCAAAAATCTAACGCATTCGCCGTGAGTCATGTATACAAACTCGATATCAATCAAGATCCAACCGCACGATTCGTGTCTCCAACAGATATGATACGTATTCGACTCGGAGAACCGAGGCAACGATAAGGCAGATCCTGCACTGGCAGAAAAAATTAGTGATGGTTGCTATATTTTTATTACTTTTTTTTACGTGCAATAGCACGACAGCCATGCGCGATATTAGTAAACTTGATTATCCAAAACATGGTAGTGATTACTGGAAAAAATAACAATATAAGGTAGGTGTACCCAATATGCGCCAGGACCCAATATGCGCCACCCTTCGTATTTCATATATACGCGCGTCTAGAGCATCGCCGCGGCACAGGATCTTGTCGGCAATACTAAATAATGAAGAAAGAAAACATTTTCTCCAATCGGAAACCCTTACACCAACTTGTTAGAGCTCGTTTTCTCCATTTTTTCACCAATTTTGATTCTCGATCTAATTTCGCTCAGGTAAGTGCGAATTTTTTTAATACCCTTAAACTGGGCCAAAAAAATCGAGCGACATATCATTCGATTCCTTGACATCCCATCTACATCATCCAATTTTTGTTTTCATCTTACGCCCTTTTTATCAACCGTTTCAATAGCTCTTCGTTATTTTTATCAAATGTACCCAATACGCGCCACCCCTATTTTCTTGTTCTAGCTGCTACAATCAACCCATTGATGGTAAATATCCGCCAAACATGGTCGAAAGAAAATTTAGTTCAAGCTCTGGAGCAGGGCAAGAAAGGTGAGATATCGCAGAGGATGGCTTCGACTATATATAAGATACCTTGTCGAACATTTCAACGATATGTCAAACAAAACATATCCGAAAAAAGGAAAATGAGTCGACCATATGCGTTAACGACAGTACAGAACGAAGAATTATGTAGTCGAATTAAACGTTTAGCAGATATTGGCTATCTTATAACGAGAAAAATCTTGAGGTTATGCGTTTATAAGTACTATCTAGGAAAAAACATCAGACAGAATTTTTCTACCATCAAGACAATAGCTAGTCCCAAATAAGCTCGGACATTTTTTAAATTGAACTCTTCCATTTCAGTGAGAACATCTCAATTATATTTAAAATTATACTGAAAAAAATGTTCATTAATTTGAGAGATTAATATTGGGATTGAATGTTGCATAAGTTAATTTTGTTGATTCAAAAACAACGTTTTTTCATGAATTTTAACTGAAAACTTGATTTGATTTAGGTAGTTAAAAGTTCATATAGTCTATGTTATATAGTTTAATCAAAGACAAAATGTATTTTTCAATAAAATTATATCAGAAATTTACTTTTTTGTTTGTATTTTATTCATTTCAGACATGTTTCATGCTTCAAACTGGATGAAAAGAAATATTTTCAGGATGGCGCCATATTGGGTACACTAAAAATTTTTTCCCGAAAATTTTTTTTTTTTTCAAAACGCTGTATCTTAGCATAGAACTGTTCAAATTGAATGATGACTTAGCTCATTTTGTAGGTATTGAGTAGACCTTTCATTTGACACCAATTATGTTAGAAAATATTCATTTGACGCTGTGTAGTGACCTTTCTCGCTTAGGTGGCGCATATTGGGTACAGGTACCTTATTTATAGGATCTTCGCTGCATGCACACATGCACTGAGTGAAATTTTGTTTGGGAATCCTACTATACCGTATAGGAATGGAAAATATACTAAATCATACTGTATTTATATCTGAAATTCATTATATTATAGTGAATTTTACAATCTATCTATAGTAAAATTCATTATATATTCGTAAGATTTCACTAGTTCACAGTATATTTTACTAATATACAGTAAATAATCATAAATAAGTATAGTTACTGGCATCATAAATCCACTAACTTTTGTATAGTAGGATTCCCCATACACGTATGGTTGTCGCCTTTTTCCTCCATACAGTAGGGTTTCCAGATTTATTTTTCAGTGTAGTAAAGTATTATAAAATAGTATATATGATAGAACGAATTAAACTTTACAATAATCTACACGCGGAGAAAGGTATTACCAAATGTTACTACGGGATAATCGTAAGCTTAACTGGGAATGGATTATTCGTAACGACCACACTGTTTTTCCTCTATAAGTCGGGATTGTTGGATTTTCCTCGGTGCACCGACGGGGGCCGCGGCGGGTGATTTGTCGTCGCGCGACGGGAAACTCGGCGTAAACGGGGAATATCAGTCGACCGACACAGTGTGGGCCGTCAGTCGACTTGCTTCCCGGTGAAATGGCCCCCGGGGGCAAAAGGCGAGAGATAGAGAGAGTCGGTATACGCGCGGCGGCGGAGGAGAAGCGCGAGAAACGAAGCTTGTAACAAAGGAGGAACGGAGCGAACGCGGCTCTCGTACTTACTTACGTCGGGACGGAGGAGGAGCGTGTGTAAAAGAGAGAAAGAGAGGCGGCGGCGGCGGCGGCGGGGAACGAGGCCGAGCTCCGCGCTCGAGAGCTGGCCGCCGCGGCGGCGGCGGCAGTGTCGGCATTGCCATTCGAGCGAGTGGACGTGGCGCACAGTTGGACTTTCAGCGTCGGAGCTACTGGGTCCAAGCGACGTCGTGCCGACCCCATTTAGCCTGAGGAATGTGATCTCCCATACATGCGAGCCCTCCGACTTGTTGTTACGGGCACTCACAGCTGCACTCGACAGCCGGGCTTCGACGGCCAGAGGTAAATTTATATCGATCAACTCCAAAGCGCGTGCTCCGGTGCCTCTGCCACGTGCCGACCGCGACCCGGGCGATTTTCCGCGATCGGCAAACCCGAGTCTTTTTTTTCACACTTGCCCCGCGAGCGACGCTACAACACTTTCGCCCTCGATCTCGCGTACTTTGACGCTCGATTCTTCAGTTCGGGACATTCGGACGCGCCTGTGTGCTCTCGGCTATGAGGAGCTGCTCGAGTTTTCACACTTTTACACGGTTGTGCGAAGCAATTTGCCACACTTGCTACGCTTGATCGTTCAGGAGGACTCTAGGAAGAAGGAAAACCTCGTATCTGTACTTGAATATACTGCGAACACCTCTCGCTCGTTAATATGATATGTACCATTATCGGAAAACGACTTTCGTGTTACGGTTATCTCGAATTAGGCTTAATTACTTGGGGAAAATCGACTTGTGAACCACACGAGTTTCACCAAGACTAGATCGAGACTCTTTCAAGATTTTGTATTGCATTCGATTGGATGTCATGAGAATAGTCGGCATTCAAAATTGAATTACTGTGAATGTTATGTATACTTCGTTGTTCTTCGTCGGTTCACCCACGTGTTACAACAATAACAATCTCGATGGAATTCGAAATTTTGAAAAAACACAAACATTTCAGATTCTACGATCTCGAGATTTCGCAAGACTCTTGATTTATCGGTACATTGGCTAATGAACATTTCTGATATAAAGTCGATCCCATCGAAAAAAAAAAACATAGATTATAAATAGCATCTTCCTATTCCTACGTTCAACTCTATTAGAAATTTCCCAAAATTACAAACGTATCCTAAAAGGATAAATTTTAGCATTTTCCTTTCATCGGTAACTTTTCAAGAAATGATAAATTGAAATTCCAATGGAATCGATATAGATCCAGCTGCCTCAATTCATTGTATCGGCCCCATTTCAGGGACTTCCAAGCTCTGCACGTATGAAAACGTTCTGTGATTCCCAAGCAGAAAAAAAATCTTTGAAAAATGACGAACGGATCAATTGCCGTACATAACGAAAAGTAAGAGCCTCTCGTGAGCGATCGGTAAGAGAAACGAGTGTAATATCACTTGGTGTCGTGACAATCATCGGTCCGCGCGCGCGCATCACAGAAAACTTCCCGTCGAGTGTGGCGCCAAGTTAAAAGGGACCGGCGCGCGTATATATACATATACGTATACATGTCGCCGACGACGTCACGTGACTCGAGCCAAATCAGCTCGTGCTCCGTTGGAAAAATATTTTAGGCATGCCAAAAATCCCTGTACAATTCTTTCAGATAGATTTTTAATGCAAAACCAATTAACAATCGAGGAAGCTCGTCGAACGATCATTTAAATTTATATATGCTTGAAAAATATACATTTATCCATTACAGATGGGCGTATATTATCCGTGATTCATCTTGTCTCGCAAGAGTGATTCACGCTAGTTTTGTAGTAAATATGACTTTTTTTTAAAAAAAAAAATGTTAGTTCACTTCCATTCCAGTAAATCGTTAAATTGGCTGTTCATTTTCTTCGTATATATAACGAAGTGTAAGACAATTATAATAAGTCATTCGACAATCGATGTTTCTTCTCTTGAAAAAATGTCGAGCCAAGCAAAGCAAAATTGCGTGTACGATTGGATTTTGTCAGCCAATAAGATGAAGCTATCCCGTAAATTGTACAACTTCGAAATCGATTGTGGCGATGTCGCGGGCAGGCGGACGTTGCGTAATATTGTCGTTTCGCATAGCGAGAAATGAAGGGCTCGCGCCCGACGATCAAACAATGTCGCGAGCATACGCATAAACCAACGAAAATCGTATCAATTTGCAACTCTACCGGGAAGCTTAGAAGTGTATATGTACATATGTACGGCCGGCTTGCGATGCGCAATCGATCCTTATCGACGCGTATATATGTATATATATTCACCGGGACAAACCTGATGCGTCGCGAATTTACTGGAAGGAAAAAAATTGCGAATAGTTGCGATATTGAAGTATAGCATCTCGCGAGTCGTCAGCGACTTGGCGTCATGTGTTTTATTAACGCGCCGCGCGCGCGACACGTCATCCTTATCAGCGGTGACGCCAAGGCGAGGCTATATATGTGGCCCGCACACACCACAGCCGCGCAATCATCTCCCGATTCTGTACATCCCTTCCATGTCGGCGCGGTCTAATCCATACCGCGGCTTGTGAATTTCAATGAACGGATTGATCCAGACCAGACAGCCCGATATATTGGTTACGATGAGGCTGTCGTTTTGAGTTTTCTTTCTCGGCGCTTGATCGCCAAGTCGTAGACAAGAGGAATCTCTCACTAATAATCGATCTGTATCTCTGCAGTGCAAAATGAGATTCTTTCGTATATTTGAGCACACGTTGCAATGTGATTTAAGTAGAATTGAGTGAAATTTGCTTCGGTTGAATTGCGATTGTTACACTGAGGTGTTCCGGTTTCAGTCTTTTCTTCGTTTAATGGTAACTAATTTTTGAAAATTTTCCAATCATCACAATGAATTTGAAAACTTGTTTACGTGGAAAGATTCACGATCGCGAAGCTTCCGAAAACAAATATATGCTAAAACGAATTCGTTGTTACAGCTAATTACGCACAAGTGTGAATGAAAATTAAGTTGACTTATTTGCAATTGATCGTATACAGACACATATTATTCAGAAGTCTCGTAATAAATCAGGTCAGAAGAAGAAGGAATAAAAGTATTTTATCGATTCGAATTGATTCAGTTGACTTCATTGAAATCCCACGTAATTTATGAAGTTATATTCCATCAATCCAAATTGCTTTTCGATAAAAACTTTTCATTGCGAAACTTTGATTGCGTTTCGATAATCAGTAAAATGATTTGTTCTTCGATCACTCATATTTTTATCATAGAATCTCACTAAGGATATAATAAACTAATCCATCCACGCTCTGCAGTATCACAAACGAATCAGATATCACTTTGGAAAGAAAAAAAAACATATATTCAGCTGCCGGTCGAAAAGGTTATTCAAAGTTTTCAACTGCAGCTTCCAAAGGCTTATTTTTCATGGAATAAAATATATTTTTGTACAAATACTGCCAAACATTTGAGAAGTACGAAACTAGAATCTTCTGCCAAATCTCGTGACTACTAATTTTATTTTCTTCATCACGTACATTCAGCTAAAGACTAACTTTGAGAATAATTTGTTGAACATCCATTGATTGCGGAGAAAGTGAAAGAAGAAAATCTTCGATACAAATATCAATAAAATTTGATAAAACAGATTTTTCCACTGTGAGAGCATGTCGCATCTGTTATGCAAGCGGATATTGGATCGGCACGTAAATTTATTTATAATCCATCTGGCTCGTACTCGGAGGAGACTGCAGTGTTTTCGAAGTGCATATCGGCAACTGGCCATTGTTGCATCGGATCGCGACGTAGTCGTCGCGCGCACAACCAACACACCCCACGACCAGCGACACATCCTCATGACGCGTTAATGGAATTGTGTACTCCGTGAAATTTGTTTATCAGTCATTGTCGTACGATCGCAATTTTTCGAGTGTATACATTGATTACACGCGCTGATACAGGCACGAGTGAAACATGATGTGGGATCTTTTGCGCGACGTTGCCCTGTGGAACAACACGAGACAATTGGCTAACGATTTGTGCTCCAAGTTGAAAACGAATCGTTCTTATGTCAGTGAGGTTTTCGTAAACTGCATACTACATGAAATCTTCTGGCTATTCTTTTAATGTCGGTACGTATGTGACGAATCGAGTTACTTACCCTTGAAAAGTCGAAAGAACCTCTTCCGTCTTCATTCATGATTATTATCATCCGATGTTTGGATGCGAGCTTATGTCATTCGAGCTTGCAAAATCTTCATGTCGAGGAACAAAGCATTCGAACTCGTCGAGAAAGATCTTAATTACACGACACACTATTATTTTATCGTCGGACGATAACGAAAAAAAAAATGATAACACGTGACTACCACTTACATTACAATATATAATTCACATCGAGGAGCTCCACATGCGAGTTAGATGGAGAGTAATATAGAGTATAATTGATCTCGGTCGGGGTATTTCACAGAGCTCGCGCGCGCGGCGTCGAATTCCACATTTCCATTGACACGTCAGTTACATACAAATATACACAATTAAAGTGAGGAAACTATGTATACCCAGTTGCTCTTATCCCGCACTCGAGCCCTGCCAGAGGGTCTGGAAATAATTTTGGTCTCTGTATAGATATATAATTGTGCCTTTGTTCAGTGCAGTGATTTTATTTTTTTTTTTTACACGTGTTTCAGACAACGTTACGTATATTCAATATTGACTCGTCTAATTCGTGAACTCACACAATTCACAACGACACTTGATTCTCGGTTGGACCCGTGATAAACGAAAGAAACTATTATCAGTATGCGCGGCGCGTCCTCTGAACTATATACGCGATCTTGTATTGCGTGCGAAAGTTAGCGAAAGTGGTCATTCAGACCGTGACAAGTGGAAAAAGTCGTTGTCTCTTTTTCAACATCTGCACACTTCGTAGATATAGTGTTAACGGCGTGTTTGCGAGCATTGCGATCTATGAATTTGAACAATTCTATACGCATCGGCTATTGCTGTGAATATTTCATGAAGTTTTAGAGCTTGAATAAATCATATAAGGTAACTGTACCCAATTTGGCACTGTACCCAATTTGGCACAATCGTCAGATTTCGTATTTCCGGTGCTCTCTGAGCATCAGTCGCTCTTGGGTTATGTTGGGGGAATTAAAAGAAAATTTTCGGTATCTTCCCCGCCCATTTATCCCTTAAAACCACTCTTCTACAACACTTTGAAGTTTCACTTACTGATTTTTTCACCATTTTCTCATTTCACTTTTCACACTCAACCTCAAAAATCAGGTGTCAATAATTTTTATCTCTCAAAGTGTCATTACTCTTTTTTGTGTAAAAACATCTCAGCTTTCGATTGGTCTCATCAGTTTTCCTAAAATTATTTTTTATCCTACTCAAATTGCTGTTTTTCGCATCAAAAAAAAGTGAACCCAATGTGCCCCTCTACGCGTTTTTAAATGGGAAGACTGAGTGAAATCATTGAATATTTGTATAGACATATTACGATGATTTAGACGCGTATTTTTGAGTTGTATGTTAAAAATTTTGTATAAATATCACTGGGAACATAATTGAGAGTTTATTTCAATGCCAATTCGAAGTCTATCATAGTCAAATTCGCGAAAAACCTTTAAGGGGGGGCACATTGGGTACAGTTACCTTAGTTGCAATCAGAGTATATTCCTAGGTAAATTGATTTAGAATAAGCAGTAAGTGACTCTAGAGCCTTTATTTTGTTTGAATCACACGAGTACACCAAACGTGAACTGGTCTGTGAAAACCAAGTGAATATACCAAAATGACTTAGTAATTTGTGTAGACGCAATCGCACTGAATTCGATAATTATTATTTCGACTATTATATTTGGCGAAACTTTTGGTATAACAAAATCAAATATTTGAACATATTCGTTAAATTTCAATAAGTATCATAAAATCATAAATAAAGATTGAAAAATACCATAGTATATCTGAATTTTGATGATAATATATACATCGTACAACCACACGTTCTGTCGTTTTATAATAGACAGACTTGGCACATACCGATTAAATTTATCATTCGTTTGAGATTTTGAAGCTACGTGACATCTCTATCCTAATTTATGTGATCTTCATTGATATCGGTATATATCAACGTTCGCGTACACATCGATCAATTTTCTATCGGTGTGTCGTTTGAGTAACTGTGTCAACCCGAACCAAACGAAGCTTGAAAAGGTGACTCCGAGATAAAGCTGGCGCCGCAAGCAAAAACGCGCCGAAAAGCTGTGCAGACTGTGCATGCATTAAGTACTTATGAGGCTGATAAATGTGATTGGAAGAAAAAATTTCTTTGTTCAACGCGTATGTTGTTACCATCAGAGTTGATATATATTGTTTTTCCGGAATTAAGCAGTTGAAAAGAGATCACACGAGATTCTCCATTTCGTATAACGACGCTCCAGTGAGTGAATTAATCGATAGCCATACAGGTGCGTATTTTTGAATAATACGCGACACGTCTAACTTCTATTTAATTTATTTTGTATCCCGAAATGGGAGGAGAAGGGGGCAGACAGGTGCCTCCGAAACGTCGCTAATAATTATTTTTAAAATATTGGCAAGTGTTCTGTCTGGTGAAAAATCACTGTACGAAAGTGTCTGACTGATTCGCTTTGATACAGTGAACTTCCCACTGTAACACACCGGTGTATATTTACTTTCGTTCCAGTGGCTTTGGGAAAATCTCGCACCATTCGCTGTCCGGTTTCGGTGAATTTCCGTTGATATATATGTACATTAAGCGTTTCATTGTAGTGCCAAAGTGAATCGGCAATCCGGTGGCTGCAGGATACGGTGGTTTTTTCAACGTAAATAAATCCCGAGCGTCGGTTACGATCGTCTCGTTATCCACTGGTATTCCCGCTCGTCGATTTGCAATAGAGTCAGCGCATATGATAAAATAAAAAAAAATAAAAGAAGAGTTGATTATTTATAATGAAACGAGAAGCGTCGCGCTTCGGCGGAGCCAACGTCCGCTTCATCCCTCGGCTGCAGCCGCCTCGTCGATTGACAGCCTCTAATTTTAGCCGTATCATCATTGCTTCTATATAAGCTCGCTCGTATAGCGCCAAGCACTTATCGCACCGGCCCACCAAAGATCCACTCGGACCCGTGTGTGTGTATAGACTCCAGAAGCTGCGAGTTGCACAACTATCGCGCACTAATATTGTGTAACGATTCGCGCCCGTAACAATTGGCGGGGTGGTACACACGCATAGGCGGACGTATTCGCGAGCCGTGTGCCAAGTGACCTTCGCCTTGACTCGATCGCCAGCCGAGATCCTAATTCGTTTCGGGCAGCATCTCTAGGAATGAACGAAGATTCTCGGCCTTGGCGGCTGTGTTTGCCGGTGTATATAACACTTGGATCGATCGGTGGAGCTCTCGTATCGAGTGTTTTGTGCGTCGTTAAGCTTGGGAACACATGTATACTTACTTTATCCGCCCGGAGATAAGATAAAAATTAATAGTATCGCAATCGCGATTTATACGCTTGGGTGTGTTGGCGCGCGCGCACACACACACACACACACACACACACACACACACACACACACACACACACAAACACACACACACACATACAAGAGAAGCGGAAACTGTTGTCCAATTTTAATTACACCGAGAGAGACACGGTTCGAAGTAAAATTTTGCACCGTTCGAAGTAATTACAATGTAATCGATCTGGTTGTTGAGGACTTGAGCAATTAAGCGCGCGAACACACAGATACACGGACACGAGTGTCGAGCGCAAAAGTTTCCTCGACTTGTAATTATATAAGTTTTTCTTCGTTTCTTTTTTTTTTTGTGTTATTCGCCCGCGCCGACATTATCCGCGGCGATAAGAGGCCGAAACGAAAATCAAACACAGTATATGTATTATCGGCGAATATACACGCAACTGATCTGATTTTTGGTGCATTGTTGTTGTTTCAGAATCAACTTGGGCGGAAGCAGCTTCTGAAGAGCAGAAGCCGCTGCGCGAGCGCTGCTGCCTGTAATCGATGGGTTGAAAACACGGGGTCGCGTTTTTTTTATTTTTGTTTTTCAAACCATAAAGGGTGGTCACACACACACAACACACAACACCGATGAGCCATGCTGAAGGTCGTGGGCGCCTCGTGGCTGCAGACTCGCATCTCCACCTACATACTCGTCGCCGTTGCCCTGGTCGGCATCGGCCTCATCATCTTCGGCGAGTTTGGACGGTTCGTTTCCCATCATTTCCTCCTATTATATACATAAATAATGAACGCAGCTAGTTACTCGTGCACACGTGCCATCTCGGAAGATTAACAATCGTATATCGCTACACTGAGAAAAATCGGGATATGGAAATTTACTAATCCATCTTGGTGGAGGAAAACCTAGTAGCTATTACTATATTTTATAACACAGAGTAATCTTGAGTAAAGGTTAAAATTATGGATAGTAAAATTTGCTAAAACCGTTTACTAAGTAATTTTTAGTAAAGTTTGCTATACTAAAATAGTAAACTTTACTAATAACTGAACTTAAAGTACTATGTAAAGTAGAGTGTTCTATAAATCGAATAACGAATGCTATTTTTTTTTAGCGATGATAACTATGTTTCGGATAGTAAAGTTTACTAATATGACTTAGCTGTCGTCGTAAGGCACGAGAAACCCTAGTAAAAATCTAGTAAACATTACTATGCTTTTCTCTCAGTGTAAGCGAGTGATACTTCTCGATTTTTAATTTCTTATTCCTGATGGAATTACTCTATAAAATAGTGTATATCAGTCAGGATTTATCGAGAACAGAATACTCACCCGAGTCGTGGCATTGGATTCAGACGAGATCACACGTTCATGACAAACGAGGAATAATTGGTTTAGAGCGGAATTGATTGAATCTAGGTAACTGCGCATAATTATTGTACAATTAATGCGTCTTAATCTTGTTGAATATTTTTATTGAATAATTCATCGAACAATGCCGTAGCTATATATATATATTGTGGGAACCGAATCTAATACAAACGGCCGAAAAACATCAAAAGTTGAATTTCGAGAAAACAACGTATCCTCCGGAAGGTCTGCCGCTGTAAAAATATAAATAAACGACAATCGGCGCGGATAAAAGTATATAAGTACATGTGTAGTATACAAGAGCGCGTGCGAGAACACGCGGCAAGTGCATATGGCATACGAATTCGCACGATCGAGCAACGTGACACCCCCGACTGTCGCGAGCGAACAATATATAACGACGACGAGGTAGACAGTGTCCGATGACCCGATCGCCGCGGCCACCCGCTTAGCCCAGACACTCGTTTTTTCCCCCGCGGTTTCGTGCTTGCTCCCCGTTCTACAAATGCACGTATGTATGCATGTAGAAAGAAGCTCGAAGGAATCCCCTTTGATATGCTTCGAGACGCGCGCGTCTGGCGCCTTATCTCGCGCCGTCCGCAGACTCGACACGTGACACCCCTTGTGTGCGTAATGTACGTTCCCGTGATTGTATACCGCGCTTTGTATGTCCTTTTCGCCGGGGGGTCGGGTGCTATAGTTCCGCGTTAGGCTACAATATAGATTGAAGCTGACAAAATTCAATCCGGAAGAAAAACGATTTTTTTTTCAATTAATTCTCATGTTCGTTCACTCGTGTATTGTTACAAAGCTCGCGTATATCATTAGTTACAGAAAAAAAAAACTAATAATTCTTCTGTTCTCGGCTGTTTATATTAAATTGGATTGATGGGATACCTTGACTGTGTTAACAATGCACTTGAATTCTTATTCTCTCGTTTATCATTATCTCCTCGTAGTTCGTATTCTTTTTATCGCGCATAGAGTGGCACGTGTGTACCATGACCCTGAATCCAATGCAACTGCTATTCTTAAGATTCGGATGGAGATTGTACTTGGATTCTCGAGCCAAGTGTCTATGAGATTTGATTTCGACATGTATCAAAAACTCGGAGGATCACCTTTTTTGATCGATTCAATTGACGTTTCATATTCTTCAGCTAGTCGACGGGCTGTACTCGTTATTCAAAATTCATGCTTGACTTCTCGATCGAATGAGATTTCTCCTATGATAGAAGTATAGTAATCGGAACTTTCTTTGCTCTAACTAGTGGAATAACGAATTCTGCTATTTCATAAGAGACATTGTCAACTTCGGAAGACCTAATCACGACGAAACTTTATCAAACGCTTTTTGGTTACCTCGATGATTTCCATAACACACATATCTATTCCGTGTCCTTATAGTATATCTATTTACACTATTCATACCTAAAATCAACAATGATTTGTGAGTATCTCCGAGAAAACGAAACTTTAGACTAAACAGCCTCACGTATAACTTACCGAGATAGCAAAAAATCATGTTGTAAAGTTTCACCGTGAGTTGACAATTGCTTTCCTATATGGTCCAGAGCCAAGAAGCTTCTCACTCCAGTACTGTCCCGGAAGGAGTACCACAGAGTACTTATGGGTTTATAGATGAATAATACTTTCTATTCGTGTCAATATCAATAAAAAATTATCAGCTCAGATCAGGACAATCTGGATAAAATCACACAATAAGTTCCTGCTGACAAGATAAAAGCTGAATGCCATCAAATTCATTACCACATGGGGTAGTAAAAACGATATGGGAGTACCGGATTGTGAGAAGCCCCTCATATGTATGAAGATACAAAAATGAAGCGTTGGAGACCAACCAATGGGGGGTATAGAATTTGAAAAGTCGACGTAGGCGTATGAGGTGATTTGCATACTTGTACGATTTCAGAGTTGAGAACGATGGCACGTACTCGGCAACAGTATCGTGGAGGCGCAGGCATGGATATCGAATAGACTTCTGGGGCCAGGGCAACGACTTGGCGTCGTTGCCGATGAACGTGGCGCGCGCCTACTACAGGACCGGCATCCTCGAGACCGGGTAACTATACACATACCCCGAGTCAAATTGGTCTGCCTGCCTGAGACCCCGTCGCGGCGTCCGGTTCCAATTTCAAGCAGATTTTAAACGGATCTCGCGCATCTATTCTTCCGCTGAGACAATAACCCAAATAAGCAAAAAACCGCAATCATCGAAATTGGATAGAACGTGGCGAAGAGAGTTTGCCGTAAACTATGTACGCTCCGTTTTAAATCCATACAATTTGTTAAACTGACCATTATGGACTGAACATTATCTTCCACGTTCTACACTCGAAATATGCGAAATGGAATCAAATTTCATTGATACGTCGTGTTCTATTCTTCTTTTCTTCCTCCAAGAAAAGGAAATGAAAAATATTTTTTCTCGACTTTGAAAACAAACTTATTTTCAAAAATATAGAAATTTGATTCTGGGAATAATCAAAAACGGGGAAAAGTTGATACAAACAAATGATTGAACGAATAATTATTAAAAGGTGAAACGTAATTTAAAAAAAAAATATCACGCTTCAAAGAAGTCTAAGAAAAGTGAGGGCTCAGGCAGACAACTGCCCGATTTGACTATAGGAATACCCTCCCCATCTCCGCGCGTAAAGCTCATATGACGAATTTGATCGGAACTGCAGCTGGTCCGAAGTGGAGATCGAAACGTCGCCAGACTATCCGGACGACGTGCAGGCGTACGCGGCCGGGTTGCTCGAGGGCAGCCTCACGTGGCAGCTGATCCACCACCACTGGTACAACACGGTGAGGGCGGCTTGCGCCCCGAGGGCCAAGCTCTGTCGCAGGATGAGGGAGTACTTGTACGAGAACGCGGAGAACACCAAGAAGATTGCTTCGATGAAGAGGGCCGCCGATCCCTATTGGCACATGGTAAAATACTTACCCCCAGCTCTTTGTCGAATAACTCGCGTGTCGAGTATGCACAAGCTTTGGGTCGCATCGATTGCACGATGAAACAGCTCATGTCTCGAGCCATCGAGTCTTTACAGTGTGTCTATATTTATGGCAATTTTTGTGTAGACAGATACACTCTTGATGCTTGAAATGGCAACAACATGTGTTGACAGCTGATATCTTGGGGAAAACCAAACGTTAGACTTTGCGGATCGAGGTATAAACTATTAGCTGGTCCACCCAACAACTATCTCTGACAAATTCATGCGTCTATCAGCAATTAAGGAGATAGTATTTGCCAATTGATTATGATAATCAATTTGTTAACAATGAACAAATGTATTACACAAAATTATCATACAAATATATATTAAAAATATCAAAAAGCATAGTTATTGTGTAATACTGACCAAAGTTTCGTCGTGCAATTGGTGCGAGCCGAAGGTTGCGAGCAACCACTCCTATAGTCTACGGAAGTGTAGTCAAGAGGGTGAAACTCGCGCATGACGTCTCGAGAGATTTTTATGACACTTGCGTAACTTGATTTGTGTACGTCGGGCAGGTGCATCTATACTTTGCTCAACTGCAAGGTCTGGAGGACGGGTGGAAGTTCGCGGTGGACCGTAGCCGGCAGGAGCTCTCGATAGACCACGAGGACTTCCTCTGGCTGGCGATGGCCTCCGATCTGCCCGATCTCGAGCGAGCGAACAACGGCTCGGACCATCACATCTCCTCCGACGGTATGATCGTACTCAAAGCCATCGCCAGAGATGAATCGGAGCCTCTCCTCGTCATGGCACACAACACCGCTGCCCCGTAAGTCGTGTGCTATCAAACCTTTTAGCCGCGTTACCTTTATTACTACAATTAGTTGACGATCTGGCTCTCATCGGTATATATACGTGTCAATCGAATCTAAACCATTTTATTTCAATTCATATAACTGTAATACATTTCTAGTTGATTCTCATAATCAAACTAGCTTGCACAAGTGTCTCGTACACTTGTTTTCAAGACTAAGTCAAGATTTTCAAAATATTTTATACCTTCTTTTAGAATATGTGTAATGAACCGTTTGTTAGTTATGATGGATGACAGTATCTATTTAGAGAAATTAGTTCCGTCAATTCTGTGTTTCCTAATGAATATGAATTTAATGTTCATTTGAGACACATATAATTTCATTTCAAGCTTCGATAATCGTGAGATGGATAATCTAACCGTATATATATATTTTTCTATCAATGCTTGCGCGTATGCAGTGTGGATTGTCGAGGTAAACGTAACAAAAGAGATATAAATGTGTGATATATGACCGATATATAAGAGTATAACGATCGTCTCGCTCGCAGATACGCGAGGATGCTGAGACTGATGAAGAGGTACAAGTTTTCGTACCACCTGAAGCCGGAGGGCAAGTCGTCGGGACTGGTACCGGGACACTCCATCTCAATGACATCGTACCCCGGTGCTCTGTCGTCGCAGGACGAGAGCTACGCGATATCTGGGCAGGACAGCGAGCTGATAGTTGCCGGGACTCCTCTCATCATCGACAACCACAGCCTGTGGACTCGTATCCAAGGCAAAGAAGTCGTGAGTAACTCGCAGTTTCTTTTCCATCACTCGGTTCGGTGTACGTCGTTAGAACGCATTGTGTCTAGGTATCGACGCGACCATAATCCCAGACGTTACGCAATGTATATGAACGATTGATGCTCGACCATAGCGATAAATAGTCAATTATGTGTCGACTCGCGCGCACTGAATATAAATCCCATTTGATATATAACGATTTAATTGCGCGTGCTGCTCGGCGCTGTATTCCCATTGGGGCGCCATTCACAGAGGTTTTGTCCCCGGAATAATTAAGCTGATCGAGCAGAGAGGCATTGGTACGCGCAGACATGAATCATGTTGTGAAAATTATTATAAACTAATTTCTTCTTAGTAACGCAGTGGCGGAGGGCCATTGTGACGATTTTAACACACAGAAAAAGTTGTGAAAAAGAAGTCAGTTACCATTTTTTGAATTTTATTCGCTCTTAAAAGCTTACAGTAAAGAACCCGAGGAGCTACTCCCCTTACATCTCGGCGGTACTCCCATTGTTTAGTACTCCATGGTAATACTTTGCATTGTGTAATTTGATTCAGATTGTCCTAATCTGAGAAATACTAGAAATTTATTGTGAATTCAATGTAAACATTTTTTCTATCAAAACTGAAGTAAAACTTCACTGTAGTTCCACCCAAACATAGATCCACCTTCATACTGTTATTTTTCACTTTAATACAGCGATTTTTTAGTGTAAGTCTTTAAGAGAGTACCATGTCGGGCCCCTGTCACTGGGTTGCCAGGAAAAAACTATTACAACGTGATTTATCCTCGTGTAAAAATCGTCGAATCGAAAATCAAGACGAACGAACGAATGAAAGGAAAAAAAATCCGTTTGTCGCTCAGATAATGTCCCCGGCGAGGATAATGGCGGCGAATCGTCTGGCGACGGACGGGCTGAGCTGGTCCCGGTTGCTAGACCGTCACAACAGCGGCACGTCGAACCGGCAGTGGCTGGGCGTGGAGCCGCGCACCAGGAGCATCAGCCTCGTCGAGCAGATCCCCGGGTTCACCCAGCACGAGGACCGCACCGGCGAGTTCTGGACGTCGGGCTTCCTCGGCTGCACCGG
Organism: Aphelinus atriplicis; assembly: GCA_020882685.1. Taxonomy (NCBI): domain Eukaryota; kingdom Metazoa; phylum Arthropoda; class Insecta; order Hymenoptera; family Aphelinidae; genus Aphelinus; species Aphelinus atriplicis. The sequence continues at coordinate 4,639,473 of CM037073.1, forward strand.
CGCCCCCTACAGCCCCACCATTCGCGAGCTCGGCGGCGGCGGTGAGCGCGACGACACCGTCGCCCGGGCCGAACTACTCGCCGCCCTCCAGCCCAACCTCACCACCGTACAGCACGTCAGGGACCTCATGCGCGGCGAGATAACACGTGAGCAGCTTACACTACTTTTGTTCTCCCTACTCGCTCTCTTTCTGATCCTCTGTTACACTGGGTACTTATCTTCGTGGCACAGCGACCTTTTTGAGAAATGACTTGTCACTCGAGTCCCGTTGTTTGCCCGCATTTATTGACCTGAGACAGGCAAAGCACTACATTCTAAGCGTTTTCTATGATTAGACTATCAATGTTGAATCAGTATTGATTTTAATATGGATGTTAATATTAAATCGATGTTTATTCCACATAAAATCAGTCCCAAAACGTAGCATTGATACAATATCGAGAAATCAAGATGGGAAATTTTGTTTGGAAAAATAAAAGAAAAATTGTTTTCTCATGTGAATTTGAGATATGAATAATAACACCGAAACTATAGGATTGAGCTTCAACGTGGCATTTAGAGTGGATATTTCCTGTTCTATAAATCAGAAGAAAATTAAATACTAGAGCTCGATCCCAGTTAGGATTTTATTATCCGTATGGTAATTTTCTGAGAGAAACTTGACTGCGCATGAGAATACGTTTTCTTTTATCTCAAAACGAAATTTTGCATCTTGATTTTTCGATATTAAGTCAATGTTACGTTTTAGGATGATTTATTGTGGAGTCTACAATGATTCAACATCTGCATAATCAATATTGACAGTTTAAATAGGGTTGCTATTGTAGTTGTTATTTGTTTCAAAAATCCATGAATCGTTCAACCAGGCATCTGAATCTCCCTATCTATATACATTACGCGATCCGCGATTTTCGCCCAAATTCGAGTATTACAAGTTCGAAAAGAGAAGAGAAACGAGATTGCGTGTCTCGCTATGGGAAAGACAATGACCGCGGCAAACAGGGGATCTATATAGGCTGACATGTGAGCGCAGACTAATTATTCGTGCTGACGGGCGCGACCTTTGATCCATGGTAGATCACAGATCGCTCGATGACTTGCAGGGATCCAGATATGTGTATGTGTGTGTGCGTGTTGGCATCGAAGAGGCATCAGTGATTTATGCCGCGCGACAAGCCTTGAGAGCAACTCAACATTGGCTGCTCTCGTTTGACTTGGTCATTATACATACGCACGATATACAGCGCCATGATATTTTCCCTCTTGTATTCACTTACTAAAATATCTTCATGAAATCGAAATTATTTTGTTATCTATAGAGACGTCCTTTTTGTACTTGTATGAATATTCACACGTCCATTTATAGGATTATATTTCTATTATACCTATAGATGGTAATTTACATAAAAAAGATTTCGTTTACTATAGGCTCAGAAAAGCCACTGAAAAAGCATAAAACTGAAATACATTACAAGAAAAAGTATTATGTTTCAATGATTTTTTATATTTGTTCCGAATCGTAACGCGAACTTTTTGTATTCTTAATTGTGTTTGTCAATGAATAGCGTATAAACAATCTGCCTATGTCTAATAGATGAGGTATAGTCATAATTAATACACTTGATCTTTATTATCAGAAAGCATAATCAACGCATAAATCGTACGTCTTATGAATGCTTGAACGTTTTGCAGACATATAGACAAAGCATATGGACTACTCACCCATACGCACAATCATCCATAATTTTTATCCCTGGGAATACACCGGAATTCGCTATAGTAAACAGCCTGCTACTGTATTAGTTTTCCCGCGTAATTACGAAAGCGAAGTGACGTTCGACTTGTGTTTCAGACTTCAGCAGCGACGAGGCCGGCAAGAAAACCACATCACCGGCGCCACCAACATCAACCTCTTCACCGAGCAGTACCATCAGCAGCAGCGTTCCGACGACGATTGAGCAGGAAAAGAAGAAGGAGGAGGCGGACGATTCGCCAGCCCCGAGGCCGCAATCCGAGAGCGAGCAGCTTCTGGCGTACCGCGGCGACCTGGCCAAACTCGGCCGCCCGGTCGGCGTCATAGACTCGAAGCTGTTCGTGGTGGAGCTCGGGGTCGACGAGTCGCCGCTGGTGAGGATGGAGGCTCGCGCCGGACCGGCCCGGCGCTCGTCCGCGCCACCCTTCGACTGGAACCGCAGCTTCCCCAACAGCTCGCACATCGGCCACCCGGAGCAGTTCGCCTTCGAGCCCATCGCCCCCGCCTGGGTCTGGATCTGATTTCGCCCTCCCGATATATTCGTGCTCTTGTCTCTCTCCCTCACTCTCTCTTTTCGTCCAGTAGTTGGAGGGATTTTCCACGTGGTGGGAACCGACGGCCCGTTTTTCCATCCAATTCGTTTTTGACTATGATCTTTTATAAAGGTTTTATTCGTCTTTTTCCGAGGTGTCTGATGCGCGGAATACGTTTGAAAATCGAATTTGTTTTTCTCCGCGTTGTCGCGGGTGATTGGATTTATGTGTATTGAATCAATACGAAAAATATAAGAAATTCTCATAATTTGTGTATTGTACTTGGATGGCAAGGCTTCAAGCGGGATGCGAGTGTCATTTTTATTAATCCCGCCGGTTCTCATGGACGAGATCTTATCAGCCAAACCAAAATACTCCCCACACGCGTACTGATGCGATATTTTTCAAGTGGAGGAATTTCTTTCGATAATCAAGTCGTTGCGTTTGGGAAATGGATTTGTTATGTGTTGAAGTCTAGAATTTTTCATTTCGTAATGTCTAAATTAGTTTAGGTCACATAATGACATAAACAAGAACGATTTCATTTACTTTTATGAATTTTCATCAGTGCGCGAAGTCGTCTCTATTTTCTCATCTCCGATTGATCTCTCGTAAAATTTATAAATATCTAACAGACCACTTGAGTTACGACTCACATGTACGACTCACAGAGGAAATTCACATGTACTTATCTTCAAAATCACGTTTAGAAGAATAAAATGTTGTTTACAAATTAGACAATTCGAGAAGAAAAACTATTTGTAAATAATTCGAGTACTTACGCGTGGAATTTTCCTCGACTACTTATACGAAAACAATTTTGTAATTCTGATCTGATGCGCCGAGTTGAATGTCACGAGGACACGTATGTTTTATAAAAGAAAATTATTAATTACTTATCCTTTTTGTTCAATGTAGTATTCCTGATTTTTGTTTTATTTCATTTTTCGAAATTGTACAAATCCATCACTCTTTGTTGAAAAAGAAGAGTATCAATTGAATTTCAATGCACTATTTTTCGCTAATAAAATTTATTTTACATAATTTTTGTTTTGTAAAATTAACGAAAACTGTTAATTATAGAATCATTCGACCCAACTATGTTCACTGATACAAGCTGGCTCATACGTTGGCCACCCTATGGTGAATTTTTATGAATAAAATTTTTAAAGGAAAATCATATATTGTTTTCTTACCCGAGTCCTATATATAACAACCCTGAAAATATATTCCACAAATTTTCCATTAAGGGGAGGTTCTCATCAAGCAATTTCAAAATAGTATATTATGCAACTAGTGCGTGAAATGCGATTTCACACACCAGTGTGACAAGCCTGCACGAGTCGCCGGCGAACGAGTGTTAGGCGGTCACACGAGTGCGTGGAATCGCATTTCACGAGTTGCATACGATATTTTATGTTATAAGTGATCAAACGCGAATTTCACGCATCGAGATTTGAGTGCGTGAAATATTTCACGCACGGAAATCGATGCGTGAAATGAGCGTTTATGATCACGTATAACATAAAATCTATTTTTTTTTTACTGATTTTGATATTTTATGATAAGCATAATAATGGTATCGAATCTTTAAACGCGTTTATCTCAAAATGACTTTTTTTAAACTGGTGGGAATCCTAGCTTCAAAAACTAATTGAGGTATCGACTTGAATCTTTTTTTATTTTAAAGGCAATTAAATCCCTAAGAGATTATACCCATAAAACTATTGATTTTGTTATTATTTTTTGTTTATATATATATCGATTTTAAGAGCAAAAAAAGTGCGAAATCGGTACATTTTTACATTTTTTGTTATTATTGGTAGAATATCCCACAAATGTTATATATTTTATGAAACTCACTCGTTTTTTAATCTCAGATAAAAATTGGAGGCTGTAGAATCTCACTATGCGGAAACTTTTTGTAGAGGCGTGCCGATAAACGTGTGTTTAACTTATTATATAATGATTATTTTGTAATAAAGAAAAATTTTTTTGTACACTCAAATGATATACAAATATGTGTGAAAAAGTTCCATAACATTATTCAATTCCTTCTATGAAAAAAAAAAAATAAAAAAAAATAGGTCATTTTCGAGGTGCTAGATGAGAACCTCCCCTTAAAATTCAACAATAACATGAGTTGATTTTGATGAACATTCAAAATAATAATATTACAATATTAGTGATTCATTCGTAATTTTTATACATATATGATCGTGAACGCACAAAGCACAGGTAAAAAGTGCCACTTTTTTTTTCTTCCGAAGGCTATCACCACCTGGAAAGTGACAATTGAAAAACATATATGTCTACCAAATAACTCGTCCTCTTTATTGGCTATGAAATCAAACTCATTGGACTTTGATTCTGAATGAATACGCATCCTGCACAGTCCAAACCAGTCCCATCGCGTCGCCACCGGGTACTGGTCAGTGTCAATGCCAGTGTCATACAGTCATGCCTGTGGGCCTTGGCGCCTGTAGTCGCGCTGCCCAAGTTTGTTCTGAGTTGCTGTTCCTCTGCACTCACCACTCGGTTGACAGTTCAATTTAACTTAGATGATCAGTAAATTACATGTTTATTGATAGATTTATTGCAATTTCTCATCATCAAACCAAAACTTTTCAATAACACATTCTTCTTTCGTTTTTATCGACTGATGAAGATAACCTCTACAAGCATACGTATTTATGATCTGTGTAGATTTGTGTTTTCAGTGTTGTGTTTTTGTAATTTTGAGAGGAGGAGTTATCACTTGAATACTTGAGTGACAATTGAATTCTAAACATGGAAGGAAAAATTCAAAGTGAAGATGATGAAGATGAGTTGAATGAGGTATGTTGTTGAAATTTTTGAGTTTTAGAGTGGTAGATATACATATCCAAAATAAACAAATATCTCCTGTTCAAAAGGTGATATCTATGAGATCTGAAGCAAGTATTTTACAAAAAGCTTCAGAGGAAATTAAGCGATTAGTTGGAAGCAGCTCAAAGAATGGAGGATTGGTACTGGAAGGGAAATTACCAAAAGAATTGACAGAAAATGAAAAAACTGCTGATGATAATAGTGTTTTGCGAGCAAGACTACAGGATCAAGTTCGAACTGGAGAAATTACTCCATTTCAGGCTGCAAAGAAAGAAAATGATTCTAAAAAAGTGACAGGGTAACTCTTTTTTCATTTGAACTTATTTGTTAAAAGACAGTAGTAGTTTGATGAACTTTTCGGGTATGAAAAGTATATAATTATAGTACAAATAGATTCTCATTGAATATTCAACCTATTAAAATCTTATAGCATTATTTGTTCTATCACATTTCACAGATAGATTATGTTAGTTTTTTGACCGACAATGAAATGAAATAAAATGTGGTGGCTGCAATTAACTCACTATGAAAATAAATGTTGTTTCAAGTAACATTTTATTATTAATCTGGTTACAGGAGAATTCTGAAAGAGTCAACTGAGCTCTTAGACTTAGAGAAGTACTTAATGCAGCAAGCAAAACTAGCTAAAGAGAAAAAATTAGCAAAATTAAAGAAAAATAAGGTTTGTAAAAATGAAAAAGAAAAGGATGCAGTTCCGGCAAAAAAAATGAAAATGACAGAGACTAAAACTCAGACATTTGGAAAGACAAAATCTCAATCAAAATCATCAATACCAATTTCAAAAAAATCAGAAACAATTACATCACAATCAAAATCAATTACCGCATTAACTGTCCTTGGCCAAAAAAATCTAGAAAATGATGTTGAAAAGGATGAAAATAGTTTAGATTACGATATAAATCATATGGAAAGTTCTACGGAAACGAGTAATACCTTGATGCATGAACAAATATCAAACGTCAAGAAGACTTTTAATCTAGATGAGAGTGAAGATGAATCAGGAAGTGAATATTTACCAAGTGATGACTATGACTCAGAAGAAAACCAAAAAAAACTCCAACGAAAAAGAAAAAAAAATGATTTAAAAGCAGCTAGTAGCTCTAAAACAAAAAGAGGTAAAATTCTCATATTTTAATGAACTCGTGGATGAATCTCTATTGACTTATCATCTATACTACAATGTTTATATATCTGAAGTCTTAGATGATGGGGATGAAGATATGTATGTGGAAAGGGTTCAAGGAAGTGATTGTAATGTAAATGAACCATTACATAAAATCGATAACATATTCAAAATTCCTTTGCGAATATGGAAACACCTTTATAAGTAAGTAAATAAGGACTGTTTTCAGGTATTTAATAAAGATAATTTAATGATTTAATTTCTCTTTAAGATATCAAAGAGTGGCAGTAAAGTGGCTTTGGGAATTACACACAAGAAATTTGGGTGGTTTATTAGGCGATGAAATGGGATTAGGCAAGACTGTCCAAGTGATTGCATTTCTTGCAGGATTGGATTGTAGTGAACTACTATCTGATGGTGGAAGGTAATGATTACTTTCCAAGTAAGACATTAATTTATTGAAGCATTGTTATTTACTAAAAGATGATGCCATGATTCTGTTAGATTTCGAGGATTGGGTCCTACACTCATTGTATGTCCTGCTACATTGTTAGAACAATGGGTTCAACATTTTCATGACTGGTGGCCTACTTTACGTGTTGTAATGCTCCATCAATCAAGTTCATTCCATGGTAACATTTTTTTTGTATTAGTATTTAATTCTTCATCGCATGGTTCTCTATGAATACCATAACAAAAATATTCCAAATTTGATCTGATTTGTGTCAAAGTTAAATTATTAAAGGACTTAAATTTAATTCACAGGAGATGCAAAAGAGCTTTTACATAGCCTGAAGGGTGGTGGAGTATTAACTATTACCTACACTGGACTTCTAATACACAGGGACTTAATCCTCAACTATAAATGGCATTATGTTATTCTAGATGAAGGACACAAAATTCGGAACCCAGATGCCAAAGTAACACTAGTTTATCTTTTACTTTAATATCTTTGTCTAAAGTTTCAACATTTTATAATTAATAAAATTATGCAGGTCAGCAAAGCAGTGAAAAGAGTTCTAACACCACATCGATTGCTTTTGACAGGAAGCCCTATGCAGAATTCGCTGAAAGAATTGTGGTCTCTTTTTGATTTTATTCTGCCGGGAAAACTCGGCACATTGCCTGCATTTATGGAGCATTGTGTAAGTCCTATTACTAGAGGAGGATATGCAAATGCCAGTCGATTACAAGAAGCAACTGCTTTACAAGTAGCAACCATGTTGAAAAATGCTATTACTCCATACATGCTTCGAAGAACTAAATATGATGTGCAACATCATGTCAATTTACCTGATAAAAATGAACAGGTAACTTTGACACGAACAAAAGATATAATAGTACATTACGTGACTAGTGCGCAAAGTAGGTGAATCCAGCACGAGTGGAGATTGGCGCCCGAGCGTAGCGAGGGTGACAACACGAGTTCTGGATTCACCTGAGTGCGCACGAGTTGCGTATACTATTTTTCGTATCGAAGTGCGAAAAGTTTGACTATGATAATGGATGATTGACACGCGTACATAGAAATGCATTGGTCTCTCTGCTAGGCAGAATCCCCAAGAATCTAAAATTATACGTGGCTTCGTAATACGATGACAGTAAATTTTAAATCTTTCTCGCAGTGCATTCATATATTTTTAATTTCTCGCACTACTTTCTCGCACTGGCGCGGGAAAACACTTTCTCGCACCACTTTCTCGCACTGGTGCTGGAAAATACTTTCTCGCACTACTTTCTGGCACAGTGAAAGAATAGGGTACTTTGCGCACCCTAGTCCATGAAAAAAAGACCTACTCTGCGCACTAAGATACGAAAAATATTTGTCGGTACCATACTCATTATATGATGAGTAAATAGCGAGTTTCGATCACAACTCATACATTCTGTATTTTAAATTTCATTTTCATGAATTATTTTAGGTCTTATTTTGCAGTCTAACAGAAGAGCAAAGGGAGTTGTATAAGAACTTTTTACGATCGGATGAAGTATCGTTTGTTCTACATGAAAGACGTGAAGGTGGGATGTACAGAGCACGTCTTTTAGTAGCTCTAACAGCGCTACGCAAAATTTGTAATCACCCTGACTTATTTTTATACACAGGTACTCAAGAGGTAAGGAATAATTGAAGCTTTAATTAATTACAAAAATTATCAATGAATTGACTAATTACCTGAATATAGGAATCCAATGAAGATGAAGAAATGGAAATTGATGAAAATGAAATTGAACAATTTGGTCATTGGAAGAAAGCTGGAAAAATGACAGTTGTACGCTCCTTATTAAAAATCTGGAAAAAACAAGGTCACAGAGTTCTATTATTTACTCAAAGCAGACAGGTATGGATCAATATTCATGTATATGCTTAATCAAAATTTATTTTATAAAATATCTATAAGTAATACTTGTCCCAGATGATGCATATTCTTGAAGGCTTGGTACAGAAGGAGAAGTATGAATATCTAAGGATGGATGGTACAACCCCAATGAATCAACGACAACTTACAATAGCAAAATTTAATAAGGTGACCTTTGATCATTAAAGTTATTAATGTTGTATTAACGATACTTGATATTTGATATTTGATATTCAATTGGATAATATTGAATTATATTTGATTTCAAAATAATTTGCAGGATTCTACATTTTTTGTATTTCTCTTGACAACAAGAGTTGGAGGATTAGGAGTAAATTTAACTGGAGCTAATCGAGTAATAATTTACGATCCAGATTGGAATCCAGCCACTGATGCTCAAGCAAGAGAACGTGCTTGGAGAATAGGCCAAGAAAAGAATGTTACTGTCTACAGATTAATTACTGCAGGAACCATAGAAGAAAAGGTGATTCCTAATTGTTTGATTTTTTTTTAAATTCAATTGCAACAATTTTGTGGCAATCGATAAAATCATGTTCCTTACAAATTCCAAATTTTCTAATTCAGTTGGAAACTTTTCAGATGTATCATAGACAAGTATACAAGATACTTCTTTCAAACAGAGTTCTGGAAGATCCTCGTCAAAGACGATTATTCAAAACTACAGATCTGACTGAATTATTCAATTTAAATGAACCAATAAGTGGTGGAAGTAGTGAGTCTGATAAACTGTTTCGCGATTCTAAACTATCTTCAAATAATCCTAGCTTCACTGCAAGCAAAGTCGAAGAAATGAAAAGACTTGCTTCGACTCTCAGCAAAATAATCGGTAAGGAAGCTAAGGATAATCAATCGACAGTGAACAAAGATGGCAAGAAAGCAAAGGACATTCAACCGATAGTGAACAAAGATGACAAGAAAACAAAAGCTATTCAATCGACAGTGAACAAAGATGAAGATGAGATTAAATCAGTTGAAACAAAGAATGAGTCTGAAATTAGATCCAACACTCCTAATGTTCGAATGATAGTAGATGAAAGTTCTAAGAAAGAGAATGCTGATGACAGTGAGTCTATCGATAATCATGTTAATGTTACAGTGCCTAACAATTCAATATATGAACATACAGAAGTTATTGAAGAAAACGTCGGAATTGATGACGAACCAAATAGAATAAACGGTAAAGAATTGAATGTTGAAGTTCTGCCTAGAAAAGATCATGATGAAACGTTAAAGACTGATTCCTGTGAACTAGAAGAAGGTGAAATTCTTGATGTGTCACCTAAGCTTGAAAAAAAAGCAACCAAGAAAAAAGACAAAAATTTGTTAAGACACAATAAGACTAGAGAAGTTAAAAATCATAAATCTCACAAGAAGCACAAGAAACATAAGAAAACTGAATCTAAAGATATATCAGCAATGTTTGAAGGTGAACGTGTTTCTTGTTTAATTGGTCGAAGATTAGGTAAATCACATGAACCAAATCCTGTGGCAAATTCAGATGATCAATATGTACTCTCGAAATTATTTTCAAAAGCAGGTAATGTATCATGTCAGTTGTTTTTGAGAATTTTTTTCCAATACAATTATTATAATTCTGATCATATTCTATATATCCTTTCTTATATGAACAAAATACAGTAGTTCATCTGGATTTAACGAAAAAAAATTAACTTTCTTCTAGCTGTGAGTTCTGCTTTCCAACATGAATCAATTTTGTCTAATGCTGTTCTGAATCCTGAGGAAGAAACTCCGTTAGAAAGAGCTGCTAAGGGAACTGCTTCTGAAAAAATGGAACAAATCAGACAATCACGTAGGTGGTGTTGGAAACCTTGTTGGGATAAACCACCTGAAGAAGACATAGATGGAGAAAGTGATGAGGATAATGTCAGTGATGATAATGATGATGAGAATGATAAATGTGAATAACGAACTTGTATATTTATTTATTATCTATATGTACATGTAAAAGTTCTCCTACGAAATGTGTATGAAGTATTTATGAACCAAATTTTTACACAATAAGGAAAAAATGTAAATAATTATTTTTGATAAAACAGTATTTTCGCAACTATTGCATTTTGCTACGAATAAAGTTACCTTTAATGTAGATATAAATTAAAGATATAATTCTTATAATTCACTAAGAAAAAAAATTGACCAAAATCAGTTCCTGACACTATACACTCTTAATATTATTTATCTCAACACTTCATTTCACAGTCGAGCGTTCAATTTGTGAATTGAAATATTTATCCATTTGATTACACTTTCCAATTTAGTAGGAGTAACAAAAATAGTATTTACATTTCCAAGCTATTATAACTCCTGAATTACAATTCCCTTTCTACTGAGGTTGTTTTTCTTAAAGATGATTATTTAAATTACTTTTCAAAAGATATAAATTATTCTTTTGTACAAACGATTCGCAGGAAATTGATTCCTATACCATATCTTCTTTAAGTATGTCTGAGGAAATCTTTGAGATTTGGGCCATTCCTGCCCAGAGGATCTTCAGGGAACATTACATAGTCTCCAACAAACGTAGGGACTAGTAACCTTTTTTCAATAACGTTTCGGTATTCTGGTTTCTCTGGATACAGATCCCGGAACTGGTCTTGCGAGACCACAATGCCATTACAAGCAGTGGCATACTCTAATATGTACCTATATTTTGTGATGGAGATTTTTATGAGTAATTTAGAGTTTATTTTTTAGAAAAACGTAATGGTTATCTTTTGAATTTCACATTGACTATATTTCTTGCAAACTAATAGTATCATTCGATTGATACTGAATAATAGCCAGTTTCATTTTATAAGACATCGTAAATAAATTTAAAGTATTTTTTCAATTCCTAAGCCTTTTCTGTCTAACAGTAATGAAATACTCTACTTACCTATCATCATAAGATGTAATCTGTTTGTTGCCGAGCCTTCGACTTGGTGTATAAGCAACAATACCCTCATTGAACCATTTTTCAAGCAGAGTATTATCCCTATTTCTTCTGTAAGCTGGTATAAAAACTTTCACAGTATGGCCCTTTTTAGTGAAGTAATCTATGAGCATTTTTATTCCTTTTTCCGAAAAATACTTATTATGGGTGTATCTAATATATTCAGAGAAAACCTTTCAATGAATTCCATTGGTATCAAAATTTTACTGAAATATTAAAGTTGAATACTCACGCCATTGCAACATTGTTTCCATCAATCACTATTTCTCTGAGCCCCTTTTGCTTTGTTCTAGACTGACCAGGTTTATTTGCTTCCCCGGCAAAAATTAACTCCCCACTGTTACTTATTTTTTCTTTAACTGCGGGGGGTGATCTATAATTTGCCACTAGTTTTTTTCTAACAGGTTTATTATTCTCATTATTTAGATGTTTGAGATTGAAAAAATCAGCTCTAGTGTCCAAGCTAATTTTATCCATTTTCAGTAAGTCTATATTTCTTTTAGTTTGTTGCATTAAACTTGTTCCATAATTATAGCTCTGAGAATACATATTATAAGGTCGATTCCTGTATGTAATATTACTAGATGTACTGGGAATATTCAAATTCGAATATTGATCAGTTGGTGGTGAGTTATCGGGTTTGAGACAATTTTCCCACACAACTTGACAATCTTCAATTGGCTTAATCAATGCATTAGTTTTTGGACTCGTCTTTTGATTATTCTTTGTTTGATTTTCTTGAACTGAAACACATTACTAATAATATAAATACCAAACCAAAATTTTTGGATATATGATGCAATCAATTAGAAACAATTTTTGTTTACCAGGTACTTTGGGCAGTTCATCATCTGGATCTAGAACAATGATGGAATCCATTAGGGCCAAGTTTGTTTTAGAATCTGCAGATCGATTGAATATTTTGTGGAATTTTTCCATCTCTTCTAATATAGAATTATCACAATCAATGACTACAACATCCTCTTTTTTGACCTGTCCTGTTTGTGATTCGTCTATGGATGTTTGAGTATCATCTAACAGAATGACAGATTCATCTCTGAATCGAGATAAAGGACTTTTATTCAATTTTCGTTTTTTTGCTTTTGGAGTTTCTCCTGATTTGATTGAATTAAATGAATTCTTTTTCTTTCTATAAAAAGAAATTGATCATAAAAAAATATATCCATCTAATTTATTGATATATTGATAACCTAAATACAAACCGCTTGGATGATTTTGTTTGAGCTTTGGTTTTGGCTTTGTTGTCTTCCATCTTCCTGACTTCATTCAAGCTATTTTGATGATCTGTTTCAGTTTTCTCTTCTATTGTTTCATTTTTTAATGACCCAATTTTGATTGAATCTTTTGTATCAGATTCACTCACATTAATGACAGACTTCTGTTTGTTGTCTTCTTCTTTCACAGCTTTCTCTTCTAGCGTAGAAGTTGACGGTGAATTTGTGAGACTAAGGGTTGATGTTCAGCAATAAGTAATCATGAGAATATGGTTGCAAATATCTTGTAAAAAACTAGATGGTATTTACCTATAGCAGACAAGAGATTTCAAAGGACTTTCATATCTGGGTAATACTGGTTTCTTGAGATTTCTTGTACTACGAGGAGGATTCCTTTTTATCGGGCTCTTTCTCACACACACAATACTAGATCGTCTACCCTTTGCAGGTGTTTTTACGTTTTTTCGTCTAGTCCTCATTGAAACACTCAACGGTAATTTATCAAACCAATGAAATTATTTTCAATTGGAAAAAGACAAAATAGAAAACTATGTACGGAAATTTCTACTATTGAAACCAATGTATATGTCAAATATTTCGACCATAACCAAAAACACTGAGATCGAAAAGATAACTGAAGACTGAAAGCATAACATACTCCTAAAATTGGGTCTTGAACTCACATCAAAACTAATATAATCGATACATCATATATCAATATACCTCAAGTGCTGTTTTGTGATAACATCGTCAATTAACCTGGTTTTCGAACAAGTCTTGACAAGTTCGATAAAAAAGGTATTCCAGAAATCAAAAATTAAGATACGCTTTACGTCTAATGCAGCTCTTTTTACGGAACACACTAAGCTTAACACAATTGTCCATCACGTATTGCGCCACACGACTCATCTTGTACCAATAGCAATTGAGAAACAGAATGAAAACGGAATCTTACTGTTTGGGTACTTCAAGTTCGCTCGTCCTAACCAACCCTAACCCGAGAAACTGGACAAGTCACTTTCCATGAAAAGAACGTAGCGAAATCGCGCGCCAAAATAATCAACCGTCCATGTATTCGTTTTTCTGGTTAAAAGGCTATGTATATACTATATTGTACTTGGAAATTATAAATTACTACCGCAGTGTATAGTGCAGGCTTATGAGTGACTGTATAAGTGTCTATAAGTCAAAATAGTCACACATGTGGAACTAATTTGTCAAAATACTTTGAATAATTAATTGTTTTCTAATCAGCTCACAATAAGTTCTTCACGTCATTTAGTGTTCTTCTAAACGAATAAATAAACTGAAAATATATGTTGGACTATCAATTAGTTTTCGTGATCATTTAATTATAATTTATCTCACACTTATGTATGCATCGAGTAGGAACTTGTGCTTCAAGTTGTAATTTGAGTTGGTTAGTTGCTACAGAGTTTACATGCTACAGAAAAATTTGATTCTAATCAAATAATGTTACTTTTATAACTTTTCAGTGTTTGCAAATTGACAAAGTAATGGAACCAAGTGAAGTAGAATTTTTGGGAGAGAAGCAGCTAGTTAGTATTGTGCCCAATTTTAACTTTGGCATTATTCACTTAATCTCCGGACCAGTTGGCCCTTTTCGAGCTGGACTTCCCGTTAAAGTTCCTATTTGGTTAGCATTAGGTTTAAAACAGCAACAGAAATGTAGAGTTATTCGTCAAGACTGGATGGATGCAGAACTACTTCAAGAAACATTGGAAAATGAAAAGAACAATAAGTTAAGCAGTTTCATTCAATCGTTTTCATTAGAGACTGTTGCATTGAAACTGTAATTTTATTTTCAGACTCTTCACAGAAATGCCTAGCAATCACTTTATGGATGAATCACAAATGTTGCTCACAGCTGCAGCTGATGACATACCTGACGTTGATAAAATCAGAACAGCAGTGAAGGTTTACTATCAGATGTTTGCTTTAGCTTTTAGTATCTAAGGTCAATGAGGTGATAATTAAATAACATTGTACTTTCTTGCATAATAGGATATATGGGATTTGAGAATGGCTAAACTTCGAAGCTCAATTATTGGGTTTGTCAAGACTGATGGAACATATGCAAAACTAGATCATCTCACAGCAATGGAAATAAATAGTATTCGTTCATTGTTACCAGATGCACTCGATATTATGCTACACATGGAGCAAACTGGTAAACCTGCAGCGTCTCAAGCTCAGAATACTACTTTATGATATTACATTAGCATAAGTTATTTTTATGGTTAACAGTGAGATATTTTTTTAGTTTATATGATTAAGTATATTTATGCTAAAAATAATAAATTGTGTAACAATATCTTTGATAAAGGAATGGTCTAAATTATTTCCAAACTAACATAATACTCACAAAATCCAAGTTAATGAGAATATTTCTCAATAAAATTTACTTTTTACGACCAATTTGATTTTTCCGAAGTTCATGCTTTGAGAACATTTTATTATATTGAACAAAAAGTGACGAAATCGTGAAACTAATTTATATGGAAATTTTAATTTAGCGATCAACTTTTTTCACTTGAGAACATGACACAATGTGAACAGATTTTAAATATTAAAAAGGGATGGTAGGTTAAACTAAAAATAATAAATATTCATACGATATGACATTAATTTTATTTGATACTTATTACACTGCTCTTTGATTTTTTTCATTAATTATGATAGCATACATTCACTAGCATCTCAATCACATTTTCTCCTTCTAAAACTAAATAATACAAACATATTTACATGATAATAAAATTACTTAAGTGCCTCTAATAGTTTTTCGTTTTCATATTTATATGCTTTTCACAATATTTACAATTTATAATACAATCAAATATTCATTTCATTTCATAATCTTCATAGGGTAAAATGAAAGATTGATCCTTCACATAAGCTACATCCTAGAAAACTCATTATTTTCGCGTTGTCATGAAAAAAAAAAGTATCAACTCTTCTTCGTACACTAATGATTATCAATTTCAAGTCTCTTGATAAAAGTAACAGCTTCACCACGTTTACATTTTACGATACTCAATCTGGAGAAATCCCAACAGCAACAATGATAATAGCGCAAGTACAATTATTTCGAAGATGCGTTGAGAAAAATCTTGTAAAGAAATGACTGGCTTTGATTTACTACTACGAGCAAAGGTGTATGGGCAGTGGTATGTTTTATTTGAAAATCACTCTCCATTCGTTGTAGACCGGAAAAAGGAAAAAATCGAGTGATACGTGCATGTGCAACAAGTTGCTTTCATCTATTTGAATAGCCGAGTGGCAAATCGTCGATTCGAACGGTGAGAATTTCAAACGGATATGAGATGAGATCAGCGCGCGATTCGGCTTGCAGCAAACGCGTATGTACAGTGTGAAATTGAAGATAACGACTGCGAAAGGCCTTTGATAAAATCCAAATAATCCGTACGATGATTTGTTTTCTTTCCAGCGAGCCATCTCGTTCTCTCGGGGGAGCGCAAGCGAAGCCTGCGCCACACACGAGGCCGTGCGCCTTGGAACGGAGGAGCCGCGGATTTGTCGTTCTCTAGACAGCGACGATTTTGCTGGGATCGATCTTGACCCTGATGAACATGGTGTCATCCTTGACGAAGTGACGCTTCTTGGTCATTTCGTGGGAGACGAATCGGGGGAAACCGAAGCCGAGGGAGTCGGGCTCGCGGCTCGGCCTCTGGAAGTTCTTCCAGGTCGGGTCGGGTATGAAGCTCTCGACGATGTTGCACGCCTTCTCGGCGACGAGCGCCTGGTCCAGCAGGGTGAAAGACACGCTGTGGGAGAATGGCCAGCGCAGCAGGGCGTCGTACTCGCCTGGCAGGATCTTTATGTAGATCGAGATGTGGGTGCCCTCGCCGGTGCCGTTGCCGTTCAAGAACAACGAGGCCTGTCGGAGAAGAAAAAAGTTAATGTTAAGTTCATTTCCTCGAGTTGCTAAACTATTTTACGATTGCAAATTTATTCGTTCGCGCTCAATGACAACTACATATTTCTTATCGATAACGATTTCTCCGCTCGAAATCGACTCTACTGATCGACCTGAGCTCTTTTCACAAGAGCGAATCGAGTATTTTTGTAAGTTTTTCGCGCGTTCAAATTATTTTCAAAAGTATGAAAAGCGTCGATGTCAGTCGATTGGCGATGATGTGTAAAATCTTGTGGATTCTCACCTGAAGTTTGTATCCGTATTGACTAGTGTAGAATGGTGGACTGACGAGCTCGACGCCTTCCTTTGACTTGGCCTCGCTTATTTTCGCTGCGAAATCGTTGATTTTCCAGATGAGAGTTCCGGAGTAGTTGAGAGACATCTTGCCGAGCGCTGCTTTCAAACTACTGATCTGATGTTGCTGCTTTGTAACGACGCTGCACATGAGACTGAGATGTGTTTTCGATGACTCTTCCAAGTGCTTATCCAAGGAGAATCTGTTGCCCTGCAGAAACAATGGGGAAATATCGATCAGCTATGGAACAACGTTCGAGTGAAACGCATCGAGAGTCAAAATGAATTTTTCGACAAAAGCGACTGGGATAAAAGGAAAACGAAGAGGTAACGAACCTTGAACCTGCAGCCGGCGTCCTTGAAGCTGCACGAGAGCAGATGGGTGGTGCAGTGGTCCTTGAGGTGCACCTCGAGGTCCTCCCTGGGCAGAACGGCGGTCTCGCAGCGGTGAGGGCAGGCGACGGGGAATCTGCCGCACTTGGCGTGGTGGGTCGACAGCGTGTCGAAAACGAACTCCTTGTTGCAGTAGCGGCAGGCCATCAGCCGCTTCGCGCACTCGCCCTGCTTGTGTTGGCTCAGGTGGCGGCGCTGCACCTTCATGCCGCACTTGTTCTCGCAGTACAGTGGCTCGTAGCCGCATGTGCCGATGTGCTTCTGTAAATCGACGGGTTCTTTAATTTTCAATTTTTTCTTATCTTCTTCTTTTTTTTCTTCTCTTTCGACTCTTGCGTATCCCGTGACTCTTCGGTCGAGTTTTTTTTTGGCAAAATCAAGATAATAGGTTGAACATAACGTCATGATTGTATACAATTTGTGTGTTATCTGTGTAGCTTTCAATGGTACTGTGGTCTTGGACCGAGTCTTTTGTGAATATATTTTCAGTTTAGTGTTGTACAACCTTGCAGCCAAGGCTCCATGGTTACGACAAAAAAAAATATAAGTACAATTTCGAACTGGAATTTCTATCGGGAACGTATGAAAATTGTATTCAATCATACGTTCGTATCTGCACGAACAAAGAATAATTTGACTTCGGATCGATTTTTGCGTTTCCACGTTTTGTCAAGTTGTGATGTGAACGATCGAGCGTTAATATTAGGCTATTTCATCACGTGACTAGCAGACGGCGCGAACCCAAGCTGGGGGTACAACACTCCATAAGAGAGCATGGGAAAATTTCTGTAAATAATTTTCTTGCCGTATAAAAACCGTGAATTTGAAAAGTACGCCCCAATTCGGGAACCTTGAGGCACCAGGTTCCAGGTAAAAATTATTTGAGCGAGTTTAGAAATTGGATTTCTTTGTAAATCGAAGATCAAATGAACAGTCCGCACGTTCCTCAACGTTCCGTCCAGTCAGCTGATAGAAACATTTGTTTTTTAGATATTAACAATAAATAAAAAAGTTTAGAGTGATTGTAAGTTACACATTAATTATAATAATTATTTTAGATGTAAAAAATATTTTTTTTAAATAATTATTATCAAAATAATTTGGAAAATTATTAACAATAAATAACATGATGATTGATGTGTATCACTCTGAAAACGTTTATTATAAATGATAAGTAACTTACAATCACTATAAACTTTTTTATTTATTGTAAATATCTAGAATACTAATTTTTCTATCAGCTGACTGGACGGAACGTGCGGACTGCTCGTTTTATCTTCGATTTACAGAAAGATCCGACTTCTAAACTCGCACAAATAATTTTTGCATTAAAGCTGGTGCCTCAAGGTTCTCGAGTTGGGGCGTATTTTTCAAATTCACGGCTTTTTTACGGCATGAAAATTATTTACAGAAATTTTCCCATGCTCTCTTATGGATTGTTGTACCCCCAGCTTGGGTTCGCGCCGTCTGCTGGTCACGTGATGAAATAGCCTAATATAGTGGCGAACATACCTCGAGCGTGAAACCGGTAAATTCTTTGGCGCAAAACTCGCACCTGGCTCGCCTCTGAGCGCAGGTGTATTTGAGGTGGTCCTCCATGAGTACTCGGGGTATCATAGCCCCGCACTTGTTGCTGCACGGGATCGCATCGTGCTTGCAAGTGTTCAAGTGCGACTTTAGCTTTCGCAGCTCGTCCGACCACTTGCAGCCGTCTTTGTGATGGATGCAATAGACGATCGAGCTCATAATAGCCTTCTCAGCCTCCAGGTCTTGGAAAGTCTGCAACAGGAAAAATCGAAAACAATTAATTAGTATACACGATTGTTTCACTTATGTCGCACAGACACATTTTTCACGGGGAAAATCATTGCACGGGTAAATCGTTTCGAAAGTGCCTTGTGGGGCCTTGCCTTGCGTTTCGGTGTGTCTTGTGGGGCAAAACATCTTGTTTCTTCTTTAAATCTTCCTTTCGAAATTCCTGCCTATCCGCGCACACCCTCCAATTACTCATCCGCGCCGCTCGGCGTTATCTCTCTCGCGTGGGCGTCGGCTGTTGATTGGCCGTGCTAATAGCGCCTCGGGACCTTTGGCTCGCGCGTATTTGGGCATGAGCTCGACGCTAATTGCCCGCCGCGCGCTATTCCTTCCTCCCGTACGAACCTGTTCCTTTTTTCTTTTCTCCTTGCCCCCGTCTTTTCGGACGTGCCCCGATTTCACGCGCACCAGATATACAACATTGGACACGAGGAAAATTATACGCGGCGTGTGTTTTCCTCCTAGTTGCGCGCGCGAATGTATATATATGAGCTCGCGCCTTATATAGGATTCGCAGAAATGCGCGCGTTAATTAAAGGAGATATGTGAGCGGGGCCGTCTGGAGAGCCGAGGGGTCGCTCACCTCTCACGCGAGCGCGTCCACTTTTAGGCGAAAATCGACGAACAAATAATACTTGGCTGGCTCTCAAGAGCGAGCTCCGGCATCGAGATAAACGCGAGCGAGCGAGCTTCTATACGGAAATACTCGCGAAAATTATCGCGCTAACGCTGAAATATCGCTGAATTATGTGGCGCGTAATATAGCTGGCCATCCCCCTTCATTACACGCGTTTCCCCCGAGGCCCTCAATACAGACAATTATTTTTCAATCTCAATTCTGCGTGTATATATATATATATAGAAATGTCGAGGAAAACTCGCAGCTAATTGAGTGAATACCTGTCGGATGGATATCGCGCCCCCGGGCGTGTCTGCGCGCGCACGAATTCCCACGAGCTCCCGGCAATGGATTCCGACAACAAGCTCTGGTGTATTACACGGAGAGGAAAACAAAATAGCCCGCGTTGGAGGCAGAAAGAACCGCTTGTCCAACGGTCCCTCTCTCTCTGTATATATTCAAGGGGCTCTCTCGGAGGGGGAGGGAAGAAAAAGAAATAGCGACATTTCCACCGGGCGCAAAACCCGATGATCGGCGATAAAGCCAACCGACGAGAGTCGAAAATGTAAAAGAAGCCGTAAATACTTATACACAGAAGGCCGGGGGAGTGTGTATAGGGAAAAGCGAAAAGTCACTCTCTCTCTCTCTCTCTCTCTCTCTCTCTCTCTCTCTCTCTCTCTCTCTCTCTCTCTCTCTCTCTCTCTCTCTCTGCGCCGACGAGATGGAAAAACGAGGAAGAAGAAAAGTGCCGCCGCCGTCGTCGACGGTCCGGGAGGTCCTGGTGTATAATAGCTGTCTGGTGGTGGTATACGGGGAACACGGCGCGGGTCGTCGTCGCAAAGTGTAAGGAAAGGCGGAGGGAAAATATTTTTAATCTCTCTGTCTCCTGGGCACCGGACAATCGTGGCAGCTCCTCCCCGGAATAGAGACGTCCAGCGGTGGAGGCGCGACGAGTGAATTCCGCGCCGTAAATATTTCCCGGTGAAAGTAAACAGGCGTAAACAGGCTCCTTGGGCCGATATGCGGAACTTTGGATTGTTGTATCGACGTTGATACAGGTACGTGTCGAGGATAGTTTTCAGATTCTCCGGTGAATCGGTGATCCAACAGAAACGTTTGCATAATCGTTTATATTCGCGCGTGTTTGAGACACACGGACGTGTGCTCTCAACTAAAAATCCAGACGGTGAATTAGAGTAAAATCGTCAAATTGATTGATCGATTTCACACGATCGCCGATTGCTCCACAATAACCACAGGTTCGCATACGTACTCGAAAGAAAAAAGAAGCCAACATGAATACACCCCATGGCTAGATGTAGACATAAGCATTCCTCTGTTAAATGAACGTTAAAGGAGAGGATCCTCCCCAAGTACATAACACCAAGTCGATATATCGGAGCTTGCGCCTTTAATATATAGCATACATATACCCGTCAGCAATTAAACGTGGCGCGGCTATGTAACGGTGCGCTCGCGGCTCGTAAATATTTCCGCGCTGCCTCGTTACAAATCCCCGCAATGATCGGACACGGCAGACCGTCCCTCTATTATACAGCATTGGCTGTTGCGTTCCGGGAAAGTCGCGCGGCGGCAGCTAGCCGCGGATAAGTATAAGCTCAGCGGGAGAGTCTCGGTGGAGCGCCACGTGGGAGATGGACCGCCGCCGCTGCCGCCGGTCTTAATACTCTTAATACTCTTATATAGGTACCTGTCGCGCACCCCTTTGGCAGCTGCTGGTGCCGAAACGAATGAGCGAGCCGTTGATTTATGGGAGGCTTTTTGCTCCTCCCGCGGACGATTTGGTCGGTATATATAAAGGGGTTCGCTCACCGGCCGCGGCGCGCCGCGATGCGGCCGATTTACTCGTGTTCCGTCGCTAAGCGGACGAGATTCGGGGAAAATCGAAATGCATCAATGTATCACGCGAGAGGAATGTCACTGTAGTAGTGTGCAGCGCGAGGACGTGTAATATGATGCGTTCGTTTGGCCTTTTTTCACACCAGCGGATTAAAAATGTCATACTCTTTGTATATACATATACACGGGGACTATATATATATACACCTCGCGGCCCGGTATATATATATATATATAAACGCAGCAGCGGAAGCAACGAGCAAATAAGAACGAAGACGAGAAGGTGCGTGTGTGTCTGGGGCAGGTGAGGCTGAAGGTGCGCGCGCGGGGCAGGTACGATCCGGTCTGGACGCGTTGCAACTCGCGCCCGAGAGAGCCAAGGTCGTGGAACCCGCGAACTCTACAGCTATATATCTATACATATATATATACCGACCAGTTCTGCGCCACAGGGGGATAATTGCGACCCGCCTCTCCTGCAGCCCGCCGCAGCGACCATTCACTACTACTGCTGCGCAGAGCTGCTGCATCAGCGCAAAAGCGCACTGAGGCTCGCGTCATTTAACCCATTAGCGCCTGAACGGACACTTTTCGATGCCAAAGTTCAGAGACTCATTGTAAGATGCATTTGATCGGGAAAAAATCTGGAACCACAGCTTCCTATGGTTTAAAAGGTGTTCTTTCGATTGGTGGTGGTTAGAAAATCCAAAAATGAGTTTTTGTACAAAAAAATAGCAGTTTAAAAAAAAAATTCCGAAATTTGGTGATAAAATTTTTTTTGTGAAGAAATTTTTTCAGCCTTTGCATTTTTTCACATACTAAAAAGTAATGAATATCGCGTCCATGGGTCCTTAGCTAAATGTAAGTATTCTTACATAATCAAAAAAAATTTTTTATAAAGCCAAAATGGCGACCGGAAGAAAAAATCGTAGTTTCAAACTTCAGCAATTTTTTTCTCGAAAACTATGGACTCAATCGAAAAATTTTTCGATACAAAAAAGTCTTAGAATTAGTCAAAGAATACCCTCGAATTTTTTGAAAACCGTAAAACAAAATTTTTGATTTTTCATCAAATGTGAAAACTGAAATTTTCAAAAAATCGTTTGAAAAATCTGAAAAAATTTAAAAGTTTTCTTTGATTAATACTAAGACTTTTTTGTCTCAAGGAAAATTGTTGTCAAGCTCCTAGTTATCGAGGAAAAGGTTGCTGAAGTTTGACCTCAAAAAGACTTCAGAAACTTTTTCCTCGATAACTATAAGCTTGACAAAAATTTTTCTTAAGACAAAAAAGTCTTAGTATTAATCAAAGAAAACTTTTGAATTTTTTCAGATTTTTCAAACGATTTTTTGAAAATTTCAGTTTTCACATTTGATGAAAAATCAAAAATTTTCTTTTACGGTTCTCAAAAAATTCGAGGGTATTCTTTGACTAATTCTAAGACTTTTTTGTACTAAAAAATTTTTCGATTGAGTCCATGGTTTCGAGAAAAAAATTGCTGAAGTTTGAAACTACGATTTTTTCTTCCGGTCGCCATTTTGGCTTTATAAAAAATTTTTTTTGATTATGTAAGAATACTTACATTTAGCTAAAGACCCATGGACGCGATATTCATTAGTTTTTAGTATGTGAAAAAATGCAAAGGCTGAAAAAATTTCCTCACAAAAAAAATTTTACCACAAAATTTCGGAATTTTTTTTTTAAACTGCTATTTTTTTGTACAAAAACTCATTTTTGGATTTTCTAACCACCACCATTCGAAAGAACACCTTTTGAACCATAGGAAACTGTGGTTCCAGATTTTTTTCCGATCAAATGCATCTTACAATGAGTCTCTGAACTTTGGCATCGAAAAGTGTCCGTTCAGGCGCTAATGGGTTAATACACTTATGTATGGGTATGTGTGCAGTGGCCGAACGACCTCGAAAAGTTCGGCGCGTATATATATATATATATATATACCGTTGTTCGACTTTCGCCCTCTTGAATGGACGCGCGATGTATACATTCGCGGTTTTTTGCCAGACCCGCGCGTCTCATTCCGTGCGTATTTTCGGCGATTTCGCACCGGGACCCAAATATGGGTCGAGGTCGTACGCGGAATATAATTCCGCTTGGTTTGTTTTGTCATTCGGTGGTACGGACAAAAACTAAGAACCAACGTAGCGTATAGATTAGCTAATGCTGGTTGAGCAATTTAATCGACAAGTCGCGGTTGTACCATATATATATATATATATATATATATATATATATATATATATATATATATATATATATATATATATATAACACGCTTGCTAATAGAAGCACATAGGCCGGGCGGGAGGCTTTACGAGCTTCGTTAGCGCTGATTTACTTGTATTGCGCGCACGTGGCCGTTCGCCTCTTCCCCTCAATCTCGGGTATCATTATTAACGAACCAACGAAAGACGAAGCGGCGTAGCCGCTCATTAAACAACGCGTGGGCCGTTCAACTCCGCGCGCAAATACACGCACGCATCCGTGATCATTGCGCGATATGTTTCGTAAGAGACGCGCGCGCATTTCGGCCGCGGGGTCCTTTTATATATATACGAGGATGACGAATGCTCGGCAGCTATATATCATCCTTGTACAGAACAGAGCCTCGTCGAATACACGACGAAAGAAAAAAAGAAGAGACTAGCCAATCGTATATACGTATATGAGCTTCGCTGGGCCGCAATTTATTCCACGGCTCGTTTCCGCGAAACGGACACTGCGGGCGAAAACGCTCTTGATTTAAGATCATAATACGTACTTTATATACCCGGCTAAGCAGATTCCCAGTGCAGATCAAGGAGGAAAGGAAAAAAAGAACCGGGTGTGATGTACGAACACAGCTTGGTTTCGGAACGGATACATAAATATAAAGATCGCGTCGTCGTCCTCTCTAATACGCACCATTGAGCGGGCATTACGAGGCCCGCGGCTATTTTGTGCGACCCGCATATACGTCCGTTACGAAAAAAATTAATCGTCGCGTATATACCGACTGCCGAATTTGACTTCCGGTATACGCGTCAAGTGGGGAAAAAAAAAGAGAGGATACACATCTGGATTTTTGCCCTGAATTCGAGTGCGGGTACCAAATTATTCTCTGTCTCTCGATAGTTATGTTATTCGTGTGAACGAGAGATGCGCGAGCGTTGACGTCATCTCAGATATACGTGTGTATATACATAACGGACACCCAACGCTCGGGGGAGTAGAGATAAGCCGCGGAGGAGGCGCGATGTATATATATACCGCTCGCGTGCCTAATGCCATGTATCACCCGCGTTTGGAATTTCGTCGCGCGTATCATAATTGACTCTCATGTATATACCGTTGCTCCAGCTTTGAATCTAACACCGGCGGCGCACTGTACGAATGTGGCGGCTCCCGCGAGCGCGCGTCACACACCGAACGCTGTATATAATTTATGCAGTTGCCAGGAGGAAAACGCTCGCTCGCTCGCTCGCTCGCGCGGGTCTCGACACTTTTTTCTTTCACATTCCGAGGCCTATACAGCGCGTGTGTATTTCACATATGTAAAAGTCACGAGCCCCGGCCGATTTATCCAGCCGAACGATACGCGTATACACACAGATGAACGGCGCGCGTCTCCCCTGTGAACTGCGCGCGCGCGCGTACATAGCTGTTTTCATAATTAAGCAATGAACGCCGAGGATATACGCCGCCGTGCGAACTAAACATCCTCTCGAAGCTCGCTCGAGTTTTTTACCCGCATTCTACGATGCGCTAAACCCACACCTCGCCGATGATTTTTTTTTTCCGAGCCGAAAAAAAACAGACAATAAGTATACATAAGAGAGACTGTCTCGCGGATGATCCGCGCGTTTGGTTGCGCGGCGCGAGCATTAACGACTCTCGTGTCGCTTTCTTGGCGAGTATAAGAGCGCGACGCGGCGAGGGGGGAATGAAGAGCATGAGCCGCGCGCGGCGCAGGAAGCTCTCGTCGGGACAAAGAAACGCGACGTGCATACCTCGTGTTTACGAGCCGCGACCGCGAGTCTCCCCTTTCATCTTTCTCGCGCCCAAAGCTCTCTTTCTCTCTCTCTCTCTCTCTCTCTCTCTCTCTCTCTCTCTCTCTCTCTCTCTCTCTCTCTCTCTCTCTCGCACCGAGCGGTTTTAATCTTACCGCGCGCGCGCTCATGTATATACACCTATATACATGTATGCGGGAGAGAGGCCCACCCAGAGACACGAGCGCGGCTCATTTTGAAAACGAACGTCCTTGCTAAGGACGCGCGGGGCCGGTTACTCGCGCGCCCGCGCGCACCCATGCATATGTTGCTCTTGTCGCCCCGATCTCCGTATCATTCAAATTTCACCAGCTGATTCACGTAGAATATTAACCAGGGCTTATGTCGAGGCATTTGCATTTGCAATCCAACTGTCGCGAGTGTGTATATATATTGCGTCCGGGTCCTTAGTAAAGGAAAAGCTTATCTATTTATAGTTCGGCTCATCTTTACCAAGATAGATCAAACTTGTATCATATTCCTACATCTTGTAATAATTTTTTTATATCCGGAGCTGAGATACTTTCCTTTTCCAAATAATTCGATAATCCGTCACTCGCTGCTACTTTACAACTCCCGATCGCAAAGCCACGCGTACGTTTGAGGATTTTTTCGCACGAGAGCGACCGAGCCGCGGATCGGGGGGTGTGGAACCGGTAACGGATATGCGAAAATGGCATTATTAAATCGGGGGCGCATATACATATAAGCACGTCACATCCGATTCCCGCGGCAACGGACGGCTCGCGGTCGGGCCGCTCTCTGCGGTCAACGCATCGCGCTTCCCGGTCACGCGGCGGCCGCTTTCCGCCCTTCACTCCCATCAACGACAGCCGCGCGTGTGTGTATCTCGACAGGGAAACCAAACGACTGTGTGCGTGAGTGTATAATATACAAATCGAAAAGTTCGGCCGGTGTGTGGGAGTGGAATTGTCGCGAGTGATCCACATTTCTTCCCGTTAATTTTTTTCACCGTCGCGACAAGCTCGTGAGAACGTTTTATAGGCGCGGGATCGGTTAGCATTGCCGGACAAGCAACGAGACGGATGATCGGTTATTACGCGGACACGATTTTTCTCGCTATACGATGCGCGTGTTTTTCCCCGGCGCAATGTTGTTTGTATATATTCATCGGCACACGTACGACGCGGCGGCGGCGCGGCAGACCGGCAAAAAACCCGCCGAGCGACTCGGAGGATACAGAGAAGCGCGAAAACAAGAAGTAACAGACTCGAGAGCTTCCTGCGAGCATATTGCGTCCACCCTCGAGGGCACACGAGTCGCCCGAGAACGTATAATTTGAATAATCGCTCGCGGGGCTATATACACCGAGAGTGTCCGCGTTTATATACTGCACTGTAGCGTAATACGAGTCGCGAGCTGTGCAAGCTGAACAGACACTCGAGTCTCTTCTCGTCAATGACGAAACGAACTGGCGAGAGAGAGACGGGGGAATTTCACAGTGCAGGA
This sequence comes from Aphelinus atriplicis, assembly GCA_020882685.1. Lineage (NCBI taxonomy): Eukaryota > Metazoa > Arthropoda > Insecta > Hymenoptera > Aphelinidae > Aphelinus > Aphelinus atriplicis. The sequence continues at coordinate 4,666,796 of CM037073.1, forward strand.
TCTTATTAAACTCTTTCTCGCCGCGTTATACAGATGTTAACGCTCGTCATTTGAACGCTGTCAGTTTTGACGAAGCGGAAGCGATACAACGCAACCCCCTCCGAATTCCGACTGGGAAAGTTTTGAAGGAAAAGAGAAAAAAAATCACCTGTGCAACTCTCGACGGCATCGGATCGTCTCGCCCACTATTATACTCTCGGCAGCGAAATCTGTACACACTACACACACGCGGTGTATCGCGCACAAGCAGCGTGGAAAAAAATCTGTATAGGCTGTATGCGCTCGCGCGAGAGAGAAAAGTCGCGAGGGACAAAGCTCAACTGCCGCGACTGGACTGAGCGCAGTTGGGTATTAACGGGCGTTAATTGGGGCCCGGCCGACGAGCGCATCAGCTTCGCTCCTTATCGCGCATTCCAAGCTCACTCGGGGGCAGCCGTGGAAGGGGGGGGGGGGAGAGCCGTTTTGTGCGTATTCGCAACGGCGACCCCGGCACATGCGGGAATAATTAAGAGATTAAGCTGTTTCGAAATGTTTTTTGGGGAGGGAGAGGCGGCCTATGCGCGATGACTCACCCTCGGATGCCCCGCCGCGACTGTTTTTCTTCGTTGCACACGTGCGCGTATCCGAACTGCAACGAGGAATATTTGAGTGATGAATTTCATCGCGTGGTCGAGTAGTTGTGATGCAAAAATGACTAGGTCGTGTTTCTTTTGTTTTTCCCGATTCGATTCGAGCTGATACGAGGGTATGATGATATGTCTGCTGTGTGATATCGGTTCGCAAACAAAACCAAAATCGGCGGAGAAATTGAAATCGAATCAACTGACGCGCGATCCGATACACATATGGATTATAAAGAGCTCGGATCGTCAGATCGCGCGGCCGATCTGAGTCGTGCACGTAAAGACATACCTCGAAATGTGTGTGTGTGCAACGTTATCCCAATGGATTTGTGTATATAGTCGCAGGGATTTTTCGCGGGCCGCTGGGCACGGATGAAACCTTATCTCGTACACGCCGCCGCTTCTGGAGGCGTTTATCGCTCCACGAACGGATTTACGGTGGTATTGGAGACGCCGGGGAGCGACACGGCATACGTCACGGTATACAGAGATACGTTGTATCTCCGATACCCCCGTTCCTTGTTGGTTTTGGAAGATTTGTCCGGACACGTGTGCGGCGGGCCGATCCGTATCGGCTAGATACATCCTCCGTTCTTGTTTGAGGTGTGCGATTGTCGCGACGCGCGACGAACACATTAGCTGCTGCTCCGCGTTGCCGAGTTTTTGTCTCTCGACGGCGATAAAATTCGATGTACGGCAAAGTTCCACGAAGTTGGCATTGATCCGTCGATGTATATTATAACCGCCGCGACTGGTTGCGCGACGGATCAAATGTGGAATATATATATACGAGATGTATATGCAAAGCAGCGTGTGCGAGTGTCGGAGGTTCGGAGAAACAATCAATTCGAGAGACGCACGTACGCGCGTCGATTCGGTTAGTGTCCTGTATATATAATACGCGGCCAGGGGTCAATCGGATTCACGCTATGTATTAGCATATAAAACACGAGCGCATCGGCTACCGACGCTTATTATACCACATCGCCGGGAGCTGAGCCAAGGGAAACTACACGCGAGTGTATATATGTACCGGAAACTTCACTATAGTCGGAGGGCGGGCCGAAGCGTCCAATTCCCTCGCAGCCGAAATGCAACGCAACGACCAGAACTCGAGAATTCCACCGTGATTTTTTTCCGTATAATAATCCATCGGTCGCCCGGTCTCTCATAGCCGAGCGCGCGATGCAGTGCAGTTCCCCCCGTATTCAGTATGCAATAAGGAAACTGTCTGGTTCGATCTCGCGTTGGAGGAGGCGGGGGGGGGGGTGGAGACGAAAAAGAGTGATAAAGCCGCGCGGGTGGAAGACACCTCGGCAACGATCGCGAAACGGGCGTTTTTAAGACTCGCGCCCGTAAACCCGCGCGTTCCCATCCACTAGCGACGCTTTATATTACATACCCGCGCGGATTTCGTCTCGGCGTCTAATGCATATTTATTGCTGCTCACAGCCGGCCTACAAGGAAAGGGGAACAAAAACTAAAAGGCAAGAAGGGTTTCCTTTGTTCGGCGCGCGTCGTTTTTCCGCGCTTTTCTCTCAGACCCCTCTCGAGAGCGTTCCCTCGTCCGAATTGGCAATTTGCCGCTGCTTCGTGGAAAATCGCTCCAATCCCTTCCCCGGGATTTAGATTCCGCGCTCGTATATATACGCGAGGGATATTCGCCGTTATGGTGCCACACTCCGGTCGACGATTTCTCAATCAAAATCAATTTGTCTTGCCCGATATAATCCCGCGCGTATCTTCGCGCCCCTTAATTTTCGCCTCCACATTATACATATAATTGTCACTGCACGCGTGCAGCTGCGTCGGGGGAGGTGTATAATTGGGGCCCGATGGATTTGCCCCCCGAGGACGTGACGTCCTTGGTCCCGTTTGACGCGCGAAGGAAAAGCCTCGCGGCTTTAATTCCTCTCTCGTTTCGGCGTGATTAGGAGCAATCATAGGCCCCGCGACTCGGTCTACGTGTATACATATGTAAGACGAAGAAACCGGTTGTCGCGCGCCAGCCGCCTATAATAATTGTAAATACAAATACCGCAATTCGAAACAATTCTCAACAAGATTGAGTTTGGTCGAACGCATTGGGCAATCGTAGCGAATTAATCAGATATATAAAGCGGCTCGTGTGTAACGAGCCTCGTTATATACGAAAAGTACACATCCTCGCAATCTCTCGGTGCCATCGACGTACTCACGGGCGCACACTCTCTATATGGTCTCTGCGTCAAAAGCCGAGAGACAATCGCTGCCGATCGTCGCCCGGGACCACGTCTTGGAACAAAAAAAAAACAAAACGGACGACTGGCCCAATTCTAGCCGCGGCCTTGCTTCTTGCCGCTCCGCTTTTACATACGTACAAACTCGAGCCGGGACGGGGGACACCAGCCGACAATGGCTTTTGTCTTATCACACACACACGTTCGCAAGCATCTTTCCGCAGCGACGGGGTCAGCCCGCGCGCACAATGGCACAAAAGTGCACGCGCGCGCTTATTGTACACATAACATATCGCGAGTCTGATTGTTTGCTTTTCCATTTGTCGCGCGCACGCGGAACTCGTGTGATATCGCGTTGTTTTTTCTTCTCCCCTCCTCTGGCAAGAGAGAATTTGGCGTAAGATTCTCCGCGCGAGTGTGTGTATGTATGGTTACGCAAAAAGCCGACTCGCGCGTTCAAGTGTGTGGCGCGGCATCGCGAGAGAGTTGCAATGTGTATATATCTATGTATATCGGCGCGGCCGAGCGGGCGAGCGGAGAAAGGAGCAGCAGAGCCGTCGAGGTCGCCCCGAGAGCGGAGCAGGTTCCCACGCTTCCGCGGCACCGCCTCGCCTTCGAATGCCTCTCGGCGGCGTGTGGCGACCGAGACCATCTCTCGCTCGTGTATACTCGCACACACGTGCACACCCGGAGCCAGCCTCGCGTCCCAGACTATATGTGCACCACACTCGCATCTGGTTATTCGGGACGATCTAGCGCTGATCGGTATGGGCTGGCGAAAATCGACGAGTGTGAACCAACTGGTACGTTTCTCAGGCGAACGGGACTAAAGTGTTCACACTTGCTCTTGACTACATGGGATCGATCATTAAAACATGAATTGGGATATTCGTCATATACAGATTAACCGAATTGGGTTTCTTTTCGCCCGAGAAACCGTGGCGAGACACATCCACCACCCGAGGGAGGCTCCTCGTCGTCGCGGAACCGTTGATAATCCGGGGCGAGCGAGGATAGACCGAGCGTACTCGCGCGATGGTTTCCCCGGTGAACTCGCATCACGCCGTGTATCTCGGCTCGTATAATTAAAAGCCCAATCAAGCCGAACAGTGTGTGGTGGAGCGTGGGCCCATTACATTACACAAGCGGCGGCGAGCATTCCTGCAGCGCGTGCCCCGCGCGCCTGCGCATATCCTTATTCGTTTGGCGCGCGTCTAATGGCCAAGGCACGAGAGCACACGCTCGCCCCATAAAATTTACCATCTAATATCGGCTGCTGCCTCCCCCCCCCCCCCCGTGGGTTTGTGGGTGAGCATCGCTCCGGTATCCTCACCCGTGAGTACACGTAGCGGTAAACTTAACAGCGAGTTCGATATAGATGCGGCGATCGTCCTTTTGTTCGCTCGTGTTAATAGTCAATTATATATGCCCGCCGGGATAACGCGGAGACCCGCATCAGCCGCACGAGTCGTGTTGTATACGTGCGATCCCGGGCCATATTAGAATGTATCCAAATGTAGGGGCCGGCGGGCGTCATCGCTACTGCCCAACAACTCGACTCACCCGTTTTTCGATCGGTCACAACGTCAATTGATATAAGGTAACTGTACCCAATGTGCCCCCCCCTAAGGGTTTTTCACGAATTTGACTATGATAGACTTCGAATTTTAAAATTCCGTGAACTGCATCTCAAAGCTTAGCTAAATACCTATTAGAAACCATCTTCATAATCATCATTCGACTACTTTAACCTATCGAAAATCGCAATTTAAAAAAAAACGCAAAAAGGCTAAATGCACAAAACGTGTACCCAATTTGGCACAATTTTTTAATCATTAGCTATCCAATTGGCATTGAAATAAACTCTCAATTATGTTCCCAGTGATATTTATACAAAATTTTTAACATACAACTCAAAAATACGCGTCTAAATCGTCGTAATATGTCTATACAAATATTCAATGATTTCACTCAGTCTTCCCATTTAAAAACGCGTAGAGGGGCATATTGGGTTCACTTTTTTTTGATGCGAAAAACAGCAATTTGAGTAGGATAAAAAATAATCTTAGGAAAACTGATGAGACCAATCGAAAGCTGAGATGTTTTTACACAAAAAAGAGTAATGACACTTTGAGAGATAAAAATTATTGACACCTGATTTTTGAGGTTGAGTGTGAAAAGTGAAATAAGAAAATGGTGAAAAAATGAGTAAGTGAAAGTTCAAAGTGTTGTAGGAGAGTGGTTTTAAGGGCTAAATGGGCGGGGAAGATACCGAAAATTTTCTTTTAATTCCCCCAACATAACCCAAGAGCGACTGATGCTCAGAGAGCACCGGAAATACGAAATCTGACGATTGTGCCAAATTGGGTACAGTGCCAAATTGGGTACAGTTACCTTACTTGGTCGCAGGAATGCGAATATCGATTTGTTTGAAAAAAGATAAATGCTAGAGTCAGTGGATATATTCACACTTTGGGAGGTTCGTTCGCGTGAGTTGACTTGTTGACAGTGGCGACGCCTGGCTTCTCGACGCATCCCAACGTCGGCGGGAGAGGTTTTCTCACGAGCGTTGATCCGCGAGTGCCGGGCGTGTATTCGGGGTGCGGTTGAATTTCGCAAGAACAAGCCGTCGTCGCGCGTAAATATAATAACGAGACCGCACGACGGCGCGGCGGAGGAATTGCAGCGCGCGCTATAACCGTGAAGCCGTGATTAATCGTCGCGCTTGCGCGCGCATCAGCGCAATATGCCGCTCTTATACAGTTAGCCGCCGCGCAGATCATCTCGCGGTGTATTACGACCTCCGTCCCGGCCCTGTGTGTACGCGCGAGCACGTGTGTAACGAGCGAGTTGAACTGTGGGCCCGCGAGCGGGCGTCGTTACGCCGCGTACAGCTCATATCCGCGAGACGTGAGATAAGTGCGGCGCGCCAGCCCCCCGGGGGTGTTATACGTTCGCGGTGCCGATGGCCCCCGCCCGATTGTCAGCGCACCTGTGTCTGTGTATGAGCTCGCGAGAATCGCCTTTTGATGAGGCTCTAAGATGCCGCGCAGCCGTTGCGAATCGGTGTGTGTGTGTGTGTGTGTGTGTGTGTGTGTGTGTGTGTGTGTGTGTGTGTGTGTGTGTGTGTGTGTGTGTGTGTGTGTGTGTGTGTGTGTGTGTGTGTGTGTGTGTGTGTGTGTGTGTGTGTGTGTGTGTGTGTGTGTGTGTGTGTGTGTGTGTGTGTGTGTGTGTGTGTGTGTGTGTGTGTGTGTGTGTGTGTGTGTGTGTGTGTGTGTGTGTGTGTGTGTGTTGTACGCCGTCACGTCGTGCGAGTCGAGCTAATTTGAGCGCGTATTCCGGCTTCCTTTCAGTATATCCGCGTAGTATGCGCAGCTTGTTCGTGTGCTAAATTGATTCGCTCGCTCTATATCGATTCAGAATACTTCATGATTGTATATACTTATTCATTTATAGGTGAAAATTGAAATTTGACGAAAACTACTGTTTCGTCTATCGAAATAATTATTGTTAATAACGGAAAATATACAATTCACAAACAGCTGAAAGTGATACCATTCTATCGAGTGGACATCTCACTGCTCGTATCAATTACGCAATTCTCGCTAAGGTAAATATTTACTATGGTAATTAAAAAAATATTTAAAATTCACAAAACAGCCGTCAACTTCGCTTTTCTTCCCACCGCATCTCATCCAAATCGAAAAGTGCGTCTCGGGCGGTATTGGTTTTCCAGTCGTGCGCGGGGGTATCCACGCGCAGCTGCCGGTTGAAAATTCAAACCCGATACACATGCACACACACGAGCCGAGTAATTAGCGAGGACGTTAGCATCTGCTTTGCGCCAAAGAGAAACCGGATAGTATAGGCCCCCCATCGCCCCCCCCCCTCGTCTCACTCTAAATCTCCCGGCAGTTCCGCTCTTGTACGTGTATAAATATATAGCCGCGCGCACGGAGGAGCTCACGAGGAGGACACGAGGCCGCGTGTGTTGGACGACTGCTCATTACAAGCGCGCGTTTTGTACATACGAAAGGAGAACGCGTTGGTATACATAAGTATAGAGAAATGCGTTGTTGCCCGAATCCATAAAGATCACATATACATATGTATATCAAGCGACAAGGGAGGCTCCAATTATTTTCGTAACGAAAGAAAGAGAAGAGGAAGCTGTTACACGCGTCTCGAGCGCGTAATAAAAGCGGTCGCGTGCGACAACGAAGCCCTTCCGTCCTGTTTAGGCCGTGTCAAGCCGTGTCGCGCGCGGCTACGTGTGTACATATATATATATATATATGCACGCGTAAGTGCATTGCGCGCGCGCACGTGTTGGAGGAGGAATCGGGGTACAATCAGCTCGATCGGGGCAAACGTGTCTCGGGCTGATTTTATCCACACACGCGCACAAGGCTACTCGAGATATATGCATATAGTGCATTTGGCGGGGGGGTTGGGCGCGTGCATTTGCATACGCGACGACGCGTGGCCCCAGAGCAAATTTGAGATTGAACGTGATGTTTGGGGCAAAGCCCGGAAATGCCTCTTTGCAATACACTTGTGTCCGACCGTTCCAGCAGCGTATCTAGATGACTGGATGCTTTCCTCGTGTGTGTGTGTGTGTGTGTGTGTGTGTGTGTGTGTGTGTGTGTGTGTGTGTGTGTGTGTGTGTGTGTGTGTGTGTGTGTATGTTAGCTCCGCGGAGAGAGAGCATGCCAGAGTAAATACAGCGAATAGAGGCTCTCGTCGGGCCACGGTGGGAAAGGAATGAGATAATTCGAGTAAAAAATCAACCGCTCGTCCGGGAATTTTCGAATATATAGGCTCTAATGGACGATAATTATACCGCGGAGTTTTTCGCAGCAGAAGCGAGTCGTGCGGGAGCCTTTCGGTTGATTTAGACACAGGCCGCACAATATTGCCGTCCGAGATAAATCACGATCCACGTGTCTATGCACACACTCACGTTGTCGATGTTTGTCGCACACACAATACGCGATCCAGCTTAGTTCCGCTGTTTTTTTTTTCTATTCTCGTGAATTTCTCAGCCGCCGCATATAGGAGCGAGACAATTTATCGCGTGCGCAAGTGTGTTTTCCTCCCTCGTCCCATTTTGAACCTTACCTTACCCTCGAGTGTAATCCACATTTTACGAGATTCGACGAAAGTTTGTTTTTCACTCGTCCCGTGAAACGCGACGCCTCTCCGAGATATAATATATATGGAAAAACTTGGCACGGCACAAAGGATCAATCCCGACGAGTTACACGGCGCTGCAGCTGCAGTGCAGCGAGAAGCTCGACGTAAAAGGGACGTTTCAATTCGGCCTAATCGGCCCCGAGTGCGTATAGTTACGGGGACCCGCCCAACTGCTTATTATATACATATACCAATTTCACGCGAAATCCCGGACTCTGGCCGGAAAAGCCGGAGAACAGACGGTATATATATAATCCACGCGCCACAGGTATATCTTGTGCAGTAGGCGAAGGAAGGGGCCTCGGCAAGCGATACTTGCCGAGGGCTTTAAAAGCCAACCGAAATGGCCACTTAACGCGCGCCCCGTAATATGCCTCGGCGTCTGTATATGTGCGCCGGGTGTCGTTCCGAATGAGGGATGAGTGTTTTGTCGAGCTTTGTCTCTCTCTCTCTCTCTCTCTCTCTCTCTCTCTCTCTCGACTGCAGTATGTATTCCGGGTGGTCTGCTCGTCCAAAACTATACTGCTCGACGATGATGATCGTTCGAACTCGTTAACTCAGCCCCGCGATCGACTGCGTACGCGCGTCACCGTCACCCCAAAAGGTGTATTTTCCGGCGTAAATCCGAGAGTCGCTTGGGGCAGCATCTGTCAACGTCCCTCCCAAACTATACTCGCTTTCCTTTTCCCTTTCTGCCTGCCTTCGTCGCGAGGTATAAAACGCGATTCAAAATACTCCAGGCCAACATCTGCTCGCCACGCGGCTCTCCTACAAAAACAACAGCCCCGTGTGACTTTGCTTTCGCAGCCGTACTCTGCAGTCACGATTGTAATAACTTCATCGCGTCCCGAGTTTTCGTCGACTCTGCGGTATATATATATACGCACAATTAACGGGGGATACGAAATTGATTGGATTTCCCAAATCTCACCTATCCATTCGTTTGTATACGTTTATTCAAATTGTACCTAGGACGAATGACGCTACAGCACCGCGTGAAATCGTCAATTTTGTGCCCCGAACAAATCAAAACGGATTTTGGGGAGGCAAACCTCTACTCCGCGGTAAGTAGCCGTGTCAATCGGATATATTCGATCGTGGGGACGTTTCGAATAGTCGAGGGGTCGAAGAAAGAGACGAGTCTCGGGTAAGCGGATACACACGCAAAACAACGCACACATCGAAATGGAAATCGATTGATAAAATGAAATGTGTGTGAGGTAAGGCTATATAAACGACTGACGATCGATGTCTCTCGTCGGGACCATTTCTCATGGCAAACGGAAACTCACGTCTCCTCTGCAGCCGACGCGTTTCAACGATTACAAAGGATACACTGCAGCCCGCGCGCGGCTCCCGATCGATCAGAGCCGTGTGTATATACACACATCGAAGCAGCTGACGCTGGGAATCAATAAAATCGAATACGTCCAACGAAAATTCACGTGTACACAATGCCTCGGCCGCGTTAATCCCCACATATCTCGTTTTTCATCCCGCGCGTTTCTCTGCCTCTCATTTGAATAGACAACCGGTGGATCTTTCAATTGTCGGAGCGTAATTATTTATCCCGCCGCGATAATCATCTCGCCCAGGAGTTGGGGGGAGGGCGGAAGAATCTCTCATTGGTTCGACGATGATAATCGAGTTAGATCATCTCACGATTTCCCTGTTAACGCCGAGGAATTTTGTAATTACGACGTGCCGGAGATGAAATCGATCCAGCTCAGAAGTACTTATCATTTTTTTTTCATATATACGAGTATTATATACGTTGAAACGCGCGCGCGCGCGGGTGGGAAGTTAATCGAACGAGTCGTTTGGAATTTTTCATCGCGCAATCGTTACGACCCATAATGTAGACGCGCGAGCATTGAAAATCCCAATGAATCATCCTTAATCCGTTCAGAAGCACCGCGTGGAAATATAATTCGTGTGCGCGTATATAACAAAGCATCCCCATATGTCTCCTTCAAGTCGCTCGACGCATTTAACTCGAAGAGATATCACCGGGACGCGCGTCTATATATACACACACACACACACACACACACACACACACACACACACACACACACACACACACACACACATAAAAGTACAGTCACGCATATATGTGTATACATGCGCGCGGCTTCAATGGGACAAAGCTCGCATAGGCGCGGGATTCAGCTTTGATAAAGCCCGATAAATCGACTCTCTCTCTCTCCGGGCTGTTTAATCGATTTTCCTCGGCGATGTGTATACACTGGCCCATGCGAACAATGCAAAGACGCTCGGGGAGCGATTGAATAATATAAATAAATAAAGCACCCCCCGCTCGAAAATTTGTCATATGCACAGGGCCAGCACACGCATATACATACAGTAAATATAGTCTGACTAACCGCACGTTTCCCCGAGTGTATACGGTTTTGATTGGGCCAACCCGTCGCACATTCCTCGGCGGATCGGACGCGAAGAACTGGCCGCGGGGTTTTATCGCTGCATCGCAGGTATAAGGCGATCTCGCCGCGGTAAATCGGCCGGGAAGTTGCGATGGCTCTTATATACATACGAGCAGGGCAAACATATCCTATGTGGAGCGCGATAAGAAGACAGGAAATCGGTTTTTGTATAACATACTGTCGCGACACGCTTTTATTTGGCTAACTGCGGTCGCGAACTATACATCCGTTTCGAATTCGAGGGTAGAACGCGAGATGGATTATAATATACAATGAGAAAAGAAAAACTCGCATGTCTGATGCAACGCAGAGTCGTTGTAATGGCATACTGTATGCTGGGTATCGTCGCGGACGCAAAAAACAATAATTTCGAATCGCGACACCGACGCGAGTAGAATGACTTGCGGGAAACTGGGTCGAGTGTTTGATAAGAAGGCTTGAAAAATCACCTCTGGATCGCGGGCTATGATGGTCGGCTTGTCGCCACCGCCGCCGAGGACGACAGTGTCGTGGGCAACGGGGCTGGGCGGCGACGTGGGGCTGGAGCTCGGGCTGACGTTGAAGCCCTTGGTCTCCTTGGCCTGCCTCTGGGGCGACATCCTCGCTGGGAAGCTGAGGGTCTTGGTCCACTGGCTCAGGCCGCGCACCATTTTTCCAATGCAGCTCGCGGCGTTAAATTGTCTCGACGTATCCGAGCCAACTGGCGTATAAATAATACACGCCGCGACCGAGACACTGTATCGTATGTATATATGCGGGCACTGACCGAATATATAGCGCTCGTGTTGTACACTATACACGACTCGACGGCTCGGAGAGAGAGGAGAGAGAGACACGTGCGCGCTGCTCGGCCTCGCCGCCTCGACTGAATTGACGCGAGCGGCTGGCGACGACGAGAAGAGCGGAGCGAGCAGCTGGCCGCCTCATGCCTGCTGCATGCGGCAGAGGAGGAGGAGAGAGCAGGGGGTATCCCCGCGACCATTGGCCGCTCGCGCGCCGCACACGCGGAAACGATATCCTATTATGTACCTACTCGCGCGCGCGCGCGCGCAGGATGCCATACAATATGCTATAGGTGTTTGTATATAGGTGGATCGAGATCCTGCACCGGATGCGCTCCGAATTCCCAAAGGACTACATCAGGCTCGTTATGCGGAGCACGGATTAATTCGAGGATCGATATAATCACTTTTTGGCTTTATAATTTTGCGCAAATCCAATCGAAATATAATCGAGTGTGAGACTCGCGGCTGTTGGTTCGTTCAACCAACGGATCTCGTAAATGCGGACACTCGAGTGAATGATCATCACGAGTTAGATAGATATAACGTATTCGAAGAATGCGCGCCCGTCCAACGTGGCACGTTACTCTCGCGTTCGAACTCTTATACGATGCGTAACCGCATAGATCACCACTTGGATTATAATATACGGTTATATGTATACGCATGTATACACACACTATAATACCGCGGAGCGCATCTCTCGTATATGTACGGACGAGAGCTCGCGCTTCGTCATTCTCGAATATTCGTGTAATGATATGTATATGTAAAGTCGCTTATACACACGGACGTGTACGACAACGGTATAGGTATATAGGCACATAGAAGAGGGAAGATTTGTCAAGGAAGGCCGTTCGCTGATCCCTACAAAGGACGCCACTCGAAAGAAGAACGGGCAACGGGGAAAAAGAGAGATCGGGCATTAGGCGCTTTACCGAGAGATGCAGCAGCGGGAGAAAGCGTTTTTTCTTTCTTTCTTTCTTTCTTAACCCCCTCCTGCCTCGAGCGGCCGGATGAAAACACCCAATTATACTCGAGCGGCTGTTCGTTCATCGCTCGAGCTCGGATTTAATTAGCGATTCTCCCGTGTGTGCGTCCAATGCCACGCGACCGCCGTTGTCTCGAGATATAGCCGCGTCGAGCATGAAGCGTTATATATGCACTCCGATTATGGAGTGTATGTGCGATCAAGTGATACAACGAAGCGACACGACGAGAAGCTCGTAATTGCACGAGATATCTGTGTGTGTGTGTGTGTGTGTGTGTGTGTGTGTGTGTGTGTGTGTGTGTGTGTGTGTGTGTGTGTGTGTGTGTGTGTGTGTGTGTGTGTGTGTGTGTGTGTGTGTGTGTGTGTGTGTGTGTGTGTGTGTGTGTGTGTGTGTGTGTGTGTGTGTGTGTGTGTGTGTGTGTGTGTGTGTGTGTGTGTGTGTGTGTGTGTGTGTGTGTGTGTGTGTGTGTGTGTGTGTGTGTGTGTGTGTGTGTGTGTGTGTTGACAGTGCGTTGCTGGTGTAGAGAGCGATTCGAAATATTTTTAAAAATAATCGCACAGCGTATACGCAACTTTCTCGGGGGGCTCTCGCGCGCGACAGATTCTCTCTCGTTGGTTTTCGCGACTCGCGTGGCGGAACAATTTCGCCGCTCGACACCGATATGTACACAATTGCCGCTGCACAGGCGAGAGTATAAGGTAACTGTACCCAATTTGGCACTGTACCCAATTTGGCACAATCGTCAGATTTCGTATTTCCGGTGCTCTCTGAGCATCAGTCGCTCTTGGGTTATGTTGGGGGAATTAAAAGAAAATTTTCGGTATCTTCCCCGCCCATTTAGCCCTTAAAACCACTCTCCTACAACACTTTGAACTTTCACTTACTCATTTTTTCACCATTTTCTTATTTCACTTTTCACACTCAACCTCAAAAATCAGGTGTCAATAATTTTTATCTCTCAAAGTGTCATTACTCTTTTTTGTGTAAAAACATCTCAGCTTTCGATTGGTCTCATCAGTTTTCCTAAAATTATTTTTTATCCTACTCAAATTGCTGTTTTTCGCATCAAAAAAAAGTGAACCCAATATGCCCCTCTACGCGTTTTTAACCCATTAACGACCAAACGCCTCGATTTTCTGTCAACTTTTCGACGCGATTATTTGGCATGTTACCGTCTTTGAAAGGATTCAGTTTCCACTTATTCTGGCGTGAAATTTTATGCTCTTTCAGAATCCGTGGTCAAAATTATGATAAAACTCCTAGAAAAAAAGATATGGCCGATTTAAACTCAAAAAATGCGAAAATTTAAAAAAAAAAAATTTTCTCGATTTTTTTTCATAATGTTATCGCCAATCATTTGTGCTCTAATTATGGACAAAGGTGGACAAAATGCTTCAGGTTTAAGAGGAAATTTTTTTTATCGAAGTGAAATCGCTTTTTTTACAAAATGGCGGCAATAACGTGAAAATTTTATAAAAAACATTGCTTATTTTTTTTCTCGAAAACTATGGACTTAATCAAAAAATTCAAGAGAACAAAAATGTCTTATAATTAGTCTAGAAATACTCCCAAATTTTTTTAAATGTTTTTGACACGTTTTGGAAAAATTTAATTCTCCGAATTTTCAAAAAAATCTAAATTGTCTCAAAAAATTCTACAAAAATTTGTGAGCGTTCCTTGACTAATTCTAAGACACTTTTGTTCTTATAAAATTTTTGATAAAATCTAGTTTTTAGTTTTTTCTAGTTTGAGATTCATAGGAAAAAATAGAATTTTCAAAAAGCTAGAAAAAAATGAAAAAAAACAGTTGGCAAACTAGATTTTATCAAAAATTTTATAAGAACAAAAGTGTCTTAGAATTAGTCAAGGAACGCTCACAAATTTTTGTAGAATTTTTAGAGACAATCTAGATTTTTTTGAAAATTCGGAGAATTAAATTTTTCCAAAACGTGTCAAAAACATTTGAAAAAATTTGGAAGTATTCCTTGACTAATTATAAGACATTTTTGTTCATTTGAATTTTTTGATGAAGTCCATAGTTTTCGAGAAAAAAAATAAGCAATGTTTTTTATGAAATTTTCACGTTATTGCCGCCATTTTGTAAAAAAAAGCGATTTCACTTCGATAAAAAGAATTTCCTCTTAAACCTGAAGCATTTTGTCCACCTTTGTCCATAATTAGAGCACAAATGATTGGCGATAACATTATGAAAAAAAATCGAGAAAAATTTTTTTTTTTAAATTTTCGCATTTTATGAGTTTGAATCGGCCATATCTTTTTTCCTAGGAGTCTAATCATAATTTTGACCACGGATTCTGAAAGAGCATAAAATTTTACGCCAGAATAAGTGGAAACTGAATTCATATAACTGATTCTATCAGCCTTTCCAGAGTAATGTATTTCTAGTTGATTCTTCCAATCAAACTAGCTTGAACAAGTGTCTCCTACACTTAGTATCAAGATTTTCAAAAAATATTTTACCTTCATTGAATATATGTGTGATGAACCTTTTGTTAGTTATGAATTGTAGGTATGAAAGGTGATTTATGAGAAAATTTTGTGATTAATAGAATTGTTAGTATATACTTGAAGTAAATTATTATTAGTTTATTATTAGTAAATTACTAAACGTGTTTCGTCCAAGATCCACCTGATCGGACTCATCAGTAAGGTTTTCAGGTGGATCCAACCTTAGACACATTGTCAATGACCAATACTCTAGAGGAAAAAAGACAAGAAAAATCCAAAAAACAATTACTTATATAAATCTCACTATAAACCGAACTTTTCCCGACTTTCATTGGACAATAATTTGTTAACTTCACTATAACAATTAACACCATATTTTATAAATGATTTACAGCGACAAAATCGAAAATTTTAAGAAAATATCATTTAATAAACAAGAAAACTACTTTTATCCCTGTATGCACGATATGAACTTGAAACGCGTGTGTAATATTCGGAATCCAATCGAGAACTGCGTAGAGGGTGTAAAATGAAAATCTGTCAGCCAACGTGCATATACTATGGAGTTGACTCATACCATAGGCCCTCTGTGTTTCTTTCTTACGTTAGAAGAATGTACAGAAAAAAAGAGCGGGTGTCATATTACAAGTTGTCGAAAAGCTGAAACTGAATTCTTTCAAAGACGATAACATGCCAAATAATCGCGTCGAAAAGTTGACAGAAAATCGAGGCGTTTGGTCGTTAATGGGTTAAATGGGAAGACTGAGTGAAATCATTGAATATTTGTATAGACATATTACGACGATTTAGACGCGTATTTTTGAGTTGTATGTTAAAAATTTTGTATAAATATCACTGGGAACATAATTGAGAGTTTATTTCAATGCCAATTGGATCGTCCTTGTAGGCCTATATAGGCTGTAGCTAATGATTAAAAAATTGTGCCAAATTGGGTACACGTTTTGTGCATTTAGCCTTTTTGCGTTTTTTTTTAAATTGCGATTTTCGATAG
Source organism: Aphelinus atriplicis (assembly GCA_020882685.1). NCBI lineage: Eukaryota > Metazoa > Arthropoda > Insecta > Hymenoptera > Aphelinidae > Aphelinus > Aphelinus atriplicis. The sequence goes on from CM037073.1 coordinate 4,682,536, forward strand.
GTTAAAGTAGTCGAATGATGATTATGAAGATGGTTTCTAATAGGTATTGAGCTAAGCTTTGAGATGCCATTCACAGAATTTTAAAATTCGAAGTCTATCATAGTCAAATTCGCGAAAAACCCTTAGGGGGGGGCACATTGGGTACAGTTACATTATATGGATTTTGACCCGCGCGGGCCGCAACACAATCTCCCGAAACGCGATCGCGCGGCTACATCTCAATTCTCGAATTTCTCCTATATCCCCCGAGGCGGGGGGAAAAAAATCAAAGGATCGATCGATCAATCCCGCCTATATAGGCGGAAAAGTGCGTTCAGGAGTGCGCGCGCGCGGCCACTCGACTGAGCGGCGTTGAATGGCGCGAACGGAGAGGCTGCGTCGAGGAATGCGCGTGCCTCGCGCGACGAGCTACCTGCAACTTTTACACAATAATGGAAAAGTCGTGTTGTAAAACTCCAAGTCCGACTGTCTCTCTCTCTCTCTCTCTCTCTCTCTCTCTCTCTCTCTCTCTCTCTGTACCGCGAGACAGCGCCTGACTGACAGAAAGACACTCCGAAATTGTATATTGGGGAATAGTCGCGCGACCAGTTGTTATTGTTCGTTCGTATATTATATGGATACTTGAGAATGCGATGCGCATGAAGAATGAGTCGCTACGAGAGTCTTCTATTCTTATCCTCGATTACACTTGGTTAATTACACAGTACACAGTCGCGCGAGATATATGTACTGTAATGTTCAAGCTATTAATTTATTCAGATTATCACAAAATTCTCAACGTATGACTTATAGACCTTCAGTTTTAATTAAGCGGCGCCGAAAACGTATTAGTTGACATACAGCCGAAGCCTCGAGGCCATCAATTTTTTTTCCGCGCATCCCTGCAAAAGTATAGAATTACAATTGCGCGCAAAGCGCAATACGTTTCGGTCAAAACAACATAACGCGCGCAATCCACTGTACAACATACACCTGAGCGTCGATGTCGATCCCAAGACTCGCGCTTGGTCTATACCGAGAAACGAGGCTCGCTCGAGCGAAAAATAAAAAAAAACGAACTATCCGAGACGAAGGAGCGATCGATCTTTGGCGCATATGCGCGCGCGCGCGTTATAACCTATCGGCGGCGGCAGCGGCTGCTTTATGGAAATCTCGGCGCGGCGGGAAAGAGATCGACGACCGCTCGAGCGACATGATATACACACGCCGAGTAAGAGCAACATCCTCGCGCCACACGCACACACATCACCTTTGATATTTCACGTGGTCGCTATTCTACTCGCATGCGGATAACTCCTTGGCATAGGCGGGATGCAGGGGGGAAATTCGGGGCCCAGTAACTGGCGTCTGATGGAAGTTGAACAATACAGTGTCCGCCGTTATTAGATTTGTATGTATTTTCCATTTGTGCATCGAGTAATATGAAGGATGGGAGTTACTTTTCATTTTTGTTCAAATTCATTTTTTCGAAAGACGCAAAAGCTGATAGATCCAGCGTTTTCGATATGTCAATCGTTACACATGAATTTCATCCCCTCGTATTTGTAATGTTAGCTCGATTTTTCATTAGATCGATAAAAAACAAACACGATATCTCGTTGGTCGTATTTGTTATTAAGGGGAGGTTCTCATCTAGCACCTCGGAAATGACCCATTTTTCTTTATTTTTTTCTCATAGAAGGAATTGAATAATGGAATAGAACTTTTTCACACGTATTTATATATTATTTGAGTATACAAAAAAATTTTTTTTATTAAAAAATAATCATTATATGATGAATTAAACACACGTTTATGGGCACACCTCTACAAAAAGTTTCCACATGGTGGGAATCCTAGGGCCTCCAATTTTTATCTGAGATCAAAAAACGAAAGAGTTTCAGAAAATATATAACATTTGTGGGATATTATACCGATGATACCGAAAACAGGTTGAAAATTAACAAAATGGCGAACTTGTGAAATTTACGTACCGATTTCGCACTTTTTTTTGCTCTTAAAATCGATATACAGACAAAAATTGATAATAAAATTGATGGTTTCATAGGTATAAGATCCCAAAAATTCAATTGCCTGTAAAATAAAAAAAGTTTCAAGTCGATACCTTGATTAGTTTTTGAGCTAGGATTCCCACCAGTTTAAAAAAAGTCATTTCGAGATAAACGCGTTTAAAGATTCGGTTAACCATAACAATGACGTTAGTCATAGGTTCCATTATTATGCTATGACTTTTTTATAAATAATATTTCGGTCACACGCTTTTCGGGGTATACTCTACACATCATAAGGTAGCAAAATCAGCAAAAAAAAAATCGAATTTTTGAAATTGCTTGATGAGAACCTCCCCTTAAGAATTAACGTATTTTTCCTGATTGTCGACTGTTGTCGAGGACGAATCAATCCAGAGGGATCATTGCTGTATCGATCCATCCAATACATCCAAATTGGAACAGAAATTATTTGAAAACTTTTGAAATTTGAAAAGCGGGACTCGGATGGAAAATCACTGTCCCTTGGCTTAACTGCCGATTTTTTTAAGAAAATATGGCTATCTTATACAGATATCACGTTACAATGTGGGCGCGCACATATGTATTTGTGCAGGTTGTCAAAGAAAACACGACTGAGATGAAAAGTAAAACTAAATCAGACTATATACAAGTATACGCACGAACGTAACCATATCAGACCAGCAGTAACACGCACAACAAATCTAACGGATAATCCGAGATAAAATCCTAAACGGATTACGCATAGCAACTACGAGTATACCTACGGGTCGACGGTATTGTAAATCGGTTAAATTGGTTGAAACGGAAAGTGGCGATCATTTATCGCACACGTTGGGAGGAGGGGGGAGGGGGGGGGGCACGAAAGACGTGTCAATCGAGGAGTGGCATCAGCGAGTCGCGCCAACACAAAACGCGAGAGGCTGTGAGAAGGTATGCACCTCCGGATCGAGTCGCGAGTATATATACACACGACCCGGCTTACGTAAACGCAACATGCATCTCGCCTATCTCCTCTGCTTGCAGCTCCGATCCAGTCGGGGAAGGAGAGAGTCGGCAATTGCATCTTTTGTACGGGATAGCTGCAGCGAGTGAAGTATCGCTCGGATCGGGGCCACGATGAATTCGTATACCCATTGGTTTTTGGCCACGATTTGGTGAAAGCGAGTCGAACTGTGAAGCTCGAATTAAAGCCCACGTGTGTACGTAGCCGAGCGTCAATACAACGAAACAATACACAGATATATCTGATATAGTTTCGAATAATCTCGCCGGACCTCGTGGGAACGTACTTACGCGACGTTGAAATTGGAATATCCGATTCTCGCGCGTATTACACGCAACAACAAGCTCGATCGCGTCCGGAAGTTTTCCCATGCGCGATCGAGGCTGTTTCTCGATCGCCACGTCGTCGTCGGGCCTTATAAAATTCCAGAGCGTCCGATGTCGGCCCCCCGGCCGAATAACCGACACACCCAGCCTCTCGCGTGTATCTCTTGTGCGTATGCGCGAAGCGAAGGAAAAGAAAAAGAAAAGAAAAACGTAGGAGAGTGGACTGACGGGTAAAAACTCGGAGCGGTTTTCCCGGCGCGCGCGACACGCGAACAAAGCAGCGCGCCCGTCACGGCAGATATAACACTGTGGTCGGTATGAACTTGATATTATACATGAATCGTATACATACGTACAGAAGTATAGTAATACATCCAAAAAAAGTCGTTTTGGCTATATTAATGCCAATGTAAAAATCGAGCGTGCGCAATATCAAACATTATATAGTGCGGTGTCTTCTGCTTGACGCATGGAACACTACCGCGTTCCGTGATATACGCATGTGTCACACTGAATGGATGCCTATTGATAAATTAACGTTTGTTGAAATTGGGGTTGATCCGCAATCGGCTACGCGTTTACCAGTCCGCGACAACTTTGACATTTTTTTTTCTGGCCAATTCGTACTTCGATCATCAACGTATATCAAGGATGTCCATCTGTGTTTAGGCATGATTTAGATATATATCAGCGGCCAAGGGTACAAGATATCTAACCGTTGCTGTGCTCGCGTTATACATTGTTTCACGCGACTGTCGCTCAAAGAAGATAAAAATTTATTTTGAAAATCTTGACTCACTAGTCGAGTGAGCACAACCTTTGGGAAACCAATCACGATGAAACTTTGTGAGATGGTTCTAGGGTATATTAATATAGCTTACATTTCGAACCATTAAATCTAAAGTTTTGTTTTCCCGAAGCTATCCTGTCAAACATGTTGGATTTGAAGCATGAACAGTATATCTCTACATACACAAAAAGCTATAAATACAGATATACTGTAAATGTATAAAATTGAATGAATTGATAGAATATCTCCTGCAAATCAAAACGTGGCTTGAGATATAAACTGTTAGAGAACCCATGAACCTTACAAAGTTTGATCGTGATCGGTAACCCAAAGGGTGTGCCCACTCTCCCAGTCAGTCTTGATAACAAATGTATACGAGACAGAAATAATACCATTCAATATGTATATATAAGTAATAATCGAAGCGAATACGTGTGCCAACGATTATATCCTTTACTTAAACAGTGCAGAATATAGGAGGCGCGGCGCGATAATCGGAACGTTGGCCCGGAGCTCGCGGCCTTCCAACTCGACCTTCCCCCCCCCCTTCCCATAGCTCGCGTGGAAGTCGCTGGATGCGTTAAGTCGGACCCACTCCGCGGAGTGGTACAACAGCGGTAAAGTCGCTTGTTTATTAGCCGAGCCGCGGACCGCAAGAATTCGAAATCGAAAGCCCACGCGCCGGGCCGTGTCGCGCGCAAACGAAGACATTTCGTTGCTGTTGCCATGCGTGAACACACATTTACGGATTACAAGAAAGTGTTTATACGAATCTGCCGCGCGGCGTGTGTGGATTAGCCGCGGGATACTACGAGTTGGGGATTCTACGGAATCTCCGCGGGTCACATGTGTACGGCCGGGCGCCCGGTGAATATTCATCGAGCCGTGCGTTAATAACGAGCAGCTGTTGAATCCCTCGATCGAGCATCAATCTCAATCGATACGAGCATCTGGCCGCCGCCGCCGCCGCCGCCGCCGCCGCCGCCGCGGCTTATCTCGACTTTTTCTCCATTAACACACCTATATAGCAGCCTCCTCAAGCGCGGCTACCCGTATGTACGAGCGTGTGGGTCCTCTGTATCCTGTATGCCCGGACCGCCCGCACTGCTTCGAGCAGAGCCTTCCTCGATCTATCCGTGTATATCATACTTACCCGTGATTTGGCGCATCTGCGTATGATTTTTCGAATTACGATTTTGATTGTAGGCGCACCAATAGAGCATCGGATGGGGAATTATACATTTTTTAAGTTTCAGTATGAATCGAACTTTGATTGGACATCTAGTATGTCATGCCTTTAGTATTATCTTACTCGTACATTACGAAAAGCTTCATTATGATTCTCGGGATTTTTGGTATGGGGAAAAAGAAGGGAGAAAATGATACGCTCTTTTAAATCTGGAAATGATATTGTTGGGAAAGACAGAATTAAAATAAACGGATAAATACCGAATTAATTTTACTCGAGTATAGCTTAATTTCATTTTTTTCAGAAAATATCTTTGAATAAATAAGCATATCGCCTGTACTCTGTCCCTTGGTGTCGAAATAAGTAATTGAATTCATCGCAGTACGTGTGGCTCACAAAACAATTTTTTATATTAAAAAATGAATGATTTTGTAGAAATCCTCATACATGTAAATAATCCTCTCTATGTATATAATACTTATGCTGAACGTGTTTTCGCGCATCTGCGGTGCGCCCATCCCCTATCTCTTTATCTCCGAGTCCCTCTGTGGATTATGTGCATATCTTAATCCGTGTCTATTCTTTTTCGCGGCCGCGGCGGCGGCTTTTAACGGATTTTCTCGATGCTCTTAGAGGCAGCTGAAGCCTCGGACATTATCTCGGTGACGCGTTCGTAAACTCTCGAATATGCGGAGAGGAAGAGAGAGAGAGAGAGACAGAGAGAGAGAGAGAAAAAAAACGGGGACGCGCGAGTGAATGGTGACACTGGAGGAATGCGCGCCCGTTGCGATATGAACGAGCCTTACGATCGGTTAAATCAGTATACGCTTCTGTCGTTTCGTGTGATTTTTCTCTTGACTGATTGTGTTTCGACGTTTATCTCATTTTCAAATTGTAATCACGTCGTTTAAGACGATCTGAACATTCTGATTAGACATGAGAAATAGTTTAATCACACGAGTTGGAATACGACTTTTGCAATTCTCACACTTGATTCTTCCGCAGCAGAGAGTATTATTCGCCAGCTCCGAGTATACTATCTAATTCAAACACTCCGCTTTCTGGAAGTCATGAAACGAAATACTTATATCTTGTATGGTTTTCTACAAAACTGACTGGCTCAAACGGTATGTTCTAGTGCAAGCTGCCGGTATGGATTTGTCACGTTCTACGAAAGCCAACCAAAACTCTGGAAAGTCTCGTCTCACTTTCAGGATTATTATTCTTTTCTTGTTTTTTTTCTTTTTGTTATTTAGAGATGACTTACCCATGCAATGTTTAAGGGAGAACAATGGTTTACGGGACTCACCTGTAACAGAGAAGGATAGGCTTATATATATATTAAATCGACAATGTAGAGGAGTACAAGATCAATCGCACTGCATAAAGGAGGGAAAATAATCAACCGTCTCACAATCCTACTCGATGCGACAACGTTAAGCGCATATTCCGTCGAATAGTATACTTATACGACCCAAAAGGCGTTGCACCAACGCGGACAGATCTAATAATAGTCCACCCCTCAGAAGCAGTCACTCAATCAACCCGTAAGAGAGCTGCAGCCCTTCGGGTCGCCGCAACCGTATTTTGTTTACGGATTCGGTTAAATATATACTCTTGTGTCGCGAGCATTTCGATGCTTAATGGGTCTACTCGAGGACTCGATCCACTTATCGCTCCTGCGACGAATATATAATTATTCCAAGCTACGCACAGTAAAGAAATCGGAACACTCGTGAACCAACTCTCGAGTCCAGCGAACAGTATATAGCTGCATCTCGAAATACATCATTGCTCTCGAGTGCATATGGCTACATCTGTCGAGTAGAAGACCATATAGTTTTACTTCACCAGGGGATGGAACGCTCGAGAAATGAGACGGAGGAATGAAATTTGCCGTGGAGACTCTGGTGTCGTTTTGTCCATCAGCTTATGTAAAGCTTTGACAAAATTATTTTCACGTCATGGGTGAATCACCCCGTTCTTATGTTCAAAAGCGCAAAAGTTCGATAAAAAGTCCAAACACGAATATTTGTTTAATATGATACAGATTTTATGAATTTGATTTTTCTTATAATGAACATTTATTTTCCAATTCTAACACTTCAATTCTCGTTTTTATTAGTTAAGATCATTGAAGTGACAAAACCCAGAAATCTGTACACGGGAGAGCTACAAGATGAGGGTGAGCCATCTATAGTCCACGATATTTTAGGAGGTATTTTTTACCTTGCGGGACATGGAGAGTCATGTGGGTACTCAAATGGTCCATGAATTTCAATCAATTATTGATCATTCAGATTTATTTACAATCTTAAAGTTACGAAGGGTTGAAAAGTCTGATTAGCCAGGGGATAAGGAATTATCATTCTCTACAAAGTATGAATCAAAATTAGTTGATATAGGTGTATTAAGTATTTCTATTCAACATTAATCTTTAGAGACGTTTTTTCCAATAATTTTATTCTATTCAGATATGGATAACAATATTTAAAAGTGATTCAATCTAGTCTACAGTATGAAAAGTATTCATAGACCATATTTTATCAGAATTTCCAGACATAAGGTAACTGTACCCAATTTGGCACTGTACCCAATTTGGCACAATCGTCAGATTTCGTATTTCCGGTGCTCTCTGAGCATCAGTCGCTCTTGGGTTATGTTGGGGGAATTAAAAGAAAATTTTCGGTATCTTCCCCGCCCATTTAGCCCTTAAAACCACTCTCCTACAACACTTTGAACTTTCACTTACTCATTTTTTCACCATTTTCTTATTTCACTTTTCACACTCAACCTCAAAAATCAGGTGTCAATAATTTTTATCTCTCAAAGTGTCATTACTCTTTTTTGTGTAAAAACATCTCAGCTTTCGATTGGTCTCATCAGTTTTCCTAAAATTATTTTTTATCCTACTCAAATTGCTGTTTTTCGCATCAAAAAAAAGTGAACCCAATGTGCCCCTCTACGCGTTTTTAAACGGGAAGACTGAGTGAAATCATTGAAAATTTGTATAGACATATTACGATGATTTAGACGCGTATTTTTGAGTTGTATGTTAAAAATTTTGTATAAATATCACTGGGAACATAATTGAGAGTTTATTTCAATGCCAATTGGATCGTCCCTGTAGGCCTATATAGGCTGTAGCTAATGATTAAAAAGTTGTGCCAAATTGAGTACACGTTTTGTGCATTTAGCCTTTTTGCGTTTTTTTTTTAAATTGCGATTTTCGATAGGTTAAAGTAGTCGAATGATGATTATGAAAATGGTTTCTAATAGGTATTGAGCTAAGCTTTGAGATGCCGTTCACAGAATTTTAAAATTCGAAGTCTATCATAGTCAAATTCGCGAAAAACCCTTGGGGGGGGGGCACATTGGGTACAGTTACCTGAGTTCATCAATTGATTTTATCAATCAATCATGTGACATTAAACGAGTCTCTTCCAAGGTTCTTTGAGTTTGCAAGTGTTCTTTGAAGATCGTGAATCAATTGATGTAGCTAGTGAAGTTTTATAAAAAAAAATATAAGAGCTCATGACAGGAGAAATTAAATTTTTTTAACAGAATCGATGAATTATTTGAATATACATTTGACACTTGAACTATATTATTGAGTTTTGATCATTTTAGTTTACATACAAGTGATTCTATCAGCATTTCTTGTTGATTCTTATTATGAAACTAATTTGTACAAGTGTCTCACTACATTTAGAATCTATATGAAATCAAGTTTTCAAATACTCTTTCCTTCCAACTCCCAATGAAATGTTCATTTCTTCGATTTCTTTAAGTTTCATTTCCATGATCTGAAAGAATTGAATAATTTATAGGATGAAAACTTTTAAATACATCGGTATTAGATTGCTTGTAAATAAGTTAAAAAATAACCTCAGCTAGTTTAGGTTATTTTGACCAATAAAGACAGAACTTAGAAATAAATTAGCTCCATTAGCCTTTAAATGTGGTCCCAGAAGCTTGGAACCAATTTTGTCTCCAGTTATCCAAATTATAACTAGAACCATTGTGATATTTATGCGTAGGCAAGACTAATAAGACGTTATTAGTCTTAACGACCAGGTACTCTAAGAGAATTGAGCTCGCATCTGACCCAACAGAGTCGATAAGATAACGAATAATTCAGCACTATAAAAAGCGAAGGCGAATGAGGAACCTGTCAAGTTGAAATATCATTTGAATTAACAATGGCGTTTAAAGCAATTGTACTGTTCTCCGTGGCGATTGTAGTGATGAGCTGTGCTTCAGTCGCCGAAGCTATGACCTTGATCAGTGGCTCTCGTCAGAAGGGTGACAAGCTGGTGATTCAAGAATTCGTTCTTCGAGAAAATGTTGATTCAAGTAAGTCGTACACCGTTATGAGAGAATGGTACGTACGAGGGATGACCAGATACGAAGTACTGGATGAGACTCCCGCCGGACAAATACCCGCTCAAATCACCGTTCTCAGCCGAGCCAATGAAGATTTCTTGAAAATAAAGTTCACGAGCTATAGGGGCGATGGCATCTATTACGATATTAAAGTCTACTCTCTTCAATGAAGACGCGAAGTATGCAGCGACTGTAATGATACTCTTTTGAGTCTTTTGATTCAATCAATATAAAACATTTTTAACAAAACATGTTGTCGATTTTTCAGATCCTCCATCTATCCAAAGTATATGATTGTAAAATTAAACGCTAAATAGAATTACGAAATTATTTAATCACTGTTGCATGTGAATTGATTAGAATAATATGTCCAACTGCATGAATATTGTCAATCCTCTTTGAATCTGAAAAAGTCGCTGCCAACTGCATTAACAGTATATGCTTTCTCAAAGAGGCTCTGTGTCAAAAAGAATATGTTCTATGAGAGATGTATTTCGCCATCTGCAGATGGAGCTCAAACTAATTGGCCGTAGCTTCTAAGCAATGGTTGATAGGAACATAAACAACGGATATCAGAGATATCAAAGACTGTTGCATTGGACAATACAAAGATTATGTGTCCTCGATAAAATACTGGAAATGAATATTGACTGACGGTTACTGGGAAAGTAAACAACTGTTACTATGTAGAAATGAAGATTCTCTTTCGTTTTCCATCAAAAAATAGATCTAGAACTGATTTTCCAAACTACCCAGCAATGGTTGCCAGAGAAATCAACTTAAATGAACTTTAATTCGATATTCATTTCCGTAGCAACGATTGCTAGATAGAAATGAAGTTTCCATATGTCCTTTATCATCAACAAATGAACCTCGAACTAATTTCCTTTTTCCGTAGCAACGGTTATCACGCGCCATAAAACAGCGTATCTACGTACACATACAGTACAGACATTTTTCGGATTCCACGTTTAGATTACGAAAATCGAGGTCCCAAAGTCTAATCCGATTTTTGCCTCGTCACAAATCTTTCTCTTTGAGAAATCAAAATTATAGACGTTTCTGGAATTATAAAATCAATTTTTGAAGCTGAATCGATAGATTATTCGAATATTTATTTGACACTTGAACTATATCATTGACTTTTGATCATTTTAGTTCACACATACGTGATTTTATCATCATTTTCTATAAGATTTTCTATAAGCTGATTCTTATAATTGAACTAATATTTATTTGCACAAGTATCTCTATACTAAGAATCTGGATGAAGTCAAGTTTTCCGAAAAACTTCTCTCCCAACTCAGAGTAAGTGTGGATACGAATAATTACTATACGCATATATATGAATATATGTATATGGACAATCTGGTTCAAATGCTTGTTTGATTTTCTGTTGATTTCTCTTATCTCATTGAATAGTATTTTCATTATAAAATTTTAAATTGAAAAGAAACCTTAGTTATATTAGGTTATTTTGACCAATAAAGTGAACTTTTGAGGCAGGATATGAATTATTAGTTTCATTGCCCTCAAATATGGCGTTGTACATATCACCTGTTTGGCTGCTTAAAAACCACCTCACAAAGTTAATAGATTATCGCAGAAACCTTTGCTCGAAGAAAGCAAAATTTAATAAAATATCAACTTGGCAGAGGTTTGCATTGTACGTATGGAGCTCGCATCTGACCCAACAGAGTCGATAAGATAACGAATAATTTAGCACTATAAGAAGCGAACGCGAATGAGGAATCTGTCAAGTTGAAATATCATTTGAATTGACTATGGCGTTGAAAGTAAGTGTGCTTTTCTCCGTGGCTATTGTAGGGATGAGCTGCAGTGGTTCAGTCGTCGAAGCTATGAACTTGATCAGTGGCGCCCGCCTGAAAGATGACAAGGTGATGATTCAAGACGTCGTTCGTCGAGATACTCTTGATGCAAGTAAGCCATACACCATTATCAAAGATTGGTACGTACGAGGGATGACCAGATACGAAGTACTGGATGAGACTCCCGCCGGCCAAATACCCGCCACCGTCACCGTTCTCAGCCGTACCCATGAAGATTTCTTGAAAATAAAGTTCATGAGCTATGAGGGCAGTGGCATCTACTACAAAGTCAAGGTCTACTCACGTTTATGAAGACGCGAAGTATGCAACGACTGTGATGATAATCTTTTGATTCTTTTGATCTAATGAATATAAAACATTTTTAACAAAACATGTTGTAGATTTTTCAGATCCTCCATCCATCAAAAGTATATGAAATTTTTCAAAAACACGTTAGCAACGGTTGCTAGGGAAATAAACAACAGATTCAACTGAAAACTGAACTAGGTTTCAATCTTGCTACGAATAACCTGTGAGCAAAATTCAAGGCAGATCAGACGATTTTTCCCAGAGTTATCGCATCCCAAAAAACTGAAATTTTCGGGATTCCACGTTTTTCGACCCGTATCTTACGAAAATGAGGGTCCCAAAGTCTGGTCCGAGAGATCGATTTTCGTCCCGTCACGAGGCTTTCTGACAAAGCAAATATTGGGACGATATTTGGATCCGACGAACGCAATTGACGAACAGAAACACGTGTATGCAGTATCACGTGTTTTCATCCAACCCGATTTCACGGATTTCGGTCGTCAATCTATCGTCGACGGGCTTTTGTTTTTCCGGAGACAAAACTTTATATTGGATATCGACTTTGTACCCTAAGATCCCATTGATTCTGTCTCATGTTCTCGAACGCTTGGCGTTTCGTGACGTCTCGTGACCGTCACTCCACGGCATGCCCCTGCGCGTGGAGATTCGCTGCGAGTCAGCATGACGGTCACGAAACGCGTTTGAGACCATGGGACAAAATCAACGGGATCTTATAGAGTACCAACCTGTAATACGTGTGTCAGATTGTTATTAAGATTTGTAATTTTAAGTTTAACCATATGGATTTGAGTAACTTTGAAAAGGCTGATAGAATCAGTTAGATAAGCCTATAAAAATAGTTTTTGAATTATCTCTGCTTTTTCAGCTGCTCCACGCGCGAGCCAACATATTCGTTCGTTTTAATAACTCCTACATTCAATCTAATTAGGAAAAGCATTTACAACGTTTGGAAATTCTCACAAAGGCATCACTCGCTGGTGGAAAAAGTGAATTCAACGTTCGAGCCGAGATGAAACTTTTGGATAAGCGCATATAGATATGCGTAACGGGCGTAGGCGTCGATATTTCAGACGTAGGTTGGAAAGCTGAATCCGCGCGAGCGTTCACTTTCATATATAACCCGCATCTCCGCGAGTAATACGATTCAGTTATGAATCGATGCATATCCCGAGCAACGTGCAGACGCGCGCACGTTAAACGAATATTATATGCCCATAAGTGAGAGTCGAGTGAAACTACTCATTATATACACTGGATGCTTTTCTTCCTTCGTGGATTAATTATGCTGTACACCGATAGTAAATGGAATAATGATGTTTGGCTCCCGTATACAACCGATACAAGTGTAAGGCCAGCTGATTGCCTGCAGCTATTCAGAAGCCAATTGTCAACATCATACGCACACACATACTCCCACCGAATAATATGTAAAAATCCATGAATCCGTCTTTGTATCATTCGAATGTTCAAATAATTCATCGACCTATCGATTCTGCTGGACAACGCGGGCGTATAAATACATTCAGCAGAACGGGCAGGTGGAGCCAGTACCTTTGATTCTTACAAATAGATCCGAGGCTCGGATGCTCCGAATATCATGCCCGAGTACAGCTATACAGACGCGCGCGCGCGCGCGGAGAAAAGAAGCTGCCGTATTGTAAAGGGATGCAGATCGTCCCATTCAGCTCCGCCGCACATGGCCGTACATATACAGAGCCTCTGGCGCGCGCGCAGCCTCCGCATATAGGCGTGAAAAATCGTAACGCGCCTCTGTGTCCGGATTGATTTTAAATTTCACGCCGGGCGACTGCGCGCCCCGGGTCCCAATGGGCGGGTCCAAACTTTCGGGTTTTGATTTCCTTTTGACAATAATATTCCCCGGACGATCGACGCGCTGATTAATGGCGGGCCCCGCGCGCGCGCGTATATACACGGGTGATTGATTTGGTTGGCTCATATAGCGAACGGCCAGATGGCGTGGAAAATTGTCCATTCGTGTCGGATGAAAATCGTATACTTACAATTGCTGTGTATGATAAATGCAATGTGTGCAGTGCTTGCGCAGCTATATACATCGCTTTGGCAAGCGTGAGCTCGAAAATACGTGTCGGGCTAATACGTGTGATAATAGGGTAAACATACTCGTGCGCCGGAGTATTTTCTCGTTTGTGTCCCCTGCGCAGCCATATATAATCCATAAGCCGGGCCGCGCGACGATCCGAATTATAACACGCTATTGTATATAAGCGTACCAACAGGTCGGCAAGTCATACACGGGGGTTTCGAAAATCGTTTCTGTCGTATAACGCGCGCACCGGCGAGATCTTCTAAGCATACACGCACGTATGTATGTGTATGTGTATTAGCCGGAGCGATTCTGGTCTAGTAGTCAACGGGAGCGCCTTAAACTTAATGTGAAGTGACGACATATTGGATTTGATTTTTAAATTGGATGAAAGAGAGTCGCAGTAGCCCGATTGGCCGGCGCTCATTTTCCCGAAGACTCGATTGATTCGAGCTCGCGGTGTATACCTGTATTCGTGTGTGATTGTCTCGCGCATAAGAAGAGGTCGCACGCGATGTTGATGCACCTGGCGCGGAGCACGAAAAATTACCCGAGTTAAGCAGTGCTCGCCTCTCGTTGCGCGCGCGCACTGGGTCAATGCCGCGATCTCCCCTCGTTTAATCGTATGTATATACTGTATTTAATCCTTACAGTGAAAGTTTAAGCGGACGGCTTTACTTTAAATTCGCTGGAGTGTCGTTCTAGAGACACGGAAATTGAGCGTATTACGAAAATTCAGAGATTATGTTCCATCAGTGTAGCATGGAATATAGAAAAAATGCGAATAGATACGAGCGACTCGTTGATGATTCATTTTAATTCCATCGCAACTATTATTCATATCTATATGATGACAAATCGTAATGAATCCTTTTCATCCGAATCTTGGTCATCTATACTATATCAAATCTCATGGAACTCAAGTCTTGATATTCGCTCGTATCACGTGAAAAATGTCACTGTATACACAGCGAATCCGAATTCTCAATTGTTCTGCAGTTCTGAAAGTATATTCGTTTGAATCGAAAAATCGTTCTTGCCGAGTACAATTCCAGTGGAAAAATCATCCGCGCCATCTGGTGATTTTTCACTTTCGCATACACGGCGAATTTTCACCGCGAGATTTGAAGACGGTGTATGTACGGTCGCACGCGCGTTCTCGATCCCATTAAAACTGGATTACGTGACGAGCTCGAAATTGGCGATATTATATCGGGTAATACTTACGTGCCTCGCGCGCCGCGCTCCCGAGCCGCTGTTATTTCGCCCGGGCCATTTGGATATACATATATACACGCGAGTCGTTTATTAAAGAAGCTGAGTTTTGAAACTCCGCGATATTCGTTATTGAGACGTTGAATTCGAAGTCGCTCATATGCTTTAATCGCACTTGGCGATTACCGCGGCCTCGTTCACAATCGATTTCCCCCATGTAGAGTCGCGATCGCGCAGGAAATTGGTACGTGTGTGTGCGCGACATTCGAGCTACGTGTCCAATCAATAACAATTATAAAATTTCGATTACAATTTTATACTGGGCTGTGAACTGGTATTATCGAATTTTCTATCAACTACCGAATTTATCGCGTGACTAATATGAAAATTTATCTTCTCCCCATCCGTATTCTAGAAGCGTCGATTTACCTTGTGCATAGTGAAATTCATCGACTATGATCTAAGAAATCTTTTGTAATTGTTTTTTCTTCTACCTTCTACCAGCACCATCATGAATAAATAATACTTACCTATTATACATCGATCATTCAATAAATTCACATACATTTTAATGAGCAAACGTTTACAAAGTATTTCGGGCCTGCCTCGACTACTCTGTGTAGTTGGGGGCAATATCAAACAAGTTATGTAGTTGGAGCATTGTCAATCTGTACCCTGGCGTGATTTACAGCCAAACGATACGTGAATAATCCGACGGGGTCCGTAACGGGCGCAGCTTGCGTTGCACTCGAGAAAAGCCATCTGCGCGCGGAAGGTGGACCGATCGTTCGGACAGGTCGAAAGAAGCCGCGAGTGTTGAATGGAAAGTAGCGAGAGCACACACACGCACGCGAGCGATCGGGATATTTCGGATTCACCCCCATATAGCTCGGCCGCGGCGCACCTGGTGCACACTTGCGGTCCAGCCCGTCAAAGACGCGCGCCAGTGAGTAGGGGCGAACGTGGAATGCAGCCTGAGTCGCGGCGCGGTGGGCCAGCAGCAGCAGCAGCAGCACCTGGCGCTTGGCGTAGAAACGGAGACGGCGGCGGGCCAGCTGCTCGCGGTACGTGTATAGTAGGACCCAACAGCTGCGCGCTCGACTCGCCCCGAGCGTATCCCCCGTGCCGCGCTTATTAACACAATATGGACGCGCGTACGTATCCGCGGCTCTTTCCTTCTTCGATCCTTATACTCGTGAAAAACACGAGCCGCGCGGGGGTGGACGTGGCGATAAATCCACATGTGTGTGTGTGTGTGTATCCTGCAGGCGCGTGCCCTCCTAAAACGGCTCGCGCGCGCGCCAGAGGAGGAGGAGCTATACCAAGTGCAACTCGAGATATTAGGCTCGGCCGGAAGAGCAGCCGGCCCAACGCCGCGGCCTCTTTTCACCAGTACAATTAAATATCTTCTTTTTTTTCCCTTCTCTCTCCCTCGACTCTTTAGACTCTTTCAGCGAGGCGACCGCGTTCGTTCGGTGCAGCAAACGAGTTTACGCGCGTGTGCTCATATACTTATACGCGGAGAGAAATCACTTTTAGTCGCGCCGAGGACGGAACTAAACAGAAAGGACGAAACTTTCAACATTTTCGGGGGGAAATAATTAGTTTCGTTTTTGGACTATTGTCCCTGCGTTACCAAAAAAAAATAATACAATTTACAATATATCTCTAATGTACATGTGCGTTCACACTACGAGTCGGGCAAAACTTGACGGATTTATTGTGAATTTGAACGCTCGTTCGACGGTAGGCGGGCAAATCCGGCTTTTTTGGTCACGTTTCGCGGGTGTTGTGTATACACAGCTCCGAGAAAGGCCAAAAGCACACTCGACGCTTGACAAAAACACCTACTTTTATATGATCCCAACTGATTTCAACATTTCTGTGTGTATAGGTTGATTCAAGTATCGCACTATATTCATCAACGGAGCTATTGTTCTGGGATAGACGAACAAGCAGAATGATGTTACCGGTACGATAATGCGATGGATCGTGTCAAATCACTCGCTGACAAGACTCAGCCTTTCTTTACAATCAAGTAATGACGATCCAATGAGATAATCACTGTATATAGTCTTAGCAGTAGGGGAGGGGATACAGAAAAGTCCCCGAAACGTTTTTAATAAAGCATATACTTTTTTCCAACTTGGTGAGTGATAGTTTATTCATTCGTCCACACCATGTGAAAAATTATGAAAAACGTAATTCGCACTTTGTATAAAACAAATTGAAGAAATTCTAATAAATAGCATATCACTGAATCTACTTATATTCTCACCAATGTCAAAAAATCTGTAGATAAAAAGTAATCGTCAAATCATTGAAATCAATATAAATGTTGTGATGTTTTTAGATGACACGAAATTATAGCTAGAAGAATGCAATAGTTTGGACAGGTTTGACGAGCGAGCTTAGGGTTCGTTACATCGAATAAATTGAATTGCTGCATCTACATGTATTTCCACTGAATCTCCGGAAAATCAAATGAATTGAATTACATTCGATTACGAAACGAAGCGGAACCATTGAAATCTGTGCACTTTGGTCCTCCACTCGTGTATACAATAGATCCCGAGTACAGGGACATTTTTCGAGAAATCTTTCGCAGCGCGTTTGCCCAACGAGTATAATAATAATACAAAAAGTTCGAGTGGACTTGGGCATCTGGCTGGGGGTACACGCCACCCTTTAAAACGTTAAATTATGCGTGGGCACGCGCGCAAAAACGCAGATGCGGCTATTTGGCGAGTAGTGTGTATAAGGGCGCATCTGCAGCGGCCGACGCGGGGGGCTCGTGTTTTCCCCCGGCTGCACTTTTCTTGCGCGCGACTCGGTGAAGCGCGCACGTGTCGCGCAGACCACTCGATTCGCTGCGTAAGCGCTACTACTCGCTACTCCGAGAGGAATGCCACTCGCGCCTGTGTTCTCACGCGCAGCTGTCGATATGGATGCGGCCCGGTGAGAAGTTGCGCGATATATATCGCGAGTTGCACAGAAAGAGAGACCAGTTTTTCACGGCCGACGTCGCTTGATTAGCTACGCCAGCGATCGGTATATCGCAACCCATTGCATTTATTCTTCCAGCTGTATATATAACGCGAGATCGCTACGAGACACGCGTTGGTACGGCGTGTAGCCAGGGCCGGGCGCCGAGTCGAAGAAAAAAAAATTGAATTTTGGATTTTGAAGGGAAAATAAACTGGACGAGTTAGTGGTAACATTTCCTTCAGGATCGAAAATCTTGATCCTAAAGTGTGATTTGTTGAGCTGCCTAGAAGACATCTTAGCTAGTTATCCGGATTTTCCCTTTCGAATCAACTTTAATTCCATTTTTGTACGAATGGCCGGACACGAGTTTGGCAATGCTGCGGAGCTAAGTCATCAATTGCGGGCCGTTCAGCGTCAACTCGGCGGGTCATCCATTTTTTTTCCAGAGAATTTGTTCATAATGGTCCTCATTTAATTTTTCCACATTTTTCATGACTACACAATGTGAGAAATTTCACGTAACATTTGATTCTTGAGAATTCAAGTTTTTTGTTCATTTTTCCATCGACTGTATGGCCTCAACTTTCAACTACATGTAACACACAGTGATGATTCAAGCTAACAAACTGTGTAGCTGCGATGTTGTATTCGCGCTGTCTCTATTTGGGATTCATACATCATTTTACGTGTATGAAAATGAAGCGCAGAGTAGTTTCGATCAAGTTAATCTCAAAACCAACCACAACTGCGAGCATCTCAAACTTATTACAGCGTGCTATTTGTGCTTGTAGAGAAAGCCTTTCTAACTGGATTTTGAGGTGAGATTAAATTTTTCTAGAGCTGTGCTTATGGGCCCATCTCTGGGTAGTGACCGATTTACTTTTGACCTCAGCAATCAAATCAATTTTCCTCGGTTAAAAACTATCCTGGCGCGCGCCGGTTACAATCAATTTTCGGAATAAATCCGTCCAGAAAGTTGCTAAAACCATAAGAGAATATGAAATTTCAAAAATCGAAAGCTTCCCACGCCAATAATCACGCGATAAACCTTCAAAAATCCAAGAACACTAATCGGGCACTATTATCAGCCAATTCAGTGTCGGGGAAAAAACGTTTGCCTGCCTAGTCGACGCGAAACAGCCCATATTACACCGGCCGAGCTATTGGAATCGCGGCGCGAAGAACGCAACAACGGTATATACACAGCTCGAGCGAGCGAGCGAGCGATCTTTCATCAAGAGAGAGGTGCATTCGCGCGAGCTTGGCGGCTAATCGCGATACGCCCGACGCGCGCGCATTTCTCAGACGAATCATCCAATTCTTTTGAGCCGCGCACACACGGAGTCGCGGTCTCGCAGTGCTCCGGATCCGCGCGCGGCCTAGCGCTAACCGTAATTTGCCGCGCGGCCGCGATAACATCCGTTATTGTGAGCCGAGCGCGCGGCCCCGAACGCGCGGCTGCAGCGGGAAGGAAAAAAATCCTGGGCATATGCCGAGAGCTAATCTCGGTGACCTTGCATCACATTGCGACGCGTCGCACTTGGATGCGGCCGCATATATATATATATATATGTAGAAAGAAACCGCTCCGACTGTGTATGAGGGAACGGCGCTTTCTTACAGTTTGTGCAACGTTTATTTTTGCGAAAAGTGTGATGATAAATGTTTTGAAAACGCTTGTGTCACGTCGACAGAAAAACGCTCCTGCACGGGTAATTAAACGTACTGGGAACGTTTTGAAATCGTGTTCAAAACGTACTTTTTGTAAATGCTTTTCAAACGTTATGACAATGTTTATTTTTATATTTACGTTGATATTTTCATGAGACATAATACCTTTTTTGGCAGAACGATACATTTCTGTAACGTGTTTAGAGAACGTCTTGAAACATTCTCAGACACGTTTATTCAGCAAAAGTTTCTTCTACGTTTTATTCCCCGCATTTGAGAAATTTCCCGTCCCCGTTGTGCGAATATTTCGCGTGCAACGTTTAAACGTTGACGCGTTTCAGTGAAAAACGTTTTCGAAATATTTTCAGAACGTTACGCATTCCGTACACGTGTATATCCCCGAGTTAACGAATTTCCTCACAAGAGCCGACAATGTTTGTTTGTCGGATCGCCGGGGGAACTCATATTCATGCGGATATCCACGCTGTCCGAATTCAAACGCGACCACCGGTGCGTGAGTACACGCGAGCTCAGCTTATTCCGGTATTATATATGAATACACGTATATACAAAATAACATCGGGCGCAGCATTCACTGCATTTTGCTTCACGAGAGTCTTGGTCCCGCGAAATTCCTCCCTTATTTCGCCAACAATTGGCCGACGATGCGAATTTCTCCGAACACTGCTGCAAGCATAAACCCGGCCGAAAATTTGGGTATCAATTTTTGGTATCTCTATTTCTAACGGCGCAACCCGGCATAACGGAGTGAAAGAAAGGGCTCTCTCTCCCCCCTCTCTCTCTCTCTCCGCTCGAGAATATTTTGAAGAAAATAAAGAGGCAGTGTAAGGACGTGTATTTAGCCGGATCAAGATCTCGGGTAACGCGTATATGTTTTGCAACGTTGAGAAGTATGCCATTGTGGAAAACAGTTGGTATGGAAGAAAAAATGCCCGCAACAAAGACAGCGCATAGCCGCCGGGTACCCCATAATATACCCTTTGTCGGGCGGAGTAATCTGTTTACGGTTAAATCTCCCCGCGCGTCTCGAGCCCTTTGCAGCCTCGCAGCGTCGTAGTAGTCGAGGAGGACAGAGACGTTACGGCGGGGTTACGGTGGCATTCGTCCGTGGAAACTGTCGGGACTGCAGATGCGAAACGTGTCGGGGCAAGCGAGCCCCGTCCTAATAGGGTTCAATCACCCGGACGAAATTTTAATCCGCGCGTATGGGCCGCGCGACGAAAAAGCTAACGGTTCACGCGCGCGCACCCGCACGCATAAAGGAAGAAAGGACTCGCGAGGGGGGATGGGGGAAATAATAAATAGCAGCGAGAAGTGTGGAGGAGCTTGGACGAGTGCAGCGCAGTATGTGTGTGTATGCACGGAAAGCGGATGCCCTCATGGACTGAATCAAACGGCTCGATGAGCACCAACACAGCAGCTCGTGGAGAAACGAGCTGAGCGTGCAGAATATGAGGGCGGACGCGTCCTCTTTTTCCCCGTCCCTCCATGTAACCTGCCCTCCCGCGTATAGTATATATGTGTATATTACTCACGAAACGCGAGTTTGAAATGAATTTTTTGTGCCGCGCGGTGGAAATTCATCCGTCAGCTTGAAAAGCCACGGGAGCGTGAGGGGGGCCCCGTTTCGGACCAATTGCTTGATACACGGAGGCTTTTCCCTCATTCAAAGATGGTTACACGTTGTCTAGGAGCCAGGGGGTAATACGACCTCGTTACACTCTATCAGATGCGAATTCTTGATTATACAGTGAGAGAAATTTTGTTTGGGAATCCTATACTATATACTGTATATAGGAAAGAGAAATATAGTAAATCGTACTATATTTATATATCTGAAATTCACTATCCTTTGATAGTAAACATCAGTGTAAGATATCACTATAAAAATATAGTGTCTGTAATTACATTTTCGTAAGGTTTCACTAGTTATTTTACTAATGTATGGTAAATAATTATATATAGGTATATATATAACTATAGTTACTGGCATCATAAATCCACTAACTTTTATATAGTGGGATTCGCTACAACCATATGGTTGTCGCCTTTTCCCTTCATATAATATAGTAAAAATATAGTAAGGTTTACCAGATTGATTTCTCAGTGTACGTAACACGAATGTTTTAATTGCGGATAATTATGCGTTGATGGTTTATGTACACAATATTCTTAGACCAAGCAGAGAACAAATATTTGTTGTAAAGTGCAAAATTATTAGATGACAAAATATCATTGAATATTGTAATATGAGTTTATGTTGATATATCCAACATAGTCCATTGAAAGAGTCATAATACCACAGTAACCCTTAGGTACACCAATCGTACGTGGAAATTTCATGATTTTTATTTGTTTATTACACAAATAACGAGCTCCGATCCTCTCCGAGGTGGCAGGATTGAAGCTATCGCGTCGCCCGCATCTAAATCACCTCTCGGTGTGTGTGGGTGTATTAGTTTATACATACCCTAGGGGGCAAGAGGTTGTGGCGTCCGGTGGCCGCCCCGTTCGCTTCCTCCTCGAGCTCGTCCAGCTTTGAGTCGCGTCTGGTTTCTCTACTCCTCGCCGGCACTTCGGCGTCGAGGCTCTTCCTGCCCATGAAGCATCCCCCGCACGCCAGCATGTCTCACCTGCTGCTGCTGACTGGCGCGCAATTCCTATATATATAGGCCTCGCGGCTCCGATGCAATATTCATTCGGTCCGAGTTTCATTCGCCAATTTATACACGCGTACAAACGTGTGTATGGAGGAGGAAGGGCTGTTGGGAGTAACGCTTGAGAGAACTCCTACGATGGCTATACGGGCAGTTTTTGCCCGGCACAGTCTTCTAATCGTGCTTTTGTGTAGAGAGACCAGAAGCCCCGCGGTATCACGTGTGTATTATTCGCGATATGAAACTGGAAAGAGTCGTGATTATGACAGTTTACTAATCGCTTGGCTCCAACTGTATTTATAAGATAAAAGTACAATTATCGCGTAGTAACATTTTATAATACCGTTTACTTTCTGTTTATATGATAATTACTGTGATTTGGGTTTACTACTATCACCTAGTTGTGCCACATTATACTAAAATAACCATCGCGATATTTTTGTCTCGGTTGTAGTTTTCGCTGCGCGATTATATACATACGCAAGCCCTACTGATTTTGTTTCGCGACGTTGCAATGCAACATGGTCAACATGAAATATACACGGAGCCAACACGTCACACTTTTACGTTTTTTTCAAATCTTTGAATTTTTACGTGGATTGATTGGGGGAGGCAATTAGCCAGCGTTAGGCCGTTCGCATACACACATGTATATGCGCAACGGAAGCAATCATCAGACGCATAACGGAAATTCAACTTGCCCGTAGATTGCTTCGAATTAAAAAGTTCTTGACAACGTAGGATTATCTTACGGTCTCTTTTTTTTCTTTTTTTTCCTCTCTTCTTGCCTCCCGTCGATTTCGATCGAGTTGCGGCGAAAATCTCCGTCCAGCGCGAAATTAACATTTTTTTTTTCAAATAACGCAAGTTTCATTGATATACATCGGAGTGAAAATAACCAAGCGGGAAACAATTGGTTTTATCGATACGCGATGCGTCGTTAAGGTGGTTCCAGCGAGTTTTAATTACTTATGGAAAAAGATTGAAAATTTAGTATAAAACACCTAGAATACACACGAATAGATTGCCATGTTAAAGTACTTAGGTCATCGACTTTATTTTCGAGTAAAATATTCCTCAAAACTTTCCAGTTTAACATGGTGTCTTATGGGACTGGCACCTTTTTAATAGAATTCCTCAGCAATCACTTATGGAAACTTGACCAAAAAAATGTGGAATATATTTTTTTACTAGTCAATTGACATGCCATAAAAAAAGTATAGGTAATCGATGAAACGGGACAGAAAAAAATATCAGAGTATGTCATCTCCCAGATCCCGGCTATAAGGTAAAGCGCCCCAAAAAAGGGTGCCAATTAAGTCTCATAAAATTCCTTTGATTGTCTATTATGGTTGTTTTTCCTACGCTGAGTGGTTTAAAATATAACTCAGATATGATAGCCACTCATCTGACTAGATAAATTCATAGAAAATACAAAGCACCCTAAAGGGCCCCGACTTGATACGACACCAACCGCTAGAACTACCTTAATACGGCATATCATTTGGCAAGCTCGCGAGTTCAGCACCGACTGTCATTTTCCTCGGCACGACAAAAAAAAGCACGTATACGAAACACTTATACTCCAAATGACGGGGGAATGTGGAAAATGCCCTTGCCTCGCGGGCAATTACCACGTTCAATTTTACACAGAGGCGAAGTTTATAGAAAGGAACGGAGTAAAAAAAAAAGGACTAATAGGGAGAGGTAGAAACGCCCGCGGTACGTATGAGCTATTTGCGTTGTATATATGCACGCGCGCGCGCACTGTAAGGATATTGTGATTTCCGGTAAGCTCCTCGCCTTTCAATGCTAATTTCGCGGCAGCGGCAGCGGCGGCGCGGGGGTCGGTACACGCACACGCGCGCCAGCACAGAACCGCTTGGTGCAAAATTAAGATCGGCGGAGAGGCGCGAGGAGACTTGCGCTTTTTACCGATTACGCTCCCGTGATTCGCTGCGCCACTTAGCTCGCGTGCCCCGGTATGTGCTCTACGTTTATCAGCACCAACTTTTAATTCGCGTCTCGGCCGCCTCGCTAAGTGTGATGTATTTTATACGCTCGCTTTTGCAATCCTCGTTTTACTTACTATCGTATTTACTGTAGTTTTCTTTTTTTTTCCATTCGACTTTGGAGTTATGAGACATTTTTAATCGCGAGACATCGAACGGAGGATAGATATTTCGTGAGTTTACGAGTTAGTTTGTCGTAATTTTTATGGATATTTATCCAATTCGGGACCGTATACTATCGAGTTGAATTCATTTTCTCATTTGATAATAGTGATATGTTGGCGACAAGAATATCTAACTCATCGATGTATACAATTCAGCTATATATTACTATACAGCTCTCTTTCTAGATTAGTAAAACCAATAAGGAATTAAATGTGAGAATCGCAAGGTATTTTTCTTTTTTGCTGATGTTGACCCAAGCGATGGTGTGGAAATACACTTGTAATAATTATCTAGGATTAGACCGACTCGTATACGCCCGAGGAAATATATTTACCAGTGTCATTTGACTGAAATCGCAATACACATGGTAAGCGATACTATACATCGAATGCTTAGCATATATGCGTGCACCACGGGAAAGAGAATCGAATTACTAGAGTGAATATTATATAGAAATCTCTGTATGTGTATCGAGCAACTTTCATTTTTAACTGTAGAATATGAGAAATAATTATCACTATTCTATCATAAAAATTCAGACGACAGGGCGGGAATTGGTGAGGTGTTTGAATCGCCCCTTTGGTATGATTCCTCTTCAATATTAGAGGATCACACTCCAGTAGAATCGCACTCCAAAAAAAGTCATACCAAAGGGGCAACACAAACAATTTTCAAGATTCTGTTCTCACTATTATGTCGAATTGTCAACGCGTCCAAATTTTAATTCGCTGATTGAGAATTTACGACGAGGATTGATATATGGGATGCAGAAAAACGAAACGACGTACATCGAGGGCGCGAGAAAATGATCATTCTCCGAGTGTTTTGACGGGTTACCCGAACAAAAAGAAGGACGACGCGAGCCAATCGGTCGAGATGAAAATCCACACACGACACGTGTCGAAACTAACCACACACACACAGACACACTTTCGGTCGATCAACTCGAGAAGCCGCTGCGTCGAAACACCGGCGACATCGGTACATTCGCTCGGTTGCTCGCGCGCGCGAATCGCAGAGCAGCTCGCGGTAGACTGGCCGATACGGGCGCGTGTCACACTCCGTGCATGTACCACCATCAGGTGCATCGGATCGCGAGAGCCGACCGGTATATGCGCGGCCCCCCCGCGAGTCTCGCTTTCGATCTTACGCCGATCGACGCCGCGCCGCGGAAGTGTTTGTTTGGCGCGCCGACCGGACGAGGCTGCTGCTTTTGCCACTTGATATGTCCCGCAGCTCCTCTGGTGTATAGGATGTAACGACTGTCGCGTCGAGCAGGAAACGCGTAACCCACCGAGACGACTGTTGGGCTTTCGAAAATTTCCGCGTGCCGCGGCTCGTCCCCGGATATACCCGGGTAAACGAGTGTCAACGAGATTGGGGGAGAGGAGCTTCGGACACATGGGACCACAACAAGTGGCAACGATAAATTTATCATTCATCCTCGAGATATGGGCGTTCAATATAATTATTGATTCCGTATAGTCATATGCAAATCAACGAAGAAAACTCTATTGTCGAGTTGCATTTGAAATAAAAATTTCGTTATGCGAATACTCGAGGCTTATCGTGTACGAGCTCAAGGCTCATTATGCGCGAGCTCAAGGCTTTGAAAAACAGAGCGAAAATCTCTAAAACCGTATGAAATACACAAGCTCGAAGCACTGTAGCCTATATAGAGAATGACTGGCGTATATGTTACTTGAATACTTGAATTTAGCGGAACGAATATCGTTTGGTTTTTACTTGAAACATGTCTGTGCTCTCGTCGCTCGCGAGTAAGTTTGATTTGTGATTCTCATTCGACTAGTTTGTTCGTTGCTCAAGTTCAAGTGTTGTTGGATCATTTTAATCATTTTGAGAGTGTGGATAGTTCAGGTTTCCAAAAGGTTCGAAATTGATCGAATTATGTTTGTTGGCTTTCAACAAAATTGTCCCGGTGAACAAAACTCGACGCTCGGAGTTTGTCGAACGCCAAGAGTTTCCCTGGTTGTATATAAAAAATAGCCCTCGCTGTCTGATCAATCTTGGGCTGCTCTTTGCACTGGGCCAACGAATCTCCAGTCACTGCGTCTTCGATACGATTTACAATTGGATGAAAATCAGTTGAAAAAACGATCAACAGTCACGTTTCCTTCGACCTCGGCGCGTGCATTAGCCGCATTACGCCCCAGTACCGGCACACACACACACACACACACACACAAGTGAAAGGATATTCGAGCAGCCGCGAGAGTTCTTCTCCGGGGCGCCGAGTCCTTGCCGCGAGATGTGTCGCCATCGGCGCATGATTATGTCGGCTGACTTTTTTCCTTTTCTTTTCTTAACACTCGGCGTTGAAACTTAGCCTAGATAGGAGCGCGTATCGCGTAATGCACGCGCGTATGACTTGCAGCCGTTGTTTTTGCATACGCGAGAGTTGGTTTACGCTGTATGGTATATGTGTGTGTGTATACCGAGTCGAAGGCCTCGAGCGCGACGCTGACGCATAGCTTTTCAAATTGATTCCGATCTGATGTTACATTATATATGAACGCTGCTTTTTCACGCCGCGCTCGATGCTAATGGTCTACTCGCGGTTTCTTTGTGTGAAATTGACATTTGCGGAAAGTACCAGTTGGATATTTTGAATGTAGCATTGGATGCAAATGTATAAGCAACTGCGGACTTGAGCGAACGAGGGGCTGATGAATTCGTTCTAGCTGAATTGAGAATCTGCCGGGCCCAATAATAATACAAGCATTGTTTCGTCGACGGCGAGCTCGGATATATAACTTGATGTGAAAATGTTATTTCTTTTAGATTTGAAGAAAACTCGTAGGATTTAGAAGATAAGCCAGAAAATTGAGCATTTGCTGCTCAAAGATGTGATCCACTTCCACAGAAAGGATGGATATTAGATTAAAAAAAGAAACTTCATACTCGTCGCGCGAGCAAAACAAAACCATGTCCATTTAGATGACTATCATAAATTACATAGGTAGACGCAGAATGACAGTCACTGTGATGGCCATAAAGGTGTATATAAAAATAATGAAGTGCGATAGGTATATCCTGTTAAAACTTTCATTTCCTCCGTCAATGGCATGATATTCCAATGATTGAACCGAGAAAATACATTTGAAAATCGGATTAATCGAAAAACAAAAGTCTGCGCAGGCAAGTAACGTCTCGGGAGCGAGTGTACTACTCGGTATGGACGGGGATATGAGCTTCCGATCGCTTAATCGAGAAGGACGCATCAACTGGATTAAAAATCGGATCAAAAGTGATCGAGGTTAATCTCGAGTCTAATGAACGAATGGGCGGGCTCGCACTGCGAAACGAGCTTCTTCTCTTCCTCTGTCTCTCGTGGCAGCATTCCGCGGCCGAGCCAACTTCCCCAAATCTACTCTCTCTCTCTATCTCTCTCTCTATCTCTCTGCTCTGTCGCAAAGGAAAATCAAGTCTTCCGTCGCGTGTATACATACACATACGCATACGAGAGATAGGCGGTATCTCGGTGTCGCATCTGGGCTGGCGCACCCCCGCGCAAACAATGATATTTTTCACCCGAAAGGTCTCGCCTCGTGTGTATTCAGCACGCCCGAGCTGTCTTAACATGTGCTCGGATTTGTTGCGCTCCCTGATAAACTCGTCTCGAGATGGACCGCCAGATTCCGGGTGAATTTTCAGCTCGATCGAGCCACGTGAAATATTTTCTCGATACGTCGTTTTACACGCAAACGTCGTTTTACGTCTAGTGAAAATCGTGACTTCTGTGAGGATTGAGAATCAACTAAATATTGTAACCTGCTGGAATAACGCTGATATATAGTATCAGCTGTATACCAAGGAATTCGGTACGAGTTTCGAGAGAAACGAACAGCTGGCTGACCCACTGCTTATTGGTTAACGACAACCGAGCTCGTATTACTTTTCCCCATTTGGATTGACCCGAAGCTACTTGGGAATAGGAAGTAACGAATATATACTCCTGTCGACAATTGTTGAAGAAGAAAAGCGAGACAAAACAGTTGAACGGGCGAGTTTAATAAAGAGAATCGCGCAAATCGCTTCCTCATTTGTTTCGTTGAAGCTTCGCCGAGGAATGAGCAACCGTGTATATAGTGCTCCACTGGAGTCGTTGAGCCCTTGGAAACCGTAAGGCATAATCCACGGCGCGGCGGCGGCGCGGCCACGCGGAGAGCCGGACAGCAGATGCTCGCTAAGGCCCGTCGTCCATAAAAACACTCGGATCGTTCCTTTACGGCTCGAGAATGCGCGGCAACTGTTAAACGCATAATTCATATTTACAGTCTACTGCAACTTTGGTAGCCTTTACGGTATACTGCTCTGCCGCGTCATGTGAAAGCATACTCGCGCGGAAGGATGTATCGAAATACTTGTCGATGTAGGCGTCACCATTGTCAACAGTGCGATCATACAAACCGAATAAGCCTTTCCGAAAATGCAACTTTATTTTTACTCGTATGTTCAGCAACTCGTATGTTCTCATCAAAACTTTTCATGTAAGCTAACTGCAGGCAATTTGGTACGATTGTCAGATTTCGTATTTCCGATGCTCTCTGAGCATCAGTTGTCCTCGAGTCATGTTGGGGGTATTGAAAGAAAATTTTTGGTCGCTTCCCCGCCCACTTAGCCCTTGAAACCACTCTCTTACAACACTTTGAACTTTCACTTACTCATTTTTTTCTTCCTTTTCTTATTTCACTATTCACACTGAACCTAAAATATCAGGAGTGAATCATTTTCTTCTCTGAAAGTGTGATTACTCTTTTTCATGTAAAAACATCTCATCTTTCGATTGGTCACATCACTTTTCCCAAACCTATTTTCTATCCTACTTAAATTGCTCTTTTCCGCATCAAAGTGAGTGAAGCCAATGTGGCCCTTTATGCGATTATGAATCGAAAGACAGACACAATTATTATTTTTGTCATAATACAGTAATGTCATGATGGAATTCATGCTTTCATGTTTCTAAATCACGAATGAAATTCAAACAATACGCGCATACAGCCTGAATAACCCTGTATATCGATTATACCCTTCGTCCTTCCACTACCCCGCCCAAACGGAATGTGTGAATAAGCCCAAAATATTTCGGAACGAATCGTCATATACGCATTAGGTACTGTCCAAGGATGTTGGGACACGATCATAAGACGATAACACGTTAAGCTCACTGATATATACGTTGACGCGTGAAAGTTTGTCAAAGATTGTGCTCTCGAGCTCACTAGTCGACAGGACAATACGCATTTCGAGTATTAGGACAGCTGCAGGAGCTCGCGCCTCGATATACCAAGTGCGCGCAGCGTATTAGCCGCGTGAAATAACACACACACACACACACACGTAGCAGAGGGCTATCGGCTGCCGGAGATAGCGGTATCGCACTCTAGCGTATATATAAGTATACGCGTCGACTGGGGAGGGATGAGCGACAGACTTTTCGATTAGGCACGCGCCTGCAGGAGTGGCTGCGGGGTTGATTATACACACGACGGGGGCCCCGCTGCAGCCGCAACTCGGCCATTTGTGTGTGTCTATCGACGCTTCGACGGCCTAGATATTGGGGTGGCTCTCGCGCGGTGTAAATCTACGGCTATTAAGGTAAAAGTACATATATATGTATCTTGAAGCTCTCGGGAGCGATTTCGTTTGGTTTATTTTGCGTGATATTACACGCCGCGCGTATATAGCGGTCCTCGGAGCCAGCGTCTAACTGTAACTCGGATACGTGTGCATTTGAATATAATGATGATGACGATATATCAACGGTCGCGCCCCCGGTAAAAATCCCGATAGCTCGAGCCGACTTGGAGAGCTTGTAGGTTTGCGTATACGCGATTATATATATCCATATAAGTATCTCTGCTCGAGCGCAAGATGTTTTGATGTGTAATAATAATACTTTGAATCCGTCGATTCGAGAGCGTGGATGCGACGAGGATCGCGAGCAGTTGAGAAATTCGGAGCACAGCCAAGCGATGGCCGCGAATATTGGTGAGCAATTACATTGAGGCGAATAGAACGCGTGCTGTGAGTGTAAGCGAAGCGCATCAGCTGTCGAGCGCGTTCCAGCGGTTTTATTACCCTTTCGTTTTTTTTTTTTACTGTCCTTTTGAGGTTTCCTGAAGCGCGAGCCACGGTAATATCCATTCACTCGGTGCGGACTCGAGTAAAGCGGCAGTTTTGAACCCGCGCGACATCACGAATTCCTCTTGTTGTTACACTTTCCGAGTCCGCGATGATATAATGCTGCAGCTCTGTTACCAAGTGCCATTGGTTCGGGTGGAAAAAATTGATTATTCGTTGACGTGTCTGCGGATTAGACTGGTTGGATGAAACCAACATTCGAAATTTTCGAAATATCTATTTTTTTACATGTGCATCGGAAACACAAAAGTAATGAGGTGATACTCTCTTTTTCGGTCCCCGACTCGATGATCAATTAAATATACTATAGATATTGGAAGCTGTTTCCGTTATTTTCGGTACGTACGTCAAGATCGTTACAGCCGTCGTCACGCAGATTTCATCCTTTCGTATATGAGACAGAAAGAATATTGATTTGTAAGATGCAAAAGGAAAATCATCGTATATACACCAGTACGAATCGGCACATACCAGCCGGGGATCCAGCGCGGCTCTCTCGGCTGCAGCTCGAGTGTGTGTCCGAGGCCGAAAAGAGGCCAGATCGGGCTATCTATTTCGCGCTGGGATGCGCCGCCGATGTGCATCCGAGAGAAAGTCGCTTATAGCCGGCGCAGGCGCGCGAGAGAGGAGCGAAATCTGCACACGTGCGAAATCCGCGCGGCTTTGGGAATTTTCGCGTTTACCCGAGAGCCACGCGACGCCTCCCAGCCAACTCGGATAATACATGCGATGAATCCCGAGGTCGCGGCAACGAGGCCAAAGAAAACATTCTTCGTACCGCCCGCTATGCGTTTGTTGACTCCTCCGCGCCGCGTTGTTCTCGCGCCAGTTCCCCCCTCTGCCCCTCCAAAAAAAGGCCATTTCGCACTGTTTACACGCGCCGTTCTGTTGGGCAATCGCGTCTTGTGCGTTATACGCAATTACTAAATCTCGAGCGAGCATCTGAATTGATTACAAGCGGGGAATTCGCTTTATCTCAGGGTAATTCCTTCGCGACGCGTGCGCGTTTGATTCCTGGCTCGTCGAGTTTCAATTTGCTCCCTTGGAATGTTCAGCTTTCTTGTACGGCTCAATTTTCATATTTCCACAAAATGGTCAATATTTTTACTTCTCAGGCAAAATTAACGACCACCGAATTTTAGCAGCACGACCTCGTGTACAGTATAATATATTCCGTCGAGTGCACAAGGGCAAAATCGCTTTGTACATATACCAACAGAAAATATATGGCTGTTCGAAACGAACTCGAGCGACACCCCAATTCATTATGCATTTAGAGCACAAGAATTTTCCCTCTCGCAGCTTTTTCGATCTCGACAGAGGATACTCTCGCCGGCACTATTCCCCCCGAATACAAATGAAAAGACCCGAGCAACCCTGGTCGATTTGGGTACGTATATGTGCATGCAGCCACAGGGGTCGAGAGGCCCAAAACGGCCGGAAGTGCTCTAATTAGCATAGCCGGCCCGAGCGGTTTGGTTCTTTTTTTTCGGAAAGCATCGCGTACGCGACGAGCCATTACATATATTAAACGCACAAAAGAACGGGGAATGACGTGCGGGCATCCGCGGCAGACGCCCGTCTAATCGGGCCCCCGCGATCGATCCGAAAAACCCCTCCGGGAGGCGGCGCAATTTGATTTTCAAATATTGCCGCACGCGCGCGAGCCCACGTGTGAGGCACGTGACTCTTGTGAGTATACCTATATGTACGTACGCGTGAGCCATAATCGTCTATGCGCATGTATCTCACGTATACGGTGTCAATCACTCGAGTGGCTGTGGGTTAACCGAGTTCATTCAGCCACGGCTTGTCGTCGTATAAAAGCTTCACGAGCTGTATACATGTACTTTTTGTACGGGGGTTTGGTTATCCGCAAATGTACAATGTACTATTTTCAATTTTCATCTATGTGGTAGTGGATCGATTGATCCGGTTAATATCAGTCTGTATATCAGTCTGGGTAAGATTCACCCGAGACATTTTTGAAAATCCTCGTTATACCATCTCAACTTTGGCGATTTTTGTTTTTATCCGTTGCAAAAATAACGAGTGGGACGACGACTACTTGTGATGCAAAATCATAAGAAACTGAAGACTAGTATTACAAAAAAAGTAGAATAATAAACTGAAAAAGTAGATGAATAACTTAACAAATACTTTTGCATCCCTTACAGTTTACTTATTATTTATTTTACTGCTTTGCAGAATGATTTGTTTATTCATCTTAGGTAGTGTGCGACAGTTCTATTACTAGTTACAGATTAAGAGTTATTAAATTCCAATCACAGTTCAATTCGTTACAACGCATTGTAATGCAGCATTGAAGATCCCATTTGGGATCGTTGGTGGATAAACAAATTGAATGTATTGCAACATTTTCATAACCAATTCTGTTTATGGAAACACCGACAAAGCTGTTTCTGCAAAACTTAGAAGCCATTTTGTCTTAGATTTTCAGCAATGCACATCACGTTTTTCGAGGAGCCGGATGGAATATCAGCCGAATGTTACCGCTATACGATTACACTGAAACGTGACCTACTAGGGTCGAGGATTGAAAAAAATTGTTTTTTTCCCCGAAACAAAATTTATTACGTTTAACGGGGGAACAAAATGGAACCATGTGCATATCTACTGTACGGAGTAAGTCATCCGAGGATTAACTTGTGTATACAAGTTTGAATATACTGCAGGGGGAATAGCTTACTTCGAATCCGAAAAGCGTCAAACAGCCGATAATCAGCGAAGCTTTCCCCCTATTTGTCAGGTATAAGTATCGGCCGGTCGAGTCAAACTCGTGTATATATACGCTGGCGAACAAGATGGCTCGGTCAAGGCGGCCCTATATTGTATCGGTTCTCAGCTGGCCACCACTTCAAAGGAGGCGTCCGAGACGCGCTCGGTTTTCGCTCGAGCGAGAGACCGCCTCGGCGATTTATGGTCTATAGAGCCCAAGCCGTGCGCGCTCAGCCCAGAAATTGACTAATTCCCGGAGAGATAATTTCGCTTTTCTTTGATATTCTTCTACGTATACAACTGCGCGTCTGGCTTCCTTTTTCTTTTTTATTATTTCTCCGCGATGTGAACGGCCGATTTCGAGGGCTTTACGATTTTCATTTGCTGCAGGAAACGCTGTGCCACCGACGAGGATATTGCACAACCGAGTTTCTCGCAAACAGCCGCGCAAAACACACTTGTTTAAAGATGCAGCCACTTGTTGTGCGGCTTTTGGCGCAACGCTCAAACGCGTTTTTATGTATACGCTTGTACATACGCGCTGCATAGCTAAGCCGATCAGACGAGTTTCAAAATCGGCAATTCCACTGGAAAGAGAAGCCGCGGGAGCTCCGGGATTTCCGAAACGCGACTCGAATGCATGTAACTTCCTCGCTCGAAGAAACCGAATATTGGTTGAAGAAAGGAAAATCGGCTTGACAAGCTATGACAAAATTTCCTCATGGGGATAAGACTATTTTCTAGTTATCGCGGGCGAAATAAATGTCTACTCGTTACACCGTTAAGGGGGGATATACAGGTCGAACGACAAAAAAATTCGATTTTTTTTTCTTTCATGAAAAGTTAGTAAATTTTCCGTAGAATACGCTCCTGAAACCCTTTCTTCGAAATTCGAACTCCAAGTGTTTTTTTCAAGGGATTGCTGATTGAAGTGTAAGTACGATTTAACGGTAATTTAAAACTTTCAACGCGTTTTTCTCAAAACTGCATTTTTGGAGTTTATGCCGGTGATAACTCGAAAACTAATTATCCGATTGAGCTGAAACTTATAGGGTTTCTTTATTATAGTATTACCTATCAGATGAATTAAAAATTATTGTAATATTTTATTATTAAATATGGAAAAATGTGAGAAAATGGCGGGAAAAAAATTGAAAAAAATTGAGTTTTTCGAAAAAGATACGCCAAAAGTGCAAATTTTTTTTTTAATTTTTTTTTGTTAATTCATCTACTAACTATGAATGTAATTAATGTAAATTTTTTTGATTTTTTTATTTCCGATCAAAATTGCGACCAGGAGAGCCGGCACAAGCAAAATAGAGGTAATTTTTCAACGCTATCTAACGGCCGCCATTTTGTGAGAAAAAATTTAAAAAAAATATTTTTGTATACTACATGGATCAACTTATAACTGTCAAAAATTTTCGATAGATTTGATTAAAAACTACCCTTGAAAAACGATTTTCAAAAATTAGTTTTTTTTCTCGTTCGACCTGTATATCCCCCCTTAAACTGATTTTCTTTTCTGTATTATTAATTTTCGATTTCTCTGAAAGATGCAGTATTGTAAATGCTTGAAATAGTAGTATGAAATCTCTAAAATGAAAAAGTACTTTTCAGTAGCGAATATTGACTGTCCGTTAGCAAAAATTACCTGATTTAGTCAGTGAATATAAATAGCAATCATTTTTTCTTAATAAGCAATAGTGAATAAAATTCGATGTACAAAATAATAGCTTTGTTATTACAATTCCCAGTGAAATTTCACTATGGGTATAAGTGAGAAAAAAAGACCCCGTCGAAAATAGCAAATATTTAACTAGTTTATTTTTGATGAATAGCTATTCACGAGTCTTGCAGCTTTCACCAATAAACGTAGCTATTTCAAAAATTCAAAATTAGTAACCAAAAAATTAATTGAGACATTTGGTGATGTACAAATTGTAAATCATCCATATACACACACGATGATGTCGCACCCGACGATGTGCAGTATAGTGGACTATATGAGCTTGCGCGTCAAATCAATCGAACGGGCATCGACGAATCATTAATGAGCCGCGACGGCGAATCTCACGTGCACACGCGCACACATCGGCAATGTATAACGGCACGCGCCACTAGCACAATGCGGCTATAGCATATGCGGAGTCGGCGCTGGCGCGGGAAAACTGGCAATCATCATGTGGGGCTGGGAATCACCCGGTAAATAGGCGCGATTTATTATAAAAGCGATTGCGGGCTCGACCTGACCCGTTACAGCTGCACACGCGACTCTGCGTTGCTTGGAGAGCAAGTTAAAGAGAGAAATTGGGATACCAGACACATGGGGCTCAGCTGTCTCAGCTGATTATACGCTTGATCAGACGCGTCCGATAAGGGTTCAATCGGCGAGATTGTCGAGTGCTCCAGATATTGTACATCGGACACAGGTTCGACCCTTTTGTAGGTTAATCATAGGTTGAAATGATAGTTATTTGAAAACATAAAATTTTAGTTTTCTGAGCATTTTGAATTCTCAAAGACTTTTTATATAAGCAACAATATTTTTTCTCTCTTTTCCTTTGCTATATGGCACAAGTATAACTTGGTTTTCGGATTTTCATCACGGGTGCATGAAAAATGACGTATTACGTAGCAGTTTCGGGGATGCAAAATGAGCGATTGTGTACTACGTTGCCATAGTGTCATTTTGTCACGCTCGTGGGTGCACAATCACCCATTTTGCATCCACGAAACTACCATGCGATACATCATTTTTTATGCCCGTGATAAAAAATAGTATGAGCAACTCGCACGGTATAGTTGCCCGTGTGAAAATATATATGAGCGTAAAACAATTCCGACATATTTGAATATCTGATCTTAAGCCATCATAATTATAATAGTGGAAGAAACTCTTCCGCTTCTTTCGCAAAACTTCTCCCGATGCCTATAGCAACTCCGAGCCATTTCACTTGCGAGAGCGGCTCGCCACCTAGTGGCCTGCGGGAGAAGCCGCAGCTAATTGCACGTAGTTTTTGAGCTTTTTTCCTAACGTACGAACAAACTTTTCATCTTCACACAATAATACGAGATGAGGTATATGAGTACAATACATAGCATACAAATATAGTGAAATAAATCGCTATCTGCCGCGACTGTTCTTTGCTCGTATGGGCATGAATATGTATTGGGCGAGAGATGCGCGAGATCGGAAGATTATGGTGTAATGTAGGCAGATGTGCGATGGCGTGGCAAACTCACCGGCAACATGTTGGAGGCTGTTTCATGACAGGTCTTGGCTGTGAGAAGCGGTGGCGCGTGGGCCGCGGCTCCGAGTTCACACGCGCCGGCCACTTTCGCGAATATACCTGTATACTTCACAAGTATATATCACTAACGGCGAGGGGAAGCCGATCGGTGTGCGTATATGTATACTGCAGCCGCGTCGAGCTCAATATACCGGATGACACTTTGCACGTCGGCCAGACGCGACTCGAGTCTGTATACGTGCGCTGAATCCCCGCAGCCTGGAACAAAAGTAATTTGGCTTGGTAACTCGCGAGGCTTTCCACGTTACTGCACGCTTATACACCTATCGAGCTGTACAGCTTTGTTGATTAATATTTCATTTGACCCACATGAGAGGAAACCGCTCGTGACTATCGGGAGCTCGATGGATAATAGTATATTTTCCACTTCTGGTTCGTCGATTCGACTGAAACTTTTGGAGGTTTTCTATGATTTTGTGGAGATGTTAACCGATCATTGCCGATTCGAGTAGCTATATACGAACCACCTGCAAAAGTTTCAGCGGAACCGTAGGCTCATGCACCCTAGTGGCGCGGTACCGTGATAAGTATACAGTAGTACAGTAGTATATAATACGCATATTCACCTTTAAAAACGTCCGAGCAAACTGTTAGACGCGCTGCACTTGGCTGAAAGCTCGGGTCTACCAGGCGGCCACAGGCGCGTCAACTCGATCGCGTATTTATCGCATTGAATATATATGTCGGTACTCGAGTATATGGCGAAGGAGGTAATGGCGCGAGGGGAGGGAGGGAAAAAGGGCCGAAGCAGGCGTGAGTGCTGTTGGCTTGAGTGCTTGAGGTGGACTGGAGTGTCGCTCGCTCGCTCGCTCCGCGCTTCCCTCATGCACTTGTATACACGTGGGCACATATATACAGCTCGCTGGCGCAGGACTCCCCACACGCTCGCGCGAGCGTGTATGTATATATGTACGTACGTGCACACGCACACGGAGATATGCGGCGCGCAGGTGGCGGACAGGTGAGCGCCGCGCGCTGCAGCGGAAGTGCGTAAGATGCGCCAGGATACGCTCGGCTCGTTCCACCCGAGTGTGTGCCGCAGCAGCGACAGCCGGCCCCGCGCGCATCTATACCGCACGCTTATGTACGCGGGGGTGCTGTATGTACGTATACCGTTTGCAATCCGTCAGTTGTGCTCGTATGTGTACTCGCGAGCATTCACACGGGAATATTAGTTATACATATACCTGATAAACTCTTGGACACGCGGTCGGATACGATTATGTGTGCCTATGTTCTGGATCAGTTATACGAGACACGATATAATCGGAAATAGTTTGGGAACGAAGTTTTGCCGATATTAAAGATGTACAGTCGTCGAGCGAAAAATATTAAGTTTCTGATTAAATATTAACTCTTATTTCCTTGGTATTCTTTAAACGAATCCATCGATTGATATATTCAGCGTTGAAAATATATGTCTTGTATCTACTACTCC
This sequence comes from Aphelinus atriplicis, assembly GCA_020882685.1. Classification (NCBI taxonomy): domain Eukaryota; kingdom Metazoa; phylum Arthropoda; class Insecta; order Hymenoptera; family Aphelinidae; genus Aphelinus; species Aphelinus atriplicis. Next base: position 4,720,851 of record CM037073.1, read on the forward strand.
AAAAACTGTACAACAGCTGATGAAAATTGGTAAAATTTTACTGAATATCTGTTATACAATTTCTACTGACAAATAGTAGTTTTTAAACATTTTAAATTCAGAGAAAATATATACGGTCTACAATCAACTCCTGAATTATCTATAGGATATAATAGATGCACAGTCGTATACATAGGTATGGAACGTGAGGCACAAGAGAACTCGACCTCGCAAATCATGTTTTGGCATCATGTCGAGATAACGTCAGCCCATTTCTACGCGTGATTTAAGCATAATATTTTTTCTTTCTCAATTGTGGGTTTTCCCTTTTGCTGTACTATATATTAGATTCAAACTTGTTACACTCCGCCTATTCTAACCGCGAGTACGCAACTTGCGTGAGAAATGGGCCTCTTGTCAAATCGGGAAGGACACGTATACAACATAATACCTGCTGTCACTAACATAATATCGACGGCCCTTACGAAGAAAAGCACATTTCAAATCTCCGACGAAAAAAAACACATTTCGTTTATCGGACGAAAAAAAACACATTCCAGTTTCTCAGTCGAAGAAAAACACATTTCGGCTTCTCGGACGAAAAAAAGCACATTTCAGCTTCTCGGACGAAGAAAAGCACATTTCGACGAAGAAAAGTACATTTCAGGTTATTCGATGCGGTAGAAAATTATCTGCGCATTACCACGTAAAATAATACATTACACACAAGTAAAATAATACATTGCACGTTCTCACACACTCTCACGAGTATTGAGATACCCAATTTCATACATCTCATCATTCAATATACTACGTAGCTGAAATGTGCTTTTCTTCGTCCGAGAAGCTGAAATGTGCTTTTTTTCGTCCGAGAAACTGTAATGTGCTTTTTTTCGTCCGAGAAGCTGAAATGTGTTTTTCTTCGTCGTAAACCGTGAAATGTGCTTTTCTTCGCCGGAAGGTCGAAATGTGCTTTTTTTTCGTCGGAGATTTGAAATGTGCTTTTCTTCATAAGGGCCGTCGATATAGTCGACCGTGAATTTTACGATGATATAAGTCGGGTATGTATGTGAGTCCTCGAGTCAAGTAATCCGATTCATCTATGTGAAGAAATTTCGATCGGTTCTGAAATTCGGAAGGAAGGAAACCCTGGCGCCCGTTGGATATATTGTGAAATATTCATTTGGATACAGGACGTGTATACCGATACCGTCCGTAACCAGATCCCCCCGGCCGGCAATTTCTTCCTGATTCTAAAATAAGTATTTCAATCGGTCGATCACGTGTTATTGTATATTTCGAGATATTGCTCAGGTGAGACTTGTATACTATACGTACCTGTCGGATAAGCAATGTATGGAATTTTGCTGGTGCATTTATGCCAATTGAAACATTTTCTTAGCCATTAAACAAACCCACACTTTCTCGTGCGCGATAATAATAATTTCACCAAATCCCAGCTGATCGACGTTTGCGTACACAGCTATAAACATAGTGTCCCTTGTACGATACACACCACGACGAATCGTTTATGAACGAAACAATGCGCTCGTCATCCTTCTGTTCCCATCAGGAGCTACTTTTCGCTTTGGGATGACGGATAAAAGAGAAGAAGATGGAAAAAAAGGAGTCGCCCGGCCGCGACGAAACGAAAGGAAGCCGGCAAAATCCGCCTAGCGACAAAGACGCGCGACGCGCGTATGTGACGGCGAATTCGCGTCGATGTGTATATAAGAGTGTGCGAGCTGTGTGCGGCAGATAAACAGGCTCGCGCGCAGGTAAGAAGAGGAAAAAAAGAGAGAAAAAGAAGGAGGCGAGGCGTGTGCCTCGCCTCCCCACCTACAGTCCGACTCGCGAGCAGTTCAGCTCGGTTCACCTGGTTCTCGCTTGTGTATATATGTATATGCGTGTATATACCTGTATACACAGGCGCGCGCCCGGAGCAACTGGTATATACACTCGCTCGCAGGCCAATTCTCTCTTTCTCGGATTATATTGGCTGCCGCTGCTGATGCGCGCGACCTCCTCACTGAGAGAAGAAAGGGACGCGAGTGGCGCCGCCGCGAGCGCGGCGGCCGCACCGCCGGGTGGGGGCTCCTCACTGCCCTCGCGCGGGGAGCTCTCGGCTCCCCGCGAGGCGGACGCCAGGCACGGTGTGTATTGCGCGGTGCGTATCTGCGCTCAGCCGTAGGTTTGTTATGCTTATGATGACAGTTCACTGTTTGAAAATTGTTTCCACATCAAAAGAACCTGATGGAATATGATTTTTAAACATATTATAAGTGTTTCGAACCAAAAAAATTGGAAGAAAAATATTCATAGTGGGATAACCCCTTGAGGGGGGATATACAGTTAGAACGAGAAAAAAAACTCATTCTTGAAAATCGTTTTTCAAGGTAGTTTTTATTCAAATCAATCGAAACTTTTTGACAATTATAAGTTGATCCATGTAGTATACAAAAATATTTTTTTTTCAATTTTTTCCAACAAAATGGAGGCCGTTAGATAGCGTTGTAAAAGTTGTTCTATTTTGCTTGTGCCGGCTCTCCTGGTCGCAATTTTGATTTCAAATCAAAAAATCAAGAGATTTTACATTGCACTTGCACTTTTGGCGTAACTTTTTCGAAAAAATCAAAATTTTTCCCACCATTTTATCACATTTTTCCATATTTAATAATAAAATATTACAATAATGTTTAATTTATCTAGAAGGTATAATACTATCATAAAGAGATCATATAAGTTTCAGCTCAATCGGATAATTAGTTTTCGATTTATCACCGGGTTTCAGGAGCGTATTGTACGGGAAATTTACTAAATTTTGATGCAAAAAAAAATTGAATTTTTTGGTCATTCTAACTGTATATCCCCCCTTAATAATGAACCAAATAAACAAAAATTTGATAAAATTGATAAAAAAGCCCGCCAGTACAGATGAAAACTCAATAATGTCATCATAACAGGCCAACGGCTGATGCGCAGGTATACGCAAAACGCATCGCTATACACAGCGCCGGGCCCTGGCGGCCGTGCCGCGGGGAGCCGAGAGCTCCCCGCGCGAGAGACGCGAGGAGCCTCGCTGCGGCGGACGTCTGGCCTCTCTTTCTTCTCTCAAGCTCTTTTCGTGCAGTCGGACCGAGCTCACGTTGCGCCCGAGTCACTCTCGCTTTGTCATGGTATATATACATATAACACGCATTCCTTTTTAGCGTCTCGCGCTTATTCGAGCACACTTCCCAATAGACTCAATGATGCGGCTTTCCGAGTTTTTCGGAAAAAAGAAAATCGCTCGTCCCATAGCGTATGCGCACATGCTCGGACTTGTTTTGGAGCGCAGGGATTTTAGATTCACCCGTGAAATCCGCGCGCGACTCGAGGTCGTTAACGACAATATATATACATATCGAATCGGCGAAAAATCGGCTGCCTGGAAATCGGAGAGGGGATTTCATCGGAAAGAAGCTAGTTAGTCGGCTCATTTATCGCGCGACGAAGGCCTTGATTTGAATGAAATCCCGATGCCCCGCGGGATCGTACCCGGAATCTCGAGATTTACGTTCCTCGCCAATTACGGCCATATCGGCAATCACTCGAGTCGCGGTTTGAATATACGCGATGAGGCTCAGCTATATCCAATTCCTCGCGAGTCCAATGGCATTCGCGATCATAATTCGAAATCGTGGATGAAATCTATCGGAACGTTTGCGGTCGCCGAGAGATGTTTTTTTCTTCTCTCGGAGGCTATTGCTAAACCACTGTATAGAGTCTTTTGTTTTACATCAGTCTGATTAACATGTAATGATTCTTTTTTCTTTCTCATAACTATTTCAATGAACTGTATAGTCGTATTACACTGATCCGTTATTCTTCATTAATAAACGGAATACTGCAGTCCGGAACACAACTGCATTTATTGTACTGAAGACTTATATATTTTCAACTCGACTGAACTTTCTGCATCGAGATATCAGTTACATACAAGTACCAAAATACGAATCAATATGTAAATTGATTGTCTGGTTGGAACAACAATCCTCAAAATAACACGTTGTAGTTGTCACAAGAGTTGAAAATCACCGTGACATCCGGGTCTGGTCCTTTCTGAGAAGAAATCGAGCTTCTATTAGCAGACAGCTCAGGACGTCTCCAAATTGAATGATCCCAAATTTACACATGAAAACAAGCACATAAATTAGAGTATTGGACAATAAGTGCTCCCTATAGTGCTACGAACACGGCCACTTTTAATCCTATTAGTAATGTCGACTCTTTTACGATTTGACGATCGAGATTCAAACCAAAGGATCAATCAAAAAGGGGTGATTTTCATCAAAATGAACTGGACGCCCTCGCGAAACACCCGTAAATAAATCAATTTATAAAAAACAGGATGGAAACCGGGAGAATAAAGAATGGATCGGAAGCAATGCGGCGCGCGGTCGAGCCGGTGGTCGGAGGGCTGAATGGAATGTGCTCGGTTCGATATAGAGCAATATATATCTGTCGTTTTTGCTTCTCGGGACTATAAAAGCCAAAAGCTCGTCGCCGGTGCACCGCTATATCCTTCGGGCGTGTGTGTGTACATGCGGAAACTCGGACACGTCTGCTGCGGCACATTTTCGGTCGGTCGGTCGCGCGCGAGGTGTCGTGGGGGTGACGCGCCTTTCTTCCTCCTTCTCGGGGCCTGGCTTCGAGGAAGCGCCCCATTGAATTTGTCCACGTCGCATGGAATGCTTCCCTCGGGCTGCGCTTCGATCTATTATCTTGGCTTTTTTGTTGGGGAGGCCCGGCTGCGGACAGATGGACTGATAGAATTGACACGCGACTTTTAAATAAACATAAGGATTCCGGACCCATCTCCATTGTCCACTTTCTCTCTTTCTCTGTGGCTTACTCACGTATACACTGGTATTATACGCTTGTACATCGATGCATAATAGCCGGCCAACTGGTGTATACGTGTATCGCACGAGGAAGGATTATTGTCCTCCTTCGTATATTTTTCTTCTTTCAATCGAGTTGATTTTTTTCACGTTGATCGATCTTTTTATGCAGGACTATTATCTCGGTTGTTTTGTCATTATCGAAGACCGAATCGGTAATTCGACTGTATATCATTGATACAGATTTACATTTTCTCTTACGTATTAGTGACACATTATGTCTACATAAATTAGGAGCTCATTGACCTTTAATCCCTGTAGGTCACACAAAAACCACTGGATTGCAGCGAATTTCTTATGTAACAAAAGTGAATTTTCACTTTAGTTCCATGAGTTTTGATAACAAATATTTTTACATAAAATGCCCAGTAACTAAAGTGAAAATTCACTTTACACCCTATTCATAAATAGGGTGATGTAGTATACTGCGAATTTTATGTAAAAATTGTCATCATCGAAACTCATGGAACCAAAAGTAAAAAATCACTTTAGTTATATAAGAAATTCATTGCAATCCAGTGTATTTTTCGTCCACCTTCTTACGGTGAATTTTCACTGCAATGCAGTGGTTTTTCACTGTAAGGATTTAAGAGAGTGGATGAGACTCACCCCGGACATTTTTCAAACTCTCTATTTTCACCCTCAACATTGCCGATGTTTTACATTATTTAAACAATCAACTTTGGCTAGAAAAACTGACAGAGTTAGCATAGACATACATTTTCTTTTAGATTTTGAGCAGTGCAGGTTATATCTTTTTTTTTTTTAAGAGAGACTATGGGGTGAAACCCCGTGTGACCTTTATGCTATTCTACTGGGTATATGCGGAGGGTCGCAATTCGTATGTGTGATTGCGAGTGTTTCGATTTACAAAGTATCTACCCAAACTCGACTTGTGCAGTCGCGATCGAAGCGAGCACGCGAAAAAACGAGAGGAAGCGAACGGTGTACCCGCGAAACCTTAGCGATCGGTTGCTCAATTACTATAATCTCAGCTGATAACGAAATGGGCCGAAAGCGGGTGAGAAAGTAGATGGAGCACGGCGGTGAAATCCGGTTGCCCCTTCCCGGCGTCGAAACGAGCTCATTTAGCCGACGATGTAAATGGCCCGTGGAATTCGGACGGCGGCCGCGGCGTGGGCACTTGTGTATATAATAAACCTGCCCCGGAGTCCCTGGAGAGAGGGAGAGATCCGCTCTTTTTCGATTGCCAGGCTTAATAACAGCCGAGAGAGAGGAGGAGAGTTGCCGCTTCCGGCGAGCTGCAGCCCGACTTGGCTCCTTACATCCGACGACACCTTGCCGACCTTCCGGCCCGCCGCGCCGCCGTACCCTTTTTTTCTCCCTTCCTTCTCGCATTCGCCAGACGTGTATAGTGTGACCTGTTATTCGCTCCAGTTCGATAGCTCGTTCCGGGATGTAGCCTATTGATGAGCGACCTGTGATTTCTTGCCCCCCCCCCCACCCACCCCGTAATTGACACGTGTGATGTACGTATAAATGAATTTTTTTCCTGTATTGTGCGGTTCTCCTTTTTCCAACGCTTATACGTTCACACGAGATTTCGAAAATCAAATCGCGAATCGACGCTCGAGACAGTGTTCACTTTGTGCTCAAGACTTTTTAAGTGTTTCAATATACATGCATCGAAGAAAATCTGATAACGAGAGTTTACCATTCTAACATAGTAGAAAAAAAACATACTACTATGTTACTATATATTTATAAATCGAAGCACTCCATTCCCAGTAAAGCTTACAGTTTATTATCCCATAGTATAATTTAATAAATAAATTACTTGGAATAAATTCAAACTGTAATTGGTCCATCAGTTCAATTCGTTGTACCAACTTTACCATACTCGTACACTATAGGAACATAGTAAATTTATTGTACTACAATACTTTACTACAGTACATGTAGAATGTACCATACAGATGTAATAGCTCCGTTAAATAATGCTATATTTTTTTTCAATTAATGATTCTATAATTTGAATTGTATAAAGTTGACCAATATCAGCTAACAAAGCGATCCCATATTGTCCATTTTTCATTTTTACATTTTTCTCTGCGAGTATCTGTACATTGAACAAGTGATTTTCTGACAGATCTGCATAGATCAAACTATATCCATAGGAATAAATGTGCCGTGCGCCTTGATAAATGATTAGCCTGACCGAATGATAGAGTGAAATTCAAAGGACGCACGTGTAAGCGTGTGTTTGGTCTCGTCGCAACTGCATTTACCCATGCAGTGGTATAATACGCGTACGTAAGAGTTCCTCGGCCCCGATGCTCGTCGATCAAAATAAATCATCGAGAGCGCGGGTAACTAGTCGCGCGGCGAGCCGCACCAGTCCCCCTCGGACACAACCCATTCACGTCGGAAAAGTACCGGGCGATACCTGTTCGCCGCGCGATCCTTGCTCCGGCAAATATCGAGGAGCAACAGCCGCGCCCCGCGAGAGCCGGTCTCGGGCGCCGATTAATCGCGTCGCGTCCCTCGCGCGAAGCCAGGATGCGGCTAACGATAAGCCGACGTGCGTTCTCCGCTCTATTCGTATAGCCTTTCGCTTTCCGACCGGCTCTTAATTCTTTTCTACATTATAATCCCCAGCCGGCGCGAACGTTGATACCCCGCGCTACCGCAACTTTACGAGCCACATTGAAAGCACAAGTTGGCTGCAAATGATAAAGATCGACGCGCGACAAACCGTCTATATACGCTTCGTTTTAATTTGCGCGAAAACGCCAGATGCCGCGCTCGCTCTGCGATGCAAATGAACCCTGTGGAAAGTATGTTGGACAAAAAAAACGAGATTATTGTTCGTTCGGGAGCGTGTGCACGCGATTCAGCAGATGTAGGGGATACTGAAAATCTAAAGTTCTAAATGATTTTGAGAAATTTTCAGTTTGTATGTATACTCTCTTAAATCCTTACAGTAAAAAACCACTGCATTGCAGTGAAAAATCACTGTAGGAAAGTGGATAACAAATTCATTGGATTGCAGTGAATTTCTTATGTAACTGAAGTGATACTATATACTATATGAGCTAATATAAGTAGGGTGTAAAGTGAATTTTCACTTTAGTTACTGTGAATTTTATGTGAAAATGTTTGCTATCAAAACTCATGGAATTAAAGTGACAAATTCACTTTTGTTGCATAAGAAATTCACTGCAGTCCAATGAATTTTTCATCCACTTCCTTACAGTGATTTTTTACTGTAATGCAGTGGTTTTTCACTGTAAGGATTCAAGAGAGTAGGGGGTTGGGAATTGAGACGTCTCTAAGGATCTCAGTATATGAGAGTTCACAGAAAATCATAATTATTTTCAGTACATTGTTTTTCCCTGTATGGAACGTTAATTAAAATTCGATGGTTTTTGATGCCCGGCTCATTGCGACGGTTTGTCTCTGTTAGCGGACAATCGATTAAGCTTCGTAACCGTAATTTTCAAAATTTGCATGAATTAACGAGGGAGGAGGGTTTCGAGTTGTTTGTAACGTACTGTCCGCTCGGCTGTGGGAAAGTCTGTCCACGCAATCGCGCAGTGTCCTCCGTCGAGGCACATACGCCCATCCTCCTCCTGTTCATTCAGCGGAATATACATTTGCTCATTGCGCGCTTAACCACATGTCGAGTGGATTTTTCTACGGTTATTTTCGCGGTGCGACACCTGTTCGCCGCTCCGACGGACTCTTTTCAGCACACAACTTGATGGAAATGGCGCGCGAACAACACAAGAGCGTGGGACGTTCGTGCGTGGTGGATTTAAAAAAAAATGGAACCAAAGAATAATATTATGCACGAATAGAGTCCGCCGTGTCTGCAGTACTAACAGACTTCGCATCGAGCGTTAAAATTCATTCTTTTTCCGTATACCGTCTTTATTGTTGATTTGAAAAATTGCAGATGATGCGGTTGAGTATAGTCGCTAATTTTAAATAGTTGAAAATATACTATTAATTATATTTACTGTTCGTACGTGAAAATTGCATAAGCATTATTTCATTAAAATATCAATGTAAACTCTTCAGTGAAATTTCACTATTTATTAGTAAAAAGGAATTCACTGTCCAGAATAGCAGATATTTTTACTAATTTTCGAGTGAATATTCACTATTATATAGTATTATATTCTCAAGAGTGAAGGGCGTTTCAAAAGATAATAATTTTTTATTGTTATTAGATAATAACCTGTAAAATCAGTCGTATCAGAGCAGTCTGGTATTCTCATAGTTAACAAAACAAAGGAAGTTAAGAGGCGCGTGTGCGAAAGTTAAGTATACACAGCATAACCTCGCCACGAAAACGTCTTTAATTTTCTTGACTAAATTCGTAAAATCAGTCGTGTTGATGACAGTAGGGCGCGGGCGCAAACACCCAAATGCCTCCTCGGCCGAAAAAACACCGACTTTCGCAATGGCGAAGAATGTGATTAGCCGCAGAAGGAATGTCATCGGGGGAACGGCGCGGCTCGAGCCGCTCGATCCGGCATCGGGGGGATTTGACCGTAGACGACGTGGAGCCCATGGTAGCGGCACTGGGCGACAAGGTTATGCGATTACAAAGGGAGATCCGTGCCTTGAAACAGGCCGAGTTGACCAACTCCGCTTGCAACCAACTCTACCCACCAGCCACCAGCATGCGGTACATTACAACCTCCATACTTGTTATTTGTACTTGAAAACCACGGGAGACCATCGCGTTTTTGCCTCGTAAATTATAGTCGCAAATTGAATTGTCAAATTATTTTGAGCCACTCACGTACACGTCTATTATTTCAATTTACTAGACAGGTATATGGTTTTCTGTGTGACGTATACAAACGTAGAATCGATAATGCTTGTCGGAAAAATCAGTCTGTGATTCGGAGTACTCGAAAACCATTTCGAAAAATTACATCGATCCACGGATATGATATTCTGATTGTTGGTCGTTGCCTTACACTTGCATTTGAGATTTTTCTTTCTAAGATTACCATACGGATAATAGCTGAACCACCGAAACTGGGATCGAGCTTGGATATAACATTTAGATTTGGATATGTGTTTCTCCAGAAATCAGAAGAAAATGAAACACCAATACCGTATGGTAATCTTCTTAGAGAAGCTAAATTCGATAAAACGGTTTCTCTAATTTCAAAATGAAATTTTGCATCTTAATTATTCGATATTGGACAAATGTTACATTTTGGGACTAATTTCATATGGAATCAAGAATGAGCCAATATTGAGCGTTTTTCCAAGTCACGTAAACAAATTTATCAACGTCATAACCGATTCTTAAACAAATTTTGGCAGGAACAGTTTTGTGAGCCAACATGTAGGTGAATACTATAATCATTAGAGGCTAAATATTCTTTTTGTTCGTCTTGGCGTACAGCGAACCAGAGATTCCGAGGCAGAGATCACGACGAAAAAGAATATCCAGAGGAGTCCAGTGGGAGGAACCAATTGAATTGATATGCTCCAGACAAACTTCAAATAACGAAGGGTTACGTGGATCCGAAAGCTTTCAAAATGGGACGAGTGACGAGTTCATCGGGAATCAACAAAAGAAACAAGGGTATGTTGTGTCTAATGTCGTTGGGAAAGTACAAGGGCAAAGAATTGAGAAAACCCAAGTATGATAGATATGATGCAATCATCTGAATTCGGATTATAAGGACAATTTAAAAATCTCCAAGATATTTCGTGGTTTGCATAAATTATCCTCTCCTATAACCGTCATAATACGTTTGAACAAAAGCAAGGTTAAAAGCCGCGCATATACAAGGTTGAGAACGAGGAATCCCTCGTCGTCATATAGCGAGGAAACAACGATTGCGTAATCATAATCATATCCCCGCGAAAGACAAAAATTAATTGCCGCCAAGTCGCTTGGTAAAATATCCGCGTGTACATCTAATACCGTTTGTACATATGCGGTGCAAGTATTAAATTCAAATGTTGACCGCGGATAGGGGAGAAAGAAGAACGAGCGGTTCGTCGGGTCGAGCGAGGATCGAAGGGAATATGGATGAGGGAGATACGGGCGATCGTCGGGCGAAGCCAGCCAGAGTCACGACGAGTCGCCACCGATCGGAAATCGAGGCCTCACCCGATTCCACGCCAGATTACCCAGCCCCCAATGACGGTAGGCCTCTTCGTACATACGTATGTATTTACGTATGTGTATGTGTGGGTATGATCAATCGCGACCCGTACGCCGTGTGTCTGCTTATACGTTGTACGTGTGGGATGTTTGGCCTTTTTGAGCCGAGAATAAAAGAGCCTAACGAGGATGTGGGAACGCGCTTTGATTTTCTCATTGTCGTGAGAAAAAGCCCCGACGTGTCGGGATAAGAGCCGCACGCGATTCCCGTTTGGCTTTTTGTGCGTTTATTCTCTTCTTCTATATCCCAGCTCTTCTTGGGCAGCCAAGAGTGATCATACCGGAGGATTGACATGGGAGCAATTGTCAAGAGCCCAGTGATTCCCGTCAGCTGTTCAGTTTCAGTTTACATTAAATCGTCAATGTGTCCAAAGCTGATTTGGATGATAACAATTACATAAATAACACAATTCATACGTTAATGAGCGATTGATTCAAGTAAACGACACCCAATCGGTACGGTTACTCAATTGAAAAATGAATAACAATATCGAAATTCTACCAGGATTCACCCAAAGTATTGGATTTCTAGTTGACTCTCAATAATCAAACTTGCTCAAGTGTCTTGTACTACACTTGTAATAAAGACAAGATTTTCAAAATAAAACTCTTGTGAATGCTTGTTAATATATATGTATGTACATACATATGATAATTTGCGTACGGCGCATCTGTAAGTGTATAAATCATGTACCATATATAAACACTTATAAATATACCCTACATTATATACATTAACGAATAATTAAAAATTTACCATGTCATTACGCTAGGGGGAAAACGGTTTTTTGAAGATCTTGACATGGACTTGATTACAAGTGTAGTGTGACACTCGAGAAAGCTAGATTAATTATTCAGAATCAGAATCAACTAAATTCTGAATAAATGATAATAGAATCAGTTTATGTACATTACATTGAATCGATTGCGTTGATATTATTTAAGTAATATTATCAATTTTTCAAAGTTCATATTATTCCTTTGGTATATGAACTTCTCCCTCCCTACCCCGCCCCGCTAAGAACGAATGAAATCAATTACGGGGATTAAATATTGTCCTTTTGAAATCAGTCGTCTTTGGATAATACTTATACGTATGAAAATCTAATAACAGTTCACGCTGTAAGATGTACAATTTTTCTGATTGTAATAATTAAAAAATTTTATTATCGAATAGGCAAGTATAGCGAAAGAAAAAATAAGAGCAATGGCGTGGACTTGGCCACAACCGAAAATAAATCGACAAAAGTGACTAAAGTATTAACAGACGAGAATGAAGAGACGACAGTTACGACGACTATGAAGAAAAAGAAACTCACGATAATAGATGATAATTCAAGCAAACGAAAAGCAACGCAATCGCCCGGATCCGAAATCAGTGAAGTAAGTTCAAATGGAAAGGATGAAGCCGAGGATATTTCGAAAACAGAACTGAAGGACGAAAAAAATGGAACGACAAAGGAAGGTTCGTCTAAGAGAGATTCTGAGCCCAAAATAAATGGAATAAATGGTAAATCAAATATACCCCCAAGAAAGAAGAAAAATGAGAGCGAAAAAATACAAACAGGGAAGATTAGAAATGAAACGAGTACTTCGGACAAAAAAAATGGTGGAAACTTTTTCTCGGGAATAAGGAAAAAAGAAAATTGTATTACGGATTGTGAGAAATTTCGGGAAACAACGAGCGAATCGAAAGCAGAGAAAAAAATCTCTGAAAATGTAAAAGAAAAAAGCGCAGCAGCCTTAAACGAAATCAAATCAAACTTAGGGATAGCGCAGGAAAAGATCCAAAGTTTTTTCCATGGGAGCGAGAAAAATGATAAAATCGAGTTATCAGAAAAAAACGAAAGAAAAAATCAGAAAAAAAGTGAAAATTCGAAAGATCAACAATATCGCTCTATCAAGAAAAAGTTGGTAAATTGTGCTACAGAACTGAATGAATTAGTTGTGAAGGTTTCCGATTTGTTCAGGAAAAGAACTGTTGACAAATAACACAAAATACTCGAGCAATTTGCATAAACATCGAAATTCATACGCGGGAGCCAAACTAATATAGTTATACAGTATCTTATCTACTGTAGGCAAATTCAAATTTGTCCCCCAAGTGTCACTTGGACACGCGAGTTGGCGCCACTCCCCGGCTCATTATTTTGCGGGAAATTCAAAAAAGAAATAACATATCGCTTTGACCGCATTAGAGTTTGTGTTGGTTCAGTCCCAACATGTTACCGCGTAGAGTCGCGTGAAAGGAATCGCCTTGAAAATACTATTTATGTATACTCGTCAAGATGTTGAACCACGAAACAGATTACAGGGAGAGCGATGGTTTCAACAGAAATAAGATTCTCTTCTACAAATCAACAGGTAATAACTTTTCTATTAACAATCGAAGTCAGAAACTAACCTCTTCCTTTAATATTCTTATTTTTACAGATGAACCGCGAGTGACGAAGTTTAAACCTGTGAAAGAGGGTCGATTCGTAGATTCTCTGACCTACTCGTTTTTCAAAGAAGTTTTTCTACCTCAGGGCTTTCCTGAAAGCGTTCACAAAGACTATGTGCCATATCAAATTTGGGATACTCTGCAGGTTTGTTTTCGTTTCATTGGATTTGGAATCACAATTATCGTTATTGTAGTTCCACAAAAGCACTATCCAAAACACAATTGTATATATTTGAAGGCTTTTGCTAGCACAATCAATGGTACGCTTACTACACATTCAATTATGAGGGGAGTTGGAGTTGGAGAGTCAACAGCAACTCCTCTGGCAGCTGCAATAACATGGATAATGAAAGATGGGACTGGTATGGTTGGAAGGATTATATTCGCATGGTGGCAAGGGTTTGTTCAATGATTTGTTGAGTTCTACGTATAGTAAATCGATTAAACTTCCATTCTTGGCATGTATAATTCAATTTAAAAAATCTCATTTGTATGGATTGATCTACATACCTCCCTTTTTCCTTAGGAACAATTTGGATAGTCAATGTAAAAAATGGAGACTCTTTGCTGACATCCTCAATGATGTTGCAATGTCAATAGAAGTAATAGTCCCATACATATCTACTTTTTCATCTTACACATTATGTCTCACTACAGGAATGAAAGCAATTGTTGGTATTGCTGGTGGATCAACTCGAACAGCTATAATGCAACATCATGTTAGTATTCTTCAATAAATAAATTCCAGTAAAATATACAATATTTCAAGAAATAGTTTGAGAGAAACAATTAAGGAAAATAATTGTTCCAAGTTTATTTTTGATAACTTCAATAATTTCAGGCCATCAAAGATAATATGGCTGATGTGTCTGCCAAAGAACATAGTCAAGGAACTCTTGTGAATTTAGCTGGATCTATTGCAGGGATTTTGATACTTCTTTTCATCCATGAAAGGTAAAAGTCAAACCTCATTAGTTATTGATTGCAAATTGAGTCTCTTGCTAACAAAATCTGAAATTGTTATCCAGGCTCTTTATCTATGTGTGTTTTCTACTAGTCATGATTCATGTAATTGCTAACTATTTAGCAGTGACATCTTTACAAATAAATACTCTAAATGAGGATCGCTTATGTGCAATCATAGAAGATTATATTTTATATCACTCAATTTCAAATGTGGAAAATATTAATGATCGTGAATCTGTATTCATTTTTCTAGAGAAACCTGGTGAGATAACAATAAATATTGATATGAAATTATTAGGATTGAGTAATAAAATAGAAAAGACTTTGATGTTCTGTATAAAACACTTTTAGCAAAAAAATTATTTGGTTTCGATATTGAGACTGGCTCTTCTCTTGAGCATATGCTGAAGATGAATTTGATTGAATCAAAGGATGTCAGGTTCTTGTTAGCTCTCTTTCATCGTAGAAAATATTTACCTATAATGGACATCAAAAGGAAAAAAATTCACATTATTTTATCAAAAGATGTAAGCGATGATGATATTTTAAAAGCATATTTCCATTCTTGCATATTTGGAATGATTGCTAGTCATGTTATAGGACTCAATCCAGTAAGTAATGAACCACATTTATTATCAGAAGTATATAGTGAGCCTTATTGAAAATTCAAACACAATTTTTGTTATAGGAAGCTTTGAGCAGAAAAAATTTGAGTGGTCCATCATATCCTATCATGAGAATACTCACGTTTTCTAACAGGTTCTCAATGATTTTGAAAGAGAATGATTCTCAAGTTTCTGCTGAATTTGTTTCGGCAGTTGATGAAGTTGTTTTTGAAGAGTGTTATTTGTTTATGAAACTATTGAATGAGAGTGGTAAGAATTTACAACTTGAAAGATACCATTTATTGTTAGAAAAAAAACATTTTCAAAAACATTTCATTTCAGATTGGGTAGTAAAATCTAATATGCTGCCTACAAAATCATGGAGAGGGGCTTGGAAATGAATTTATAAATGATTTTTGATTTGATTTTGGAGAATTGAGTTTTTGAAGAACTATTGATGTATTTTTCTAGTTATCATAATTATTATTATATGTGTATCTATATAGTTCCCGTATAGGAACCGGAATATTATTTTTATAAGTAAAACCTCATTGAAAGAACTGATTCGAATCATTAATTTATTAATTTACACATGAATATAATTTTATCCTGCTTTTTAACTTGCAGTTCTTAACTTTGTCATGTACATATTTTCAATATAATACTTCCCAACACCTTACTAGTATAAAATAGCAAGTAACCTGTATAAAATTATACAAATTACATCAAACTAACTTTTTCATAAATATAGTCATGGTTATAATGCACTGCAGAAAATTTCAGCATTTTTGTACGAGATCAGCGATAATTCTGTAGAGGCTATTTCAAAGTCATGACAAATATTTGTGAAATACTCAGTCTCAATATAATAAAGTAGATTAGACCATATCTTACACGTAGAAAAAGTACTAACTTATATTAAAATTAAATGAAAAGCTTGTGCCTGGGATAATTAAATTATCCCAAATATAACTAATCAAAATAGTAGGTATATATGTACATATTTCATATGAATAACTATGCTCGAATTTCTTTTCTATCTGTAAATGAGAATTTCTTCATCTCCATCACTTGATATAATATTAACTTCTGCACTTCTTAATAGTGAAAATCTGTCACTAGGTTCATAAACTTCATATTCACCCTGCTTCCTTCTGGTTTTTTGATTTCTACAAGAATCAGGTAAATCATCTTCAAGCCATTTTCTCAATCCATTTTCTGTCCATTTATGAAAACCCTTTGCCTTGTATATATAGGTACTCATTTCATCCAGAGCTGAACAAATCAAATTGTATTCAAACTTGTGATCTTCCTGTAACAACTCACTCCACACACTATGTAAAACTACGGTTCCAACAGAGTTCCAAGCTGATGAAATTCCTTTAAGTGCATGAATCAAATTCCAACTCTTACAAAAATTAGAAAATCCCTTCTGAAACAGTAGCACTTCACGGATTACATACTTTTTAAAATATCTTTTAATAAAGAGGGTGATTCTTTGTTGAACAAGTTGAACTTTTGAAGAAAACTCTGGAGATAAATATTGAACTTGGCACATTTCATCTAATTCATTCAAATAAATCATACTTGGAGATGTTGGATTTTTATTTAACAGTAAAAAACATTTTCCATCTTTATATTTCTCTCTTAAAGCTGGTAAGAAAAGTGATTGATACCAATCTATGAAAATTTCTTCAGATATATCACTAATATTTGGTTTGCTTCTGTAAACGATTGACAATTGTTTCAAATCATTTGAAAAATCTGTATCATCTGAATTGCCTACAACCAAAATTGGTATTTTGTGATTACCAGAAAAATTTGAGCAAATTATCAAAGTAACTTTGTGTTGGCATACATTTTCATGTTTGATATCTGACTTAGTTATGTATGAAAGTGGATTCCAACATATACATGCTTTGTGTGCACTGTAAATTCGATCAAGATCATACCCACTTTTATTGATTAAATTTTGAAAAGATTTGGCATATTTTATTGGTTTTAAAAAGTCAACAGTTGATCTTCTCTCGCGATTCACTGTTTTTTTGATCAAATTATATTTGGCAGCGAAAATCCTGAACCATTGACTGTTAGGTACAAAATGTGGTGGTCCATTGAAATTCTTATTTAACATCATTACTTTCTTTCTGATATTCAAATATGTAGCTGGATTCTTCATGGTCTGGTTTTGTGAAATCCATGCAAATAACTCATCTTCAACCTTCTTATTCGTAGTAAAATTTTTCACATCCTTGGGGGTAATTTTTTTTTTGGATCTCTTTGATGGCTCCACTGGATTTTCTTGGCAGTATTCTGTGGAAGTACTTTTTGAATGCGTCAGAATTGGAACTCTATGTTTTTTTTCTAGCATCGTCTTCTTTGAACAATTATTTAAAACTTTGTTGTGGTAAAAAATAACTGTTTCTTCCGAGTTTTGTACTTCACTGGTAATAATTTCAGAATCACTAGCCTCATCGCATGATTCATCTCCCATGGACAGCAATTCAAATCCATCATCAGACAATTGTTCATCTTCACTTAAACTTATTTCACTATTTATTTTCGATTCCCGAGATTCATTATGTACGATTCTACTTTCTTCAGAGACCTTGCACCTACTTATCATCTCTATCGAATGCTTTGACATGGAATATTCTTCAGACTTTCAATCACAAAAGGAAAGACTTACTACTTCTGTATCGCTTCTTAATGTTTCCTCTTCAATTTTAGAACGTTATCTTGATGAAAACTTCCATGGACTAGAGTGAATTCTATAAATAATAGGTTTGGACGCCGGGTCGCTTGTCGATTGTTGAAATATCTATAAATACATTGGGAGTAATTACTCTTTAGTACAGTATTATAAGTATTACATTATTTTATAATCACAGAATGGAGAGCAAAACCGACAAATCTCACCTGTACATGCAGTTTATTTGATGTTACCCGGCATGTTGATGTTATGAATGAGATTATAAAATTCTTGTTCAAGTTCCAAGAAGTTTTTATTCATGCCGGCATGTATCGATATATATCGATGGCAGCTGACTCTGGAACTTTGACAAAAGCGCATGCGTGCCGCGAATTTTCATTTTCAAATACCTAAAAGTATGTAATATTAACATTAACAACTTATTTGGACAATATCCAGCTATATTTCAACTAACAGTGTTGGGTAATTACTGAAAACATTAGGTTTTATAATTCGATAATTTTGTCCTCTCCATTTTTCTGAATCACACGTGAGGCATAGCACGTATCCTACAACTATAAAACGTCCGGATAAGCTTACTTGGAGCTTTTAAATAAACAAAACCTCTGCAGCAGAATTACGATCCCCGCGTGCCTACTCGGTAGTTTTTTGCATATAGGGGTAAGTGTGTGTGTGGACTGTGTCCCTTATTTCAAGTTTTTCAACCTGTTGAAAAGTCGTCAATGGCGCATGCGTAAGTAGAGACAAAAGGAAAAGGACTATGAGTATCATATATATATATATATATATATATATATATATATATATATATAGAGAGAGAGAGAGAGAGAGATCAGAGAAAATGTAAGCATGTGCATGGCCGGATCGTCGGAGACACAATATGCATCAGTTGTGCATAAGTGTTGTTTCGGCTGCGCGTCGTCGCGCGCGTGACACACACACACACATACACATGCGGGTTACATCTCATATTACGGGTGATTGCGCGGGGGCGCGCACAAGACACGTGTGCTATTCGGTTGCCGTGTAAGTATACTTTGGCCCGTCGAATGTCGATGCGGGAGATACGCGCCGGCGGACGACGTAGCGGGCCGGGCCAGCAGCAGCGAGCCTAGCGCGCGCCTCTCCTCCCCCTCAAGAGACAGACAGGTATGTTCTTCCCGGTGGGCTGGCCCCGGGTGCTCAAGTTCCCCGAGCCCGACAAGATATGCTGCATCACGTGCAACCGCGACAAGATCCTCTTCGGCGTGCTCACCTCCGAGGCGCTGAGCATCTGGTGCTGCAAGCCCTGCGTGCCCCTCGTCTTCCAGAGGCGCTCGGCCGACTGCCTGCGCAAGCACGGCCCCAGCACTCTGCTCGAATGGCGCCCCGACTCCAGCATGCTCGTCCTCGCCACCGCCGAGTCCTACCTGCTGTTCTACAAGCTCGTCGACCAGGCCGCCACCGACGCCAAGAGCCCCTACGAGCAGAAGGACTCGCCGGTCAACAGCCTCAAGAGGGACAGCGCCGAGCTGTTCACCAAGGAGTCCATACCCTGCGTCCAGCTCAAGTTCGACAAGGCCGTCTGGCTCGACGGCGGCATCAGCTCGCTCGTCTGCATCCGGGACGAGCTCATGATCGCCACCAACACGAGCTTCGTCGTCAGGCACAAGTGGGACGCGACGCAGAACCGCGACTACACCCTCGACCTCAGGAGGATACCCTTCAGCGTCGACCAGCAGATATCCACCACGGCCACGCCGCTCACCACCAAGGACACCTATGTCACCGACATTGAGTACTCTCCCTTGGTCGGCGGCTTCGCTGTTGTTTTCAACTGTGGCAAGGCTGCCTTCCTCACGGCGCAGTCCCTCAAGTTCGACCCCAACCAAGTGCAGGGCGTGTGGGCCAGGGAACTCGACGATGCCACCTGTGCTGCTGTCAACCACAAGTACAGGCTTATTGCGTTCGGCAGGAGCAACTCCCAGGGTGTTGTTTTCTATGTGGACGAGACGACTGGTTCGTTGGAAGTGTCCCATAACCTAGTCCTGTCGACCAAGGATTACCCCGGCGTGCCAGGTTCGGTGTCTTGCTTGAGGTGGACACCGGATAGTTGTGCAATAGCTTTGGCGTGGAGCAGTGGTGGTGTCGCAATATGGAGCACATTTGGAGCGCTGCTGTTGTGCACCCTAAAGTGGGACTACGGTCTGAATATAGATCCAATCAGGGAAAACCCATTCCAGGTGATAACAATGGAGTGGTCCGCCGAAGGCTACCAGTTATGGATGCTCAGAGAATCTTACACTTCAACCGATAAGCAGCAGGATAAATCTCCACGAAATAAGTATTATCAAGAACGTTCTGTGGCACAGTGGGAATTTGTCAAGAGCCCGCTGACAGTCAATCCGTGCATGTCTCACAACGGACACATATATTTACAAGGAGAAGATCGTTTGTATATTAATTTGGGACATAAAATTTTCTCTACAGATGTCAAAGTCCATTACACCAGCGAAGAGCAGCGTACAAATGGATTTTGCCATGTTCTGTCTGGTACTAAGCAGTGGCTTGTTGTGCCAATTCCACATGCTTACACAAGTTGTAATTGGCCAATTCGGTTTACCGCAATTGATGAAGAGGGCCAAAGTATTGCTGTGGCTGGTAAAACAGGCTTGGCTCATTATTCAATGTTATCTAGAAAATGGAAACTTTTTGGTAATGAATATCAAGAACGAGACTTTGTAGTCACTGGTGGTCTATTGTGGTACAAGGGCTATTTAATAACCAGTAGTTATTCAATACCAGAGAATGAAGATGAAATAAGGATATATCCCAGACATGTTCGTTTAGACAATAATCATGTAAAGTCTATGAAGATGTCAAGTCAGATTTTACTTTTAAATATACTCAAGAATCTTCTTTTGATTTTCTGCGCAAACTCGCAAATAAGAATATACAATCTAATGTTAAAGAAAGAGAAAGACGGTTGCGGTATTGAGTTGATGATGATGCAAACAATAGATATAAGTAATATTTGTCCACATCCAGCCTGTGTTGTCAATGCTACATTGACATTGATTAGAACCGAGATAACAGATGACAATGTGCATCCAGAGACTTTACTCTTGAATGTTTCAGGGAAGCTTCTCATGGTACAGCGTGATCATTGGCTGGAAAATTCGGATGCATCATTCTCAGGTGCAACACCAACTATCTTGGCATCAAGTGTGGAAAATTTATGGATACCTTGGGAATTTAAAAAAGATAAGCCTCACTTGACAGATACAATATGGTTATTTTGTGGAGCCCAAGGAATGAGAGTGTGGTTGCCTTTGTTTCCAAAGAGTCATCAAGACAAAATCCATACCTTCATGAGCAAAAGAATCATGCTGCCATTCTACTTGAAAATTTATCCTCTGACAATACTCTTTGAGGATGCAATTTTGCTTGGTGCAGAAAACGATACTGTACTTTATACTTCTGATACTACCTCGCCTTTCATTTTGCCTTTTAGCGTTTTAGAGTTGACAAGTCAAGTTTATTTACACCAAATTCTTCGTCAGTTGATACATCGTAATCTTGGCTATCATGCATGGGAAATTGCTAGATCTTGCTCATCTTTACCGTACTTTTCTCATTCACTTGAACTTCTGTTACATGAAGTTCTTGAAGAAGAAGCCACTAGTAAGGAACCTCTTCCCGATGCTCAACTCCCATCAGTTGTAGAATTCATTCAAGAGTTTCCTGGTTTCTGGACTCAAGCTATTGTTCAGTGTGCGAGAAAAACAGAAATCGCTCTGTGGCCATACTTGTTTTCAGTTGTGGGGCCACCAAAAAAATTGTTGCAAACTTGCCTAAACAGTCAAGAATTAGATACTGCTGCAAGTTATCTTCTTATTCTACAAAATATGGAGGCATCTTCTGTCACTAAGCAATATGCAACTTTATTATTTGATGCAGCTCTAGAACAGGGAAGATGGGAGCTTTCAAGGGATCTTATGCGTTTTCTCAGAGCCATTGATCCTCCTGATGGTGATGGAATAAGAACTCCTAATTCTGTTACTCCCAAGAAACCTGCCCAAAACTCAAATCTATCTTCCTCTCAAGAAGAAAGAGAAGAAGATCTCACACTAGTATTAGGAAGTATGCAGGTTTTGAGAAACAGAAGTTTTAGTACTACTTCCGCACCCAAGTTGAATTCAGAATCACAGTAATGGGTCCATAATACGAGAAGTGCTCCGAAAAAGCAACTCTACTCATTTGAATGATGAATAAATGAATAGATAAATGACCGTTGATCATAAACTTAGAAATTTTATTACAAATTTGTACTGTGAAAAATTGACATCGAATCCGCAAATGTTGCGGTGATAAATTCATGTATGTGAGCCAGTTTTGTGAGGCATTTCGAGTAACATCTGCTTCAAATGAATGGTATTATAAAATATGTACATAAATAGTTGAATTTCATATTACATTAATAATTGTTGATACTCTTGTAATAACGAAATTATCTAGCCACCTGTCAATTTACGAAAAATTGGGAGAGTGCTTTTGAAAATATTGTATGAAGAATTTGAGAGTGTAAATGGAATAAGGGGTAAATATTGCCGCGTAGCAAGGAAAAATTAAAATATATCGGAAGTGTATTTCATGACAAAGCTAAAGTGAACGTGTTGTATCATGAATGTGCACTTTTTAATAGCCTCCACAGCTAGTTAAATAACTATGACACTGATATACATTTATTAATTTTCACATGAAAGTAAGTTCAGTTTATAGAATGATGGAAAAAAAATAATTACTTGCAGTGCAATAATATATACGTAAGAATAAAAAATTTTTAATTTGAATGGAGGATATTTTATGTTCCAATAGAGCGAGTAATATACGCGAAACACAGAAATTTATATAAGTCAATGAATATAAGTGTAAACAAGCGAATCAAATAGGGAATTCAAATCGTGAGTTCCATGTGATTTGTGCAATTTTTAATATAACCAATGAAAGTAACTCACATTATTTTATTTCGATTTAGGTTTCTTTATAGACGCCGAATGAATAATAGACTGTCAATAGGCATCATTGTATAAGCGTGAAAGTTTGAATCACTGTCGAGCTAGCTATTTACAACGGTGAGTAACTTCCTAAAATAATTTAAATCATTTTGTGACTCATCTATTAATTTAATTTATTGTCCAGAAGAGCTGATTTGTTTTCTGTTGCGATCATTAATCAAAATATCAAACTAGATGAAAAAAAAATACAATAGAAAACCAGTTGATAATAGTTTCTCAATTCTTCGTCGGAAGGCGCGTCTAACTCATATTGAAAAAACAACGAAATAGATGTCTATGAAAGTTTTGTCTATTAAAGTTAGAGCAATAATTCAAAAGGGCTCTCAGCCACTGACTGATTATTCTTACATTAGCTTTCAGTAGAACAGTTGAAACTAAGATCAATAATAATGATTAAAATTAATGATTACTCATATAAAATGATGATCATGGAAGAAGTTCATATATAAGACTTTGATGAACGCCAGATCGAGAAAAATCCAAAATCTGTCTCGTAAAATTTTCAATTGCATAATGCAGTTTTTGCTTTCATTTGGAATGACGCAATTAAAAAGAGCGGAAAATTTATCGAACGAAATAATAGATGACTTATATTGATTGTCGCTGTTGTGTTATACCGCCTGGGACTCTAGTGACCCTATTAAGGTAGTTGTACAGTGAGCATTTAATTTTTTTCGTAGTTCGATATGTTGAGATTTTGAATTATATTTTCAAAAGATTTTAGTTTCATTGTCATTGAAACATTTCCCGTAAAGTGACACATTTTTATACGGGAATTGAAGAACATTTAGAAAAAAAAGTATTTCGTCAGTCAAAACTTTTACATTTTTCATCAGACCTTATCGATTATGATATCATTTTATTTCTTTCGTATTAATCTAGATACTTATATGATACAATACTTTTGAAAATATAAAATCTCGTACCCTGTACTTAATTATCTATTAATTAGCTTGAGGTAGTCGATATAATCATTATCGCATTAAGACTTTGTCTTTATCGGCCATTAAAATCATTTGAAATAAAAATTTTGAAAATATAGTTCGAAATCTCAATAAATCACATTAGGATACAGAAAGAAAATAATGTCCTAGGGATCCTTAATCTACGGTATAATTACATAAAAGGCTGAAATTATCAAAAGTAATATTCAGATGGAATACTGCCTATATATATTTCTGAACTCGAATTTGTACTGTATTATTATCTACTCGACCATTATTGTGCAAAATCACACGTTGAAAACATTTTGTAATGATACATTTGGATACTAGCGCGAGAAAGAATCACCTCTCGCAAGCTGATCGAACTTAATTTTTTTGATACCACGTTTGATATAAGTCATATTTTCTACACTATGGCAAACTCAGACTTTGCTCGCGAGGAGTGAAAATAGTGCACGAATCAGACACGTTTGGATATTTCAGTAGTGTGGAGAGAGCGAAAGAGTGACTGGAACTCAATAAACTCGGATGTCTGATTTTGCCGAAGATCTTGTTATCGTGTGTTCACGACGCATTCAAATGATCTTAGATCGTAACACGGAGAGATGTTTTACACGTGCGATATCAATTCTGCGTTTGTAAATTATAACATTGATCTCCTGATTGGGGGAAACCTCAATCGTTCAATGCTCGAGATTTTAATGTATTAATCGCAATTCATTTTGACGAGAATTCGACGACTTCTATACAATGTAGATATTTGTACATATGGAACGGTTTCAAATATACCACATATATTTTATACTAGAAAACTGTTTTTCTTTCTCTCCATCCATTTCTGGCTCAACAATCATATCAATAATCATGTTGTCATGGAATCATTCTTCAAAATCGATCATTTTCATTTGATGACACAATACAATCGACTTGAATTAAAATGATTAATGGAAGTATTGGAATAACTTCCAATTAAGATTGTATGTTGGGAAGAAAACCTGTAAGTTCAATTCAAATTTATTTCATACGATTATCAAAAAAATATCGCCCGAAATAAGTACTTACTCTTCAGCAAATGGAATGATGTCCCCTGCGAGTGAATGAATTCAATCGTCAATTAATCAATATCGAACGGACAGCCAATTAACAAATGTAAATTGGACTAATCACCTCCTGTCAGCGATTCAATAGATCCTTCAAAGTCTCCGCGGCAGCTATCCACGAATCTTTCATCACTCGAAGTTTGAATGCACCCGACCAAGTAAACATCATAAATCCAGCAAAGAAATCTTATTCATCGCCGATATTAAGAGCCATTCAAGCGGAGCTATTGTGGCGGGAGAAAATAAAAACCTCAGCTCGCAGTCCGAGATCCGCAAAAAAAGAAACGAAGAGGAGAGACGAATCAGCAACGGAGAGTATATTTTTTTTCTCCCCCTCTTTTTCTCCGGAGAACATCACATCGACGTGTCTTACGAAGAAAGACACATAACTGAATCTGTCCGCGAAGAAAGACACATAACCGAATCTGTCCGCGAAGAAAGACACAACTCGCAATTTAGCCACGAAGAAAGACACAACTCGCAATCTAGCCACGAAGAAAGACACAACTCGCAATCTGTCCACGAAGAAAGACAAATGTCGAAATTATTCTCCCGCGAATATTAACGAAAAAAGAGTTTAAACTGTAGAAAAGCCTCGTTTTTTTTGTCAAGTATAACCTACTCATTCTAAGCTTTCATTCCATATATTTTTTACGTCGGAAAATTGTGGGCAGACGCGAGTTGTGTCTTTCTTCGCGGACAAATTGAGATGTGTCTTTCTTCGCGGACAGTTTGAGATGTGTCTTTCTTCGCGGACAGTTTGAGATGTGTCTTTCTTCGTAAGACACGTCGACATATAGCTCTTCCTCCGTTTGATCGTCCATCAGTGCATTTATACTAATTCGTACAAAGTATATGCTGTACGTGTGTTTACACGCGCACGTATACTTTAATTTATATATACGTACTCGGAGTGTATTACACGGCGCAATCTGCGCGCGCCGACGATTTGAAAAGCATTAGCGCGACGCGCGGAGGGAATACACCAGGCGCGAGACCGCGATGGGAATACAAGTGCTCGATTTTTTTTTTTTTGCTTTCTCAAAGAGAAAGCTTTGTAATGGGGCAAAAATCGACCCAACGAATCAGACCTCGGGACCTCGATTTTCGTGATCTACGGGTCGAAAAACATGGAAATCCAAAAGTGTCTGTATGTATTTATGTGTGTGTGTGTGTGTGTGTGTGTGTGTGTGTGTGTGTGTGCGTCCCGTTTTTTTTTCGTCCACGATAACTCTCGAAGGAATGGTCCGATCGTCTTGAAATTTTGCACACAGGTTAATCGCGGCAAAATCTCGGGCGAGTTCAATTTTCAGCGAAATCCGTTGTTTATTTCCTTAGCAACCGTTGTTAAGGTGTCTATTTTTTCGTTTCTTTCGTCCACGATAACTCCCGAAGGAATGATCCGATCGCCTTGAAATTTTGCACACCGGTTAGTTGTGACAAGATCTAGTCCGAGTTAAATTTTCAGCAAAATCCGTTGGTTATTTCCTTAGCAACCGTTTCTAACGTGTTTTCTCACAAATCCTTATGAGTGCTCATTGGGGCAAGCCGGAAAATCAGTTTTAAGTCACACTCGATGGCCAAGGACACTGAATTGTTGTATTTGCTCCATAGCAACGGTTGTTTACCTCCCTAGCAACAGTTACGAAGGTTGGAAATCATTAATTTATGACCCATTTCCATCATTTTCGACGGCAAAGGACACAAAATCTTCCCAATTAGCTCCTTAGCAACCGTTGTTTACCGCCCTAGCAACCGTTGCTAAGGGAAAGAAAAATTCATGTAAGTTTCGTTTCCAGTATTTTCAACGTGCTATAGAGAAAATTGGGGAAATTTGGTGTCTTTTACCGTCGAAAATGATCAAAATAGATTTTGAATTGATCATTTCCAACCTCAGCCGTCGAAAATGATCAAAATGAGTCTTCGAGTTTGCTAAATACGGACTTAAGGGCAGGACGGATCGATTTTAACCACCATTAAACCGTATGACAGTCACAAGATGAATTGATCGAAAAATTAAGCAGGTCTAAATGTCTCGCATCGTGTATAACCTAGAACCGTTTGCTTTGTTGCATTTGATCAAATAATAAGAGAGCCCGGGCAGACATCAACAGTCGGCGACAAAGTTTGGTCAATTGAAAAAGAACGACACTTTACACAGTCACAAGGATACGAATTGAACTGATTAAATAATATTTTTGTAATTTTTGAAAAATAAATGATAGTATCTACGCTAGTGGAATGGTGAAAATACAGGTTTGGGATGCGTTTGTGGGTGATGTTGAAGCCTCTTTGATAAAGCATACTGCTAAGGCACTTGGCAGCGGTTTTTTTCTTCCTAAGGCTATTACCTCCGGGGTATGTGCCTGACAAGTGCTCGATGGAAACCATATTATATATATATATATATTATACACATACATGCAGCAAGCTACAGGGAGAAGTGGGGAGAGAATTTCCAGTCGCGCTGCAGACAAGTAAACCGGCGCGCGACGGATTGCGCGTGTATGCAGCCGCAGAGTGCACATGCAGTTCGGCTCGTTTAGCGCTGCGCCGTGTGTGCACAGCGAGCAGAGCCGATATGTGTATATAAAGCTGCTCGTACCATTTACGGACGTGTATATAAGTACCAGTCGTCGCTAACACGGTTACACGGCTCTTCTCTCGTCTCTATATACAGTCGCGACTGATAATCATTGCTCGTTTTTATATACGTCAGCTTCGAAAAATGATGCGTAAGCTGTTCGGGAATCAATTTCTCTTCTCGATTGATTGACGGCTCGTGTCCACATGCTTATTTATTGAATTTGGCGAATATTATTATGCTTAAGTTGCAGAATGAATAAAAATATTAAATAACAGCGATGGTTCACCGGCAAATTTACAAGATAGAAATGATGTACGAGTTTATGGAAATATTAATTGTTGAAATTTAATATATATTCTGCGCTCAACGAGTTTAGTATACCGAGGGTATATAATTATATACTTATTGAATATAATTTCTAGCGCAGTAACAGCTCAAGCTAATTACATTCTTCTACCGCGCAATTGATACTATAAGGATAATTATTGAAATGCGATGCTCGTGGCTACAGTGCGTATAGAGGCGTGTCATTCCCAAATTGTATTAGTTGACGATTCAAATTTGACAGTATCAGGATCGAATGGGACAGATGCATAATTGACCCGAGTCGATGGGTTATTGGGAAAGTCTGTACACACATACGTATATACATATACGCATGGACGGAAGTGTTGGTATATAGCGCAGGAGAGGATCGGCTCGGTGGAGTCGGAGCGGAAGGTGCGCGTCTCCGGACTCGCGGGGCCAACTGGTAGTGTGCCGTAACGTGGCTCCATCTGTGCTATACGGTGGTTGCGCAGTAGCCGCGCGCGAGCCACTCGAGCAAAGGCCGTAAGTTTTATACACACACATACACACACGCGCGGTGTACACAAGTGTGCGTTCCGTATATATACATCGAGTTAGCGGCGCGCAGGGGCAAGGGGGAGCTGTTCGGTGTGTGTGTTCTGGCGGCCTGGCGCTGGCGTGTGCCGACGAGAGAGCGAGCGAGCGAGAGAGAGAGAGAGAGAGAGAGAGAGAGAGAGAGAGAAGGAGAGAGGGGCCGCGCGGCGCGCGCTCTCGGCGTTGTAGCGCGCAGCTCTCTCTCGGTCTCGGGACGCGGCCATCTTTGCAAAGTGGGTAACCTTTGTTGACGAGGTGAAATGTGACTGGGGAGAGACGGCGCGCGCGCTCCCAGACAGCAGCAGCAGCAGCCAGTGCCCCCCTCCTCCGTCGTCGTCCTCGTCGTCGTCGTCAACGGACGGCTCAAGAGAGACGCGAGAGAGCGGATAACTCGGGGGCCGCGACACGAGATATTCGTCGATCGTCGCCCCGCGGACACGACGTCCACACATACATACATATACAGTATATAATATACACATGTACGCGCGTGTACGTACATACACGGAGCAGTGCTGACAACGAGGGGTGTGTGTGTGCGCTTGCGCGCAGTGTTGTTGTGCGTGCGCGAGCGAGTGGAGAAGCCCCGGCCGAAGGCGACAGCTCCTCCCGGAGCATCCGACCAGCCGCCCGCAGTCCAGGTAAACGACCCAGCCGGCCCTGTGCCGATGAGGTTGGCCCCCCTCCTCCCGCCCCCCCTTATAGCCCGTGGCGGCCGCGCGCGCGGCCTATACGCGTGCGCCCCTGGCAAAATGGCTGCCGTCGGCGCCGTCGTCCACGTCTCGCGTGACCCCCGCCTACACCGGAGGCTGCGCCCCCGTGTCCCGGGCAATCCCCGGCCGGGGGACAGCCCCGCGCCCCCGCGCCCCTGGCAACCATATCAACCGGGCGTACTTATAATTGCACCGTTAACCGACGCTCCGAGGCGCGCCTTCCTCTGCCTCTCTCTATCTCTCTCTCTCTCTCTCTCTCTCTCTCTCTCTCTCTCTCTCTCTCTCTCACGCTGTTACGCACGTACATAAACAGGCTGTGGCGCGTGTACGTCAGTGTGTACGTGTGACGAGACGCTCTCGGCCGATACATGCATATATATATATATATATATATACATTGGCTGGCAGTTGGGAGGTATACGGGCCCGTGCGGAGAGCAACGAGATCTCCACACGTATAACACGCGTGTGCGACTACCTCCCCTCTATACACACACACACACATATAAGTAGGTACATCATTCTTCTCTCTGTCTCGAGAGAGCATGTCCGATGTTCAATGCGCGCGCGCGCTCACGTAATTGCAGTGTATAACGCGCGCCTCCGCGCGCTCGCAGTTTTGAGGTTATAGCCAAGCGGGCGTCGCACTCGCCACTTTTTCACTTCCTCTCTCTCTCTCTCTGTCTAGCTCTCTCTCTCTCTCTCTCTCTCTCTCGAGTACAGCGCGCGCTCGGCATATTGATTTTTCCATCACTCGCGCGGCCCCGCGCGCCAGCCAGCCCTGTTTTTCCGCTCGCTGCTGGCCCCACATACGTCTTTTCCTCCTCTGCAGCGCTTGTGTGTCAGTGTGTATACACAAATATAAGTATATACAGAGTGTGCTCGAGCGCGCGCGACTGTGTTTACGCCGTGCTCCTGCAGTGCAGTGCGCGCGCGCCACCCGTAAACAGTGCAACGAGTGTGTGAGTGTGTGTGTGTGTGTGTGTGTGTGACATGCCCGCACGCGGTGCACATCCCCTTCGGCTCGTCCGCGTGCGTGAATGAATCGCCGCGCGCAAGCGAGCCTCCGGGAGAGTCCTCGATTCACGAGCCCACGTCGATTGTTCATGGATATGCAAGTATATAATAATCGAGGGTTTACGATATTAGTCGAGTCGTGTGGCTCTTTTCACCATCATTTACCAATAGAAAATCGACCATCTCTCTCTCTCTCTCTCTCTCTCTCTCTCTCTCTCTCTCGCTCTTCCTCGCGCCATACACACGCGAATGATTCATGTTGTTGCATTCTATGCATTATTCATTGCCTCCGGCGTCGTGAATAATTTTCACTTCTATGTGGAAAATCGAGTCCTCCTATAACTCAACTTCCTCTGCTATTTTTAATATCATCAATCATCGCGATTCGCGCGCGTATTGGTCTTCGGCCTTGCTATCTTCAAAAGTGCCTTTGTACAGATATTTTCTCCTTTTTGATTTTCTTTCTACAAGCGGCTATTTTCCGAAATTCCTCGACCTGAAAAGTTGTCGGCCAAGTGTTCTCTGCCAAATCATTCAGTGGTAATTCTCGCACTGCCGTCTATTTGATTCTTGACGCACAACAGCTCGGCGGCGGCGTCGACTGATCAAACTTTAGCGAGTTAACAGACGCCGGTCAGATGAAATTATTTCGTAGCTCATTGAATAGATTACGATTATCGAAGCCCTACATCGAATCGACGTCGAGCAATTACCCAAACGACGTCCTCTAACACTCACCTACGGAGCGTCCCGATAAAATGAAAAAAAGAAAGCCGATTGCTTATCAAAATGTATAGCTTCGCTCGTTGCACTCGTATACCATCTGCCGACAAAAGCGGGTGGGGAAAATTCCCAGCCTGTCTCTCTCTCTCTCTCTCTCTCTCTCTCTCTCTCTCTCTCTCTCTCTCTCTCTGCGCTACCGTGAGTCACGCAGCCGGCATCCGAATTCGGCGCGGCTGACTTTTCGCGCTTATAGCCATGAGGCGTGCGCGCAGGCGTGCTTCCCTCCTCGCAGGCGCTCGCGCGCATACATCAGCTGCACAGCTGCCCGCACACACCACCGATTCCGATCTCCCGGCTGCTCGTTTCCCCTTGCGCGCGCGCACCGACTCGTCTCCGTATTATATATATATATATATATATATATATATATATATGTGCGTGTGCGAGGAGGGCTATTTCGCGCGAGGAAGGCGCTGATTAATTCCTCGGCGAGCAACGTAACGTTCGGCTTCGGTTTTTGAACAATATTTTTCAATTTAACCGTGCACGAAACTGTACTGGAATCGGTTCTGATGTTTCATTTTTCCCATTCGATTTCTGTATTTAGTTTTTCTAGTATTCGAGGTAAAATTTTACTCTTGTGAATCATTCATATTCATGGATGGTGTTTGTTTTCTTCGCGCGGAAAGCTACACGTTCGTATGAAAGTGAACGGAGCTTGGGTGACTAGTTTTTTTTTTGCGTGTGTCAGTTATAGTTTGTCAGGTGACTAGTATAGGGGAGATCGGAGCTAACGCGTGACCCGAAGCATTAATCGATTCGTTGCAGCAATTTTGAGCCGAGAGGAAACAAGTGTTTGAGAGAGAGCCGTTCACGATCTATCAAAATAGCACTCGACTTTCAGAACTGATATATCTATCGAGTACGGGGAATTATTTTTCCATGCTCTCGAAAGGTTATTTTTCCATATCCTCGATCACCTATTACTTGAGTTTATCTGAAGCAATTGGTAGAGAGTATTCGTGTAATTGCTTCTATCAGCGATTCCGGAGAAACGTCTGCAAAAGAGAGTATACCTGCGTCTCGTCAGGATTGCCGATAGAAAAGCGCAATCGCGCGAATGTAATTAATAGCAAAGAATATATATATATGAGCTTGATCACTGGTCAATATTGTTACTCGCAACATGATTAGATCGAGAATATTGAAAATATAAGTTTCACTTCTGGCGAATAATATGTACGGTCTCCGGGTACGAGTGAGAAAATACTCGTTGGGCGCACATGCTAAATAGAAAGTTATATGGAATCGAAAGTGTCGGAGAAGCCCGGGACTTGCGTATAGGAAATGAATGACGTGTACTTTCGTCTCCCGATTGAAAATAGTAATCGATGCACAGAAAGCCCTTTAATGGCCAATATATATAAAACAGGCGTCCCTCTGGTCACAAACAACAGAACCCCGTGAATAATCAACACCCCCGTGAGTGTGTGTGTGTGTGTGTGTGTGTGTGTGTGTGTGTGTGTGTGTGTGTGTGTGTGTGTGTGTGTGTGTGTGTGTGTGTGTGTGTGTGTGTGTGTGTGTGTGTGTGTGTGTTGGGCGCGAGGGAAACACACAGGCCCCGGGGTGAAAAAAATCGATGGATATACCGATTACTCGGCGAGCGAACGCGAGCGGGTATACAAGAGAGATAGGAGTCGAAAAAGAGTGGCAGGCAGCAGGCGGTTACACGTATTACCCGTAGCAGCTGCTCGGCAGCAGAAGCAGAGTCGGCCACAGCCGGCCGACAGACAAATAGAGTGTGTGTGTGTGTGTGTGTGTGTGTGTGCATGCATGCACGTATATATATATGCGCGCGGGCTCTCGTCCTCCGAAGTGTGCCACCCTTCCCTTCTTTCGCGCTCGCACGCACACGTCGTCCTTCGCGTTTTTAGGGAGCGCGAGAGCGAGTTTTGAGCCGAGCGAGCGAGCGAGCGAGACGGAGAAAGAGATATATAGCCTCGACTGCAGTGCACTCGCTCGCCGCGCTGTCTTAAGGACGACTTAGTCCCGCTCCTCTCATATTGTTGGCCGCTCTTTCTCCAACCGGACGCGCGCGCGCGTATATACGAGCGCCGATATATCCCGCGCCGCTCCCGGTCAACTCGCGTGCAGTGCCGTAAGCGTGAGGTGCTTCTCTCTCTACTATCCTTTGCGAAAAAATGTCCAACTAATTCGTCGTGGTGAAGTTTGTGAGGACGTGATTCAAGATACATGTGTGTGTATGTGTGTGTGTGTGTTTGTGGCAGCCGAAAATATCTCGAGAGCAGCTAACGAGAGAATTATCTTCAGGTATATAACAACCGAAACCTCAGAATCGTGAGAGAATGACAGGGACAAACGCGAAACTCGATTTGATAGATACAATTCATTCGCGTTGCGAGGAATGAAAAATTACCGGTATTTTTCCGAGTAATTCGCATCGGAATCCCATATGAATTTTCATTTCGATCAGTGAACAACCGCGAATCTACACTCGACGCGACTAACGAAAATATTCGTGCGAGTTCCACTCTCGACGCGTCAACAACTTGATTCGCGTCTCTTTGAAAAAAAGCGAAATGAATATGCACCGGGTGCCGAGCCCTCCCCCCCCCCCCCCCGAGCCACGTGATTCAGCGGGTGCGCCGATAACGCATCCGGCGCTCGCGTCGGAAGGGTTCGCATTTTCAGCACGTGCTCGGGGCGTTGTTATCGCCGGCGTGCCACGCGAACTCTCGTGTGTGAATGCGTGTATATATTACAGCACGCGCTTGCGTCGACCTTGCCGTTTGTTTTTTTTTCTCTCTCTCTCTCCCCCCATGTGTGCGAGCGCGAAAAAAAAATCGATCGGCGTCCTGTCGCTCTCCGGGTTTTTCAGCCTTCGGAGCGGATCTTTCTCGAGGGTTTAATGACATCGACGGGGGCCCCCGAGGTGAAACCAGCCGCTTATTTATTTCGCTCGCCCCGGAATAAAGTCGCTTCATGCGGCGGCGGCGGCGACGGCTTTTTTTTCCCTTTTCGTCGAGCACACAGCGGACCTTTGACGTCCACACCATTTGCCAAGATTGGCTCTTTCACTTTCTTGGCTCTCGTCTGGCGCTGGCAAATTTTCCTCGATTCGTTCCTCGGGTGAAAAGCCGTCCGCGAGGAGAGGGGTGGAGTTCACTTTTGAACCAACAAAAACACGTCCTGTTTCATGTTTTTTTTTTCCCCTATAGACCCACCAGCTGCGTCGAAAGAGAGAGAGAATTGATTCATTGTACGCTACACGAATGTAATTGAGCAATTGCGAATTTTATCTGCCTCGCAAGAGTACGATTGAATGGCCGGTGTTGTATTATTAATTATTGATGCTCGCTCGATTGCCTATATAAAAGGAGAGGGAAAAAACTTGGCTGGAAAGTATTGAGATAAAGGCTTCGCGTCTCGCGATGAATCACTTTACGATAAATTCACATTCCGCGCGTCGCGACGAGACAAGCGCGTGCGCCGTGTGATGGAAAGTTGTTTAATTTATATTGAAATCCACTCGACGCAACGAATAATCGCGTAATGGATGTGAATAAATTTTGCAAGATACATCGGGCTCGTCGATTTCGTTTGTCGTGTTCGCATAAAAGGACTCTCCTCCGGCGGCTGTGGCGAACATTTTTACTATCACTTTGTGTGTACGGACCTTCGGTGTATATACTTTGACCCTTTCTTTTCAAGCTGCACACCCGCGTATTTGTGGTTTTGTCGCTTTGAGTCCGGCTAAATGTTTTCAGCTCTCGGTTGGAAGGATTTTTTCCCCTTTTTTTTCCCATAAGGGCTCGGCGATACGTTCAAAGAGTATTTTACGTACGATATTCCACTTAAAATGTAGCCGGCAAACTTCAAAGAAATTTCCCCGTTTCCAAAAGCTCCGTCAGACTTGAGGAAGAGAGAGAAAAAAGGGTTTTTGCGTGCTCGCCTGATGTGATTCTCTTTGATGTAATCACCCGGTGAAATCTCCATTACGAAACGAACGTTTGTCCCGTCTCGGAATCGCTGTACTTATATATATTTTTCGAAAAGTGTCCCGGTAACTTTCTTCTCCGTTCGTATGTGTACGCGAATGTCAAAAGAATAACGCACGCCAAACTTGCAAAGCCCTCGGGAACGTCCCGACCGGATGTGCGAAAGTGAAGAGTCGTATACGGTCAATTCAATCTCCCCCAAGATACGACAAACTCGTATTTCCATGCGGGTTATACGCGCCGGCAGTCAATGCCACGTGTTTTCCCGCGGGCATGTCACCAACATATATTCACACGGGACACATTGCTTCCGTATGAGTTCGGCCGTTTATATACACGTATATGTACTCGTCTTTGGATTATCGGGCGCTTGCAGAGATTGGCCTTCATTACGGGACGGGCACTGCTCCATTGTGATTCAATTCGGCGATTCTGTCGGGCGTGCATTGTTTGTCGGCCGATGCTCACTCCATTCTCCGCGCCGAGCGCGTATATGTGCGCGTCCCTCGGCGCCCGGTCAACACTTGATTTTTCATGTCGCTCCTGATTGCGTGGGACTCTGCTCTCGGCCAAATCGTTCCGCACCCAATCTCACTCGGCCGCGTGCAAGTGTATTCGGGAACTTGCCGATTGGACACGATTTCTTCGTTTTACAGCGGGAAACGCTCATTCTTTATCTCGTTACCGCGTTTAGCTAAGCTCTTCAATTTTCAACGTCAAGTCCCCGGAGAGTTCATTGTCGGAAAGGACGTGTCGTAGCTCGCCCCGGAATAATCCAAGCGCTAAGGCCAGAGGAATTTCGTCATTTACATGAACGATGAGTAATTGTTAATTTTCATGCGTTATGCAATTTATACTATTTTAAATTTAGAAAGTACACTCAAGTTGGAACATTTCTAATTTAACTGTACTCTCTCAATTTAAAATAGTAGAAATTGCATAACGCATGAAAATTCACAATTATTCATCCATCATGCAATACCCACTGATAAATACTAGTTTATTTAGTAATTTAAATTTAAAGAGTATAAAATGAAGAGTATTGCCTAAATAACATATGAATAATCTATTGAAAATGCAAAGAATTGAATTCACAGCAATTCAATAAACCAAAATAAAATTTCGAGACTTGGTTTAGTGAACCTTGAAGGGAAATATTTTTTTTTCTTCATCCACACTAGTTTTTTGTCAAAAGCACCCGAAATACCGAATTTATTTGAAAAATTCACAAATTTAACTTTTTTTTATTTAATACGACCTCGAATGGTTCTTAGCAAATATAATTCTCCACGAACCGTGATTTGATGGATAAGCTATATTAGAAGCTGCAGTTAAAATCTCAAATCAATCGTATAAAAATTGATCGAGCTACGCTGGGCAGATTGAAAAACATAATTTCAAGAAAAACGCGTTTGAAGTTTCATTTTAACGCTTGAGACAAAGAGGGTTCTCGAAAAATAGGCTATAAACATTTTTCAAAAATTTTCCTACTCACAAGAGTAACGAAATATCATGTTTTGGTATATCACACGCGTTCAAAGCGAATAAAGATTGCTGGGTAGTAATGAATGACGTAACGATTGCGACAACAGACAACGGGAATTTCCCGGCTCGTTGACGATCGTTCGCGTTACCCCTTTCACGTACGACGACACCCCTTCGACGAAACTCGTCAGGCTGAAAAGCGTAATTTGAACTTGTCTAATTTCCCCTCGATACGCGTTCTCGACTCGACAGAAACTCGCGCGCGGCTCTACGTACAAGACCCGATAAACAATTGGCGAACCGGTTCGATCGACGAACGAACTCGATGGAAAAAAGAAGCTGGCCGCTGGCCGATTTAAGTGCGCTTGCGCGCGACTAGTCGCGGTAAAACCCGAGCTAATCGATTGGCGGAAATCGCGCGCTCGCTAATTGGCCGCGCGCCGCCAACCCCGTGTGTATATATATATATATGCTTGTAGATCAGCGGCTCGCCTTGTGTGAGTGTGAAACTGCGACACCCGTATACGTATATATAGAAAGGCGTGTGTCGCTATATGTATATACAGATATGCATCGCGGCGCTGGAACGTATGTATGTGCGGTGGGGGTCAGATCATTAGCTCGGTCGATGACGTTTGGCGCGCGCGCGCGCGCTTTCACCTGCGCGCGGCTGTATGTGTATGTATCTTCGAAGCGAGCCGTTTGTATGTAGCACTGAATTTCCGGCTCTGTCGGTATACACGAATCCAGTTAGTTGGATGTATACGATCAGCCGCAGCACCGGCGGCTCACCTGGCCTCCCCTTTTTTGCAGTATTGATCGAGAGACATTTGTAGCCTGGGAGTTTTTCATGATGTATGTGTGTGTCTGTGCGTGCGCGTGTGTTAATATTGTAATCTGCCTGCGCAGAAACGACAGTTGCCGACGCTTCCACGTTCACATCTTGCGTACGAACTACGAATCCAATTTTCCGCGGCCGCCTGTCGAATGATTACACGCAAGTTTGTTCTCGAGTGTTTGTATAGCTGATTCGAGAATCGACTGAAGGACATACAATCGCGTCTACTCCATTCGCCCCGGCGATTCAACGTGGAGGCGAGAAATTGTATTGGCAGTCGCGATCGCGACAAAAAAAAACCACCGATAGCTTGGGGGATTTTATCAGCGGGCGAATTTCTCGCGCTCATTGGCACACATTGGAAAGCCAATAAACGCGCGAATTTATATAGCTGCAGGATCTATAAATAACATTCGTAACGTGAGTTTTTGAGTGTTTCGAAAGTCTATCATTCCATAATTCGACGCGTCAAATCCAAACTCGATTGTTTATCTCTTTACAAATTGATTCTCTTGATCATCCCCCCCCCCCGTATCCCACGAACGTATCTCGATTAAATCGGCACGCGAGTCAGTACAATAAACTCGACAATCTCGACCCGTCGATCGGCTATGTGGATAATTTATTCGCTAGGCCGGGCGCGTGCGCGTTCGCTCACTGGAAAATCCTTGCCAGACGCTTCGTGCAAGAGTTCGATAATCGGTCGAATCGGTAGTGCGCTCTCCCTTTGCCCTGGACGCGCTCAATCACGCCAAATTAGCCGTGTGAACGCGCGCGCGTGCGACCGAGCGCTCGACATAAAAGGGACAAGCAAGTGTAGATTAGGAGGGCATTTGAATTGTAGATACAATCAAGCCCTCGGTCTGTGTTGGCATGTTTAGTAACTAACGAGAGGCTAATTGCGTCTGTCGCGCGAGCCTCGGCTAATTAATCACTGCTGGTGTATAAACGAGCGCTGGGATTTTTCCCCGCGCGAGCGATGATTTTCATTTATCCGCTCGTTTTCGTCGATGCGCGCCATCCTTTTATTTTTTTCTTTTGACGGGATGAGCCGCGTTTACCGATCCCATTACGTGATTGCGTTCGAATATCAATCAGAGATGCGGCCCTTTGTGCGGGGCAAAAAAACGGGTTTTGCGTTTGAACATACCCTGTGTGTTTTTCGTTGGCAACGAGCGGTTTGTATATAGAGGCAGGAGTGGTCGAACGCTGGAATAAAGTCTAAATCTTCAACGATTTCCAATAGTGTTAATGATCGGACATCATGAGAAAAGTCTCAAAGGAAAAAATGTCTAGGATGTGTGTGTATGTATATACGAAAGAGGAGCATGACTCGACGCGTTATGATGGGAATTCCAATGAGTCATCAGAAGAGCAGAGGTTCCGCGAAATTCACACTCACGGGTCATGACAGAAGATCCTGGTTTAGAATCTCTCACGTCTATCACGTCTTCCAGCTGTATCACACACCCACTTTTGTCTTCAACATTCCTTCCAGATCTTAACGAGTTGAATAATGAATTGTGTAATATGCGTCACGTGATAAATTTATTACCAGACGGGACGATCACTTTATAACCCATTCGAAATGTTTGCGGACCACGTCTCTATATGTATGCGGATGATGGGGCGCGTTAACGAGAAAATCTTGGAAACGATCCCACTCGGGGTTTCATGCTGCAACAAATAAAATAATTGTGTGGACTTTTTCTCTTTCGTCCAAAGTGCACATTCGAAACTAAATAGCGCGAAAAAATGCAAAGTTCATATCTCGCGCGCGCGCGCATGTAGAGTGATTCATCTCGTTGTTACACGCTTATTTTTACTCCACAGCATAATCATGCGGTTTTGTGGACTAGATGAGATCAGAGAGACAAAGTAAAATTAATGCGGACCCTCGTACACGTGCTTATGAGTACGAAGTGCATGTAAACTAGATGGAAAAACAAACAAACTATTCTTTACGGAGGAAACAATGAAATTCAACAACCCCGTATCGCGTTGTTATCACGAATGGAACCGAAACGAGCCTTAGATATGAGTATAAAAATTTACTTAATTTGAGATGCAACAAATTGAAGCAACGGATTGAAAAATGTCATTCTCTTATTAGATTATTTTTTATTTGGTTTCATTTCGAGAAATATATAACCGATAAGAATTTTACAAAATAAATAAAATGAGTAATTTTCGACACATCGTTATTCGATGTGGTTGGATTGAATTCAAATAATAATGTACTTTACAATGCATCAAGAATACAATATAATGTGTGGATGTGTGTGACATTGAAAAATAATCATACTCTACAGCGTACGAATACTTGAACTATTCTTCTTTTGTTTTGATGAGCTTCAAGATACTATCCTTTGAATATAATAGCAGCCACAATGTGAATGCACTTGCTCCAGTGCGGGGCAAAAAATATGTTGGACATTTATCAAACTACAATTACAGGAACATCATTAGAATTCGTACTGAATCTCGGGGGGAATTTAAGATTGATTAGGAACTAATGGAAACTAGGGTAACTAATGTAATTAAGTAGGGAAATACGCTTGACAAATCGTAATTAATAAACATGGTAAGCTAATGAGTTGTGTTGATTGTGTTTTAGGCGCAGTAAGGCTGCAGGGGTTGTCGAGGTGTGATCGCGCGCTGGCGGAGCCACAGGAGGATCGGTCAAGCGAGCGGGAGCCGAGCTGAGGGCCGGGCTCGCGCGGCTTCGGCCGGCCGGACGACGGGCATCATGTGAATGGGGGCCCGCGCTCAGCGGGCTAAGCTGACCGGCCACTCGAGCGACGAGAGCTAAGCGCAGAGCTGCGCGCCACCGCAAGCATGGAGGAGCCCGACCCGGAAACGTGGACCGCGTGGTTCCTCGACGCGATCCGCAAGATCCGCAGCCAGAAGCAGCGACCGAGCGTCGAGCGGATCGCCCACGCGATCCGCCTCTCGCACGACTACCATGAGGAGGTCATCGCCGAGAGCCTCGCTCTCGCTGTCAAGCGCGGCGACGTCCTCAAGTTGTTCAACAAAGGACAGTCCTCGTACAAGGTGAGACAGACCCCTTCCCCCTTACTCCTCTCTCCCAACTCGTACGATCGCCGCCGTTTACTGTATCGCGTGGCTGACTTTACCCTTACATTTTTAGTTGGTTCTCAATTATCAAACCAATCAGCTCAGGTCACTCTCACTTCTAGTCTTTTAGTCAAGACAAAGTTGAGATTTTGAAAGAAAACTTTTTCTTCCCTGAGAAGATCAATCGATTGAATGATCAATTATTGGTAATATTTTACGTAGTAATGTTAGCAGTTGAAAAAAAAAACAATCTATGAAACTATGAAATATTACTAATTAAAAATTAATTAATCGATCAATACACATACACATATATTAACAGACTATGCAATATCAATTAAAAAGGCAACTCTCTGGATTAATGCTGACAGAGTCAGTCACATGATATATTAATTATAATGAGCATCATACAGGGATGTTATAGAATGGATTCCATTTGATTATGTTGAATTTTTAAATCATACGAATGGTTGATATTCATGAGATATTTATGCACATATTATGTTTGCTAATTCAACCGAGTAAGAAACCTCCATCTGTGCATTTTTTGTCCAGCCGTACTACGTTATTCGAAACACATGTAAATTTCCGTGTCCCATCCTGCAGGTATGAGAAAAGCCTTTTGTTTTTTCCGACTGTAAGGACGCGAATATATAATATCACTAACGTAATATAGTTGGACACGAAAAACGGAAACGGGCTATTAACGACTGTCGCGGAACATCCGTCCGCTTCACTAAAAGAAAATCGAATCTTCAATGAAAATCCGAAATTCGTCGATTTTCTCACAGGAATTCGAGCGGCCAACGTGCTTCGAACGATTCTTCGATTTCGCGCGCACTCGAAGCGACGCGAATTATTCATTGGTCGTTTGATTTAATCGGAAGCTCGCATGTGTCCAGTGCGCGGGGAGTAGAAAAGGATTATCGAATGTATAAATTATAATCCCCAACCAACGGGAAAGCGTTTATTCGGTTATCGATCGGATATCGCGATTGCATATTAATATATCGCTCGCAAACGGGTTCATTAACGAGTCGGAGGTATATGGAGAAAAAAATAGACGAGCTTTTAATCAAAGAGAAAGCGCCTACTTCGTTATCGCGCGTGGAAAGTTCCTCGAGCGCGAGCCAATCTACTTTGTATCCGGTGCACGTGTGTGGAAAAACGTGCCCCTTTGAATTCGACGAAGAAAGAAAGAAAGAAAAGTTTAAAACTCGTGTGTGTGTGTACAGGACCCGGGCGGCGTGCAGTCGAAGCCGCTGAAGGTGAACAAGGCGAGCGACCTGACGAAGGTGATAATGAAGGCGGTGCGAGAGCTGGGCGAGCGGGACGGCTCGAGTCTGAAGAACATCGAGAAGTACGTGCGCCAGAGCCACAGCGTCGAGGAGGAGGAGGACGGCGACCTGCGCTCGGCCCTGAGGCTCTCGGCCAAGCGGGCCGTCGACCGGGGCCTTGTGCTCCAGGACGGCAAGCTGTTCCGCCAGCCCGACAGGCCGATGCACCTCATCAAGAAGCTCAGCAACGACAATGGCCACAACGAGAGCATACTCACGCCCAAGGTTTGTAATTCCCCTTCCCAATTGTCCAAGCTTCCCCGAGCGTCTCGGACAGGAATAGCCCCGATCGCTCGCGTCGAGCAGTAAGCTCATCGGCAATTTTGTATTTTGCCGAGAATAATTTTACATCTGATCAAAATCGAGACGCAGGCGAAAGAAACAACGGATCCAGCTCTGTATAGCCTGGTCCGAGAAGGAGAAGCGCCCGATCGAGCTCGCCCGGCGGCTGACCCAATTCCGCACTGAGAGCCCGGCCTTGAACTCTAGCCGTAAATTTCGCGAGACGTCGGCCAGTCTGCTGCACACGTGTGAGCGCGCGCGCGCGGAGCCCAAAAGCCCATTAGACACACGAGGCGCGGCTCGTTTGGGGGCTTGCCCTCGACCCTCCGAGCCGCAGTTCGTTCATCTCTATTATACACGCACCTATCCCGTTCGTATCTTACGACGATCGGTTTATTATTCGTTTTTTGACCCTAACGCGAAAATCAAACTGGCCTTCGTTTGGTTGGCCGCGGCCTTAACCCCCTTTGAGCGAACCAGACGACGGCTTTACAATGCTACGTGTTGCTCGCGCGTTTTCCTCTTGCTCGGCTCGCCCGGCAGCTGCCGTTGAGAGATTTAAAAGCCCTGCTGCTGCTGCTTCTGGCCGTTGATGGATCCTGTCCTGACAAATACTTGTCGCGCCGCGTCGGCTGATTTTCCTCGAGTGTATTACGTTTAATTACTCTACGTGTTTCTAATATTCCCCTACAAATCGCTGTATAATTTGACCTTATACTGAGCGAACGCGAACAAATCAATCGGCGATTCGTGCCGGCTTTCTCGCCGATAAATTCCACGCCACTGCGTATGCCGAGAATTCAACAATGTTTCTCTCGAATGCTTCTCAATGGTTGACACAGTGATGTTTCGTTTTCTATTCTTATACAGCCACCCACAACGATTCTCTCACGTAATCTCCTGCGTTTATCGTCCATGCGAATCACGCACTCTCCTCTCGCGATCTGCTCGATGCGATAGAAAAGAAGAAAAAAAACATTAGCGAAGCGTCATTCGTGCCTACTTATCAATAAGTCACTCATTGGCAATTGCATAAACAGGCAAAACGTTCGTATTCATCGACAGAGTCATTTGCATTATATATATACACACAGGGTTACGCGATCTCAATCGGACCGCGAGATAATGAAACGTACATAACGAGCGTCTAACGATTCGCCGCCGGGGCATCTGAATTAAACAGACCGAGAGTGGAAGGGTTTCTCAAATTTGCATGAGTGTCCGAGGCACAACGAGCCGCGGTATCTGCAGCTGTACGGGGGAGAGTTGAATTTTTTATGACGTTTGAGCGTTATGGGAGAGCGAGCGCACAGACCTTCAGCTCTCCCAAAGAGCCGCAGCCAATACACACTTCGGTCAGTTCCTGCGCGAAGTGTATGTATAAAACGCATCCCTATAAAATTATCGACAAACCTCCCGAATACAGTTTGAAAGATACGGAGTGAATCAAAATAAGCTATAGCATTGTGTCCTCAAGGGATTCTTCACAGCGTGAATATTCCTCGAGGATTATTTGTATTACGGAGCTTTGCAAACTCCGCTTGGGCACGAAGAAAAACTCGCGAACGAGATCCTCGATCATGATAAACGATACACTTGCACATTGACGTATCAGGTCGGTATATAATGATCTCAAGTTGTGCGCGAGCGCACACAACACGTGTACCGAATCGCGTCCCACGTTCGGCTGTCCCAGAAGGCCAATTCGTCCCCCCGAGCGGGATTCCTCTTCGACGGATATTCGCATGCATCATTGCGCGGAGCGAGAGATCAGCGCGTCCCACGCACTGCGCCTGCAACATTGCGCAATATGTCGAATCGCGGCCGTGACTCCGCCGCGTAACGGGCTGATCCAGCAAAGGGACGAGTCAACTCGTCGAAGAGAATCGAATGTGCGGCCCCCAGTGCACAGATTTAAAATCGAGCGTCTCGGATTTGGCCCGTCGTCGTCGTCGTCGATTACATCACGCCGTAAAAGCGCCTCCGTCCATTAGCAAGCCGGTCGCTCGCGGAACCTACAGCCGATTAGATTTGCCATGGCTAATGCGCACACGCGCACGGGGGGGGGGCAATGTACGTGTATATACACGTATAT
This sequence comes from Aphelinus atriplicis, assembly GCA_020882685.1. NCBI lineage: Eukaryota > Metazoa > Arthropoda > Insecta > Hymenoptera > Aphelinidae > Aphelinus > Aphelinus atriplicis. The sequence continues at coordinate 4,764,819 of CM037073.1, forward strand.
ATACACGCGGGGGCGACTGCGGCATACGCTGTGCCGCCCGGCGAGTATTGATCTTCGTGGAGGGCGCACGCGCCGCTCGCGCAGTCACTTGGTCACCGCCTCCCCCTCCCCCCGCACACAACTCTCTCTCCGACGCACTTGACTCGGGGGCGCATATTGAATTCTCGCTCGGCGCGTGTATATCTGCGCGCTCCCCCGAAACAGCTCTCCCGCGGATGGCTTTTATATGGCTCTATTTGCGCTTGATCCTCGTTGTACTTCGCAGCCCAAGGGGCTTTGTACCACACGATTCTGCTTTCACTCGCAGCTGTTGTATGCCTCGACTGATGCTCTCGCGGTTCATTGTGTATATATATACGTGACATCGTTGAGAGCACTATATACCCCTTCGGAGCTTTCAACTCGTCGGCCAATCAAAATGGACATTCGCCCCTTGATCGGACACCTCTCGTTCCTTATATACTTGCCGAAGCTTTTGCGTATTTCGTTGCTCGATCCAAAGCAGATTCATATGGATTCGAGTGGGCCGGTGAAACCGAATTAAGCCTCCCTTTGCCGAGTCCGAGTATATACACTTGTTGCCTCGTGGCTTCGGTCGCGTGGCCAAAGCGTTTATGCAACGCGGCTGTCTCGGGACGATGAACAAATTGGCCCAGGTGTCGGATATTACGCGCCGACCAAAGGACTTTATCTACACTCCGGGTAAATAAAGTGACAATCGACTCTCGTTCAACTGCTCATTAACGGCCTTGCTTCTCTCGCTTGATTCTCACGTTTCACTGCACGGGAGAAGCAACCCTGACGCCGTGCGAGCAAAAATCAAATTATCAAGAAGGGGAAAAAATGCCTCCGATAGCCGCTCGAGGAGAATGAAAGGGCGATCGGTATACACTGTATCTCCCGGTCGCCGGGGCGCGCACTTAGACCCTCTCTCGGTGGGTACGCGTATCGCGGTTTAATTCAATTTGCCGAAGCGGGGCTCCCCCGTTTAATTAGGGCCAAACGAGCTTTCGAGTGGAGGCGCGCACCGGCACGCGTGCAAATCCAATCGCCATTTCGCGAGCGGCGATTAATTAGCTACGGCTGCGGAGTGCTTCGTTTTCCCACTCGCTCACAATGCGACCCGTCCTAAAACCCCCATATGTCACGCGATCACCGCGATCCGATCGACAAACCTATCGCGAATGGCATTGTTCCGCGGCCGAGCGACGACCAGTAAACACGGGGATCTTTGTTTCGGCGTGTGTAGATTAATTAACACGAGAAACACGGACGGATTGAATGGAGGAAACAGAGAAGCGTCGAGGGAATTGATTAGATGCTAATTCTCCGGAGGGAAGATACGGTGAGTGTCACTCCCAATTTCTTCTGTCCGATTCAAAAAGTCTCCCTCTCGGAAGCACCTTGAATCTGCATCGTTGTGTCGCGTATGTATATACAAATCGGATGAAACGCGTCCGGCTCGATCGACGAAGGAGGAAAGGTCAGGGGGGGGGGGAAGAAACAGTCGGCTGTAATATAACAAGAACCGGCCGCCCCGTAGACGAGGCGTCGAGTGCGCGGTAACAGCCGCGCGCGGCTGATGGGCCGTGCGACAGGCGAAGCTAAACGAATTGGCCGGGCGTCGTAAAAGGTGCAAGGCCAGAGAGCCGGCAGCCATTGTGCCGCTAGCCGAAATCGATATAGCTGATGGGCTCGTTGCATATATACGGTGGCGCAAGCGCGCGCGGAACGAGAGAGGCTGCAGCAGCACACGGGATGTATACACGCCTCTCTCTCTCTCTCTCTCTCTCTCTCTCTCTCTCTCTCTCTCTCTCTCTCTCTCTCTCTCTCTCTCTCTCTCTCTCTCTCTCTCTCTCTCTCTCTCTCTCTCTCTCTCTCTCTCTCTCTCTCTCTCTCTCTCTCTCTCTCTCTCTCTCTCTCTCTCTCTCTCTCTCTCTCTCTCTCTCTCTCTCTCTCTCTCTCTCTCTCTCTCTCTCTCTCTCTCTCTCTCTCTCTCTCTCTCTCTCTCTCTCTCTCTCTCTCTCTCTCTCTCTCTCTCTCTCTCTCTCTCTCTCTCTCTCTCTCTCTCTCTCTCTCTCTCTCTCTCTCTCTCTCTCTCTCTCTCTCTCTCTCTCTCTCTCTCTCTCTCTCTCTCTCTCTCTCTCTCTCTCTCTCTCTCTCTCTCTCTCTCTCTCTCTCTCTCTCTCTCTCTCTCTCTCTCTCTCTCTCTCTCTCTCTCTCTCTCTCTCTCTCTCTCTCTCTCTCTCTCTCTCTCTCTCTCTCTCTCTCTCTCTCTCTCTCTCTCTCTCTCTCTCTCTCTCTCTCTCTCTCTCTCTCTCTCTCTCTCTCTCTCTCTCTCTCTCTCTCTCTAAATGGCACCCCGGTCCCAATCGAATCCTCTGTACGTAGCCTTGGTGTGGTGCTTGACGCAAAACTGAATTGGAAACTGCATGTTCTCTCCATCTGCTAAAAAGCTAACTCACTCATGTACCGCCTCCATCACTTCAGGCGCAGCACCACCCTTGCGCTTAGAAAGCACCTTATTCAGGCGCTTTTGTTTCCCGTGGTAGACTACTGCTCTCTAGTGCTTTCCGATCTATCGAATGAGCAGGATCTCCTCATTCAGCGCATCCTTAATACAGGGATCAGATACATCTATGGTGTAAAGAGGCGCGAGCACATCACTCCTTACAGGCATCAGCTTGGCTGGCTTACTAGTTCTGGACGCAGGGAGTATTTCTCTGCATGCACCGTTCACAAAATCCTTGCAAGTGGTAGGCCATCCTACCTTGCGAATCGCTATCAGCTCTACACCAGCCATAGGCCTGTGAGGGGTGTGTGTCAAAGGCCCCTTGTCGTCCCTCCGTTCAGACTGGAGTCGACTAGGGACTCATTCTACATTAGCTCGACCTACATTTGGAATAATCTCCCTAGTCATATTCGCTCCATCGACTCATTCGCCATGTTCAAGCACCACATCTTCAAATATATTTTTGACCGCGAAGGTATCACCCATAGTTCTTAGTTTTTAGTTCCTTAGTTATAATACATTCCATCTATTGCATTCTTATACTGTTCTTCATGCATCCTCGCTGCATCCGCTCACTCTAACACACTTACGTTATTCACTTCGCCTACTTTTAAGTCAACTCTGTATTCTATTTCTGCTTTATTACCTTTTGTATACTTTTTCACTCTTTATATTATTGTACAACATAATGTACATAAATAAACGTATCTAATCTAATCTAATCTCTCTCTCTCCCGTCCCTCTGTGTAGTGGAAGGAACGCGCTGGACGCCGTGCGCGCGGTGGTGGCAAAAAGAGCCGATTGGGCGCGTCGGTCGCGCGGGAATTACGAAGGGCGCGGTTTCGCAGGAACGACCGTTGCGCTCCGACTTTTTGCAAGTCTGACCTGGTTGCAACGTCGCTTCCGCTGCAGCAGAGCCGCTCTCTGGAATTCGCCTGTGTGCGCGACGCGCGTTGCGAATTCGCGCGGGACGAACACAGCGATGATCGGCTCTTTCAACCCACCGCGCGGTGAAACTACGCCGGCTATGCTGTTTCACCGTGTATATACGCACGATGTGCAAAACTCGGGATGTAATTCGTGGGGGAAATCGAGAATCGCTCGTTTTCTCGAGGACTCGATCGACCTCGTTTTACCTGGCTACAAACTTTCGAACCTTGACAATGCGACTTACCGACCGCGGCTCCCGATCGTTATCAAACGTTTATACCAGTTGAATGTATCGTTTCGGAGAACAATCTTATTATAGACAACTTGTAACGCGATATTCGAATGGATATGATGCGACTGAGTAGAAGAGCGGCTAAAAAAAATCCTAACAAACATGCTGGATTTCAAATATCAACAGTATATCTTCAATATCACGAAATCATAAATGAACCGTCAGTGCATAGAATCAAATAAATTTATAAAATATGCCGTCGGGAACGTTGAACGTTATGGCTGTAAATATGAGTTATTGAGATACCCGCGAACCATCTCGCAAAGTTTCATCGTATTGGGTATTCCAGAAAATGCCAACTTATCTAGGAGTGCTTGTGAACCTGACAAATTCATCAAAATAAAATTTTTCCGTTTCTCGATCTTATCTCTTTGGCAACATGCGATATTCGCCTGAGCATATTGTAATCTACTTTCAGATATTCTTTCACATCCGGTTCACTAATGATCTATAGATTTTGCCCACAAGAGCCAAGTAAAAAACTTGTCTATTCCATGAAACCAAAGTCGTCGCGACTTCTGGCTTGTAGTTCGGTGTTGGTACCTATCTCGTATACAAGTTTAGACTAGATGACCGTGATTCTCTCTAAAAACTCGCTGAATCGCCGGTGTGACAAGCGATGTATCTACCGAATCGTCGTACTTGTTTTGGGTCAGCTCCATGAGTTTCGGTCTCGATCAGGGGGAATTTTGACGCTAGTGATGGCGGGACAAATGAATCCCCGTTGAAATCCATTACGTCCCATCGGTGACTGAATCCCCGACGCCGTTACGGGTGCTCGCGTCGAGCGATAAATCTGCTGCGCCGAGGAGAGAGAGGAGGACGCGATGCGCAATTAGTGATTCAGCGGCTCCCTACGATCGGCCCGAACAAAGCCTCGGCTCTCTTCTCTGCCGCTTTATCTTCGTGTATACGTGTTTCTCGTGGCTGCAGCAGCAGCAGCAACAGCAGTGGCGACCTGTTGCACGCGGATCGATGTGACGATGCTGCCGCTGCCGCCGCTCGCAGAGCGAATCGGTCTCGGGCAGGTGCGAGAGAGCGCCCTGCAGTACGACCCGGCGCGATCGATCGCTTTTTGCGCCCAGGCCGCGCCGATTCGACACGCTTCTCTCTCTCTCTTCCTCTCCAACAATTGGGGATCCGGTATATATGAGAACTCGGGGCTCCGGTGGTGCGCGGCGACAAGCGAGGGAACCAGTCGGTTGGTGTCTCGTAGGCCACGAGCATCGCCTCGCGAGTCCGCGTCCGATATATCCACGTCCGCAGTGATTCCGTTCGAGTGCGGGACGAAAAAGAATAATCCACACACATCCTTATCGACGCTGCAGTGCGCGCGTGTGCGTAAATCGCCTGAGGGCGGTATACACAGCGAGAGAGAGCCGTTAAAGCGCAAATCCTTTGGATCCGCGTGGCTTATCGGCGAGCGATAAGCCCCCACGAGCGTTTCCACGGAGGTGCCAACCGAAATAACTCTCTTGGACAATCATGTAAAAGGAGAAAAAAACGGAGTTTGTTTTATTTTGCAAAACGACGAGGCGGCGAGAAATCAAGAGTGAAAGAGGAAGAAGGAGAAGTGCAGGGCGGGCGGGCCTCGCGCGTGAATTCGCGCGCTATCAGCGTGTCGGTCTCGGGCGGCGCACCGTGAAATCAGTTAATGCGCGTCGGCAGCGCAAACGCAGCGGCCCCCGGGGCCACACACGGCCCTAAAAATACCGCCGGTTAAAACGAACAAACCACCATCGTCGTCGTCGTCGTCGTCGTCGTCGTCAGCCGTGTACGCGAGTGTATAAAAGCGGCGTGACCAAGCCGCCGAGGCGATAAGCGCTCGACGCACAGCTCGTATACTGCACCCAAAGCCACAGTCGTCGCGCGACAGTTGCACCAGCAGCAGCTCGTGTATACATACACGTACACATATATAAAAAAAGCCAGGCTGTATATATCAGAGCAAACTCGGGAGAGCCGGGACACGAGAGAGGAAGCGGCGGTGGCGGCTCGCGCCTGCGCCTCTGTCGCGCCATTCATGAATACGTATAGCCACGCGCGCGCGATTTCCCGGCGCCCATAATCCTTGCGCGCGCCTGCCTGCCTGGCTCTCTCGTCCTGGTGCGTGTGCCGCTCCGTCACTCGACTCTCGTCCGTCATCCGCGCGCGGCACTCGCTCCTTGCTCTCGTTGCGCAGCCACCCACCCGCCGCTCGATCACAAGTGCAGTGTGTTTGTTTGTGTGTCTGTGTGCACGACTCGTGTGTGTCGGCGGCTGCCAGCCGGCACGTGTGTCGCGCGTCCTAGTGCAATCATGGGAGAAGTGACTTAGGACATGCTGCTCAGGTCGAGGCGACGGCTCAAGAGGCTCGCCAAAGCAGCAGCGGCAGCCGGCCGTGCCGAGGTGAAGGATCAATAAAGTTTTATTTCACGCGACCCGCGACAGACGTACGTGTCAGACGTATAAGCTCTCCCTCTCGCTGTCTCTCGCGCGCACACCCCCCCGGTATTCCATCCGCAGCGAGGGGGTGTACACGAAGTGCAAGTGCACACTGCACGAGTGTCGCGATATAGTTCGCGCGCGCGCGGCTACTGCGTAGAAGACACACGCGCTTGTATATGTACACTGAGAAAAAAATCTAGTTGATCCAACAATATATTCGTATGAATACATCCAATACACGATTTCTTGTCGATTTGATCAAAAATATTGTTAAATCAGGTGGTTATCCAGTAGAGGGCGCACCGACACTTGTCGATCCAACAGAAGGATTTTGTTGATTCAACATACTCTGTATTGTAAATGAAATTTAACACCAAATTGACAGTTCGTTATGTTGGAACAATCAATTCATTTTTTTCCAACCAGTAATCCAGCAATAACCGATAGGTGGCGTCAAACCGAAGTACGTATAGAATGATCGATGATTTATCTCATTAAAGTTGGAGAAACTGAATTAATAACGGAAAAATTTCATGGATTCCTCTTGCTAATATTATTCAAACTTAGTGGAAACGTGTTGTTGCTATTACCGATGAGTACCGTATTTTTTTATTAACTTGAGTAAAAAAAATCTCAAACTCGCAAGTGGTCAGAATCGACATCGTTTGTATATATACCCGAAGATAGCATGGGAAATACAAGGCACGCGCGGGCGACATATATATAAGAGTGCAGCGATCATATACATCAGGTAACAAGCATTATGACTTACTTTCAATCTTAAAGTTGAAATTATATATAGCAAATATAACGAATGAACTACAATCCTATCAATGTGAAATTTGTAACTGACTTAAATGTTCATTAAATACATGTGTGGCTGCAATACGAGTCTCTTACAGCCTCATCAATAAATTCATAGAATCAGCGGTTTCGAATCAAAATAGCAACTGTGAAACAGATGAAGAAAATTTTTTCATCCTTAACCTCAAACTTAATATGGTTGGATCAACCGGAACGAATTGTCAAATCTACAATACGGTGTCTTGTTGGTTCAATGCACTTAGCTTGATTGATTCAACTAAATATCTTGTTGGATGTATTCATAAAAATATATTGTTGAATCAACTAGATTTTTTTCTCAGTGTACCTATATGTTTGTGCACTTGGTCAACTGCATGTATGTACGTGCCCGCGGCCACCTGTTTTACCGACCCCCTCCCACGTTACGCGCGGATACACGTACGTACGAAACCACACCGCATTTATCGAGCATTATTATTTCGCCGCTCGTGCGCGCCTCTTTTGCCCGTTTTTTAACCGTTGACGCGGAAGTTGGTATATAATACACGGAGGGTCGCTAAGGGCCGCGCGGCTGTGCGTGTGTACCCGTCTGTGTTCTGCGGGCCGCCCGACAATAAACTCACTCTTTCTCCCCGTGTGTCGCGCTCTCGTGTATACAAAGAACGTCTCGCGCGCGCGCGCGGCGGGTAGGTACATTATAACGATTCCATCGCTCGTGCTCCGATTAGCGCGATGTTGCACCATTCCCTCCGGTGCTCGCTTATATACACCCGGAGCTCGATTGTCTTTTTTGTAAACACGCCATTTCCAACTCCCGAAGCGTATACGTATATATACACGTACACAAATACGTCGCGATTGTTATACCAGTCTTGGATCTTTGTGTATCGGCGAGTCCGAGACCTCATTGTGTTTTTCCTCCGTTTATCGAATTGTGCCGGTGCGCGAGCCGCATGTGGGCATATATTAATTCGGGACTCTCGCGTGCCGCTAAACACGCCGTCGCTGCCTTATTCACTCGGTTTCGTCTCCCGTAGGCGCCGATTACGAAACGTTCAAAATTTGTCGAATCTCACGCTCGGCTGAGCGGCTCGAGATATACACAATGACGCGATGACGCCCATTGTTTGGGCCGCCTGTAGCCCGGCTCGCGTCCCTCTTGCTTGCTTGTGCGCGTGTAGCTTTGAAAATCATCAACTCGGGCTATTATAATCCGGCTAATTAATCCAGCGGACCGCGAGAGCCAATCGATTTGCTCGAGCGACGCGAAAAGCCCCCGCTCGACCGGCAGAAATTGATTGGCAGTTTACGGCGAGGACGCACCACACACATATATACGCGTTCGGCATAAAATTCACCTACCCGCCGGGTTTAGCCTTCAATTTCGCGGCGCAGTCGAGTGCGCTCGAGTCTCCTTTCCCCGGAGCGTCTGCGTATATGTGTTTCCTTTATCCTCCGCTTGTTGTTAGCGGGCGTGTTTTACGACGTGAGCGACGCTGATTTTATAATCCCAAAGACGCACGAGTGCACGGCCGCAGTCGCTCGATAAGGACAAACTCACGTACATTTCCTCTTTTTTTCTTCATAAATCAACACCTCGGCCACGAGTGCAAAGACTCTTCATCTCGCCCCGCTTTCTTTTTTTTCCGTTTTGCCAGTGAATATTTTGCTCGGTCGCGATCGCATCAGTTTGGTCGTACGCACACTCTTGATTACGCGCGCGCATTCATTCAAATTAATTATCCGTGATGTGTACACGACTCCGATCGCCAATCCGTTAATCAAGTTTTTTTTCCCCACCACGCGCACACCTGCAACTCAATTGAAAGAAACCACTCGCGCGAGCGTAAACGCCGCGACGTCTCCGAATCAATTAATCCGAAATAATCACTGGCCGGCGGGAGTCCTCTTATTACACAATAACGAGTCGCGCGGCAGCGTTGAAGCGAACCCTCCTCCCATACAGCCGAGAGAGGATTGTCTCTCATCACGGAGCCCCGGAATCCGGGATTACACCTAAGCAAACGAGACCCTCGTTAATCCTCTTTGCAGCTCTCTCGACTCTCTATCCAGCAGTCCGGCCGAAATTAAACACAAGCCGCACGAATAAATCCATCGACTCGAGCACATTTCAATTTGGCGAATCGGTGCGCGGAAACAAAAGAATCACCAGCAGGCCTAGAGTGGGGGCGCGCGCAGTTAGAGGGAAACGGGGGCTCTCCCTAATAGCGGCGAAAAATCCCCCATTATCGCGCGGCTGTTTTAATAACAAGATGCACCCCTCGATCGAGATACCGCCCGAAGACGACGAGTAATTATAGCAAATTCGCCCGGTTATATATACGTGTGTGTGTGTATACGCGTGATCGTGCGATCTCTTTCTCGAGGCTTCTCGCCCAGCTGATGGCCTTGCTCCTGTATTCTTCTTCCCCCGGACTGATTTAATTGAGGGGATCTTTCTTTTGTTAAAGCCTCTCGCGCGCCGCGATATGAATATCATTAGCCGCTCGAGTGTCGTCGAACATTGTGAAATTCGCGAAAAATCGAAACGCGCCACTCGAATAATGTCGGGCAGGCGTTTGAATTCTCGCTCGGCTGATGGGATATCAAACTTGAATCGAACCGCATCCAATCAACTCGAAATTTCATCGTGAATACAAATTCGCGAATAACCTTGCGACCGTGTTGAGATATTCAATTTGCGCTCGAGACGATTCCGATTGATTTTCGAATCGATGTATTCGAATGTTATCTTTCCTTCGTATTTCGACGTGCGTAAACAGTGAGGAGTCACGGTTGAAAACGATCGAGCGTTATATATCGCAGTGCAGTATGAAAGCGGCGACGGGTCGCGGGGATCAATTCTATAGCGTAATAAATGTTCCCCGATATCATTTTTAACGTGCATTCCATGAGCGTTAAAAGTAGAACGTTCGGTACAGTGTGTCGTTATCATTAGTTGAAATCGTCGTGCGCTTCGTGACTCATTAATGTCTAGTGCCAGCTGTTGCGCCTGATTATACTTGTAAGCCGTACCAGCTTGCCCCACGTGCCCAAAATGAAATCAAGTGTTCAATCGAGCATTCCCTTTTACGCGTATTGATCAAGTTATACGCCTCCCTACGAGTGCGTTTGTTTGAAAAAAAAAACAAGTTTCTTAGATTTTGTTACAATTTGTTCCTCTGGACTCCGTAAAATATTCCAAACTGGGTGAATTCATTGTTTCATTTTTACGTTGAGGGCACAGCTTGTGCAATTAAGTTGTAAACTGTTGAGTCCAGATATTCATCTGCTATAAAGATATACCTCTGAAGTACAAATTTCCATCGGTCTTGCTGACTGCTCGATATTGCAAATAATCAATATCTCCTCACACAAGTAGTGTGGAGTTTCACTGGAGCATATTCGGTTCAAATATAATTGTGGTATTAAATTCGATTCTCTTACCGGTAGTGCTCTCTTCATAATTATCAATGTCTATCTGGTTGACAAGACACTTAAAGCTTTCTTGCGCCATATAAGAAATAAATTCTGTTGTCCAATTGCAGCCATTGATGGACAGTAATTAAATACATCTATTTAAATATTTATATTCAAAGTACATGTATTTAAATTAGAATCCGGTAAGAAACGAAACGAAATCTAATTATTAACTTTGTTTCGTTCTATTCTCTAATTCTAGTACATAATTAGACGGTGAAACGTCTCGTATCGGTCTCCTATTTAAACACTTGTATTTAAAATACATTTATTTGCAAACAATTCGATCAAATACTTCAATCGAATTTTTGTACCTTTAATGGATTACATACTGATTTTGCCCATCACTGGCTGCAGTGGCGTGCAGCGATTGAAAACAAGTATATTCATTCAATTTCATCCTTTTCAAACACACACGCATTGAATAATTTGCATCGTCAAAATATCGAATGATCTAATCGAAAAATTTTTTAGTGTTTGAGCGCTTGATTTAATTAGTCCGTATCTGTTCACAGCTACCAGCCCCGCTGCCGATCTGCAAGGAGTGCCTGGGCGCTACAGCGGCCGGGAGCAACAACAACAAGCAGCGAGGCTCGAGCACCCCGACGAGCAGCGGTGGCAGCCCCTTGGGCGAGAAGCTGAGCCGGTGCAGCGCGTGCGGGGCGGCTCTGCACACGTCGTGCGCCCCGACCGAGTTGGCCCTGCTGGTGGAGAGAGGCGCCAGCTGGTCGTGCGACGACTGCTCGGCCCCGTGCGCCGGCTGCCAGCTCGAGCGCGAGTCCCAGTGCTACCTGGTCAAGTGCACCGCGTGCCCCGCCGTCTACCACCCGGGCTGCCTCGAGCCGCCGCTCGACAAGCGCTGCAAGGCCCCTTGGAGGTGCCGGACCTGCATCGCCAACAACATTCCCCCAATCGTCCACGACGAGGAGAGCAAGAAAAAAATAGCCAAGGATGCCAGAAAGTGAGTCCATCTCGACGTTTCGGCTTCGCTTCGTTTGTGCATATAAATGGGTGTCAATACATATCCGACGTCTGGGAGAAGTGTCGGCTCGTTACAATCCTTTCGTCGATCCTTTGCCCAAGTCGAATTTTCTCGGAGTCTTCTTTTTTTTTCAATATCGAAAATTCAATCTTCTTCGATCGGTCCTGTTGCTTTGAACATTCCAGACCCCGTGAACATTGAAAATAGTAATATTTTTCCGTAGTCATATCAATAAAATCTGCGAGGATATTCCAGACTTAGTGATCGAGACGCTATACATTTTAATATGATGTTGCCAATTAATGCATTAAGATTTTGATGTAATCGTTTCCACGTAAGTACTACTATTATTAGATGTAAATTTAACTGAAAACTAATCATAAATTGAATGGATTATTGTTCTTTCTTCATTATCAAAGTCACAATAATGTCAATCCACAGTAACATCAATTCATAAATCGATATTCCAATTGCACTCATTTTATGAACCCCCGGTACTTTAACACGAATGACACATCTTCCATTGTTGGTACTATTTTCACTACTCGTGTACTCTCTGGCCACGATTGACTTTTTTTTCAACAACTTCATAAACCTTCGATAGAATCACACATTCCATGCACTTGTCGAGAACAGTTAGGGTGTTACGTATGACCAATATCACTGTGTTTTCATACTTCATTCTTCTTAATGACGATCGATTCGTCAAATTTTTATAAAAAAAATGCCTTTTCAATGTTTTCATGCAAGCATGCAATTCAATATAAATAAAGCAATGCCCCATTGGTAAGTGACGGTGAAATATTGGTCTACGAATAACCTTTATCAAAAGAGTCAACATCAAAACGTAATATTTGGGCTGAAGTCCGTATGAAGCCATTGATTGTCAATGTTCGAGTAGCAAGGAAATTAAGGGTGATCCAGCAGGATCAAGTCGCAAGACGAATCAAGTACGAGGTTTCGTACGAGGAGATGAGATTGTTGAAAGAAAGGGAAAACAGTGGCACCGAGGCACGAAGCACTCGAATGAAATTCGAATCGCACCCTTTCATCTCGTGCTCACACGGGTTCGTCACTCTATTATGCGCAGGTCACTAGGATCGTCGAGGAAGAGTGGTGTAATCGGGGCGAACTCGGCGGCGAGTCCGACGTCATCGGGCAAGGCGGCCGAGGCGAGCACACCCAGCGGAGGCAAGAAGGGCAGTCCTGCCCAGTCGCAGGATCAGGTGGACAGCAGCTCGGACGGTAATGCGGGTGTTGTCTCCCCTCGTCAGCCCAGTCAGACCCAGTCCCCCTCCTCATCCCACCACAGGCACCCCCCTCCCAATTCCCACCAGAGCAGCAGTATCAGCAGCAGCAGCAGCAACATCGGCAACAACACCGGAGGCGGTGGCCAGGGTGGAAGGTTGCTCGAGGAGAAGAACGACCGAATCTCCAAGGAAAAGCAAAAGTTCTTCAGGCTGAGTGCGTTCAACGCGAAGCACAAGCGGGCCGCTGCCGCCGCGGCCATCGCCGCGACGGAAAAGCCCAAGGAGCCCCCAGCGAGGGCCGCTCCGACAAGCAACAAAAACGCCGCCAAGTCGTCCCAGAGGAGGCCACCTCCGAGCGACCAAGACGACGACGACGACGAGGACGACAACGACGACGACGACGAAGACGACGAAGACGACGAGGACAAGGACGAGTCAAGCGAAGAGGAGGAGGAGGAGGACGGCTCGAGCGACTACGAGTCGTGCGAGGACGAGCAAGAGCAGCCGCAGGCGGCCAGCGAACAACGCTCGAAGTCGCGCAAGCCTCCCCCTCCTCCCGCCCAGGCGAGCCCGAGCTCCAAAAGCCTCAAGACCCCCAAGACTCCCAAGAGCCTCAAGACCACCGGCACACTGACCGACGGCGGCAGCGCCGCCAAGGTGCCGTTCGCCTGTGACATCGGCGAGGACCGGCCCTGGGGCTTCGCGGCCGCGGCGGCCAAGCTCGGCGTCGACACCAACCCGTTCTTCAACAAGATCAACCACACTTTCGGTGCGACCCTGCCTAAGCTAGACGTCGAGATCGACAAGCCGACGTTCGCGCCGCTGCGAATACAGCCTCCCGTCGTTGCGCAGTCCGAGAAGAGGGATGGCCCGTGCCAGAAGGGCACCTGCACCAGCGCGGAGAGCAGCGCGAATAAGCCGACGACTCCAGCCAAGACTATTGTGAAGACCAGACCCGGCAGTGGCCAGCTGAGAGGCCTGTACGACGGGCTGAGCCACTGGTTCGCCGCCTCGGGCAAGAGCACAAGCAGGGCTAAGCCCGGGGCGCCGCCGCCCAACTATGCGCCGGATCGCAGAAAACGGCAGCGGCACCCCGAGTCCCATGCGCCCGACGACAAGCCCGCGGCGGTGTCCAGATCGAGAACGCCGCCGCCGACGTCGCAGCCACCACCGTCGCCATCGGCAGTGTCCTCGACACAACCCAAGGCCCTCAAGCTCGCCGAGAGCCCTACCCGGGGTAAGAAGGAGCTGGCCAAAGTGCAGCGTGTTCCCAGGCCCGGCATTTTCACCCCGTCCGACGAGCCAGTGACCAACATCAGCAACACCAGCTGCCTGTACTCGCTAACTGGCGAGAAGCCCTCCAAGATGACACCGTCCAACCTCGTCAAGACGGCGGTGAACAGCAAGCGCCACGAGCAAGAGAGGCGGAGGCTCCGCGGCATCGACGGAGCCTCGCTCATCAAGTGCGCTGCTACCGACGCTCAAAAACAGAAACATCAGCATCATCATCAGCAACAGCAGCCGCAGCAGCAGCAAGACAGCACAAGGAGAAGCCGCCACCCTGAGCCTGCGAGCGGCAGTGCCGCCGCGACTACAGCCACGAATGCCTCCACTTCCTCTGTTCCTAAAACTCCCAATCCCGGCCTTATCAAATCCACTCCAAGAGCCTGTACTAGCGCCACTACCACCACCAACACCACCACCAACACCACGACACCCCGCGCGACACCCTGCTCCAACAGGAAGGGTAAGAGTCTACCCCACCCGCTCTCTTTCTCTCTTTCTATCTCGTCTTTCTATAGTCACTCACAAATATCCCAATCTAACCAACGAATTTTGACACCCGACCCGCCCCCCCCCCCTAACCCCGCTAACCCCCCCTCAACCCCCGACCCCTCCTCTTCGTTCGATTATTAATTATTGTAACGACGCACCCACTGATTCGCTCAAACTTCTTTCAAAATCATTTATCCCTCTCTCTCTCTCTCTCTCTCTCTCTTTCTCTCGCTCTCTCTATCTTTCTTCTTTCTATCTTTCTCTATCACCACCGTGGATGTGTTGGCGGTGTGGTGTGGTGTGGTTTTTGTGTATGCTTGTGCGCGTGTGTAAGATGTCATTGAGTTGTTTTTAAACCGATCCTTCGCTAGCGAAGTTTTGGATCGTACTTCACCAAAGTGACGGTCGACAGAGGCTTCAGTAACGAAGGACGTTCAGTAACATGATTATTGATGGATAAAATTGTTATTGCTAATATTGTCCTGCACCGTTGAGTCGGAAGTCATCTGAAAAATGTTGCATCTGTTATCAGGCATTTCGATGAAGCTTACAGTGAACTTTGCAACAAGCACATAAAAAACATATCATGCTTTGAGAACATCATACTTGTTTGAAAAATGATCAAGATGCGAGCGGAATTCAAGAAATAATGGGTAAAAAAACTCGACCCTATTGCTCGTATTTTGTATCGATTGTTTCTCAAACAAGTTGAGCATTGATGTTTGTATCAACATTGTTATCACGCAAAAAAGCTATTATTTTTAAATGCTAAATTCAAAATAATATTGTTTGCATTTTATTCTGATGAAATTTCCTATTATGATTTATTTTATTTTCTTTTCGCTGCCAAGCTAAATTCAGTAGGTAGTGAGTTGACTGAAAAACAGATTTGCTACATGTTAACATGACTGAACCAACGCGTGTAAGACATTCGACAGAATTGACGAGAAAGATAACATGATATTTCCAAATCAAATTTTCGTGATAAAAGATCTAACCCAACATAGTGTAAAATTTTTGGATATTGAAGCAATGAAACGTGAAGAAGGGAAAAGTTAGAATGCACACTACCCATTAATTTTACACTATAGTGAAATTGAGTTCACTGCATGCAATCATGATTCAAATAAATAAAATAAAATATAACTTGTGTAAGAAAAAATAATCAAAACTGCATGTATGGGCAGTGAAATCATAAAATTGATTCAAGTAGCTTATTGATGAATATTTTAGTAGAAGAGATAGATGATGTGAGATAATTTTACTCCATACATGCCAAAAATAACAGTTACGTGGGTAGGAATTTGTTGTGGCTGATTTTAAATGTTCAATTATAAATTAATGAATATCAAATAGTCTCTCACATAACAATTACTCTTTTTACATATTCTCCTGGTACTTAGCGATTCGATGGAGCCGACCTGCTGTTGCTGACGTTAGCAGGCTTGTGTCGATATAAGCCGCCGAATTATTTTCAAGTAACACGCAAGCGCTTTTGCCACCGAGAGAAGAATTGATTGCTATCCTGAAATTTTGCCAACACATCCTAAAATAGAGTCCTAAAGCTTTGCTTGGTAGATGCAGTCATTAACAATCAATAATATTTTTGTCTATTACTTTTCCTTCGTTACATTTTTTTCAGTTTTAAAATCTGTTTGGTTATTTTCTACCGCATAATTGGGAACCTCAGCAATCCTGAACTTGAAACACTATAAGTTATAAGTAAATTTAAGAAATAAGTTGAATATCATTTAATTAATTTCGTAATAGTAATTCAAATCTTAGTTCTTGGATATCGTGATGTTTTCTTTCTCGAACTCAATTCTTAGAGAGAATGTCATTGAAGATTATTTTGTTTTCTATTATTTGACACAATCGAGAATCGTGGAAATTATTTTGAAACAACTTATCAGAACTTGACGATCGAAGGAAATCTCACTCGACCTTCGAATATAAAGTGAATATCAGGTACAACTCTCCAATCACATTCTCTGGCCGAAACCAAACTCAAAATAAAAGTGAGCAGTGAGTTGAATGAACGTCATACATAATCATGCTTCACATACATCACATCATGATCAAAGTTACATGAAAAACTCGAAAAAAAATGTAAGCTAACCGTTCGTCCACGATTAAGTCTAACAGAACGTGCGATTCGACATTTGCAGACGAGCTGGTTCTACCGCAGACTCTGCCTCCAGGCGTCACGCAGAAAGACGTCGAGTTGTTCAAGGACGCCCGCGAGCGGGCGAACCGTCTTACCCTCGCGGCCGCGGCGGTCGGCAGTGACAACGACGTCAAGGACGAGCAGGACGAGAACAGCGCGCCACTCGTGGTCAGCCCTGGTGGCACCGGCAGCCGGAATCCGGCGGCCATAGTCTTCGGCAAGTACGAGGTTGAAACCTGGTACTCCAGTCCCTTTCCCCAGGAGTACGCGAGACTGCCCAAACTCTTCTTCTGCGAGTTCTGTTTGAAGTATACCAAAAGCAGGGCCGTCCTGGACAGACACATGGACAAGTGTCAGTGGAGGCATCCACCCGCAACCGAGATCTATCGGTGCAATGGACTATCAGTATTCGAGGTCAGTAACGTTTGACTAACAGCTCCGGGCTTTATTCGTTTTGTACGCAGTTTTAGCGTCTCGTCCAAAGTGTTGAGTACGGAATGATGATCTTCGATAATCGTTCTGATAATTAACATTTGGTAAAATGATACATTCTCATGGATAAATGCTCTTCGAATTTTTATGAATAATAATAGAGCTACACGTGAATGTTACATCGTTATCGAATTATCCTTCTTCATTGATACTCTTCGGTGGATGTGATCTTGGAAGAGAAATGCGTTACTGTCAAGTACACATAATGGAAAATTAACTAACATTTGTTGTTTTTTACTCTTTGCAGATTGACGGCAACGTTAATAAAATCTATTGTCAGAACCTGTGCCTATTAGCTAAACTTTTCCTTGACCATAAAACCCTGTATTATGATGTCGAGCCGTTCTTGTTCTATGCGGTAACCAAGAACGACAAATACGGTTGTCACTTGGTTGGCTACTTCAGCAAAGAGAAACACTGTCCGGCTCAGCGCTACAACGTATCCTGCATCATGACCTTGCCACAGTATCAACGCCAGGGCTTCGGACGCTTTCTCATAGAGTTCAGTTACCTGCTATCTAAGGTCGAAGGTATCCCCGGCACTCCCGAGAAGCCTCTGTCAGACCTCGGTCGAGTGTCGTACCACTCGTACTGGAAGAGTGTGGTTCTGGAGTACCTTGGTCAGCACAGGGAGGCTAAGGAGCTCAAGATCGGAGAGATCACCAAGGTAAGACACATCGACGATGAAATCTTCATTGATCTGAATGCGTTTGAGAATATTTTTGCTCAAACAATGTTTGTCCCATCAGGAAACCGGTGTATCAGGCCACGATATTGCCACGGCGATGCAGCTGCTAGGCTTCCTGCGCAGCGTGCCGCGGGGGCCTAATGACAGCTCAAAGCAGCTTGCCGTGCTCGTCGACTGGCGCAAAGTTGACACGCACGCGGTCAAGGTGCGTAAGAGCCAGCGTATCCAACTTGATCCGGACTGCCTGCGCTGGATCCCGTTGCTCACGCAGTTGCCAAGCTCGTATCAGAACCCTGGAGACGACACATGTGATACGAGTTCGGAGATCGCGTCGTGCGATCAATCGGGTCTTCTGTGTAGCACCAAGCCCGTTGCCGCCATGGCCGAGAAGGTGCAGCGAATCAAGATCAAAAAGAAGATCGGTAGAAAAATGGGGGGTTCGCATAGAAAGGCCTTTAAACACAGAAGCGCTCTGATACACAGGGCAAAAATGCTTAAACGACAGAAAGAGGTGAACAATATGACTTTTTTCACTTTGTGTAGGCTTTTGCAATTTTCAAAATCAAAAGTTTTCAATCGACTCTCTTACTGTTTTTTGTTACATATCAAATTCATCATATCAAATATTTTCACACTTGTGAAAAGATAACATAATTTCAACGCATTGTCAGAACTCATTGTGCTTTCAAGCTTTATTGAGAATAAATATGTATTTGTTGATTAATTGAGAATGAAGTGTTCCAATAGCCCTTATTTTGTAATTTTAGATTTGTGTGATGGTTTAGAGCAAATTTATTTTTATTATTTTCAGAACAAACCCAAAGAAACGGATAAAAGTTCGAGGAATTGTGTAGCTGCTGAAGGGAATACGAAAGATGAACGTGTAGTCGAACAAAAAGATATTGCGACAACACCTAAAACTGCTAGGACGGCTGTAGCTGGTACTCCAAGAATTTCCACTCAGATTTCAGAAAATATTGTCAAGTCGCCCACAACGTCGAATTCATCAACCACTGTCACAACTCCAGTACCGGGAACTCCATTTCAGTCCTCAAGGCGAAGTGTTAGATCATCTTTGAAAACACCTGCAGCAAAAGCGACGCAGGTGGCTGATAGCCCAACTACGACTCTTACAACCACGCCATCGAGGAAACGCAAACATTCTGAAAAAACCGAATCTGAAGAGAAGGAAGAAGTTGAAGGAAGAAGCAGGAAGAGAACACGCGAGTCCTTGAAGGAAAAGGACAAAGAAAAAGAGAAAGAAGAGGAAAAAGAAAAGGAGAAGCCGAGCAAGAAAAAAGAGAAGGTTAAAGAGAAAGACATTAAAGAAAAGTCGAAACCGCTTGAGAAAGAGAGAGTTAAAGAGAGCGCGAGAATAAAGGAACGAGAAGCTGCTAAAGAGTCACCCGTAATATCTGCTTCGAGGGCGCATCGAACACCCCCCAAAGAATCAACGCCCACTGCTCCAGTAAAAGCGAAGAAGCAGAGCAAGCTCGATGACATGCTTGTGAAAGTAACTAATCGACAGTCGAAAAGCTCGCATGGTCGGCCTGTTCGAGAAAAGAGGTCTAGCGCTGCTCATAATACTAGTGTAGAAGAGTCACCTCAGCAGAACCATAGGTCTAGTAAAAAGGAAGTAATAGAAGCAGTCAAAGAGTCTCCTGCACCGTCGAGACGTGGAAGGTCCAAGGCTGACGCGAAAACAAAAGAAACTGTGGAAGCTCCTAAAGTTGCGGAAGAAGAGGTTAAAGATACCAAGTCCAACAAAAAACAGCTTACTATTCCTGACATGTTCTCTGCTCCAGCTTCAACGACTCCTCCAACAATAGATACTGCTGAAGAAAATTTCGAAGACAAAATTGACATTGCTTCCAAAGAAGATCTCACGACAATGACATCGACAACGAAGCCGTTAGCCGCAACAGAAAACGAAGTTCCACGGGCTAGTCCGGGTGAATACGAAGGTGGCGATGAGGATGATGGGGATGATGAAGAATTTGTGCCGCCAAGGGCCAAAGTTACTAGCGTCATTCAGTCCCTCGATGCCGCAATAGAAAGCGCTGAAAAGGATGAAATGGAAAAAGCTGCTGCAGCGTTGGATAAAGATGACGATAACGATATGTGCATCGATACAGAGATAACCGAGGCTTCAGATCAACCCAAGGAGCTGAAAGAAGTACCTGAAATTCAAGAAATGACCACTGCTCCTGAGCAAAAGACTGAAGATCAAGAAAAAATGGAGGTTGAGCCAATCACTGATCCTGCGGGCCCAGGTGACGATAAAATAGATAACGGCGAAGCGATGCAAATCGAAAGGAATAGCGTTCAACCATTAGAAGAATCTGCGTTTGAGGACAAACAAACTCCTATGGAACTGGAAAACTTGCCGCCTACGCTCGTACAAAAAAGGGATGATCATCAACCCCAGCAGGCAAATGCTCCGCCGATGCAACAAATGTTGAGTAGTCATACACGCGTAATTGAGACGACAGAAGTACAGGCGCAGCAGGTTCCAATGCCACAGGAGCAGCTTGCAAACAATATTCCTGTTATTGCTGAGCACCATACTGAAGTGACTCAAGCTCACTCGCAGCAAGCCGAGGATAAGCTTCATTCTCCAGAAAGTGGTAAGTTTTCACTTGAAACATAAATTAACTCGGAATTGAATCTTTGGAATTTTTTGATAAATCTATAACAAAAGCATAACATATTTCATATTCATATTTGAATGGATTATTTTGATAATAAATCTGATTACCAAAGTTCCTGTAATTTTGAAAAAGCGAAATTGATCAATGGTTAAAATCTCCTGTTACAGGTAAAACAACACCGCATCCTGAGAACCCAGGTTCTGTGAAAAGAACACCTCCGTCTCAGCCAGACCTTCCTTCCATGGGCGTGTACACCCCAGATTCTACGACCAACTCCGTTCATTCTCTACATTATGGCCAATGTGACCTGGACGTTAGTCAGCTGGGTCTAGAGTCACCCACGTCGATAGCCAGCGACTTGGCTTCACAAAACTCTGTCGAGAGGCCTCCCAGTGTCCTTCCAACAATGCCCATTCAGCAGCAGCAGCAGCAGCAGCAACAACAACAGCAACAGCAACAGCAACAGCAGCAACAGCAGCTACCACAACCAACTGTGTCAGTAACGTCCATTCCCACGGTACCCATCCAAGTGAGTGCACAGCAACAGCAACATAGTAGTGCGCAGCATTCGGCTAATCTGCAAGCGCAACAGGTCCAGCAACCTCCGCAATATCCTGATTGCTCGATGTCTCAGCATTCAGCGGCACACCACGCTATGCAACAGCATCAACAACAGCAACATCAGATGCAGCATGCCGATAAAAATTCATACGTAAGTGTATTATTCTCGCAATATCTGGATCACGGCAAATCTTATTATATTTTAAATGTATTTTTTATCATAAACAATTTGGAGTTATAGATTTAAATTGCAATTGAAAACCACTAGTGTAACAAATCATCTTTATTTTTGCAGCATCAACAACAGCCACATACGCCGCAACCTCTGCAACAACCAAGAACACCGCAATCCCATACGCCGCAGAGCTTGCCAACACATAGTCCACAGCCGCTGTCCCAGCCTCACACACCCCAACCCGTACCGCAGACTCATACGCCTCAGCCTATGCCCGTGCAGTGCCACACTCCACAACCGTTAACACCGCAACCTCTGACTCCCCAGCCTGTGCAATTATCTATGACTCAGCAGCAGCAGCAGCAACACCCACAACAACCTCCTCAACAACAGTCGCGGAGTCAAAATCTTGTCCATACTCATAATCAACAACAGCAACAGAACGCTCATGTTCAGCAACAGCAACAACAGCAACAGCAACAACAACAGCAACAGTCACAAGGACATTCGCATAGCAGTAAGAGGGCCAGCAGTTCTCAGAATTCTCATAGGTGAGGTTTCATTTTAAAAAACACAAGAATGATTCTCATTTATTTCAATTTTTTCACATGTTGATTTATATTTTGGTTTTTCACGCTTTTAACTAAATTGTTGAAAGTTTTCTCAAAAATTTTCTCAAACTTATTTGGGCATCATTTAAAAAATGTAATTTGGTACTATTTCCCTTCATACTATAATAAGTAATGTCTTCTTATAGATCCCGGTCAAATCAGCAAAGCAGCAGTAGTCGGTCGCATCGCGCCACTCCTCCAACAAGCTCATCGCAGAGTCAAAACAATAGTCAGCATACGCCAAGTCATATACCTCCGCAGTATCAGCAATCGGGTGGTATGTCTGTAACGGGCATGGGCCATCCACACTCGCACCCAAGTCACACGTCGCATTCGACGCACAATATGGCAGTGATATCACAAGGTGGCAACTACATGGCCGTATCTCAAGCTATGGCGTTTCCAAGTCAGAACGCCTACGTGATACAGCACAGAAGTGGACGCTCAAGCTCCCACACGCCGTGTACTACTGCTACCAATTTTTACATCCAAACCGCCCCAATGCCTCATTCGCATACTCCTAGCGCGTCCTTGAGTGCAGCGCCCGGTGGAACCCCGACCAATCACCAGGCTGGCAACTCGTGCAGTCTAGCTAAGCTTCAACAGTTGACGAATGGACTAGAAACGATGCCACAGCAAGCAATGAATTTGACGCCGCCACCGCCCATACCTCACACGATGACTCCGCCACAGCCGTCCAGACAGCTGTCAACCCCACCGCAGGTACCGCTCAGCTACACCAAAAACTACTACAACGTGAATTCAGTGCCCCCTCCACCGGTGGGCACTCCTGGGCCACCAGGTGGTCCACCGAGCCGATCAGCGTCGCGGTCTTCGGCCAGTGCCGCTTCGATGGCCCCTCTCACGCAGTCTTACGCAAGCGAGAGTCTCTACAGGCAGACTTTGGACCCGAGTGGCAGCTGCCCTCAGATGCAGGGTGCTACGAGTAGGGTTAGTCCCAATGTAGCTATAAATACAAATCTAATGGCTTCTCAAGCGGCCTACGGCTACAGGATAGCTCAGCCGACTACCGGCTACATGAATCAGGCAGCAGCTCAGCTCGGAGGCTTCATGAACCAAGCGAGTCAACTGCCTGTAGGTGTGGTAAACGTGGCTGCACCCTACGGTCAAGATCCGCATCAGCAGAACCCGACCACTGTTTACACTGCGTACCACGGTTACATCAACGGAGGTCTCATGCAGCCGCTGAACGGCACGATGAGGCCACGCTAGCCATAGGACAGAGCCAGCCCTGGCTTTGTTTCCGTAAGCTCGTTAAGCGCGTTTGTGGTCCCACCACCTAGGCGGACTAGCTGAAGAGCGGTGACACGTTCTTCCGATCTTGTGTGACCGGTTGCTCTTGTCACACGTGGCTCTTCCACTGAATAGATCTTTGCGTTGTCCTTACGACTTATTGATTTTTCTTCAATTTTTTTTTATTCAATTAAAAAAGTATGTTAATGTTTTAAGCTGCACAGCGTCTCGGATTTTATGTGTACATGCCGTTATTTCGCAACCTCGTGTTGCGCGTAATTGTAAGCGAACGAAAGAACATGAGTGTGAGTGAGAGTGCGTCTATGCGTGCTTGTGTTTTAATGAAAAAATGCACTTTAAGGAACTAACGATCTGTTGAATCGCGTAACAGTATTTACCTCCGTTTTGACGAATTTAGTTGAGACCAAGAAGAGAAGACGAAAGTATAACAGTCGAGAATGAATTTTTATCGTCGCGTTCATACGGTGATTCGATTGATATGGTTACATAAATATATAGATAACTGGGGGTACAGCTATAACTCATCCTGACCACAAGAAAAGTAAGAGTTGAACAAAGATTTAATCATGCGCGAATTTTTTCGAGGAACGCTTGTGCATTTATCTGAAACGTAGCGGCGTGTGCTGTCTTGTGCGTTATCTCAACGGTATGGCATATAACCGCAAGGCAGAAAAGTGTCGAAACGTATTAAACGAGGGTTGAAAACGAGACACTCTTGATAAGAACTCGACGATTCTCAGTACATTAAAGGGCATTTCCATCAATTTCCCTCCCATTACAGTGTTACGTTTTGTGTATGATAATATTTATATATGAAGAGGAAAATTACTTACAATAATATTCTGTTTGATATTATCAAATTGTTGAACGTTGTTGTTTACGTTTTACGGGGCACGCTGTACTTTACTGTATTATACGAGCGAATTGCATATAAGTTGCTACTACAGTGATATAGTGATGATAATGATAATATTGATTTGCTATGATTGTATACCGTCTCCATTATTTTCATCATTGCTTCAAAGATAAAAGAAAAGTAGTAAAGTGGCGTAAGCAAGCACGTACACGCAGACTCATTTTTTATTTTCTAATTGTATAACTATCCATTTCATTTATTTTATTCGCACGTTCATTTTATTCATACATTCACGCATGCTGTACTAGCAATCATATAATCTGTCTCAAGTTTTCTTTCTTCTTTTCTCTCTTTCTCCTTTCCTTTTTTACAAGTTTACATTTATAATGCTTAAAATATATATCATTTTTATTACTTACATAGACGATGCGAGAATGCACACATTAGTTACAATGAAGTGAAAATAAAATAATGGAAAAAAGTGAATAATATATGTATATATACATAGTAAATCGATTATTAATTTAACATGATCTTCGAATTGTCATGCGGGCTATAAACGAAACGATGAAAAAAAAATTATTTTTTGTATTAGAGTTATGAAAGATGTGAGCGAATAGCGCGCGTGATTGGAGGAAGAGAAAGAGAAAGAGTGATGTGTATCTAAAAAAAATAAGAGAGATTCCCACTTTGCACTATCGACTCTGAAGAAGAAAAAAAAAATTAAAAATACTCTCGATGAGCAAAAATTATTTGATTTTAAATTTTTTGTGACTCTTCATCAGTTTGTCCCAAAATTACGTGTATGCATATAAATATACACATATATGCATATATATATATATATATATATATATATATATATATATATATATATATATATATATATATATATATATATATGAACATAGGCATATATTTATATGTGTACACTCCGATACGAGTTACATTTTTTCAGATCGATAGATCAGAGTGACGATCAAGGGCAGTGCTAGTTATTAGTATAACTTGTAAGCCGCAAGAAAGGTCTTTAAGAATATAGTGTAAAAAACATCTCAATATTTATTGTACATAGATATAAAAAAACTACTAATAAATAAAAATGAAATCGTAAAATAATCGAGATGGCCTTCTTTTTTTTCAACGACTCCGTCTGTCCGCTCCTCTTTTTCGTTCGCACTTTTTTTTCGACCTTTTCAACACAAATATGATCTTCAGTGATATAAAATTGTATACGTGCTAATATTTTACGAAAGACACTTGACTCAATTTTTTAAACAGAATTCACTCTTGTAGAGATCTTACAGAAATATTTTTTCTTGATAAAAATCGAACACAAAATATATTCTATTCGTCTCTTATCTCGAGCGTATTTTCCTCGTGGAAAATACGCTCGAGATAAGAGACGTCTTTTAATACTTGATACAAAATTCAATATTCACTTCAAGTCCTAGATTTTGATAAAACTTTGCGAGACGAGTTATTCCAGGATAAAAATACAGTTGTGGTAAAAGGAATTCATCCCATGCTTCGATTTGCCCGAGGTGTTCCTCGAATCATTATTGTTTCCGTAAATGAGCAGTGTGTCTATTGTCCAACCTGTTCAATATCCGTTTCCTCTCCGAGGCGGCGAGCTTGAGATACTTTTCGCGCTGCTCCAGAGTCATTGTTCTCCAGCGTTTACCTGCGACTTTCGCGAGCCTCGTCACTTGTACTTCGGGCTTGCGGGAGCGTAGCCTCATGAAGAACAAGGTGAACGGATTGGTCAAATGCTTCCTCGAGATCGCCTTGTCTTGGAAGTTGAAAAGGTCGGCAATGTTTTCGTCCTCACTGCTGTGCTGACGAAAATCAGCATGTCTGTCATAGTTCTTGCATTAATTCATACTATTCAAGATAGTCACGGATATTGAAAAATGTTCAAAGATTGACTTAATAACACGTATTTACAAAAATGTTGATCATCCAATAAACTGCAATACATATTGATGTTTTGTTCTAATATATAGGGCAATTAATGCACTGAGTCTCACTTTTCGATTTCGAAATCCGTATCGGATACAAAATCTCGATTTTGTTTGGACTGTAATAGGTTGCCCATTTTTAGCTCTATTTACAATTACTTCTTGATTTATTTTTCACTAAAATTTACATTCGATTATTCGTTGCGGTTTCAAGGTTGTGTTAACTACTACGTGAGCACTAAATGGTTATAAATATGTCGTTGAACTATACACCTGATGATTGATATTGTTTTTTGTTACATCTAACAGATGAGATCAGAAACATTCTATTGTATACAGATCTACTGATATGTCTATACAGGCATTTCTGAATGTACACTTTTGTACATTTTTATACACTTTAGTGCAGTTTTATACACTTTTATATATTTTTTACATTTATATACACATTTTTATAAAATCGAAATAATTTAATTTAATTTTCATCTCCTGAAAGTGCAAAAAAATGTACAAAAGTCTACAAAAGTTACATAACTATAGTGAGTATTCACAAACATTTTTTTGTGCTGTTCCATTTGGGACATTTATATAAATTCATTCTTTTTACTAGGCAAATAATGTATGCTTATCACACGATTTTATAAAATGTTGATATTGCTGGATTAAATATTTTGTATAGAAGGCATAATTGGAAAACTTTACAGTGGAATATAGTACATTTTGATACTAGACCAAAAGACGATTTCTAGGCACGTGGGAGGTTTGCCGCTCGAGCAAAGCGAGGGTGGTAATCACAGGTGCCTAGAAATCGTCTTTTGATCTAGTATCAAACAGTATTTTTCATCACGAGTGTAGAAAACTAAGGTTTCATGATCAACTTTTCGATACAAGTGATGAAAAATATATTTTCTATACTATTCATTTATTAATAAGTATAGAAAAATCGGTAGTGGGCAGCGAAAAGAAAATAGTACGACTGGCGATTACCGCAACTCATTTGCATTATAAATACAATTTTCATACATTTTTTTCGTTCAGAAGACTTGAAAAGAAACAAGAACATTGAACAATTGATTGAAAAAACCAAGTAATAATAATAAAATAACACATAAATCTATTAATTAGCATTGCAGTACGGTGGCCTATTTGTATTCTACTGAATTCAGATTTTTTGTTCTCTAACAACTTGAACTTAGTTCACTTGAAACATCAATTTGCATATGAAAAAATCTAAAAACAAAAAGGAGAATAACCTCACGTTCATCAAGTGTATTTCAAAGAAATAACCCAATTTACTTGATCGTTTGGTTTAGTTGTAATAATCATGTACGCAAATTGGAATGAAAAAGATAGATCTATTCTGAGAAGCTTCCGTTTCATCGAAAGGTGCGAGTTCATTTGGAACATCCAGAGAGTGAAGAGCATGAATTACGCTAGTGAGGATGGCCGAAGCGATATTAGAAGAGCCTTGTCATTAGTTGATGTTCACAAAAAAATTTTCAGTAAGAATATGCGATTCCCTAATGAAGATTGTTTCATCAATATTGACGACCCATCAATCAGGAATCATTATGACGAAGCTCTCAAAGGAACCATGTTGAATTGTTCGTCCGACTTGGCAGCAGAGAAAGAACATTTTTTTGACTCCATGAAAACGATACTCAAAGAAGTTACTAAAGACGACAGCCCGAGCGTGTACTGTCAAAAGAAGTTTGAAAATCTGTTTAATTTGAGATGGAATGATGGTGATTGAAACATTCCCCTGGGAGTATTGTCAAATTTCGTAATTATTATACAGTGTTATACCATAGTTGTGTTTTAATTGTAATTATATTATATATATATATATGTTTTATCGACCTGCAGTACGCTTATTTTCAATTTATTGTAAAAATATCCACATCCTTCTTGCTTATCATAGATTTTGGAATGACATTAAATTAATTCTAGTTAGTATCCCTACTAATTATTTTTAATGAACCATGCAGTAGTATTCAATACACTATTTTAATAATAGAAATGTTTTAACCATTTTGTTTACGTACATACATACATACATACAAGGCTGATTCAATCGAATTGGATCGTTATTGAATTCTTCAAAAACATACTTATTACTTTCAAAAATAATGCAGTAATATTTCAGTAAAATAAGAGTCACGAAAGTGTTTTTCTCGTCTCCAGTTAAAATAAGAACAGAAAATATTCGTAGCCACGAAACACTTTGTAGAAGTTTTGCATCGTTTGTAGAAATTGCAGTGAATTTTGATGACTCATTCATCTGCACGTAATGTGTCGTATATACGTAATTGTAATATCGAAACCCAGTCACTTTCGAAAAATTATCTATTTCCTGAGTGATTTGATTTTATAGAATTAATTACGTCTTTGAAAAATATAAATTTAGCGACTGACATGAGCTGCACCTCTCTACTATTACGTTCGCCAGTGACCAGATTAGCCCGATAATGCTAGTTAATTCTCACCTTAAAATTTTACTCATAGAAGAAAGCCTTTTTTTTATAAAAATTTTGAAAGGGAAAAGTTGGTGATTGTATGTATATATGCCCATCCGTATCAGACAAAGTATGAAGAAACTTTTTGCTTATGACTTCTGTCAATACGAAACTAGTAACAAATGAGTAATAATGGTTCTCCCTAAGATATTTAAAAAAATCGAAGATAATTAGAATTTATAAGTATAATTTTCAATCACAGTAACAGTACCAAAATATACTCAAGATTCTTACAACAGTAATTATGTAATGTTTATATGATATTATAAAAAATAATTTCATATTTACAGGACAATTGAATCAGTATTTACAAACACATTTATGATAAATTATATTTTATCATAATTCTCCTCCTGCTTGGGCTGCTCGTTTGGGTTTTTTGTTCTTATTATTCTTATCATCACAATAACAGGCCTCTTTTTGAGCATCAAGATAACTTTTACACCCTAGTGCTGTAGTTCCAGTGAAAAGCATTTTAGCAGCCGCCTTACAAGTGTTAACTAAAGTTGCTCCTGTCGATTGGTACCCTTCGCAATATTTATATAAGCAACGCTTAAACTCCAAGTCACATTTCTCTTTATCTTGATTGCACGTGTCATAA
The DNA here is from genome assembly GCA_020882685.1 of Aphelinus atriplicis. Lineage (NCBI taxonomy): Eukaryota > Metazoa > Arthropoda > Insecta > Hymenoptera > Aphelinidae > Aphelinus > Aphelinus atriplicis. The sequence goes on from CM037073.1 coordinate 4,793,826, forward strand.
CAGATATCATGTGTATTGCAACATTTTGTCATCTCCTCAAGTGGCAGATACTCTTGATCAATCTGGAAAAATGTGTGAAAAATGGAAAAAAATTATTATAATATATACAAATTGAAATTTTGTCTGTCAATATTATATTGAACTACCTCAAAACCTAACGAACCGCATCCATTACTTTGTGCTCTATGATTCCGATCAGCTTTCGGCGTCCCTCCTAAAATTGAAAATTCCGCTAGTAAATACTCTGTCCAATCAGGTGCAGGAACGTAGCTTCAAACGGGAGATATCAGCTGATTCGGAGTACCAGAATATGAAGTATATTTATAAACATAATTTCCGCATTACCATTCCAACATAATTCATAAGAAATGCCAACATTAAAAAAAAACGATAAAAAAAATGTTTTTACCAATGTAAATTATCCTCTGTTTATGTGCGTATACAAAGTACATTGCAGAATAATATTTTCAGGTTATATCAAATATCACATCATCGAAACAATAAATTAACAAGTATAATGATTGAATCATCATCTGGAATTTAAGGTGTCTGATTAGCCCAAGATGTAGCTGTTTATCCCCATCGAATAACAATGGCAAATTAATTCAACCGAGACTTGTGCAGTTTGTTGCGCTCAACGAGTGTCAATGATAAATGACACCTGCCCTGTCGTAACTCACCCGAGGAACACTGGAACACGCAATGTTCCTCGACGGCGGCGTCAAACACCTCGTGTATATCCTTGATCTTGTGGGCGACGGTGATGGCATTCTCGAACAGGTCGGAGAAAACTGTCTCGGCGGTGAGGACGGCGTCGCGCAGGTTGCCCAGGAGGCCGGCCCCGTAGCCCGACCAGGCATACGCGAGGAACGTCAAAGCGTACACCAGCACTTTTCGGTACTGGAACAGGTCCATGCTGACGCCGACACACCTGGATATACTTGGCTGTACAGCGATTACTGACCGACCGACACCGACGGCCACTCGCCCGCGCTTATTTTTAGGCCCAAGCCAAGCTCATGCGCCGCATACGCACTTACTCGCGCCCGCGTGTATATTTTCGGTGTGCCGGTCCAGTGTCTACCCCTACTCTATCGCAACGTGATGATTTCTATCGGGGTAGTTTTTATAGGACTGAACTGACGTTTGTTTTAGTTTTGAAACAAACTGAGCTGGGTTATTGGTAAGGGCATAGCAGAGAAAAATATCTTGTCTTGCTGTACAACATCAATATATTTAGAAATTAAAAAAGAAACATTTTTCATTTGCAGATAAGTAGATTTTCCCAAAGTAACAAACTTTTATAAAAAGTATCCAGCCATTAGAGTTTTTTTTTCAATTACAGCTTCTTGACTAGTTCACCACTTTCGAACAGTTTCTTAACATCAGTACCTCCTCCGATGAACTCTCCTTTAACAAATACCCTAGGAACAGACCTGGCTCCAGTTATCTCTCCAAGAATGTCTTGATACTCATCGCAATCATCTTTCTTATCAAGCTCAATCGCTGTGTAAGCCTGATTCAGCTTGTCAAATACCTGCAAGGATATTGATAGTACAATCATTACATCATGTTTCATCATTTCTCATTTTAGAATTATCACAATTACCTCCTTGGCCATTTTACAATATGGACAAGTTGTCTTTGAGAAGATCACCACCTTGTCGGAAGCAATGATCTGGTTGACTTGATCGCGTGTTACCGTCATCCTTGCTACTCTTACACTGGAAACTGAACCCATAGGTTTTAGCTAAATGGAACATTTTAGGTCTAGTCATTTCATTTTTTTCTAACCAGTTCACATCTACTTAAAATAAACTCAACAGTAGTAATTTTGTTAAATGACTCGTAAACAAGGTTACATTCTCTCTGATTCATTGAACAGGAATTACCTTTTTTTGAGTCTTCAATAGCATTAGTAAAGAACTGACGCGCAAAGAGAAATAACCATTCAAATAATGAATTCACAAATCCCCACATTTTGAAAAATGAGTAGGTTAGGATTTATATGTTCTCTTGAAATTAAAATCTGTAGATATCAAGATGATGTATAACTATAAAGAATCCAAGTTGGAATACTATTTATTCTTGGTTCTCAAAGTTTCAAAATAATCTCAATATTTAATTTGATTTCAACGATTTTCAACAATCAATTGAATTTTGATGTAAACGGTAATTTATCTTCGTGACATGTGATTACAAGAACAAATGATGGATAATTAATAAGATTTCGTAATTAGTGTAAACAGAGAGAAATAAATGAAATGAGTAATATAGAAAACACATTCTGATAGCATAAGAAAATAAAAGCAGGTCCATAATTGTTAGGTATCCTATCATTAATAAACGGCAAATCAGCCTATTAAGTATCAATAGAAAATAGATTCAAAACTTCGCAAACAATCAAGTTAAATCGAAAAGCAACACAATATTTTTAAAATTATAATCATTCATGATACCAGTTTAATAAGTAACTACAACAAAATGTTATAAGTTACCTTTGTAAGTAACTCACGTCTTTTTTTTCCTTTCTAGGGGTTATGACTTACACGTCTTATCGTAGATATTGGCAGCTAAGTACTGGATGATGCCCGCGCGAATGGCGCGAATGGCAACGCCCGCGACCCGCGAAGTGTGCTCGGCGCAAGCGCATGACACTGATGCATAGGTTCCGATAATCACATTTAATTGTTCAGAATCTGAAAGAACTAAGCAATAACGCAAATCGATCAGCGATGATGATACTATGGCAACATTGAAAGTGATAAGTACTTTCTAAGTAGGTCGCATCGAATTTTTTACCAGTAGACGTCACTACTATAAGTATCAACCAGGGTGTCTACTGCTCAACCAGCTGCTGGCCACCGGATCAGCCCGATGGCCCCGATCATCCCGATCCCGATGGCATCGGGCCGATCCCCCGATGCCCGATGCGACTTCGGAGTCTTTTATTTTCTCTCCTTATGGCCAAGCTGAACTATATAGTCAGCTGTAAGTGCCACTTCGGAGTCTTTGGACTCCGGACTTTTTCAAAAAAATATCGCACCATCGAAACCTTTTTTTTGGAAAAAAAAATAAAAATTTTGGGCTCTGAAGGGTGTCGGCATCTGGCGGATCTCTCAGTAGCTACAATGCGGCTTTGCACATACTGCACCTGTCAAACACAAACACAAGTCGCGACTTGACAAGTATATTTCGATTAAGGACTTTTCCACGATTATTTATCGCTCAGGTTAGTACTTTGCCGAATTGACCTTTGCTGTGATATTCCGCGGTGTCAATTTTCGTTTTTCCTCGTTGATAGAAATTTTTTGGGCGTGGCCATCAATTATATACAATTGCCTATTTATCCGATGGCAAACCCTGTTTGTTCTTTATTCGATGACATTACGGAACTCTATTGTGTTCTTTGCTAACGAATGTTCTGGTAATCCATCCAAATTTACCCTATTTTTTCATCCTCCATCCCGTTTGGATTATTTTAGGTAAAAGTATTCATGAAATCTCATATTCGTATTTGTAGGTTAGAATGCAATGAATTAGAAATGTTTATATCAATCCGATAGAAATTTGATTGCCTCGTCGAGTTTGCCTCGGAAACATTGTAACTTTTGTAACAAGAACTTTTAAAAACCATTCAATATTTTAAGCTTCAACCAAAAATTAAATTATTTTTAGAGCATTTACTTTGTTCTTGCTATCAGTATCATACAAATGTGAAAGTATAAATGATTTATACCTACTAATCATTAGAATCACAAGCTGATGTCAAAATTACAATATTTAATTTTTCTATATCAATTTCAGCACACATCATGCGGTGTCACTTGTAGTTGATGATGTGATTTTCATCAGAAAGGTTATTACTGATAGAATACGTATAAGCTTGAGTCATGGATAAACGAGGAAGTGCAGAAGTTCTGAGTGTTGAACAAAACAATTCTAAAAATGCAAGCTCTGATTCTCTCAACTCGGATAGTAAAAGCAGTTCACTTAACTCTAAAATGGGACAAGAATCTGTAAGTAATGTTGATTTATTCATATAGTAATATCTACTAAGCAGAGTATCATAAGATGAGATTAGATAAATGAAAATAGTCCTATTCAAATGTTTAACTCATAATAACTATAGGAATGTTGGGAAAAGGCATCTCATTCAAAAAGTTTTTCAACAAGCTCAACATCAACAGATAATAACATAATTTCCGCTCTAGAAACTAAAAAAGAAAATCAAGGAAAAGAGGATCTGGTAAACTGTCCAAAAATCTAAATTGATTATTAAAGTTTTGTTGTTGAAATGTTTTGTTTCATATGTGTGTAAACATTCCTGTTTATTTTACTGGGAATTTTTTTATTCATCACTTGTTACAATCTTGAGATCACTAAATTATATTCTGTTTGCATGACTTACTCATTTATGTAAATACACTGCATTTGTAGATATGATGAGTCATCCGTTTATGTAGATTTATAAATTTTGCTAGATGCACACTTGAGCACAAGGGTAAAAATAATTATTATGCTTAGTAATAATATTGTAAATCTATATTATCATCATGAAACTGTTCTAAATTGTCTTTAATTTCTTCTGATTGGACAGAATTTAACTGGAAATGAAACAGGTCCACCTCTTCTTAATGGAGAAAGAGTCCAAGGTTTAGCTCGAGATGTTACATACTTATGTCCATACTCTGGACCTGCTCGAGGTGTTCTTAGTGTGACTAACTATAAACTACATTTCCGAAGTATTGATAGAGATACTCCTTATGTTATTGAAATGCCTCTTGGAGCTGTAAGTAGAATAGAAAAAGTTGGTGGCGCGTCAAGTAGAGGAGAAAATTCCTATGGAATAGAAATATTTTGTAAAGATATGAGGAATCTCAGATTTGCACACAAACAAGAGAATCATTCCAGGCGAAATGTTTTTGAAAAATTGCAGCAGTATTCTTTTCCCTTGTCACACAATCTGCTCCTGTTTGCTTTTGAATATTCTGAAAATTTTCCTGAAAATGGCTGGAATGTTTACGAACCAATTGCTGAATTAAAAAGAATGGTAAGATGTGATTATATTCAGTGCCATGAATTAGACGTGGGATTTCACACTGTACTGTTATTTTCAGGGTATAAATAACGACATGTGGAAAATATCAAAGATAAACGATACATATAGTATATGTGACAGTTATCCTGCGGTTTGGGCAGTTCCCACTGCTGCTACAGATGAAGATATCCAAGCTTCTGCTGCCTTTAGGAGTCGAGGCAGGCTCCCAGTTCTCTCTTGGATTCACCCAGAAAGTCAAGCAACGATTACTCGTTGTGCACAGCCTCTTGTTGGTGTAGGTGGAAAAAGAAGTCGCGAAGATGAGAGGTATATACAATTGATAATGGATGCTAATGCACAAAGTCACAAGCTTTTTATTATGGATGCTCGACCAATGGCTAATGCTATTGCCAATAAGGCAAAAGGTGGAGGCTATGAAAGTGAGGATGCTTATCAGAATAGCGAAGTTGTCTTTCTTGATATACACAATATACATGTGATGAGAGAAAGCCTTAGAAAATTGAAAGGTACTATCAAGCTCTACAAATCATTGTTATGTCATAATATTGCAATAATTTATTATATCATCATAATTTCATATTCAACTAGTATCTAATCCAAAAACATTATGGTTGTAGAATTGTGTTTTCCCACCATTGATGAAACAAGATGGTTGTCAGGACTAGAATCAACAATGTGGTTGAAACACATAAAGTTTATTTTAGCTGGATCAGGAAAGATAGTGAACAAAGTTGAAACTCACAAGACTTCTGTACTAGTTCATTGTTCTGATGGTTGGGACAGAACAGCACAGGTTAGTTTAACGTTTGACTTGGTTCAATCTCATGCCTCACATGTTGAATAATTTCAACTTTTGTTTTTTTTTTTTTCATAGCTTACTGCATTAGCAATGCTATTATTAGATCCATTCTATAGAACAATAAAAGGTTTTGAAGTTTTAATTGAAAAAGAGTGGCTTAGTTTTGGCCATAAATTTCAACAGGTAACTTGGATTAATTGTCATATTAATGAATTAAGTCCATGCGAAAAAAAATAATTCTAAAACTTGTTCAATTAGAGAATTGGCCACGGTGATGAACATCACAGTGATGCAGATAGATCACCAGTTTTTGTACAGTTTATTGACTGTGTTTGGCAAGTGACTCAACAATTTCCAAATGCTTTTCAATTCAATGAATATTTTTTGACAACAATATTGGATCATCTTTATTCTTGTCGGTTTGGAACTTTCCTGAATAGCAGGTATATTACAACTACTGATTGACAACTACTGATGGGATCCTTTGATCTACCATATTAAAGAAAATTTTAATTATTAGCGAAAGAGAAAGAGTACAGGAAAGGCTAAAAGAAAGGACAGTATCGTTGTGGTCTTTCATAAATAGTCAGTTACCCCTGTACCAAAACCCACTTTACTGGGATGGTCCGAATCATCAGTTAGTATTGATGCCAATAGCAAGTATGCGATACATCAAACCTTGGAAGAGTTTCTATTGCAGATGGAATCCTAGTATGAGGCAACAGGTAGATACACGCGTTGAAAATATCGGTTATAATGCAATGAAATTAATCTCCAATGGCATTTCAGGATCCGGTGTACCAGCGAACCCGAGAACTTCTAGTCTTAAAGGAACAGCTGAAAAAGAAGGTCGATGAGCGTCGGCGCGAGCAGGCGTCCCGCACGAATCGCACTATAAACTCATCAGTGGCACCGAGGCTTCACTCGCCTGTACACTCTTAGCAGTGCCCGGTCGACCAGCCCCGGCTTTTACTCACCTGCAGCTACGTGAACGAGCCCTAGAGCCTTGTCGGGTCTGTGGTCTTACTCGTAATGATTTTCACAACGTTTTCATTGACTGAATCAGCAATGCTGTTTTATGTACAAAGCGCCTGTAATGTTACTTGTATCGATATAACGTATCATGAAGAGAGAAAGAGAGAAAGAAATGTAGGAGAGCACACGTCTTATGGATCTAGATAATATGTTTATGTATATATATATAAAACTTTGAAAGATACAAACACAACAATTGTACATTTATACACGTAGTAAGCGATATGAAAAATGTTTAATATTTATAAAAAAAATAACACGAACCGAAAACTAGTAGAATAGAGTTTCCACTTTTTATTCGAGTTTCGGGTTCAAGCGCACTTTGTTTTCGCCTCATGATAGGCTTGATTCTTTTTTTTTGTAACACTGCAGATAGAAAGAGATTAACTATCGCTTTCTTATTTTGATGAACGTGCGCATCATCTGAACGGTCGGTGTCTCCAACATGAGTGACAACGCAAACGAGCATATATAAGTCATCACTAGGTATCCCAGGAACATAGTAACCTATATAAGATTTAAAAAATAACATGTTGACATTTTTGTTGGAAATGTATTTGATTTTGATTATCGGAGTAGTTGAATGTAAATGGAACATGTGGTAGGCTTACATTTAGCAAAAGATCCACATGGACAGCAGATTCGCTGTGCAGATAAATCAAATTGATCAGAAAGGGATTAATCAGATAAGCGCAGTATGTCAATCTGCTCAGTGGAATCCAAGCCTTGAAGCAGAGTATTTTATTCACAATACCTGGAGTAAATTATTGTAATTTTTATATATCGTTCAACTGAGGACAATTTATAGTTTTAATTGAAATTTTTCATGAAATATCGTTTTACACGTACTAAATAATATATTTAATCTAATCTTTAAATTTGTTACGAAGATTTATCTTGATTATTGAATAAAGTATCTTTCGAATTGAAAACATATCTGTTGAATTTTGATCGACCATTTGTACTATCGATTGTAATGGTGATTCAATTATTTGTATTCACGGCAATGCTTATAGGGTAGATAAGGTAGACCAAGATAAAAAGAAGGAGAATCCGAAGTACCTCCGTGTTTCGTACAGCAAGCAATAATAATCCAGGCGATGCCTATTGCCCAGACAGTTCTACTAAATCCGATGTAAAGTGCAGATAGTACGACGGGCAATTGCCTCTCGTAAAGTCCGAAAAGCACAATAAAATTGCATGAGATACCACACAGCCAGCCAACTACAACTGTTTTCTGGAAAGAAATGACAATGATCAATTTTCAAAACGAAACTGAACTAGTCGATTATACTTAATATTCATAATCTAAATTCAATTCTGCATTGAGTCAATTATTTATCAAAGAAAAAAATATATATATACATGTACAAACAGTATAGACCCACCCTTTGTAATGAAAGCTTCTTATTTAGTCTTATGAAAATAAAGGCAGTTAACATTCCTACAATGTAAGGACCTATTCGTGTCCATGGAGGGTCATACACTATATCCAACATATGATACTGCTGATCGATTCTAAAAAATGAAATCTGATGAAATCAATCAATTTTCACACGATTTTCTTGAAAATATCCGCAAAAAATGCAAGAAGTGAGATTTTCTCTCTTTTCATTCTCAGTCAGTTACTTACGTGGGCACTAGATTGTAAATATAAGCAATATAGCTAGTGACGAAAATTGAACAAATTAATAAAGCTATGAGTATCCCAATCGCTACACGGTAAAATCTGGAAAGATAAAATACTTGAAAATTTGAGAATAAGCACTATTTTTGCGGTGAATTACCGTTACGGATGAAAACTTACAGGGAGGAAAGGATCAACAAGAACTCGCCAATTACAAAGAATTGCATGTCATTCGATAAGTACCAGCTCCACGACATGCACTTCATTGGGTGGATGCAATGGAACAGAAAAAAATAGTCACAAATTAACTCATCGTAACTGTGAAAGGTCAAAGATTCGTATACCATTGTTTACCATTGATTCTCGACCGAACAAATTATTTATGTACAGAATGTTCCTCCACCAGTACTTTTCGCATAGTTCTTGTGGTCGTTCAGTCATGTAGAATTGCGAAGTTTTGCCGTAAGTGGAAGAACTAACTTGGAGGATTCCCATCATCACCATGTATGCAGGAGTCAGACTGCATTTAATGTCTTTTGTTAAAAGATTTTTCTCTATGCGCGACAAAAATGTCGGCTGCCATATACAATTGTTCGGAAAAAAGTGTATAACGTACCGTATGAAACGACGTGCTATTGTAACGAAGAATTCCGATATTTTAAGAACATAATTCAGCTGCGTTTGTCGGTCATTCTTGTGAGTCGTGAGGTACATGTAAGCGATCAAAAATCCGCTCAAGAAGAAAAATGTGTCGACGGAGAATGTGGAGTTGCTTACAATTTGGGCTGCAAAGCCCTCTGCTAATCTCCAGGACCAAGCCTTGTTATCTGTAACCATTCGAATGTACACTTGATATGACTTTTGGAGGAGGGAAATAATAATCAGGGAATTTAGAAATTCCCTATAACATCTATACCCTGAATCATGGTATTTTTTCAATATTATATATGAGCGAAATATAAGCAAACCATTGATAAATTTCATAATCTGTCATTATTGGATAAAAATTACTTACCAGCATAGTCACTCATATAAAAAACGGTATGAATCATGATAATCCAGACCATGCCCAAAAATCTCATGCCATGAATTGGTGGTATTGATTTGCTACTCAACTTCGTTGTGAATATCAATTTTGTATTTGAATAAATTGAAAAACAGAGAAGTATTTTACCCAAAACTCCTGGCATTCTCTTCACTTTTTTCATTTCTAAATGTTTAACAGACTCCAATTCATTGGTCAGTTTGATCGTAACTGGAGAAAAACGAACCCAACTTAACAATTGAGAATTACTTGTTGAACCGAATGATATTTTCAATTACCAGATTTACCATTGTTGTTATCACCAATATCTGGTCTTCTTTCTGTTTCATAAAACGTACGCTTCGCCAAGGTCTTTTGGTGAACTAAAACATCATAGACGGTCCCCAGTAGTATCAAAATGATTATTACTGCAAGTAAAATACTAGAAAAATGTCATTATGAAACTATACAAAGTAAAATAAATTCCTCCAAGAATATTCTCAATTACAAAAAAATTATTCTCTAATATGAATTGTATGTACGCACTTTATTATAAGAATACTGGTACTAGATACCCATTCACTGTTGTCTTTCAGATCTCTGACTTCGATCATTTTATAATTTGCAGAGTAGAGTTCACCCATGATTAGAGTTTTTTCACGGAACATTGACTCGAGCACTAGGCTCAACTCGTCTGTCGAGCAAGAAGCTGGAAGACAAAGGCCCAGAGTAATAAGATCCTGAAATTTGTTAAGAAATGATTTTGCAAATGATTGTTGAATGTATATGTATACATTAAAAATGCGTAATATTGCAAAAGAAATAATTATTAATCCAACGTTTCATATTTGAATATTGAGTCTAAGTTTACAAGAAACAATGAATTGCAAAAATTGCAAAAACAAAGAAAAAGGCAAAAACTCAATAATAAATAAACTTGAAAGAATGACCGAACTCAATTCATAATGATGCTAATAACATAATGAATGTGCAGTGAAACGAATAGAATAAAAAGTTCGTACAAAAGATAAAGACTGAAAAAAAAACATTTTTGAAAATACTAAATTGATAAGAACCTCATTGGGTAGTCTGACATGATACTGCAAGGTGCTATTATGCCTAAAGTGCGCGACGAAGTAGTGGACGTCGTAAGGCGGAAACTCCTCGCGATGCTCCCGGAAATGCGAGTTGTTGGTCATGACATCCTCGTTGAGAATCAACGGAGAATTGTTCATTGAGTCTAAACACTGGCTCCTAACGCCCAGCCAGTAATTGTTGCCGTACATGAATCCGGGTTTCGGCTCGCCGCTCGAGTCCAGCACTGTTGATAAACGACAATAACTGTATACAAAGGACATCTCGGTAAAGTATTTTTTTCTTATCGTGATAAACGGCATTTGTGATGAACATCTTGCTGCAACGGAATTTCATAGTATAGCGTCAAAATTATTATATATTCTAGCGGTAACCTGACTGCGTTTGCTGCGAGTGGATTTGATTAAAACGGATTAGTCTATCTTGCCGCCAATAGTTAATTTTTTCCGTGTATACCTGGTGGTTCGAGATGAAATTTTGAAACACTTCGGTTTAATCATTTCCGCTTCAAATTACGGAAAACTTTCTGGAAGAAATGAAAAAAAACGAAAATATCGAAATGGCTAATACAGACTTCCGTGAGGACGATGATTGTTGCGTAATGCCATTTCCTCGGGATACATAACGTGGCTGCACATTGCCGGGTGCCGCGGCGAGATCCATTTTATCACCACCGCCTGAATAGCTTATGTGCTTTGGTAAATGATTGCGTTTTCTCGCGCAAAAATGGAGATACACAAAATTCAGTTGACGACTACTTTCTCTCATGTAAGAACATTCCTCGTTCGGGTAATTGATTACTATTGGATAATAGTTGTATTGGCTGTTCTGGCTATTTTTAGCGTTTAAGTAAGTGTGCATTTTTGCTTTCGACAATCGAAATTTACGAGTTCTTTTTATTGACGGGTACTCCTATGTTACGTAAACACATAACGTTAATATTATACTCATATCAATGCAAGAAAAGCAATGGTTCTATCAGTTTAGATGAAAATGTTGATGCGGAAACGACGACTCTTACAAAGAGTTTAGCAGATTTTTCACGCGGAATTTATAGCATTGGTCCCCTTATTTTTCTACTGTTTTTGCAATACTACCCAGTTGACGAAATTGTAATTCGGAGGAAGCCATATTTCGGTAGGTTATGAATTTGAATCGTATTTCAGAGTCCAAAAGTTGAAATTGAAATTGAGATATCAGTATAACTGGACAGTGAGCTATTTGAAAGTTATTTCAACTTGGGAAGATACAATTTTCTTTTAGTTCTGTAACCAGTACACTTTCAGACGTTCATCATCCCCGGCGAGACACGGTCGAAACTAGCTAAGCAATATCAATAATATGGAGAAATTTATATTCAAGTCTTTCATATTTCAAAACTGATTGCAATTGAAATAAGAACCACTGAATAGCCCTACACACGCCACGCGAAAAGAATGGTGATAATATTGACTTCTAAATCTGTTCATACAAAGCGAAAAAAAGAAGGAAAATAATCTATTATCAATATCATGAATTGAAGCTATAAAAATGTCGCGAAACACGAATACCGGGATGAGATTTTCTTTTTCACTATAGGATCAATCGATTTTAGATTCGGAGTACGAAAACGGACAACTGGAAAAATGATGCATACATTATGCGTAATAAATAAGTTATGCTTAGAAATGTACCGACACGATCTAGGCATGATCAAGGCATAGTTAACAAGTTCTCTATGCCTAGTAAACTTTAGACATATCTATACAGGACTGAGGAGAATCAGTTCTCTAGGCACTAATACCATTAAAAACGGTATGTTTCTAAGAAATTAAATAATGAATGAGCTATTGTTTCTTAACAATCTATGAAAATAGGAGGTTTTCACTAATAAATATCGTCCCTGCGCTCAATGTTCATTTTCATTGTATTTTGAAGTTCAACAAACTTTCAAAATATGTACAGGCCTCATCTATACGAGGACTTATTTGTCAATGTCACACACGCATTATATTATATTCTCACATGGTATTCTTACTTCATTATTAGAATCTACATTATTACTTGAAGTAAATCTAATCACAAACCGTTCAACGTAATGACGAATCATTTACTAAGCCTTGACCATAGCTATTCTGTTTCTAGGCATAATTTATGGATAATTATTTTCCACCCGGGATTATTGCGAAGGACGAATGGAGAATAAAGAAAGGGGGGATATACGCACGTTTGAGGGCCCAAATGAGCCGGTCGTCGACGGCCCGTCGGAAGATGTCGAGCTGCTCCCGGCATTCGGAGCCGTTTTTGAGTCGGTGTCGGCTGGCCCAGGCCAGGCCGTAGGCCGGCGAGCTGCGCCTCAGGACTTGGTTGGCCCCAGCCTGCTGCAGGAGGGGCCAGTAGCACAGCAACAGCAGCGACAGCCCGATCATCGTCCGCGTTTGGCTGGTGCTCGCATATCGCCCCGCCGACCAGCACTGAACAGCAGCGAATGCTGGAGCGCGAACGGGAGAAAAGCCGCATTGCGTAATTCGGGCTGTCGGAAGAGTAACAACTTTCCCTCTTTATCCGGCCCGCACACGTGAAAATCGCAGGATTTGTCGTCGCGAGATAATATGAGGGGCATAGCTGCATAGCCGCAGACGACGTTCCTGTGCTCTGCCGATTAATACCGGTATATACATCCTTGATCTGGCGTTGTATCGTCCCGAACATCCGGATAATCGAGGCTTAGGAAGTTCGATGAGCACATGTATGAATACGTGGGTGACTTTTCCACGCGAGCCCAAGTGAAATTTGAAGCTTCTCCTGTTCGAGCTTCGATTCATTTCGCACTTGATGTTTCCGCGATGAACGTACTAACAGGAAACCGACTGTGTCGTATCACACGAATGGCAGTCCGTATTACATAGTTATGTCCTGTTATGTTTTCCGATTAAAATCGGTTCTACAGGAAAAAATAAAAAACGGACAATCCGTGAGACACGCTGCCAAATGAAGCATGAAAAAATTTCAATTGCCAACTAACGTTTCGACAGTTCTTGTTTTGTGCACACAATTCCCTACTTTTATGCAAAGGACCAGCCGACAACTTGAAAAATTACGGAGCTATGAATTTAAAAGAAGCTAAATTTCCCGGCTTTTCTCCGCTTCCAATGACCCAATCAGGCAGTATCAAGTCTCATTCCATTCTTATTCCCGCATGCACCCCAATTATCCTGTATCCATTTTCATTTCGTAAAGAAATTAACTATGAAAAACTCGTTCTTTGGCATGTATGTTCATAACAAATAAAACATAACAGAACATAACTGTGGAATATCATTTATGTGATGGAACAGATAGTTTCCTGTTGGAATTTTCATCACAAATGCCTCTTTTTATGCTCTATTTACTGGCTTAATACGTAAGATGCGTAAAAGATCGTTGACGTTGACTGGTCGAGAGATTATTGAAATGAGATTATATTGGTAGGGGAGCTGGTGGTAAAAAACTCTTTGGTTTAGTTATGGTTAGTTTTTGGATATGATGCAGTGTGAAGGGTGTCTAAATACGTCGAAGCGCGCCCCCGCCAAACGCGACGTCACCAGACCTCGCGAGTGGGTGCTGACTCATGTACACCCTTCACACTGCATCATATCCAAAAACTAGCCATAACTAAACCAAAGAGTTTTTTACCACCAGCTCCCCTACTATATCTTAGCTTCTCTGTATTTGGTTGTTTGTTATACGTGCTATAATCTTCGTAAGATACGACAATGTAGTCTGTAATAGTTTATACGTTTGTAAGTGTATGTTTCCACCGTGAGTTTCTGTATGCGAAGAAAAATTACGAATATCAATACCATACACAAATATTCATATTAAGGTAAACATATTAAGGTAACTGTACCCAATTTGGCATTGTACTCAATTTGGCACAATCGTCAGATTTCGTATTTCCGGTGCTCTCTGAGCATCAGTCGCTCTTGGGTTATGTTGGGGGAATTAAAAGAAAATTTTCGGTATCTTCCCCGCCCATTTAGCCCTTAAAACCACTCTCCTACAACACTTTGAAGTTTCACTTACTGATTTTTTCACCATTTTCTTATTTCACTTTTCACACTCAACCTCAAAAATCAGGTGTCAATAATTTTTATCTCTCAAAGTGTCATTACTCTTTTTTGTGTAAAAACATCTCAGCTTTCGATTGGTCTCATTAGTTTTCCTAAAATTATTTTTTATCCTACTCAAATTGCTGTTTTTCGCATAAAAAAAAAGTGAACCCAATGTGCCCCTCTACGCGTTTTTAAATGGGAAGACTGATTGAAATCATTGAATATTTGTATAGACATATTACGATGATTTAGACGCGTATTTTTGAGTTGTATGTTAGAAATTTTGTATAAATATCACTGGGAACATGATTGAGAGTTTATTTCAATGCCAATTGGATCGTCCCTGTAGGCCTATATAGGCTGTAGCTAATGATTAAAAAATTGTGCCAAATTGAGTACAGGTGTAGCCAATTTGGCTCATTTACGTTTTTTTTTAAATTGCAATTTTCAATGGGTTAAAGTAGTCGAATGATGATTATGAAGATGGTTTCTAATAGGTATTGAGCTAAGCTTTGAGATGCCGTTCACAGAATTTTAAAATTCGAAGTCTATCATAGTCAAATTCGCGAAAAACCCTTAGGGGGGGGGGCACATTGGGTACAGTTACCTTACTTGTAATGAGCGGACGTTACATCAATTAAACCTTCTCCAACGTGTCACGTTAATCCATAATAGAGAAAGTAAACGTTCTAGATTTCCGGTTTTCCGATTCGGTTGCACTCATAGATTATACTAAAAAGCTTATACATTTCAAATTATACTAAAAAGCTTATACATTTCAAATCACGGTTCTTTGGCATGAAAAGTGAGCATTTCGAGGGGTATTACGAATTTACTCCATAAGTGCAGTTTACTTGCTTATGTTTACTTTACACTCAAGTGTTTGTTTATTTTAGTTTTCATTGCATTTTGCAACTGTAATTTTACCAGGCATTATATATCTTTTTATTTAACATGTTGTTTCTGCATTACCTCAACTTATAAAAAAAAATGAATCGTTCAATGATAACTTCACTGAAAGAATCTGTCGAATTATGCATTTAATCCCGAAGGATTGCTGTTTTAATAGAGCTTTCAAATCATACAAATAATGACTTTTAAATAAACATAATTTCTGTATTAACTGTAGCAGTAATTGATACCATTCGCTCAAAAGAATATCAAAACTCGATATTATATAGATACGGGTAGATATTGTGAATATAATAAATATTTATTCATCAGGCATAGTGGACCGTCGAATTTTTCCTCTCGCAATTTCACTTTTTGATAATTTGAAATGATTCACTAAACCTAATAAATAAATATTTATTTAAAATATAAAGGTACTTGTGGATGTAATGAATTACTAATTATGTGAATAGGGATGAAAGAAATCAAACATAGAGTTGTTCCTTCAATTTTCAAAATGTTTTATTATTAGCACATGGAAGTTCGTATCTTTTTTACAGAGTTAGATTTCAAAGACGAACAATTAACAACGGTAAATTATGTATAAATCAACCGTAGATGATTTGCGATTTATAGGTTTATTCGCGTCTGCATTACGGATCGCTGTTCTAAATAAAAATAAACGTTATATATAATACAATCGGTAATACAGGTAATAACGGGTATTATTACATTGTAAAATATCACAACATTAATATCTGAAACTTTTTTTATGATAAATTAATTCCCTTCTATGTACAAAAGAAAGTCTGATGCAAACTAATAAAAAAATATAAAAATATACAAATCCATATTTGGAAGGAATTAAAAGAAAGGAAATATTTCGAGATTTCGTCAAATTTTTACACTTTTAATAAATTTCTATCAGACTTTTCTCTTGAAGGGGAGCAAAATTATATCCAACAAGGAAGTTTCATTTAGCTTTCATCATATCGTGTATTACGTTCACCCACGGCGCACAAAATCTGTACATATTGAGCAGAGAGAAAACAAAATTATATAATCAACAAATTTACACTAGATTTTTTCTTCGTAGCGCAAAATAAAACGATAATCTTTGCCCATCTAGAGAGGCATAAAGCCGGAGCCACTAATTCTATTGCATGAATCTGAATAAGTAAAAAATTTTCTTCCATCGAAGTATGAAATTCGAAGTTACGCAAAATGCTGAAAGATACACTGAAAAAAGAAAAACATCTGTTCACCTCGTTCTCGTCCGCACGCAAACTAAAAATGCTAGAATACGATTACTTTTAGAGGTTAATAATTATTTTCCATGTATCTATCAATAATCTCTTTTAAACACTTCGTAAAAGGGGTTGGTAGATATTTTCTATGGCCTTCAACATATTCACTGGAATTTTCATTTTGCACATTATACACATTGTCATCCTATTTCAAATGAAATAGTTGTTTGTTATACCGAAAATGAGCATTTCCATACATTTTTAGCGATTTGAATGTTTTAAAAAGTTTTTCCAATCACATGATTTGTATTGAAAAAGTCCTCCTACAGTATAAAGTTCAATATGTCAACGGTGGCAACGTCATTTTTTATTGTTTTCTACAAATGATTCGAGTTTGATAATGTTAGGTTCGGTAATTATACATGTATCATATTATAATCAAGCGCATTTAAAAAATATTTGCAAGTTATTATACAAAAGAAAAAGTGTTGCGTACTACCGCGTCAGTCGATTGGCAGTACTTGAGCATTTCGATGACGTTTGACCTGAGTTTTTGAGCCAAGACTATTTTGTACTTGACACTTTTACATTCTTATACTTTCCGCGAACTCTATTACTTTCTTATGATTTTTTTTTTAAAAGATGTAGAAGTGGAATAGAGTTTTCAACTGATGGAAATGTTTGTTTTTTGTATCCAAGTTTTTCCGTTTCGTGAACACTTTCAAATATTGAATCAAGATAGTTCAGGATGAATCTACTAGAACTGCAAATCGATATTGAGAAATGATACTAATATTATTTGCAGTACTCTCATTATTTCTTCAAAGTATTTAAGACAGCCAATAAGAGTTTTCTAATATTTTTTCGTCCCAGTGGGAGAGCAAAGTGCCAACTTTGCATCCTGGCGTTTGCAAAGAATGGCACCTTTCTCCCGCGAAGTACGAAAAATTACATATGCACCTTGATCTCTAGGCTATTTCGGCACGCGCAAACGTTTTTCGTGCCGAAATCGCCTAACCTCAATCAGGTGTATAATATACTATTTCTACATAGCCGAATGTTTTCAACTCATTGCTTTATATCATTCGACATTTGAATTAAATAAAGTGTTTTCGATTATTTTATTGTTTCATTGATTCTAATGAAATTTGGAAATAGTTGATAAATCCACGGTATAGTCAGACGAGCAGGATGAGCAGAATTACAATCCTTATTTGTAATCAAAACTTATACGTTAATAATCTTGTTATTTCTGGATCAATTGAGTTTTATACCTATTTTTGCCTTGATTATAATCTACACTATGGATTTTATTTTCGAGAACAAACAAGAACTGTGATTTACCATTTATACTCAATTACATTTTCTCTTTCATCTTCTGTAAATGAGTTTATCACTTGCAATTTATTTTTATCATTCATTTCCCACTGAACCACAGCATTCTGTCACATCAATACAAGTTTTATTCCTTAATTACAGAGAAATGTATATAACACCAGCCATTTGACTACATAACAATTACTACTATATTTACAGGCTACTATCATATTCTCAGGTTTCACCAACCAATAATGTGAAACCAATTAGAAAAACGAAGTTGACATCTTGTTAATGCAGTACTGAGCATCGAGTTTGTTTCATTAAGGTTAAATCATTATTGTTATAGTTCTTATTATCTTTGACATTATTCATGTTCGAATATTTTTCAATCGAGGAAGATAGAAAGAAGAATGTGAAATAAATCACAATGAATGAAGAAGGAAATGTTTCGAAAATGATTTGGCTTTCAAGATATACAAAAATTAAATCTCAAAAAGTATCCTAAAATATACTCGTAAAAATTTTTTCATTACTTCAAAAGATTAATCAAGTTGATAAGGATGACAATTTTAAAATTAACCTTGCGCTTAAAATCAGTTCTTTTTTCTTCATAAAAGATTTTTAAAAAATCGAACAGATGTACATCTAATGACATGTATTACTTATATTCGTTTCCCAGAGTACTGACAAAGAAATAAGTAAATGTTCATACTGTCTTAAGATCTCGTTCAAAGACTTAAGGAAATAGACAAATCTAACCTTACCATTGGATCCAAACAATACCTTTAAAAATATTGAATGATTTGAAAATAGCAAAACAAAACTTCAGACACTTATTAATGGAAATTTTGCTATCTAAGGAATGACAAATGGACAAACAGAAGAAGCAAATTTAATACTGCATAAATTAATTGAAATAACAAACGAGTTGTATCTAGTGTACATTCTATTTTAAGAAATGAAGAGATTAAAAAAAAACAATTCACAAAAAATATCCATCACTGTCATTAGTTAATGGATATCGTTGGTGTATTAGCAGCATCGACATTGTTCCAACATTCACAACATTCCATCGAATCAGAGATCGCATAATTGCTGCACTATTCTTCGTTCTTACTTCAATATACATAGGTTTACTTTATTTACAATGCTATTCCTCCCCCCCCCCCTTTCGATTTTATTGACTAATAATCGATTTCATTCAAGCACAATGACAAAAACATCTTGTGCTTTGTTTTTATACTCTCACAAAAAATAGGTATGCGTATTTATATGATTAAAGGTATGTACGTATCGGTTTCTCGCTTTTGAATTGTTATATTTTTTCCATTTTCTTTTTTTCCAAGCATTTTCATGCATACATTTTCATGTTATACAATATTTATGTCGTTTAAGCTTTCGTATCAAACACCTTTTGCGGATTCATCCGAAAAGACTGCGTCTCTGCCCATTTTTCGTCCACACGCGGCTCAAGGATTAGAATATTATCCTGTACGATCTTTTCGATTGGTTTATACAATCTCCACAGACACTTTTCATTCGAAATTTACGAAAACGATCTGCCAAGAAGTATTTGAGTTTTTAATTTCTTGTCAACACTAGTAAACGTTTCTCCTTCTGTTTACTGTCAGAAATCTCAACTATTACCTCGCGAAATCTTGTGTAATTCTCAATGGATTTTTCGATAGTTTGCAACGGAGTTTATCCCAAACTTCACTACTTCGACGCGATTAATTAATTAAAACGACAGGTGGACACTTTTGCCAGACAGGAGTAATGACCTAGCGTCATATTACGACCTCGACATACTACACGCGTCAAGGTTGTTTCCACAGTATCATTGCTCCAAACTGGACATAGCACTCGTCTCTGGTGTTATGTTCTCGAGATAAAAAGTCGAATATATTGGGGATCGCGCATATAGATAAAACCTGTGAAACAGAAATACTTACATCGGTCGATATTTGCCATGATGACGGTAACTAAGGGCCCTGTTCCGATCTTGGGCCAGGTTTTATTCCCAGCATAGGTATTATTTTGTCCCGTGATTATTATATTTTCGAAAAATTGCTGTTCCTTTGGAATTGGCGTACCTTAAATCTTTTATTTTCAAGCTAAATACATTCGAATGTTTGAAATCAGTTTATCCGCGTACTGATTGTGAAATCGAATATTTAAATAGAACGAAAGATTGTGTTAGGCGAATCATTAATGAAATCGCGGATTATGATAAGATACACGATAGAAACGATGTACAGATGACCAACATAAGCTGGTATCATTTACACATACATTTAAAAGATTTGAATTACGCCGATTTCGACATTCTCAGTGATGATATTTATACAAATTGAAAGAGACTGATTCTAGTATAACCAAAGAGATTGTAAAGAAGATTATGCGAGAATTTCCAGCATTACATTTAGCCGATATAGGATGCACTGTTGATTGTAAGTTGATGGGTTCATGAAAATAAAGTAATAAAAATATAAAAGAAAATCTTGTCATTCATCAGCCTACACCTCATCCAGAATAATACATCCCTGCTTTTTTTACACTTATATCAATAGTTTTAATACTGATTAATTTTGAAATAATTATATAATTTTTCATACAAATTTAAATAAATTTTTATTCAATCCATCGATTGATGTTCACGTACATACATTTATCATAAATTTTTAGCAAGTTAACTAATATTAATGGATCAAGAAAATGACCTATCAAATTTGCAGAAAAAAAAAGTTTATTCTTATAAATAAAAGAAATATTTCACTCTTACAGCTCGTAAGAGTGATAAATTCAAGGCCTCGGAGAAACAGGGTGGGAGGCCTCAGAAAACTGGGCACTATGTCCAGACCAGGGTCCATTTGACCATGCGCCGTTATTCGCTACTGCACGAGAAATATGACGCTGAGCCATTTTCTCCTGTCTGACCATGAACGTCCTCAGAGATACTATGTCCAGACAGGAGCAATGGCCTTGTGTCGTATTCGCTCATGACACACCTCATGGGAAATATGACTCTAGGCCATTGCTCCTGTCTGGCCACAGTGCCCACCTATTTTTCTAACGATAAGACGCGATTTCGAACGAATAAAATCGCTCCAGTCATAATCAGTGCGCGAAACGAAATTTATCATTGGAAAATACATTTTGATCAGGTGAGAGCCGGGGCTTGGATAATACGTCTCAGGCCGGAGCTCTGCACAAATGGATTTGGTAGAGGCTCGGTCGAGTGTTTTACGGCTACAGAACACGATATGCAGCAGTAATCCACGCCCGATAGGCCTTTATAACGGAGGTCCATTAAGGGTTTAGTAGAATCAGAGTGATATATCGCTGTCTCACGCCCAATCACGTACATAGCGAGAGATAAATCCAGCCAAAGCTGTTGGAATGCAAAGGTGTCGGAGGTGGGTAATCGCCGCTCGGGTAAATGCAGCTCGCGACGACGACGACAACGACGACGACTACGACGAGGAGGCGTGTCCATCAGGAGCCGGAGAGCAGCTCGTCGCAGGCGTGCTCCGGCACTAGGGCGAGGCCGAAGCGGTGCTGGTGATAGCGCTGCTGGTGGCGCGAGGCTGGCCCGGGCTGCTGGCCGTCCTGCTGCTGTTACCTGCTGTTCTCCTCTATCACCACCTGCTTGAATACGCCCGCGGGCATCTGAGATTTCACCTCGTGCGAGCCCAGCGCCGTTGTGCCGTCCTTCGCTATGAACAGCTGGAGCCCCGTTGCTGCAATAAATCAGTTCATATTTACTTATTCGTCGTGATACGCTGAAATAACATTGTTTCGAATGTTGAATTTGTTCTGTTGCGCGTTAAGTCGAAACAGTCTAGAGGAATGAAGAAAACTCTTTCTTCGTATAGTTATACCAACCTATTCCATAGATTAAAAACAAAAAGAATCATGGGAAAATGATTCTTACTACTGGTGGATTCCCAATTTCGTCCTTGAATATTAATTTTTACGTTCAATATAATATCCAACTGAAAGTGAATAGCGATTAATTTCAACATAACGAGTAGTTCCAATGTGATATTAAAAATTTCAAGTTGGCAGTTCTATACTTTCGTGAAGAACTGCCTCTCATCGGGTGGAAGATTGGCAGGGTTAACGAAATGTACAACTAACCAAATTTAAATTTGTGTAAAGCCAAAACTATGAATGCTTCGCATTGAATATCGTCACTTATTTGTTACTTTGAAAAATGTACACGAGTGGAAAAAATAATAACGATATTTCGTTTGAAGGACATTCGAAAATCTTGCTTCATTGTGTCCTCAAGAAGTACGTCGCGTATAATTTGACAATGCAATTTCCATTCGTACGATCGAGCGTGTCAAAATTTCAGTGCGACCGACGCCTCATCGAAACTCTAAATTGAGTGGGTGTTTCCCAGAGTTTGAATCATTTTATCAACGGACACGAGCTATTCAACGAGTGTTTCCAATTCACTTGGATTATAGCTGTTGCATTTTTCATGTATATACTCGCGAGACCAAACTTCCAGGGTAAGTATGGAGAAAGGCATTGCAAACTTTTCGCTAGGCGTCCCGAACTTTTGCTTCGATATAACTCCAACCGTATCTGCATGACGCATTGATTCAGTTTCCGTATATATATATTCGACTCAATAACGAAGTTATTAACTTTCTTCAATTTATTTCCGATTGGTTATTGCATTTTCAATCTGACAATTGAGACGTTTTATCGATGTAACAACGATTTGAAATTTAAAACCTCGGAACTGCATTGTGTTCAAGCTTTACAACACTCCAGAGAAATACAATATTAAAACAGTAATAAACAAACTTGGAAAGACTCTCAGACTCTACCTACTTGTGAAACTCTAGAGACACGTTGAAACTAGTGCTTTTAAAAATGTATATATGCATTACTCTCTAGCTTTATGCCGGCATCAAGAGATAAAAATTATCACGAAATTCTGTAAAAGGAAGTATTACAGCACTTGAATAGAATGACAGATGTAATTGCAACTATCAGCAATTGAGGGGATTGTATTTGCCAATTGATTATGTTGATTGATTCTGTGTAGTATATGTGATTGATATTTCCTAAAATGTTAATAAAGTATTCTACGCGTTTCGTCCTAGATCGACCTGACATGACTCATCAGTACTCATTAAAAATGTACAATAAGACATGTCGTTTGAAGGTATGCCTACGTAACTCTACAGAGATGGACTTTTCAGAGATCGCTTTTCAAACTTCATTTTACCTTGCGCAACTTGTCTAATTGAAAACATTTTGACTAACGACATATACGCATGATATAAAAATTAATCCTCCCGAAACCCTCTAAGATTGAAAAAATGACCTCGGAAATTGATTGAAAAACTCGTTGCTGGCAGAACGCGTTTCGACAGATTGAAAGAGTGAATTTCGTTAATGTCACGCGGGGGCGTATGAAAAGCAATAAAAAATAACTAGGTTCCCGGCTTTATTAAAATGTGTCCTAGATTAACCTCTATAAAAATAAAAATGCGATGCGAATCATAACGTGGATAATTTTCCAATAAACCAAATGAAAACCGCGATATTTCGTCAGTTTCATAGTGTGACAAATGGAAGACACGAGCGAGCGGTAGAGAACAAGTTTTTGTCGCACAGGAATCTTCTAAATATCATCAAACCATCATTAGATATTCAATGGCCATATTTAAACTGGAGTAATATCAAAACCCAAAATGCCAAAGTCAAGATCTGATTAAAATAAAAAACAATCCACGTAAAAGGATTTTGCATGTGCCTGGAAAATAATTATTATACGTAGAAATGGACTGACATTATTTAGGTATATACAATGCGTATAGTTCACATGTACTTCAGTTCTCTATGCCTTAAATTTCTGTCTAGTAATTTTTGATTATTACATCAAGACAATACAGCTTTTTGTCAATGTAATTGTGTAATTGCAAAACATAAATAAATTATGTGAACTTAAAAAAATGAACTCATGGGGTGTTTGTCAATAAATTTGTCAATGAATTGTGAATAAACAAACTATGCCCAACCTTTGCCTAATAGACGAGGAATATATACCTAGAAATAATATCCTGAACACGATTAATGCCCAATTTGTTTAGACCTACATAATGCATAGATCACTCATTTCAACAAACTATACGCCTTGGTTGTGCCCGGATCCTATGCGAGTCCATATTCAAGCATAGTTTGCCAACTTTGGCTAATACAGACGCAATGGATGGAATAATGCTGGATGAACAAACTTACTCTCGGAGCTTTCGAGTACGGACTGCTCGAGGTTGGTCGCTTTGATGAGCTCGTCGATGAGGGAGTCGGGGTTGGGCCTGGTGACCTCGACCCTGCACAGGGTCGGGTTAGCCCCCGTGCCGTCCTCGGCCTTCTTCCTGCGCTCCAGCGCCGCTTTGGCTCGGTCCAACGAGCCCGTTTCGCTCAGACCAGAACCGCCCGACGCGTTCCTGCACAGTATCAAAATCACAATGTTGTATTTCTCCTTGATTGCCCGATTTGTACAAGTCCCTCGCGGACTGGAGCGTTACGCGCGAGGTTCTGTCCTCGATTCGACACGCTCGGGGTATACATATATATATATATATATATATATATATATACACACACACGCATATATCGCAGTGAAAGCGTTGGCAATCTTTTTGAGCCGAGTACAGACATTTTCCGAGATAGTCTCGGCCTTTGGATATGCTTGGGGGGTAACAAAATTGAGAAATCGATTTGTCTCATCGCTGATATCTCGCGATTCGATTATGCCAAGTGAAAAAAATAAATAATGACGAGAATGGAGAGACGTAGGAAAACAAAAACCAATAAATGAACTGGATGTAATCGATGAGATTCAGACAGGCTACTGTCAACTTAGGTTATAGTGGAAAATACGGCAGCTGTGTAGCAGGAAGTAAAATCAAGCGAACTCATGCTTTTACGTAGAAGCAAGCACATAGAAGCTATTAACTTTCTAGAGCGCAAACATTTTCCGTTGAACTTTATCGCTGAAGTGAAAAGCTGATACAATGCACAGAGGCACCCGACAAACGGCGCTTTTACAACACCTTGATCAGCCGTAAGGACCTTTGGAATAGATTTATGGCGATTGTGATGGTGCTTTATCAAGTACGATAGGCGAGCGAGTTTTGTTAATCAAGCGTCGTGATTGAGAATGCATGGCAAAATAAAGCAAACGTTGTTTGGCGGAAATTAATTATTATATAGAAGGATAACTTGATGAAAATCATTCGTCTGAAAAACTCGGTACACTCGTGAATTTTTTATATTGACTCTTGAGAAACCGAATAGCACGATTCGCATAACGATTCTTATTCTTCGTCCACTACTTTTTTATTCTGTAGGCAGATTATGGTATTAAGCTCTCTTCAACTTGAGTACTAACTCGAGAAATGAAATTTCACATAATCTTGTTTTCATTTACCCATCGAAGACATGGAAAAAACAATGACCTAAACGTGAAACAGTGCATACGAGATTATGAATAGATTAAGTTACAAAGTTTACTTTACCAAAGTAATGCTCCCATGAAAAATTACATAAAAAAGCAATTCCTTCGACAGATAGCACATACAAATATATTTAATCGAAATTCGATGAAATTATATGAGATAAAATAAGTGTGACGTTACGTCGGCAGTACTATCGTGGAGTTATTTTCATTAAAAGTATATACTTATGCGTATCCTTCCTTAAAAAAGTGATGTAAAGCCTCGCTTCCGATGATTTGACTGGCTAAGACCAAACCATGAGACATGTAGTATATAGAGTCAATATAGAGACTATAGGTAGAGTACAGACTACAGAGATGTCTCTATGGTATGGTTAGGTTAAGGTAAGAGACATTGTAGAAGGTCAAATGCATCGTGCAGGCTCGTTCATTTGCATCCAGGCAAAACTGCAAATTCGAGATTTTGGATCTACTTTTTGAAAGGACATCAGAAGCTGGATAAAGATGACACGCTCGTATACGCCAGATATCTGAATGTATATATATACATTTCGAATTTCATGAAGCATATGATGTGGCACCAAATTAAAGGCGCGCGAAGCGCGTTGAAAATGCACTAGTAACCCAAAAAGACGAATTATTCGAACGTTTATATTTTTCGAAAAATTAGTTTAAAGTACATTAAAACAATACGACCTAATTATTCATAATTGTCCCACTAACAGACACATGAAAAAAATTCAAATTCTCTATTGTGTTTATTTTCTTGATTTGACTCGAAACGAAGCTCCTCAAAATCTGCATACAGAGAAAAGTACAATAGGTCTTCTCTATACGAAATTCTAAAATTCAAATATCCCAGACGAGATTTACATTTATACCACGTTCTATCGCTGTCCACGTTTTTTCACTACTCGGTATATTCTTTATTCTCCGAAGGAAATTCACGGAATTCATTCCACCCTTGATGCCCAGAGCGAATGGCTTTGAGAAAAAAAAAGGTACTTTATTATCTTACCTGGGAACGAAAAAGATATTTCACGCAAATATCCACTCCATTCAAAGAAATCATCGCTAAAATGAAATCGAATAATCCGCGTGTATACAGCAATAGAAAGAATCGATTCCCATTTCACCCGAATTTTTTGTCGACCCCTATGGAACGTACATTGAATTTCGTTCGAAACAAAGAAAAAAAGTTAGGTAAAAAAAGCTCTACCCGGTAAAATTTCAGATATAAAAAAAATAGATGTAAAAAATAGTCGAAAATGTAAAAAATAATAAATAGTTGAGACTGGAGGCAGAGACGAAGAGGTAGAGATAGAGAAATAAAGAGAGAGAAGGAGGAGAGAGAGAGAGAGAGAGAGAGAGAGAGAGAGAGAGACTGACGGTGGGGTGATGCTGTTCCGATGCTGGGAGCTTTGGTTGAGCAGGTCGGGCCCGAGAAGCGACGACTCGTCCGAGTCTGGGCTGGTGGCGACAGTAGCGAGTTTGCCAGCCCCTGCACCGTCGAGCAGCTTGCGATGGCCCACGATGCTCCTGCAACCCAGCCAATGCAACCACCTCTAAGCTCTCCGTCCCACATACACACTCTTTCCCTTTTGCACGATCAATCTGTACACTCTATACACAGAGAAAATTTGATGCTCGGTATACATATATACAATCGGAACGATCCGATCGAAGCGAATCCGATGTTGCAGCTCGTAGATTTGTATACGACCCACCGCGAGTACTCGGAGATTGCTTTTCGAGGAGAATCCATCACTGCCGATGAAAAATATTCCACTTGCTCCTATTCACCTCGGGATAATCCAAATATTTCACTCGTTTAGCCATACGTTATTACATTAGGAAAGCTGTTACACAAAATGCCTATTACATATCACATACGAGTTTTCTACAGAGACAAAAATTTGGATTTGATGCGTGAAAACAATGCGGGACAATGTGAGATCAAAGCACCTGATCACTGAATTGTACCGCGAGAGTTTTTGATGCTTTTTAGCATTGCGAGGGATACATTACTCCCACGTCCTCGGTACGATTAAAATTTGTTAAAACGTTATCTCAAGTTGACTTTGTCTCGGACAATATCTCTCCCGTTGTAATGCCCCAAATGAAACTTTTAATGTAATAGCAAATCCACTGGCTGCTACAGGAAATTCGATAGGAGCCAAATCAATAGGAATTTCCGATCGAAACATTCGGACTCCGATTGGACCAAGCATCAAAGTTTCTCAGCGTACAATGCTTACATATCATTCCATCATTTTCAGTTATTATACTGTATCCAATGGGAATTTCATTCCGGGAATACGCTCACTGATTAATACGGCCAGTCTTATTGATTTGTCGAATTGAATTAACGATCAATTTTCTCACGAGTATTCAATATTCCTTGTTAAAAACTGCACTGCAGTAGAAAAATGTGTGTGTGTATGTGTACGTGTGTGTTGTTTCTCTCTTTCTTTACAACAATCAAGCGTAGCCGTAAAAAAAACAAGAAGTTTATCAAATTCGTAGTCTAATTCTCTCAATATTATCACAGTGTGAGTGTCGTCATTCAAAAGGCACTCTTTGTACGTCGACCTAGTGTGAATTGACAAAAGTCGTTCGGTCTTTGTGTCGTTCGACACGTCGTGTTAGTTCGAGAGTAAATTTCGATCGGAACAAAGCAGAGACGAACTCGATTCGAGCATAGCCAGCTACTAAAGTATATACTTCTTTTGCTAAAAATGACGCGGCCATATAATGAAGCTGCTCAATTAAATCTATGAATAGATATCATGCGCTTGCACACACACGCACACATACACACAGGCTGTATCAACGCAAAGAATATAGCCGCAATTTTTGGATGCAAAGCGCATACCCACGCCGTTATTAGCATCGGATAATTAAATCGGCAGCGCCGGGCTGCAGAGTTATTACCGAGGGAAGACGAGCTTCCGAGGTATGCCAGACACGAGATCGCGAGCTACCCTTTGCATCCCGAGATTCACAACATCCGCCGCATGCGTGGAATTTTCATTTTTTCATACATTGCCCGGACGCATTCGTGCTAATTTAACGATTATGCGTCGCAAAATCGCTCCCTAGACAGTTTCATCTTCGCAACTTCAAAATCCAGTTTTTTTTTGTACGCGAGATTACATTCGACGAAATATTCGCACCATCGGTCTTTAACTGTAAGAGCACTTGGGTTATTAGAACGTACGATAACACTTTGCAATACCGAATGGCGCGAGTGATTGGAGTAAAGCTCGCAACCTGTACTCGGATAATTAGTCCCGCGCAAATAGCACCCTTTGCTCTTTGAGCTTTTGATCTTCGGCCGGCGAAACGTACGTTATTTTTATCCGGCTATATTTCAATCTTTCCATACTTCACATGATTTATTCGAGTCATTTGAGAATCTGGGCTAAATTACATATTTCAGTGATTACGGTATACGCGGGAGCATCGAAAGTAATGAATCGAATGTACTTTGAGCAGTTGTTAATGGAATCGTGCGGTACGATTCATTGAATCGATGCTATACACTTGCGGATGTCAAACTCCGACGGCATTGAACGATTGTTATGGATATGAAACATCATTCGAAAGATTTTCCCTGTTGACTGGGAACGAATAAGGCAAAGATGGAACAGGATGATAAAATTGCACTTGTACGAGTTATATGATTCACGAAAAATCAAACCAATCGCAAAGCCCACTATTATATTATCAAAGTAAATCTGCGGCAAACGTCACACAATTTTTTTTTATTCTTGCGTATATATTTCAACGGATATGTGTTCAGCCTATGCTAAATAAAAAGACAGAGCAAAACTTGCAGGACAATCAACGCCGTCGAACATGAAAAACAGTTGAAAGTATAAGACGAGCAAGAACTATAGGCGTTAAAACACGGAAGATGGTATAGGTGGCGAGATGAAGTACGAGAATTTGGCTAAAAGATGAGTATACGGACAGAACAGAGATGAGAATGAATAGATTATGCAAGGCATGTCGCAGTGCGTGTGTACGAATGATACGACGAGGGTTGGACGAAAACACATGGAGTTTTGTAGCGTCTAAGCTGCAAGTACTACAGTGAGATACGTGTATGCGCAGGGATGGACGAATTCATCAAATACAAAAGGTGTTTGATCGAATAGTATTTAAATACAAAAATTATATCATGCATCGATCAAATACTTGGGTATTAAATGACTGCGTCCACTGCAGCGCAGTTTGACGGACAAGCACAGCTATACATACGTTCGCACAACAACAAGGAGGAAGCAATGAAAAACAGTGTACCTTGCGCTTGTATCGGCGGTCGAAGTGTGGCGGGGCGAGAGGTATACACAAGCTGGGGCAACGTACGGATTAATCGTCGCAGGACAACAACACACCAGGGCGGTATAGAGACAACGAGGGGTTGGGGCGGGGGTGGGGGACGTACCTGGTGGAGTGGACGGCGGCGACGAAGGAGGCCCTGGCCTGGTCGGGCCTGTGGAGGGGGTCGGGCGAGGAGACGGCGCGGGCCTGCTCGGCTAGCTTGAGCAGGGGGCTGGTGCTGCCGGCGGCGAGCTCGTCGCAGGTGCGGCTCATGCCGCGCCAGCTGCTCGCCCCGATCCTCGGGTTCCTCGGGGGGTCGGGCACGCGGAACTGCACTGCCTCGTCGCTCAGCGTCGGGCTGGCCGACTTGAGCTTGCCGTTGCGCCTGCAGTGCGGCTGGCTCGACAGCGGGCTGCTGCACGCCGAGCCGAACCGCGAGCGGGGCGCCGCGAGCGACAGGGGCGAGGGTGGGGAAATCATGGGGATGTCCAGCCTCAGCTGGGCCCGCTTCTTCTTCTTGCTGCTGCTGCTGCTGCTGCTGCTGCTGCTGCTCTCGGGAGTGTCGGGGCTCTGGAGGTTCGGCAGCCGGGGAGCCCACACCGGCCACGAGGGCGACCTACAATTAAATCACAACACTCGTGCAATTCCGGAACTCCTCCGCTCGCTGACGATGTAGCTGCCGACGCTGCTGTGCCAGACCGTTGTTACGCACACACACACACACACACACACACACACACACACACACACACACACACACACACACACACACACACACACACACACACACACACACACATACTACCCACCGACAAACAACTTGGATTTCCAGCCTATGTGAGAAAGACACGTCTACTACACATACATACACAACCAGGGCGAGTCCAGGGCTCGATACCCAACAACAAATGTTTGATTTGTGCATGTTTGACCTTCCGGCGGCCGGGATCGCGCCAAATGGGCGTCGTGCCATCGTCGTACTTTGCGAATATTTGTGTGGCAAAATTTCGGCAAAGTTGATAGACTTTCCCGATTGAAGAGAACTGCCGGCCGACGGAAGGTTAAACGAATGCAATTGAATACGGGATTTTGTTACATGTATTTGGTTAGTTTACAATGCATGTACAAAATGAAACATCTGTAATTTCAAATAATTCCATCTATGAACAATTTTTATCTACGGAATTACCAAATATTTGTATTGAATTTAATTGTATAGACAAATTTCGTTCAAATGCTGTAACCAAACAAATGTATCCGATTACATTGTTACAAATACATGTAAAATATCTGCATTCCCAAATACTTTTATCCCAAATACACGTATCCAAAATCATGTACTTGGGGGGAAAAAAAAGTCATATCAAATTACTGCCCATAACTATAATTATATACAACGGTACGTCTATACAGGCATCTAATATAGTCATGACAACATTTAACATT
The DNA here is from genome assembly GCA_020882685.1 of Aphelinus atriplicis. Lineage (NCBI taxonomy): Eukaryota > Metazoa > Arthropoda > Insecta > Hymenoptera > Aphelinidae > Aphelinus > Aphelinus atriplicis. Next base: position 4,825,260 of record CM037073.1, read on the forward strand.
CACATATACATAAGGTAACTGTACCCAATGTGCCCCCCCTAAGGGTTTTTCGCGAATTTGACTATGATAGACTTCGAATTTTAAAATTCTGTGAACGGCATCTCAAAGCTTAGCTCAATACCTATTAGAAACCATCTTCATAATCATCATTCGACTACTTTAACCTATCGAAAATAGCAATTTAAAAAAAAACGCAAAAAGGCTAAATGCACAAAACGTGTACTCAATTTGGCACAATTTTTTAATCATTAGCTACAGCCTATATAGGCCTACAGGGACGATCCAATTGGCATTGAAATAAACTCTCAATTATGTTCCCAGTGATATTTATACAAAATTTTTAACATACAACTCAAAAATACGCGTCTAAATCATCGTAATATGTCTATACAAATTTTCAATGATTTCACTCAGTCTTCCCGTTTAAAAACGCGTAGAGGGGCACATTGGGTTCACTTTTTTTTGATGCGAAAAACAGCAATTTGAGTAGGATAAAAAATAATTTTAGGAAAACTGATGAGACCAATCGAAAGCTGAGATGTTTTTACACAAAAAAGAGTAATGACACTTTGAGAGATAAAAATTATTGACACCTGATTTTTGAGGTTGAGTGTGAAAAGTGAAATAAGAAAATGGTGAAAAAATCAGTAAGTGAAACTTCAAAGTGTTGTAGGAGAGTGGTTTTAAGGGCTAAATGGGCGGGGAAGATACCGAAAATTTTCTTTTAATTCCCCCAACATAACCCAAGAGCGACTGATGCTCAGAGAGCACCGGAAATACGAAATCTGACGATTGTGCCAAATTGGGTACAGTGCCAAATTGGGTACAGTTACCTTAGTACCGGGATAAAACACTGACAATGCAACAAGGATCAAGTAATTTCTATAAAAATGAGAGGGAAAGAAAAAAATCTTGTCAGGCAGCGTTGTCTCGTTGAAAATTCGAAGCAGCATAACCAGTGAGAGATGTACGAGGAAAAAAGAATATACATGTGTAGAGAAAAGACTGACAAAGATAATTCGTGCCAATACAGGAAGCACTATACAGTCTTGCCAACCATATACGAAAAACGCGAGTGCGTGCGTGCGTGTGTTATGTGTGTATGATATATATGGATAAACTAGCGCAAGAGTGATATTAGTCTTGCGGCAATAAGTGTAAAAAAACGTTAAAAATGATATGTATATGCGGGTTAATGCGTGTAATGTATATATCTCTCGAGGAGCCATCGACGCGTGTGCGGATTAAACAACGCGACCGACACGTGAATTATTTACAATGAAAGTCTCGTAACGAGTGCAGCGTTAACAAGATCGCCCAATCACTTTTCAGAGCGGAAAGATCCAAGAGGAGGGAGGGAGGAGGGAAGAAAGTACAAGTGGGACTCGTGGGAAAGTGTGTGAGAGCCAATGTTTAATTCACAAAGACAACGTATCCCGCGAATGGCGTCCCGTGGTAAAACTTGCCCGCGTTGCGAGCGCTATATTCTACGTGTACGATATCCTCTGTGTGCGCTGACGCGGTTGTTGGTCGCCGATTATCGAGTGAGCAGATGAAAACTGTACAACTTGGTAGGGCCAGATTATACGTATCGTCAGAGTTAGGAGCTGCAGGCGTCTATTTTGCGAATGCTATACTATCCAGCGTTGACGTTTGGAAAATGAAAAAACTCGATGTTGTGAAAATGACTGTCGCTCGCGGAATACTCTCATATAGAAATACCCCCCCCCCCCCCCCCCGGGCCACTAACACTGCATCGGGTGTAGGATGGCCCAGAGCTACTCGTAACTACGCTCGATCGTTATTGTAAAACCGCGAGATGTTTGCGTCGCGAGGACGGAGTCGCGAACTGACGCGAGAGGATTGGGGGCTTACCTGATGTGTCCGCTGTCGCCGCTGCTGCTCTGGCGGCTGTGCTGGCTGTGGGAGTTGAGCGAGCCGTAGCCGGAGCCCTTGCTCAGCTGGCTGGTGTTGCTGCTGTTGCGCGAGTGGCCGGACTCGGTGTGCGCCTCGTTGAGCGCCTCCACGACCGGCAGCGCCGACGGCACGATCTCGCTCAACGACATCGGGTCGTACGTTTCCGTGCCGCTCAGCAGCTCTGCCAATGCAAACCAACAGTCTCTCAGTACGTGTACCACGACTTTTTACATACGTGTACGGCGCGACGCGCGATATCACGTTCGATTTTCAAAGCTCGCCAGTCGCGGTTTTTCGAGTTTGCGTAGAATGGGGTTGTTTGACACGCACCGAGTAATACCAAAGCACGTTTCGGTTTCTTTCCGTCTGGCCGCAGGAGATGACACTTGCGATTTGGGTCTCCGATCGAGTTGAAACTTTTGCAGGTGGAATATACATAGTATGCAGTCATTTATCAGTTAACGTTACGATTTCCCGCTCGAGATATTCTGTCAACTTTTCATGAAACTCAATCCAGGCGTTTTTTGTACCAATAGACAGTGATGGACAGTAATTAAATGCGAGTATTTAGTAAATACAAATTTCTCAAACATTTGTATTTTGTAATACAAGCATTTGAAAATACAGATATTTTATTTTACATGTTTCAAATACTTGAATCAATTGGATTCGGAATTCGCCCATCTCTGTCTAGAGAAATTCATTACGTTCATAAAATCAGCAAGTAATATCTTCGGGGAATGAAACCGTCAACTGACGAACGAATGTAAACATCACCTGTTTGCACTGAGAAAAATTCAATTACGAGAGTTTGCTATTTCAACATATAGAGAAAAACATAGTAGTTGTTATCATGCTTCGTGAGTCAAGTACTCGTGACAAGTGAAGGTTACAATTATCCTCATAGTAAAATTTGATAATACCTCTTACCATGTGAATTATTGTCACGGTATTGCACTGAAAAAAATAGTAAAAATATCCAAACCATTACTAATTTCTTTTCGCTCTCAGTGTGGGTATCAGAAAAGGTGAGAAACTGAGACGTGCTTTTCTTTGCGGTAGATTTGAAACGTGCTTTTCTCCGTAAGGGCCGTCGATATATAATTAAGTTCAATTCATTGCCCTAGCTTGAATCAGCTCGATGAGCCACGTGCATTAAACGAGAAGCTTATTAATCCTGGCAATCGGCGCTGAAACGATTGGCCGTCAACAATTGATTCGCTGCGGTTCAACGCTCCACGCTCCGGGATACATAAAAAAAAATAAGAAAGCAGCTGGACAATTATCAAAGTACTGACGAGCGATTCCATAGAGCCGGGCTGATAGAGGTGAGAATTAACAAGCCAACGTGCGGCTTTTCTGGTGAATTATTTTTGCATAAAATATATATCTGCTACTTTGTACAGAAATAAATTTTCGTATTTTATATGCGATGGCGAAACACGCAACTGTATACACCCGAAAAACTTTTACAATCGATTTTTATACAGAATAAATCACTACACGTATCTGAAAAGTTATCGTGACACTGTGGAAACTTGAATTTCTCACATGCAATTCGTTCTCAATCCTCAAAGTTTATTCCATTCTATTTATAATTCACTATTATTGTACATATTTACTGTACAACTGGCTAACTCATTCGTAAATTATTCGTGTCCTCTATTGTCATGCGACCAAAATTGGCTTTGGTATATAAATAAATCAATCGTATTATCAATCAATCAACTTTATAAAGACACTCGGATTTCACCGTACAGTCTCGTAAGGCGAACATAATTCGTTCCACCGTTAATTTTTACCCTATTCTCCAATTCAGCCCGGAAACTTCTCCCTCCTTCTTCTTTTGTTCTCGTGCACGAAACCTCAAAATGCGAAATCGTTTTGCTTGAAACCGGGAGTGTATCCGCGTACACCTCGAAGCCGTCTATAACATTCTATAAAAAAGGACTTGGGGCTATAATAAAGGAAAGAGAGAAAAAACGGCCAAGCGTCTCTGCGGTCGCGAGAGATGCGGGGGATTGAGGGGGAGGGACTAACCGGAGGCGAAGAGAGCCGGCCTCTTCTTGGGAAGACTGCCGAAGCCGCTGCTGGTGCTGGCTATGCTGCCGGCGAGCGAGCCGGTCGACACGTAGTCTTCGCGGTTCACCGCCGTGCCCGTAGACTCGTCGGCGACGTCCGCGGGCAGGACCCCCGGCGCCCCGGGCACCGCCAGCTGCGTCTGCTTCAGCGACGGCGAAGGTCTGCAATTCAGCACAATGTCAAAAACTGATCAACACATGGATCCATCCCTGCGCTCGTCAACTTTATCGGGGGAGGTGGGCTCGGTATCGGGCAAGGGGAACGATTTCACTGAAAAAATTGGTCACTCCGGTCAAGTACGGACTGATCTCGGCTTGGGTCAAGTCCCATTTATGCGTGGTGCTGCTGCTAAAGTCTCCATTGCAGCAAGATCATTTTGCATTAGCGCGAAGAATAGTTATTCTCACTTGAGGATATTATAAGAATGGAATGATTCTCAATTCAAGAATTGTCCATTTTCAGTCATTCATATCCTCCTGTCAAAGAATGTCCAAAAAAATATCAAAGAAAATCTTTTCTATATTTATGTACTATAAATACACCTAGCAACTGAAACTGTTCCCTCATATAACACTCAAACCTTGAGAGCATATTTCATTACATCATCCAAATTCAATTAGAAAAATCGGACCGTAATTTCTATAGCAGAAATCGAACGTTAACTATACCTGTATGCTCATATATGTAGTAACAGAATAAACTTACCATCAACTTTAGCCTAAATAAATTGATTGAAATTAGCATAACTATCCATGAGCAATACTTTTTTTGAGAATCAAATTGTCTATGGTTCTCAAAAAGTTGAATTAGTTGATCACCTTTTCATGAAGAATTTGAAAATTTACTGTAATTCAATTCAAATTGATTAGTATTAATGCGGATGGGAGTATAAACCTTACCGGTTCTTAGTATACAGTAATTCAGGAATCTAACCTGAATTTGCAGAAATTCATCACATTTCAAAAAAAGTATGTCGTCAAATTTATTTTGACAGTAAAGTTTGATATTTTTCAAAAATTTAATGAATATTTACTTTCCGACGGTATATAAATACCAATAAAATGCAATTGAAAAATTGATTGATTTCTCATTATAACTGAAATACTCTTGCATATGAAACGGACTCGATTCAAAAATATTGTCTTCTTGCCGCAAGGGGGAATTCCAATTGGTCGAGAAATCAAATGTGATTCCCGACCGCAACGGATGGATTCCACTTGCCGCAAGTAACCAATTTTCTCAGTGTGATTATATAGGCATAAATGCAACGTGGGGGGGATGACAATGTAGAAGCTGAGACAATACGGCTGCCCGTAATACGCTCGATACGTTCACAGCGACAGTAAAAAACAAACGAGCAGAGCAGTAAGCTTTGGCTGGCGAGTGAGATTTTTTTACGAGTCCTCGGCAATCGTAACGAAAGCCGGCTCTGCAACGACAAACGACAATGCCATGAAGTATATAGTATGATGCGATAGGGATGATTTTTCATTCGTGATTAAAAACAACAACACTGCATGGGTATGATGAGCGACGAGACATTTTCCATCGTAGCTTGAAACTTGGCGTTTCCAATATGATTTCTCGCGCTTTGAATCGCAAGCTGTGCAGCTCAACAACAGGATCGAAACTGCCCCTCCCCACCCCCTGGATACATCAGGTTGCTTTTTTATTAATAACATCACAACTGCTCCCCAGAACTGCTTCCCAAACGTTCCCCAAGAATCAAATTCAGATAATGCGGAGAGAGAAATGCGATTGGTCTCTCGGTTTTTGAAAAAATGGACTCAAGGAAGAGGTTTACTTACACTTTGAACAGGATATCGCCAGAGAGCATGTTCATCTTGATGGCGACCCTCAGCATCGAGTTGTCCTGGCGGTGCTTGGCGTCGTAGCCCTCGAGCAGACACCGCCTCCAACAGAGACCAGCTCCGGCGAATTCGGCGAGATTCAGGTCACTGAAGCCGAGCTTCTGGAAGGACCTGCCCCCCTTCGACTCCTGCGGAACAACCGAACAATTTACCTCGATTCAATTTACCGACCCATCGATCGCAACTACGTCGCCAGTTTTTTGTTTCTCCTCCTTTCTATATGCCATTCTATATAGATACACGAATTTCGCCCCGCGTCATTTGGTTCTTTAAATATTCGACTGGAAGGAACTCCTGGCTCGCCGAGGGCATTTGTATTATGAATTTCGCTCCGGTCGATTGTTAAATTTTCAATTGTACCAAGAGGATGTCCTTTTTCTTCCTGCACGGCAAATGGAGTTTCTTGTTTTGTTCCTATCGGCCAAATGGAATCTTGTTACTCGCGAACAAACTCATTAGCAGCATTAATTGAACTTAGCAACTGGGTCTTAGACGGAGTGTGCGTCCACCGAAACTTTCACGGAGCTGAGAGTTTTATTCCATCAAGCCCGGCCGTTGAGATTGGAACAAAAAAAAAGAACTTGGACGACAAATTGAAAGCTCGCGGCCAATTAACCGAGTGAACGCAACCTGTCCGATCATAATTTGCAGGGGACCAAGTGAATTCAATTGAGCTTCAAACTGGTTCCTCGAGTCGCGATCGGATCAACTTCTTTTCGGATTCTTACGGACGAGAAAAGTCTCTCTTCACTCACCTTTCTGACCGATATTCTCAATATACAAGGGTCAAGTACACCCGTCGACGCGTTGGCACTCATTTTGCAGAGGAATTTGAACGAGGCGTTCCACCTGACCGTGTGTTCTTGCACCTCTTCCCTGGAACAAACGAAAAAAAAGCAAATTACTTCTTGCTCGTCCAAACTGTCTCTCTTTCTCTTTCGCCACCAAATATATCTCTTTTTCGAATTTCAAAACATCGTCTCGAAAGGGAACGAGGAAGATGCACATTTTCATAATCGGAAGAGGGGAAAAATCAGCATAGCGCGACGAGACAGCAAGGTTTAACGGTTAATAAATCACAGCCGTCGTCGCGGCTTCCACCAAACAGCAAACTTTTATCCTCCTCCTCCTCCTCCTCGGCGAGATGCAAATCCAGGTATCTGCATAATCAAGAGACGCGATATAGGATTTATCCGGTTGAATCTGGCCGCTCATAAAATTTTGGACCGCGTCCAACGCTCGGCGCGGCGCAGCACGTGACCATCTCCGCAGGCGCAGAAGCCGCGTAACTTGCGGCCTCTAACGAGATCAGCGGATCCGCGCGGGCTAATCCCTGATGCACCAGCGAGCGGATAAGCGCACTGGTCGCAAGGCCAACTGTTGCCGATCCGCAAGACTGTCGGCCGGCCAGATTGACGCCGATGTCTTTCGGACTTGGAGGGTCATACCGAAGGGGTAACATAACGTCGCCTGGGGGGAAAAAGCAGCGATCTCAGAAACGCGCTAAAGAAAGATCTATTTCGATTTAAGCGAAATAAAAAGATCTATTTCGAATTGAGCGAAATAAAAAGATCTATCTCGAATCGAGCGGAATAAAAAGATCTATCTCGAATCGAGCGGAATAAAAAGATCTATTCCGAATCGAGCAGTATAAAAAGATCGTTTTCAAATTGACTTTTAAAGAAAGATCTAACTCAGATTTTACATTATAGAAAAATCCATCTCAGGTTTAATTTTATTTTGCGGCGTTTTTTCGAGTTCGGAGTTGATGCGGTACGCGCGCACTTGAGTGCGATTGCTTATGTGCGTGTGTGTGTATGTAAATATGTGTGTATAGTCCATTGCTGATCTGTTCAAAAAAGTGCTATCTCGGACTTTTCATACACCCTCTCTAAAAATTATTGGATCCCCTCCAGAAAAACATTCTAAATCGAATGAGACATATGAGGAAATTTGAAAACCATGGTTTCATATTTTTTTTTCGAAATGTTGAAAAATGACCATTTTTTGTTTTTTGATTTTGAGATAGTATGAAAACTATCAATCCTAGTATGTGTGTGTAAGGACACATCTGAATGTAATATGCCAAGTTAACTATTTACGTTAAACAGTTTTGCTTTCTCAAAGAGAAAGCTTTGTAATGGGGCAAAAATCGACCCACCGAATCAGACCTCGGGACCTCGATTTTCGTGATCTACGGGTCGAAAAAACATGGAAATCCAAAAGTGTCTGTATGTATGTGTGTGGTGTGTGTGGTGTGTGTGTGTGTGTGTGTGTGTGTTGTGTGTGTGTGTGTGTGTGCGTCCCGTTTTTTTCGTCCACGATAACTCTCGAAGGAATGGTCCGATCGTGCACACAGGTTAATCGCGGCAAAATCTCGGGTGAGTTCAATTTTCAGCGAAATCCGTTGTTTACTTCCTTAGCAACCGTTGTTAAGGTGTCTTTTTTTCGTTTCTTTCGTCCACGATAACTCTCGAAGGAATGGTCCGATCGTCTTGAAATTTTGCACACCGGTTAGTTGTGACAAGATCTAGTCCGAGTTAAATTTTCAGCAAAATCCGTTGGTTATTTCCCTAGCAACCGTTCCTAACGTGTTTTCTCACAAATCCTTATGTGTGCTCATTGGGACAAGCCGGAAAATCAGTTTTAAGTCACACTCGATGGCCAAGGACACTGAGTTGTCCCATTTTCTCCATAGCCACCGTTGTTTACCTCCCTAGCAACCGTTACGAATGTTGGAAATTATTAATTTATGACCTATTTCCGTCATTTTCGACGGCAAAGGACACACAATCTTCCCAATTAGCTCCTTATCATCCGTTGTTCACCGCCCTAGCAACCGTTGCTAAGGGGAAGAAAAATTCATGTAAGTTTCGTTTCCAGTATTTTCAACGTGCTATAGAGAAAATTGGGAAAATTTGGTGTCTTTTGCCGTCGAAAATGATCAAAATAGATTTTGAATTGATCATTTCAACCTCAGTCGTCGAAATCATCAAAATGAGTCTTCGAGTGTGCTAAATACGGACTTAAGGGCAGGACGGATGGATTTTAACCACCATTAAACCGTATGACAGTCACAAGATGAATTGATCGAAAAATTAAGCAGGTCCAAACGGCTCGCATCGTGTAGAACCTAGAACCGTTTGCTTTGTTGCATTTGATCAAATAATAAGAGAGCCCGGGCAGACATCAACACTCGCGAGAAAGTTTGGTCAATTGAAAAAGAACGACACTTTCACAAAGATACGAATTGAACTGATTAAATAATATTTTTGTAATTTTTGAAAAATAAATGATAGTATCTACGCTAGTGGAATGGTGAAAATACAGGTTTGGGATGCGTTTGTGGGTGATGTTAAAGCCTCTTTGAGAAAGCATACTGCTAAGGCACTTGGCAGCGGTTTTTGCCTCGATGGTTTCTCGTAGAAATTTGTATACATGTGTTTTTGAGGTCGCTGATAACGAATCCCGCCTCAAATTTTGAAAATTAAAATTAGAGCCTCTAAGATCACCTGACAAAATTTTGGAAAAAATTTGAATTTTTTTAAAAATCGGTATTCATAAGTTTTTGAGGTGGCTGATTACGAATCCGGTCTCAGATTTTGAAAATTCAAATTAGAGCCTCTAAGATCACTTGATATTTGGAAAAATTGAACTTTGTTGAAAATTGGTATTCATGAGTTTTTGAGGTCGCTGATTACGAATACGACCTCAGATTTTGAAAATTCAAATTAGAGCCTCTAAGATCACTTGATATTTGGAAAAATTGAACTTTGTTGAAAATTTTTGACAAGTGATCTAAGAGGCTCTAATTTGAATTTTCAAAATCTGAGGCCGGATTCGTGATCAGCGACCTCAACAACCCATGTATACCAATTTTCAACAAAGTTCAATTTTTCCAAATATCAAGTGATCTTAGAGGCTCTAATTTGAATTTTCAAAAATCTGAGGCCGGATTCGTAATCAGCGACCTCAAAACCTATGAATACCGATTTTTAAAAAAATTCAAATTTTTTCCAAAATTTTGTCAGGTGATCTTAGAGGCTCTAATTTTAATTTTCAAAATTTGAGGCGGGATTCGTTATCAGCGACCTCAAAAACACATGTATACAAATTTCTACGAGAAACCATCGAGGCAAAAACTGTTTAACGTAAATAGTTAACTTGGCATATTACATTTAGATGTGTCCTTACACACACATACACACATATTTACATACACACACACGCACATAAGCAATCGCACTAAAGTGCGCGCGTACCGCATCAACTCTGAACTCGAAAAAACGCCGCAAAATAAAATTAAACCTGAGATAGATTTTTCTATAATGTAAAATCTGAGTTAGATTTTTCTTTAAAAGTCGGTTTGAAAACGATCTTTCTATACTGCTCATCGATTCGGAATAGATCTTTTTATTCCGCTCGATTCGAGATAGATCTTTTTATTTCGCTCAATTCGAAATAGATCTTTTTATTTCGCTTAAATCGAAATAGATCTTTCTTTAGCGCGTTTCTGAGATCGTTGCTTTTTCCCCCCAGGCGACGATAAACAATCATCATAAGTAATTCTACTCAGCTGTTGTCGGTTACATCGTCTATCAGCGTCTCGAGTTCAATTCGTCGGTTGACAATAATTTTGTGATATACCTATACTGTCACACGGCTGAATAATTTTAAAGCTCGATTATTCATATTTTGTCGTCAATGATGTTTATTGAGGGATAATTTAGATATCCATATGGATCATTAAATAAACTAGCTACAGTCAACTGCGAGCGATTAACACCCACACGCTTCGAAATTATATTTCTCAGTGTGTTCTCAAATTTCATTCGCGATTATCTTTTTCACATACGTACTAATCAACTGATATTGAAATGTGCATTTTCAAAACACATAATAAAATTGAAACTCACTATTCTACAGCTAATGAAGATCTATCTCATTTGTTCTAACCTATTACTTCTACAACTGCAGGTAGTGAAGTCCGGTTCAATATCTGTATCTGTATCTTACTCATATCACGTGGTTCGGTCTAAACCAATCAAATCACAAGTTAACTGGCTTCACTTTACAGGCCATTACTTTTCATATAAGGAGATTATTTTGAATCTTCTGCGAGCAATCGATTGGACAAAAATGTTAAATTCACGTCTGATAAGAAATTATTCAATTTACGATTGTATTTTCGAATATGAAAAATTTACTTTTGGAAGCGCGCATAATGGAAAAATGAGAGACGACTGCTGCAGAAGAATATTACAATAACTTTTATGGTATATATACATGATCATAAACGTTCAACGGATCATTCACGATCATTTACGGATCGACTTTCGTGCCTAAAATGCGATTTAACGAACGAGTGTTTTAGCCCAATTATTACAGTACAAGTGCATGAAATTCGCGTTTGATCACTACTATGCCATAAAATATCATATGCAATTCGTGAAATCACACTAGTTGCATAATATACATGTTCATTCACACTCGGTCGCTGGTAAATTCTTTCTCGTTCTCTTCAACAATGTTTTAAAATCTTAGTCACTAATTACTTTGGTCTACAAATTTTTCCTTGCAAATGCAGAGATTAATACGAAATCAGTTTTGAGTGCTTCGTTCTTTGTTGAAACAATCGCAGACACATGACTGATACTGGAACTATCGTTATTTCGTCCGGATGAACATGCAATCCACCCAAACGGAATCGTTCTGTTGGCAAAACACTCAATCCAGCCTATTAGATCGAGCGGATGAATTCCTGTCAAGATTGTACCGAATTCTGATTTGCATCAAATCGCGTGCAGAGCCTAATACCTCTCGTCGGCGGTATAGTGGCGTGCACCCGAGCCTCGGCCTAATTTCGTTATCGACAACAGCACCAGCAAGTGCAAGTGGTAAAAATGATTGAATAAAGAACAAAGAAGCGAGTTAGACTTGGATTGCGGCAATATTTTTCTCAATATATGCTGAATCGAGTAGGTCATCGACGGTCACGTCAATCGCTTTTCCTTGCTTCTGCATGGATTCTTCATATATTTCTTCGACTTGGTTCATTTTCATGGCATTTGATGTGATTCCTTTTTTTCAGGGCACAAATACGAGGAATTGAGCAGGATCGTATATTTGTTAAATCTCGTTGCGTATATTCAGATATCTCATTATTTCGTCACGTAAATTCATATCATACACTTGTAATTTGATCCAACTCTTCTCTGTTAAGATTATCGGGACTGATTTTTTTGTATTTATTTATAGTTCAATACTTTACAAAGAAAGTGAAAAATGCCAAAAATCTATTTTTCATCTATGAGTCTCAAAGAGTCTAGTCAATGATTTTCAAAAATGTTCTTATTGAAATACAGAGTTACTAAAATAAAGCTACGTGTGTGTATAAGCTCATTTAAACTCTATTTTGACGTTTTAGAAGAATACGGAGACCAAGTTACAATTATTTGAGCATTCCTTATCATATAAATATTACTGAAGAGAAAAAACTTTTTTGAATACACTTAATTGTCGGGTCAAGTCAACACAGTTCTTTACGTTGAGAAGAAGCGGGTGGAAGAACTTGAGATTAAATGATTCTCATGAAGAATGAGATACTATTTGAAAAAATATTCGTGTATGCTCATTTTTTCGAGTCACGTGAATTTATTTCTGAAACTTTGCTTGGCCTAGACTCGGTAGAGTTATTTATCTTGTGAATTTTTCATATTGAATGAAGCCTTCTGAAAAAAAGGAAACGATCTGTCAAAAGAAGACCATCGCTCTCAAGTCGTAAAAGAGCTCAAGAAAAGTTCTAGCTCTCGTATACTCCGAGAGGATTGAAGCTATTTTTTTTCAACCGTGTAGGTGGATCATGTCATTGTCATGATGGTACAACTTTTGTAAATAAAGAAACTATGAATCAGAATAACGTCCAACATTAGGAACGCGAGTTGACACAAATATTTGAAAAATCGGACTTGCGGAATAAAAGTTGCTTCACGTACTTAAAACTTGAATTCTCCACAGATAACTATAGCGTAAAAGAAATTCCATATAACTAAGCAAATATGAATAGTAAATAAACTCATGCGAACCAATTCGAGTTTATAGATTTTTCCTCTCCGAAACTATCACTTTTTCTTCCACCCACCACGTATCGAATCACTTCTTCACTGCACCATAATATGAGCTCTCTATAAAAATCGAATAAACGACAAGATCAAAATTCCGGGCTCGTGCACTCACAAAAATATCTTCTTGTTCCCAGAGGAATTATGCCTCATTAAGAATTTCTGCTACTTCCAAACAGAATCTTCTTGAGAGAAGACTTTTCTTCTCCAATCAACAATATATTACGATTGAAAATAGCGGAATTCTGTATGAGGCCCAATTCCTCTGGGAACAAGAAGATATTTTTGTGAGTGTGGAGACGCTAAATTCGATGCTCAAACTCCCCATGAGTGCCGAGAAAAATCGGGTCGGCCGCGAGTTGCGGCAACACTATCGTGCCCCCAAACTCCGTCAGGAAGTTTTCTCATCATTTCGCATTACTACCCTCCTGTGGGTGTCTGTATAGCGAGAAAGGGATGCGCGCACGAGAAGTTAGCGGACATATAAACGTACGCGAGATTTTCGCTGCTCACGTCGGTTTTTGCTGATCAAATGATTCTCCCTCTCTCGGCTTTGCAAGTGTCACTGTGCGATATCCCGCTCGGATATGGGCGACTAGAGATTCATCGAGGATATGGAGGAGTGGGTGTTTTATCACACGGAGAAGAAAGGAATTGCAATGAGAGAAACTCATAGAGTTGGTCTATTTCGTCGAGTCAGTTTTTTTTTTGTAAAAAAGTGTGCTGCTTTTCAGAATTTGTCAGTTTGAATTGAAAAGTCGACAATAGTTGTGCAGAAAATATGAACATGAATTTTGATTTTTTAACATGTGGAGATTATAAAATAACAAAATAACATGATTAAATCGAATATAAACTATTCAACAGAATAATTATTTTATTAATTTTTAGTTGAAAATTTACTATTTTCATCTGTTATACAAATTATACTATTTCAATCTTAGAGGAGGGTATGATTATTCTATACCGCTGGATACTATTACTGGTAATCGTATTCTATTCTAAAGGAGAATCGAGGAATAATCAAATTTTCGATTGTAACCTCAACGCTCGAGGGAGTAGAGCACGATTCATAGGTATACAGGATAGGCTCGTTCCGTCAGACCCAATTAGCCGCCAACGCGAAGTAGCTATTAAAAGTACAATCACAACAAAGTAGAGCAACTCTTTACCTTTAAAATGACCAGTCTTGCAGTTGATTTACACAATTTTTATCAAAGCTAGTTATTTGAAGAAAAAAAACGATCGTTTCAAAAGTGCTTCCATATCTTTCGAAATAAGGGAAAAGCAAGCGCAAATTTGGGACAGTTTCATTTGCAGATTCAGATTCCAAAACACTATCTTTATTAGACTTTATTAGCGATTGGAAATCGATCAGGTCCACCAGACCAAGTGTATCAGCTATCCATTCGAGCTAGACTCACTTCGGATCTTCCAAAAATCTAAATCAAATCGCAAGTCTGTATATCTCATTCGTCAGCGAAAATTCGAGCGTCGCACACAACATCCATATCTCTCGTGAGAGCAGGAAGACGTAGCCCTGCGTTTCGGTTTGCATCTAAACACATATGAATCGGCAAGAGTCAGGTCGGAGTGTAATCCTTTGCACGTGGCCCGCTTTCCGCCGCCGCGGGTAATTGACTCGAAGGTCGGACGATTGTTCGTTCGCGGGAGCTTTCGCTCTCGCCGGCACGACCTGGCCCGCGTTAGCCCCTTTCTCTTATTTACGCTTCGCCAGGGGATGAATGGGAGCCAGAGAAGTGTGTTCCAGCCCTCATTGCTTAGCCATTCTCGTTCTATTTGTAGTTTGATTTTTAACGAGCGTTCCGCGCTGGCTGCGCGTGCACACACGCCCCGAATTACGCGGCTCTCGCGAGATTGCTCGTTGAATTTTTCAAATATCCAGCTCGACGAGCAGCTGTTGCTTGTTTTTCTCTCCAAGACTCGCGTCGCCGCGAGTCTTGGATTTTAATCCAACCGGGAAACTCGTCTCAACACTGCGGCGATATACACATCGTGTGTATTTTTCTCTCCTCTGTATCCACGAGAATTTCCACGATTCATCCCTTCGCTAAAACTACCCCCTTACCCGAAAAGCGAGGATCTAGCTCTGCATCGGGGAGTCGCGATAGGCAGGTTTTTTCATCGGGGTTTAACAGGCGGTTTTACACGCGACGCTGATGAGATTTGTGGAAAGTAGATTCGTCCGAGCCGAATGCAGCGTGATATACGCACTCGGGAAATCAACTTTTTCCCATGCGGACGCCGCTCGATCGATCGGCGATAGGAGCTATACATCAATTTCATTATTCATCCAATACAGCGGGGCTTGATTCGATAGAGTATCGCATCACTCAATCTGGCCACGCGAGCGATACTCTTCTCTGAATTCGCTCTGTATTTGAATGGATAATGTTTCCTATTGACTTTGGAAACATTGTTCAACTCATCGAATTTTCTCTGCGTTCACAGTGCTTATACCCGTTCGTACCTTTGTCAATTTCATTCCGCTGTAGAACTCTTCGGAGCCCTACCAACTAATAATATAAAAAAAAAACGTATTTGACATTTTCGTCAGAATCTCTGCAAATTTACTCAATCTAATAATTTTTAATACAGTTTCTTTTTTTTTTCTTTTCGGTCAGAGATATTTCAAAAGTTCATCTTCATTTTTGCGTCCCACGCTCGGATGTTCGATTCCAACTGAGACGATACATTTTATCGATTTAGTTTTATTCATACCTCGGGAAAAACTTTTGCACCCACCGCGGGTTTTGAGATTGACTTCGCGAGAAGCTGAATATTTACCGCTGCACCGTCTTTGTTCTGTCGAATGAATCAACCCAGATTTATATAAGTCATACTAATACACAATCATGTTTGTCCAAGTTGGGTGGAATTATGATACTTCAATGTCTTCTTCTGCTCAATTATATTGGCCAATCAATTGGAAAATTCAGCGAGTATAATAGAAATACTAAAAAAGTGCTAGCGGTTCGTTGCTATTATGTCGCTATTTATGTGGGAAACATTACTATAGTCTTCTATAGTATAGAAATGATCAGATATTATCCAAACCTTCAGGCCAGCTGCCAATTTTTACCATTTTCCACAGTAAATTTTCATATATATGTCCATTTATAGTAAATTTGCATGGAACTTTTTATTAATAAGTATTAATATACTATTATATATACTATTATATTATTTTTCTCTACGAGTTCCAGTAAAATTGTTGGGTATTATCGCAGTCTGTGATTACGTTACTATCGACCATAGTCATTTTTAATAGAGCTTTCCTCTCCGTATACCTTTTACGGAACAAAAAAAAACTATAGCAGTGGAATGGCTTTAGAATGGATATCAAGCATGATTATGAACAGTAATCCATACTTTTTGCCATACCTTTAGCTGAAATATGTCGAGACGCTATACTGTTCTTAGTTATACTTGATAGTCACACAAAAGCCACTGTCATACTCGATTCTTTTCCTCGGAAAGACTCCTTTTCATTTTGACGTCACACCGAATTGGCACTATGAATAAAGGTGATACGGGAGACACGTGGGCTTTTTTCCCCGTAAACGACGCGTCTGTATCGATTATTCAGTAGCTATTATGACGTCACATTTTCGCACGCCGTCCCGAACATCGGCACCGTACGCGCGCGGCCGACGTGGGCTTTTCTAGCATTCGAACAATTGTGACGTCACCCAGAGCCACGCCACAAGCTCGCAGTGTCGTCAGGCATACGTTTATGTGCGCGAGAGGGAAGGAAAAAAATTCTACGTAGGTTTCGCGTGGTTTGGACTGATTCCCGCGAGATAATGTGTGCGCGCATCTGTATACGCTCATTGTTACACGCGACCTATATATACAGACTTGAAACTGAAGTATCATTAGATTATGAGGATCCTTTTTATACCTGAAACTTATTGTTGAACAAATGTACTTTGTAATTAGTTTAGTTTAATCAAGTTGCAAATTCTGCTTCTGTATCTGTATATTCATGAAAATTAATTCTCTCGAGCTAACAAATTTTTAGTTCTCCTTCGTTTAAGCTCGTTTTAAACCCTCGTCGCTTCGATATGAAAATCAAACATTGTTACAACGATAATTATCTAAAAACGACAAATTCAACTATTAATTCCCACGAGATCTCTTCAAATTTAAAATAGTCAAAAATCTAATTTTGTAGAAATTGCATAACTGATGAATAACAGTAAACATTCACTTGAAAATTAGTGAAGCCTTATTAATTTTCATCAGTTATGCAATTTCTAGAATCCTAATTAGGATTCTAGAAAAATCTAATTTAAATTAAGAGAGTACGTCAATATCAAGATAATTATGGCGACAATGATGAATAATATTCTCATCAATGGTTTAAATCGAATAACGAAGATGAAAATGCCTGAATAATAAAAATCGGGAATAGGACTGTGTGTATCGTGGATATGAATAATTTCACTGGCACGGGGGATCCCACAGGAGTTATCGGCGACGCGAAATTCCGAATAATTGGAAATCCATCAGCACAAAGGATACCGCGTGCACGTAAGTAACAAAAGGAGAAAAAAAAACAAGGTACTTTTTCGAATTCGAATCCATCCCACAGTTGAAAATTGACGGGTACAAACGCACGGCCGCCTCTGATCCGTCCGCGACATGGAAGAGCAGCAGCTCGGGTATGCGTCACGTCCAACATTACATAAGAGTGACATACCGAAACTCCGGATATGTCGCCCACCCGTTTCGGATCGATAAGCAATCGCGCGACCGCAACGTCAGTGGGAAGATCCTCATGGCGCTGGATATAGATAATACACGTGGCTAAGCCAGCGTGAATAACGCGAAACGTCAAATGGCTGTCAACACACTCGAGAGAGAGAGAGAGGGAGAGAGAGAGAGAGAACCTATATACGACGCTGAGCAGTATATATATCAAAGGAATGTTTAGCGCAGAGCAGCGCAACGACTGTGATGATTTCGTTTCGTCGCGTTTGAGCGAAAGTGAAACGTGCCGTTGGGAGAGGGGGAGAGAAATGGAGAACAAGGGTATATATGCGAGCGCGTCTCTCTCGTAAAGTGTCACGCGACGCGGCGTAAACGAAGCTACGGCCGCGCGCTGTAAATGAAGCGGATCGCGTGAGTCGCGCGAATTCCTCTTGCTTCTGTTGGTCGAGCTGCCGAAGCGCCCGCGTGTAACCCGTGTGGCTCGCGGTATAAACGATTGCCTTCGCGTATCGATCGTTCGAAACACGCACCCAAATAACCACCGGTGAGGTTACTATACGAGCAGAAGCGCCCTCGTGAAAAGTACCCAAGACAAATACATTTCGTAATCTGCCGGCGAACAAATAAACAAGTGATGATGATTTGAAAATCCATTACAAGGTCGAAAATTTGAAGATTTGTATGGGGGGGAGCTTCTCTGTCCGGAATTATTCAAATCTTCAATAAATATTTTCCACGTGTTTTGCGCATAAAAAAAAATTGGATTTAACGGACTACGTGAGACTTTATCGTATATGTATTCGGATTCGAGGGCCAAAAAAATATACATGTTGTTTGCCCGGGATAAACCGAGCTGAAAAGTTGATTGCTCGCATCGTTAGCTCAGCAAATGATCCCCGTTAAATGTGCTGCAGCTTTTCTCCTAAATAGCCACCGTTTTGAACCACTCGGGCATTATCATCGTCGCCGCAGGCAACTGCTGGACGACACTCGTTGTGTTGTGACGCACAGTAGAGGGGACGTGCAGTTTCGCCCCGAGATGAGCTCGTGAAATCGAGTGAAAAAGTAAAAGTCGAGGTCAGCCGCGCGCAGCGCGAGGGATGAAGAACGACCACTGCAGTCGGCGCGGAGTCGCTCTGTCGGCGTCTAACCCTGCCCGAACTTGCTCTACTGATCCATATACAGCGGCTGGAACTTGCGAGCGCGCGCGGTGTACATTAGCCGGATTAGTCATCGCGTGATTTACCAACGTATCTCGACTTTTTTCATCCCTCGCCAAACTTTGAATTGCAAGAGATTAGCTGCTCTCTCGGCTCAACATGACAAATGTCTCGATTACGATCATGACAAAGTCTGACGAATAGCCCATCCGTAAAGTAGACTTCTGTCCACTTCGCGATCCGTATTAACAGCGTAGTAAAACACGCGAATAAACGTAACGAACAGTTCACAACTGGTTTTATGTCTTCCGATGTACTACGTGAGGAACACTAATTCGCTGCTTCTGTCATTATTTTTGTACATGGAAAAATTTCTCTTGCAACATCAATCTTAACGCAACCTGCGCGCTCCTCGAGACCTATAAATACGACGGATTTTTCAAGACATAATAAGCGAGCTGCACAAGAATTGGTAGTGCGTTTTCCCGAGCCGAAATTCAACTCACGGACTCAGCGGTAAGCCTTCTTTAATCTCGTCGCCCCCTGTACAATTGGACATCCGATACTCGTAAAAGTCGTCTAAGAGGGGATAAAAGAGGTATCAGGAGCGTTGCGTGAAAATAGCGTAATTATGAATTGTTAAAATTCAGTTGATCTTGGATGGCAATTTGAATTTTTCACATATCGAATTCAGTAAAAGTAAATCCAGGTATTACATGAGTCGATTGTTCATAGATCCTGCGATTGTGACGATCGAAGGCTTTATTTCAAGGAAAGATTATTCATCTTACTGTATGACATGTGTGCGACACCATTGTTATTTCCTGCTTCGATATTCTTACTACAAATCTCTCTAGAAGCCGATTTTTTCAGGTATTCAGAATAAGGCATTTCAGCCTACCAAAGGAAGGCCAAATGAAAATACCAAATTTCCCTCCACACTTTATAATTTCAGTACGATTCAATAATATCTTAAAAAAAAAAGAAAAATCAATGTGACTAGAGTAAAATCGAGTGGAAAGTATTTAAATCACTCGATGCGCAACACAAACAGGACGGAATTGATACAGAACATTACGATCATTTCCGTCCTTGGCTAACACACGTGTGGATCGCTCGCACAGCTAATCGTCACCGCCTCTTCTTATCTTGCGCAACGCTAATCCAAACAGCAGTGGCAATAGCTGTCGGTGGGTAGGAACGCCCTCCGGAGCAAACACGCCAAGGATAAGGGCATTTGCGAAAATAAGATCCTCTCGGCTCGCCAAGCTCTCTCAATTAAGTCTCGCGTGTCTCGGTGCGCGCTGCTCAAGTGAGGCCCGACCAAAGTAGGCAGCATTAAAACAACGACGTGGTTCACGTGCAACAGCACGTGCGTCTATTTTGGGGTTCGCTATACCGTCTAAAATATGCAAATACCCGATACGCGCGAGATTATTTCCTTGTTTATAATACGTTTCGGCTCGGCGGCTCTTCTGGCGGGGACAAGCCCAACCCTTGGCCGTTTATGTTTAGAATATTGGCTCGGCCGCGTGTGTACTCGCCTCGATACTCCGAACCCGACAGTTCCTCGTCGCGACGAGACTCTCGCTCGTCGCATAGCTCTTTGCACCGACGGATTTTCCCGAGAGCCTCCTCGGTTTTCTCACATGCGGTTATTCAGTCTCGATCGGACGCGGTAACGCGCTATACAGCAAAACTCATCGGCTAATAAAATTGCTCGCGCGTGTACGTACGCGCTTGGCACTTGGATTTAACGAACGACCTTTGCCGGCCGTCGCAAGGCTGTGGCGCGGCTCGCTCTTAATTAATGCAACGGTTAAGCCGCGAGCGCGCGGCGCAGGATGAAAACATTGAAATTAAAAATACTCCGGCAAGCGTTTTGTTTTTATTCACGCCAGTTGGGTTTCGTTTTTTTTTTAATGCCCCGCCGCTGGACGCGCATCCGGCCCAGCAATTAATAAAGTAGTTCGCGCAATGGTGCGCGTGAGCTATACCAATTGAGGTATGCGCTGCTCGCGGCGGAACAACAATGCACACTCCACTTGAACGACGTTTGTTGTGGAGGAGCCTTGAACGATAATTTAGAAATTCTCACGTGATATATGCAGCCGGCGACAATTGCCGCTGTTTAATTAGCAAATTAATTCTTCTCTCTTTCTTTTTTATCTTACCGAACAAACGTTAACGACGGAGCGCGGCGCCGATATATCGGCGATCGCGAGAGAGGTAGAAACGTGTTTTACAATCGGAGAGACATAACACACAATTCATCAGATGTCCACTAATAACCTCGTGATTATCGTAACTTGTATTATTTAAGCAATAATCTTTCTTTCGAATCGGAAATATTCGAATTACTCGGTTGGTTTATTAATCCTCGAGTGAATAATCTTATTGAATTAACGTATTTTCCTCCTGCGTACATCATCACCCGTCAATGCCAGCAACATTATTACCCATTTCCAATCACGTGTAACATATACGTGTAATCAAGATTTTTTCCACATCGAATCTCTACTTTTTCCGTGCAACACCAAAAACCAGAAGAAACATTACTATACGGTGCTGCAAATTAGAATTGCGCCAATCAATCTGTCCGTCCGATCTTCCCCACGTCGTTCGTTTCTTTTTCTTCTTGTTTTTTATTTTCGTGGTTGATTTTTCGAGGCAGCGTCGAACGGTTACCTCGTATCGCGTCTTTCGATTACGCGACGCGAAAGCCGCAAAGGGTGTAGCGCTCGCTCGCCAAAACAGAGGCGGCTGTGGCAAATTTGCGCAGCCTCTCTCCGTCGTGCAGCGCGCGGACGATTGCACAACGCGCACCCAGCTATGTAAAACTCGACGAGGCGGATGAGAACAAGAAAAAATAGAAAAATAAATAAATACGTCGCACACTGGCGAGAAAAATGTAAACCGACGTTCGCGCGCGGAAGAAAATTGTATGTGATTATACAGGGAAGCGCAAGTGCCCAACTGTGTCAGTTGGCACCGCGAGGCGAATTCGGTCATGTAGAGAAACGAGGTTTGAGAGACCCCCTTTATTTTTCATACATGCAGCGATGCAATTTTTTAATAATTCATGGAGACTTATTCGTTGTTTTGTATCGATCATCTTTGCACCTGCAAAATTTTATAATCAGCCGATTCTTGGTTATAGAAATGTTTTCACTTATTCATTAATAGAGGATCTATTATCTTGTGTTGTACGAGATACATTGAGCTCTATTCCTTACGAGCTATGTTCTGTTTATCATAATTAAATAGAGATCATTACACACGACAATAGCTCATTGTAACTCTGGAATTATACATAGGTATACTCAGTTAATCACGTGAACGTGGATTGATATATAATTAACTATCAAACGTACCCGTGAGTGAAATTCGATCGAAATTAAATGAAATTCATGTCCGAAATGGTTAGCTCCCGCCCCTATGAGCTATATTCAGCCCCCCCCCCTTCTAGAGACAAAAGTGATTATGCAATCACTGAACTACGAGACAAATTGACAGGTCGGCAAAAACGCACCTGGCATCGATTGTTTTGTTCTTCTTTTATCTCTGAAACTGTGGCCAAGTCACCTTGTGCCTTTTCACCTGACTTTGGGAGAATTGAATGCAAGAAAAGATCAGAAAGAATTGACGCAACGAAAATTGTACAAAATCACGTCACATTGAATCTCTCTTTGCATATTTTTTCGTGAAATAATAGTCGGACACACAAAATCAAATCTCATGAAAAATTCACGAGTCGTGACAATTTTTTCCTTTTCTCGCCGAGTCATATAACGATTTTATAACAGTCCTGCTTTTTACGACAAATCGAGAATTAGTTTTTTCTGAGTGAATTTTTTCCCGACAGACGCGAGCCAAAATTTATCGATATGAACTAAAACGCGTGCGTTGAACCAATTTCAAAATCAAGTCGGGCTTACACCCCAAGGTCTAACTGAATTGATTCTGTCCATCTATCAATTTAAATCTGACAAGACCCGCTCGAATAAAAAGTTTCCAAATGAAACGAGACGACGGCGACGATCCTTTGTTCCCGGGCGGCGGCTCGAGGCTCACGCATCCATCCGATCTCGGAAAAAGCGATCTGAAAAAAAAGGTACAACAGAAAAAAAGAGAGACACGCACGTTTACTGGTTTGTTACAATTTATTGCGGATCGAGGGGATACATAAAACACGCAGCCTGGGCTGACGCGAGAGAAAAGAGCGGCGAGGCGAGGATTGGTGGCGATTAGCGGAGGCGAAGCGTCAGGGGCTCGCCCCCCTCCCACCCGATTCCTGAGGGGGCAATTTCGCGCGACAGCCTTCGGACCATACGCCCGCGCGCATATCCCGGAATCCAGAGTGCATATCAGCTGGCGCGCGATCGATCGGCAGCTCATACCTCGCCGACCCACCCCCGATTAAGCTGCCCCCGGTCTTTTTATAGACTCGCTCCGAGTCCTGGCTATTCTCAGAGAGCAGCTGCCAACGACTTCCGAGCTTCCGTGTTTTCGGCCGCGTTCTTCTCCACTCCCCCGCCACGTGGGTGAGGTTTTGACAAATATGACTGGTTGTCCTGCGAGATCTATAGGTGCGTCGATGATGCGTTGCGAGCCGAACGAATGCTACGGTTTTTGCGATGTTTAGAGCTGCTATTAGATCCGATTGGTTGGATGGAAGATTGATGTCGACCGGGTATGAAGGTATTCGTACTCGATATGGGCCACTCGAGCGCCAACAGCCACCACATCGCGTTAAATTTGAATTCCCCAACGTCGCTGCTGCTGGCGGGGAATGAAAGGTCTGCTCGATGAGCTTTCCAAGTGAACCGAACCGCGTCCGGACCTTTTGGACGGATTTTCAAGGGAATTGTCTTTTTAGCTCATCAGACTCTTAAAATCGAGAGGAAAATCAATGAATCAGGGGATGGCGCGTAATGGGTACACTTGACAGAGAAAATCGAAGGTCTGTTCAAAATTGATCAAAAGGACGTAGGATGGAAATGAAAATTGGACGATATAAGTGCAGAAATGCCAAGAAATCGAATGGTACGACGTCCGATTATCGTTGCCCATGTCTTAGTACATTAAAAAAAGGTTCTCACTCGCGAGAGCGAAATTAGATGGAGTTTGAATTTACGAAAAAAATATACGGAGAAAATGAGTGCTAACAACAGCCGGTGTAGACGCCCTGACGATCGATCAAAATGTTTTCTTTCTTCATTATTCTGTCTACCAAAAAATATTACGTGCCTCGCTGCACTGCTTTAGCGGCAGGTGTATATATTAAATACAGTGGGTGGCGCATATTGGTTACACCTACCTTAATACAGGGAGGCTATAATCATTTGATTCTAAATAGCTACACAACCTTCACTATGTACCGCAAACATTTGGAGTCTCCCAGAAAGCCCAGTGTATTTCACTTTTTATTGAAATTCATGATTACAAAAAAAATTATCTTTGCTATGGCTAAACATGTATGATTCAGCGTATTAGTGAGTTATATCAATGAAAGTATTCCAATATTCAAAACAATTTTACGGAGACAATTTATTCCTCCTCAAGAAAAACGTGAAAGTGACGGTTTGATTGGCTCTCGCATGCAGCATGACAAATGTACTTCAACAGACCGAATATCAAAGATAATTTGGCACAGACAGTTTTGTATAGAATAGGAGAAAAGTTTTGTTTGATTGCTTGTAAAGTAACATTTCAAAACGTTTAACTAGATTGACAAATGTATATGAATAAAAAGATTAAAGTTTGAGAATCGGTTAGCATGGCGATGCCGGTAACTTTTGTACCTAATATTAACATGCATGAAATCTAGAATATTATTGCTTCCTCTCTAGTCTTGGAAATAATAGCGAATATTTTCAAAGAGTTTTCCTCTTCGACTCTTTAGATGAAGAAAAAAAGGAAATCGCCTTGAAAAAGCATTTCTACAATCAAATAAGCACTCGATTTCTAACTCCGAATCAAATTAATACGTAAAAAATAATCACCAACGTACGATCGTGCACTTCGATCACGCGGACACATAAATTGCATTCCTTGAAATTTCCTCCTTTTCCAGCGCGACCGTATACGAAAGGAAAAAAAACAAAGTGCATCGAAGCGCCTCTCTCGACGGCATAGCAAACGGAAAACGTTGCGCGCAGAGATGGAATTTCGATGCAGGCGAGCACTGCATTTCGCCGAACCCGTGGAAAGTAGTCTTGCGAGCGACGGCCAGCCGCAGGCAAGGCTGTTTCAAGGCTGACAGGAGCCGCGCGCCGTGTCGAGTCTCTCTTTCACTCGCTCCTGTGCCGCCGCCGTCGCCGCCGCTGCGAGTAAAATTCGCCGACCTAATTGATACGATACATAATATATGCATTTCTCACTGGCGTACCCGTCGGGTTTTATGGGTTTTTTTTTGGAGCGGAGAGGTTGAGATAGTTGCCGACTTGGGTGTTACGCGGACTGATGCTCGTTAAAAGTCTATCGTGTAATTTGAAATTGTCAGTTTTGGTTTGTCGACTTGAAAAATTTTCCTCGAAGGTATAAACCAATATTGCTGCTGAATCTAACTGCTCGTATTTTATGCGAATTGCTTCATTACTGATATTTCTAGTTCTTGTGCATAACAGCGATTGACGAGAAGTATGTAATATGACACTGGCTATGTACACATTCAAACGTGCTGCACGCGATCTACATTTACGCGATTCAAAATTATATTTCAATTATTCCTTTTATATTTCATCAACGATCTTATTTTCTGTACGCTTACATCAATTCATTTCAATATGTACATTCTCAAAACCTGCATTCATATTTTATTCGGCTTCTAAAAAAAGATTTGGTTATTAGAATCCCAAAAAACCTCATTATCCTTAGTTTTCTCTTTTGTTGATAAAACTGACTGTAACCGACTACCTCGACAGTATCCCTTGTATCTCTCTGACCTGGGTACTTTCTATCTATAAATTTTTTACTAACGTCACGTGGTCGGGTATAAACCGATGCAAATCAATAAGTTAACTGGCACTTCACTTTACAGGTCATCGCTCATTCAAGCATTGGCTTATGACTCACTATTGGATGTGATAATTAATGAAAAGTAATGGAATATTTTTTTAGATTACAAGTGCTTAATCAATATTCAAATTAATTTAAGTTATTCATATGGCATCAAATTATCTCCCGAATCTGTTTTCTCACGCCTACGCTTTTCACTCGCTTATGAACTTTGAGTTGATTTTTTTGAACTATGCTATCTAAGTTTCACACTAATAACCTAATATAGAATAACTAAGGAAGAAGCTAAGTATTACGTCACTGTTTATCCTACTCGAGAAAATTAAAAATTTCGAATCAATACTACTTTCCGCGTACACACAATTTGAAGGACAATCCGTCGTCTAGTACAAGAACTAACGAAACGGTAATCAAGCGTGATTGCAGAATCGTCTCGGTTAAAATTGAAAAGTATTACATCAGTGCAGCTGAAATCGATTGCACAGAAGTGTACTCTAA
Organism: Aphelinus atriplicis; assembly: GCA_020882685.1. Lineage (NCBI taxonomy): Eukaryota > Metazoa > Arthropoda > Insecta > Hymenoptera > Aphelinidae > Aphelinus > Aphelinus atriplicis. The sequence continues at coordinate 4,851,666 of CM037073.1, forward strand.
AAGAAATCCCTTACAGTTTCTTGATATTACCACGAACTTTCTGAAAGCTTGCAGAAAATCTAATTTAGTTTGAATCGTGGATAAGACTGAAATTTATAAATGAGTTTTAGTTGCCATTTCAACAGAAATAAAATTCGTTTTACACCATCTTTGGGCGCGAAAATATGACAAAAGGTGAAATCAGATATTGAATAAGATACTCAAGAAGCCTAAGCGATTCCATTAATCTCATCGAATGATGGATAAACCTATCGGTCATTATTTTTATCGAATGACTTCATACATTTTGAAATACAGATTATTTATTTTTATAATCAAGCCATACGTCAATTCAGCTTGCAATTCTTATTTCAGACCTATAAATTTTTCAACTCGCACATTGTCCTCAGTAATTTTTTATATGAAGCCATTCACCAAAAATCTAATCAATTTACTCCATAACTCCTCCAGAAGAGATCTTCAACACGTATATTTATAGAGCGCTTAAAAAATGATAAAAATCAGTTTTCTAAAATATGCTGTCATATCAAACAATGACTACAAGAGAATAGTTTCATGACACGAAAATATCGTGAACGCCTCCCATCCCCCAAGGGAAGCGTGATTTTATACTACTCGTTATCTATATTGAAATAACGGACGTTTTTATAGAGTAACTTTCAAAATTTTTTCGTGTCATGGAAATTATTTCCTTTTTTCTTGGTCTCTCACAGAAAAACGTATTGAAAAGAAAACTCTAGAAATCGTAAATCTCCTCCAAAGAAGTGTGTTTCAATGAAAAATGTTTCCCGAGAATTTTCCTTAAGAGATAATTCTGCTTAATGTTGCTTTGCCGTCGACACAAAGTATATGTGCAATATTTGAGCTTGCTATAACTTATTGAGAATTGGGAGGTGCGCTAAATTTGGATCACTAAACTTGTTCTTCTCGCTGCCGACAAATGGACCGACAGATCAACGTTGAGAACAAATTAAATTAAAGCACATGACAATTGCAATATGAAATAAAAGTATCGTTTTGTTAGGCATTGAAAGTAACTCGAATATTCGATTGTGTATGTTCTGTGTGACTTACTCAGACCATGCGATCAAGTACATAGTTGAAGCACATCTCAAAACTCACCTGGAACAGAATAAAAAATATCCAATTTAAAATAATGTTTTGTGACTTTGCATATTTCTATACTTAGAAATTAAATTAGTCTTATTCTACAATAGCCAATAGTCCGCAATGAATCGATGAATCATCACATTGCCAAAAATCACGAAAATAATAAGGAATAAAAACAGTTATATGTGTACAATATCAATGGGATTATATAATTCATTGGCAAATGACTTGGAGAGTCAACAGTCACGAATAAAAAATCAAAAACTAATTTAAAAATATTCAGTTAGTTATTTAGTTTCAAGTAAGTAGTTTTTAAGTTTCCTGTACAATTTATCATCGGGACCTCGAATATGGTTTGTACCCTCCGAGGAATGCAACCAGATAAAATAATAAATTAATGAATAATAATAATAATACAAAAACGTATTCAAATGTAGTAGCACTTTCGATTCAATGCCCCCCGTATACACTCCATCGAAGTCGAGTCGTTCACGGAAGTTTATTACTGTCGATAGGGATTCTCGCATATACGCCACGAATAGCTTGGCTCTCGCGCGCACGCCAATCTGTATGGTATTTTCGAATTTCCCATGCCGTACAACGACGACTCGGTTGACGCGTCGGGCCTGAAAAACGGGTAATGTTAAACCGTCAACTTGCGCAAGGGGTGGGTAGGGACGTAAACAAGTGTGTGCACATAGAATTTTGAGAGCTGCAGTCGAGTCTCGGTCGGAGGCTAAACCGGTGCTGATTTATCGACAACGCTATACGAATGCACAAGCGGAGAATCTAAATTCCGAGCCGGGGGGCGATTAAACTCGAACACACATGCGGCTTCCGTGCTCGCACCGCGTGTACTGCCCGGTGACCGACCGCTCGCGCTCTTTCCTATATGCAACGCTGTTATGAATCCCGCTCCAGCGAAATATTCAAGATCCTCCAAGATTCAAGAGTATACCCGTTACGATGGTGCCAAAAGTTTAATCTTCAATTGTTGAGTTTATCCAAAAAGCGGATTTTCAATTGGGATTCTTCAATCGATACAGATGCGAGGGGTTTCTCGAAGAAGAATGCCGTCAAAATTGATGGCATTCGTCGATTTATATCTTCAGTATAAACTTATTGAGTTTTGATCATTTTTATCTGAGGTGAGTAGCTCGTTGGTTAATATTGGCAAGAATAATGAGTACTATTCGCCCATTAGCCCGCAGTACTCCGCAAGAACTCGATGGTACTCCTAGTATTGTGTCGGTGCGTTAATGAATGAAAGATTCACGAGACACAAGGTCAGATAAGACTTGGATTGTTCGGACGAGTCCTTCAGAAGGTGCCATGGAACTCTCAGCTCGTATCAGAGATTTTACAATTAGATTTTTCTACAGTCGTGAGATTACGGTAAAATTTGTCGACCTATGACTCATTTGTTTTCATTGCTATTGTTTTACGTAACGAATGAGTCGACTCACAGCCATTTCGAATACTTGTACGACTTGAACACGAGCATCGGTGGATTTCGCGCGAGCGCGCAACTCTCGATGGAAGAAGAAAAAACCGCTGCCAAGTGCCTTAGCAGTATGCTTTCTCAAAGAGGCTTTAACATCACCCACAAACGCATCCCAAACCATCATTTATTTTTCAAAAATAACAAAAATATTATTTAATCAGTTCAATTCGTATCTTTGTGACTGTGTAAAGTGTCGTTCTTTTTCAATTGACCAAACTTTGTCGCGAGTGTTAATGTCTGCCCGGGCTCTCTTATTATTTGATCAAATGCAAAAAAGCAAACGGTTCTAGGTTCTACACGATGCGAGACATTTGGACCTGCATAATTTTTCGATCAATTCATCTTGTGACTGTCATACGGTTTAATAGCGGTCAAAATCGATCCGCCCTGCCCTTAAGTCCGTTTTTGATCATTTTCGACGGCTGAGGTTGGAAATGATCAATTCAAAATCTATTTTGATCATTTTCGACGGCAAAAGATACCAAATTTTCCCAATTTTCTCTATAGTACGTTGAAAATACTGGAAACGAAACTTACCATTTCTTCGAGAGTTATCGTGGATGAAAAAAAACGTTACAAACATACACACACACACACACACACACACACACACACCACACACACACACACACACACACACACACACACACACACACACACACACACACACACACACACACACACACACACACACACACACACACTTTTGGATTTCCATGTTTTTCGACCCGTAGATTACGAAAATCGAGGTATCTCGAGGTCCGATTCGGTGGGTCGATTTTTGCCCCATTACAAAGCTTTCTCTTTGAGAAAGCAAAACAATTTCACCGATATATAAAATTACCGCTTTTCACCGTAGCTCACAGTGACTTTTCATTGCAATACAGAGCGAGTGACATTTGACTGAAGCTTACAGCGAGTATATTCACTGTAGTAGTACAGTGAGATAATTCACAGTTGGGCCTTCAGCGAATGATCACGATTTTCCATCGTTACGAGACAGATTTGCGGAATCGCTCGGTGTGTGATTGGCAGAGATGGAAAGTATCATCCAATAATGAACTCGCTAACTCGACCAGGCTCAAAGTCGTCGACAAACGCTTGGCGCAAGACTCGCGTCGGGCTATATACACACGGACAATAAAAAGCGTGCGAACGTTGAGTCAACGTCCATTGCATATAGGACTGCATCGGGCAGAGCTGGGAATTCGAAGAAGCCAATGTATCAGCGGAGTCCTGGCTTCGAGTGCATTCGTTCGCGGAAAAATCGATCGATCCTATACACATATATATGAGCGCACGAACGAAGCTTTCCTTGTACGGTGTATTGTGACTCCAGGGTATGCACGCATTGTTGCCTCAGCGTGAAATGAAAATCCACCACTGCTGGTGTTTTCCAAAGGGAAAACGATCCCCCCCGAATCATTACCCGTATCTCGGCGAATTTATTAACTCATCGAGTATTCGGGCCACCCAACCCCCACCGAGTGCTTCGCTTTTATCGAAACTGTTTTTACACCATCGCTCGAAATATACGTTCACGAAAAAACACGCTCGAAAACACTTGAACGTATTTTTCAAATCGTATATTCCAATCAGCGACTCCCTGTTATCGTCTAATCAGCTGATCTCTCTTCGATACCGGCTGAAAAAAGAACATCGTTTCGAATAAATTGTCCTTTTTTCACGATGACGTATAGAGACGCGCTCGATCATTTTTCGTCGCACACGCCGACGTTGCCGAGTGTGTTTCGAGCTGGCTTCCTCCGCGCGGTGGCACCGATAGAGCTAAGTAGCACCGTTAACTAAAAGCGTCTTATCGGCATAACACACGACGAGCCGTTTGCTTCTGAAAGAGAGAGAAGTACTTTTGTCCAATGCCACAACCCATTTCTCCCCGACTCGCCGCATCCTATTCAATCTGGCTTATAGCTGTGCAACAGCGACTTTCACGGATGGACGACAACCACAAGCGCACGTCTCGTTTCATTAACAGGCTCGCGTCCGCTGCAGCCCGAGGGAAAAAATTATACATGCGCAGAAATGGGGACTGACTGGCTGATTATCTAGGCACCATCGAGGCATACAGTTCGTATAGGCACGAGTTCTTCATTCTCTAGTGAACTTTTAGATATGTATAGAAGATAACTGATGTAACTGATAATTTATGTAAAACAACTGATCGGCCACAGTTTCGGATCAAAGATTTTGAAATTAAAATTACAGTGGACATGAAAATTAAACAGAAATGAACTTTATTGTTAAAGGATTATTTTAGTTCTTTATCGATTGATTTATTTATTTATTTATCGATTAAAAATTTCGTGTAAAAAATCTATTCCTCACCGATGCCTTCACCACGCCTAGTGAACTTTTAGATCATTCATGTATAATCTACTCTTTAATAGTACGAATTGCACAACTGATAAAAATGGTAGTTACTGACTAAAATAATAGTAAGATTCTACTAATATTTTTTTAATTTAGTTAGAGTTTACTATTTTTCAGTCAATAATTATTATTTTCATCAGTTGTGTGATTTGTACTATTATTAAACAGTAGTTTTTTACTATTTACAGAGTACGCACGCACGATCCTGTTCATGAATGTCCGGAGAGGCATGAGTTAAGGCATGAAATCATGCCCAAGTTAAGGTCAGTCTTTGGTGCAAGTTCTGTTTGTACTAGACACGACTGTGGTGCCATGATCGCAAAGGCGTTACCGTTAAATCGGAAATTTCGTCTCCTTGGTCGGTCGACTTGAGCATCGAATCATTCCACGATTGCGAGAAGAGAGTGGCTACTGTTCGAAGAAGCAATAGAGGCGAACTAACCAATTGTAATTAGCAACAGAAATCGACTGGTGACAGACGGTAAGCTTGAAATGCGAATCCCTATCATCATCAGAAGTGAGCCAGGCCGACGCCAATCAAAGGCGGCTGGGGTGGACGGCTAATTAAAAATACAAATGTGACATAGCGATAAGCGTATCGCGTCGATTTTCAATCTTGATCGGCTATAGCTCTACGGCGTCCAGAGATAAACGTCACGGAGACCGGGAAGATTCCACGACGTTTCCTATCCCCCCTCGTGAATGGATACGCAAAATCGATTGCTCTTACGAAGACAAGCGCACTTGAATATCAGAGCAAAGGAAAGCAAATTTTACAAGAATAAAAGAAAATTTGGCAAAACCTCGTAGTGATTTGTGATGTTTGAAAATTCACAACTTTGAGGAGGTCCAGTATTCAAAGAGGAGCTTTTTTATAAAAAAATATTCAAATTTTCAGAAGACAATTGTTCCAAGGTAAGAAACTTTTTTTCTGTTTGCAGAAGATCGCATTTAATGGGGGGTCGCATGAAATTTCCCCGACGCAATCGGATTCGTCGTGGAAAAATACCCGCAAGAGCCCATGTTTCATTCGACAGGGATAAATCGAGCCCACGATACTTGCACAGCGCGATCGTTTAGAAATACACCCGTGAAATGTATATCTCATCCTCGTCCCAAAATTTGTCGATATGTGCACTTCTTCGTCGTGCGAGATACCAAAATGTGTTTTTCTCGAATCGTAGGGGGTGGCTCTTGTGGATCCTTGCATCAACCAAGTGCACACCTCGGCCCATGGCTCGCGGCCTGTCAAACTAATACAGCGCGCCGCGACGAGTATAGCACTGCTCGTCTACGAGGCCCAAATGAAGTGACAAAAGAGGAAGTAAAACGAACGAGATGAATGCGGTGCGAGGCGGCGGCGGCAGTACATTTCACACTCGCGTACAATGGGGCCCAAACAAGCGAGGGAGAATCAGCACGACGGAGCGCGAGAATAGGAATCGGTATCACGGGGGCCGCGCGCGCGTGTTCTCTTCAGGTGCATAGAATGCGAGCGAGGATGATTTGCCTTAAACGAGCCTCGTTATCGAGTTGCTCCCAATCGAGGAGACCTGCTCGCGTCTTTGTCACTCGCGCGCGCGTACACACACGCGAACGAAGGGGAGGAGGGAGGACCGCAATAAAAAGGAGAGACAGAGAAAACGAGGACAGATTGGGAATGGAGATTTTATTTTCTCGATGATGCGTCGAAAACGCAACAGTTGACACGGGAGCAAATCTTGGGGAAAACAAATGAAATTATCCCCCGTACTCATCATCGAACCGTATCATCGCCGCGTGCATTAAATTTCATATACATATAGACACTCTGCTCGTCGCCGTATCAATTTCGAACGAGAGTCTATTATCCGATCCGTCCGCGGAGTGGATACACACGGCATATCGAGCGCGCTATCGTCCCCACGTCAATTATACTCTATGCGCAACAATCGGAATATTGATTCTCCGTCAATTTCACCAGGCGTCATTAGTTTGGTGAACGGTAAATCGCACGTCGCATTGATCGTCGATTGTGGTATTCGATCGAGCCGGCGCATAATGACAAATAAAAATACGAGATAATAAGAGGAAAAGAGGAGGAGAAACGAAATGGCAAGGGTAGGAGATGACAAGGTGTCAAGCGCATCGAATGAGGAAAATTCCCCGAGTTTTCCATGTCCATTTCAGGATCAGGGAATGGAAATCCACGTTCAAAAGGATAGACCAACTCGGATTATTCAATGCGCAAAATAGAATTATTTTTCTTCATGCATTGTCTGTATCTTGCTGTGAATATGAAAGTAAAAATAAGTGAATAAAATTATAATTCCTTCATTTTTACCATTAAGTATTAAGTTTGATTTCTACAACATTTTTCAAAACTAACGATGTACATTTTTCAGCCGAGCTACCGGTTTGACCACATGTTCCCATTATGCATCACTTCAGTTTTACAGGATCGCGCGAGTCGGTTATTTGAACGACGCGTGTAGTAACGATTCGTTAGATTTTCGTCGCGCTCGGCTCTTGTTGCACGTGCGGGATTTGAAACGTATCGATATTGGAGAGCTGCTAATAGATTTCGCGCTATTGTCTCGTCGCAAATAGCTGTCTGGTATGATGAGGTATATCGTTACAATAGAATGCTTTTGTATTTAATAGGCTATATGGCAAATTAATGAATGATTTATACTCGGTGTTGTGATTTGATCAAAACGAAACAGGAAATCTTGCACGGTCATAATCGTATTATGTTGAATCGTGTATATATAACTCCGAAGGTCGCACCGTTACTTATTAGGAGTTGAAAAAAAAACACAGTTTTGTTACTTGCCGGGATAATTCGTTGGATTTTGTTGGATAATTTTTTTCCTCAACTACGCGGTTACTCAACAGTGCCGCCTCGCCAGGTGAGTTTTTGCGAAGAATCGATTACCCAAGAGTACGGGTATATCTACTTACGTAAAGCGATTAATGTGGAAATTGGGGGAAAGGATACGCGTACCAGATTGCTCTTGAAATGTGGATTTTTAAAGGGTATACGGAACCTCACCCAAATAATTAAACGTCTGCAAAATCCTGCAGCTCAACAAAATTAGATTCGTGTAATTTTTCCATATTATTTATGTATATATGTGTACCAATCTCAAGTGCACTTCAAGGACTCCAAAGCTACACTTAGCGAAAGCATATCTGATACACACGACGTTAAAGTTACGCCAACTTGACTCGGACAGTAATTACCCGGTGGGGAGTTTCACTAAAATTTTCCACTGGCGATTCCTCAATCCACGCGCCGCTTTTCTAGCGATGAAAATCGCGAGGCTAGATGAAAAAGTTACAGGTGTGATAAAGGAAAAAAAAGGATCGAACGGCGAGAAGGCCGCGTGTGTATTCGGCGCCAAGCGATAACCGAAAGGAAAAAAAGGGGGAAAAAAACGGACACGCGTGACTTTGGGACCGGTCGCCATCAGCTGACCCAGAAGCGACGCGGACTACGTGGAAGGAGAATACCGAAGCGAGACGCTGTGGTGCGAGAAGGGAAGGACGCGACTCGCGCGAGTTGGATCAAGGCCGTTCACTCGCCGCGTGTGTGTGCGTATTTATCGGTCGACACCGGAATGACATAACCTCGCTTGCTCGCGACGCGCGCGAGAGTATTACGAGGAGCGAGAAAACCCCTTTTTCGATACACGCGTGGAATCGTTGAGTCGTGACGTGGGCCAATGGGTGACTCTCGTTTTACTGCATCAAGGAGACAATTTGCCTGTTCTCCCGGCGATGCATGAGCTACTCGTCGCCAAGGTGAGGCTGAACTCTCCAATTCGAGTCGGTGCCACTTCTCCCGTGGGACGTGTATTCGTCGGGTGATCGCGAACGAAAATTCATCAAAATTGAGATATCGTTTTCATCGTAACTACCAGAGATGGAAAAATTCAGTGTTCGATTGATTAAATGTTAAAAACGAAACATTGGTATTCGATTCAAATTTTTTATTACGCTTACATGTGAAATAAGATACTTGTATTTTCAAATACTTTTATTTTAAAAATTTGTACTTACTAAGTACTTGCATTTAATTACTACCAAATTAGAGCTGCCATCAAAATTTTTACTTTTTCGAATTCAGAGTTGGCGGATGGTAGATAATTGTAAAGGGCATTCGGATTCGGATGAGAAAAGCGCAAAAATGATTGGGTTCAATGAAATTTTACATTTTGTTAATTAGAGATGAGAGAGCGAGTTTGATATTACACCTGCGTTGAGCAAAGCGAGGAAGAAACGTGAGTTGCGGAATTCTCTGTAATTAGCCAAGTCCACATTTTACGTTTTGGCATGTCTCTGGAGACCATTTCCAGATCTATCATAAAAAATTATATCACGTTTTCAGGTCAGTTGCGCACTTCGGGCCTTAGAAAATGAGACGGTAGCGCGTAAGTATCCTTATTTGGCGAGAAAATTAAAGTAAATAAGGAAACTTGCAAGCTTTCTTGTGACCTAAAAAGTCTAGCTGAATAAAAAGTCGATTAACGTGGACATTTTTTTTTATACTAACGAAACCCAGTTTTATAATGCAGAGTCTATATGTTTTGTCAATCACGTTAAAGCTAATCTTTATCGTTACCGCTTGCAAGAAATGCATTTTGCATGGATGTGATGTGAAATTTCTAATCAAACATCAAACATGAAGCTAAATTGAGCCAAATGGCAGTATAATATTTCCAATACTTTTCCCGTCTTCGGTACGATTCACATTCTATTGGGCAGTGTTTTGTGACTTGCTTTTGTAAAGTTTGCATGATAATTTTACTTTTAATCAAAAATTGCACGTTGAACTCGATATTTCAACTGGATTTGAGGAAATAATTGTTTTAAACTCAATCGTTTAGCGCAAGTATCATTTTTATATGTAAACCTTAATAAAGTTCAGATATTTATGACCATTTCTTCATGTTCATGAGACGAGTCAATTCATAACTCTTTTGTAATATTTCTAAAAATATAATTAAGTATGTTTATATCTTATTACTGTTTAATTCGCATGCAAAGTGATCATAACCTTTCACTAATTACAAGCAAGCACTAACTGTGACTCGTGGACCAAACTTTTGCTAAAGCATTACATCACTCAGAGACTAATCTTGCATTATATATATTCTACATACTAAACTTGCGTAGCCATAGCTTAAATTTCGTTCCAAACGCAAATCCAGTTAAATCCAATCTCAGCTCGATCTTATCCGACAACATCCAAAAACTAAACTCATAATCCGAACAGAGTAGATTTTAACGTAACGTTCGAAGCTTATTTCATTTTTTATAAATGAATTTTCAAACGCATTATATGATGTATGTTTGGAATTGCTCATTATATTTTAAACGAGTTGCGCTCTACGAGCATTGAGTCGCACGAGGATATTGTTTTGAACTCAATTCAAGACAAAACCGACAAATTCATGCGTTCTTTAGTTTATATATCTTTCATCTTTTCAAAATTCGTTTCATTGTCTGATGATGTGTGTATGAGTTATATCCTAATTGAGCTATATTATAACAGTGTTAATTTACATTGCAAATAGCTTTATTAGAGGAACAACTTATGACACAGGGCCGATGAGTTAGCACCAACCAATCGTGCTGTGTTCAGCCATCCTCAAGTGAAATATCAAATAACGATTTTTGTATGGATTTTATTAGAACACCGAATAGTTCGGTCTTCATGATACGCGATTGAATTCAATGATCATCGTTCAGCTGAATTCAATTTTATATGTGTTTTAATAATTTGAAAACGGATCGTGTAGCTACAGAAAAAGTATCAATTGAATCACATTCAAACGATACAGAGCGAGAAAGATTCTGTATCTAATTTTTCTCAATCATCCATTCACATTAAAATCGAACGAAACAAAACCGAGGCGACGGTTGACTAAATTGAAACATCATCTGATATCGCGTGTGAGGTTTTTTTTCTCGAGATGCCTGTCGAAACACTTATCAATATTGAACCACGCTCAATTACGAAACATAGACGAAGGACGTTCTGAAATGAAATTTGCACATCATCCTTCGCAAAACGACAACCATCAATTTACCTGGAAATACTAGGCCGCATGTGGGAACGCGATCCCGATAATATTTTTTCGCATGCGAAAAAAGAAAGATATATATAGGCTCACCGCGAAAAATCACCACGCGTGATTTTAGCCAATGAAGAAAGAAGAAAAAACCACCAAACAGATGTGTGAGGAGAGCTGCCAAGGCTTACGGCAGTTTAAAGCCAATAGGTACTGGGAGAGCGAGAGGCGCATTAAATCTGAATAAAAACCGAGTACGACACGCGCGTCGAGTCATCGGGATGGTTTTATCCGATGAATTAAATGAAGGCTTGGCTTCAGCCACATCAGGATGGACTCTTCGATTTTTTGATCTTAATCAAAACACAAATTGAATGAGATTGGAACTAGAGACCCGGGGGCTCGGTATGGATTTTGAATAATACGAAAAAATCAGTGTCTAGTTGTGACGGAATTTTTCATATCTGTCTATTTATTTTATTTGTATCGTATGGATCATTCATGTACTTGAGAAAAAAATATCTATATGTTCGAAACACATTATCGATTCATACAGAATAATATCACCATAATTTAGAATCTAACGTCTACCTACTCTCTCTCGAAATTTGAATTAGTTAGAAACCACTATTTATTAGTAAAAATTGCAGCACGATGAAAAGTAGTGAATATATTCTAGATAAAATTAATGAAATATTCACTACATTTTGGACAGTAAATGTTTATTCTATTCTACTAGTAAGTAGTGCAACTTCACTGAATGGTTCAAACAAAAATTTTTTTCACTATTGATATGAAGGAAATTGAATTTGTCCGTTTGAAATGGTTAACAATCACTATTCAATAGCGAAAATTTACTGTTAATCAGTTATGAAATTCTCAATAACAAATAGTAAATGTTCACTATTAGATAGTAATTATTAACTATTTTCAAATTAAAGAGTACGTGAAATCAGGAAGAAACTCGAAGAAACGAAACGCACAGATACATTTATGTAACATTGTGTAACGAGCGCAGGAAAGTTGCCAATTGCACACGGTGCACGAGCGCAGAGAGTGCGACATGTCACCACAAGTATGCTATTGGCAACTATAACGTGGCGAGTTGCTCATACTATCTTATTACACTCATTTCGCTCATTTTGCATCCCCGAAACTGCTACGCAAAATGTCAGTATCTCGTGCACCCGTGATGAAAATAGAATTTTGACACATTAATTATGGTAAACGCTAGATTTTCGATCGGAGATCAAACTACAATATTATTTGGCGGTACGTTAATTCTTCTTTTACTCTACGGAGTCACGTAACCGCCTTCGCAATCGTATACAATCAAGAACGAGTTGAGTATTCGAACGGAGAGACGAATAGGAGGTAGCTACTTTGAAGAAAAAATAGTACATTTTTTTTTTCTCCTAACGCTCATTGACGTGAAACTAATTTAGCTGGTGCGAGCCAGTTTACGACGCGTCTGGTTTCTCTGTATACGTAAGACACTGACCCAGGTGCTGGGCAGATATTCACTGCACGTTGCTCTGACTTTTAGAATTAGGCGACTACGCGAATAGATAATGACGTTTGAATCTTTTACGGCACTTCCGCGTTACTACGTAATAGTTGAGTTGTTATCGTTTTTATTACCGTTTGTGAATTATCGAAAGTGATAATAGTTTGAAGATCGATTGATGATAAGGTGTGAAGTGAATCGTAACTTAAATTTTTAATCGACTGATAATCTCACTTTAGCCAGCTGATATTCGTTGTGTTTGCGTATACAATTATTAAACCAAGTAGTGATGGCTAAAATAATAATCCACCTCAACGCTTTGTTGTGATATCATTTTCAGAAATACCTTGTGACAAATACACTAGGATTTATTGTGCAATAGAAGCACTTTACAAAAGTACACACACATAGGTTGACATTTAGTTTTTTCGTATATTTATGACAGTGCAAACAAAATAAGTAAGGTTTCTTTCAGAAGTACACACCAACTTATATGCACTATTGCCGAATTTGTATAGTTAGCATAATTAGAAGTACCCGATGGAATTCGTAATACCTATATAAGATGGCTTCAACGCTCAGTACCGTACCAATACGGAGCCTTACTAGGGGGCTTATAATAACCTGCTCTAATTTTTCTCAATTCTACTATCTTAAAGACCTAACTGAATTCCTAACCTACAATTACGAAGAATTTAAACTCTTAGATTGCAAAAGTAGAACGAGAAACAAAATTATTTGGCCACCGAATACGTGCCACTAAAAGTGAGTTAGAATGAATGAATGAATGCTAATGCTACAAAATTATCTAAAGGGCTAACTAATGACCTCACGACTCTAAATAATGCCAAACGCACTGTTAAGAATGAACTAAAAGCAAAAAAATGAGTAGATCCACTGCGCTATAGGAACTTGATAATGAAAAGGCTATCGACAAAATAATATATGAGTAACTGGGCGTTGTAGTTTGCAAACACAAGAACCACAATTGGGATATTTTTTCTATTGTACGTACGGATAATCCTGTTACTATATAGAGATATTTATAAAATTCTACATGTTACACAAATTAATACGTTCGAGTAAGATTTCTGCACCGGATGTGCGAACAGGAAATACTATTTATCTGTGCAGGATTACATTCTAAAGTAATTTTTCTGGAAAACAGTATATATAAATATACGAAGATCAATCTGACACGTTCCGCAGATATTTTTCTCTAAATTCATTTGTTCGATTGAACTAATAATAAAAATACGATACATCCACACACACACACACACACACAACTGTACCCTAGCGCCACGAAAAATCAATTTGGACGTAAATTGAATTCGTACCCTCCCCGCCTGACCCATAAATTCAGCTCGCCAAAGAAAAGCCCTTCTTACGATTTAAAGTCAACGACCCAGTGAATAAGCAGGCGTCCCTTTAATGTTCCGGGCACGGGCGGCGTGCACCACTCCCGTGCAGCACAATAATTGATAGCGATCAAATATTAACGAAGCCGGAATAAGAGGCAAAGTGTCCCCGGGAAAGTCGGGCTCCGGCTTGTTTGGAAAAGCCTCGAGGGGTTGTTCGTCAGTCTCGTTGGATACAATCTAGGGTGACTGAGAAAAAACGCTATACCCCAGCTGGCCTCGGTTCACGTGTTTTCATATTGTCCACAGGGGCATATTCTGTTTTGAGAGATCCTCGGAGATCAAGTCTCTTCCCAGCAACGAGTGTTTGCCCACTGTAAAGCTTGATAAAGATATATTCGATGTTAAACATATCAGATTTGACTCTGTACACGCACAATAACAGATTGGCTATTATACGAATTCGTTTTTCGTTTTGGAAAATGAACACAATAAGATGAAAAAAAAAGACTGATTCACATACGCATATGATTCTGTAATGTAATCATTGAGATTATTATTCGAATTTGCATTTTTGAAGTACGCAATTCATTCTTCTTCCAGTGCACTCTTCAAACTGCAGAATATTTTATTCATCTGAATATTTTGTCTAACGACGTCGATGCCTCGTATACGCAGCATTTGAACTGAAAGAAAATGTCTCTGGTGAGATGAGCAGACATCTGTGCGACAGATCCTCTCCATTCACAGACTCAAGACGAGTAGCACATGTTCCGATAATACAAAAACTTTTTCAAGAGAGTTCTCTCAAGTGTTGTTCGGATGAAAACTTGATAATTCAATGAACAAGTTTGTAATCGACTTGAATTTTTAAATAAGACCCGTATAGTGTAGTGAAGTATAGTGAATATAGAAACAACGGTTGTACATTGCTGTGTTAATATGTTGGTAATATGTTGCACAAATGATTAAATACATAAAAAAAATTCACTGATGATACAGCTGTCGTTTCATTCCCGATATATTGCCAATTGTTTCGTGAAATTTAAATAGTTGAGCGCCACCTAACATTTTTCCACTTTGCCCACATCAAAATTGAAAAGATATCTAATCGACCCATTTTCAGGAAATTTCAACAATACGTCACGTCATGTCGAAAAACGTGAAATGGCAAAAATCAATAATAAACGTAGTCGAAGCTGGAGTCGCTCGACAGTGCTCCATTGTCAAGTGCTCTCTCGTTATAAGGCACGCCAAGCTTTGTTCGTTGGGCTGCTTTTCAACTATCTAACAATCGTTCATGCAATTTTCCTAAACGCGCCATTCTGCGCGGCTCTCCAAGCGACGAACGACGGACTGAGAAAACTTTCGGTTTCGCTCGCGCGCGATCTAACGGATGTACAGCGCATACACACACACACACGCGCGCTGATGAAACTGATGGGGTCATTGAACGCGGAAAAACAGAAGCGAGCACTCGAAATAATAGTTCAAAATAGATATTCTTCCGATTAAGGGAATAATATTTATCTTTCTTCAAACCGCGGCTCAAATTTTATCCGAGACGAATTCGATGGTCAATTTACATTTCTATTTATAATATTACCAATAAGTATAATTCGCGATGAATCATTCCGAGAGTTGTTTACACATTATATTCAGGAGCGTACAAGTATGAACTACTTATACAAAGCAGCCGTTGAAAAAATTGCGTGGTTCATGTACGAGTGCAGTTGAATAATTAGAAAATGAGTCGTATTTTTTCCTCAAAGATTTGTTAGAAGATTTAAAATTTTCGATATTGTACATGCGGGTAGTTATATCGGTATGTGTACATGTGTGACTTCACAACAATTGTATCTTTTCATATTGGCTCGGGATTCCCCGTATCATCTATATTTCCAATTGTATCCAATTTGTAGAGTATAAATTCTCGAATAAAAATTGATTCGTAGATATAAGCATAAGAAAGTATGGAGATCAATTCAGTTTCTGGTAAATTTATATTCTTTCAATTCATGCCTTCTCAATTACTTTGGTTTATTTTTTCATATTTCGACATTTTTGTTTCAAGACTTCATATACAATTTTATATGAAAATTCAAGATTCCAATTGGAATAAACTGTGACTGTAAATTCTGTTTGCTCACTCGCCGGCAATGTCTTTTGGCAATAGTTCTTGATGCACCGAATCGTAAATTG
Organism: Aphelinus atriplicis; assembly: GCA_020882685.1. Taxonomy (NCBI): domain Eukaryota; kingdom Metazoa; phylum Arthropoda; class Insecta; order Hymenoptera; family Aphelinidae; genus Aphelinus; species Aphelinus atriplicis. The sequence goes on from CM037073.1 coordinate 4,867,800, forward strand.
AAAAATTTATACCATTGATACTCTGTACTAGTAATAGTCTCAGCCGGATAACTCATCAACGACGAACTTTTACGTGAAAAACCAGCTCTTAAACTTCAAGCTTTACCATATGCCAAAAGTGAGTTCAACGAACAAGCCTCAGAACGCGAAGAGAGAAAAGCAAAACAGCGTAAATCACAGACGAATCGGACAGTCGCCCCGAGGGGGCGCTTTCCCGGTTTCCAACCCCAAGTCATCGCGTGCAATCCCAGGTGGGGGTGTGTTTGTATGTGTGTGTATACGGGGAGTCAATCGATACGTCGACGTGTCTCCCCTTCCGATCCTTCACACCGAGTTAAGCTCGTCGAGGATTCACTTTTACTCGGTATATTATGGGTATTTTAGCCACACTCCTCACGCGTAGAAAGCTTTGATTTTGTGTGGGCGGAATCAATCAAGGTAGATGGAGCTGGATCACTGTTAGCGAATGTGGCATTAAGGTATTGACACGATTGGATAAAGTTGATAGGACAGTGATCGAACAGAGTACACAAAATTCCACCGTGGTTTATTTCAGTATGTTCGGTAAATCAATTATCCGACTAAATTCGTCTTTTATGCTGACGCGACTACTCAATATCATATCGAATGTTATGATTAAATTGTTTGAATAGCTCCAAGCACATATATATGTGTATGGATTTGAATGTGTACTAAGCGGCACATTTAGTTTCCTACCAAGAAAAAGCATTATATTCCGTAATTTTCGATACACCAAATTCAGACAAGCGATATCAGCTACTCACGTTTCTCAAAAAAGAGGAAAATGATCGAAATCATAAAATTTTGAAAATAGCATTAGCATTCTTTTTTGTTTTTTTTTCCGGGATCAGAGTATCAAAATTTACGGATAACATGCTGCATATTTCATATTTATTTTTCCCTACACTGAGAAACTTTGATGCTTTGTACAATCGAAATCCGTTTGTTTCGATCGGAAATTGCTGATCCGTATAACTAATCGTAAGACTAAAATGAGTAATAATTTAGAAATATAAATATTTTTAAAAATTATATTCTGATATCTAGGCTATTTTGCTTGTTTCCAAGCGAAATTGGTGAATCGGGATTGAACTAGCAATGTTATCAATATGATTCAAGCAATTCTCATCTACTTGCAGCTCGGACAAATCCATCAACTGCAATCGGATTTGTTTCAATCGGATCATTCCAATTGTAAGAAGCATCAAAGGTTCTCAGTGTGTACAAGACTCGTTTAGCCTTCATTCTACGTGAATACGACGCTGAAAAAGGGTCCACTTCCTCTTCAGAGAAAAAGATTCAACATGCCTGAGGAGAAAAGTGTCGAAACCTCGCCCGCTAACGAAGGAATCTACAGTCGCGCCCGAAGGAATATAACTGCAAGGTATGCAAGAGCATAATGAAATGCAAATAGCGGAAGCGCAAAGTGGCTTGAAAAATCGCGCGGGAGCGAAACGGAAGTCGGCACCTCGAAGAGTATGTGGCGGAAGCCTAGAAAAGAAGGGCGAAAAGAGAGGAAGAGAGATAAGGGAGGGTCAAGGTCGCGGAATTTCACCAAGCCAAGAGTAATGAATATGAGAGAAAGAGGATTGGCGGCGAGCCCATGCGTCCGTCGTCGTTTACACGCTTCTGCTGCTGCTGCTATACTGTACTGGCATACATTTCGATACGCGATGCCTATATGCATTCGAAAGTCCTCATTTTAAATGCTTCGTGCTTTTCTAGTCACTCTCGCAGCTGGTCGTGATTTGTTGTTTAATGAAATCCAGGAAATAAACGTCGTTGGCCGTGTGTAGGATTTTGAACGCTTATTTTTCATTTTTTTGTAATACGTCTAGTAGATCTCGTCTACGCGACGCACGATGAAGTAATAAATCTTCCAGTCGTCACAGTGAAAAATTTTGGTGACACTATGTAAGATAAATATTCGAACGTTGAAATGTAGTAAATGGACGAGACGAGTCTGTGTGCCTATAACTTTTGCGAGGACTGTATATATTTAATGGATTTTTTTATCGGCGTAGACCCGAGGAGCGACTGAGCTCTGAAACTCATCTATACTCGCGCACAAAATATTCGTTTGAATTAAGAATATGTTACTTGATGTTATGGAATAGCTTCTTCTTGGTATACGGCAGCAATCGGATTTATTTGAGGATCAGATGGAATCTAATCAAAATTATTTCTGCTAGAAATTTCGTCGACGCGTGCAGAAACTTTTTTACGGTCTGGGCTAAAATTGCTGAGTCAGCAAATAGCTGTAGCGACTTTTTCATCGTTCACTCTTCAAGCCCCGAGCAAAGAGAAAAACTGTAGTACAAATTACTAGTCGATGGTAACGTATAATTACGGACTGCGACAAAATCGAAAATTGTACTAAAACTTGTAGAGAAAAACACTAGTAATTGTATGGACATTTACTGAGGGCATCTGAAAATTGGCCATGAAACATAGTAAAAATAGGGTTGACGAATTTTTCACAACACCTAGTTTTTTCATGTGAAATGTATAAAGAATCGGAAAATAATTAGGTCGTATTTTTTTATTTTTGTTTAATGTTATTTTTCTAAAAGATATGACCGCTGAAAGTTTCGGCGTTTTCGGTAGATATAGATATACTTCAAATGCAAATGACGTCATATCGTTACTAACGACACGAATTTCATCTCCTCATATTAGCTCGAATTTTGATTTGATCGAAAAACAAAAAAATACGACCTAATTAATTTTGCACGTTCTTTCGATTTCTACGATAAAAAAAATAGCGTATTCTTCCCAATTGTCAGCTGGTGCGAAAGTTCGGATAATATCTGATCATTTTCACGATAGTATGGCTCTGGTCATTTTTTACACAAACATAACTTCCAAGCTGCACTATTCTATCCATGTATTTAGCGTACCGGTCGATTTGTTCAATTGATTCAATGATGTACACTATTTGCATAAAAAAACATGACCGAAAATGTCGAGGAAATCGAATATCACTTTGGCTGATGAATGACAGCATGTATTATCTGGTTGGGGAACTACAAACCACCTTTGGAGAGGAAAGTGAATCTTTCGAATATCAAAAATTAAAATGTCAAATGTGTGAGTAAGACTGCAGATACTCCATTGAGAATGGCAATTTTCTCTTGTGAACTTCAGCCCAAATTTCGCATCTGCGTGCATGAATGTCTCGGATGCACAAGATTCCCGAGGTTGGTGTCGGGTGTTTTTCCGCGTAGCTCAGCGCGTCTGAGAGGCGCACACGCGCACAATATATACGCAGCTCCTGTCGTGCCCAACGGGGTCGAGGTCTGCGCTTCTGCGGGGGCCACGGGCACGGGCGAAGCTTCCGCGCGCGCTTCTTCCGTCCAAAACATCCCGCGCCGCCATCGAAGGACGCCAGCACCGACGCGAGCTTCTTACCCGCAGTGGGCCAACGAGTGGGTGTCTCGCTCAAGCGGCTAAAACTGACGTACTCCGGTCGTGCGATAATGGGTTGCGCGCACGAAAACACGGAACACTATTTAGCCTCTTTCTCTCTCTCTCTCTCTCCTCACAATATATGATCGTGTTATACCCTAGAAACCAATTTGTGTCCGCGAATCGTTTGCAATGTTTGACGGTAGCCTTAGACGATCTCAAAGTAGGAAAAAATCCGAGTTTCTTATTGCCTGTTACCAATTTTGAATATCAAATGAACCTCTATAATTTATCGGCAACCGGTATGAAACTAAAGAGTACCATCGATTCATATTCAAACATACACTTTCCGAGCACTTGGTACATTTTAAATCGAAATCTCGTGCATGTAAATAAGATGAGTCAACATATTTTTTCTCCCGGTATTAATATTCTAGTCATTTTCGTAAATCATACTTCCTGGATTATGCATAGTTTATTTTCGCAATGAAGAATAATATATCATCATTATCATTGTATCAAGATGTAATATACCTTATTTGTCACCCTGCCTCGTTCGGCTTTGGCATTAATAAAAATTTGTTATCAATCAATCAATTTGTCTTTGCCGTCGCACACGTGCTTCCGCTTTCGAAGTTCGCGGCTTTTCGCGGGCTTGCATTTGTTTACACGTGATATCGTGTAAATGGTTCACGGAACACGTCGCTGCAGCGTGTCGACGGCTTCATTAATCGTTCGCGGAAATTTCAATTGTTCTTTTTTCTTCGCCCGATTTCCTTGACACGCGCTCGCGTGCGTGTGTGTGTGTACATTTTTCAATTGCCGAGTGCAAAAGTTACACTACTAGATGCTCAAAAACACGCAATATCGGTAATATACGCCTTCTTCCCCGCGACAATTTCAAAAAAAATCGAGAAAAATTCTGAAAAAATTTTTCGAAAAAAGGTTTTCGATAAGCGTACACCTACACGGGGTGAAAACTGGGCAACGTTGTTCTGAAACAACGGCAAAGGGCGTTTGAAACATAAAATACTTTCCGAGTTATCGTCTCTTACGGAAAAAATTTTATGAATTTTTTCTCAAAAACGGTGCACTTAAGGAAAAAATTTTCCAGAAATAAAAAAGTCTTAGAATAACTCAAGGAACACGATAAAATTTTTTCAGAATTTTTCTCGATTTTTTTTGAAAAATCAAATTTTTGAATTTTCAGAAAACCAAAAATATTCTCGGAAAATTCTGAAAAAAATTGAGCACGTTCCTTGAGTGATTCTAAAACCTTTTTATTCTTGGAAAATTTTCCTAAAAGGCACCGATTTTGAGAAAAAAGTCAGTCAAGTTTGAAAGATAAATGTTAAATCTCGGCCGCCATTTTGTTTTACCAAATAATTTTGCAGACAAAATAATCGTACTTACTTTTAGTTTGACTATCATTGACCGGGAACATATGAGTTTTAAGTATTTAAGGACCGAAAAATTAGTTTTAAGAGAAAATTTCACTGTAAAATTATGGGTTTTTTAATTTGTTTTTGATTTTTCGATAAGTTAACATTGTCAAATGTTTTTTTAATCATCACCATTGAAAAGAGCGACCCTGAAAATAGTAGGGAAGGTATGTTTCAAATTTTTTGGAATATGATTTTATCGAAAATAATAAGCTCAAAGACAGCGCAAAATTTCGGTCACTTTGGGCATTAATGGGTTAATCGAGAAGTGCGGCGACGGAGAAACTCGCTTCGGGTATGCATGTATATATGTATATACAGGGGGAGAAGAGGTGACAACAACTATTACGTCGACGACGACGAAGCGACGTCCTCTCTCTCTCTCTCTCTCTCTCTCTCTCTCTCTCTCTCTCTCTCTCTCTCTCTCCTCGCACCACACTCCTCACACCGAGAAAGAGAGTTTATTTTTGGAAAGCCTCCGAGCAGCGGGAAAACTCATAGCCTCGAAGAGCAGACCACCGATGATGCACTCGTTGCTGCTGCTCGTCAAAAGTGCATGCTATTCCCTTTCTTTTATTCGAGAAATATCAATTGTCCGCTTCGATTAACATGAAGCTTCAGGATTCTTGTTTGGTTATTTTTGAAATTTAATTATTTTATGTTATACGTGATCATAAACGCTCATTTCACGCACGGAAATCGATACGTGAAATATTTCACACACGGAAACCGATGCGTGAAATTCGCGTTTGGATCACTTATAACATAAAATATCGTATGCAACTCGTGAAATCGCATTTCACGCACTAGTTACATAATATACTATTTCGGTACTCGAACCGGTATGATACATTTTACGAATTCAATGTAAAGAATCACGATTGTTTGTTTATTCTCGTCCACTTTGAATCTAGATGTACTTAACGAGCGTGTTGAGGGGACTGCTAAAATTTGACAACTAGAAAACGGGCCGGTATTCACAATTTTTGAACAAATTGATATAGATGAATGTAGTAAACTGCATAGAATTCGGACAATTGGAAATAAATCAATTTTTGATAAATTTATTATTATTTTCGAAGAAAGGCGAAACTTTCCGAAATGCTTTTTGGATACCTCAATAAACCATATATACAGCCATTCAATCTAACGTTTCGATTTCTCAGAGATATTTCATCAATAATATCTGGTTTCTTTTGTGTACAGTATAACCATATTTTCTGCGTAAAATCGAAACAAATTGGCAGAATATCTCCGAGAAATAGAAAAGTTGGACTGAATTGCCGTATATATATATATATAGCTTATTCAGGTACCAAAAGCACTTCGGAGAGTTTCGTCGAGATTGGTCACCCGAAATTGACAACGCCTCCTAGTTATGTTGTTTATTTAAATAAATTTATCAGTCTTCATATTTTTCCAAATTTAGAAAGCATTCAATCTATATCAAATCTCATGAGCTTTAATTGAAGCTGTTAAACGTGAAAGTATGTCGAACCGTTCTTAATATATCGTGGAAATAAGGTCAAATAAACGGTGTTCCGAGAAAAACGCGTTCGAAGTTTCGGGTGTATAAGGCTCTGTCTATATACGCTATAAACCCTCCGCTCGGTCTTCCGTAAAATCCTATCCCCCGGCTTCAATCCTTCAAATTTGTCAATTCTGCTTGCGCCAAAATAAACTTGAATAGTTGCTACTATACACACTTGTGTAAAAAATGCGATATCGATGTTTTTTTCAAAATTAAAAACCTTCACAGTTCTCTAAAGCACCATGGATTCCTCTGTTGGGCGTTTCGCGCTACAGTCGTTGAAAATAATGAAATGTTTTTCCATCTGTATACAATTTGTTTGGCGAAGAGCTTGGTATACACTTTGAATAACGACGATGAAAAAGGTGAATCGGGGAGAGCCACGCAACAAATCATCAGCCGCTGCAACTCGCTAATGATCCATCCCCCCCCCCCCCGGCGCGATGCTCGCGCTCGAGGGAGTCTGCCCAATTTGGCGTGGCGCGCGGTATGCGGCTTCGAATCAAGAGCCGCCGCCACCGGAGAACGATACTTTGATTACGCGACAAGCGGCCCCGTGTGATGAGTTTGCAATTCGATTTTTACACGGAGTTATCGAGTTGGCGCGCCAAAACGACTCTCTCAAGTTCGTTATATTCGCTCCCCCTGTATACCGAGGGTTGGAATAGAGATTGGCCCGGTGCGGCTTATATATGTATTCAGCTGGAGGATTCCCCGCGAAAAAATTCATTTTCGCACAGGTTATACACGGTGGAGGTCGATGGGGGCCTAGGCAAATTGACAATTGATCAAATTGCGGATGCGCGGGCGCGAAAAAGCTCCTCCCCGTTCCCGGGCTATAAGGGATTGGCCTGATTCCTTCGAGCATGCCCACCACCAACTGAATTGATCCCGGACGGATGTGTCTCTCTCTCTCTCGCGCTCGTATACTAGAGAGAGAGAGAGAGAGAGAGAGAGAGAGAGAGAGAGAGAGAGAGAGATATTTCTAATTCTTCCCGTGAGAAAACACGCGGACGTGCATGGATGAATGCGAGCGCGTGTTTATGAATACCCCTTTGAGTGGCTCACGTATATATCAGAGGAGCTCAATGCTGATATCACTTTGACGTATAATGGCATCGCTGAAGATTCAATGGGAATTCAAACGAGCGGGAAATAACCTGATTTGAGATGTGTGAATTCAATTTTTTCCCTGGGCGAAAATACATTCATCCGTTCGTATTCTCGAATACCTCCTTTCCAATGTGTAAATTAATATCCGACATAACTAATGAGTTATATTACACCACTGCATATTATAAAGACCAAACGTTATTAATTGTACTAATTCATACCCGTCAATAATATACGTTTAATCAAACATAAGGTGCACAATATCAGAAAAGTTATTCTATCGAGCGTCTCGGACTACACTACACTTGTTATCGAGAACAAGTCAAGATTTTCTACTGAATACTCTTTTCTCCCTCAGCGTATGCGAAAAATGACATGGTGAAATTGTAATTGCTTATATGATAAATTACGTGAGATGGACTTATAAGTGTATATAGTATAGTATGATCAAATTATTTATTTATTAATATTTTAAAATAATGCTGGGTCTCTCCGCAAGGTCGGGTCATTGTTATATTGTAGATAGGAAATATTTTAAACGTTTCGTCGTAGGACTCATCAGAGAGATTTTTTCCAAGTGAATCCCACCCTATATACGTTCAAGGCGTGTACTTAATAATAATAATATCAAGGAATAATTTTATGTTATGACCTAGTAATCTTATTCAAGCTAATCATTATTAATTAAACTAGAACCATAAGTAATTGAAATGAAATATGATTAAAAAAGAAGGCGGAGTCCTTGTCAGATGGATATTATCTAGGACAAATGGTTTTTGTAGTACTTCCTATATATACTACGATTTTCCAAAATATCACTAAATATAATTATGGTTATACAATATACATTAACCATTATACCACATACAACTTTACTATGTCAATTCCCACTTTGTCTTGTTTACTAGTGAGCAAGTTAGTTTGATTATTTTGAATCAATTTAAAATCTCCATTCTGCAAACTGCTATGTGAATTGCAAATTAATATCGCATGACATCAAGTTATAACGATTATATTCTCTATGGAGTAAACTGAGGCTGTAGTTGAATATTCAAACTTATAATTGATCGATCTAACTAGATTTTCAAATTTTAGTGTGGTGGGATTTCCGTAACGCCGCACTACTGTCTTGGGCGCATATATATGCGTGTATTTCAACAAGTCCCATCCTCTCTGAGATATGAAGATATACGATCTCGGCTCTGAAAAGAAAAGTATTGTGGGAGGCTCTGAACTAAGAATATGAATCTATAATTCGCCATATTGGCTGTACCACGCCCCTGCATCCCACACTTTGCTTTGAGTGGAAAATATCTCCCAAGGTTGTGCGAAATAAACTCGCAGTTTGGATGGAAAAAGAGAAAGAAAAAACGGACGTTTGGAATATAATGCAGTGAAAATAATCTACGTACAAAATTTCGCTCCTATATATCTCGATATTCATAGCATTCACACGCCGTAATCTCGACTAGTACTCAGTTTTAAATCCTGATATTTCGCGCATCAAGTGATCCTTGATGCTTTCCACCGAATTTCACTCAAGTGAAAGAGCGAATTTATTTCGTAATGCGAATATTGAATCGTGTGTGAACTGCGTTTTACGTAGGACGAACAAAAGGTGGAATTTTGAAATGATTCAAGTTTTATTCAATAGTTTAAGGAAATGTTTGCAGCTTCAGGTAGCTGTTAGCTACAGACCGACTCCATGTGAGCCAATCACGGTGCCGTCCAAGCCTCTTTTGTTTTGGCCTGGTTCTAAACACCAGATAAAGTCGGCTCCTAGGAAGGTTTATGGTAAGAATATCGAAGCCGGAAATAACATCGGCGTCGCACATGCAATACAATCTCTTAAATCCTTACAGTGAAAAACCACTGCATTGCAGTGAGAAATCACTGTAAGAAGGTGGACGACAAATTCACTGGATTAAAGTGAACTTTCACTTTGTGGTCGAACAAGTATGAACGTGCCTGTGTTGAGTGAAATCATAGGCGTGGACCCGACACTTCGCCTAAACATCGATATCAACTGGCGTCCATACGGACCGGGGATCTTAGTGCGAGGCACAGGTCGAAGGCGCAGGGCGAACAGTTTATCCCGAGAGCTCAGGCTGATCGGTTACATTCTCTGTAAGGCACACCAGACCTATACTTTACAATCTCGACATAGCAGAGTTCTGAATGGATGGAATATATCTTAATAATTTAGTATTTTTATTCATTAAAATATCTTTTCTACAAGTCTGAAGTGGGATTGTTCTCGTGTTTTCAATAAAAAGAGAAAAAGGTGAAAAATCAAGCTTTTCTGTGACGATGGTTGGACGGGGAACACGTGTCGACCACCGAGATGACAGGAGACGACGAGGACGTTCTCGATCAAGAGAAAGAAGTTACAGTCGCAGTTTTCACCGACGTTCCCGTTCTAGCGAGAGACATCGCAGTAGCAAACGTCGCTACGACGAAAGTTCAAACGATTCTGATGTGGAACGTCATAACGATAATAACCAAAGGCTCAGGAATGTAAATCAAGAATTTGATATGATCAGGTTTGCTGAAATATTGTCCAATGTGTTAAAGCCGAGTTGGAGTGGATCTAATTATTTGAATGAGAACGTTTTACCGGATTTTGATCCAGAAAATAAAAAAATCTGTTCGGAAGATTGGGTGAAAATAGTAAACGATTATGCTACTATGTACGATTGGGATGAAAAAACCAAACTTTTTCTTGCTACATTGAAATTGAAAGGAAATGCTAAACTGTGGTATGACGGGCTGCAGGATCCTTTGTCAAACTGGGGTGTATTTTCAATTACATTAGTTGAAGTTTTTCCAGGAGAGGAAAATTTTGGTAAAATGATGGCCGATGCAGTTGGATATGAGTTTATGGGAGGTCAAGATTTTCAAACTTACTGCTCTGAAAAATTAGCGAAAATTGATAAATTAAAATTGGATTTGGACGAGAAAAAAGTGGTAGATATTATCGTGGAGGGAATTCACGACGAGCTTATGAAAAAAATCCTTCAAGCGTCACGTAGCAAGAATATTCCTGAATTAACCAAGAAAGTTAGTATTTTGTTCGCCCTGTTAGATGAAAAGAAAACGACGAATCCAGATATTTTGAACGTTAAAGACTTGGAGATTCTAATGGGGAAAAATTGATAAATGAATTTTTGGCAAAACGTGGAGTGGTGTGTTTCAATTGGGCAAAAGAGGGCAGATTATTTCTTCGAAGATGATGACAGTCGAGGACTACTGTTTGACTAGGAGAGGCCGAATTGTGTGAATTACATGTAACAACAGTTTATCCCGACAGCTCAGACTGATCGGTCACATTCTTTGGACGACACTTGCAGTTCTCAATAAATGAAATATATTTCAATAATATGGTATTTTTATTTATTAATAATATCTTTCCTACAATAGTTACTTTTACCAAATTCGAATCTATACTAATTCCACGCGCGGCGGCTTACAAAATTGAATCCCAAACCGATTCACCCTCGAATCGATTTCAATCGACCCCTCGAATACTCGACTATCCGTTCCTCCGCTCCACGGTGAGAGCATAAAAGAAGGTGGACTCTTGCTCGGTGGATTCCGAGAAATCGAATGTGTCGACACACACACGACGAAGACTTGTCGGGCTAAGTCGAGACGTTTCGTCTGAAAATGTGTACAAGAGGCATCAAGTGCGCGAGCGTATGTGCTCTCGTGTCCGCGCGGGAATTCGAGTCCTGAGCCCCAGCATCGAACGCGCGAGCTTCGCGAGGTAACGGAAAATCGAGACGATGCGGCTAGCGCGAAGTGGGTCTTACTTACGGCTAAAATACACATTTCACTTGTATATAGCGTTCCCGCGTGTTCGCGCAAAAGTTGTCCGATCGTAAAATAGTCCACGTGGCGGTAAAAGGTAATGGAGAATGATAAGGGGGAAAAACACGAGGCGCGGCGACGCTCGGATGAATATCCGTAATGGGAGAGAGCCGTTGCGGATGACTTTCGCGCGATGGACTGTTAAGGCTTTTTTTCTCGGAAAATAGCTGCAGCCACGGACTCGCGACGACGAATTAAAATTGATAAGACAGCAAAATTGCACCAGCAAGAAAAAATGTTCCTTGGCCAAACTTGCAGAATCGAATCAAGCGCTACTATAATTATCAAACTGTAACCCGTTAGTTCCATTATTCCATCATAGTAGAAGTGTCTCTCCAACGAATGAATTATTTCACGTGCGCGATTCACAAAAGTCACTTGACACGCGATTGATCGAGAGTTGTGAATCACTTTGGATCCGCGTATAGTAGTCGTTTTCAAACCTCTACGGTTACCCCTCGACAAAAAAAAAGTAAATTCGTTGGGGAAAGCACGTGTCCCTCTCGCATAAGAGTGTGAAGATGTGGTGGTACGATGGGTTACACGGGGACTGGCGCTGTTGTAATCGGGCGTTTCCTCATCAGCCGCGCGTTATATATCGCTCTCGCGTGTCTCTCTGGCCGCGAGAGAGAACACAGGACACTGAATTGACGCGCGGGGGAACGAGGTTACAGGAACGGCCGGTCGCAGCTCATTGGGAGCAATTCGCGGCTCCACAGCCGGATTACCACACTCTCTTTCGGACCCCCCTTCGTTCGCCCATTGTCGTATATGCGCATATACACATTACGCGCATGGGAAGTCGAGCGCTGATCAGCTGATGGCTCCGCGGTGTCATATATACACACGGCGGCATTTTCAGACGCTGCGTTGGAGTATACCGGTTATCTTGAATTGTTCCGTTAACAGATCTATTATCCCCGGGATGAACGTGTCGTGAACATTTTTTCCTTCTCTCGCGCGACATCTCGGATTAATTGCATTCGTCGTCGAGGAAATATACAACGATGAAAATAAACTGCAGATATAATCATTCCACAATAGTGTGATCCTCTCCCGTCGAGCCGCTGCTGCTGACGACGCGAGCCGTATATATATATCAAGCGTTTTTTCCTCCTCTCCGCAGTCGCAATCTTATCGAGCTGCGCCGCGAGCTTACGAAAAAAAAATGTCAATTTGACGCTACGCGAGCCAGGGACGAAAGAGGAGGAGCAACGAGGGGAAAGCCGTTTCCAAAAAGCGCCGCGCTACAATTTCCGTAACCTCCGGCTATCTGCTGTGCTCGGGCGCGACCAAGACGGATAAGCCTGATGATGCGGCGGCCGATGTCGGTGGGAGAGTTCAAAGCCTATCGCTCCTTCGTGTATAGCAGGAAAACTCGCATCATGGTTATTCGACCTTCTATTGCTGATTCGCTCAACTCTCAAACTTTTGATATATTATACGTCTGCTCGTTTGACAGATGTCAAACAAACAGTCGCACGTTTCTCGTTTTTTTCTTCCATCTCCTTCAGAACCCGACGATGAAAGATAGGCAAATCTACCCTTTCACGTCAATCTAGAATATTTGGATTTTTTTTCACCTCTTTTGATCTCACGTATACATCAGAAACATATACGATCGAAAAATACAACGTACGAGCTATACTCGGCGGCATCGCGGTTCTCATTTATTTTACGAAGCTTATTTGCTTTTTTCCGTACTATTCCTTATACTACATTGATGTGACTCTCTCGCGAGAGCGAACGCGCAACTGGGAGAAGGTCGTTCATAAGTTGGAACTTGGCCAGATCAAGTGGTAGGAGAATAATTGGAAATAGTTTACGACTTTCGCTGACGCGCGTTCCATTCGGAATCTGCGAATTCAAAATTCGATCCAAATTGGCATCTGGTTACGTCGTTTATTCAGAAACGCCTGATTTATTTCATCGATTGTATAACATTTTTTTCATGCGCTTGATGATTTTCATCGTGTCATACGGGCAGTAATTCATCGCTTCGAAAATTCTCGTATATTTTCTTTTTCATCTCACACATCAGAATCTATGAATTTCAATTGTGTCTGTTGAAAAGTGAAATCTTTCGAAATTAAAAAAAAAAAAAAGAGAATGTGTTATATGCATGTGTAATCAGAGAATGATCAGTTTCACATGACTCCAATTCATCGCCAAAACGAAGCTCAGTACTGAAAAATCTCAATAATAAGAAAAGCGCATATAGACATGCTGTTCGTCAACCAAGTGTCCCACAATTTAAAAGGAACCTTTTTCAATTTAAGAAGGCAGATTATTACTGCACATAATAAAAAATATAATTGCTCCGGAACAGTGAGTATCATATATTTGAGGAGAGTCGTCATGATTCAGTAGCACCTTATATATATTGTGACGGCAAGCGTCTAAGGACGGATTTTTTGCGTAGTACGCGAGAGGTATCGCACCTCACGCGGGCCCGATACCCAACGCTAGGGTCCGAGTGCGGCGCACGTGCGTCGCGCCGCGCGCCTCAGCAATGGGCATGGAAGGGCCATAAAATATAACTCTCGCCTCTCGGCCTTCGCCGCGCGTTTTTTTTTCAAGTACCTTTTCAACGGGTAAGATCGCCGAAAACCAAAATCGGTATTTTGCGTTTTTCTGCGTGAATATTGGAATTAGAAGCTCGCGACATTAGAATTTTCGATAGATAATTGTGAGATCTTCAAAACAAGATCTCACAAGATATAGTTTTTAACTTTCTTTAATAATATTTCATGATAAATTTTTGCCCAGAACTAACTACAAATTAGATAAGTTTGACATTTATGATTTGAATAAACGTATTAGATAGGTAAATTCTCGATTCGTAAGGATTATGGAAAGGTACACTTGAATTTTATGATTATTTCCATTAGAAATTGAGCATTAGAATATAAGTAGAGTGTAATAAAGCAAAGTATGTTAGCATATAAATGATTGCAAGTAAATTTGTAACCAAAACATCGTGTGAATATAGGGATACAGCATAGCGCGCTGCAACGAGACGCGCGTGCAGCAACCCGCGCGCGGCATAGCGCCGAGGCGGAAAGGGCCTGCTATCTCTCGGAAAAGCAATAAAACGGCAACTCTCACTTTCCGGGCCGCGATGTGCGCTTTTCCAGCAGCCTTTCCGAAACGTACGCGTTAATGAAAACGCGCGTAATATTTCGGTTTTTCGTTTACTAAAATACGAATCTTCATTTTAGCGCAATTTCACCGAATAATTTTCTGCTCGAAATTCAATTACGGATCGAATGAGACCGCGCAAACTTAGGTTTGAAGTCAATTTATAGCCGAACCATACAAAATTATGTTTGATTAATTTCATATTTGAGTCGATATATCCAACTTGTAGATATTAAACGTCAAGAATACGAAGTTAAATTGCGATATTGCTAAAATTGCGGATTTTGGATTTTCAATTAGAGACACGCCCCCGCGCCTGGCACAGGCCTAGGAAAACGAGTGAGAGTGAGCTCTGTAAAAATTAGTTTTTAGTCAATCAAAATTTGGTTTTTTATATTATAATAAAATGACTTAGTTATTCATATTGGAAATTGCAAGACCTTTCAGAAAAGACCTCACAATAAGTAGGTTCGTTGTTTTCGCAAGGTCTGGCAAGTTGTTTTTGATACGAAATACATGTTTTTGAGTAAAGCCCATAAGTTTTCGAGTAATATTAAGTGAGTTTAAGCATAATGAGCCTGTTTCAAAGTCGAATAACGATTTGAAAAAGCATATTTTCCTAGGATAAGACTATTGAGTAAGCGCAACGCGTATTGTTGCGCGGATCATTGTAGTGAATTGCGCGCGGACCTGAAACCGCGCGAGTCAACTCGCAGATTCGCGCAGCTCAACGTGTAAATTCGCGATATAACATACACATATAAGGTACCTGTACCCAATATGCGCCACCTAAGCGAGAAAGGTCACTACGCCGCGTCAAATGAATATTTTCTAACATAATTGGTGTCAAATGAAAGGTCTACTCAATACCTACAGAATGAGCTAAGTTTTTTTTCGATTTGAACAGTTCTACGCTAAGATACCGCGGTTTAAAAAAAAAAAAAAATTTTCGGGAAAAAATTTTTAGTGTACCCAATATGGCGCCACCCTGAAAATACTTCTTTTCATCCAATTTGAAGCATGAAGCATGTCTGAATGGATAAAATACAAACAAAAAATTATATTTCTGATATAATTTTATTGGAAAATACATTTTGTCTTTGATTAAACCATAGTAAATAGATTATATGAACTTCTAACAACCTAAATCAAATCAAGTTTTCAGTTAAAATTCATGAAACACCGTTGTTTTTGAATTAACAAAATTAACTTATGCAACATCTAATTCCAATATTAATCTCTCAAATTGATGAACATTCTTTTTAGTGTAATTTTAAATATAATTGAGATGTTCTCACTGAAATGGAAGAGTTCAATTTAAAAAATGTCCGAGCCTACTTGGGGCTAGCTATTGTCATGATGGTAGAAAAATTCTGTCTGATGTTTTTTCCTAGACAGTACTTATAAACGCATAACCTCAACATTTTTCTGGTTATAGGATAGCCAATATCTGCTAAGCATTTAATTCGACTACATAATTCTTCGTTCTGTACTGTCGTTAACGCATATGGTCGACTCATTTTGCTTTTCTCGGATATGTTTTGTTTGGCATATCGTTGAAATGTTCGACGAGGTATCTTATATATAGTCGAAGCCATCCTCTGCGATATCTCACCTTTTTTTACCTGCTCCAGAGCTTGAACTAAATTCTCTTTCCACCATGTTTGGCGGATATTTACCATCAATGGGTTGATTGTAGCTTCTAGAGCAAGAAAATAGGGGTGGCGCATATTGGGTACATTTGATAAAAATAACGAAGAGCTATTGAAACGATTGATAAAAAGGTCATACAAAGAAAAAAAAAATTGGATGATGTAGATGGGATGTCAAGGAATCGAATGATATGTTGCTCGATTTTTTTGGCCCAGTTTAAGGGTATTAAAAAAATTCGCACTTACCTGGGCGAAATTAGATCGAGAATGAAAATTGGCGAAAAAATGGAGAAAACGAGCTCTAACAAGTTGGTGTAATGGTTTCCGATCGGTGAAAATGTTTTCTTTCTTCATTATTTAGCATTGCCGACAAGATCATGTGCCGCGGCGATGCTCTAGATGCGCGCATATATGAAATACGAAGGGTGGCGCATATTGGGTCCTGGCGCATATTGGGTACACCTACCTTACATGCAATACGCATATAGTTATAAGTTTAACAATAAGTTTCCACCACTATGTTAAGAGTATGTAAGGGTGAACTGGAAGGAGGAAAAGGCGTTTCCCGGGTAGTTTCCCCCAAAATAGAGTCAACCAATGGGAGACGGGGCCCGGCCGCCGATAACGGTCTATTGGAGGGTCGCTGCGCGAGGAAGAGGAGGAGGTGGGAGGAAAACTCATGCGCTCTCTCTCGCTCCACTGCGCAAGATGCGCCCTTGGCGGTGGCGGGGGTGGCGGGGACTGACCCTTCCATCCTCCCTCTCTGACTCTCTCTCTCTCGCTCCAACGTGCGGGATCTATGCTTGCCACGGGAGTGAGTGAGAGATCCGATATTGCGCTCTCGCTTCCTCCAATGGGTCCTTACGGGCCAAAATCTGTATAAGAAGGGCCTACGCAGTGCATCGCCAGCACAGTGACGCCTGCTCTTGGAGTAAGTGGCACTGCAAAGGAAGACTTGGTCTCCTAGCTCACCTCGGCCTACGTTCTCACCGAGACGGGTTTTTCCTGGCTCGTGGGCTCCGTTCCCGATTTGACTATTGGACCACGTCGTCCCGGTCGTTTCTTTTTGCCCCAGCTTTCTCGGCCAGCGCTACTACTAGACAGATTCGTCGAGGCTTCTAGTAGCGTTGACGAGCAATCTGGTGAGTTTGTAGTATACCCGGCCAACGTCGCCGTCGGTCTTTCCGTTGTGGCCTAAGTCGCCTATTTCATATATTCGGCCCAAGTCGCCGCCGGACTCCGTCTCCATATTCCTGGCCACGTCGCCGCTAATCGCAGAGGACGCCGTTTCGCCTCCCAGATCACCCACCCGGACGAAGTGTACCGGAGTATAGTTCAATAAAGAAGAAAAAGAGAGAGAAATCAGTAAGTTTTTGGGATTTTTGAAAACCCAACCCCTTCATTTTCATTTCTTCCTTTTTAAAATACTATCTTTATTCTTTTCTGACACTCGTCGTTTCGCTTTTACGCTGTAACAAGAACGAGACGGCTTTTTGCTGGCTCGGGAAGAGTGCAACTTCTATTAGATCGGTAACGGACGAAAGCTTCCGAGCAATTGGCCGCGATCAATTATTTTTACGCCTGTCTGTAGCCACTCGACCCCTGGTCGCGACTCGAGGCTCGGCAGCCCTTTCGGAGCGGCTCTCGCAATAGTCCGAAGAGACGCTCCGTCGTGCATCGAAGCGCACAACCAGGCCCGTAACGACACTTAGTCGAGGCCGCGCAATAACTGAGCTATATACCTGAGCATTAGCATATTTTTTTTGTTTGTTGTTCTATTTGAATTTTTAATTAAAACCGGGAAAAGTAAAATCACCGCGTAATTTAATCGTAATTTTGTCTTTGTCTTTCTTTTCGGGCGATTGGTTTGCATTTTACCGCGAGAACGCACAAACGAACAGAGCTTCGCCAGCTCAACACACACGCGACGTGACAATATCATTAATGCCTGATCTACTGCAAAGATTGCAATATTTGCTGCACGAGTGTATCGTTGAAGATGTCCAACTGTGGACAGTTACGGAGTTATACTTAAAATTACATTTGCAATAAAAAATTCGAACTCATGAAAAGAATTTCATGAAAAAAAAATTAAAATTAATACTGATATGTAGATTAAAAAAAAATCAAATCTTGGATTCTTGTGAAGAGAAACTAATACTATATAAATGATAAACTACCGTAGATTGAGAAAATAATTGTTTTTCCTAAAGGTGGTATTATAGACTACTACCGTGTATACTGTTTTACTTAACATAGACTAAACTTCTACTAAAAAAAGCATGTGTTCAAGTTAGCTCAGTATACTACGACGTGCTATTTCACACTTTCAACGAAAATGAAAACTACTTTAGTACACCTCGATACAAATAGAATTGGATCTCAAACGAGAAAAAAAGATTTTTTTTCAGTGCGGCTGTGTAGTACTTCTAACCTCTCATTTCCATTTTAAGGGCAACTCATGATTTGCCAAAGGCCCGTCGCATTATTATTTGAGGTCGTGCTCGCGAACGCGCGCGGCCTAAGACGTGTAAGTATAGCTAAGAGCACGAGCAGCGAAGTGCAAGGTGAATGTCTATCTGAACGCCTCATCGCGGCTCGCCGCACGTGAGTGCACCTGTGCACGTATGTGCATATACATATATTTATCGGTCCGACTTTCAGCGGCTAGTCGCCGGTCTACACACAATTAAAATGATTCCGAAACAATAATAGATTTACGACTAATTGATACATAATCAAATGAGTATTTATAAGATAGACTCTCCAGAAATTTCCTAGTCTCTAAATTTAAAATAGTAAAGTACAAAATATTTCTATTCGTTCAAATTATCTGGACAAATTGTATTCATATACATGGATACTCTAAATCTAGAATAGTGAAAAACAACTATTTAATAGTACGAATTGTATAAATGATAAAAATAGTAGACATTTACTGAAAAAATTATAAGATTTTACTAACATCTTAGTAATTTAGTTAGTTTTATTATTTTTTAGTCAATATCTACTATTTTTATAAATTGTGAAATTTTTTATTTTAGATTCAGAATGTATATTAAATACATGTACATATTTGAAAAGTTTGTATTCTATTTCTGCCCACCACTGATGGATACAGTGGTTCAGCCTGTCATTTACATTTCCCGTAGATATTAGGGATTCAGTATAGATTCTATGGATGAACGGTATATCTATAGCTGTTTGATATAGTGTGACAAAAATAAAACTGATTCGAAAATATATGAGATGGAAAACTAGACTGCATGGCATTTTTGGATACCCGAAAACCATCTCAGAAAGTTTCATCATGATTGGTAACCCTCGGCTTAGATTCTCTCCGAGTTAGACACACTTAGATAATCTATACGTAATGACTATGAATATAGCTATAGCAGCATTGATTTAACATATCCTATGTAGATAGGAAACATAGGGATAGAACTCACGATAGGAATATTTCATCAAGGCTAATCGCATTTCGAGTATGATAACGTTGAAAAAATAATCTGAAACGGCTCAAGGCACAAGAAGCGAATTGTACAAAAAAATCGATTATACTTTTGTTTTCCGTTTGTTATACTTCAAGAGAACAAAATACGATAGGAAATCATCTCCACTACTTGAGTTGTAGACTCGAAGAATAATTCTGCAGAATCAAATGAGAAAGTTTTATGTTTGCAACAACGTAAGTAAACGAGTGGCACTATACTTATACCAAGTTGTATTCCTTCCGTTTGATTCAACGTTCTCTCTCATGCACACATACATTTTTTGTATACAGTGGAGCCGCATAGTACACTCGCGTGAGGGAAGCAATTATATAAAATAATTGCTTCTGGCTGATAAAAATCAACTTCAGCTGCATATAGAGAGAGAGAAAGAGAGAGAGGAGAGAGAGAGAGAGAGAGAGAGAGAGAGAGAGAGAGAGAGAGAGAGAGAGAGAGAGAGAGAGAGAGAGAGAGAGAGAGAGAGAGAGAGAGAGAGAGAGAGAGAGAGAGAGAGAGAGAGAGAGAGAGAGAGAGAGAGAGAGAGAGAGAGAGAGAGAGAGAGAGAGAGAGAGAGAGAGAGAGAGAGAGAGAGAGAGAGAGAGAGAGAGAGAGAGAGAGAGAGAGAGAGAGAGAGAGAGAGAGAGAGAGAGAGAGAGAGAGAGAGAGAGAGAGAGAGAGAGAGAGAGAGAGAGAGAGAGAGAGAGAGAGAGAGAGAGAGAGAGAGAGAGAGAGAGAGAGAGAGAGAGAGAGAGAGAGAGAGAGAGAGAGAGAGAGAGAGAGAGAGAGAGAGAGAGAGAGAGAGAGAGAGAGAGAGAGAGAGAGAGAGAGAGAGAGAGAGAGAGAGAGAGAGAGAGAGAGAGAGAGAGAGAGAGAGAGAGAGAGAGAGAGAGAGAGAGAGAGAGAGAGAGAGAGAGCAATGGTAGCAACGATATTTTCCGCGAGCAATCTCAAGATACCGTACGGTAAGGAAAAATTTACGCGACGCAAGTTTTTGATTGTATCTATTTCCAAACTAAATTTTGTGTATGCGAACTCAGCGCTCTACGTCAATGAGGTGGACTGTAGATTTCTGAAAATCGATTTTCGCAATTGCGGAACAATAACGCGCGAATTCGTCACGCTTCTCTAGGAAATGCGCGCTCAATGCCGAGAGGAGAGAGACGATCGTACGGTGGCACCGTACGATCGTCCATAAACATCTAGCGAACCATAAACATGAATTAGTTCGTGGCGTGCACATATCTATAAACACATGGAGATCGAGTAGTAAAATTAAAAAAAAATATCCTCATTTTCGATGGAAAATTACTAAATTTTTACTCATAGAACGACCTACTGTAGTTATTTTTACTACAGTTTTTTTTATTTTAATTTACCGACAGTAACATTTTGAGAATTTATTTTGATTTTTGCATCGCGTGCTCCTGGTACGGTTTTAACTGAGTTGGTAATTTATCGATTTACCTATATTATACATAACTTTTACTGTTTCACCAAGGATTCTTGTGTTCGAAATACTCAGCACATCATTTACAAGTTACACAAGTATATCAATCAATCAGTTGACTATACATCATCGGGTACGTTGAAAAATGTATGAAATGTTGCAGTTTGGAGGTTAAGTTTGTGTGGAAAATTAGCTTAGAATTTTACGGACCAGCTGCCATGTTCCACGGTAAATTTCCAGATGCCTATAGCAAATTACCATACAACTCGTAGCGTCTTTTCCTCTAGAAGTTCCAGTAGGATTTTTGGTTATATATGGGACGTTCCACGTCAAGTGAGCATGGTCGTAATTTTGTTCGCAATTCTGCATTGACAAATTGATTGGTATCCATCCCCAGAATACTCAAAAATTTTTTCAGATTTTTATGTGCATGTATGTGGAAGTTAGTACATGCACTCAAAACCTGAGTTAGTTAGTTAGTTTTTTTTTTCCCAATTTTGAGAGCCCAAATAATCTTGTCTATATGTGAGAATGAAAAAAAGATGAGAACAAAAATTATGCTGAATACTACAAAGATTATAAAAAAAAATTGTTTGACACCAGAATCCTCCATCCGGATAGGCTACTCTATTAATTAAACATGTTTCAACCAGTTTGGCTATGTTCGCCCACTTATTGTTGACCTTTCAAGTTATACGTACAAACCTCTGTTCGATAACTTGAAAATGGTCTCATACATTTTTTGGAGAAATTCCAATATCTCCTGCAATTAATTGTTTGAATCTGCAATATCAGAATCCCCTTCTTGTTAGTTTTAACATATCAGGTCCACGGTGAAGCTTTTTTTTTTGGAACGTCCCATATGCACAAAAAGCGGCGGCCTCTGCATCTGTTCACCACACCGCGTCCGCGCGCGGGCTTTTACATCACGAGCCGGCGAAGGGCCTCGGCCCGATAAAACCAGCCCATAAACCATTCAAGACGATGATCGTACAAGCGCTTGCCGGGCTATTTTCACACTCGAACCCGAGAGCTTTTATTCGGCGGGCTCGTTGTTGATGCTTTCGTTTGATTTCACGTGCCCGCCTATACTCCAGTGTGCAGTGCCTCGCGCGCTTTTATCTTTATACAGCCGCGCATGGATAAGTTAATTTCAAGCGCACCGATATATACATGTGTATATACTCGCCGCTTGACAACTTGTTGCAACGTTTGGCTTTTGGCGCGGCGGCCACGAGAAAACGCCTTTGCGCGATTCTCTCGTGTTACGCTCCGAGGAATTGGATTGCGTTATCGCCGTAATGCACTAGTCAGAAACGACAATCTGAAATTTCATCTGTCACCGTCCTCTTACAGGTGAATTTTTCTACCCGGTGAGCTATTAAATTTTATATTATTCAACGGATAGCCATTGCTCGAACTACCTCGTCGATGAGCCAATCCAAACGATTCGAATACGGATTTTGCACTTTTTGCAGCGTACGCCACATTTTTCATGCATTTGTTAGACAATCGAAGGGTTCTTAGGTGATTTTCGATAAAATATATTTTTTAAACATTATTTAAGATTCAAGTGAGCCAGTATATTCTAGTATTTTTATTTATTCCCTTATAAACTTGTCGATGATCTAAATAATATCATACATTGAATATTCTTCTCATACTTTATCAACACTTCGATAACTTCAATAGCGACAATGAAGTATTGACGATGAAGAATTTTTTTTTTCCTATAGTAAGGCTTTACGAGCACGTTTCATGCCGCATCAGGTAAGTATACCATAACGATAACTTCACTCAATAAGTTTTTTCTTTACCTCGGCATTACCCAACACGGAAATAATTATAGCACGGAGACTATTTTTGATGTTCACGACGATTGATAATCATGGTCTCCGCTATAAAACCGTGAATGAATGTACAGACGTGTCCTCGGCGACAAGATAACGAGTGGCAGTTCTGCTCAACGAATTTCGACATTGAGAAAAAAACTTTCCACGGGAAAATCCAACGGACGGGAAATAATAGACGCCGAGGCTTGTTTTGATTTCGACACAAGTATATTAGAGAACAGCCGCTCCGTAAGAGAGTGTCTCTCGATAAACGTACGGGCGGAAAGATCAATTGTTTGTTTGGCGTATAAATAAACGTCTGGCGCGCGTAAGTCAAAGAGCAAAGTGCTGCAACGAAAGCCCAGCAGGACAGCTATAAGCGAGAGTTGCTTCTAAAAGTAGGTCGCGGGATCTGCCCTCAAATTGAATCCAAACAAGAGGACGCGCATTTGGATGTGTATCGAAGTATATTGGCTAGTAGGCGTCGCCACTGTCGACAAGTCAAATCGCGCAATCATTCTCGGAGGGTATATGTGTATATCGGTGTGTGAATATCCATGCAAATCTGTATACACAAACGGTGTAAAACTTGCATACAAATGCAACATTATTTTTGTATTTTCATTCGATCTCCAGCAATTCCTATACGCTCACGGACGAGTTTTTGACAGTGGCAACGCCTACCAGCCAATATTTCGATACATTGTAGATGTTGGGGCTGGCGCAGGCTTTGTCGTTGAGACGATTACGTCGGGCCAATATAAATATAATGAGAGAGTGGGAGAGAGACTAACCTGGTCGAGTGATGGACGAAGGATCCACCGTCGAGTAGCCTGAGCTTGGCGAACAGCACGGCACTGACGAACGGCACGGCGGTGAGCTCCTCCAGGTTGACCTCCACCGAGAATTTATACTTCTTCTTCTTCATCATGAAAGCCATATTACGCCTCACCACCTCATCAAGCTCCCTCCTGATTCGCACTCGCGCACAATCCGCGGCTCGTCCAAACAGTCCGTCCCGCGACGTGCTCAACTGGTGGCGCGTAGCCGGGCGCGCGCCGTCGCGCATCCGAACCCTTTCCTCCTGCACATCTCTCGCGCGCGCGCAACTCTACACACAGATATGTATATGTATATACGCACTAGCTCGATTGTACACCGGCTTCTCCTCGCCAGATCGGCCGACTCGACGTTTTTTTTCCTCCTCTCTTTTATTCTTCCCGTTGGCTTGAGTCGACGCCCACGGGCTCACTCGCTTCCTGGTGGCCTCCGGCCCTCCTCTTCGTCATCCTGACTGCTTCCCCCCTCCCCTCCCCTCCCCCGAAACCCGGCACTTCCTCAGCTTCGATCCTGAAATCGAACGTATTAAGACATTTAGTGTCGTGCACACACAGGTTGGATTATTTTTTCGTGGTACTTTGTTCAGTCGGATAAGTCTTGTAACCACGTCTATACCAGATTTTTTATTTTTTCATCTCAGAAGTGCAAAAATAATTAGGTCGCATAAATACCAGGGGATAAAACCATGTGACTTTATTTACATTTGAAATATATTCGTGGATTACGGCTGAATCTGCCAACACACATCTTTTGGAGAGATGAATTTTGGCAAAAAAGTTGAGAAAAATACGACCTGATTATTCTTTTGTATTGTATATTATGTACGTGAAAAATTAGCTGTTGGGGGAAATTCCTCTATCCATTTCCAGTTGCTTCACTTTGGAGTTGAAAAGTTTATCACGGGATCATTGTGACGCCAAAGAGAAACGCTTCAGTAGATATAGTAAAAATAATTCTTTGTGTATTTAATTGAAAAGCAAAAAAAACGAATTTGACGTAAAACAATGCTGGAAACTTACACAAACTAAACATAGTCAATTTATTTCCAAATATATATACGACTCTTGAAAGTTGTAACGCTATGATAATATAGTACATCTATAGATCGTAGTAAGGTTCGGGCGCTTTCTTTGATTCAAGTTCAATTTGATGAATCCTGGTGACTTTTCGCGTCGCCCCGTTATTCTTTGATATTGTGTACACAAGGGTTGGTTATTATCCAGGTAAGTGTTTTTGACCGGAATGAAACATCTTCAATCGCTATTTTCGAAAATCAAAAGCGAAGGGAATTATTCTTAGCTATAAAGAAAAAGAGTCTCATAGAGAAAGGATATAAATGTAGTACAGAGAAGGATGTATTCATTGTGCCGTGAAATGTTAATTAAGTATATTCGAGACACATAATTAGCTCAGTAGTTCCAACGTAGAGAAATATGAGAAAAGTCTCTCGACAAAAAGGTTACAAGTAAAAAGCATGAATTATGCCCGCGGCAAACATGTGGGTTAAATTTTAAATGGGAGAAAATCACCAACGAGCTAATACTCGAGGGTTACGATTGAATGCGACTCGTGTACATACACAGTCGCAAAAACGCGCCGAGTCCTCGACGTAGTAGCGTTTCACACGAGAGCCGGAGGGGGATTTTTGACACTGCGCGCGATTTTTAAACGAACAGAATATGAAAGAGGGCAATTTGAAGAGTTTTACACACCGGAGCGGAGGAAATTAATGCGCGAGCGCGCTGCCGACGCACTGTGCAAGCGAAACCCGAGCCGCTCTCCTTTTTGCCTAGCGCTAGAATATATCTATATATATATATATATATATATATATATATATATATATATATATATATATATATATATATATATGTATAAAAGTGGAGTAGCATGTGCGGCAAAGTAGCCGTAAATAAGGTATGCGACCGAGCAAACTGAGCCACCAGTGAATACGCGGCTCGGCTGTGTTGATATATACATTCGCTCGACACAATCGAGCTGTGCGCGGCAACAACGAAATGATCTCTCACAACTCGTACGAGGGATGTATACCGTGTTTTTTGTGTACTTATGTAGGCACTGATTACCCCCCAATGACATGTATATATATATACATACGTCATTTTGATAAGTTATTCCAGTGAGGATCTTTCCGTGAGCATCAAGATATTTTTTTTCAGTTTAATCCTTGAAAGACGGAAAATTTGTAGGAGCACGTCCAACGAGGAATCACAGCAAAACAAGATCCTATATACCGCGCGGACAAGCGTCGAATATGGAATTACCCATAAAGCTTCTTTAACCCAGCACTGACCCACAAAGAGATTTGCTCTTCCGGTATGTGGCCTCCACTCCTACTCCCGAGCTGTAAAGAATGTTAATCTCGAAACTTTCGAGTAAAATGCGATTGAAGCTTTATCCCCCCTTGGAGTATTTAAGGGGGGAATATTTGAAAAGTTTACTCCCGACAACACTTGTGTTGTTTAAAATTCAAGAAACTCAGGGCGCAGAGAAGAGATAGGGCGAGGAGAGAGAGAGAGAGAGAGAGAGAGAGACGATACGTGGCCGGAAGTGCCCCGGAAGCTGTAGAGCGAAGCTTCGGCTTTTCGGTGACATAGACAGACGACGAGAGATGAGAGAGCGGGCGACACGTGCGCTCCGGAAATGAGGAAAGCCAAGCGCCGAGTTTTCGCTCGTATATTATACGAATACACGAGAAAGTGCTTTGCAGCGTAGTTGTACAAGCAGCGGCATGTGTTAAAGACGAGAGATACACGCGCACGCGTCAGTTTGTTCAATCGTTTCAGCTCTCCGGACGATCACGTGATGTGAATCCGATGGGTCTATGATTTTAGATGAGAAAAATTTGGGAGAATAAACGCACATACGCGGACGTTTTGTACGGCGCGAGCAAGACTGCTACAAATGCGCTTTCAGCTGCATTGGGTCTCGGAAACAACGTGTAGTCTAATTTCATGCTGGAAATAAATTTTCTTTCAGTTGCAATCTGTATCATAACGTAGAAATCAACATTTTGATAGTGATGTAGGAACGAGAGTCGTTACGACGCGTTTTTGACAGTAACGTTTGGAAAAAAAAAATCACAAGATTAGTAAAAGAGCTGACGTTTTCTCTTCGGCTCGAACGTTACTGTCAAATTTTTCATCATTCTTCTCTGTCACTGCGTCACCAAGAGTCAATGGTAATTTTCACAATACGATTTTTCCTGCCGTGCGTAGTCTAAAAAAAGTGTAACTTGGTTCGCATCGACAATTGACCGTCATTATAGTAAGTCGTTGACTCGGTACTCGAGAGATAAACTCCCTTATCCCAAACGATTATATTCGAATGAATTTTGCCCGCGAAGGAAGAGAAATGAGTTTGTACAAGCGTTTCTCTCTTGCTACACGCGCCGATCAATTTATTGATCTATCCGACCGCATTAGAAATAAAGCACACGCATAATTGGTGCGCGAGCGCACTTTGAACAACGGAAATAACCCACCCGGAGTATATCATTCTTAATAACAACCAATTGTCTGGCTTCTCTTTACATGGCTCTCTCGGAGGAAACGAAACGCTCGCGATAAGTACACACGCGCGTACGGTATAAGACCTACCGGTATATACCTAATAAATCATGCGACTGTTACGATCGTTCCTCAAACACTTCCCCTCCCGCCACCAATGATTCGACGTCGGGATCGAGTCAATTAGATCCCAAAATTGATGTGTTATCGCCGAGAGGCGCGAACGGCTCTGTACAGAGTCGCGAAAAAAAAGTAGCCTGATCGATAGGTACAGGCACATTGCGCGCGCGGTATATAATTCTCGCGGGTTGCCAAACGGATGTCCCAAGGTCGACGATGAGATCAGAAGCGACGACGACGGCTAAGGTCGAGCCGCCCTTATCTCTCAATGTCAGCGATAACGCGAGGTTGTTCCGCGCGGGTTTAACTCTCGAATCTCAACATCGTGATTGCGCTGCGCGGGACGGAGGTAATCATTTCTTTTTCTCGCGGGAGCCAAGCCAGGAGTGAGTAGTCGCTTTTCCGTACTGAGCGATACACGTCTCAACCCGCAATGAGAAAAATTGCCTCGGTAAAATTCGCTGTGCTACGTTGTATGGTGCAGTATAGTAGCTCTAACACTTTTTATGTTTGCTAGAAAGAACAATTGCATTTCAACGTCAACATCCTGTTGTAGGGAGATCAATTATATTTACAGTAAAATTTACTACATTCAGAGTGAGCTTAACCATATACGCAGGGTCTGAGTTATCGGTTGACTTGAAAGAAACAATTGTTAACATTTGAAAAAAGTGCCATTATTCTGTCTTCGAACAGTCGGGATGTATAGCATCCCGCACTAAGAGTATAGTGATATAAACTTAATATATATTAAGCAATACTAAATTCATTGTATGAACTATTATTTTTCAAAACTTAAGATAGCAAGTAAATCTATTACAACTGATACATCTGGGACAAACTGAAACTAAATTCATAGTTCGCTAAAAGTGAATTATATAACTCATTCAATAATGTCAATCCAATCAAATATACAAAGAAATATCAAAACGTTGTTGATTCCCTATACCCTTTCCAGTTTGATTAACAATTCATGCAGCTGATCGAATCTGTCAGCATTTCTAGTGCAGATTTTTAATTGACTAGCTACATCAAACGCGCTGCGCGCGATCTACATGTATGCGTTTCAAAATCATATTTCAATTATTTTTTCCTCGAATCTTGACCATAATTGTTCTGACGTACATCTTAAATCATTTCATGATGCAAATTTCTAAAAGCTAAATGAATAACCGAACCCTAAATTCTTATAATCCATGTAAAAACTGTATAAGTATTAGAAAGAACTATCGAGCACTGACATCTTCTTCTATTTAAATTATCCTGAGCTATCGACACTTGAGCTCGCAAGACGATTTCAGATTTTTAACACTAAACTATTCATCAAACCACATAACACATAAAACTTGCAAATCAGACATCTTAACCTAACAGAGTTATCCTATCCGGCAACTGTTCAAAACTAAAAAGTAGCCTAAAATATCCAAGTACCATCAATCAAATTCACATTCCTACAATTATAGTTTTGAAAATAAATTGTCAAAACTTATGACAGCATCATCAACGAAACTGACTATCGTAACCTATAATATCATGTCAGCGGCTACTCTATCTATATATACATCTCACTCTATATCTATATTCACCCCAATACAAATCACGTGGTTAGATCTACACCAATCAAATCACGAGTTAATGCCTTCACTCTAAAGGCCATCACTTTTTTATATAAGGATTCTTAAATAATCAATGTAACTTGCTCAAGTGCCTAACTATACACTTGCAATCAAGACAATGTAAAGATTGTCAACAAAAGCTTTTCCTCCCCTTTTGGAGTATCAAAGTGTAGATCAAAGCGAATGATCTGGTAAGTTTGTACTTGTTTGTGAATAAGTGTGTATACCATAAATTGTATCGGTGTGTTCGTAAGTGTATGTATATACGGTATAATAATGAGAGAAAAAGTGCATAGAATTTCCTATCTATTAACGATCTCTCAAATATTAATAATAATATAAATAATTAAAACATTTATACACTTAAAGATATACGACACACAATTCATTACGTATACACTCATTCGCAAACAATTAAAAATTTACCATGTCATTACACTGAGGGGGAAAAGTTTTGTTGAAAACCTTGAGGTGGTCTTGCTTACAATTGGTGCAGTATAAGACACTTTGTAGCGAGTTAAATTGATTATCAACAATCAATTAGAAATTGCAACTCTTTGGATTAAGGGATTACGAAGCGAAATTAAATACAGGATTCGTCGGGTTGGCATTAGGTTGCCGACCAAGATAAGTCAAAGAATCACCGAGCCGTCGCAGCTTACGTCCCGATAAGATAAGGGACCTGCACGTCGCTAATGTTATATAGGAGAGGAGAGCGCACGTGCGCGCGAAAATTGGCCACAGGCGAGAGGACTGTTATATATACGTGAGTCTCGCCCGAATGACGTACATACATCGGAGTATAAATCTCTTCGTTAATTGATTCGTTATGAGCTCCCACCGAGTTTCGTATTTTCTCTTTGGAAGATCTGTCTTCGGCAATCGTATATGCGCGTGACTTGTCGTTCGATAAAGGAAGAAACGTTTTTGACAATTGGATATTGGAGGGGAGTACGACGGAAATCACACATTCGTAAACAGGGAAATAATACACGCAGTTCGTGATGGAATAACGTGCAACACGTGACAATCGGGACGGTAAACATTGTATGGGAAAAATTTGAATTCAGGAGAGTTGTAAATATCGAAACGAAAGTGATGAAAATCTGCTGGTTTGACAATGCTACAGGGATTAATTGATGCGCATGTAAATTAAAAAAAAATATCGTATGTTTACACGAATCAGTCACATGTGCGACTGTTTGTTTTGAAAGGAGTTCAAGTTTATTGATTGGAAAATTGAATGAAAAAGAAGCGAATTCTCGTGATGATACGCGATAAATATGAAATTAAAGAAAACAATATTGGAACTACTGGAATTTAAAATGTCCATCATTTAACACGTGATACTGACAAAAAAGGGCACAACTGCGTAACTGAAACTGCAATAATTACTTTTCCAACAGCAGAATATATCTTAAGCAATGAGAAGTTCTCTTTATATAGAAGCGTTAATTTCATCTGAGAGTAACTCACTTAAAAGAAGATTTTTCTTTTGCTAAGACGAATAACTACAGACTCTCACGTGACGTACTTGCCAAATCTGGTCGTTTATATTTGGAATATTTCCTCTTTGTCATAACGTAGTTAATATTATTTCTCTCCAAAACTA
Source organism: Aphelinus atriplicis (assembly GCA_020882685.1). NCBI lineage: Eukaryota > Metazoa > Arthropoda > Insecta > Hymenoptera > Aphelinidae > Aphelinus > Aphelinus atriplicis. Next base: position 4,898,466 of record CM037073.1, read on the forward strand.
ACGTACGAAAAAAATAACGAATATGCGATATTATTTATATTGAACCACACTTCGAGTGTACCCGAAGAGTTTCAAACTCATTGTTAGCAAATTATGAATTAACAATCAGCGAAATACTCTGTAAACGTGTATGAATGACAAAACGCTTTAATAAAACCCTCGCATATTCATCAGGGTTCTCGTAGCTTGATCACACTATTTGCTTAATTTTAGCGTTGAACAATCGCACGAAAAAAAACAAATGAAGACGGGATGTATGGAAAATTCGGTGAAAGAAATTACAAAGAGAGATAGCGAGTTATAGAACGTATGTGCGTCCATCAAAGCGTTTTGCTGCTTCCTTTAGACGATTCGGTCACCCATACCATTGCTGAAACACAAAGAGCTATTGAGAGCAGACAGATGTCACCTTGATCCCTCTCACATCTTTCCTACTGCTCCCTTTTCCACTCGGTGTCTCTTGTGGATTCGTGTGTTATTCCGTGGAAATATATGTTTTTCACAATAAGCCAGCAACAGACGTTGGAAGAAGATTCATTAAACTTTTAGTTTTTGTGTCGAAATTTATCATTATTGAATCATTCGTGTTTCCTTCTTTTATCGTGTGGTTATTTCGAATTTCGTAATCAGTTACTAGTACTTTCGATGAAGTTACTATACTCATTATAATATTCACTGTCGTGGTTGTGATTCAAATTTGCAAAAATATAAATCTCCACTGAAAATTAAATTACGGTCAATTGTATCTCCAATACCATCCGAAATAGCACCGAATGTTATTGAAAGGTCTTTTTTATATCTGGCAGGCGTTGACGGCTACCATTTTTATTTTGAATTATCATAAACTGTTCCGATATAATTAACGAGAAGGAAATACGTAGTTATGAATTTATTCACCATTCTCATACATTATTGATCAATTTAACGATGGCGACAATAATTTCTCTCGTAGTTAGTTTGTATGCAACGCTAACAAAGACATTACGTAACCCTTTTTTTCGAATCGCAGATTCTATACGAAATTCGAGATTACAGGGTGAAAATTCGAGATACAGGGAGATAAACTGCTTTCGAAAAAAAGAGAACATTGCGCAACTCATTACGAACTATCATAGAAAAAATGCAATTCAGCATTCAAAAAAAATGAGCATGTAACGTGGGCTCTCTCGGGGTATACATCGAAAATTTTCCGCACGCGCGTTCGTGAAATTCTGTGCGTGTATCTCGGAAGTTTACTCGGAAATTGCGCGTACGAAAAGTATTTCGAAACGAGTGGCGGTATAAAAATAAAATCTTACTCGGAAAGCGAAAACGCGCGAGTTGTAAATCAAAATTGACGTGTAACAATCTGCATAACGAAATCATCGAAATCACCGCGAGTGTCAATTTGGGGGGAGAGCGAGTTTGAAATTCCGAGTATTCCGTTAAGGGAGTTTCATTCGAGTTTATGGCCGGCAATGCGTTCCCCGCTCTCTCTCTCTCTCTCTCTCTCTCTCTCTCTCTCTCTCTCTCTAACGGTCTCTGACGGAAACTAACGGTCTCTTGGATGGGCGTCAGACAGGTTTCAGACGAGGACATAGTACGCAAACGGCTCTGCTGAAGCTCACTGAAGACATACGTACGGCTCGAGACGCGAAAAAACTTACGGCACTACTTCTATTTGACTTCAGCAAGGCCTTTGACACTGTCTCGCATTCTGCCCTACTTCGCAAGCTTCACAAACTTGGCTTTTCCATGCAGGTTATTCGCTGGATAGCGTCATACCTGACAGACAGAGAGCAGTGTGTTAAAAGAGATGATGGATCTTTCACTAATTTTCTGCCACTGAATAGAGGCGTTCCGCAGGGATCAGTCCTTGGCCCGCTGCTCTTTGCTCTGTACATTGGAGATGTGGGGCGGTGGCTTGACCTTGACGTACACTACTTACTCTACGCAGACGATCTACAGATTTACATTTACTGTTCACCTGAAGACTTGATACCGACGCTACTTAAACTCAACCGAAATGCTGCTGCAATCTCAGCTTGGGCTGCTGCCAATGGCCTCAAGCTAAACGCATCCAAAACGAAAGCGATAGTCTTTGGCAGTAGATACTACGTGAGTGGTATCTGTGAGCAGGCTGATCAGGTACTGAACCTCGATGGTTCCACCATTCACCTTGAATCCTCGGTAGTCAGTCTTGGGGTCACTCTTGACTCGATTCTCTCCTGGAAGGAGCATGTGTTGTCGGTGTGCAAAAAAGCCAACGCCCTGATGTATAGGCTCCATAGGTTCCGCGGTTGTGCGAATTTGGCCCTCAGGAAACACCTCATCAAAGCACTCCTTTTTCCACTTATTGACTACTGCTCCTTGGTATACTGCGATCTCTCAAATGAGCAGAATCTTATCCTACAGCGGCTTGTCAACACTGGTATAAGATACGTCTATGGTGTAAGGAGGAATGAGCACATCACCCCTTACAGACGAGAACTCGGTTGGCTCACCACTGACTTGAGACGTGATTATTTCAAAGCTACTCTGCTCTGCAAGATCCTCAGATCTGGCAGACCAGAGTACCTCGCGGACCTATTTTATGAGAACACGTCTACTCGTCCAGTGAGGGGTGGTCGTCGCGCGCCACTGGTCATTCCGGCTTCCCGCACCAAGTCATTCGAAAAATCATTTCATATCTCATCAGCTCAGCTCTGGAACTCGCTCCCTTCAATCATCACTGACGCCCCCTCATACCAATCATTCAAAATCCAGCTCTACTCTTACCTACTCCAACATGGATAAACCAATTATGTACAACCTATTTTATTATCGCTTAAGAATATTGTTTAATTAGCCAACTTTAAATAAGTTAAATCTGAATCTGAATCTCTCTCTCTCTCCGTCGCGAGCGGTGCAACGTTTATACCGGCGCCTAATTCCAGCCAATTATCGAGTAGTTCTCGCGTATCGCCGCTGGCTCATATTTACGGCCAATATATTTTTCGCCGCAATTTATGCATGCAACGAGAGTTTAGCTGATAATACTCCAGATTATTCTGTACTTTTTCACTGTGCACAGTCTTCTTCCGTATATACGAAGCAAAGTTAAAACGAATAGAGAGAGAGAAAGAGGAAGAGGGACGATTGACTATATCCTTTTGACACGCAGTAACCAACAATTTGTTAAAGTACAGTTTTGAAAACTCTCGGGATAGTTTTTTCCCCCCAACGGTCCAATTCCATTCGTGATTGTTTGCGCACACGCGAGAGTGCTGGCGAACATCTCGCTGTCGCAAATAACCCAAGGGAAAAAAAATCACGCTCGGAGAATATGCGATGAGCTCTCTGGGTGACGTTTCCGAGCTGGGCGACAGCCACCGAGCTCTCGGCAATTCCGGAAAATTGCCGGGCAAAATGAAAAACGGGCTCTCCGAGAGAGAATCTGCCCATGGGGAGAGAGAGAGAAAAACATTGTATTTCAAGAGATGAGCGCGAGAAAAATGACGAGACTCGCGTGCGCTCGCGCGAGTCGGAGCTTCGGGATGTTACGTAACTAAATTTTCCGCGCGTGTATCTATATACACGCGCGCGTCCATTGATGAGTTTTCAACAACAGAGCCGGGCGCTGTTTGATTCTGCGCGCGCTTCCGTTTTGGAGGACCCACGCGCACGACGGACATAGAACGGGGGGCCCCCGCGAGAACTCGGTGTATACAAATCAAGCCAATTCGGCTCATAATCCATCTAGGAGCGGTTGCATAGCTCGAGAAGGGGCACAAGATACGGCGCTGATGTGCATAGGTATATACGCGCTCCGTCTTTTTTACGATATACGCATATCGCGAGCGGCTCGTCGGATGTGAATGGATCTTTTATCGTAATAAGCCGGAGAGAGCCGCGCTCATCTGAGGGGGCAAGATAGAGCGAAGAGAAGGCGAGCGTTTGTTTCGATCGTTCTCGAAAATTAAAGTTTCACGCTGCACGATTTAATTCGGCGAAGCGGAATGTATATGGTCTGTCTATGAACAACGGGACGTTCGATTTCGGATACAATACACAATATACCCTCAGTTATCGTTGTAGAAGAGGATCAAAAAAGAACAATGCTCCTGTCGCCGAGTACTTAACTGCGATTCAAGTGTCACACGAATGATCGTTTCAAAAGTCACCACGGAATATTCTTCGCGAATAGCGCATACACCTATAAGCTATACTATGAAAAACGGCACGTGTCCCGCGTATCATAATAACGGCGACACCGGCTTTGATTGCAAAGTGTAAACTTAATTTGCCTATGGCGGTTGCGAAACACTTTGCGCGCGCGGCCAATGAGGAATTGCCTATCTGCCGCGTGTGTATCAATGTCCATTGAAAATTCGACCCAGTTGCAGTGTATTGCGATCGGCGAAGCATCGTGCCACATATACATACACGTCCCCCGTCTATCATAGTCTCTCTGCAAAAGCCTTGCGCGCGATTATCGTCTGACCGCGCGCTCGTAACTCGAGGATTTACAACCGACGAAAGGGTCAATCAAACCCCTCGGAGGGGCAAACTTTGCATCCCAGGGTTTGTCCCTGTTGAGCAGAGATGAGGGCGACGTGCAGCCGAGTCCACGCGATCTTGAAAACTCGACATCTCGCGAACATGGTCCGCTGCCCGGGGAGGGAGGTGGGGAAGAGACGCAGCGCGATTTCGGATGGGCCCCCGTGCACATCGGCTGATGCTGCCGACACGGCGAACGAGGGACGGAGAGCGAATCGAGGAGGAAAGTCGATAACGCCGAGGACGCGCGGGGAGAAATGCACTGGCTGTTCGCGCGGGCATTGTTCGGCGGGTCTATTTACGTGGGCGCGCAGCGCTTTCTAAAGTGTGCTGCCGCTCGTCGCTCGGCACATCATCATGGAGAGACCGAGAGAGAGAGAGAGAGAGAGAGAGAGAGAGAGAGAGAGAGAGAGAGAGATGACGGGCGCGGTATATGATGCGCGCGCGAGGACAAGTGTCTCTTTCGGGTTCGCGAAAAGTGTCACGCGCGCGCGGCGCACAGCCACCCACCCGAGTGTTGACAAACAGGCTGCGGGATGCTGGGGCGCCCGGGGGAGGCAACAGCGTCTCGTGCCAGTCGATATACAGCAGCAACGGGGCGACTGCACACCACGGCTGCGCTATCTCTCTCGCGGGAGAGCTGCCCCCTCGTTCTCGGGTGGGAGGGGGGCAGGAGCAATGGCTGCTCGCTGGAGGTTATGGACGCTCACCTCGGGGAGAGCTGCACCAGTGCGAGCTGCTGCTGCGGCAGCCGTCAGGCTACTGCTGCTGCTGATGCTGCTGCTGATGGCATCGTCGTGCTGCTGCTGCTGCTGCAGAGAGCCAGTGGCAAACACTCACACGCGGGCAACACTCGCGGCGGCGGCCCAGCAACCAATGAGCCAGGGACGCACGGCGATCATGGGCCAGCAGCGCGGCCGAGACGCGGCGACGTTGTATTCTCTCATTTATAATGCATATATACAGATGTATACGTGTACTCGTCTACTGGTTGTGTGTATATAAACGCCAGTTGTATATATATATATATATATATATATGTGTATACACACTCACGCGCGACGGGGTAACCGCGGCGGCTCGCGGGCGAGAACTGTGCGCTCGCTCTGCTCGCGACGGATCAACTGAGCGTGAGCGGAGGTGGCGCGCGCGTCCGACTTTTTTGTTTTCCTCCGCAGCCACTGCTCTCTCGCGCGCGCGCCCGCGCGATGTATATATATATGTATCATACACGCCTGTATCCTATCCCGTGTACGCGCGGCTATCGCGGGAGCAGCGTTTTATCATCAGCACGAGGGCTCGATTCACCGGTCGGTGCTGACATCTCGCGATTCGAATGCTGACAAGAGTACGCGCGTCCCATCACCCCCGCTCAGACTCTGTTATCATATCTGTGTATGTGAATCGATATGCGCTCGCCTCATCAAACTTAGCACAACGAAAGAAATATATAATAAATCCTACTATAAGTTAACTATGAATGTAGTTTCAGTTTGTATTCAGTACAATTCGGGTGAGGAATATGAAAAATATTGTTGTGTTCTCAATTTGTCTAGGGTTGCTCCCAGTGCACGCGGTACTATAAACCTCTATTGTTTAAACACAACATAGGACAACAATATTGGATATAACAGCTCTCGCAAGATTAGTCGCAGCATATATTGCGTGTCGAGGAAGGATATTTGGGATCGATTATAAATGGAAAATGGATTAATATGGGAAATAGAATGAGATTTTTCTGTCAACAACTCTCGCACCTCTTAACTTAACGAAAGCTCGATACCTTTCAATATATACAACGAAATACAATAATTTTTCTATATATTTGGAATATTGGGTGGAAATTGTAGAAATTTGTCAATTTTACTAAAATATACTTACAAGGAGTTTAGTCGGAATAAGTATAAGTATATATCCGCATATTGTCGAAAAGGATATATAGTTAATTTTCACTATGAATTAATTATTTGTCACCAGAAAATGTATGTATCTACAATGTGACATATTGTAGATTTTACTCGGGCAATTTTCCTCAGTGCACAGAGTGCATAGTAATTATTTTAGATCATTTTAGGGACATGCACAGAGAAGTTCCGTGCTATATTCAGGCTATATAGTTAACGATAACGATTGAATAGGTGATTTTCCCTTAGGAAGAAAAAAAAAATAGGTGATTTTCATGTTACCTGACCGTACGATCCCGATGAATCGACCACAGGATAACCGTAAACAAAAGAAAAAGTGATATCTATCATTCTATGTTGCCGTGTCACTTGTTCTGGAAAAAATTGAAACGACGATCATTGCTCCAAAAATTAAAACCTTTCGCATAACGAGTCAGATGTTTGGAAATATTTTAGATAGGGTTTTTAAAGATGGCTTCAGTATAGATCCGTATTGTAATGACAATAGGTATATATAGGTAGTGGTTTTCTCTATATTTGTAATTCCATGTGTCAGTGCGCGTCGCGTAACGAGAAAGGATACCGCGGATGCACCGGTGTGCAACGCGCGGAATGTAGCACGACGTGTATATAAAGTCGTCCGCATGATTGGTCATTTATTATATGTGCATTGGCCGCAGCAGTGTCGACTGCGGAGCGGATTGGAGTGTACACAAATCCGAAGAGGTTATGTTTGCGGGGTCGCCAATAACAAAAAGACTCAAATGAGAGGATACAATGATAATTCGAAGTTTTTCATTCCAATGGATCTTGGTGATAGTGTTTACTTTTATTGTTATTTATCAGAGTGTAAGATTGAACAGCTTGGAGGATGCGAATGAAAAATTACGTGAGTGTGTTGTTGCTGTCAGTATTGCAATAGTTTCATATTCGATAAATTGTCGTATATTTCTCGTATATTTCATAGATAATGCTCTCATCCAAGTTAAGGAGAGCATAAAAAATGAACCTCAACCTGTACCTCAACCGCAAACAAAGTCGATATCGAACGAAGATAACTATGTTGTGATATACAATAGAATTCCCAAAACTGGTTCTACAAGTTTTGTTGGTATCTTGTATGATATGTGCAAGAAAAACAAGTTTCATGTCCTCCATATAAATGTTACAAATAATCAGCATACCCTTACTCATCCTCACCAAGTGAGTGATCTTTTTTTACTACACAATTTTAGTCATTGTTAAATTGAAAAAGATGAATGTTTTCAAATGAGTAATCCATTGCAGCTCAACTTTGTACGTAATGTAAGCCAGTGGGATTCGATTAAACCAGCATTTTACCATGGACACATGGCATTTATAGACTTTCATAAGTTAGTAATGATTTTCAAAAGATATCAGCATTCTTCTATGGGGGATGTTCATTAGACTGATATATGTTCTATAAAATTGGTTACAGGTTTGGTGTGAGTAGCACCCCTCTGTACATTAACTTGCTGCGCAAGCCATTAGATAGGTTCGTTTCATATTATTATTTCTTGAGATATGGAGACAATTTTCGTCCACACCTAATTAGAAGTAAACACGGAGATACTAAGACTTTCGACGAGTGTGTCAATGCAGGACAAGCGGACTGTGACCCAAGCAACATGTGGCTTCAAATTCCTTTTCTTTGTGGTCATGATCCAGCATGCTGGTAACTAATAACCATTTTTCGGAAAATTAGATATTAACTTGTTCAAATTACAAATCAATGAAAAACTCAACATGTTGTGAAATGATTTTCAGGGAAGTTGGCAATAAATGGGCGTTAGAAGAAGCAAAACGCAATCTACAGCGTAATTATCTTTTGATAGGAGTCACAGAAGAATTATCAGACTTTGTATTGACTCTGCAAGCTATATTACCTCGTTTTTTTAAAGGCTCCTACGATGTTTTTATACACAGTGAGTCATGATGTGATACAGATATTTAATATCAATTGAATGAATGTACATCATGTTAAATTACTTTTCTTTGTAGATAATAAAGCGCATTTGCGACAAACCACACAAAAGATCGATCCTCTTCCGGAAACAGTGGAGAAAATTCAGAAATCACTTGTTTGGAAGATGGAAAATGAACTCTATAACTATGCTCTGTCTCAATTCCATATAGTGAAGAAACGACTCATCAATCCTTCCATGCAAGATGCTAATCAGCGTTTTTTTTATGAAAAAATAAGACCAAAATAATTAGATTTATCATATTTTAATATTTTAACAAGGAACAAATTGAAATTAGCTCAATGACTTTTTATGAATTTTATATAATATTATTTTACAAACTCGATCAAATGATTTTTATTATCAAGTGTTAGGTCTACAATTCTTATATGTTATTTTAAATGTGATTGTATGAATGGTTATTTGAAATGATTGAGAATAGTGTGTATCAAAAAGTTTTACTTAAATATTCCTATATACAATTTCATTGTATAATGTAAAGATGAATATCCAATTGTTGGCAATCAGCACAATGTGATATTTAAAATATAATAAAAGTCTGATCCAAATGTAATTTCTTTTTTATACAATATAATTTAAGTAATACTAATATTCATATTCTCACAACCTCAGCTGAATTCATTACATGGTTTAAGAGCAAACATGTAAACAGGATAAAGCCCAGTGGGCATATTATATTGTCTTTCTTCTCTGACGCATTTGAATCCTGAAATTTCAAATGCTTCCATCAAATTACCATGAGGGCGAGTAATTGATGAATCTTCTTTGTCAACCTCTACTTGATTTGAACTAGTAACGTTTTCTTTGATTATTAAAAGACCATTGCGGTTCAATCCTTGTCTGCAAATAAATAATTGGTTATAATTAATATAACTATATATTATAATTACATATGTTATGTAATTGTTTCAATACTCACCGGCACTTTTCAAAGAATTTGATCAGATCGTTATTATTTAAATGTCCTAATACCCATTGACACCATATAACATCATATTTTTTTGGCTCAGGACAAAAATGTTGTAAGCCTAGAATAATATTGAAGTTGATTTACTTTCTACTATAAGCAAGATAAAACTTAATCTTCAACTTGATTCACTGCAACTTTAATCCAAGGTTCAAAAAGTCCAAAGAATCTTAGAATTCAACATTTTGATACTGGTTGTATCCAACAAATAAACATATTTACCAATAGGATAGAGTTCTCCAACTTTGCTCAGAGAATCTTTCAAATACAGTTTAGCTTGTTCCAAAAAATTAGGATTTTGCTCTACTAAATCAACAGTTTTGAAGAATTGCGTGAGCAGGTTCCCTGTGATCCTGCCAATACCAGCACCGCAATCGAGAGCCCGCTCATTTCCTGGGGCCAGATCAGCCGACTGAAAGCATGAGCTGCTTGTTTAATACTAATGTAATCAATTAGAATGTATGAGATCCTTTTGGTACCTTATGTTAGGCTCACCTGAAAAAGTGCTCTCAAGAATTGTTTTGAACCGAAAATATCTGTGTATGAAATGAAACCAAATCCTCCCAGCATTCCATCGACAGTGGCTGGAATTTTTTCCCAGTACCTCGCGGCATCATCATAAAATTCCTTGCGTTGCTGGATCACCTCCCAATCACAAGCACGTTCTTCCATTTTTCGAAATATACAGCAGCTGTCGAAACGGCATGAACAAATTTTAACAAACTAGATAGGTCGATTCGTAGGCTGTCATCTTTTTGAAATACGCCATGGATACTTGCTTCTCATATCAACACGTGCAAGAATAAGCTAATTTTATCGTTCCACAGCTGATCATCGGTGTGAGGTGTTTATCAAATACGGATAATATATACTTCTTATATTTATAGCCCTGTATAACACTGTATAACCTCATCAAAAGGATATGGGATATCCCGCGGTGGGGGCCAGTGGGGGCAAGTGACGTATGTTCGGTTCGATTTCGCGTTCTCCAATCTGCATTGGCAGTTCTCGTTCCGTCGGTCTTCGTTTATAAATAAATCTTGCGGGTGTTGTGCGGTCTGCGGACTGCGCAGACTTGGTGTTTATCGTCTATTCTGAATTCTGATCGAATGGTTCTAAATGATCCCAGTGGACAGCTGATGCGGTTTTTTATTTTGTCCGGTTGACAAATCGAGGTGGAGACGTGTGGAAAATGGCTGGACCAAATTTACCCGAAGTACCGGTCCCTCTTAAAAGCGTAAATCCGTACCTGAAAACCGCGAACGACCATGATCAGCGGGACCTGGTGGTCAGCTACTGGTGTAAGTGTCAAATTTGCCCAATAATCGATAATCCTACTCGATAGACTTTGGGAATGGTGAATGAAAATACGTTTTCCTGCCTGAGCTCGGAATTTATTTTCTCGAAAATTATCCAATAAATCTACGAATTCCAGGTCGATTGTATGCCTTACAAACTGGACTAAAGTTGTCAACTAAAACCAGCGAGGAGACAAATTTTCTTTTAAAATTGATGGATTGGCTGGAGACGACAAAGAAAGCAAACAGTGATAACGAGGCCATCACAAATGATGTCGCAGCTCAAGCCCATTTGGAAAACTGGGCTTTGAAACTTTTTCTCTATGCTGATAAAAATGATAGAGCATCCAATTTCAGTAAAAGTACTATTCAGAGTTTCTACACTGCGGGTCTTCTGTATGATGTACTTACTACTTTTGGTGAACTGAGCGAGGAGGCAGGACAGAATAAGAAATATGCCAAGTGGAAGGCTGCCTACATTCACAATTGTTTGAAGAATGGAGAAACACCGGTACCAGGACCTCTCTCTGATGAAAATGATGACGATGATATGTCAAATGAAAAAAATGGGAGCGATCAAGGTAATCATGAACCTATGATACTGTAATTTGTAAAATTAAACTGACAGTATTCTTAGAAGAAATTATTCAAATCCTGAATCATGGTTTATTCTGGTGATAATTTAGTTTCAAATTTCCAACTAATGGTAATGACAATAATCCAGATATTGAAAAGATATGAATTAAAAACCTTTCATGTATGCAGATGGGAACGAAGATAATGAAGACAATGAGAATGAGGACTTTGGTAATTTTATCAGTTTTGTTCTTCACCTCAGGCTCAATCATAAGCACAAAGCTTTTTTTACTCTATTTGTGGTGCATCTAAAGTAGTTTAATGCTCTTCACTAAATATTCACTTAGGTATCATTTTTCATCCTGAGAGTCTGAATAATTGGAGCAAATCATGTCATAGTCATCATTGTACAACCAAGAATTTTTTTATCTAATAACTTGAATGATGTTTTATAGCTTCCAATGGACAGCCTACTCAATCAGGTCAGCCTATGATGCCATTAAATCCTACCATGCCAATGCAGCCTTTGATACCAACAATACCGTCTCAGCCACCTTCATCTATGGGACCATTTGACTTTCCTTCAGTGCCTGGTAAGAAAATTTCCAGTAAACTTGATGCTATCAATCCTAAACTACAAGCAATTAATTTCAAATTTCAAACAGCCAATGATGAAGATAATGGGGATGAAAAAAGTTCAGAAAATGATGGGAATGATGAAAAATCTGGTAATTTACGTAGAAATGTATTTCATTGTGAAGCATGAATTGATTAGCACAAGCTTCTTTTTATTAATAAAGTTTTACGTTCGATATTAGAAATGCAAGATTTTTCGTAAATGGAATAAATAATCACTGCTTGATTATTTCACAACATGAGTTTTTCAACACAAAATCAGGTTACTAAGCAATGAAAAATTCTTCGATTTTGTTTGCAGATTTTCAATCGTACAATCCTGCTTCAACACCAACAAACCCAGGCATTAGTAGCAGTACATCTCTCATTGAACCTCTAAGTTTAAGCAGTAGTATGTAGAAATATCAATTCAATTCAATTATGAGAAACACTAGTCACTTCTCTGTTAATGAAATTATATTTTGCTAGGTGGAGTTGCATTGACAGTTGAACAAACAGGGAAAGCTCAAAAGTACATCAAATGGGCTGGCAGTGCTTTGAACTATGATGATGTGCCTACTGCAGTTACAAATCTTCAAAAAGCTTTACATCTTCTGACTACTGGAGAAGATCCTATTTAAACACCATTCCAGATAATGAAAAATTTTGATTAGAAAATAATTTATGCTGTATCTTTTAGAGCTTTTTCATTGCTTGAAAGTACCAAATGTTTATTTCTCAAAATGTGTTGAGTGATATTTTCATTAAAGAATACCCCACAAGATATTTGTACATAAAGAGAATATTTCTGTATATTTAATTTAGGCATGCATAGAGATGAAATAAAGAATCATCAATTTTTAAAGTTATTGAAATTTTTTCCATTATGAACAACAAAAATCAATTATTATTAAATGATCTTTTATTTATTAGAAAAAAACTCCCGTATATTTTTATAATACTTGAAACCTAGTAACAAATTTCTGTAGTTAACTAGAAAAGGAACAACTTTTTGTTTTTCACATGATAAATAAGATAGCCATTAATAAATTTTACCTTGATTTATTCAATTGAATGAACACATACAATTTTTTCAAATCATTTTCCTTTCAATAGATACATTTTTCAGGGTAAATTATAAACCAAACTCATTCCCATCGAAAAAGTATTGCTTGATCTCTTACGTCTAGATCAGAAGACAGTAGGTTCTATGTTTTGACATTACAAGATAGTTGAATACATATTGCACCAATACCTCGCTTCTCACTGACGATACATATGTTGTACGTGTGATCCATAATCATAAAGTAAAATCACATTGTTACCAATAAATAAATTACTTAGATCAGTTACAAATAATTATTTAAACGAGGTAAGCTTGTCGTCAAGGTCTTTTTAACATTTCTATATTATCAACTTCGATTGTGCTTACTTACTTGACATGTGTAGTGTGCATTGACTATTTGATTTCTTATGTATACAAATATGCATGTAGACTTAGTGTGTGTAAAAATTATCGTAGCACCTAGTTGGATATGACTTTGGAAAGAACATGTCATTTTGATTGCAGCTGGTTGACTCTCGAATTAGAAGACAGATTCAATAATATTTGGATAAAATTTTTGAAAGTCAAATGGACTCTTTCGGCTGAAATTACAAATTCCACCAAAAACACAATTCGAATCATGAAATTAAATAATCGATATTAAAGGATTTTTATAATTCTCTCGGAAAATGCAATACATTTCTTGCATTTTATCATATTAATTAACAGTGCATTCTTAATAATATTTTATAAATATTTCCAAAGCCGCAACGTATAAACGTCATTGACTAGACAGATATTCTGTTAAGTTCGTTTTGGCAATGCTTTTCTTCTCTATAAAAAGCCTACATGTACTTAACGTTCATTGGTCACTTATACAAAAACCGCTTCACGAAGTTTTTGTAAAATATAATGGCAAGATTTACTTCAAGTTCCATTTGTAGGCAATGTCTAACTATGTGACTAGATTATTTTTTTTTATTTCTTTAATGAGCGGTGATCCGTGTATCACTTCGCGCACTAGATATATTTGAAAAAGTGCATGTCTCACGTTATTTTCTTTCGTTTAGTCGGCTCAAGGGTATTTGAGTTTTGTTTTTGTGAAAGTAATTCGCAACAAATTCAGTCTTGCTTCTTCGTTTTATCGTCAACTCCGTTTGCTACTGTGGCTTGATTAGTGTTTCGTCGCAGTTGCCAATCTATTACCAAACGACCCGTCAGCATGAAAAAGAATACCTGAAAAATGTAATAAATAATAAAGTCACAATTAAAAATGAACGTGGTGCAATATGTCCAATTCTTTGCGAATATTGGAAAAATAAATTTTAAAAGTGCACATTATGATGACGAGCAAGATAATATTAGACTCTGATCAATGAACTAAAGTTTCATCAAAGTACGAATATAGAATGTTCAATATTGAATGGTGATGACGTTCGTGATGTGCTATACAAACAGAGTTTTTATACTGAATCAATTTTTCATTCATTTTTTCCATTCACCACTCATTGAATGGTTATACAAGAAAGAAAGTCAATTGAATCAAGCAAGGAGTACAGTCGCGATATGCCTAATTCTTGTTACTCATCATGATATTTGTCTTACCAATGCAGGTGCGATCCTCTCAAATTTGTCGTTAACCATGTAATGGGAATAAACCGCCATCATCATCAGCAGGACAAGTACCGCATTGGAAATATTTTTCACCTTATCTGAAAAATTAAAGTCCAAGTTTTGAAGATAACATCGGATTATCCTAGTTATTTACATTCCAAGGTGAGATTTTCAAGATCAAGATCAGAAATATTACTCGGTGGCTGCTCGTCCGCGCGCGAGCGGATTGGATTCACATTCGGCGCTTTTTTGCCGCGAGCGCAAAAATATATTGGATTTCAGAGTCGCGCTTTCTTAGCTTACCGCCAGGACAATGAATAATGCTCGGAAATTACAAAACGTCAGTTGTAAATGCTAAAATAAAATTGAATAATATTTGCGCAACGCGGCTCATCTATCATCGAGGAAAACATTTTGCATCCCTTTTGGCATTGTTCTGCGAACATATTCAGAGCCTCATTGTTTTTCGACTGAATCAACGCGAGTCTTTCTTGATCTAGTAAACAATTAAATCAGCCGAAATGACGGATCGACAGTGTGAAAATGTACATTGCAAAAACGATTCTCTGATTCGAGTATTAGATTTTCAAGTACGACTGAATTAACTATTCATCTCACTTCATTTCAGAACAACTCAAGTATGCAAATCAACAATTGTTCTTTCCTTATTAGATTATTTTATATGTTATTACAGTTGTAGAAATGTACGAGCGACAACCCTTTTACAAAGTAAATGAAAAATGTGATTTTTTATATCAATTTCTGTCCGATGTGATTAGACTTGATTCTAGTGAAAATTTCGATCATAATGAAGTAAGAATAGAATATGATATGTGTATATCACTTTTCTACAGCGAATGAATCCTATTTCTCCAATATTTGAACTACAATTCTTTTATTTTTATAAGCTCGACAATAACAGCAGCTACTAATGTGAAAGCAGTTTGACAGCGTGGGGCAATAGACATGTTCAACGCATTTATAGATTCACAATTCTAAAAACATTACAGGAATTGAGGTATTTCGAGTTCGAAAAATGTCAGATTTAATTTTTCCGAAATTATATCATTTGATTCGTCTTTCCTACATACGGCCCAGATATAAAGGGTCAAAAAAACCGAAAAATCTACCAAACGACCCTTTTTGCAGGGCTGAATTTGTTTTGAATTCGTTGGTTGTCAACGATGCAAAATTTAGATACATTAGAATTGTTTATGTGTGAAATTTGCACCGAATCTCCGGTAAATTAGATAAATTCATAACTTTGATTAAGTTTCGCCGAAATTGAGTAGGAAACATAGTGAAACCGGCACAAATTTGTCTTTTGTTTCAACTCCATTCAAGTACAATAGTTTCCCCGAGTACTGCAAAATATTAAAGAAATCGTTTATATAGTATTTACTCGTGTTAACGAGCGCAGATAATCGTCCACGTGGGCGGTGCAACAGCATATCGTCAGCGTCTCGAGTGCGCGCGGCTCATACGAAATGTCGCGAGTGTTGAATGACGCTCTCGGCGCATATTAGAAATACTCGGTAGCAGACGACAACTCACGGCTGGGTATGAGGGCCATGGCCAAGCCGCATATGATCTCCAACGTGCCGACGATTCGGCGGTACCACTTGCTCGGCACCTTGAAGTCCAGCGTGTTAGCCAGGGGGAAAACCTTCGCGTACTTGACATACTCCTTGCGCTGAAAAATCATCATTGGTTAATCGAAAATTGATACAGCGCTGCACGCACGCAGGCGGTACATCCACACGCGGGCGCGCTCGCGTCATTCAATTTATTGGCCGCGGGCATTTTTGCGCGGGGGCCAAGTTATCGGCTCTGGCGAGCGCGGCAATGACACGCAGAAATAACTCGCAACGAGGGACAATAATTTCGCGTGCTCGCGTGTACGTACACCACCTGTCCCTCCCCCTCCCCCCACTTTGGGAGAGCGGAAAAGCGCAAAAACCCGGCCGAGACTCGCGCGCTTGAACAATAGCCCGCGCTCGCGCGCGGAGACACTGCCAACTCGGATACAATGTCACGCACCACCCGAAAGCTCGCGAGCGATTTTCAATCTTAATTGCAGCCGTGTAAGATATAACGCGCGCGCGCGCGCGCGGCTTCCACTCGCATTAACTCGTCAATTTTTGATCGACTGTTTATGTTCCGTGTATACCTATACGCGCGCTCTCGGGAGATGCGAGGCATACTCGCGCACGCGCCGCGACGAGTGATTCATTCGGCGAGTATATATACGCGTTGGTTTCACTGACTTTCCCGCGATAACGTGTAAATTTAGAATTCCTTCGAAGCGTCAACGACGAGGCGGATTCTTCAAATAGGAGCTGATGATTCGTGCTCGATCGAATATTAACAATCGTCCGGGAAATACATCTGCGGTTCTCATACACGGATCCGCGCGTGAGGTCTTGGTCGACGTGCGAACCGAGCTGTGTCCCGTCGTTGGCTCTCAAAAGACGCGCGTCGACCTCGATATTAACATTGGGTTTGCTTTGCTTTTGAAAGTTTCGCGGCGGCCTTGTCGATTAGCGCGCTCTCTCGCCGCGGGTGAACAACGATCGCTGCGGCGAGCCGCCTGGGAAAGCTTCGCGTCAATGTGCAGCTGCAGCGGCCCAACGAAGCTTACTGCTTAGCGGCCAATGCGGAGCGCTTGTTTGTGTATACACTGAGTAAATTTCAAAGAGATTTGGGGCAATTATAGCCACGACCGAAAGGAAAAAACACCGATTGACGAGAGCGGCTTTCTGTGTACACATACGAGTTGGTGAAAAGACGCGCGATTAATAGCCGCGCGTATGAAATTCAAATGCAATCCAACCGCGGAAGGCTCCGCGATGAAGAAAAAAGAAAGAGAAAAGTAACGAGTTGTAGTTTTTCAAGAGTAATCCGACGAGACTATATGCTGCAGCATCGGACGCAAAAGAAAAATCATCTTCGTATGATCGAATGGTGTTTATAGTCTACTGATACGATCGCCGGGTCGGGGAGCGCAACGGGTATGAAGAAGCGCGCGCGCGCGGCTCCGCGTCGAGCACACAGCCCTCGAGAGAAAACAACCCCTGCACTCTCCAGCAGAGAGCCGGTGCGACTGTGTGTGTATGTGCGCGCGCTTACGTAACACGCAAAACAAATGCGTCTTGACACACATATATATATACTTATACGTATAAGTGGGAACATCGGAGCAAAATTTTCACGGGCGCGCGCGCGCGCTCCCTGTGCATCGGGAATAGGTATATAGGCGCGACGGTGGCGGCGGCGCGATTTATAAATATATACTTTGTGTGTAGAGAGAGGAGCCGAGCGACAAGTGAGAATTTCCGCCGATTCGCGTGCGAGCGTGCTCGGAAAATTACATAAGTCAAACAGGAGAGCGAGAGCGGCTGCGACGACGGGACAATCGTATAGATATACACGCGCGCACACCCTTACGTATCGAGCGGGGCATCGATATCTCGGGGGGGACGTGTCTCGCCCCACTCGTTCTCTCTCGCTCGCTCACCCTTGTGATTCACATATGGAGGTCGCGCGACCATACGAGGGAGACTTTCCACCCTCGTATGTAACACGACGGATGCTGCGCGTTACACTTTCACCGTTGCTACATCTCGACGGCTATGACGTTTTATATATACGAGGGCGAAGCTCCGCGGATATGGAGGTTGGAGGGATTGGCCGGCGGCGGACTCACCAGGTCCTTGTGCAGGTCCTTGCTGAAGTAGGAGGAGAGCTTGACTATGCCGACGAAGACGAAGAAGAGGCCCAGAAGGACGGAGAGGCTCTTGAGGACGACCGAGCCCATGCTTGCTTGGTCGCTCTCTCTCTCGCACGCGCGGCTACGACCCTCGGCTGGCACGGCGGCGGCGCGAACAACAAACTCGACGACCGACTGCAGCAGGCTGAGGCTGGCTAGAGTACCGCATATCGCATTAGCATGCTGCACTGCACCACCGCGCACCAATTGACTGACGCTGCCCCGCTGCTGCTTCTGCTGCTGCTGCACTCATCGGCCGCCGCGCGGCACTGTCCTATTCTCGCGCGCGCACCGGCTCGACATATACAATTGCCAGCAATTGCCAGCTGCACCACATCAGGGGCTCCTCTCGTCGCGCGACCGAGCGACAAGGACGCGAGAAATGCGCAGTCGCCGAAAAATCCCCTTCTCCTCCCTTTTGATGCTCCGCCGCAGCCCAGAGAGAGAGAGAGAGAGAGGGAACGTAGCGCCCGCTTTTAGACTCGACCACGGCGCCCGAAGCGGCAGCCATGAGCCAATCTCCACTCGGCAGCCGAAGCAGAAGCAGCTGGAAGCAGCGCCCAGAGTCGCCATCGGGGATCAGCGTCTCGAGCAGTCTCGAGTTGCACGCGGTTTGTTCGTTGCCCTCGTTGAGTTTTGAGAAGAAAATTTACATTGATCATACTTTTTTTTATTCTGATAAATTCATTAGTTTTCGCGGTTAGCTTCCTTTTTTGTCGTAAAAGTAACGGTTTATCCAAAACGTGTACGGGCGAGACGGCGAAAATTCACTGAGGACTAAGGTAAGCGTGCTCTCAGGTTAGGAGAGACATCATTTTATAATCCGCGAACATCGGCCTCGAGTACCGAGATATTTCATTGTTTCTCCCATAAATTCCTTCTCTGATTATTGCTACCGACTCTCGTCGGATTATTTTTCATTTTAACGTCGAGTAACTGTAGTTGAAAGTCTATGATAAATTACACGTATTCCATTCTTGATATGATGACAAACCTATACCGAAATAATGAGTAAATGATTAATCATTACATGCACTACCAACTGAAGTTGTTCAAAACCGTTAACATTTATTTCTCCCGATTGATTTTCACAAATCTAATGTTGTATTCTTATTTCTATGTTACAGGCATGGTGGATGAAAAATAGGTGAGACTGAAGCGTTCATAGTAATAGAATATTTATTGATTGTAGTGCGAATTATTTGACGAAGAATCATCTGTTATGTGTACTATATTTTTTGAATAAATAAAAGAACTTCTAAATAACGTTCTCATTTTTCATTTCAGTGATATTTCCTTCACATGATTCGCCTCGTTAAAAGTTGATGGCCTTATTCACAAGCATTTCTACGGTGCTGTGATAAATAACAAAAAAGAACGATCTTGAACAGTATCGAGAAATAATAATTCAATTTTGTATTTACCTTGTTGAAGAGTTTATATATATTTCGTTACAATGAGTACCATATTAGAAAAAATCGCAGCCATTGAAGCTGAAATGGCTAGAACACAAAAGAATAAAGCAACCTCTGGCCATTTAGGGTTATTGAAAGCTAAACTTGCCAAATTGAGGCGAGAATTGATAACTCCCAAGGGAGGGGGTAGCAGTGGTGAACAAGGTTTTGAAGTTGCTAAAACTGGTGACGCCAGAATTGGATTTGTGGGCTTTCCTTCAGTTGGAAAGTCTACACTATTGAGTACTCTAGCGGGAGTTTATTCAGAAGTTGCCGCTTATGAATTCACCACTCTTACAACAGTTCCCGGATGTATTAAATATAAAGGAGCAAAGATCCAGCTTCTTGATCTTCCAGGTATTATTGAAGGTGCAAAAGATGGCAAGGGTAGAGGAAGACAAGTTATTGCCGTTGCTAGAACTTGCAGCTTGATTTTCATTGTGCTGGATGTTCTAAAGCCTCTGGGTCACAAGCGTCTGATTGAACACGAGTTGGAGGGATTTGGCTTGAGGTTGAACAAGCAACCACCAAATATTAATTTTAGAAAAAAAGATAAAGGAGGCATAAATTTGCAGACTGTGTGTACCCAGTCGGAACTTGATCTAGACACTGTTAGAACTATATTATCTGAATACAAAATTCACAATGCTGATATCACATTGAGATACGATGCAACGTCTGATGATTTAATTGATGTTATTGAAGGTAATAGAATATACATACCATGTATTTATTTGTTGAACAAGATCGATCAGATCAGTATTGAAGAATTGGACGTAATCTATAAAATACCACACTGTGTACCTATATCTGCGCATCACAAATGGAATTTCGATGATTTGTTAGAGAAAATGTGGGAATACCTTCAACTAATAAGAATTTATACTAAACCAAAAGGACAACTTCCTGATTATAACTCCCCCGTAGTCTTGAATAGAGAAAGGAGGAGCGTTGAAGATTTTTGCAACAAACTTCATCGATCTATTGCAAAAGAATTTAAATATGCTCTCGTTTGGGGATCATCTGTCAAACATATGCCTCAAAAAGTAGGGAAAGATCATGTTTTGAACGATGAAGATGTTGTGCAAGTTGTTAAAAAAGTATAATAAATCATTTAGAATGATAAACGATACGCATTTGTGTACTAGGATTCGACATTTGTATATTGAAGGCATGTGTCAATGGCGTTAAAATGAATTATTGTACCCTAACATTTATAAATTATGTATTATAACTATAATGTAAATTGAAATTTGAATATATTGATATATTTGATATACGTTGATATATTTTTATTAGTAATGTAGTTTGCCTGCGTTGTCTGGTTAGAATAGTTCTAAAAATAAGAGGTTTTACAATAAACTTCATAGAACAATATTTTTGCCTGATAAAATTTATTTGCAATAAATCTCTGAAATATTTCTCTATAAAAATGTGTATGGGTCCACTCCAGAAAAATTGCATTCTTGACTCGCAATCAGTTGAGATGTAGGTATGTAAGTTACTTCAATCTGAAAGAATTATCAGTGTTAAATGAGTTGCATAGTTTTTGCACAATTCAATTGTTCCTTAAGAGTCTAACACGTGGCATAGCCATAAGTAGTGATAAAAAACCAATCTTTTGAAAAATAATTTTTTTTGCAGTAAAATACATTTGATCAACATTTATAATTTTTAGAAAAAGTAGTCTATTTTTTACTTGATAAATAAATTGAATACTTATCACCCGCATTTCAAAGTCCTTTGGAAAACTGAAAAGCTATTGAAAGAGCTATTGAAAGACTCGGCCCTCATACTCGGCAGAAGACCCTGGATCATGGGACATCTTATATCACTAGTATACATGTGAAAACGGGAGCGGCAGGAGCTATAGAAGAAAATGCAGTAAGATTCCTCAAAGTATATCGTAGCGATACAGCTAGGTTTGGCCGTAAACTTATTAATCAAAAATATTCATGAAAGTACTTGATTACATGCAACGGCTCTTTTCAGGCAATTCGCTCCGACCGAGCGAATTAGTCCAGGCATTCTGTAACGGTCTAATGTTAAATTTGCAAAAATTAGTTTTTTATTTACATTTGTGAAAAGCTATTGGCATTTCCGTCATTTAGAAATTAGTTTTATAAAATAGAAATTAATATTTGAAAAAACATGACTGAGAAATAAGCAACTTTTTCAGTTATTTATAAGAATAACTATAGTTAAAATAAGAGAGGCTTTTTTTTAAAGATAAATTAATGTATCGGAAAATAGTTAATATCTTTCGATTTTTCAGAAGAAAATTTTTTGACTTGCTGCAGGCTATACTTACAAAGTATAATGAACGATTTTCAAGTGTTTTTTTTTTCATGTATCTCAAAAGCTAACGAAACATCGATTTTTTTAAAATCTGCAAGTTTTTAATTGAACATTTTTTATCGAAATTGGAGCTTTTCAATTATTTAACATGAACCGTTTTTTAGAACTTTGAGGTAAGTATGTAATTTTGACCTGCGGACTAAATAACCAGTCGACAATTCTCGCGCTACCGAACTACTTTCAACCATTCAGATTTGACTCGCTTGGAACTCCAATATATCCGCATCTACAAACAGATTCGAGGATCACGATTTCTGATGTTACATTACCAAGAATCATTCCATCTTCGCCTGCGACTGCAGTCTGCCACTTTTTTTGTTGCTCACAATGTAATTGTCGCTGCGCGTCCACGGTCTTTCGTTTTAAACCCGCATAATGTCGAAGATGAATAGTTAGAAACTGTTGAAAAAATCGAAAACAATGATTCTGATGTGGATTTTAGGGATTTAAGGTTCATTAATTGTGACGATGAAGAAGATGACAGTGATGTATGATCGAAAATTATGATGAACTATAAATTCTCCAAGAAAAATGCAAGACGCATGAATAATTAGAGAATGGCAAGCTTTTCCATTACTGAAAACGCAAATATGACTATTCCTGATCCTTTACCCAGTATACAAATTCAAAAGCAGATGGAGAGATTTTAGAAAAAAAACACTAATATATAAAATCTGTCGTTAAGTAACACATTCCCGGTTATTTTCTGATTATCTTGAGTTTGTTTCGAACGGAACATGAATGATAAATATTATTGAAATATGAAACGTTGATTCGACCATTTTAAAAAATGATGATGATCCGTGAAAATGAAGTTTTTGTACGAGACAACAACATTCAAATGCTCCGTATTCAGCCGCCAAAGAAGCACCAGCTGGCTGGAATCACAGCGCCACTATTATATAGCGTCCCCCGTCGATAATGTAGGTGTGGGAGTGACGTCCGCTGCTGACGAGTGGGCGAGTCGCTGCGAGTGGCTGCGAGTCGTACTGTGTGTCTCTCTGTGTCTCTCTCTCTCGGTTGCGCGTTTTTTTCTTCCCATCGCCAGTGTCTGGCTCGGCTATATACGCGCGAGGAAAATAAAGAGCTGTCCAAGAAACAAAACTCCAAAATGGCGAGGGGTGTGTGAAAAGCATCATTATCGCCGAGCTGTGCGTGCAAGGGGACAACTGTTTGGCTTATCACGGCTTCTCTGGCAGTGTTTATACGATATTCGAGGCTGAATGTTCATCCAAATGTCTGCAATCGCCCATTCTATGCCAGGTAAAGTGCGACGCTCTCGCTCCCGCCGATGATGCTTTTGACACAGTGAATATCATTGGGGAGACAGTGTATACTTGTTTATTTGATCAATCTAGCTGTCCGATTTCAATGGCTTTTTCCTTGGAGGCTAGTGGCTGGTCACGTACGACGAGTTGCGAAACGCGTCACGAGTGCAGCGGCTGATGAGGCTTTCTATAAAGCTGAATGTTTGGAACTGTGGCTTAATCAAAATATTATATTGCAGGTAGTAACTCGAGTAAACTGTCGATGAACCGGAACGCTGAAAGCATTGGGTGAGTTGGAATAGTGTTTTCAAACACTCTATTGACCTACTGTCTAATTATAGATTCTGGAATACTACCTTGTCGTACTCACTCAGTTGTACATTACAATTTGTTATCCTTCAGTTACAAAATATTTTTAACGCCAGCTAAATTTCAAAAGTATGTCACTCTGATGTGTGCAACGCAGCTTTCAAGAATGAACATAAGCGTCAACAATAAAAGATCCAATGACATTCGATGACCTAAATAGTTGTGAGGCTCTGATAATAATTCTATGGACCATACAGAAAGTCATAATATTGGACTTATTAACAGAACGATACGATTTTAATTCTTTACCTTCAAACTGTGTTGGCAAATATATACATAGTACTGTGCAGCTGTCTGTTATGACTCGAAGTAGAAGATTGATTGCTGCGAGTGTCATTGATATACTCAGATTCCTTTAGAAGCATACTAAGCCGAGGAGCATTGTGTATCGAAACAGATTAGACAGTGGTAGCTATTTAGTACGGTGATTTTCTGCACACCAACACTAATTTTCTTTGATAACTGTATTCAGCTTGCAAATCAACCACAATTACCATAGTAGAAATGATATCAGCAAGCATCGAGCGAACAGTAAATTCATTCAGAAATTTCTCAACTTGTCAAGCACTGAAACAACTCCAAACAATTATTGTTAACTCATTGATTTATTTGAGTATTACTTACGTAGCTGTTCCGAAACTCGAGACTGTCAAAGTTCTAATGGTTCATAAAATTTGAAGAGTATTTGAAATCATACAAAAGTATCAACGTTTATGAGAGGCAAAATAATTTGTTCAATTCTTGTTGATTTTTCTAGTTTCAAATTCTTTTGATGAACCAAGTATTACTGCATTGTACTTATAAGACATAGAGACGAGAAATAATTATCCTGATAAAAATTTTATTCAATTGTCGATGGGACGTTCTTTCATCCAAAAATTTCGTACTTCATCAGATCGATAAATATTTGAATTAGAAGTCCGGAAGAATATCATCTGCCATTTCGGAGTAAGATTCCTTATCGAACATAAACCGCGCGCACAGCTGCTGCAACGTTCGAGCCGCACGCACAACGAGGAATCCCAAGATAATAGCTTTTTCCGGAAAACCGGTGAATTCGACAACTGCTAGAATGCAAGTGAATGGCCTTTGCGTTGGTCAGTCGTCGAATTGACGTTGGGCGCGAGCGAAAAAGATATATAATAGGGACGAGTTGTTGAAGCCATCGCAGAACTGTATATACAAGAGAGAAAAGAATTTGTCGTGTCTTGCAAGGGTCGAAGGGACGTCCATTCGAATCGAAAGCCAAATTAGAATTACAAATTTCCGTCCTTTCTCTCTGGCTGGCTCTGTCGGCGCCGCGGCTATATGCGCGCGTCTAAAAGGAAATGGTAAATTTCCCAAGAGCTGCGCGGGGAGGAGGGCTGGGGCGCCCGTGGGAGACGCGGCTCTCGAGTCCCCCGTTGAGCCAGCGCGACTGGTAGGTATACCTGCGCCGAGCGCGTGTGTATATACATATATATATATATATATATATATACATGAGCATCGTCAGGTATAGTGCCGGAGCAGTGGGAGGGGAGTCGCTGGGATCGCGGCTCGCTCGTGGCGCGGGCTATCCGCGCGGCCGGCCCGTGTCAGTTAGTGTCCGAGGCCGGATTGGGCCGGATGAGCGCAGCAGCATGTACGGCGGCGCGTACGACGCCGGCTACGCGGAGCCCGGGCCCGCGTACCCGGCCCCCCAGCCCTATCCGCCCGCCGAGTTGCCCCCGGACTTCGCCCTCGCCAAGAGGCAAAGGTGACCAGTGTGCCCTTATCAATACCATCCTCCTCCTCCCCTCCCCATCGACGATTTTTCCCTCCCAGTGATTCCCTTTTTTTTATACCAGTGATCGAACGGTGATTTCTTTCGACGAAGTTGTGCATATGTTACGTACATGTACTCGGTTCTCGGAGGCGAACGATGATGCACAGAGAATAACAAACTCGATCCATTGAAAGCTCGGCTATCGAGTACAGGTGCACTTGGTATATTAGCTACGATAGACAATGGGATCGCTGGCAAAACAACGACGCGTGTGATTCGTCCGCTTCAAAAGTAGCGCTTGCACCAATCGCCACGGACTGTAATACATACGATTCGTATTCGGGCCGATGGATTGCGCAAAGCAAAAATATATACATTTCACATCGATCGCTCCACCAAAACAAGCTGGAACGACGGGTTGCTTTTTTTTTAAAAAAAAAAATCCCTCGGTCCATTTTTTCTTTCCACTCTCGAGCCTCGCTTAGGCTTTATACTTTGCGAATATCGTCGCGACGATGTGTTATATACACGCAGGAAAATGTGTCGGGCCGAGTGAAAATACGTTTGGTTGGCCGGCAATTTCTCGTGGAAACAATAAAAATCGCGCGTTCTCAAATGATGCCCGGCCAGAGCTAATGGGGGAGGATATGATGGGGGATCATCGCAGCCGCGAGTGCGTGAAGCGCGGGAACGCGTGTGCGAATCCAGCACGTAGCAGAGATTTCAAGTTGTTTGCAAATTCGCGAGATTACTAGGCTCGCGGGCCCAGTGTGTCTGTGTGTATCGCGATTGCGCAATCCTCGCGTGTGTGTGTGTGTGTGTGTGTATCTATCTATATGTGGGTGCCGGTGATGCGCGCGCGCGAAAAACCGCACTGTATGGTGTGAAATGATGATGTCCGCGGGTTAATGTACACGAGCTGGAACGCTCCCCGTCGCCAGAATCGGGGATTATACGCACGCTTCGGATACATTCACACACATGTATAAAGCCCTGGCCTTGGGCCGATTTAAACTGCACTCGTGGCTTTGCTTTCTGTGTTTGGTAAACATATACCTATATACATTGCAGCGAGAGCTTTTTCTTCCTTTTTATTTTGGCGTTGTTACTTTTTCTCCGACCGATTCTCACTGGCGTATAGCTTCCTTTTTTTTCACCTCTCGCTTCTCACCTAAGGATTTAGATCCGCTCGAATCGGAACGCGCAGTGTGGTTATCGAATTTTCATATAGCAGCTCGAGTTTAATTACTTCCTTATGGGGTGAGAGAGGAGTAACTCGAGCGAGCGAGCGGCCGATTAATGCGGAATGATGATTCTATACAGCTTGAGCGCAAAGAAGGTTTTGCGGATAAAATTGAAACGTGCGCATATAAGTACACGCCGCAACGCAATATACACACA
This sequence comes from Aphelinus atriplicis, assembly GCA_020882685.1. NCBI lineage: Eukaryota > Metazoa > Arthropoda > Insecta > Hymenoptera > Aphelinidae > Aphelinus > Aphelinus atriplicis. The sequence goes on from CM037073.1 coordinate 4,925,375, forward strand.
TACACACCTCAACGATCAAATGTGATCTCGCGCTATACGCGGGCCGAGGGAACCGAGCGAGATCTCATTCGAGCGCGTATTGGCAAATTCGAAAATATTGAGAATCCAACTCGCGAAATCGGTTTGCAGTTTGGTTTCTTTTTCCTTTTTTTTTCGCGCGACGTTTCTTTATCGCTCAACGTCATTCCCAACGGCGTGTATAAAATTTTTACGGCCGTTTTCACGAAGAGCTACCGCCGCGCGCAATTGTTCTTTTTGCCGGGTCGCTTATCCTCGCACGCGTGCGCGCGGATTCTTCATACCCGTTTTTATATATATTATACATTATACTTGCGTATACTCCTCGAAATCAAGACGCGTAACGCGCCGATCGGAAGCTCGCTCCGAGTCCCCCCGTCTATATAATTGATGATTTATCTTGCATAAACTGGGCCGCGGCGTGAAGTTCACGCATACGCCATGATGATACTTAATTGTGTAACGAGAAGACGATTTCTCGGCACGTTTAATCCAGGAAAAACAGCTACTGTGCGCGCGCTCGTGTGTAACGCACACGTATACACACACATGCGTGTATATACGCGGAACGATCCCCGCGGGCGCTGCGCAGCGCGGAAGCGTAAACATCGCCGAATTGTTTCGAAATACCTCGTCCGTGCGTTCACCCTGCGGCGGGTATATGGAAAAAAAAGGACGAAAAATCGGCTACCCGGATATGCGCCCCCGCCGCCGCCGCCGCCGCCGCCGACGCCGAGCGCGAGTGTACTATAGGTACACCACGTTCTCTCTCTCTCTCTCTCTCTCTCTCTCTCTCTCTCTCTCTCTCTCTCTCTCTCTCTCTCTCTCTCTCTCTCTCTCTCTTCTCATTGCACCGAGCCATTGTAGCGCGAGTCTCCGCGAAAAATCATCCCAAAGTTATATAGCGTCCCCTTGTGTAGCGTATATGAGATGATGCATACGTATATGTATACCGCACAAGAGTATATTATATCGTTGAGCCTCGGGGATCTTGAGACCGCATACATACTCGATACCGAGTTTTATTAGCCGTTGTTTCAAACGTTCGAGAGACGCATCGTTTCGATTTGCTCTCGGTGTGTATAAATATTTGGTCCGATGCGAATGCGACGTTGCTGGGTTGTTTGGAAATACACAATTTTTGTTGTTTTTATTATTGTAACGCGCCTGCGGTGTTGACGATCCCAATCCCATTCCGCGATTCGTCGTTTCGTTCGCCGGAAAAGAGCGGAACGATTGCGATTTGGATGAAATAAAGGAATTCGCTCGGTAGGACTATCGATGCTCGCTGATAAGGAACAAAGAGGATGAGGATATGGGGGAAAAATAAAAGAAGTAGTCGGATAAGAAGTTGCAAACTACGGTTACAAGCCAATCGATTGGATGATTCGGTCCCAGTTTGATCTTTTTCATATGTGTATATGAGTTTGAGCTAGCCGACGAATTACGACAGAGATAATATGAAAGAGATAATGAACGTACATGTAATAATAATGATATTGTGCTTAAGGGCGGACTAATGAAATAATAACTCTGTTGGACAGATCCGATGAGGACGACCCGAGCTCGGGAAAATACAGGAGAATGGACGACGACAACATGCAGGACAAGGAGCGTTTCGCCAGGTACGAGCTGTTATCCCCCAAATAACCGGTAATCAGTGGCGGCTAAGCGTGTCAGTAGGAGAGCAGCTATATAGCCTCAGCTCTTCTCTCTCTCTCTCTCTCTCTCTCTCTCTCTCTCTCTCTCTCTCTCTCTCTCTCTCTCTTTCTCTCTCTCTTTCTCCCTGCAGTTGGTCTCTCTCTCGAGCGAAGGCCTCTGGGTCGTTGACGCGTTCTCGCGATCGTGATTCGCGCGCTCTACACCCCCACAGCAAGAGTAGAGAGAGAGAGAGAGAGAGAGAGAGAGAGAAGAGCAGAGCAGTGTCCGAGCGCTGGGTCCGTATAGCCAGCCCAGCGTGGGAACTGCTGCTCCATGCCCGGGACGAGCATATATACATATACACCCGCTCTCCACAGCCCCGCGCAATCTAATTGAGCTTCCCCATATATATATATACATATGCTGGCTCTCTCTCTCTCTCTCTCTCTCTCTCTCTCTCTCTCTCTCTCTCTCTCTCTCTCTCTCTCTCTTACCCGACACGCTCCAAAGCTGCCTTTTTTTCAAAGACACACTTTTTTTTATTGACAAGCTGCCTGATCTAGCTTTTTCTTCGCGGGGAATCGTCGAATGCAATATACGCGTTTCGAGGAGGTGCGGTTACGATTGAATGGTCAAGTCGTTGGGAATACTCGATTTTTGATCGATTCAAAAATTGGATTTAAAGCTCGCGTGCGCGAACGGACATGCTTCGTATTGATGAAATTCTATACGCGAAAATTCGATTCCTTTTGGATTTGTACGACGGCAGTGCGAAATTTCGAAGAAACACAATTCGTAATCTGTACCACTTTGTTTTCAACGTCTATGATAACTACCAGCGCTAATCAGGGAAGATATTTTTGAAAAATGAATTCGGCTAATTGTGGTATCGCTACGGTAAGTGTAACACTGAACTTGACTTGATATACCGAAGGTCTGACAAATCATATCATTTTACCGTAAATCGTATTGTAATGGGAAAATATTAATCGAAATTAGACGTTTCAATCGTCGAATGTTTTTCACGAGTGTAAAGGGTCGATTCAACCAGAAAAATAGTTTTCCGATCTTCTAATTCCACCAATTTGATAAGCACCAGAGATTTTCTAATATATGGGCAATTCTACCAAATAGTACGATTTTGCTTGGAAAAAAAAAATGAAAATAAATTTGTGGGCACGTTCTTGAAAATTTCATATGTGGTAGAGGATACTCCGAGAATAAGTATTTCAAGTGTGTGCACGACTTTCGCATGTTGCTAAAAAAGCTATACGTAAAAAACTAAAGGAATATTTTTTGGCCTGAAAAAAATCTATTATTATTTATCGAACAATATGTATATGTACTGTTCACACATATATACTAGCAAACTTATGCAACTAATAAAAAAAAATGGGACAGAAACAGTTTTTTAAGATACAATCTGTTTAAGGTTTTTTTTATGAAAAATAAAAATTTTCAAAATCTAATTTTGCCATCGAAAAGCTGAGGCAAATATACATCGGTAACATATTCCACATTATTTCGATATTCATTTTATACAGTCCAAAACAAGTTACAAAAATGGGAAGTTTCAGTATTTCCGCGCACCGGCCGCAAAGAGTTGACGTGAAACGCCCCATATATAAAGAATATAACTGCAGCAATCTCTAGGCACCTTCATCAGAACCTGAACAAGGATTCACAAGGCTTTTTGTTTGATTTCAACATTGTTTCTGAGTGTGCCACGAGAAAAACCAGTAATTTTAAACTGTTCACGTTCTTACTTTTTAACATGATCGATTATTTTATGGTCTTTTTACGGGTAGCACATGAATGTTCCATACTTTAATTTCTTCATTTTCGAGTGCTTAATCGAACTGTATTAACACATTTGAGAGTAGTCGATCGCTGAAAAAGCTGTAGCTTAAAAAGGCTGAACATAATTTCATACCAAAATTTCATCACGAAGCTTCACTTACATGTAAGTAGTCTTTATATGGAGAGCACATTAATGAAAATTATCAAGTATTGTTATGCTGATCCCAAGGTAGATTACAGGTAAAAAATCTGACCTCTTACTGAGATGCTCCAAGTGTAAACGAAGAAGTTACACGCAGTACATATGAATATCACAATTAAATTTTCCAATTTTTGAAAAAAAAATTTTCATATTTAGTGTTTTTTTTTCATTTCCAACATTTGGGTATTGAAAAAAACCATATCACATAAAATCGTCCTAGTTGGTAGAATTGCCCATATACCCCACACGCGTTAGTTCCTCCACTCTCTCGGCTTGTAATTCTTCGAAAAACAAGATATATCTTACCCGAGGTAACTTTCGCATACACGATTTTTTCACCGGGATCGTACACACAACAATAAATTATTTTTCCAAGCGAGGGCCAGATTTTCATAGTGCAGCCAAAAATCACGTGAATATACATGTTTCCATGATTCAAACTGCGATACATAAACTCGAGTGAAAAGAAAAGAATCATCACCTTATCGCTGGACAAGACGATTGTGACATACCGACTCTCGATTCGTCCGTCATTAGCCCGAATTTTCGACGACCAATACTTTTTCCACGGGGAAAATTGTACGATTCAACGGTATGCACGTACTTGTATGGTGTATATGGAAAGATTGTATCGCGGCTCGCACACAGAGGACTTCTAACCGATTTCCCGTCGCGTGTACACGCTCTTGAATACATAATGACGACTTATCAATTCTTTTCTTTTGCCGTTGGACGCACATAGGCCTCGCTCGCGATACCCAACACATTATCGAGTCGAAATGTTTTGAAAACGCCACGATTCGAGGCTGCTGCTGCACGTATGTACGTAAACTCGCGTACGAATCTCATTCGCGGAGCGCAAGCGCATAAATATATATACGAGAGCCGCGTATTAGAGGTTCGAGTCGCCGCCGAGTGTGTGTGTGGGTTTTTTTCTGTTTTTGTTCCTCCGTACCGCGAGTCCCGTAACGGAACGTGACGTATATACAGCACCGGCGCGCCAAGGGCCTTTTATTAGGATACTTTATTTACCGGAGGATTTCGGTCACGCGTGTGTGTATGTATATAACCCGTAGCGGGCAATGTCGCATCAAAGACGAATCAATCGGTACGTACGCACACTAACATCCATGTATATATATCATAGAAATGATATCTGTAGACTTTACGGGGTACGAGGGAGGGAGGGAGGGAGGAAAAAGCGCGCAAAATGTGCAGTGGCGGCTGCAGAGTGGGTGTCCCGTTACGGGTGTATGTAGCGATGAGTCCCGCATCTGTGTCGGCGAGTTCCGGTGCGGCGTGCCACGCGAGAGAGAAAGAGAGAGAGAGAGAGAGAAAAATAAAATTGAAGCAGCCGCGCGCTCGCGCAATGTACATCCCCCACAGGCCCTTTGCGGCTGCTGACCCCTGACCCTTTTGTCGGGGTTACTCCTTCCATTGTACAATAAAGCCTGCGCGCCCGCGCCTGTGCGTACAATGAGAAAAAAGTTCTCTGTCGGGTTCGTTGTATGTGTCGCGTAGTGTATTGTAACTTATTGTTGAGTTATACTTATAGTAGTGCCGAAAAATTATTACCGAGGGAAATAAAGATAATGGTACACGCAACTATAAATTATGCACACATTAATACTTGTTTCATTGTTAATTTAACAATATTTACTATCGTTGAATTTGTATCAATTCTAGTGAATGATATATGATGATTGAAATTATTGTGATCGGACATTCGATGGGTTTATTGAAGTTTGTGAGGAGATATTCAAATTTTTCGATTTATCATGAAAATGTATTTTATGTTATACGTGATCATAAACGCTCATTTCACGCATCGAATTCCGTGCGTGAAATGCGATTTCACACACTAGTGCGTGAAATCGCATCGGTTTCCGTGCGTGAAATATTTCACACACTAGTGCGTGAAATCGCATTTCACGCACGGAAATCGATGCGTGAAATATTTCACACACGGAAACCGATGCGTAAAATATTTCACGCACTAGTGCGTGAAATTGCATTTCACGCACTCAAATCTCGATGAGTGAAATTCGCGTTTGGATCACTTATAACATAAAATATCGTATGCAACTCGTGAAATGCGATTCCACGCACTCGTGTGACCGCCTAACACTCGTTCGCCGGCGACTCGTGCAGGCTTGTCACACTGGTGCGTGAAATCGCATTTCACGCACTAGTTGCATAATATACTATTTCGTATCTTAGTGCGCAAAGTTTGTCTTTTTTTCACGGACTAGGGTGCGCAAAGTACCTTTTTTTTTCACCGTGCTAGAAAGCAGTGCGAGAAAGTGATGCGAGAAAGCTTTTTTCATCACTTGTATCGAAAAGTTGATCATTAAACCTTAGTTTTCTAACACTCGTGATGAAAAATACTGTTCGATACTAGATCAAAAGACGATTTCTAGGCACGTGTGATTACCACCCTCGCTTTGCTCGGGCGGCAAACCTCCCACGTGCCTAGAATTCGTCTTTTGGTCTAGTATCGAAATGTACTATTCCCGCACCAGTGCGAGAAAGTAGTGCGAGAAACTGAAAATATACGAATGCATTGGGAGAAAGATATAAAATTTACGGTCATCGTATTACGAAGCCACGTATAACTTTAGATTCTTGGGGATTCTGCGTAGCAGAGAGACCAATGCATTTCTATATACATATATATGTATGCATTATGTGCATACATATATATGTATATAGAACATATATATATACAACATGTATGCATTATGTGCACAAAAATTTTGTCCAATTTGACTCGGTCAAGTTCAAAATTCAAACCTATGGGAGTCGAAAGGACTAGATTAAGCAGTTACAACACAGTAGAGCTAAACTATCTATCTATCTATAAAAGTGGCTTTAATATTTTGTTTTTGTGTTTCCTCGATTTTGAGGGGTTTTGGGCTGATTTTATTTTTGCTCTGTACTTAGCGTAGGCTTTAACCAGAGTTTATTTGTTGGGTTATTCAATGTACTGTTTTATTCGTGTAAGTTTTTATTTTAGAGACCCATTTTGCCAGGTTCTATTATTATGCGGTTGTTGTTGTTGGGGAGGGGGGGGAGATTATAGGAATCTGATTTGCGGAAATTTGTAGCGTATTTTGTATGGGATGTTTTCCTTGTTGGCTGTTTTTATATAGAGCTAAACTCTGCAGAGTGATGCTTGAAAACGTGAGATTCACATGGCCGGTATATATACACAAGGGTGTTCTATTTCACTTGCGAGAAAGGAAAATTAACAAATTGCAATGTTTCAGTAGTACTATCATTTTGCCCTGATGTAAAATGTATTGCCCAATTGTGTTCATTTTTTTTGTAGTATCATATTTATTTTCTTTTTGATATTGATATTTTTGTTGTTTCAAGTGGGGGGCTCTGCCCCCCCAACCCCCCGGCGGGGGCTTCGCCCCCTGCACCCCCACCGGGGCTGCGCCCCTGGACCCGCTCTTCCCCTTCACCTACTCGTACTCCTCCGCTTATCGTACCTTCGTTGAACTCGAGCAACAAGAGCATGACGCTATGTACGCGTATCAATCATCCGTTGCAGTCAAACTTTTCGCACTTCGATACGAAAAATAGTATACGCAACTCGTGCGCACGTAAGTGAATCCAGAACTCGTGTTGTCACTAGTCACGTAATGTACTATTATGCGGTAGAGGACAAGAGAAAAAAATTGATTGTTCCGTAAAGTCGAACGATTGTAAATGTTTCACTCTATCAGCATTAATCCAGAGAGTTGAATTTTCAGTTGATTCGCAATAATCAAATCACACTGATTAGACTAATTTCATCGAATAGATCTCCGGTAGACACGCGCACTGTATGCACATAGTTGAGATACCCTTATACATACATGATAGTTTGTTTGTTTTTGTTCGCAGCCGGGAGAACCACTGCGAGATCGAGCGCCGGCGGAGGAACAAGATGACGGCGTACATAACCGAGCTGTCGGACATGGTGCCGACCTGCTCGGCCCTGGCCCGCAAGCCCGACAAGCTCACCATCCTGCGCATGGCCGTCGCCCACATGAAGGCCCTGCGCGGTAAGCGTATGCCGCTCTCGTCCTGTCCCCGCGCAGCTTCCGCCCGACCGCCCGGCTCTGAATACTAATTTCGGGGGCCCCGCTCGGCCTGCCCCGGGCCCCGCGCCACAGCTTCTTCCACGAAGCCACACACCACCGATACCATCTCTCCGACCGCCGCCGCCCGCGCCAACCGTACCGATCCCCATCTCGTATTCACCCCTCGCCACTGACCCGCGCCTCCTTTCCACCATCCTCCGCCCACTCGCGGATCCACGTATATACACTTTTCTCCTCATCTCGGCCCATGCCCGGATGGATTTATCGCGTCTCCAGCTTATATGATCGCCGGGGCCCGTACTGTACGTGACTCACATGTTTATACGCGCGCGCGCGCGACCGCCGCGCGACCATTAGAAAGCGATGCATAGACATATATTAATTATACCGACCATTCGATTCTGCGTCATTCGCCCGGTCGCGAGCATCCGATGCGCGTTGAATTCGAAACAGACAAGCGCGTCGATTATGTGGAAACATTGGGAATGTTAATTGCACCGCGGTTTCCTATATGCGTTATCGCGCGCGCGCGGGTGTGTGTACGGATACACCTTTGATTTGTCGCTGGCAGCTCGAGTTTGTTCACGAGAGCAAAACTGAACGGGTGGTATTCGCTCTAAAGGTTGTGGATCCCCGATTGAATGGCCCGATCGGCTCGTGACGATTCAATTTAAAATTCAAATGATTTCCTCGTCTCGTCCCGCGCGAACCACGCAAACGACTCAATCTCATATGTTTTGTCGTTTTGTTGTTTTCTTCGATACGCAGGAACGGGCAACACGAGCGCGGACGGTACGTACAAGCCGTCCTTCCTCACGGACCAGGAGCTGAAGCACCTCATCCTCGAGGCCGCCGACGGATTCCTGTTTGTCGTCAGCTGCGACACCGGGCGCATTATTTACGTGTCCGACTCGGTCGCGCCGGTGCTGAACTACTCGCAGAGCGACTGGTACGGCACGAGCCTCTACAACCAGGTGCACCCCGACGACGCCGACAAGGTGAGGGAGCAACTCAGCACCGCCGAGCCCCAGCACGCCGGCCGAGTGCTCGACCTCAAGACCGGCACTGTCAAGAAAGAAGGACACCAGTGTCAGTATTTCCTTACCTCGCTCAACATACTCGACGCGTCGCACACCTTTTTTTTGGCTCAATGCCAATTGACAATTCACACTAATGTGAATTATCATCAACTGTCTGATGGGGAAGCACCGCTTGCGATGTGGGATATCCCGCTGAAACCTTTGCAGGTGGCTCAGTGTTTCGATTTCACCAAGATATCATCATTTTTCTGACAAACTATGTATTTCCATGCGTGTATGATATTATATGGATATCACGAAAACCACCTCCAAAAGTTTCAGGGAAATTGCAGACCCAAATGCAAGGTGATCTCCCGGTGAGTCGGTTGAATGTTATGATCGAAACTCGTCAAGTGTTTTTACCAATCAGCACGTACGAAACAAATTTTGGAATGTCTAAACGTAATTTACAAAGATGGTGCATCAGGAGTAATTTAATCATTTCCAAAAATGTATCTTCAGAAACAGTTTTGATTGAAAGTATTCCTATTGTTTTGATCGAACAGCTTCAGTACGACTGTGCATGGGCTCGAGGCGCGGCTTCATCTGCCGCATGAAGGTGGGCAGTCTACAGACGAGCGGCGACATGGCCGCGGCCCACGGACTGCACCGCATGAAGCAGCGCAACTCGCTGGGGCCACCGGCCCGCGACGGCCAGAGTTACGCGGTCGTCCATTGCACCGGCTACATCAAGAATTGGCCGCCTAGCGGTGAGTTCGGCTTTCGCTACTTTCATTATACTCACGCTCGCAACAAAACTTTGCTCGTTTTTGTGCGGATCTCGGTATCGCAACCTTATTCATCTATTTTCCCCTACAATTACATGTACACACGAGAAGTTTTAGTTCACTTGGTGATAAATCAATGATTTTGACGTGAAACTGAACGTTCGATTTGAATGAGTTTATGTATTGTCTGGGAGCTATTCACTCCAAAAATCATACAAAAAATTTACAAAAATGTAGAAAAAATCACCAGTGATTCCGGAGTGAATAGTTTCTTGGTGTATTTAGTTACGAGCAAAACTTTCAGTTTGATTCACTCAGTCGAAAACGTATTAATCTAGGAAACAGCGAATTTAGAATTCACAATGACAAACTAGAGTCTAATTACCGAAGCTGAAAGTTCTTCAAGAAAGCGAAAAATGTAGTAAATTATCAATTGCAAATTGAAATAATGAAGAAAACGAGTCATGATGTGTTTCGCCTCAATTGATCAAGTCTGTTTCATAATGCTAGGTGATTTTGTTCCCCCATGTGTACCAGGTGTGGGAATGACAGACCGCGGCCAAGGTGGACCCGATGGCCTCGGTGACGATGGCTCAACCCATTATTGCCTCGTTGCCATCGGGCGACTCCAGGTTACGAGCACACCCAATACCAATGATTTAGCTGGATCCAATAGTAATAATGGTGTGTACAAACATATTCATATTTAATCTTCTTTTGAGTATTTAAAAATCGTGAATATTGAAACTATACTGAATACAACCGTCTTAACCCCGGATTACTTTCTATTAATAATTTTTTACGTCAATTTATAGTTTTAAATTGATAACATTTATCTTCTATAATCCCCAATATGGGAATTACAGATAATCTTATTTTTCATAAACATACAAATTTGACCAATCATTATAGTTCCATTGCCCATTTCTTGGACATCAATTTGTACACGTAAATCAAGTGATTGTTTTTCCGCGCAATGTTTCTCTTTAACAACTCGATAAAGTTACCAATTATTAATTATTACGAAACTATTAAGCTTCGAAGTTAGCAATATGCTATTTTCATTATTTAATGAACATTCATTGAATTTTTTCATTAATCCACAGAATTTATCTCACGTCACTCTGTGGAAGGTAAATTCACTTTCGTCGATCAGAGGGTGGGAGCTATTCTTGGATATACTCCATCAGAGCTTCTAGGTCACCCCTGTTATGAATTCTTCCACCCTGAAGATCATACCCATATGCGGGAAAGCTTTGAACAAGGTAAACCGAATAATAGTGGAAAACCACAGTAGCCATACTACTAATGAAGAAATATAATGTTTATACATGCGTCATTTTGTTACAGTGCTGAAGCTAAAAGGCCAAGTTTTGTCAGTAATGTACAGATTCCGGGCTAAAAATCGGGATTGGGTATGGCTCAGGACCTCCGCATTTTCTTTTCTGAACCCCTACTCAGATGAAGTTGAGTACATAATATGCACCAATACCACTGCCAAGTAGGTTTCCAAAATTACGTTGTACGAACAAGCTACAATATTTCATCTCCGATTTATTATTTTTCATTCTAATTCACCACCAGATCACTGCACGGTGGTACCGGCCCAGGCGACACTCAAGGTCAACCTGAAAACGATGTGGTAGCCGCATATGGCCAGCCAGGTTTAGATTATTCTCTGGATAGACATCAAGTGAGAAATCCCATGTACCCTGCTGCAACGACTCATCACATGATGCAACATCCAGCGGGAATGCCCGTCACAGGTACATTTACTGTTACAAATTATTTACGTTGCGGAACTATAACAATATTATGTGATTGCAGCAGAAAGTCATCTCATTGGAATAACATTTTTAAAATTTCACAGGCCCCCAAGCTCCACCTCAAGCACAGCAAGCTAGACCTTCGAGCACGCAAAATGTGTATCAAAGTTTCGAGACAACTCAGACCCCCATAGCATACGGCTCTCCTAATCAGCAGAATACCTCGTCCTCAGTTTTAAACCGAATTCAGAAGCCCGCTGCAAACACGTCGCCGACACCAGCAGTCCAGCAAACAGCTGGTAATTGGACGAACATAGGACGACAGGTATGTGCTAGAGAAACGTGTGGCTGGCTCTTTCATGCTAAGTAATTTATTACTTTACTTCATCCAGCAACAGCCAGTAGCCTGTGAAGGATATCAGTACAGTCAATCGAGCCCATCGAGATCCCCAAGTGGCCCAACGTATACTCAGCTGAGTAGTGGAGCTAGAACGCCGGCTGCTCAGTACCACGCAGTAACGACAGTGCCTAATAATACAGGTAACATCAACTTCCGGTTTTGGCGAAAATTCGAATGAATTCTATAACACCGGAACACATTTTTACTCTGAAAAAGTTATAAAGTCAAAGGGATAAAAATAGCTCTTGTTCTTACAGGAATGTGGAGCTGGCAAGGGCAGCAGCAACACCAAACAACACCACAAGACGCCAGTGGACAAACGAATGCACAAGTTGGGGGCCCACCGCAAGCAACTCATCAAGCTCCAACTGGAGCACCTGGTACACAAACACAAGAGCTATCCGATGTCATGTTGCAAATGTTCCAAGATCAAGATCTAAGTATGTTTAACCCAAATTTTGAATGAGCTCCGAACGTGAAGTATGGGGACTTCGAGATGTGAATTTTTCACTCGATTCGTTCAGGGTACGGCACTTTCTAAAACTGGACGAGATTCTACACATCGACTATGAATCTGTTCTATTTCAATACCCTGAAGTATATTTATACTCATTTAAAGTAGGAGTATCGTAAGTTAAAAGAAAAAATCCATTTGAATTCGTCTTGTATTTCGGAAATACCTATGCAACAGCTTATTCGTAACGTCATGTATTTGAAAAATAGAAAAAAGCTGTTGCAAGTGATGTTACTCACATCAAGTGATCAATACATTTGTCTCGAGAACGTTTGAATGGTAGGAAGCACAAGTCATTGTGTGTTAATGAATGATGAATATTTGAAGATTTCTTGTTATTGCTACTTAATGATGTAAAAAAGTATTATGTAAATCATGAAGCACCATGGCACTAATAAACCAAAATAAGTTGTGAATGATTATCGCTTGATGCAGATACTAAGAATAGCAAGACAAACGAGATACATACAATGCATTTTTTAACTTCTTGAATTTACATTCGTTTATAAGGAAAATTAGTGTTAGGGTAACAAATTTAGCTGAATTATATTGATTTAGAAATTCGTAATTACAAACAGTGCAATCGTTATAATCTTAATTCTGAGATTATTGTAACACACAAATGTAAAAATAATGGTTTTCTCAAAATGCACCAAGCTGTGGAATTGCACAAAGAAAACTTCAGATTTTTTTTATTTTGAAATTCAGTCATACAGCTTTTATATTGTAGACCAAATTTTGGTCATTTGTGGAAAGCTAGCGATAAATAAGTAACTCAATTGTTGGGTTGCTATTGACTAGTACACTGTATATTTCATTTCTATGATTTTAGTATTGTGTATAACCATATTTATGCACACGATTTCAATTTTAATATGATTGAATGTATTTATGATAATCATTGTGAAGGAGATTGTATTAATTAAATTGAAAAAATGTTCACAAAAATATAGTATTTTACAGATTTTGTATAGTGTGAAAAATATTGAGCTCTGCTCAAGTATTATTTTAAAAACAGGATAAGCATTTTATACATATACTTGAGACGAGTGTCTTTGTACAAGTATGTGTATATTATTCAAGGAGAATAAAACTTTCCACCTCAAATAGTTGTTATTAATTTTATTCCTATTTACATTATAAAACTAGCAATTGAATCTGTTTTGCTTTTAATTTTAAAATAAATTCAACAAGAAATATCATAACTACAACTTCAGCTTAACAGCCGATAATGTATTTTTATTTTTCTTAGAGGTTTTTGTATTTGTTTTTGCCTTAACTTGACTTTCAACTTGATCTTGTAATTTGGCGAAAAAGGCAGTTGAAGATTTAATAGATCTTCCATCTTTAACATTGGTCTGATCATCATCGTTGATAATATTGCGTCCCTTTATTTTTTCTGTAGGTGCTTTGTTTTTCAATGATTTCTTAGGTTTTACGGTTTCTAGTTCTTTTTTACTTTGATGAACAGCACGTAAATGTTGCTTCAGTTTCTTTTTCCGCCTTTCTCGTTTCATATCTGTCTTGGTCCTTTCTGATTGTCCAATCACATCACCTTTTGGTTTAGCTAATGGGGAAAAATAAGATAAATAATAGGAAAACAGTTAGAGCAAACAACTAATTTTGAAATATTATTGGGACTCATGAAGAATTTACCTTTAACTTCTTCGGGTGCAAGTAGAGTAGCATCACTTATTGCCACAGGTGCAACTTCTTCCATATCAATGGCAGGTACATTGCTAACAATTTTAATTTCTGGTTTTGCCTGAAAAAATGTCAATTATCAATATTTAATGAATGCAAATTCCAATAAAAATTTTCCAATAAGTATTGCAAACTTCTATTGTAAAATAATATAATAATGATATAACATACAAGTTTGGGAGTATAATGGTAGTTGGAGAGAGCATCGAGCATTTTGAAAAGTGAGTGCATTTTTTCTTTAATTTCAATGTGCTCTGGTGGTTCCTCCTTTTCTGCTTCATCCTTGTTATCTGTAGTAAGAGCTTCTCTTTGTTTAATATACTCATTCTCGTAAATTTGAGCCAAACTTTCTTTACTCTTTTCCTGATTCATAATCAGTTTCTTTTTGTATTCCATTGGTGTTTCCACAGGCTTGAACTTTTTTACTACACTGTCCCAAGCTTTATCTTTGATTCGCATCCTGATAATATCTTCCAATTTCATAGTTGTTTCTTGAGTCATAACAGGAGCTGGTCTTGTAACACTGTCAAACTCTACATATTCCTCAATCAATGAATTTTGAGGCCTCGTTGAAGCACTAGTCTCTCCTTTCAATTGCCATGGTTTTTCTGACACTGCTGCTGTTTCTAGTTTCTTTATTTTTTCTTTCAATCTTTCTTGTCTCTTCTCAAAAGTTGATAGACCATCATTGTTTAAGTCATCTTTTTCATCTCCTTCTTCTTCATCTTTCATTTCTATATCTTCCTCTGAATTTGATTCATCAGGCTTTTCCAGAATATTGAATTTGACATGCTTCTTGTCTTTCATTCTTTGGAGTTGAGCTTTGACATATTTATCATTTTCATCGTCACTTTTCTCAGCTTTGTCATCATCACTTGCATCATCTTCACACTCCATATTTTTGTCACCTTTTTCACATTCTTCACCACTATCGGGACTATCAAAAAAGTCTGCATATTTCACCGACTTCTCAGTTTCTTCCTCAACTTCTTCTTCATCATCAGTTGAATCAGGAATATCATTGAATAAATCGATAGATTCTTCATCATCATCATCATCTGAACTTTCATTAGTTTTATTCTGTTTTGCAGCTTTTTTATCTTCATTTTTCAAAAACTCATCAAGCTCATCTAATTTGAAAAATTTGTCATCTACTTCTGTAATTCTCCTTTTTTTTTTAATCTTGGTGACAGTTTCTGTTTGAATTTCATTTTCCTCATCCGCAAGTTCATCATTTGATTTGTCTGACAACTCTTGTTCCTCATCATCATCGCAATCGTCTGATTGTTCAGATTGTTGTGGACTATTGGCTTTAGTCAGTCTTAATGGTAATGTCCACGATTTCTTACTTGCTAATGCTTTAGAAATTTTTCCCAAACTCAATTTACCAAGTTCTTCATTGTTTTCAAGTTCAAGCTGTTGCCAGATTTGTTCAGAGTCAAAACCTTTGACAACAAGCTCAGGCAGTGCAGCTGATTTTGTGTTTGTTAAACATTTTGTTTTGACTGCCAAGTCATACAAATGTTTTGTTGACTTCTTAAGATCTTGGGAAATATGATCTTGTACACTGTAAAATTGAATTTATTGTGTTAAATAATAATAAAAGGATAATAATATGAATGGATAATTTCGAATTTCACCTCAGGAACAGTTCGGGTTTCTTCGTACAATCTTTTATAGTCTGTTGAATTTTATCCAACGACTTTAAATCGCTCTTCGTCATAATTGAACTTTATTTAACATACATTAACATTACCTAAAACCAATACTTTAATGTCGGGAACAACAAGACACTTTCAAATAAGCACTTGACCAACATCAACAACAATCAAGAATTATGAATGAGGTTATCGTTGGGCCGCATGTGTGCAGAGTGCAGGTACGTTCCATTTTCATCAAATTTTCAGTCATTCAGATGACTAGATGCACAAACTCCATGATGAACAGTGCCCTCTGCATGCGTGTATAGATAGCTCCTACTTTTCTGTTTTGCCAACGCTGAACGCACTACTGTTCACTACTGTTCACTACTGGTGTGTGCCGTTGTGTGGATAAACATACTGAGTACGTCAGTCAGGTTATTGCAATGCGAAAGATTGATCCATAATTCAGTAATAAGTAAAAAATAATCATGGGGAGAAGTCGTTCCCCATCTCCAAGCCGGCGACGCGACAGATCTCGTGAACGTGATCGAGATCGTCGAAGAAGAAGATCCAGGGAGCGTAGACGGAGGTGAGATTGTTTGTTCCAAATTTCATATTGCACAGATTGAGGTATTGCAGAGGAGATAAACATAATTATACTTGCAGATCACCTGAGAGGGACCGGGGCAAATCACGGGATCGTGATTTCGATAGACACAGAGAGTTTGATCGGGACAAGCACAGAAGATCTTACAGCAGATCTAGATCACGAGAGCGAATACGACCAATTAGACCAAAGCCAAAACACTCTGAAAGACCTGCTATTTCAGGTTGGTGACCATCAACATTAGATTCAATATATGTCTGTAAACAAAGAGAATATCCTCTTTTAATTTTCATGATATTTACAGAGGCTGATTTGCAAGGGAAAACTCCGGAAGAGCAGAATATGATGAAGGTGATGGGTTTCTGTGGGTTTGACACTACTAAAGGCAAGAAAGTTGACGGAAATGATGCTGGAGCTGTTCATGTTATATTGAAGAGAAAGTACAGACAGTACATGAACAGAAAGGGTGGATTTAATAGACCATTGGACTTTGTAGCATAAGAATCTCTATCTAATTTTATTACACTTTTAATACGATGCAAAAGTTTCATGTATGATCTATCTTGACGTTGAGATGATGATGTGAATTGTTGTCTTAAAACATGCTGCTGTAAGAATTAATGAAAAATACATCAATTGCAAAAGAATAATTGCTCATTCCTTACTTTGATATCTGTGACCTACATTGGAAAGAATTATCCAATTAGTAAGATCTCTTGGTAAAAAAGAAAATTTACGTTATAAAAATCTAAAAAAACTTGGAATATACAGATTTTCAAAATTTCCCGTGAATTCACAAAAATTTACAGAAAAAAAATGGCTGTTTTCAATGCGTCTCCGTATCGCCAATTGCATATGGCGCTTTAGTTTTAGCGGGCACGGGCGTAAAGGTAAACATATCTACAAATGGCACATCCGCGAGTGTCGCTTCGACGGTGTTCAACGGTCATTTGGCTGAGAATTAAGATACAAATACCTAATGAAAAATTGCTTCAAAGAAAAATTGAGGCAGGATTAGACATTTTTTAAGGTGTCAGAATTGTGTCGACTCGAAATGGATAGAGTATCCGCGGAGTTCCATAAAAATGTGTATCTCCTTACAAAATTTGTCACACCTCATGATGATTTAAAAAAACATCTAAAAGAGGTATATACATTCACTCATTTTTATTACATTGCATTTGTATACAAAAATGCTTATTTTTATTTGTAGGGTATGTTTGACAAACCCAACACTCCAGGCTTCATACATGTTTCATTTTATTTATTAAATGTACATTACAAAGATGCCAGAAATAAGGTACAATGGCCAGTAATTTGTAAACAAACTGAGAACAAATTTCGCAATGATGTAAGAGAATGCCTGATGGCTATTGCAAGTGAGAACCCAGATATCAATTTTCCTCCTATTTTTGCTTCTCACTTGTTGCTTGCACGAGGGACTAAATTCATTCTGATAATGTGGAAATTCTCCATGGTTGTTATGCGATCATTTCTGGCAAAAGGTTTGAAACATCATGAGTATTGTAGAAATGAATTGGTAATATTTTTAAAACTTATTGTACAAAATTATTATTGCAGAACATCATTTAATTTTCCCAATGAGTCCAAAATCAGGACCATGCCAAGAATTAACAAAAACATTTCTAAAAAATGTTACTCAAGACAATGAGAGTAAAGTTTCAACTACCAGGAGTAAGAGAGAAAATGAAGAACAAGAATCAAAAAACTATCTGAAGTATATTGGGTCTTTTAAATATTGAATATCTACATTTTTTAACTCATATCTAACTTTTTCATTCTTGTGCTCAGAAATAAAAGTGAAAAACAAAGTAGGCTGAAAGCTGAAATCTTAAAAATGAAGGAAAATTTGAAAGAAATTATATCACATGCTCCAGTTAATGAAATGGCAAAGAAACAATTGGCCAATATAGATAATAATGAAATAATCAATTGTGAGTTGGGATTTTTCTCTGTATATGAATCTTTTCTAACAATGTACTATTTTTTAATTCAATTTTAGTGTGGACAAATTTTTTAAAAACTGATATTGAATCTGTATCTGAAAATCAAAAGTATTTAAAAGAATTGGATGATACTTTGAAGAAGATTGGAAATATAGTATCAAATTTAACTGGTAATTCACAAACATTAAATGCTCACAATTTTGATCGAATCAATACTGAGCCGATCTACAAATTGGTACCACAAAATATTCAGGTATTCGGACACTAGAAAATTTTTTCATAAAAGGATGATTAGATTTTCATTCAATTTGTTTTTATGTCTAGGTTCTTCCATTCAGTTTATACAACAAAGATAATCTCAATTTACATAATTTTTTCTCTCTGTTCAATTTACTTTTAAAAAAGTATGGTTTAAATTTAAGAAAAAATGAGGTAGAAGAGTTATCAAAATGCAGTAATCAACTACAAACCAGTAATAGAGATTTGAAAAGTGCTGTAGGTCATTTTCAAACCCTCCATGAACAAATTATATCTTTCACCAAAGGTGAACTGAAAAAAAATTGGGAATTCAATGATTTGCACATAGCTACTGCAAATGACCCTGGTTTTGATAAGGTACTCTTTTTGCCTTCTCCATCGATTCAAATAAATAGCTGCGAAGGAGGAAATATTTATCAAAATCATTTGAAACTCACCCCTGTGGAAGGTATGGAATTTTATACGATTATTCACTGAGAATGAGTGTTATTTGTGAATAATTAATTGTATGTTATCAATAACTTAGGTGCTCACAAAGAATTATTTTCAAGGCATGCATATATCAATAATGAAAAAAGTATTTATTCTCTGAAGAAGAAACCACTCTTTGTTCAACGAATCAATTTTGATGATTCAACATGTGACACAAGCATTGATAAACAATTTCAGCCCCGTTTCAATACGCCTACAAAACTCAGATCTGCTTTCAAAAATGTGGACAAGTATTCACGAATTTTTTCTTCTCTTAAATCTACTAACAATAAAGGTGAGATGACCAGAAGATTATTTTATTTCAATCATGAAAATATAAAATCTTTGATTTAATCTATTTTCTTTCTCTGTACAGTAAATAATAGTATTATGGTGATGATGTCCAGTACTGGAAACTCAATGCTGCCATTAATGACTAAACAACACTGCATATCATTGATGGACTCATGTAATTCGAGCCAAGAAATTTCTCAAGAACCTCTTTTAATGAACCCTAGATTGAATTCAACAATCGAGACTCCAAATTCAAAAGATAAAGAAAAATCGCCACGAAAAACTAATAGACGACGATCAATAAGTGATTTAGTAGAGAGATATAAGAAAATTTTACAAAAAAAAGATACCAGTTTGCAGGCCAACAACTGTTTAGAAGAACCTTTAAGTCAGGAACAACCATTGGAATCAAATTAACTGATAAGATTAGGTATTGATTATAAATTCACAATTTTATTAAGTTACAAACAATATTAATTTGAATTATTTTTGAAAAAAAACTATCCATCAGAATTATTACATACACATAGTCTAATTATACAAATTATTATAACACGATTGTGCGGTATAAGAGAATGAATAACGATATTACTTGTATAAATTATTGCATGTATTGTTTAAATGTTACATATAGTAAATAGTTGTCATTAAATGTACAAAAGTTACATGTGCTTTCATATTATAAAAATGTTTTTTAATATAAAACCAAAAATATACCATTTCCTTGTTCTCATCTAATTATACAATGGCTAATAATATAGTTCTAGTTTTTCGTTGCATAAAGATCTATCCAGGTAAGAAAACATTCATTTTTCACAATAAAAAATGCTTAACTACAGGAAAATTTGGAGTTTATATTTCAAAATATATTAGATCTCTAAAGCAGATTTTCTCCATTAAAACTGAATTTCTGCTATTCTGGTCAATATCGAAAATGGCTAAAATTAATTGAATGTGTACATCATAAAAGCCATCTACTTCCGAAAGGCACAATGTGGCAATCTTAAAATTAGATACAAAGCATCGTTTTTTCAGAGTTCCAACTTATAAATTTAAGATTTTCCCAATATTCGTAACCGATTCCTGACGGCATTGCGAGTCATATTTATACAAACCAGATCATTACTTAGAATAAATAACTTCTTTCAGTTCTATTAAGAATTAATCTGCGATTTTTCCAGATCATTCAATCGAGCTACTAGGCTTGAGTAAAATTTAGGCTGCAATGTGAAAATTACATTAATTGAGAATTGGAATACAAATTCTATCTCCTCACAGCTGAAAACTATAAAAATTAAATTACCTGGTCGTGATTTTCTTCTTTACTGGCAGTATCATCATCATCGCCTGAACTATCACCTCCAGAGCTATCTGCAGAATTACGCTGCTCTTTATTATCATCCGTCAGTGGCCTTGTGGCTGCCTTCACTTTACTAGCAGCATCAAAACATTGTAAGCAAACTCTCACAGCTTTTCCATTACCTTGCCCAGGTAACAGCATCTTTTTATTGCTGCAAGGACCACATACTACTGCTCCACACTGCCTGCAGTGATGCTGAAACAAAAAAAATCATTTTATCTAAATTAATTAGGAAATTAAATAGAAAAAAGTTGGAGATAAGAAGAAGAGATACATACCCTCCGGTTCAAAACTGTGAATTGTGTTTTGTTGCAATGCATGCATATGGTTGCTTCATTATCTGGGACCCAAACAGCTGCATGAACTTCAACTGGCTTTTTGCCACCTGAGGTGTTTAATAAATTTTAATTAGAATGAATTACTTTTCCTAGTTATCAGACAAAAGTTTGTCATCTTACTTTTTCTAAGCAGATCTTCAATACATTTTGTGATGTGTGCCATCCACTCCTGCTTTTCTGTGGCAGTAGCAGCATAAACAGCAAATGATTTAGTAACTGTTTTGATCAACCATCCGTGTTTGTACTCTGCAACAGATCATAGCATGTTTCAAAATCAAATCATACAAAGAATTCATAAACATTACTCATAAACTTACGTCCATCATCTGCCAACGATTCAAGCTTAACTTGTTCTAATGGAATAATGTGTTGTTTATTGTACTGCAATTCAAAATGGAATATATATATAGTGAGAAGTAATCAGTTTTACATTGATAGTATTGTAGTATTCGAACATCATACTTTTTTCTTGTTGATAACTATATTCCCATAGACTAATATGTCGTTAAACAGGAAAAATTGCCGTGCCTTTGGCTTTTTTCTGCACATTTTCGTCAAGACACCTTCTCCAACCAGTACTCTGCCAGAGACTGCAAGGGGCTGTAAACGCAAAATAAACACAAAATGATACCGACCAACATAGCTAAATTACGACTCAACTAAACCCGTGGCAATGAAAACAATAGACAGCGCCAAGACTCGCGTTTATAAATAATTCGACGTGAGCAGTGTCTGCTGGGCCGAATTAAAAAAAATTACCTGGCCTGAACTGCCGAAGCAGTTCTCCACCATAGTAATCCTCCTGGCATTGGCCTCACTGTTAACTGTAAAAACACAGGAACGCACAATTATTAACAGTACTCGGGCACAGAGGGGAAAAACGTTCACACGGGCGAGATACTCCTGATTGCGAATACGTGATATAGAAATAGAGAAAGCTGTCAAAAAGCGACCAAGTGTCGTGACAGTTTATGCCGCTCCCAGGGCACCGTCCAAACCCAAACTGACCCGAAACGTAGGATACACAATTACAGGATTGAACGACGCGACCCTGACGAGCAAATAATAATCGAACGCGGAATAATTGAGTAAAAGAATTTAACAAAAAGATCGGAGAACTAACCAAGTCGGTCAACCATGATCCTATGTATGAATCAACAGGGCTGGCAACAGCAGGAAGCATCATATGAATCACGCTGCGCCCCTCGCTCTCTCTCTCTCTCTCTCTTTCTCTCTCTCTCTCTCGTGCACTTGATGCGTGTGTGTACGTGTGTACGTATATATAAGCGCAGCAGTCGTGTGCATATCAGTTCGTATATGTGTATACGTGTACTATGGTGCGCACTGCATTGACGTATACCTACATAGCATGCTTTATACATGCATATATACATATATGTGTGGGCTGCACACCCGCTCCCTGCCCGCGAGGCCGAGTCGAGATGTGTGGGAATCAACGCGCGCAACCTCAGCAACTTCGGGCTCCTGCGAGAGCGGCGCAACCGGCTGAAGTCGTCTCTGAGTGATCATATGACCCGATCCGCTGATCGTCTTGTGGGCGTTTTTGGGCTGACCGAGGAGTTGTCGGCTGCGAGGTATATGCCGAATTGACGGAAATACCCAGGCTGATTTGTCGAGAGTTGACTTGGTGAACCACCGGTTATCCCGAGAAGCAAACATGAAGGTCTGCGGCCCAAAGTACGCGCTGTGCGGTCTCGTCATCTCCGCCTGGGGCATCATCCAACTTGTAATATTCGATACTTATTGATTACTTCTTGGAGCGACTGTTCCTCTTGGGGGTCCAAAAGGTAATCCGAGCTTTGATGGCTTTTCAGGTGCTGATGGGCCTATTCTTTTTCATGAGGAGCGTCGCCCTCATTGAGGATCTTCCACTGGAAGACAAGAAGTTTGAAAAGCCTGAGGATTTCTACCTGGCCGCTGACAACGGTTTCACTGCAAACGCATACAATTGTTGGATAGCTGCCTGCATATACGTGTTGACATTCTTGTTCTCTGGTCACCAGTTCTACCTAAACTCCAGGTCGTCTCTCAGCGTCTAGTCAAGTGTGCATCACACTTGTAACCTGTTGATGTTTTCATGTAAGAGAATGGCGCTCGGTTTAATAATGCTCGAATTTATTCCAGTCGAGTCTCTCAGCATTTTTAGCGTTCTCATCAATATTTGAACTAACTTGATTTCCAAGCGAGACGAACTATGTATTATATTAATGTACCAAAATCCTGTTATTATGTTACTGTAAATATGCATGTAGTATTGAGTTATACAAATCTAGGGTATTTGAAAATATCAGATAAATTTGTTGAAATATTAAAAATTTGTATTGATGGAGATTCAACACGATCAATTGATTTTCTTTCATTCTTTTGAAAAAACCAGTTGTACATTGTAAAAGTGAAAAATGAAATTTTGTGCCCATCAAGCCAAATAAAATTTAAATACTTATAAGTATAAAAATGTCATTTATTTCTACCTGCATTGTTTTCAATTGTTTCATCTATTGTTTGACGACTGATGACCATTTTTTGTTCCGAACAATTTCTTGCAGGAAAATAATTTAGAGCAATGACTCGTATATAGCTCTTGGATAATAATGTTATTATCTATGATTCATATAATCACATTCCTAATAAATGTCACGTGTTTCGAGCATATGCTGCTTGTCATTGTTGTCACTCAGTATATTGGTAAACTAACATTCAGAGTGGGGGTGAATACAGTACAGAGTACAGACTGCTGAGATGGCTCATGATTGTTGCATCTGACTATTGTAAAACTCTTCATCTGCAACTGTTGTAAATGTATGTATGTAATCAACTTATTTTTTGGCTGATCTTTGAAATATTATCCTAACTCTTACTAATGATAGAAATCCAAAATTTAAATTTCATTTATTTCAGGTTAACTGCACTTTTTTGATATCCACTTGTTGGATTTGTTTTAGAAGCATAATATGAAAATGAGTTTATACAATTCCATTTTCAGAGTATGCTGATTGAACCATTGAAGAAAAGTTGAAGAAATCTTGAGATGTATCAATCAGAGGAAACAAGAATCTCTTTCAAATCTAAACTAGCTTATGGAGTAGGACATATTTTGAATGATGTTTGCGCATCATTATGGTTCTCTTATTTATTAATTTATTTCAATCTGATACTAGGATTTAGTCCTATATATGCAGGTATAGTCTTACTGATTGGACAGGTTGCAGATGCTTTAGCAACTCCTTTTGTCGGATTACAATCTGACAGAGATGATGATTTCTGGTTGTGTAGATATGGTAAAAGGAAAGCTTGGCATTTAACTGGTGAGTGCAAGTGTGCAAAAATTTTATTATTTGAAAAATAATATCTGTACAAACTATGTTTGATTATTTGATTTTCAGGTACTATTTGTGTACTCGGGACATTTCCATTCATATTTTCTAAATGTATTGGCTGCGAGGATGCTGATGAATGGGCTCAACTAGTGTACTATGCAGCCTTCGTTGTCATATTCCAATTTGGTTGGGCTTCCGTTCAAATATCTCATTTAGCATTGATTCCTCACCTCACCCCTCATGATGGGGAACGCACAGCTCTTGCAGCAATCAGGTATTTTTTTTAATCTACTACTGCTCTTATACTGTTTTATGTACAAAACCTAAATTTATTTATAACATTTTTTGGATACAGAAATAGTTTTACTGCTGTCTCCAGTATTTTTGTTTATTCTACAACCTGGGCCATACTTCACATAACCAGTGATGATCCAGCAGCTAAAATAGGTCCAAATGATGTGGATAAATTTCAAAAAGTAGTTTTGATCGGGATGTTTGTTGGGCTAATAGCAACAATAATTTTCCATATATTTGTAAATGAAATTGGTTCAGATGATACGACCAGTGAGTTTTGTACACAGTTTTCCATAAAGCTGCATATAGTTAGTAAGACTTTTGTCTAAATTACTTGTGATTTCCAGCAGGTGATTCGCACGAACTATCACAACGTCAGTTGAAACCACCGTTTTCTTTGTTCAAAGATCCAGAACTGTATCATGTTGCACTAATCTACATGCCCACTCGATTGTTTGTGAATCTAACAAAAATCTACATGCCACTGTATTTACATGAAACATTAGACATGCCAGCAAAAGCACTCGCTGTTATACCTTTGATCATGGACATGAGCAGCTTCAAAGCATCAATATTTATCCAATATCTTACCTCTAGAATGGGCAAAAAATTATTATATTCCATTGGAGTCTCAATGGCAATGACTGCTTGCACGTGGATTTGGTTTGGCAGAGGCGATACTTTCGTTGAATTGTTCATCTATCCTTGTTCATTACTATTGGGTACTTATAATTTTTCGCAGAACTATGCTTCAAACAAGATCTTCAACCACTAATGCGTAAAATGTGGAGTTTACACAAACTCGCGTGAAATTCTCATTTTACAGACTAGTGCATAAAACCACATTGGACGTACTTGCATCAAAAATTACTATTTTAGACACTACTATTTGTAAATGAGGAATATTCATCTTCCATTTTTTCTGTAGGTTCTGGTGGTTCAATGATGCTTGTGACCAGTCTTGCTATTACAGCAGATTATATAGGCCAGAGCACAGAAAATGGTGCCTTTATTTATGGGATCATGAGTTTTACTGATAAACTCTCCAATGGTCTTGCTGTCATGTTGATTCAATACTTGTAAGTATTTTATAAAAAATATTTTACTTTAGTTTAAATCAATTAATTTAAAATTTATTCAAAGTCGTTTTGAAGTAATTAGTGACTGATTGACAATTTTAATCATGGAGAAATTTGGAGAAAGACTTGTTTAAATTCAGTCATATATGGTCTTAATATCTTATGCAAATATACATTGAGACGAATACTTTTCATAAAAGTTCTATTTTCTAATTTAGGAAAACTCTAGTTGTTCGGCTTTCAATACTCGACTGTTACTACTTAGTATTTCCGTTTTTATCTTTAGCTTGAATTTTCATTTTAAAATCGTATATAATTCTTCTAACTTATATTAAATTATTGAATTCTATTAAAAGTCTATTATATATTAATTGAATACTTTAAATTATAAGCGGAATTCGATGTAACTTAATTTGATCCCGAGTCAATGAAGATATCGCAATATACCATTCGATTCCTTGGCATTCCATCTACATCATCCAACCTTATTTTTCGGCATACATCCTACTTATCAATCGTTTCGATAGGTATTGGTTATTTTTATCAAGTGTACCCAATATGCGCCACTCCCAAAGCATGGATTATTGATTTTTCTCTCGATTTTACGCGCCTAATGACCGAAAAAGAAGAATTTTTTGAAAATGCCATTATTCAGCGTAGAAAAATCGGAGCCAGATGCGGCTTGGCTCATTTTGAAGGTATTTAGTAGATCTTTCTAATTCAAGAGATTTGATAGGATTTTTACCAGGAATATACAAGAACAGACCGGATGAAACAAACTAATCTGTGGGTGGCGCATATATTGGGTACACTCAGATTTTTTGAAAGTTCTATATCTCAGCGTAGAAGAGTCCAAAATAAATACGGCTTGGCTCATTTTGAAGGTATTGAGTAGACCTTCAATATTTCACCATTCACATTGGAAAATTCACACTTCTCGAGGTGTAGTGATCTTTCCCGCTTAGATGGCGCATATTGAGTACATGTACCTTTTTTCATATGTCATGTATAAAGAACTTGAAATCGATTTCACCTCTATCAATTGCGAAAGAATTCCAACAGAAATATCTAGTTCGAATGACAGGGCTTTCTTTGTCGATCATTAATCCTTCAGTTCCGTTCGGATTTGGGCCATTAAATTATCGATGTAATACCTTAGTCTATATATTCATCCATAATATGCCAGGGTACAATTACACCGTGTATGTATGTAACGTAATTGGGAGCCTGTGCCAAATGCTTTTCACTAATAATTCGCGTGCGTTATACTCTCGCGAATTAACCAACGATTTGCCGAAACTGTTCAATGTATTAATAATTCGTCCATGATTATTTAGGAGATGCACAGATAACTGCAAGGATTACTACAAAGACATTCTGGTATACGTGTGCGGTGGATCGGCAGTTCTCGGCCTCGTCATGACCCTCACCAGAAACATTTGCAGGAGGAACGCAGTTGACCTAACTCCAAACTACAGCACCTTAGATTCCCAAGCTGAGGAAAATCACTCGAGCTCGTAGCGCACTATCCCATCAACACCAAAGTATCTATCAAATGTTATGTTTGTATGTACTTATAATCTTTGCAATTTGTTAAAATTGTCAAAAAGTGTAGAAGTTTAATGTGATATTGATTATATTTTTATACGTTGGAAAGACGATCTGTAATATACACGCGAAATACAATTAAATTTATATTTGAACAGCGTAGCAAAGTTTTCTCTTTTCCCCGTAGCTATACTTATATATGTTAAATCAAACAAGAGGCGATGAGCTCGTACGTCGCATTGTCAGATTTGTGCATGCGTTCAAATAAGAACTTGATGATTCATTTGTTGCACAATCAAATGTTTCAAAAATCTAATTAAAAAAACCAAAAACAGTATACGTACAATTTGGAAAATACTTCGATAGCGTTTCTAAGGATTTTAAAAGATAACGTAATACGTTAAATAAGGTTGAATATTGCAAATACTTATTTGATTATATTTAAAAAAAGACTAAGTATTTGGTTTATACTATATGCAAAGTGTCTAAATGAATGCATTTTTTCATAATGTTATCATCAGTTATGGGATTATTGCATCCCATGTCGAGGTGCCTATAAAGACAACCCGTATAGAATATTGAAAATTGCATAGAAAAATCAATTCGTTCAAGATAATCGCTTGAACCTGCGATGATTATTTACTTTTGGATGACTGAATTGCCGTTATAGTCAAATGTATCAACTCGACTAGTAAAAAAATGAAAAAATGTATTTGATCCAATATTTTGGGGTATTATGTAAAGCTAGCATAATATATATACTATATTCACGTATAAAAGAATAATTGTGATGACTTTGCCATTGGCACTCGAGTAATGTAATCAAAAGGCAATATTAAATTCAAGCTAATTTTGAGCTTTTTGTTCTTTATCCGCGAACAAGTCTATGCTCGATAAACTCCCCCCCCCCGTCCCAGCAGGATCGAATGGTTGAATAGATAAATCGCCGGTAGACTTTTCCCAAAACTTGCCCGACGTATAATAAAAAAAAAATCCGAGAAACGTCGAAAAAACAAAAGGCATTCTAGAACCTGTATTAACCGGTGAATTCTGCGCATCACACATACACACCGGGAATCACGTTGATTAAGCCGCAAACGAAGACACGGCGATAGTAATGCACGTAATCTAGGATGGAGATCACGGCCCACGCGGCGAAGAGTCGCGCTCGCTCGCGCGCGGTTGAAGAAAAGAATACATACCAGCGAGTCTATATAGTGTAAAGGAGAGGTCGGAGGGGAGGTCTGGTTAATGGGGCAAGTTGGATATGACGATAGCGTGCAGCGCTTAAACCACGCGATCGATCGTCCCGCGGGGGGCTCATGTGCGCTGGGCCGCGCTTTGCGACGACATCGCGTATATCCAACAGTATATGAGCTGCCGAGGAGTCGCGCACAAGTAAGTATGCGGTGGCGTTATTGCCCTCCCCTCAGTGCAGTCGCGGCGACCAGCCGCACAAGCAGCAGCAGCAGCTCCCTGCGGCTCTGCTGCCGACACCGAAACTTCAACCCGTCCGGACACTCGCCCATTATCACGAGCCCCGCGCGCATGAAGACCCGGTAAGACCCGCGCAACAAATCTTTTATTTTTTTCCGTAGCCACTTAGGTATCCGTTTTCAATCTATCCGATTCGTAGTTTGAAATCCGAAGTGTTAGTCGTAAGAGCCGCGCGTTGTAGGGGGTGCAGTGTGTATAATTCAATAATTGACGAGCCGGCGCGCGAGGCTGAGTCACGCGCCGCCGGCCGGCGTGCGCGCCTATTCATTTGTCGTTTATTACAGTGCGCTTTTAATATATATTGATTCTTACGTGCTTGAGTGTACGACGAAACGGTCGGAACGAATTTTTTTTTTGTATTTATAGTCTCGAGTTCCCCCGCTCGCAAAGCCTTCTGCTGACGATTATACGCCGCGCTTACATTCGTATTTCCCAAACGTATCCGTGATTCGATTTTACAGATAGTTCGATTGAGACGAAGACTCTATTCGTGCAACTTGAATAGTATTTTCGTGTGACTTATACAATGGTTCACGCCTGCATTTATTCATACGAGATTGTGACGACAACCTTCCATTTGGTTGGAAAACAAAATGCCCCGTATGCTTCATAATACAACCCAGTAGAGTAAGCTTGCGGGCATTTCTGTTTCGGCAAATTCTCACGGCACCCTTCCAGATTTTTCTCTTGGCCGTAAGTATGGAAATATTATCAAGATCACTTATTTCATGGGTTTTCGTTGATTATTTGTCATTCAGTTAAATTGCTGGATTTCAAAGCTCGTTGCGCTGACGATAGAGACGCCAAATCGGAAAAATGTAGAAACACATAGTTGTTTCAAATTTTCTTGATTCTCTAAATCTAAAATAGTAAAAAACTACTATTTAATAGTACAAATTGTACTAGTGCTCAAAATAGTAAATATTCACTGAAAAAATAGTAAAATTTTACTAATAGTTCAGTGAAAGTTTACTATTTTTTAGTTAAATTCCTATTATTTTTTAGTCAATAACTACTATTTTGAACAGTTGTGCAATTTGTACTATTAAATAGAAGTTTTTTACTATTTTAGATTTAGAGCGGAAAATTGAATAAGTTCATTCGCGACCCCGAAATTTCAAGTTTGCGATTGTTTGGAGCGTTATGAACACGTTTCAGTCATTTATTCGTGATTAACACTGGCGCCGTCGATTCTGCTTTAATGGCCGTTTTACCCGTGAAACTCGGTTTAAAATCACCAACTTGTCGAAAAATAAACGTACTTCAAACTGATTGTTATGGCTAAAACGACTGTATGTATATAGCTATTGCGCTTCGGGTTCGGACCATCATGGAATTTCATAGCGTGCACATGGGAAAAACTACTCATACGTGTTATGAGTCAATTGCCACAGAAAGTCCGAAAAACGTATGAGTGCTATATAGGAACCAGCATCAACGAATTCATCGAAGCGGAATTGAAATAAGAGACACTACCCGCTGAGTCGGCTTGAAACACTCTATATGTTTCAGTTCCCAACTAGATTTATATTCCAATATCACGCGATAGTATATAGTTTACGGAAAGAAGAATCTTTAGCGAAATTTTTCTTTGTGTAAACGATCCAGTGAATTTACCATCCGCCAAATCTGAACGACACAGTTTATCCTGTACCTAATATTAATTGTCCTCGGAATATCAGAATCGATGGAACTCTATTCATCACATTCGAGGATAGACTTTTGCAACATATCCAGTGGCTGTGAGCAATTCGCTGATCGAAAACGTTCCATTGCATTTCCAGAAAGTCTCACAGCATGTACAAGATGGACCTGTTCAGGAAGAGAATTCCAAACCACACGGAGCTTGCTTACAGGGAGGCGGTCGCGAAGCTTAAGTACCTGCTGGCGGAATCGTACGCGCCAAGAACTCCTCTTTCGTAATAACAAAATTTCATTCCTCGTTCTCTACTCTGTTAGATCATTACAGTGAAAAAACCACTGCATTACAGCGAAAAGTCAATAAGAAGGTGAATGAATTATTCATTGTAACTTGCAGTGTTTTTTTTTATGAAACTAAGTGAATTTTCACTTTATTTCCATGAGATGAAACTAAAGTGAGAATGCAATTTATATTCTACTTACTGTGAATTTTCAATTACAATGTTTGCTAATAAAACTCATGGGACTAAAACAAAAATTCGAGGGGCTATTCACTTCGAAATCACTAGTGATTTCCTTTGATTTTTTCTGATTTGTTTGAATTTTTTGTCAAATTCCAGACTGATTAGCCCTTGTTTTCAATCGAGCGAAAGAAGCTGCAAGTTTTGTCCGTAACAAATACCCCAAGAGGCTATTCGCTCCAAAATAATACAAAAAATTATAAAAGAATTCGAAGTGAATAGTCTCTCGCGAAAATTGCATGAAAAATTCACTGCAGTTCCAGTGAAAAATTCTCCCACCTTCCTACATTGATTTTTCATCTTTATACAGTTTTCACTGTAAGGATTTAAGAGAGTAGGTGTACCCAATGATCGTTTTTCCCCCGATCTCGTCTTCCAAACGTATGAATTGTGCCCCGCAGAAAATCGATAATGATCGCGCGAAAATCGGCCAAGGAAAACATGGCCCAGGGGGAATTGGACTGCGCCGACGAGGCGGACGCCCAGAGCGTCATGAGCGACTTGTCGAAGAAGGAGCCGTCGACCCGAGCCAAGTACTACACGTCGCGACTGTCCAACTTCCCGTTGGTGGCTGGCAACGAGAGGGTCGCCATGCCGCCCGCGGAATTGATGTCGTTTATCGAGCGACAGGAGGAGTACATCGAGCAGCTGGAAAGGGAGTCGCAGTACTGCAAGGATGAGCTGAAGAACCTCATTGAGAGAGTCAGGGAGGTGAGTTTAGATATATAATTGTATTTTCATCGCATAACCGCAGGATTTTCCCCAACGACGCGCGAATGTTGAAGTTTTAAATGTGCCGCGAGTCGCGCTGACGTGAGAAGGAATAATAACCGTAGACGATTGCCCCGGAGTAAATTATATTCTGTTGATAAGTCGATAAGCTGGGCGTTTCTAAGGTTCCTGCGGAATCAGGCCAACGCTTAAACACACGATATTTGTCAGCCCGATGAAATGTAAGATCCACTCGATGCTGCTATTAAAGGGTCGAAAAACAATGCCCACGTTGACCTTGTCACGTGCGGTATGCTAAATTCCGATACATCCATGCACGCGAGCACTAATAATGATTTGTACTAATGACTATGACAGTTTATATATATATAAGTATACTTATATGTAAACTTATATATATACTCATTCAATACTGTCAGTCAAGTTAATTACGAATAACAAGATCAAAAAGTTGCTGATTGATCAGTATGATTTACAGTTCATATCGACGTGTCTTGCGAAGAAAGACACATAACTGAATCTGTCCGCGAAGAAAGACACATATCCGAATCTGTCCGCGAAGAAAGACACAACTCGCAATCTGTCCGCGAAGAAAGACAAATGTCGGAATTATTCTCCCGCGAATATTAACGAAAAAAGAGTTTAAACTGTAGGAAAGACTTGTTTTTTTTTGTCAATGATAACCTACTCATTCTAAGCTTTCATTCCTTATATTTTTTTACCTCGGAAAATTGTGGGATGTGCGCCATGTATCCTTTTTGCGGCCAGACGCGAGTTGTGTCTTTCTTCGCGGCTAGATTGCGGGTTGTGTCTTTCTTCGCGGCTAGATTGCGAGTTGTGTCTTTTTTCGCGGATTGCGAGTTGTGTCTTTCTTCGCGGACAAATTGAGATGTGTCTTTCTTCGCGGACAGTTTGAGATGTGTCTTTCTTCGTAAGACACGTCGATATATGATGTTCCGGCAGCATTTCCACAGACAGTTGGTTCTTGGAATCACAGTAAATTGATCGAGCGTCTCACAATACGCGAAATAATCAAAAGACAAAGTCAAGATTTTCAATAACAACTCGTTTCTCCTACGGTGTGTGTGTGCGTAGAATGATATGGCAAATTTGTATTTGTATGTGAAAACGTGTATATGGCTTGTAGTGTTTTTGAGAGAAGTAAATTTCAAATCTTTCTCGATTTGTCGAACGAAGAGAACTGAAATGTGCTTCTCTTCGCCTGAGGAACTGGAGTCGTGCTTTTCTTTCGTTTGAAAACCTGAGATGTGCTTTCGCGCGCGGTACATTTGAAATGTCCTTTCTTCGCGAGAGCTGTCCGAGGGGAGGGTCGTTGAGAATCTTTTGACTTTGTCTTTATTACGGAAGTGTAGTGCGGAGACCCTCTGATGAAGTTAGTCTGATTGATTACGAGAATCAACAAAAAATGACAATGTTCATGTACAATATTGATACTTGCTTTACTCTCTGAATACAAAATAGCTTAAAACTACTATTTAAAGTACAAATTACGTAACTGATGAAAATAGTAGATATTTCCCAAAAAAATAGTGAAATTTTATCAATATTTTAAAAATTTGTCAAGTTTAATATGTTTAGTAAATATCTACTATTTTCATTAAGTATGCCATTTATAGTATTAAAAAGTAGTTTTTTACTGTTCTACTTGCCAAGTATTCATAAGGACGTATCTCGGGGAACAGCAAAATAATATCGTGTCTCAGCGGTTGGAAACTAGCGACACAAATTGGATTTTGTTCAAGAAGCTTCATGCTGAGCTGCTATATAGGAGCGTGAATTTATAATTCGAGGAAAATGGAACGTTGGGCCTATAAATGACTCTATCAAAAGCTTACAGTGAAAAATTAAGGTAGATGCATTATTGAATGGAACTGCAGTGACATTTTTCACGTGCAAAAAGTTGATTCTCCTTTTACTTCTATTATAAACGTGAAAAATGTCACTGCCATTCAATAATTCATCCACCAATTCCCACAGTGATTTTTGACTGCAAGACGCATTGGACCTGTTCGACTCGATCAAATTTGAGCAAGATCGACGTCAGTGAAAGGCCTAATACGACAGTATGATATTCTCACTGACTCCTGACTCCTGACTGATTTTCGAACCGTTGAGATACGTCGTTATAAAACGACGATTTGGGGGTATGTACGTGACGATGTTGAACGGGACGTGTGTGTATGTGTGTGTCGAGGTGGTCGCGGAGAACGAGTCGCTGCAGGAGAAGAGCAAGTCGGGCCTGGTGCTGGAGGTCGCGGGCCGGATCGGGGAGGAGGATCACCAGCGTCGGCGGCCTCTAGACTGCTCGCCGCCGAGCATCGTGTTCGAGTCGCGGATCAGCGAGCTGGAGGCTCAGCTGAGCCAGGCACGTCTGGAGCTGCGCCAGGCGCGGGAGAGCAACTCGGGGCTCTCGCACCTGCAGCAACAGGGGCAGCAGCCCGCGCTGGAGCTGGAGCTGGAGCGGGTGGGCCGGGAGCGCCGGGAGCTCGAGGCCCGCAGCGCCGAGCTGGCCCGGGAGTTGGCGAGGCGCGAGGCCGAGGCGGAGCTGCGGGCGAGGCGGGCCGCGGCACTGGAGGCGGAGCGGGCCGAGGCCGAGGCGGAGGCGCGCCGGCTGCGCGTGGAGCTCGCCAACCGGCAGGACAAGCTGCGCGACGCCCTCGCGGAGGCGAACCGGCGCATCGCCGAGGAGAAGCAGCTCGTCGAGAGCCGATTCAGCCAGCAGCTCGAGCAGCTCGGGCAGGACGCTAAGGAGCACTGGCAGGCCGCCAACAGGTCGCGACTCGACGCCGACAAGCAGCGCAGGCAGATCGACGAGCTCACCCGACAGCTACAGCACAAGACCGAACTGCTCGACCAACTGGCCAGCGACAACGCCGCCAATGTCTGTCAGTATATTTACCCTGATATACACAATATAATATACTCTCTTGAATCCTTACAGTGGAAAAACACTGCATTGCAGTGAATTCCTTACGTAACTAAAATGAATTTGTTACTTTAGTTTCATGAGTTTTTATGGAAAACATTTTTAAGGTAACTGTACCCAATTTGGCACAATCGTCAGATTTCGTATTTCCGGTGCTCTCTGAGCATCAGTCGCTCTTGGGTTATGTTGGGGGAATTAAAAGAAAATTTTCGGTATCTTCCCCGCCCATTTAGCCCTTAAAACCACTCTCCTACAACACTTTGAAGTTTCACTTACTGATTTTTTCACCATTTTCTTATTTCACTTTTCACACTCAACCTCAAAAATCAGGTGTCAATAATTTTTATCTCTCAAAGTGTCATTACTCTTTTTTGTGTAAAAACATCTCTGCTTTCGATTGGTCTCATCAGTTTTCCTAAAATTATTTTTTATCCTACTCAAATTGCTGTTTTTCGCATCAAAAAAAAGTGAACCCAATGTGCCCCTCTACGCGTTTTTAAATGGGAAGACTGAGTGAAATCATTGAATATTTTTATAGACATATTACGATGATTTAGACGCGTATTTTTGAGTTGTATGTTAAAAATTTTGTATAAATATCACTGGGAACATAATTGAGAGTTTATTTCAATGCCAATTGGATCGTCCCTGTAGGCCTATATAGGCTGTAGCTAATGATTAAAAAATTGTGCCAAATTGAGTACACGTTTTGTGCATTTAGCCTTTTTGCGTTTTTTTTTAAATTGCGATTTTCGATAGGTTAAAGTAGTCGAATGATGATTATGAAGATGGTTTCTAATAGGTATTGAGCTAAGCTTTGAGATGCCGTTCACAGAATTTTAAAATTCGAAGTCTATCATAGTCAAATTCGCGAAAAACCCTTAGGGGGGGCACATTTGGTACAGTTACCTTACATAAAATTCATAATAAGTAGAGTAAAAATTCACTTCACACCATACCTACTGCAAATCGTAATGTAAAAATGTCTTCTATCAAAACTCATAGAACTGAAGTGAAAATTCGCTCTAGTTACATAAGAAATTCACTGCAATCCAGTGATTTTTCACTGTAAGGTTTTAAGAGAATATGTATATCTGTTCCGGCACTCGCGCCTAGACTTACATACCAAATAAGCTGCGCGATCGGGTCAGGCAAACATTTCTCGTGTCGAAATCGATCAACGTCACCCGCAGGTACACCAGGAAAATTCAGATTGTGAGAGTTTACTATTCCAAGATATCGACGGCCTTTACGAAGAAAAGCACAACTCTAAATTCGATATTTTCAATGCTCCCATACAGTGTGATCTAACGCTTAAAATTGCCCTCAAAGGAAAAAATTGGAATAGTGCTTTAATACCACTATTCGTTCGAGGACTTAAGCGGTAGAACACGCTGTATGGGAGCATTGAAAATATCGAGTTCTGAGTTGTGCTTTTCTCGTAAGGGCCGTCGATACAGTCGTTACTATATGTGTTTTATACTCCAGTGTCCGGTGAAGCTTACAATTATCAACATAGTGAAATTTGATAATACCTTTTACCATCTCAATTATTTTAAACTCTGTATTAATGCCAATATTCTATGAATACAATATTTTATGTTACTTTTTCCATTAATGATTACTATGTTTTGGATAGTGAAGTTTACCAATATCGCATGGCTGCCTCGCTATTGCACTAAAAAACTCGTTAAAAAACGTTGTAAAAATATAGTAACTATTACTGATTTTTCTCCGATTTATCCGATTTTCTCTTTTGCCTCGCGGATAAAATTTGAATTTCTTAGTTCACGTGATATCGCGCGGAATCTATCAATATTTCATTAACAAGCTTTAATTCATAAGAAGAATATTCTCATTCGAAGTTGCATAAGTACATATACAGACTTGAGAAAAGCCGGAAAGTACTTGGCATTTGGGTCTTCGGATCTCACTAAAGTTTTTAGAGTTGTTTTGTGTCCCAAATATGTGATATAAGCAGCCATTCGTCAGCTAAGACTCGATTTCTCCGACGTATTGTCATTTTTTCATGCCTAAATACATTTCACATACACATACGTGTATAAAACCAGCAACGATCGGTTAATGTCACTCTCGCGACTGTAAATATCGTGTCCATCGCGAACGCTGAATATCTATCAAGTAAATCCTCGATCGGCGTAATAAAACCATCTCAAACTCGGTGCGTCCAGCCAAGATGCAGGAAGAGCTGAACAAGGCGATCGCCGACAGAGACACGGCCCAGGCGGAGATCGCGAGCGCGAAGCTGGCGGCCGAGAAGAACGAGAAGCAAGCTCGACAGGAGCAGAGCCGCCTGCAAGCCGAGCTCGACTCTTACAAGCAGCGGCTGGAAAGGGCCGACGCCGATCTCGTCCAAGCTCGCCGCGAAAACCTCCGTCTCACGGGGGAAATCGCTTCTCTGGAAAAAGAGGTGAATTGTTGATGGAAAGACCAAATATATATGTATCGACGAGAATTTTTTCATTGTCCGTTTGTGCAGATAAACATGAACAAAATAATCGAGGAGACTCGGGTGAGCTCCGGCGTGCCGGCGAAAACCGAGAAGGGCAAAGAGGAGAAGGACAACGACAAGCAGCTCACCTCGTTGATCTTTGACATGGAGGCGAGACAAGGTAAGCTGCGACCGGTGGTTGCGCGCCGCGCCATGTTATTATATACATGAGCCGCGCGAGCTTTGATGTGTCGTCAATGTGGCTGTGTTAGGTATATTGTCCGAGTCTTGGAAAGAAACGTCATATATATTGTCCGCTTTGAGCTTGAACAGCAGCGATGGGCAGCGATTGAATAAACGAGTGTTTGGTAAATCCAAACAAATTTTTCGGTAATTAAATACGCGTAATTTTGTATTTAAAACGGATTAAACTGAATTCCCCCATCTCTGTTGAAGAGGTGTGTATACATATCACACAGTTTGAATAACGTATATATACATACACATGTAAATGGGAACGTGAATATACATATATATAATATTTTTCATATAAATATATTATACGTGTGAGACATCGGCGTACTGACACTATGCCTAGCATGGGCCGGATTTGTTGCAATTAGTCAATTTGCCGATGGAAAATTGGCTAACAGCAATGTTGCTTCCCAGCTAAAACGGTTGCCAGTCTCGAAGACTCCTTGAACAAACAGGCCTCGCTCGTCTCGCGCCTCATGACGGAAAGCCAATCTCTCACACAACGCTTGGATACTAACGACCAGAAACACAAGTACCCGTCCTTGTCGTTTTATTCAAATCAAACGATCGTATATGGGAAATTTCAAGCAAACGTTGATTTTGGTTGAGCGCGCGAGCCTTTGTAACGATATTCAGAACACAGACCTTCGCGAAGGACATTTATTGTTGTTTTTATATCAATACTTTGACGGAATTAAATGAAGGACTCAACCAAAATAGCACAACACCCATTTGAAATTCTCAGTTTACCTTTCTCTTTCGTATATATATATATATATATATATATATATATATATATATATATATATATATATATATATTGTATTGAATACTTTTAGAGATTTTGATATCTTTACATATTATCTTTCATATACTTTTGAAATTTTCAATCTATCACTGCTGCACCTGGCTGACATATAGTTTTCCAAAATCTCAGACATGCTTACACTCGCTGTAACATATCTGTATACACGTCTATACATGCTGGTGTCGATTGAGTGCACTTGATCATGATCGCATCATTTTAAAACGTATATATGTAAACAAGTATTACTGACCGTCAATGTATGGATGCAACGCAGCAAAAGTTTTGCCGGCCGCACGTAATCGTAAGAATTTGGCGTTTTAATATATAAGCGTGATCGCAGCTATTATATATATCAGCAGAGGGGGTCACCGACCAAGATGATGATCAAGCTAATGACACGACTGCGTTACCTTCGCACAAGAAGCGCCGTGTTAAGGTTGATCTCAAAGTTAAAGTTATTCCGAAAAAGAAGTCTGCTGAATCGGAACCCCCCTCAAAGGTGCCTATATCGTAGTTATAGTCTATAGCATTTTTTCATACAATCATATATATATTTATCTTCAGTGTATTATACATTTTAGTTTGGTTCTGCTCATTAATATCATAAATAGCGATTGGCTCAAGTGACTTTTACATATAATGACATTTTTCTACATTATCAAGTTCAAATTTCACACGCATACCTGATATTTTTTTTCTCTCTCTCTCTTTATTTTAGGGAAGAGATGGTCAAACTTCAAAGCAACATAAAATACTTATCGAATAGAATAGGCAAAACTCTAGATCAAAACGCAGGTGTGTTTAATGGACAATTTTTTGGGTAACCCAAACAGAAAATTGCTTTGTATTCGGAAAGAGCAGGGTGATTATTCTGAAGAGATTATAAATTAAACTTAAAAAGTACGGGAAACATTTTTTCGATCGATTGTCTTGAAAAAAAATACACCGATTTTCATTTGGATTTTAGATCACTTGAAAATTGAACACAGAATAGACAAATTTTAATTTATAAAAAGAAATCTCGCTATGTTTACTAGGAAATCTTATTTTGAAGCTAAAATAAATCTCATTATTTCTTCGTGATAAATTCAGAAAAATCACCTAACTATTTTTGAACACGAGTCAATATTACTTCTTCATGGACCACCGGATGAAAATGAAAAACATATTCTACGAATGATTCTAATGATTTCAAATTTTGTATTTACTGTAGAAGTAGATGGAGTCAACGTTGAACAATCCTCAAGCGATTTGATTAGTGATGATCTCAAAGAAAATTATATTGATACAACGCACGATATTTACAACTCAGGATTGGATATGAAACACCAAGAAATGAAGGGCCAACTGGACGACGAAGTAAAAGATGACGTGATAAATGAAGCGGTCATCGATCCCTCCACGGAATCTCTAGTCGAAACAAATCCAAATCAAATTTATCCCGATCAGCAGAGAAATTACGGTGACGATTATATTAATCAAAACTACAATCAGTACGAGCAATATGATCCTGCCCAATATCCAGAATATTATGGCGACCAACAGTACGTCGCTCAAGAATATCCACAAGATCAGCAATATCCTCTGAATGATCCATACGCACAGGACGATAATCAGTATTTAGGGAAAGAAACATATAACCAAGAATCATATAATGAGCAAGATTACAAAGAATATTTAAATAAACCCGATGACAAGTAGAGTTTAATAATAGATTGTTCGAATTCTTTTTTACCGAATAACATTTTTGTTTTGTATTTATTTTATAAATGTAGATGTGTTTCTCGTGATGTTATAATAAAGATTATTGTGAAATATACAATTAACTCCATTTGGTTGAGAATCCTTCTTTTTCCTTCATCTCGTGAACATTTATTTCCTCAATAAGTTGTAAATTGTGAAACAAAAAATAATAAAACTGCTGATGGTTATAAGAATAAATTGTTAGAATAGAAAACAATTTAGAATTTTTTAAAATATAGAATCAAACGTCGAAAAATGAAAATTAGAATCTGATTTTTCGAAAATTTCAATTTTCACATGAACTAAAATATAACTTTTTCCTACATTTTTCATATAGTATGCTTTATTTTTCTTGAATAGAACATAGAAAACAAAACATCTTTTTATATGGATCAAAGAAATTACTCAAAACTATTTCTATTAGCAATCTGAAGAGCAACTTATCCTACCTATACTGGCAAATAAAGATAGCTCTTCTTTGACCCGCATGTGGGAAATCAATATGTAGGTAATGTAGAAATTTTCAGACACGTTCGCGAAGCAAAATATTGCCAAAGTTTATATACCAGTTCAAATTGGTTTCAGTCAGGTTCAGTTGCACCAAGTTGCACTGCAGATTGTTATATACTAATCGACAAAAACTCCATCCACTCTAATACAAAAGTATTCTTGAATTGATTTTTTTTTCAAAATCAATAGTCAAATCGAGACATTCCTATAGATTTATAAGTGCTGAAAAATTCATTGAAGCTCGAACAAAGTTCTTAACCTCAAAATCATTGCTTATATAAAATTACAACCAACGTATTTGTTATAACGTACATCTCTTCATGGGAGTCAATCGTTGTTGAACTTGCAATTTGAAGAAAACAACGTAAGTAAACCCAACATTATTGCCCATGAAGTGTTGTTAAAATGTCTCTGCCTACGACTAACCTTGCACTGACTCTGTCCGACATAAATTTCAAAACATTTGTGAGAGAAGGAAATGAGCCAGTTATTGAAACGAAAAAGAAAATTTCGGGAAAACTGAACTTTGTGGGAAATGAAGCAAAAGAAGCTTACAATGAAATAATTTCACACCAGAGTCAAAGAGTGTCTTTGCCCAGGATATGCAATACAACTGTTGAGAATAAAAGTGAAATGGGATTAAGAAGTGTAAAGACTGTTAATAAACCAGAGACAAGCAACACAAATACTTTATTCAAAGCAATTGAGTTGGGAGACATGGATTTTGTAGCACTTAACTTTTGTTCAAAGAATGTAAATATTTCTGATCAATTTGGTTGGACTCCATTAATGTCTGCTGCTTATTCAGGGCATATTGAAATAGTCAATTTCCTACTCAAAATTGGTGCTAACAGGAAGGCAAAAGATAAATCTGGTCTCAAAGCACTTGACTTGGCACTCAAAAAGAATCATTTTGATATTGTGGAATTATTGAAACAAAATCCATCTAAAAGAGATATTGAAGTAATCAATATAGAAAGTGATGAAGGATCAGATGACCAGAAATCAGGTGGACAAGAGAGTTCCTATTGCAATACTTGTAAAATATTCTTCTTGGAACCGTCAAAAGTAAAGCATGAGGCATCAATTTTGCATGTCTTCAACAGTAGACCAAGACTTAGGAATACTTTTTATGGAATTCCAAAACAGAACAAAGGATATCAAATGCTTCTGAATACTGGTTGGGATGAAGAAGGTGGTTTAGGTCCAGCAGGGGAAGGTCAAAAATATCCAGTAAAAACTATACTCAAGAGGGATCGCAAAGGATTAGGACAATCAGAAAAAAAAGTTGCTAAAGTTACTCATTTTAATCCTAGAGATACTGATGCTGTGAAGTCAGTGCATCGAAACAGAAGGAAACCTTTTAAAAGAAAAGATCGAGAACGGCAATTATGTAGAGATGCTGCAAAGACTAGAGCATTGCGACAGGCTTTATGAAACCATTGAACAGTTCAATACATTTCTAACAAAGAAACCTTGGAAATCATATTTGAGAATAGTATGATTCTATTAATTAGTTTTGACAGTCATAAAGTATCTGATCTGCTGTATCATGTAGCATGAAGTCTTTTACTTGTTCATACAAGTCAACAGCAGTTCAAGTTTTATCACTTGGAACAAGTGTTATGGTTCAGTCGAAAAGATAACAATGTAGACTACAATTTTAAGAAAAGCAACAATATTCTTGTAACTTTCTCAAAATTAAGATTCATCTTTCATTTTTGTTATAGAAGATGAATGACAAAGAAGACCATGACAAAATGTTAAACTATCTCCAAAAACTAGAAGAAAAAGGTGTAGAAATTTTGACGGATAGACAAGAAGTTGTAGCTCTTGATAAAAGAAGAAATGATGATAGAGTAGGCATGAGAGCTTTACAGAAACAAAAAGGAGATAAGACTTGGATAACTGTGGGGCCATTGTTGTTAAAAATGAAATCAAAAGATGCAGAGGAATTATTAAAACAAGGTATGTACATTGCGATTAACTGTGAATTATCAGATATCGCAATTTATCTTTGGATTACAGAAATGTTTTTTCTTCAGATCAACAACAATGTAGTGTGGAAATTAACAAAATCAGGAGCAATTTAAAGGTAAAAGTCAATGATCTACGGGACATGGAGCATATTCCACCAGTTCCTGGGTTGATGCTGAATCCTATGTCACACACGGAGATGGCAGCAATAAATCAAGTACTAGGAAAAAGTTTGTAAATAAGTACATCATTATTTATTGTACAAATAGATAAGAGATATATTTTTTGTACTCTTAAATCATTACTTTACATGACAATAATTATATAAATACCTGTAAATACTTGCATTAACTTGTTTTGACTATTTTATTTGTTTGTTCAATAAACCAATCAGGTAAAAATGCGTATTGTGATGTATTAGACACAATTTCCATCTCAATGTCGCAACCAAGTTTATGTTCAAACTTGTAAATGCAATC
Organism: Aphelinus atriplicis; assembly: GCA_020882685.1. Lineage (NCBI taxonomy): Eukaryota > Metazoa > Arthropoda > Insecta > Hymenoptera > Aphelinidae > Aphelinus > Aphelinus atriplicis. The sequence continues at coordinate 4,968,080 of CM037073.1, forward strand.
TTCATAATCTCTGGTTACAACAGTTTTGATATGGCTCAGAAATTCATTACAAAAATTCATGCATCCGTTTGGATTCCAAGTACCCTGTAAATAATTGAGATACATTTAATTATTTTTGTGATTTTATAGAAGAGTACAATTTTTATTATAAATTTACCTTGGACATTTTTGGTAAATCAGAAACTTTTATATCATCTAATTCAAAAACTATCCCCTTCTCATCTCTAGTACCACATACTACATCCTCGATGCCAACTATAAAACTTTGACACCACCATTTCAAAAGTTTTTTTCGGAATATATGATCATGCCACTTATTTCTAACAACTCTGGTAGTTTTCAACTCTATAAACTTATGATCATTAAAATCGACTGGTTCTTCAATTACCCTATCTGAGCAGATACCATCTGTTTCTGCTGCATAAAGCAGTTTAATATCCCCTATTCTAGATTTACAAACGATAGAGAACTCTTCAGCTTCATTATTTGGTTTCGAACTGTCAGGAGGACACTTTGGTGTATCTGCACAAGAGAAGAGATATTTGTATAACAATAATGACATTGAAATGTTTGTTAATGTATATATGAAGGTTCAACCTCTGAGTAAAAATTGTTCAAATTTGTATCCCCATGACATAAATTTACGGTCTATGTCTGTCAAGTTAGCAGTTTTATGTATTTGTTCGTCTGTATCAAATGCGCAGAGATATATCGAACCATGAAGTTTCCCAGCACATATGATCCACCCATCTCGATCCTCATAAGGGGTACTGACAATCTTAGTTATCAATCCTCTGTAGCATATGAAGTCTGGTATCAGCCTGAATACAACGAGGAGAAATTTAGAGCCCGAATCAAGGGAGAAGCAATTGAAAAACTTTGAAATACAACCATCTTCTGGACTCAGGTGCAATTTCTACTATCTTTGTGTAATTATTGATCAGCCATACAAGTAAGTGATGTAGCTTCTCATCCAAGTTGTCGGGCTTCCTGATAACTCTGTTGAGTCCTTCGCTGAGATTGAAATGGACTCTCCTCCTCTTATGGCTAGAGCAAACATAGTATTTGAGTTGTGAAAGGTCTGGCGCGTACTGCCTCTCCCTGCCTTTGAGGCTGAAATAGCCGACGACTTGCGGCCTGGTGAAGGGTGGAAAAGTACGCTCGCTGTCGGGTCCCTGCTGGACAGGAAAGCTCATTGTCTGTCTTATATATACTTGCCGAGAACCGCGTGTCAATTCTCATCAAGCCTTCACATGTTCGGAGCGCGTCCGTGTCATAACCGCTAAACCGCGAAAAGTCAAATATACGAGAGCATCAGCCGCGGCGGCCACCGCGCGGTTAGGTTAGATTGGCGTGCGGCAGCATCTTTTACACTTTTACATATAGATATATCCGAGCGCGTCCATGTGTGTGTGCGCGTGCGTGCTTGCGCGAGCAACGAGAGACGGGGCGGCGGTGGCGCGCACCGGCGCACACGCAAAAACTCGGCTCGCGCATATACTTGTCGGCGAGAGAAAACCAGTTTGTAACAATGAAATGTAAAAGTTATAAAAAGAGAGAGAGAGAACGAGCATATTGGAGGTGGCCCCGTGTATAGGCTCTCGAGCGAGCGGTGGCGGCCGGTTTATTAAACTCGACTCGGACGAGAGTTGGGCGCGCGAGGCTGGCTATAATATACCACGCCGCGCGGTGCTAATGAATTTTCAGCATTTAAAAGAAAAAGGAAGAAAAAAATCACCCACGACTCGCTCCGCGCGGCGGCATATTTTTTTTCTCTTTTTCCATCGACGAATGAAAATGCCGACACGAAACCGAAACGACTGATTTCGAGCTCTCTGTCGAGCTATACATATACTATACACACTTGGAGACGAAGAAGGAAAAAAAACGTGGCTCAACGGCTCGCGCGAGGGCTATTTGGAGCTCCGATCTCGCGTGCAGGTATATACGCGAGAGAGCGGGGGGCTGAAGGGTGTGCCGCGGGCGCACCCCTCAACTGTAACGACGCCTCGTGTTATATAGGGTAAATACGTATAAGGTAGGTAGGTAACGCGCGTATAGATGTACGAGGCGCGAGGGCATTGTGCATTGTGAGCCATGGGTAACAAGGTGGCGACTTTCTCGGAGGAGCAGCTCGAGGACTACCAGGACTGCACCTACCTCACCCGCAAGGAGATTCTCAGGTGAGGATCAGGGCGAGTTGAGGGATAAACATATATGTATCCACTGGCTAATGGATCGGCTGTTTTGGGGGGCGAGGGCAGGCTGCACAAGCGCTTCCGAGAGATGGCCGAGCCAGGGATGGTACCGCGCAGCATGACGCCGCTCGACGCCTCCGGCCTCCGCCTCCCGCTCGACTACCTTGCCAGGATACCCGAGCTCAAGGTGACCCCGCGCCCGGTTCCTGCTTCCTCTTCTCGTTCCACAATTACATGTCGCAACCTCCCCTTTTCTTGTAATTGCGTATATATATATACACGCAATTACATATTGTGGGTCCACGCGCGTGTGCGATCGATTATGTATATAGGTATATATACGCACTTTCACACACACAAGCGTACACACACGAGACTCTGGCCTTATATGGGCGCAATGGAGTAACCGACATTCAAACTCACTCGTGGGGCTCGATTCGTCGGAAGACAACGCGCGCGAGGCGGGCTGCTGAGAAAATCGCTCGCCCGACGATTCGCGGCGATTAAAAAACTGAGAATCGTATACATATGCCACGACCGATACTTATATATATATATATATATATATATAGATATATAGATATATATAGATACTTAATATACCTGTTGGCGAAAATGAGAAATCGATTTTTCAACAAACTCGGCTCGTGGGAACTGCCCGCTAATCATCCACAGACAATCTGGTGTATAATATGTGTATATATAATAATCCTGCATCATCGTATAGAGCAGCGTTGGTCGTTTTCGAATATTCAACGCGGCCGTCGAGTTGAGCGCCTGGAAGAAAGAAGAAAAAAAGAGTATCGCGCTATACATACGAGGGAAAACGAAGGATTCGTGAAATTCGTACGCGCCAAAGTTTTCAATAGTGTCTACGCGCGTATGTGTGCGAGAGAGGCGACAAAATAAAGAGAGAACGTGGCGTTCATATACATATACACACACATACGCGGAGGAGAGAATCGCTGGTAAGATTAACGCGCGTGTGTGAAAAAATCGTAATACGTGCCTCGGCTTCGGATTTTTTCAATTCGGCTGATTCACGCGAAACGCGTGTGTATCGTCTAAGAATTTCACCGTTGTATTTGAGCTTGAATATTTAATGTGCGTGCGCCGCGGCTTTCGCCCGAGCGTCGCGTCGTCCGCGCGCGCGGCGCGGCCTGTGTTATATGTTTGAAGGACCCCGCGCGCGGAGTCAGCAGGAAAAACGCCTCGAATATTGCCGATACAAAAGTATATAATGATTTGCATCATTTCATTCGACTACTCGTTGCTACATTGAGTTTTCGCGTGTGAAATCGCATTTTTGTATCGTCGTCCGCGCACGAGCAATAATTTTCGGTGTACGAATTCATATGTATCTTTTTCCCATACGTAGTATCGTACGTGCGCGTGTTTCGTTTGCCGGTATTTTTTTCCCCCCGAAACGTTGCATGCTCAAAGTAGTTCAAGGTTCGAATTGGAAGGAACGAGATGTACATACAGCTCGTGGAATTATTCAATGTGAAAAAAACAGGATGTTGTATGAAAACATTTGTGGTCTCATTATCTCGCCCAACAAAATAGCCATTAGCGTTTGGCAAAACGTTTGCCGAGCTATTTCGCGCATCGGCAAACAACTCGAGCACACAAACGTCTACGTGCATGTCTACATCCGAGGAGGCACAATGAATAAATTCAAACTCGAGATAGCCTGATCTGAGCACGCGAATATTTATACATAAATCCCTGGGACGAATAGTTATTCGCTCGCTTCGAACGCGAGTATAACACACGCATCGAAGCTAGTCGGGCGAAGATTTTGATTCGGAGTGTAAGCCTCTCTTTCTCCGGTCGGGCGAGTTGAATCTCAGTTCGGAGAAATGGGCCCCGCGGTCTCGAAAAGCAAAAAGTCCTCTCTCTCTCTCTCTCTCTCTCTCTCTCTCCGAGTCCGCAGCGCTCGAATCCGGCTATTTCGTGCAAAATGTATATAGCCTATTCGCGCTCGTCCGCCGCCTTCGAGCGCGCGGATACAATATAAGCGGCGGTGGGCACACGCGCGCAGGCAGCGAAATAACTTTTGGTAACGCGCTTGTCTGTGTGTGTGTGTGCGAGCAGGAGAACCCGTTCCGGGAGCGGATCGGCCAAGTGTTCGCCGGTTCGGCGGCCGTCGAGCCGGGCCAGCCGTGCGAGGACGGCATCTGCTTCGAGGACTTTGTCGAGATGATGTCGGTGTTCTCTGAGCACGCGCCCCGCGACCTCAAGGTCTTTTACGCCTTCAGGATTTACGGTAACGCGCGATTATTTTGCCCTTCCTCTCCGGCAGAGCTCGCACCAATGTATATACCTGCAATGCTGTACATATACGCCTCGAAGAATGCGCCCCTCGGGGGCAAATCATTATTTCGCGGGTAATACTCTGGTGGCAATTCCGATGTTTCACGCAGATTTCGACGAGGACGGGGTGGTCGGGCTGGCGGACTTGGAGCGGACCTGCGTCCAGCTCGTGAAGGGCGGTCTGAGCGACGAGGAGGTGTCGACCGTGTGCCAGAAGATCCTCGAGGAGAGCGACATCGACGGCGACGGGGCCTTGTCTTTCATGGAGTTCGAGCACGTGGTCACTCGGGCTGCCGACTTTCTTTCCAACTTCCACATACGCGTCTAGCTCTTCTATACACTCATACATTAAGACGAAAGAAAAAAAAAACAGTCCGAGAATTGTAATCAAAACCGATGACTGGTTCAAAAATGTGTAATAACGTGAAATAAAGAAAGCACGCGGCTGGAAGCGCGTTGCCATATCACGAAGGCAGGAGGTTGTCATTCGAGCCCCGGTACCAATCCCTGCTGCCCCCTCGTAGCATCACGCATTGTTCTCGCTCTCAAAAGGATTATACGGGGAGCCGTATAGGTAGGTCTTACAGGCAGCCAGGCAGCCAGGCAGGCAGCAGAGAGAGAGAGAGAGAGAGAGAGAGCAGGGAAATTTCTTTTTATTTGGCATGGTGCGAGCGAGCGCGGCCGGAGGGAGAATATAAGGAGGCTGTGCACGCGCGCGCGGTCCGCTCTCTCTTTCTCCCGGCCGTTCGATTTGCGAATCGTGATGCTTTCAAGGTTAAGGGGGCTGGCGACCCTCTCTCTTTCTCTCTCGGCTCGTCTCTTTCTCTCCGCGCGTCCCTCTCTCTTTCTCTCTCGCTCTCTATACGTATATATTTATATATACACACGTACAAGTATATATGTGTATGTGTATATGCTGCAGTGCGACCCGAGCGCGGTGACCCTACACGTGTGTGCGTGAAGGGCTCCGCTCCCCTCTCGTCATTTTCCAAATGTGCCCGTCGGATTTTTGGAGCTCTCGCTATAAGTATCTCGCGATCGAGCGACCGAACGAGCCAGCGCGTACGGCAATTTGGACAAAAGCCTATATAGGTGTATATAATACATGTGAAAAATCGAACGGCCGCGAGGAGCCGGCCCGGTGCAGATCTCGAGCGTGTATCTATACGAGCGAGTCTGCGGAGCCAAGGCCATCCGGTCGCTTGACCGGCTCTCTCTCTCTCTCTCTCTCTCTCTCTATTTCTCTCTCGGTCCGTCCGCCCGTCCTCCCTCGGCTCTTCTCTCGCCCTCGCCGCGCGCGGCGAACGCATTCCATCTCTTCTCTCTCGGGCTGCAGTTTTTTCTCGGGACGCGCGCATCCTCCCTAACGAGCGGCGCGGCGTGGGCGGCGTTCCCAGGCAGGCAGAGGCTGCAACCGCGAGCATCTGCATATGGGGAGATGCTGCTGCATGAGAGAGAGAGAGGGAGCAGCAGCAGCAACTCCCTGGGCTGCAGAGATGAGCGCGTGAAAAAATACCCGAGAGCGTCGGCCTCGTATATTTTTCGAGAGAGAAAGAGAGAGAGAGAGAGAGAAGGATCGACTCTGGCGGAATGCGGCTTGACCAGGCTGGGTCCCTATATCCCCCCGCCGCCCGCCTCTCTCGCGCGCGCGCGAGCTCAGCGTGCGGAGAACGGGCTGCCCAAACCGCCGCTGGCTCCGGCACATTCTATACGCTGCCCTCGTATATCTCTCTCTCTTTCGCGCTCGCCAGTCGCGGTCGTTGCGAATCGTTGCGAATCATCGCGAGGGGTGGGTCGAAACCCGGGCCGCGTCGTCCTCGGGGCCCTTGAACTCCTGCACAGCCCGCGAGCGGACTCGAGCGCAAGGACGGGCCGCGTCCGGCGGAAGCCCAAGGGCAGTTGCGCGCGCGCGCGTTCGGTGTCCGTTGTCTTTTTATATACGCGTGTACATAGGTCGTATATCTATATACGCACACGTGGAACACCAAGTGTATATAGCGCCGCGAGACAAAAGCCGCTCATTCACGGAGCTGCTACAGTCGTTTCGGCGCGGTGCGCATGGGAACGTTGCTTAGCTTAGCTGGAATGCGCACCTTTTCTTCGTTTTTGGCCGCTCGCGCGCGCGCGGCCCTACCTGCGCGCCGCGAGAGAAACGGAGTATAAGCGAGAGAGGGTCGCGGAGGAGAGCGGGAACAGGTAGGTAAGCCGCGTATATATGCGCGCAGGGCGAGAGAGAAGGAGCGATTCCCCGAGAGTCGGTGGTGGTGTGTGCTGACGTCGGCTGCGCACGATTTGAACTGGCCAATGGGAGGAGTCGCAGCCTCGGGTGGGGGCAGCGAGCCAACGCGAAAGGTGCGCGCCGAGCGGCCAGCCACGCCGCCAGTTTGTCCGCGAGTGCCGTGCCGAGCGCCTCGGCCACCAGTTGCCAGCTCGAGAGCCCAGCGCTAAGCCAGCGGCACCTCCGCCGCCGCCACCAGCAGCACCACTACTACCACCACCACCACCAGGTAAGAGCCACCTGTTGATCCGGCGAACCCGACGTGGCGGCGCGTGCCCCCGGTGCGCCACACCAGCGACGACGACGACGACGACGACGACGGCCGCGGCGGCGGCGGAGGCACTGCACCCGAGACAGGATCTTGGCGCGGACATTTTCTTTGGTTATCTAGCTGTATGAGTTTGCTTGCACATCATAAAGCTAGGTTACCGGAGTTAAGCTCCTCGCCATATCAACGCCCACACACCGAGACCCGTTCGTCGCCCGCTCTGCTCTCGCACGCACGTATATATATGTATGTATATATATACATATCAACGACTCTCGCTCGCCCAAGGCAAGGCGAATTATGTATTCTGCGCTGTGCTCGCGCTTACGGCCGCGTTTTTGCCCGCGGGACACGACCGCCTGCGTGATTCATACCTATACGTTGCCAGCGCGAGCTCTCGACTCCAGATTTGCCCAATGCCAGCAGCCAAAGACCCGCACACACACTCTCCCGCGACAATTTGTGCCTGCGTGTCTCTCTTTCTCTCGCTCTCTCTCTCTCTTTCGCGTGCTCCTCTCGTATATATGTATATTCGAACCGCGTTCGAACTTGATATTGTAACGGTCTTTCTGTGTGCGCCCCTTTGCGAAGTTGGAAATCGCTGATGTTTCGTCACTTTGTCGCGCCGCGGCATGTACGTGTGTGTGCGCGCGTATGTGCCTGTGTACGCGCGCGCGCGCGCGTGTGTGTGTGTGTGTGTGTATATAATCGAAGATTCTGCGTTCGCTCGCTTGGTTGTTTTACTCTCGCTCGTGTGACCTCACCTTGAACGCTCCTTCCAATCTCGCACCATTTATGTATATGTACTTCTCGGCATCGCTCTCCGATCGACACCACCAAATGTAACCGCGCCCGTATACTGCCCGCTCGTATTTGTATATCTCTGCGTTACACACATGCGATTTCACCATTGTATTTTTTTCAAAGTAAAGTGCACATGAAAATTGACAACCTGCGTCGTTTCTAACAAATTTCCTCCTATACTACTTACTCTATAGAATATAAATATACGCACGCATACATGTGTATGCACGCATTGGATTGGCAACACAAGATACATGTACATACACACATATATATATAATTGATCTGTGAAACGGCTCGCTCTTGGGGCGGCGGACGACGGCTCGGCGTTCTAAGGTATATAAACGTAGGAAGGGAGAGAAGAGAGCGCGCGCGGTTATCCCAGGTGCGGATACGCTCGGCGGAGGTTCCCACGGGCGCGCTCGAGCCTGGCTCCACGCTCGGCGGAGCGCCGCCGTCTTGGGAAAAGCACCGGCCAGGGATGCACGCGGCGGCGTGTGTAGCGTGCGTGAAGGAGCAGCTTCCGCCAGCCCAAGGAATTTGGCCCATTGTTCCACATGGCCGACCCCCGCGGAAATACGCTCCGCGACGCGCGTGGGAATCGGATAAACAATCCTCCGCTCGCACACACACACGCCGCGGACGATAAGCCTGCTCCGGCGATTACCGCTTTTCCGGATGCTCCCAGCTATCCTCTGCACTGCACGCATGTATCCTATACTTGTACATACACACCTATATCTACGTGCATCCATGTGTAGTTCGAGTTACAAGCGCGAGCTACTGGACAGATGGCGCCACGTCCCGGTCAGAGGCCGGCGCGGCCCTCGCCTGGTAACCGCAACTGATGATCGTGACCGTGATTAATACGTGCAGGGGGCCCTGCGGGACACGTTATCGAGGACATGCCGACGATACAGTTCTCATGATAATCAACAGTGATAATGACCTGCAATATTTTAACATATATACGCATAGTAACTCGCGATTCCGCGCTGCTCGCAAAATTTCGCCAAGGTATTAATGAATAGCGTGCGCTTCGGTATACACGCGCTTATACAGCATTTGTTTACGTGTTTGCATGTACTTATATATGTACAGATTGCATCGATGCATTCGCCAATCACTTTTGCGACGACTGACGCAATGACTTTCATTACGTGCTTTTAAAAACCACGAGTGAACTAAAATATGATTGTTGAGAATATAATTTATACCATGTCGCATACTTCATTCATTTGTGTAAATAAAATCGGAGAGTTTTGTAATTGAAAGTAATGCTCCGAATATTGTATATACATCGATCTCGTCAAGCGTGGGACACAAAACATTGTTGAAATAAAAAAACATTGATTTATTTTAGTTTAGTTTATTTGAATTATTTTATCTATATATTTTGGCCTTACACGAGCATTGCTTATAGATTTAATTCATTACGTGTCACGCTGCTGTGAGTTCTTGTCGTGATAAATTTATATAACTGGTAACGAGTCGTAATATATCGCTTTAAAATGACCTCAATAATAACTAATTAATTTATGTTAATAAAGAGACTAATAGTGGTCAAAATAAATCGTATATTGTGTATCACAATTATTTCAATGGCACTATATTCCCACCAATTTCCGATATAATAACCTGGAAAAAATGCAAAGAAAACTTCTGCGGGTAATGCATATTTCAAGGGTGATGGTAGACTTGATTCTTTATCTAATTACTTGGGACTTGGTAACCCGAAATCATAAGTTTTAACTTGCAAGAGCCTCTTCATGTCTAAATTTTAAGCAACGAATATACGACTAGCACAAGGTAAGACTAGAATAATTTCCATAGAATTGAAAAAAAAACGTTCTAAATATTTGTTTGAGGAAGATCTGCTGGTATTTTAATCATTGATTAAACGTTTTAAAATCCCCAGATCAATTCTTTTTCAAAGACATTGATAGTATTTATTAAAATTTTGATATTCACTATTGTAATTCATTCTATTCTCCAGAGAGAAACCATATAAGGAGGTAAATGTGAGTTTAATGGATTAATCAATTACTGCATGCATGGAACTTTACTAGTATTCTATTTTTTAACTCCATCTTATTCAATTTATTCCCCTTTTTTTCTATTCCGACTGACAGTCAACTATGAAGACAGTATAGCAAAAAAAAGTTACAACTCAATTTGAATTTTTATTATGGCTTTAGAGCACTCGCAAGTACAAAAGCTGCAGTTTGCTCAGCTCTCAATAAGGTAACAACGCCATCTATATCTCACTTGGTATGTTACCATATAAACTCGATGGCTTAATTCAAAAAGGGCCTGGCCAAGATTATTGGAACAAAAAAGCCTGCACTTGGAAATAAGAAAACGAAGAATTTCGAATGAGCGCCTCTCCCCTAACGTACTAATGTTATCAATCATACGAATCGCATGACACACCGGCAGGATACGTTGTTATCGCGAATAAAAAAAAATTCTCTGATTAATTTTTATTTCCACGTGCTCGCGTGCCCATGCGGCGGCATGCAGTCAAATCAAATACATGCGCGCACATGCGCGCTAACGCCCGCTGGAGAACGGACGAGATACGGCGCTAGTCAAATCTTGGCGCGAACGCGTGTTCAACGCCGCTTTTCGCCGGGCACCAAGCGAACGTGATAAACTTGTCCCGCAAACCGCGAAAATCCTCTCGGTTAGCAAAATCGCGAGTACCGCGACACAAGGTCTGTCACCCGTCGACCGTATTAGCTCAGCGTGGATTGGCCCTGCGATAGATAACGGATCCGGAAGTCGGGGGGGCCGCCTAGCCGGGAGAATATTCTCGAAACTTCCAGAAGCTTCTGGCAGGTTCTCGAAGCGCCACGCTGCGGGATATAAAGTCGTCTTGCTGACCGGCGCGCCGCATTATAGGGAATACGCTCGAGACTGGCTACTCGCGCTCCCGCGACTTTCTTCTCTGCGACCTGGTTGTACCTTTGATTCGCCCTTTTCGCATCTAATTGCAGTAGGTAAGGATATTTTGCTGTTGTATCTGTAATTTTTTTCGCTCGTGCATTTTTACTTTTATTGTAAACTTGGGATGAACATGGAAGGTTGCTAGTGGCCACGCCGAGCACGTTTTTTTCGATCGAAGGTTTTTAAGACTTCCAGTTGGAATTTATGAACTATATTCTCCTAAATACTTGTTAAATTACTAATTTATGGACAATCAAATTCTTACTTCAAACTATTCTCGGAAACAATCGTGAATTTTTTATATTTTATTTTTTCCGCTTTTATCTAATGACACTTGCTGATTCATTCCAATCATTGCATGGATGTTCTATTTAATTTTTCCAACGATAATGTAAGATCGAAATCCTTGTATGCGTGATGAAACCATTTTCTTGCTAGCTATTGCATGTGATCATTCATTATAATTTGAATGATTGTGCTTATGAATTTTTTCTGTTACATGGTTTTCCTTAATAGTTGATTATTTTTCTATAGTCTTTGCATTACATTTACATTCTATAATTTTATCAAAGTAACTTGCTGCAATGCATGTAATGCACTCCTTCAGTTTGCATGACTCAATGTTTATGCACAAACCTACTTCTGAGATTACTGATTTTTAGAACTTCACATTTATCTGCTCATTTATTTCTAGATGGCATATTCGAAAATGGAGACTCAGGGTGAGGTTGAAACCTTTGCCTTCCAGGCTGAAATCGCACAGTTGATGTCTCTCATCATCAACACTTTCTACTCCAACAAAGAAATCTTCCTTCGAGAATTGATTTCAAACTCCAGTGATGCTCTTGATAAAATCCGCTATGAGTCTCTGACTGATGCATCAAAATTGGAATCTGGCAAGGAGCTGTACATTAAGATCATTCCCAACAAGAATGACAGGACATTGACCATCATTGATACTGGTATTGGTATGACTAAAGCTGATTTGGTAAATAATCTAGGAACAATTGCCAAGTCTGGAACAAAAGCTTTCATGGAGGCTCTCCAAGCTGGTGCCGACATTTCTATGATTGGTCAGTTTGGTGTTGGTTTCTACTCAGCTTACCTTATTGCTGACAAAGTTGTTGTTGTCTCTAAGAATAACGATGACGAACAGTACGTATGGGAATCTAGTGCTGGTGGATCCTTCACAGTCAAGACAGACAATGGTGAGCCAATTGGACGTGGTACAAAGATTATTCTCCACATCAAGGAAGATCAGTCCGAATTCTTGGAAGAGAGTAAAATCAAGGAAATCGTCAAGAAGCACTCACAGTTTATTGGCTACCCCATCAAACTTGTATGCCAGAAAGAGCGTGAAAAGGAATTGAGCGATGATGAAGAAGAAAAAGAAGATGAAGAGAAGAAGGAAGAAGAGGATGGCAAACCCAAAGTAGAGGATGTTGGAGAAGATGAAGAAGAAGACAAGGACAAAGAAAAGAAGAAGAAGAAGAAGACCATCAAAGAAAAGTACGAGGAAGATGAAGAGCTCAACAAAACCAAGCCAATCTGGACCAGAAACCCAGATGACATTACTCAGGATGAGTATGGTGAATTCTACAAGTCATTGACCAATGACTGGGAAGATCATTTGGCCGTCAAACACTTCTCTGTGGAAGGTCAATTGGAGTTCAGAGCTTTGTTGTTTGCCCCAAGACGCATGCCTTTCGATCTCTTTGAAAACAGGAAGAGGAAAAACAACATCAAACTGTACGTCCGCAGAGTATTCATCATGGACAACTGCGAGGAATTGATTCCAGAGTACCTGAACTTCATGAAGGGAGTCGTCGACAGTGAGGATCTTCCTCTGAACATCTCTCGTGAAATGTTACAACAGAATAAGATCTTGAAAGTCATCAGGAAGAATCTGGTCAAGAAATGCATGGAATTGTTTGAAGAACTCGCTGAAGACAAGGAGAACTACAAAAAATTCTACGAACAGTTCAGTAAAAACTTGAAGCTTGGAATCCATGAAGACAGTGGCAACCGCAGCAAGTTGGCTGATCTCCTCCGTTACAATACGTCTTCCTCTGGTGATGAAGTCTGCGCTCTCAAGGAATACGTCAGCAGGATGAAGGAGAACCAGAAGCACATCTACTACATCACTGGTGAAAGCAAGGAACAAGTTTCAAACAGTTCCTTCGTTGAGCGTGTGAAGAAGCGTGGATTCGAAGTTGTCTACATGACTGAGCCGATTGATGAGTATGTTGTTCAACAACTGAAAGAATTCGACGGCAAACAGCTAGTATCTGTAACCAAAGAGGGTTTGGAACTTCCAATGGATGAGGATGAGAAGAAGAAACAAGAAGAAGACAAAACCAAATTCGAGGAGCTGTGCAAAGTAATGAAGAACATCCTTGACAGCAAAGTTGAAAAGGTTGTCGTCTCCAACCGTCTTGTTGACTCGCCATGCTGTATCGTAACATCACAGTATGGCTGGACCGCTAACATGGAGAGGATCATGAAAGCTCAAGCCCTTCGCGACACATCAACAATGGGATACATGGCTGCTAAGAAACATCTTGAGATCAATCCTGATCATCCAGTCATCGATACTCTCAGGCAGAAGGCTGAAGCTGACAAGAATGACAAGTCAGTCAAGGATCTGGTTGTTCTTCTGTTCGAGACATCTCTGCTGTCATCTGGTTTCACCCTTGATGAGCCACAGGTTCACGCATCCAGAATTTACAGAATGATCAAGCTTGGACTTGGAATTGATGAAGATGAACCAATTGTTGAAGAAACCAAAGCTACTGAAGAAGTTGCACCCCAGGAGACCAATGATGAAGATGCATCGCGAATGGAAGAAGTTGACTAAATAGATTTTAGTGATTATTGTTTAAATTCATGACTAATAGTTAGGAATATAATAACCACGTTTTATGTGGTATTCATTATCTATATGACATTTTTTATGGAACGAATGCCTCATTGTTATAAGACTTATTTAATTTATTAATTTTTATTTAATCATCCATTCCTGCTTTAGTTAGAACTATACCAAAAATGCCATTTCATGTTCAACAAATATAATTCATAAAATTTAATTAAATGAAAATTTATAATTTCAATTTAATCACACTTTTTCTCATTCAATACCTTTCCTACTTTAAAATATACTTTGTCTATGTATTGCGATATATTGTCCAGTACTTAGATTATATTTTAGTATTTCTCATGGAAAATGCAATCAGAATAGAATTTGTCATGTCTTTACTAGAAGAATTGAGTGTTGGTAACAATAAATCAATTTTTATGCAATACAAAATTTACGCAAATAATTGCAGCGTGGGAAAATTTTTCAATTCCAAAATAAATTGCACAGATTTAATGAGTAAATATATTTATATCTATAATAGGTGTACGATGAAATTATGAAAGTGCACATTTAAAAACTTTAAACTGATGAACATATAGCCCTCTATTGAGAGCTTTTTGAGACTAGAACGTGGTATATATGCTTCTGCTACAGTATTATCGTATAGGTATCAAGAGTTGTGCTGTGCAAATTCTCATGAAATTACGAATAAAACAGAAGATTTATAAATACGAATATGGCCAGCAGAGGATGGAAGGTACGTGATTGTGCGAGCCTGACTTATAACTCAAATGAATTGAATCATACTGAGAAAATAAGCTACATTCGAATCGAGTGTAAGTTGACCGACTGATGAATAAAAATCCTTAGGTGGTCCAGGCGCACGTGCCCATGATAAAATTCCGCAAGGGTGGAGCGAATAGTGGTGAGTGCGTCTCTAAATCATAGTAAATCAATTACATATAAAGTGAGTGATTTGACATGAGCGAGTATGTAACTTTGTCAATACGAAAATGTTGGTTAGTCGCTGAGAGGGCAGGCAAATCGGCGGCCGCGCCATCTGCTCCAGGGTCGGCTGGGTCCAGCAAAGCCAAGGGTGCCACGGGTCCCAACGTCGTCGAACTGCCTATTATCGAGGACTTCCAGCTGCCGCGAAGATTCCAAAGGAGACCAATAGACTCGAAAGAGATCGATTACATTAATGTGAGTGGTTCGTTCGTCCGATATCCGTCAAATGGTGTCAATCAAATGATTACGTAACTTATGATACCATATATCGTTGCAGCGCGGTGGTCCAGAATGATCTTTTAGGGGCTCGAGCCTGGCCGCTCGATTCAACACACGGTCCATGTCGAGTGCACTTACCTATTAATAATAATGCTCCAAATACGG
Organism: Aphelinus atriplicis; assembly: GCA_020882685.1. Classification (NCBI taxonomy): domain Eukaryota; kingdom Metazoa; phylum Arthropoda; class Insecta; order Hymenoptera; family Aphelinidae; genus Aphelinus; species Aphelinus atriplicis. The sequence continues at coordinate 4,983,142 of CM037073.1, forward strand.
ATCTCGTCAGTCCTCTGTATGCTGTCATTAAATTGTCCAAGACGATTAATGCAATAAACAAAGCGTGAAAACAAAGTTTACTCTCGAAATATCTGTGTGTCTGCGTGTGTGTGTGTCATAAATTATTTTAGTGTGCGAGCATGGAGCTTCCCTTGAACTTTCTGACGGCCGCTAGAAATTTTCGCGAGGGCGAACGCGCCGCACGCGCGATTTGCGCTCTCGTCGCATACTCGAGGCTGACATTGCCCGCGGGCCGCAGCTGGCTATTTTCGGAGCAGCGTCGCCCTGCTACTTATAGATATACGCGTTCGCGTGAATACATTGGAAGCTGTGCGCTGAAAATAGCGAGCGCTCGCGCGCGCGGCTGCCCTCCGCGCATGGCGGTCCATCTCCTCTCTTTCGGTTGCCAGACCCTTCGGCGCTAAGTTGTACGGCCCTGCAGAGCTGATATCAAGACGTGATCGAGCCGCTGGCGCTAGCGCGCGCGAGTGTATCCGCGCCCGAGCAGACGACGCCCTCCAGCGAAAAATATACATGCGTGGGCGGGGAGCAGCGCCGCCGCCGTCTTCTGCTGCTGCTGCTGCTGCTGCCGCAGCAGAGATCTCTCCAGTGTACACAACGCAGTCGGCGCTCTCGGGTCCCCCGGTCATTCTTGCTCCGATGGCAGCCGCCACTGTAGCTTGACGAACAGTCCATAGAGATTGTAACGAAACTCAAAAACCCCCCCATCGAACGCTACGAGCCTTTTTTTTTTGTGTATAATAACCGACGCGCGGCCCATCTTGGGGCTTCGGCAAAGATGACGGCCGAGGCGACGAGCGAGTTCGGCACGCGTAAGATGATTGTCGTCTTCGCCATTGTCGGTGGCTGCTTCGCCGTACTCTTCCCCAAGATCTTCTACCCCATGCTCACGACCTCGCTCAGCCCTCCACCGACTGCCGATAGCTCCGGTAAGTTTATTGCGCGTTATCACAGCCACACTAAGACTATGGTCCAACTGGGTTGAGGGCTGATGAATATTGGATGAAGCGCAGTCTGCCAGGGGCGGGATTTCTTATACTTTTTTCTTTTCTTTTGACTCTTGGTTTTGTTGTTGGTCAGGCTGTTGCGATGTTATATTCGAAAGCGATGTCACTGCTGTTGATATAATGCAAGAGCTGTGTCACAATATTATACGACATCACCAAGTCGACCCCAGGGTAAGGGATGTTCTCGAAGGAAGCAAGTACAACAAGCTGACCCCGTCCAGCGCAAGCCTCTGTAGGGAAGAGGTGCTCGCAAGGTGCGGCATTGACTTATCCTCATTTTTGGCTGAGAAAGAACGATCTAAGAAGTCTTACAAGCAGGTTTTAGAAGAGATTAGAGGGTTTAATGGTTCCTTATGCCTCAAAATGCAATTTGGAGTACCACTGGCTAGATTAGGAACACCACATCTTATTAGATATCACATTTTGATGCCGCACAGTAAGATGGTTTTTTCTGAAATACAAGATGGTGTGGAACTTATTAACAATTTTTGGCATCATTCTTCATTCTCTTCATATCTAATAAACTAACTGGCATTATCTCCTCAATAACATACTAAGCAAACTATAAAAGAAAAATGATGAAAATTTGGATTAATTTTAATCCAATACATTTTATAACTGAGAAAGTAAATTTGATTGAATTAAAATATTCTAACAATGAAGCAATAAATAGGATTTTTGATTAGTTAAATACACATTTGTATGTGGAAAGCAAACTTGAGGCATCCATCTAGTAATTGGCAATTTTCCAAATTTAAAAACATAACAGTTGGCAAGCACAAGGTAAAAGCTCTGTCATAGTTTGAAATACACTCTTTCTTTCTGTTTCATAAAAACAAACTAAATGCTTTTTTTGTTTGAAAAAAAATCTTTTCACACGCTTGATGGTCTTGCATAATCATAACAAAATACAACATGTATGTATATTGCAGTGTTAAATGCTGTTTCACTGATAAGTGATTTAATTGTGTTTTCTGATGCAGGTACCATAAAACAAGAACGCCAAACTCCACCTCATGCTGGAAGCTATCATCCTGCAATGAGGGAGAAAGGCAGAGCCATACCATCATCTCACATTGTGCCTAGAATTCAAGAGAGACCAGACCAAATGACACCTATGAAAATGAGACCACCCATGGGAGGAGCAGGTCATGTGGTGGCAGCTCCCAAAGGGACTGGCTCATTGGGATTACTCATGCCATTATACACAATAGGAATTGTTCTGTTCTTTCTTTATACCATGTCAAAGGTACTTATAAGGATCTTCATGCCTATTTATACTATTGGAAATGTTGTATCTCTCCTCTATAAAGTACTCCAGGTATTTATTTCTCTTTCTCACCTTGAGTTTGATTTGGTTTGGTTGAATATTTTTTTTTAAATATTTTTCCCATCCCTCAACTTTTATTTACCCAGAGAGGATTTTTATACCTCTTCAAAACATTCCTCCACTTGCTTGTCCTACTAATACGGGTGATTGTTTTACAAGTTCAAATTCTTATTTCTAAAGGTGCACGAAATGATTCAATTAATATCTTCCAGGTTCTGAGAAAAAGTTCTGACAGCGAAATCTTGAGACCAGAGTACTCAATGGCAGGTGTTGAAAAAGAATACCAGAACCTAGTTTTTAATCCAGAATTATTTGCTACTGCTGTGACCGCCATCAGTGGACAACAAACAGAACGAATAGAAAGACCTCCAACACCAAAAGATGAGTCGACTCCGACTATAGACGAACTAAAAGAACGTAAGTTTCTTTCTTTCTTACGCATTCTTAGATATAATAAGACAAATCAAGAGGGAAAATTATTCATTGTCATTTATACTCAAATTACGATTGTCAATCGTGAATCTATTGAAAAATTGCATACGCTGCTGGGACACAAGAAGCGGCTGGAGATATAGAGATCGATCAACTGAGACGGCGATTGGTAGAGACAGAAGCAGCAATGGAAAGAATTGTTACTCAAATGAGTACCTTATCGCGAACTGTTACGAATTCGACCCCTTCATCAGAATCTAAGGTTTAAGAGAGTTTTTGGAGTAAACAAATTTTTTTTTAAATTTTTTAATTTTTTAATTTCCATAACTCATTAAAAGCTGCACGTTTTTGCGCACTTTTTAGCTTCTCCCTGCAAACATTTTGACAAACGAAAATAAATATTTATTTTTATTAGTCATTTCTATTTTCAAATTTATAGTCTGATTAGTTTTAGTATTATTGTTATACTTTTCAATGGATTTCTTTTATTAAGGCAGTCGAATAAACTGAAAAAAATATTTTAATTTAATATCCCATAATTGTTTGCCTCTTATTTATCATTTATTGGAGTTGTTAATCTCACTGTTATTCTTAGCTATATATTGATTGTTGATTTGACCTTATTTGTCCATGTATATATTGATGTGTAGGTGAATATGTAGGCTCAGACCTGGAAATTGTAGAAGTATTTGTAACATTTACATTGGAGATATTGGCAATAGAAACCTCGTGATCAATCGTTATAATTTCGTATTTTTTCAACAAGTAGATCAAGCTCCAAAGTCTAATGGCCTGGCAGCTGGGGCCAGCCCCAATCCAAAGGTATTTTCCTATCGCTAGAGAGTGTTGCTCTCTTTTCTGGAAAATAACCAGTAGTCTGATGCTGCTTCCGGCTGAGGAATTTTTTTCTTGGAATTTATGAAAATAATATAAATCAAATAATTGATTGATAATTCTAATGTTCATGTTAACAGATAGAAAAAAATTGTTTAGCTTGTTTGAGATTTGAGTTACATTAATTAATTGATAATATATATCATAAAAATTTCAGCTTGTCTCTAATAATTCAGCATGCCTATGCATATTGTTGTACACATTATGTTTTGTTCAGTAATGACATTTGAAGTTCATTTTTAACATGTATCAATTGCATTTAGGAATCAAGTATTCTTGATGGAACTCTTGATCACGATGAAGAGGAACTAGAAGAAATTCATGAATCAACTCCAACAATGAAAGTTTTAAATATGGAGATGACTGCATCATGTGAAGGAGGACAAAAATGTAGCAGGCCAACTACTCCTGTCTTATTGACATCTCATAGGTAATTGCTGTTTCATATAAAATCTTTTGTTCTTTGTTCACATTGTAAATTAATTGTAATATTGAAATTCTAGTCATACAAAGGAAAGAGAGAAATCACCTCCGATTTCCATTTATTTGGAGGGTGCTCTTCCTCCTCAATGTGAATTACTTGTAACAGATTCTAAAACACAAGAAATACAAGAGGAGGAAAATGTTGAGCTCCCAATTGTACTTTCTGGAAAAATGACTCTTTCTCTCATCAGCCTTGACCAGTTAGCAGCTGTAAGAAAATATTAATATAACCAACAGAATCAAATGAAACTACGGGATCTTTTTTTATTTGGTGATTCTTTTATTTACTTACTCTGATTTGCTTTGCAGTAACACAAGTTTTTATAATTTTGGACGTTTGTTTTACTAACAGTTCATACATATTTTGATTAGAAATGTTTACACCTTGAAAATATAATTTTATACCTATCACTCAACTTGTTAGCTTTTAATAATTTTAGTTGATTTATCTAACGAGATTTTAGTTTTTCAGATTTATTTTTGATTAATTGTTTGATCCGTTTTATTTTACTGGAATATCGAAGGCTGATTTGTGATGATTGTCAGCACAAATTTATTGAAATTTTAAATCAAATTTTCTGTTGAACTAGGAATCCCAAGAGAATGAGCATTTTGAAATTGAAGCTGCACAGAGACAAAGACAAGATCACGAAACGGATTCGTCAAGTGAATGTGACGAAAGTGAACCAGAAGATTTTCATGGGATTTTGAGCAATAGGGACAAAAGAACAATGAGAGTAGATGAAGCTGAAGAAGATGCAGAAGACGAAGAAGAAGCTGAAGATGAAGAAAGTTATGAGAGTGATAGTCAAAATGATGAAGAAAATGATGAGTTAATAGATGAATGTGTTAATAGGAGCAAAGTAATATTGAAACAGAATAAAAATGACAAAAATTATGATTCATATGATGAAGACCACGAAAACGATACTTACAGCAATAATGATGATGACAGTAACGAAGAAGATCTCCAACCTACACCTAGAACAGGATATTTTCCCGCGATTAATAAAGAAAATCGTAAAAAAACAGATGATGAAATAGATGAAGAAGCTAGAAGAGAAGAAGTAAGTGAAGAGGAAGAAGATGAGGAAGAAGAAGAAGAGGAAGAAGAGGAGGAAGAGGAAGAGGAAGAAGATGAAGAAGAGGAAGACGAAGAAGACGAAGACGAAGACGAAGATGATGAAGTTGAAAATGTTGATAAAGACCTTGGACATGGAGCGAATAATAGAACAATTAAAACAAAAAAGCCAATAGTTGTCGAGAATAGACATTGAAAATTGCATCTAGTTCAATTAAAGAAAAATTAACGTTTGTACACGATTCATCATAAGAAAATTATTGAGTCGTTTTTTACCAAAAACTTATGAATATGAATTTGTACAAGAAGAAATTCTTGCATTTTAAAGAATAGTTATGGATGGTTTTCAACTCTTAAATTATTCATATATTATGAGTATATGCATAATGTTGAAAATATGTAGTTAATTTTTATGCTAGGAATATTTTAATAAATTAATAGATCTAAAACATATTGAAAATTTATTCATCCAATGAACAATATATTATTCAAAGAAAATGTAAAAAAGCGAGTGCACTAAAAGGTTTAAATTATTTTACAGTTTAAAAGAGATTATACATGGCCGGAGTTATCAATAAATTTTAAAATATTTTATAATGGAAAAAACCATATCGAAATATAATTACGCAAGTTACAAAAAATCGTAATTTATTATTCATAATCAATTTGAGAATTTTTTCCTCAAAATATCTACCCTCAGATCTAAAAGGTCAATACAAATATGAGAAAATTGAATACTCTTTAATTTATTTACATTATTTCCGAGGTTATTTTTCCTTTTCTAGTTTATATCTGATAATGAATTCGACTTGATGATCAGAGTTGCATTTTTAATTATGAAATATTCTCGAAATTCGTACAACTAGTATTAATATTACCAAAAGCAGTTACCGAGAATCAAGACGTATTTGCATTAATTCACATTTACGCAGCTTTCGGAAATGGCGGCTAGGTGACGTAGTTCCGTGAGTATTCAGCTCTTTTCCGGTTTCACTTGGTTAGGGATCAGCGGAATCATGAAGGCCAAGGGAGAAGTAAGTCATTTTTTCCGTTTTTTCGTGAGTGGTAAACATTAAAAAGTTGAAAACATGATTCTTCAATTAATCCTGAACATTTTGAATATTAATAAGTATTTTTTTATAAAATTTTCCTCTAAAATAACTTGTTCCATGCGTCGGCTTGTCAGCATGGCAATAATCACATGTGTTCATTTTTTTCTGATTAGTTCGATGTTCAATTACGTTGGAGGTTTTTTTTTATTTTATAAATTATGATTTTCGGAACGATCTATATTATTTCGTTAAATTGCGTCCCTACTTTTGTAGAAAAAAATGATTATTTTGAGAAGGTTCCTAACCTCTTATCTGCAAGCAACAAGTCCTATAGTCAATAAGCAGTACGATTTGTTTTGTATAAATCAGTTAACTTAATAGTAAAGAATATGAGGTATTTTTCGTATACTTCAATAATTTTTTTATTAACACTGCATCATCAACCTACACAAATTCTTTAAGTAGTGACTGATCTTTCATTCTTGTAGTTGAAGGAATATGAAGTCATTGGGCGTCAATTGCCCACGGAGAAGATCAAAACCACTCCTCTCTACAAAATGAGGATATTTGCCCCTGATCCAATTGTGGCCAAATCTAGGTTTTGGTACTTCTTGCGTCAACTTAAAAAGTTCAAGAAATCTACTGGTGAAATCGTTTCTTTGAAACAGGTAATTTGAATTGATTTGTCCTATTAGATTCTGCGATGGAAACATTGATGAGTAATTGTTATTCTATTTACAGATTCCAGAAAAATCACCTATTAAGATTAAGAACTTTGGAATCTGGTTGAGGTATGACTCCAGATCAGGCACACACAATATGTACCGTGAATATAGAGATTTGTCTGTGAGCCTAGCAGTAACTCAGTGCTACAGAGATATGGGAGCTCGTCATCGTGCAAGAGCACACTCCATTCAGATAATTAAGGTAGAAGTTGTGAAAGCTGCTCAGTGCAGAAGGCCACAAGTTAAACAATTCCATGATTCTAAGATACGGTTCCCCCTACCTAAACGTATCCAGCACAGTAAACGTATGCCATTGTTCAGTGTCCGCAAACCAAGAACTTATTTCCTTTAAGTTTTTGCATTTTGTTTGATACAGTTGTAACATATTGGCATAAGGAAATAAAATTGAAAAAAAAAAATCGAATTGGTTTGCATTGTTGAAATTTATACCTCTAGAAATTATCTCTCAATAACTGATCAGTATATTGATTCATTTTATATTCATTTAATATATTTGACATATCGTATACTTAATATTTTCTATAAACGAAATTGAATTACAAAATTATCTTGAGATATTTCATCTACTTATATTTTAATATCTAGAACAGCAGTTCAGAAAAGTATTCTTACAACCAACTGCAGATGATGTAATTTTTCTCCAGAACTCAAAAATTGATATTTTCAACATTTTTTTCTATAATTCTTATTAAAATAGCTGTGTATCTGAATATAGATATAATACATGAATATTTTCAATGTGAAAAAATTGATTTTCAATCAAGAATTGGCACATTGCAGTCTAAATGCCATCTCAATTATATTTTGTGGTGTACAGTCTTGATAACACACATACAATTCCTTAGGTCTTGGAGTAGTATATAAACGTCCAACTATCCAATATGTACAATTCTCGCATTCAAATAAGACACCATGCTCTTTGATAGCGATCAAACTCTTATTTATTGCAGATTTGTCTGTGTCATGGCTCAGTAACTTTTTATATCGCTTAGTATCACTAAGGAGTTTATGAATCATTTGACTGCTGGCATTGATGTTGTACAAGAACTCAGGATCAAGTTGACTCAATTTTGATGATATCAAAATGCCTTCAAACAGATCTATATGCACATAATACAAGAGAGAGTTTTTTTCCCCAGTCGTTATGATTTTTGGAACAATATATTCTGCTTGATTCAGTAAATTGTCCCGAATGTTGCTTATATCAGAGATTCCTGTTTCATTCTGAGGGATTAAAAATTTTATGTAATCGATGGAATATCTTCAGCTTCAAAATCAAATGGATTTTATAATCATTAATATCCTTACATCAAAATCAGAATCACTGTCATCGGAATGCCTTGGAACCATACTATTAGCTTTTTCTCTTGTAGCTCTTCTTCCTAAAATTGGAGCAGCTTGATCACTTATTTCACTGACTTGACTTAGAGAATCCTGACTAAGAGAATCACGATTGATTTCAACAGAATATGCTGTAATAAGATCAGTTAGATGTCAATCAATACAATCTATAAACTTTAAAAAGCAATTTTCTTTTATAAGCTTGAACTAAGGTTTCAGTAAAGCTTAAAATGAAAAGATTAATAATGATCTATTCAATATACCTGAATTGAATTCGAGTCGAGGCTCATCAGAATTTCTGCTTTTTGAGACGCCATCTTGGCTTATTTTAATGGGAGTGGAGTTTATATTGGCACAAGATCTCGATTGATTTGTTTTAATAAAACCAACAAAATTCTCAGCAATACTCAATGGTATTTTTGATAAACTTGATTCTTTCTGAGGTATGGCAACTTCTGGTTTAGCATTGGCATTAATCCATTTTTCTGCCAACATTGAGATACCTATTTTTCTAATATGTTTGAGAGTTTCCTGAGCCTCTTCAACATAGAATATATCTGGACCAGAATTTTCTCTCAATCTAATTTAATATCAATAACAAATTCAACTCTTTTACTTCATTTAATGGAGTACTTTAAAAATAAAATAAAAGATTATGCTTACATAGCCGTGCAACCTCCTGATTCTAATATTACAGCAAGCAAATCGTGACCATATCCAACAATAAGCAAAAACCATCGATCTGATAATGGATAAACGTTTTCTTCCTCCCATGTAATTTTTTTATCCACACAAGACGAAGGATAAATTCTTTTCCAAATAACAAGGGATTTAACTTGCTCATAGTTGATCAAATTGAGTAAACCGTGCCTCCTAACAAATGAATGGATCTGTAGCAAATCTTCTGTGGGTAAATGCGACCCAAGTAAATATCTTCTATGATATAAACAGCTCCCTAATATTGTATAAAGTCGTTGACATTCTAAGGGTTCTTGATTCTGTAATAATGGATAAAAGTATCATTGAATCTTGATATTTTACAAGCTAAATAATAAGATAACATTAGAAAAAAATGAATACCCAGTCTCTATAATCCATTGATTCCATTTCACTCAACGCTGCATCTATCTGTATTTGAGCATCTCTGGGCAATTGAATGGATTGTATGGATGGTAGTAGAAAATTGAAATCACATTGTCTAATTTCATCAGTGTTGACATTTTTTGAATTTTCCAAATCACTTTTATTTGCATTTTTATCTTTGTAAAGCTGAGTGAAGAATAAGTAAAAAAAGTGGTCCAAGTAAGGATGATTATCTTCTTTGATAAAGCAACTTGAAACACTTTCATTTTCAAAAGCCAAACAACACACAGCATCTTTTGAGAGTTCTAGGGCTTCTTGCTTGTTGCAGCTATTGGAATATTAATTAATGAATGTTGATAGTATGTAAATAAAATATAATTATTAAAGGTTCTTACGTACCATTTTTCAGGAATACAAATTAACAACAATTCTTCTTTAAAAGGAAAGTATATAATATTAGTTAATCCATTCAAAGTTCCAACAGTTGTACTGTAAAATATAAACACATTTTTTCACAAAAATTATGACGACAAGAAAAAATTTTCTCTCAAACATGTATCACTGTATTATTCTTAATACCTGACAGGTTGAGGTCCAATAATATCTGGTAACATATGATTTAGAGTAATAAATGCTCCCTTTGTTGTTGATACAAAAGATTGTGCATTTTTACTCTTTGTCCTTGGAAATGAATAATACACACCCTGGATGTCAGTTTCATTCTCAGTAAATTCTGTTATTTTCATGCAGACAATTCCAAGAGGGTCTTTTATCAGAGAATCCATAAGAATTTTACTCTCTTCTTTATCAACCAATTGCCTTGCCAACATTGATTGCTAAAATGTAATGAAATTTGTTCCCTGAACTATATAAGTATACAAATTGAAAATTAGTTTCCAAACAAAATATGACTTACATTCGGGCAACTCATTGTTGTTGGAAAATTTTCATAGTTACCACCAATAGAATTCCTTTGGAATTGGCAAATGATCTAGAATATACAGAATTAAGTATTCAAGAACTAATAAATTTGTTAACAAAGATTTTCAAATTAATATCTTACATTTGTTGGAGAAACAATCGCTGAAAGTATACTTTCCACATTGTCAGTTGTAACTTCCTTTGAATTTATTGTCTGCAACCAGTCTCCACTTTTAATTTCTTTACTTTTCAAAGCTTCTCCATCAGGGACAAATCCTGAAACTATAATTCTAGACTTGTCAGATGAAATACGTGGAATTAATCCCAAATAAGCTTCACAGACTGTTGCTCGTCTGCCTAATTTATGTCTTTTATCAGGATCAATCTTAATGTTAACCATATATTTTTCCCCAGTTTTAAAATCATTCAGAGCTGCTTCTCTTTCCCTGTTTATTCTTGTGATTGATTCATGATTTCGTCTCAGTTCTGATGCCAAGCCATTTACTCTCACACTATGCCGGTAACTTTCTTTGCGTTTTATCAAACGTATCAGTTTACCAGCTCTAGTACTTCTACGCCGAGTCAACTCTGGTTGAGGTGAAACATACTGATTACTGTCACTTGTTTTATTATTAGAAGAAGTGGATGATTCTGTTAATGATTCAATGTAAAATACTTCTCCAGCAGGACTTATTTCAGATTCCCATTCAATAGCTGAGCTGTAGAAATTTTAAGTATTGAAAAAAAGATGAGAATACAAATTTTAATTTAAAATATAAAATCTTGTTGAAATAAAAAAATATAAAAATATAAAAATTGAATATCATTTGAAAAATTAAATTAAAATTCACCCTGTGCTGTTTGAGTAATAAGATCCTGAACTTGAACCACTGTCACTAGCCCAACATTCATGCTCTTCATCAACAGGGTTCTTCTCATTCTTGATGTATCCATAAGTTTGTTCTTCATGTTGACTCAAAAGAGTCTTGTCTTTTGTACTGCTCATTGCACTTTCGAATTTTAAGATCAACTAGATGAAAGTAATAATATTATCACGTCTTATGATTTTAAGAAAAATATTCCGAGTAAATTTGCCAAACACAAACATGGTAATGCATTTAAAATACAGCGACGGCACTTTTCCATGTCCGCATTTTCGTGTATATTTACACCTATATGATCAGGCGCGCGTCGCCATTGGCGTAAAACAGGGGCATTCACTGCAGGTGAGTGGCGGCAAAGTGGTGGTGGAGGAGAAGGAAGCCGACCGGTAATCGTCGTACATAATGATGCGTTGCCTATATACAACAGCATACAATAAAAGTAAACGGGAAAAAACGCAATAAATATTTCCCTTGCACGGTGGCGCATGGTTGGATTAGCGCGCTATGACTCATTTATGCAACCACAAGGATAACTTTGTGATATTCAGTTGTATTTTATCGGGAATTTTCGGGAATATTAGACAATGAATAACACATTTTTATAAAAATATGGCAGTAGAAATTTATTAATTTACACTAAGTAAAAATCGTTGAAACTATTAGTTATTATAGCTATTATAGCATAGTTCAGGTCGTTTGTCATAATTAAAAGCCCCACTCTCACGAGAAATTATACTTATATCACAACTCACAGAGTGTAAATGTCAAGAAGTCCCTCAGTCTATTGATATAGTTCAATTTAATTAAATATAAATTCCTTAAAATCAGTCTCATTATCGAATAGATTGTTTTAAACATGATGTAACAGATTTCACTTCAGCAGGCTCTTTCTTCTTCAGAGGATCTGGTTGGAAACATTTCCACAATCTTAATGTCTCATCAGCACCGGCACTGAGAACAGTGGTTCCATCAGGTGACATTGCAAGATGTAATACACGACTTGTATGTCCTGTTAGCTCAGCTACTTTTGTCATAGCTGGATACTTCCAGATAGTAAGTTGATTTTGTGCATAGCCATGGCCTGACACCAATTCCTTATATGTAGTTGACCAGAGAAGAGAGCAGACCTGTGACTTGGTATCAATGGTGTTCATGCAAGCACCTTGGGATACAAGAAACTATTTTTATATTTTTATTCATAAAAAACGGTCATTCATTATTAGATAAAATATTAATGAAATTTTTCAATTTCACACCTGTGTTACAATTCCAAAATCTAATACTTCTGTCTGCTGTGCCTCCACCGCTTGCCAAAACATGATTCTGCCATGGGCACCATGCAAGAGCTTTCACAGCTGCTTGATGTTGATTGAGAGAATAGATTGGTTGTACACGCGAGTAATTTTGACCAGCTATGCATGGCCAGATCTGCAACATGTTATCGTTTCCCCCACTTGCCAGGTATTTCCCATCCAATGACCATTTCAACCCACAAACCTCTTGAGCATGAGCATTGATTGTGCCAACAGTATGTTCTCTCTGCCTAACATCATGGTGTACAATTTGACCCGCTCTATGATGAGATAAAATTACTTATAAAAAACAATCGAACCATTTGAAATGATCAAGTATCAACTCAATTACCTGCAACCACTAGTAACTATGTGAGAATTCCAAGAAAGTGATCCTACTCTTGCTGAATGCCCATTCATGACACGAACCCTCTTCATTTGACTGCAGTCCCACAATTCAGTATTTCCCGAAGTAGTTCCCACAGCCAAATAAGGACCTTCTTGAATCCAACCAACTGAACACACATAATCATTGCCTTCTAACTCAAAGAGTTGTTCTATGGTTCCAGTTCCAGCATTCCATAGATAAACATTAGATCCTAAAGCAACTGCCAAAATGTTACTGGATGACCAATCAACCAAATTTAAATCTGTAAATTAAAAGAAAAATATACAAAATAATTCATGAAATATTGAATTCTAATAGAATAATTTCATTCTATTGAAATTTTGATAAATGAGATCATTTAAAAATATTGATCCAACTATACTTCAACTTACAATAATCATCAACAATTTCAGGTGCATCTAAAATACGATCAGGTGCTTGTGGAATATACCTGGATGAAGCTTTGACATTAGCTGGGGTTTTACTTTGACTATAAACCACTCTTAGAGGATTCTGATATCCTTCTGGAGGAGCTGGTGCTTTATTTTGATAAGATAATACTCTCATATTATTCAAATCTCCTCCATGCAAATTCTCACCAATTAAGCGTTGCATTTCACGCTTAGAGGGACTGGTACATTCTGCCTTATTTTCTTCTTGCTCAGCAGTTTGATGTTGTTGTACCTAGAAATAAATATTACAATTTTTACAAATAATTTACTTTTATGCTGATTGACTAAGTTGTATGACTCCTCAAGCTTGACAATTTAATTATTCATTAAAATTTTTATTCTGGACTAAAATTTATAACTAAGAAAATGAAAGATATTCAACAGCCTTATTTACCTTATAGTAGCCTAATTCAAAATTAGTTGTGGATCTTGCTGGGATAAATCTATCTCCCCCACATGTAGTTGGAGTCTTTGCAGGCGTTGTTCGACCTGATGAAAAATTCATAAGACACTTAAATTTCAATAAAGTGATAGGATTGAGACTCTCAACAGTCTACACCAAATATGCAATCTTACTTGGTGACTTTTTGCTGCCTTTAGATGGAGTCTTTTTTGAATTTCGAACTTCTGATCCTTTTTTAGGGGTTTTCCCTGAGTTTGAATTGCTGTTGCTAATCGATGAGGTACTCATGGCTTTTCTTGAGTTGTTTAGACTGAGATTGGCACTGGAAAAATAGTCACACAACTCAATTGAGATGAGTATCAAACAGAACAAATGAAGGCGAAAAATATTCAAATACCTACCTCATCGATGAATTCGAGGATTCCAAGCATTTCTTTTGCCATCGCGGTACAGGCCCCTTGATAGCCTCATCCATTCTTGTCAGGCTGTTCAATTCCTTCATATACTTTAGATGAGACATCCTTGTTGCTCAAAAAAATTCCAGCGATTTCAAAAACTTAACGGGTATTTCTTCGTAAAGAAGAATCGTCAAAGTATAAAACGTTGGGGCGCAAAAACGTTAGCAGTCTATAGCCACGTCTTCAGATTCTGCTTCCTCTCTCGAGTAAACTACGAAAATGTCACTCTATTCGGTTTTCTGGAGCAATAAATAGTTGATCGACGATGACTAAAATCCTTACCTATATTTACAAGCAATCATTCAGTCGTAGAGATAATTGATGAATAGCCTCTGCGAGTGCCGTCGCAGAGAGTCGAGCCTCCGACGAGCACAAAAAGAGATCAGAAGAGTATACGAGCGTCCGGCGCTTTAAAGGGACTGCCAGGTGACCGTTGGAAATTTTAAATTTCAGCCAGGCGCGGCTCAGCCCTGGCGCTGCCGTCAGACCTGCAGCCTCTTGTGCGCATGCGACCCATATCAGGGGAAAATATGGCGATTCCCTGCGCGTCCCCCCACCCGCCACCGCCGCCGCCCAAGGATTTCTATATCCCATGTTATTTTGTCATTACTTTTTCGTTATATTCACTTGATCCATAGGGTTTTGCTTAATTCAATTTTTACCTCTTGGGGAGAAAAATTATTTCTTGGATAAAAAACCATGTCCTTACTTTTCCGACTTATTGAAGATCGGCAAATACATAAAATAAACATGTCGCATACGCTAGAAACAAATGTATAGTTAGCGTCTATATTCGTTGATACTAGTTTAGTAATAAATATATTTTAATGAAATAAACATTATTTTTTTATCTTGTCAAATGAGATTCAGTAGCTCGGCGATATCATCTTCCGTTTTATTTCGTCTCTAAGAATTTTATAAACATAAAAAAGTTAAGAAGAAAAAATGTATAATCATAAAAGGAATGAGAAATTCAAACTCAAGATCTATAATGACTGCAGACCTAGAAGATTTCAAGAATCTCTCTGAAGACATATTTAATCTTTAAAGGAATTTTTTCATTTCATATTTTTTATTGAATTCACTTACTATTATAATATTATTTACATTCTATGTCAAGTACAATTTGTAGTCAATATCAATAAGCTTAGTGCAACTTAAGTCTATTGTTAAAGAAACAAAACAGTAGTGATGAGAGCAAATATGTTGGAAAGGAATTTTGTAATTGATCATTATAAATTGAAAATGAATCGAAGAATGAGAATTCAAATATCTCCTCTAAGTTTCAACGAAACATGTTTGTAAAATGCTTTCTCTAGATAATATTCTTCAAAGTAATGATATGAAATAGTGCTACTGATAATAAAATGCATTACACATTAAATGGGATTTTTATACACTAAAATTCACATTTAATCTTTATTATACAGAGAATATATATATATATATATATATATATATATATATATATATATATATATATATATATATATATATATATATGGGGCGTTTCGCCTCAATCCCCCAGCGCTGCGCGCGAGCGCCGAAACATGCCGTTTTCAACTCGTGTTTACGATGCCAAAATGTCCCTGAGAAAATGATTCGATAGGTCATTTCCATGTAGTTTTTTCTCAGCTTTCCAACGGTGTAATTAGTTTTCCGGAAATTTTCCATTTTCATCCCCAAAAAATATAAAACATCGCATATCTCAAAAAGTATATTTTTAATATTTTTTTTAATGGTCTCAATCGAAAGCTGAGGATTTTTCACGTAGGAAAATATGTTTTCCAAGGAGTGCACGAATGATTTTCTTTGAGAAATAGAACGTCGAAAAGTAGACGTAGCGCTACTCCGGCGCACGGAGCGCGTGAGCGCCAATCATGCTGTTTTCAACTCTCCCCAACGATACCAAAATGCATCTGAGAAAATTATATTATGAGTCGATCCCATGTTATTTTTCCTCAGCTTTCCAATGGTGTTGTCAGTTTTCCGAAAATTTTCCATTTTCATCCCCAAAAAATAAGAAACATCGCATATCTCAAAAAGTATATTTTTAATATTTTTTTATTATATATATATTTATTATATATATATAACATTTATATTATATATATATAACATCTTCCCGAAAAAAAGTGCTATACAGAGCAAAGAAAAAGTTCCTATACGAATGCGTTTAACGAAAACTTCAAAAAAGCAAAGAAAGCTGAAAAAGAGAGCAAAAATAACATGAAGTACGTGAACTATACTCTTTTTGAGATATGCGATGTTTCTTATTTTTTGGGGATGAGAATGGAAAATTTTCGGAAAACTGATAACACCATTGGAAAGCTGAGGAAAAAAGCTGAGGGATCGACTCATAATATAATTTTCTCAGATGCATTTTGGTATCGTTGGGGAGAGTTGAAAACAGCATGATTGGCGCTCACGCGCTCCGTGCGCCGGAGTAGCGCTACGTCTACTTTTCGACGTTCTATTTCTCAGAGAAAATCATTCGTCCACTCCTTGGAAAACATATTTTCCTACGTAAAAAATCCTCAGCTTTCGATTGAGACCATTAAAAAAAATATTAAAAATATACTTTTTGAGATATGCGATGTTTTATATTTTTTGGGGATGAAAATGGAAAATTTCCAGAAAACTAATTACACCGTTGGAAAGCTGAGAAAAAACTACATGGAAATGACCTATCGAATCATTTTCTCAGGGACATTTTGGCATCGTAAACACGAGTTGAAAACCGCATGTTTCGGCGCTCGCGCGCAGCGCTGGGGGGATTGAGGCGAAACGCCCCATATATATACATATATATATGAATGTGCTTACATACATGTGAAAATGTAAACAAAGTGAAGAAAAAATAGAAATGTTCTCTCTGCTTCTTAGCTTTTTGAGAGATATTCTCAATCATTACGATAGTGAATTCTAGCGTTCCAATTACAGAAAATTCATTCATAGTGTACGTCTTGATGATTGAGTTGTGAAAGGAATTGAACAATTCAGATTGAGTTAAAAATTATACAGCCAAATACATCAGTTGATTGAATGATTTACTCAAAATCTTGTTCAATGAAGCAATTGTTAATATTTCTTGTATATTGTTTAATATATGAACTGCAAAATAAATTGACCATATAGAGAATAACTTCAAGTAAATTCTATCTCCTCTGATGTATTGCTAAAATTTAGCATATAAAGATGTTACTTTAATGAGGATATCAATAACCTAGTTGGAAACAAAAATAAAATATATGATAAATTTAATATTTACCTTGGTTTTTATTATCGCTACTAACTTACAGTTATCGGTGCACAGGTTTTCATTGTTATGTTGATACTACAAATATTCCCATTATTATTATAATTAATTTTCAGTTTCATTTCATATGTGATTTTTATCTGGATAGTTTTCTTTGATTTTTAATAATCAAACTTACAACGATTATTAGTAATATTATGCACTTTTGTTTAAAATATGTATATACTTGGTACATATAAAATTTCCATACCAATATTCAAAATCCTATTATTTTGTACAAAATGCATTCTAGCAAGAAAATCACGTTTTTCCATTACCTCTAGAACCTCGAAAAATAATGGATTGTTCAATTCTATTTTATGTACATTAAGGATATATTTTTGCACAGAACTATCATTAAAACTTGGTCTTTTAAAATTCAATATTTCAAATAATCATTTTTTTTCTTAGATGTAGCGTTTTTATGCGATAATTGGGCATTCAACTGGACGCATTCGAGAATAAAAATCAACAAATTATTTGAAAATCTTAATTATTATATACCTTCTTTCTTTTACACGAAATCACTGAAAGATCAGCTTTCACCAATATTTATTCCAATGTACAGATGATTAGCATAATTTAAAATATTCATAATATATTTGATCTATATACTTACTAAAAAATACCATTTAGAAAAAATGAATGTTTTAAACATAAAAATATTTATATTCAGAGAGAAAAGAATAATTATAATCCAGTGATGTTGACAAGTTATTAGTGCATAACAAGACATTTTTGAATATTCAAGAACTTTTCAAACACGTTATGACAATGACAACTGTTATTTATACATAAAAATGATTACCGACATGTACACTTAATGGAAATTGATTCGGTCAAAGCATTCGCAAAAATCGCAATTCATTCCAACAACTCTAACGATCTCGTTAAAGATTAGTCAAATTGAAATTTCAATCTCTGCGATGAAACAGAAATTGCTCGTACTGAATTTTTTTTCACTAAGTGTATTGATAGTTTGGCTTTTATTACATGTAAATACTTTCGTTCTCGAATATCATAATCAAATTAGAAGACACAAATAAAAATTTTCAAGAAAACAAGAGCAAAAAATTAACTGAAAAGTTATGAGGAATTTATTTTTAATGTCCCTCGAAGCTTGAATCGCTTGAACATAAATTTGAATGTGTATATATATATAATTTCTTCTTCATCAAGTCGTTCAGCTTGAAGACATTAAAAATGACTTGTCCCAAGACAATTCGCTCAATGGAGCATCTAGACTTCTAATCCAGTCTACACTGAACGTTTAACAAAACTGTCTGATTTTTATGTCTGCTTAATGGCAAAATCAAGCAAACATACAGTCGTAGTCGTCATCAGGCAGCGCATCAGCAGAAATTTAAATTACAAATAGCGCGTTTTATAAAATCATATGAATCAAGTAGCTCACGAGAAATTATCGTTCGTCGGTTCGGCTTTCACTTTTTTCATAGGCGAATTCACTTGTGATCGAATATCCGTCGCGGGCCTCTTTACTTGCATGGGAGGTTTCACTGTTGTAGTCGGATCTAAAAAATTGAATGAGATCATGAAAATCAAGTTTGATCAATTCATCTAAAAGAGTCCAAGTTATTAATTTTGATATACCTTGCAACCACCTCACTTGAGTAGCAGGCCCATACCCTTTATCGTTGCGAGCAGCTATTCTGAAGATGATTGCTGGCTTAGTTGTCGTATCAACATGGGCTGCACTTAAAGACTTATTCGGCACAGAACACGCATTTGTAGGACCACAATATACTCGAATGAATGAAGGTTGCGTCGGTGTTGTTGATGTCACTTCTCCAGAGTTCTCTGACATGGCACTAGCACTTCGTACAACCAAATAGACAGAATATTCTAAGATGGGTCCTGAATTGCTAGATGGTGGTTCCCAGGAAAGTTGAGCACCATCCGCAGATTTCAGTATTTTTATAGCACTTGGAGCACCAGGGAATCCAGGAAGACATGTTTTAAAAGCCGATACCTGGAAAATTAGAGAAACATTTTATTGAGTACTTGGCATTAATAATAATGAAAATAGCCGAAACTTTTTTCCAGCTTACTTCACTCC
This sequence comes from Aphelinus atriplicis, assembly GCA_020882685.1. Lineage (NCBI taxonomy): Eukaryota > Metazoa > Arthropoda > Insecta > Hymenoptera > Aphelinidae > Aphelinus > Aphelinus atriplicis. The sequence continues at coordinate 5,002,785 of CM037073.1, forward strand.
AAGGACTGCGACCACAACTATTCACAGCAGCTACTCTGAATTTATAGGCAGTTCCAGGTTCTAAGAGTATTTTTGTCCTGCCCTTGAACGCGTCAGCTGAGCCTAGCGTTTGCGCTAAAATATCTAGCGGTTCATTACCAGGAAGATAATAGTTTTGAACTGTGAAATTGGTTCCTTTGATAATTCCTACATCGTACCAATCAACCACTTTCTTTTCCTCTTCTTTCACCTCACTCTGTAAGATTTAAAATTTTCATGAAAATAATAATCTGCAAATAAGTACATATGGTGAAACTAATAAGATGAAAAACTCACATTATTGGCTATATTTGCTTGCGGTTCTATTTTCATTTTAACAGAAGTAGGCTGTTTAACAGGTTGTACAGTTTTTATTTCGGATTTGATCGACTCTGTCGTACCCAAGGCAGCTGTTGCTAATGTAGTTAAAGAATCATCGCCAGTCGATTCGTCGCGTTTCTCTTGTTTAATCTTACTGCTTTGAACAAGTTGAGCATTTGTTTCTTCTTCCAACTTAATCAGAGGTTTTTCATCTTTGATCTGAACATCACTGACAGGTTCAGTTACTTTCTTACTTTCATCTTCTGATTCGTCAATAGGTACTTCATCTTTAATTTCAGCTAGTTCGGATGGTGCTACCGAACTGACTGCCACTGCGTCTGTTGACATAGGCTCGGAAACTTGTTTCGTTGGTTCAACAAGTGAAACATCCTCTAGCGGTTCAGTTATTGGTTCGTTTTCATTGATCTTGGTTGGGACTTTTTTGTCAATAAAATCTTCACTCGATTCTTTAGCCTCTTTAACAATAGATTTTGGAGTCGGCAAGGTTTTATCTACGTCAGATTTTTCTTCGTTTTGTGCAGTGTGTTCGTCACCAGTTGCAATATCAGTATCACCTTCATCAGTCTTTTCAGCACTTGTTAAGCTGGGATCAACCGCCATTTCATCTTTTTCAGATTGAGCACTTGTTAACTGATCTGCAGCCTCCTCGCTCTGATTAGTTTGCGCTTCTTGTATGGGTGTTACTTCTGGTTCTGTTTCTTCATCCTGTAGATGAGTGCTCTCAAGGACAGGTTCACCTGCGCCTTCTTGGTTGGTCTCTTCAATTGGCGTCTCGACGAGCTCATTTTTTTCAGTTTGTTCGGTGGATGGATCTTGTTGTTGTTCTTCTGCTGCATCGGTGCCAGAAAGAATGGCCTCCACATTCATTGATTCGGCCGATTCATTTCTCTCTTCGGAGACTAATTCTCCTATCGGAGTTTCATCGGGTGTGTCGCCAGTGATGGCCGCGACTCCCTCGTCGACATCCTGTTCCATTTCTTGGACAGTGGATTCGGGTTCGTTCTCCTCATTCGTGACAGTGGGCTCTTCTTCTTCTGTTACTACTGCTGTAGTCTCAGTATCGTCCTCCGAAAAGATGAGGTCACCCGGTCCGTCAACCTGAGGTATTATGAGATTACCATCTCCATCAACTTGCATGGGTTCAACAAGTGTAACGGTTCCAGCACCAGCTTCTTGATTACCATTACAGCTTTCTTGAGATTTCGTATCCTGAGCCATCATGAAAGACAAGGTCGACCCGGACTCTTGAACAGGATCAATAAGGCCAGCCTCGGCCGCCAAGGCAGCAAGAGCAGCGTCGGTAGTTGCCGGGCCATCCGAAGTTGTAGCTAAGGTGGCGGAGGGCTGCTTTTGTGGCGAGACAATAAGCATTTTACTGGTGTCAATAGCGTCTGCACCGGAACTTGTTACAACCGAGCTACTCGTAGGCATAAGTGTGACAGTTTTAGTGCCACCACCTTGGACCTGCAACGTCACTGGTTTACCGATGGCCTCACCAGCGGCTTTTTGTATCTGCGGGATGCCTACGATCTGGTTTTTGTGTAGGAGAGTCCCAGAAGTTCCACCCTTGGCAATAGTAAGAGTTTTTCCCTGCGGCATCGTCAACGTAAGTGGCTTTCCCCCGGTACCACCCGCCATGGCACTCGATGATACAACGATCATTTTCACGCCTTGCTGGTTGGTAACGTGGTTTGCAGCCGATAGTGGTAAAACATTCATCGAGGTCGTTCCTATGCTTGTGCTTTGCCCGGAGCCCGCTTGTGATGTCGTTACAGCCTGCATTGTTCTGACCCCAGAACCTGTTGTTACAACCAATATCTGGTTACCTCTGACAATGCCACCGTTACCCGCGGGCTTGGTGATCATAATGGTTTGCTTGCCTGCAATATTTTGACCCTTGCTCATGACGACGTTCGTACCTTTCATAGTTGTGATGATCTGTTGGCCTTTTACAGCGTTAGGATTCACCAGTCGAAGGATCGTTGGCTGGGGCTTATTACCTCCTGTTCCGACCACAGTAGCCGTCGCGGTTCCAGCGGGTAGCTTCTGCCCCGATATCAGATTCATCTTCGGCATGGCCATCATGCCTTGGTTTGTCTTCACGAGATGGACCAGCTGCTGACCCGCAATGTTCTGTCCCTGCTTCTGTAGAATGATTTGCTTACCTTGCTGAGGCGAAGCAGCTCTGAGAACGGTAGCGCCTGCAGACGTAGCAAAGCGGATTTGTTGTCCGGATGCTGTCTGCACGTTCTTCATTCTGATCTGAGCGGTGGTGGTCGTGCCTTGCATGGGTATGATTGGTACGTTGTTCATGCTTATTTTGTGGCTCATGGCAGCAGCGGCAAGTGCAGCCATACCGGACATGGCCGCCGGCTGTGCCGAGCTCGTCACTGTGGTCGTAGTCGCTGAGGCAGAGACTGGCGCGACAGTCACACTCGTAGTCGTAGTGGAGGCAGCGGCAATAATCGTGCCTTGGGGCAAACTTGTCACTGTCTGGCCTTGTTGAATTCGAATAACATTGCCAGTGCGTTGTGCGGCCATAGGACTACCGGTGACGATCTGCTTAGCCGGGGTCACAGGTGAGCCTATTACTTTCTGGTTGGCGCTCTGTACACGGATGGGCGTGGGGCTGGAGGCAACAGTAGGGGTCGCGACAAGGGCTGGCCTGGCGGGAGTCGATACCGGGGTGTTAGCAACGCCACTCGTAGGTGAGCTCATGGTGGCATTGGTAGATGCAGTGCTCGAAGCCGTGGCTCCGGTTATACTCGCGCTGCTAGCCACCGGCATGTCGAATTTCTGAATCTGCAGTACGTAATATTGTGTGGAAGGGGTAGCACTCCAGCTCACTTCCAGGGCCTGTGTCGCGGCCCTGATGAGCTGAACTCGAGACGGCGCTGGGGGCTTGCTGACTTCCAAGTACCAGAGGTCCTTGCAGCATACCTGCAAAGAGACAACATGTAGCAAGAAGGCCCTCTGTGTAAGCAATTAGGCAGTTCAGAATTGATCCTGACCTGATTATTCCATGCTTTGCGATAGCCATCTCGACCGGACCACACGTACAGGCGGCTGTGAACGCCGACCGCGCAGTGACCGGCACGGGCTCGTGGTACGTTTTCCTCTAACGAGTCGACCGACAGTTGTTCCCAGGTCAATGTTTCTGAAAACAATTATATCAGTTTTTTGTTACCTACAATTTTTCACTGGCCTAAAAACTTTTTCACATGTTAAAATGGTGAATGTACATCTCGTTTCTTATTTATCACTATATCAAAGAACAAACAATGGGTAAAATCGTGATTTTCTGACTTGAATTAATAAAAAAAAAACAGAAAAAAGAAACTCTTTACTGAAAGAACCTTGAATCTTTTATTCAATTGAAAGGAATGAAAAATGTCATACTAAAATAATTTTCAACTACAATATTATCAATAAAAGAAAAATCATCAAGAAGTTTGTCTTACCTAAATTCAAACAAGCTAATGTACTAGTACATTTCCATTCTTTTTCATGAGTAGCCACTTTTACATCATCGACTACTAGAGGTACCCATCCTCCGAATACATACATTTTATGTCCAATTAAAGTAGCAGTATGCAGTGAACGGGGTAAGGGAGTGGGGCCATGCACTACAGGCTTGTTCCATGTCATGGTGTCAACATCCAAGAACCATAAATCTCCCAAACGACAACCGCTCATCCCACCATATATGACCAGACATGATTTTCCTGTTATTCTATCTGTGTATGCAACTCCTGTGTGTGATTCTCTGGGAGGAGGAGCATGACCATGGGTCTGTGGGATATCCCACGCAGTAGCACCATTGGGAAGAAGTTCAAGCGTGTACAAGTCATTGAGATATCTTGGGATATTATTTTTCGGATCATCGCTGTCGTTGGCCAGTCCTCCGAAGAGAAAGACTTTGTTTCCGATTAGGGTAAAGCTATGACCAAGCCTGGGGCAAGGGGGAGGTTCATGCCTCGGAGGCTTTGGCTTGAGTCTCTTCCATTCCCAGCGGCTGGCTTGGAGCTCGTAGAGTTCATTTGAATATTTTCCATATTCTACCATACCACCGAATACGAGTATTCGCGTGCCATCGACGACGAAGCCGTAGGCGGCGCAACCCGGCGGTATGTCTCCTTTCGTTGCCGGTACGAACCATTGGTTAGTAGCTGAAAAACATAAGAGCAAAAAGTGATAAAGCCGATCGGACTCGGTGGCATTGTGCAGTGCTCGTGAGGATTGACGGGGAGAGGAGAGGAGAGGAGAGGAGAGAAGTGGAGAGGAAAGAGGAGAAAAGAGGAGAGGGCAGCAGCAGCAGGAGTGTGTGTTGTTGGGAAAAAAGCTAAAACATCAACAATGGCGAACAGCTGGCTGAATGTTAGCAGCACTGCAGCGCGCGGCCGGTCGGCGAAGGAGCAGCAGCTCGCGCGACAGAGTTGCCGCGCTCGCGGTGGCGCGGGCGCGAGAGCCATGTATATATGCCTGTAGGTATATAGCCGTACGCGTATACGTGTATACATGTATATGCGTATGTACGCGGGCGCAGCAATGGCGGCTCCCGCGCGCTCACAACAGACGAAAAAATGCAAGGCCCTCGCGGCCCCCGTGGGCGCATATCCAGCCAACTGCTCGGCCACTCGGTCTTTGGGAACTAGCCGGAGAATGCCCCGACAGAGTCGAGGGAGGATTTAGCGGGCGGAGTACGGGGCGGAGGTGGCTGCGGACGGGGGTGGGAACTAATGGCGGGGCCGCTGGAATCCGGCCGGTTTGAAGCGGCGCAGCGGAGAGCGGCTGTGCGTCGCCATGTTGGATTCGATGGAGGCCGCCATACAGGCAAGCAGGGCACAACAACGGGGAGGCATGACGAGCGGGAGATTTGTGTGTCGCGCGTATCGGTGTCGCATGGCTCACCGGTGTTGTAGACGTGAAGCTCGTCGACGATGCCCTCGTTGCCGCCGCCGAACACGACCATCAGGTCCTTTATGGCCACTGCACGGTGGCCATGACGGGGCCTGGGCTGGGGCCCCGTCGGGTTCGTGATCCGCTTCCACTTGAGCATGGGTGCCGCCATGATGCGCGCGAGCGTCAATCACATCGTCCGCCGGCTGCTGCAGTCCATAGTTTCTCTGGTTTCTCTGGTCACCAGGAGACCTCGTCCGCGTCTACCTGCGCCCGCTCCTAGGGAGAGGGAGCCACGCTCGCGATGCGCGCGGCTGCACCCCGGCTGCTGCTGCTGCTGCTGCTGCTACTGCTGCTAGCCGCTCGCGGCCTAACCTCGGTCGCTGTCGGCCGGCCGTGTCCTCCCAATGCGACCCGAGCTATCTGGCTGGACGAGTCAGTCGGCACTTGGCTGGGCGCTGCGCGTCGTGGAGCCCGGTGGCATTGGTGCCGTTCGCGCGAGCTTACAGAGACTCGAGAGACCGACGCGCTCGCGCGACCCCACAGTCACCGCGATTTGTCGTTCTGCTCGGACCAGCTCGGACTGGCGCGACGCGGCCGCCGCCACCAGCTGGCGCCAGCTGCTCTATCAACACAGGCCCGCCGCCGCCGCGGCCCGCGACAGCCACTATATCCGCGCAACTTGTGGCGCGGGGGCACTCGGCCAACTCCACCCGCGTCCCGGTACTCCGCGACCCACTGTTGCTCGCCGCTCCCCCGAACGTTCCGAGTCCTGTCCCCCTGTGCGGCCACTGGGACGCGTTGGAGGTTAGGGGCCTGGGCGCCGGTGTCCCCGAGACTGCCCGAGACACTCGTCCGACCGCGTCGATGCGCACCGCCTCCCCCGCGACTCGGTGCGACCGTGACCAATGCGACGAAGTACTCGGACGAGCGGCTGCAGTATATTTATCAAACTGTATCAAGCTCGCGGTATGCAGCTTGACGCGCGCGCGCCTCTCGCTGATTCAGTATGATGCACTTGCACAATCCAACTCGCTCTGTCTCGCTCGTACGCGGCTTCTTGCCGTCTTGCTCGTTTCTGCGGCGTCGGCCTCGAGTTGCGAACAAAGCCAAAGCCTCGACTTTGTCAACGGCCCAGCGACCGGCCCTCGCATGTTTTGCCGATTCTTTGGCCCCCGCCGAGTAGACAAAATTGCCTTGTTCATTAAAACGAGTATCTCTTTGCAAACGCTGATTGTTCATACATTTATTTACGAACATTTGAAAGAACTTGTCCATTCGCGAGTTTGCCTTGCTGCGAGCTGGTTGGTCGAGGCGCGCGCAGTCTGCTGCTATACAACATGTATATAGTGTATAGTGTATACAGCGAGAAGCTGTCGTCTGCATGCCGAATACGCAGTGAACATGCGAACGGAGCTTTCGACTCTGTCCAACCCTGTCGCGCAGTCGCGGCGACTCTATAGTGCGCAGCTTGAGAACAGTGGAGAACAGCTGCACCATCAACCATTGGCGTGTGTGTCGTCTAGTAGTGTCGTCTTTATCAGCGTTTCGCTAAGTGAGTGAGATCTCGAAAAATTACGTAATTATTATTGTTTCCGCATTGTCTCCGGATTTTCAAGAACCCGATACAACCCCCTAGAAGTACTGCGTCGATAAACATGATTTTCTAACAGCAATGAACAAATTCAATCTACACTTGTCTGACTGAAAACTGTCATTTTTTTATGGGTTATGTTCGAAGTGGTATACCCTAGAAAAATAAAGCAGGACTAATGGTGTTGTGTGTTTTACAGGAACAACAAGATGGGTCATTTGGTGTTTGGTAAATTGGCCAAGATCCGTGGGATCGTTTACTTCAGGCTTAGCCCACACGAGCAGAAGCCCTTCGCTGGTGCAATCAGTCATGGCGTGCCCAACATGATCCGCAGGTTCAGAGAGTCGGTCTTCAGAGTTGTCCCACGTAAGTGTCATTTCTCATACTGCATGCAACAGCCCTGAACCCATGTATCAGACTAAGCGTGTACTTGTACTATTGCAGCATTCATTGTCACCTACATGCTCATCGACTGGGCAGACAAGGAGAACATCCGGCTGTCCAGGAAGAACCCCAAGGATTATGAGAATGACGTATAATCACCTTGTCCTGTGAGACATCGCCTAGCCAATCTTCTATAGTTTATCAAATGCAATTGATTTAAAATAGTTTGGAATCGTTTTGTTTGTTGGATGTGAGCGGGAGAAAGAAAGATGTTTATCAATATGAATAGTATGTAACAACTTTGGAAGTGCCCTCAGCACGAACAAACGTGTGAATCAGATACTTATCTGTGGAATAAATTGTCAACGAAAGAGTGAAAATTGTTTGGCAATGAATGCGGCTCGAGCCGCGGTTTCCCTTCCTCCGATCGCGCGCTCGCGCGCAAGGTATAGAGTCGACTATATACAAGATGTATATATCTGGACTTTTGAGAGTGGTGTTGCTCCGAAAGGAGCTGCGACTGGAGCTGTATATGCTGGTCCGCTGCGCTGCATTTGGCTGCATTGGCCGCGGCCAATGGCGGCCAATGAATGGGCTCGTGCGCTGGTGCTCTCTCGCGGCGCGCGCGCCTGTCGGGTGACGGGTGGGCCGGAGCAGGAGGAGGGGGGGCGCACGAGAAAGGTGGGCAACAGGTAGGTATGCGGGGCTACGTGGAGCCCGCACATACCGATCCGCGCTTCTCGCTGCGAGCGAGTGTGACAGTAGGATAGCTGCTGCGGCGCACTCCAGCGCACTCGCGACGTTCGCCAGGGGATGAGCAGCGGCTCCTCGGCGCTCCGACCGTCCACCACTGGCGTGATCGGTAAGTGTCGACCGTATACCTGCGGTAGCCCACGGAGGATCGGCCCGGACCCGGGGACCAAGCCGTGCGTGTGCGCGCACCTGCGTATAATTACGTCACGTTGCTGCATTCCGCGCGAGACTCGCTCCCAAGGCGTGTCCGCTTGCCTCTCTCTATCTCTCGCTCTCTGTCTTTCTCTCTCTCACTCTGTGTTGGGCTGGCGGCTGGCGCGCGGCGGTGCGGATTCCTATGCTAATCGGGGAAAAGTAGCTATACGCGCCAGGTAGAGAGAGAGAGAGAGAGAGAGCAGCGTAAACAAGCTGGACCGGCCCCCCCTCGCTCTCGAGAGCTCTCGCGCGAGTTCGCCCGGTCCTGCGCGCGAGAGAGCTGCACAGGAGAGGCGCTCGCGGTACAAGGTACGTATATATATATACGTGGAGAGAGAGAGAGAGAGAGAGAGAGAGAGAGAGAGAAAGAGAGAGAGGAAGCGCAGCGCTGGAATGCAGCTAGCTCGGTCGCGCGCTCGCGCGCGAGAGATCTGCTCTAGCGGTAGCTCCACACTCACACGTATACGTGTGCCATTTCAGCTCAGCGCTAGCAGGCTGCAGCGCACTGCAGCACACACAAGACACAGCCAACCATGCCCTACTACAACTCCGCCGGCCATGCCAACTCGATGTACAACAAGGGTGAGTCCGCGATGGATATTTTACCCACTTTATGTATACGTATACGCGCGTGTATCCAGTGCCATAAGCATAAGACCACTTGCCACCTGCTGCATGTATACGCTCGGGCGCGATCGCGAATCGGTTCGGATCTCCCGACAGCTTGCGCTATACATACACATATACACACGGGGAAAAGCCGCGCGGTGGCTAAACTTCGCGGAATACCGAGGATAACAATTAACAGGGTCATACCTGTATATATACATATACGACTCGCATACGTCCCGTAATAATCGGCGTTTAGTATTCAAGCGGCATGTGAGCTCTTGCGCGCGTACCGATCGATTCGTTCGCCGCACCGCAGAGCTGAACTTTCGTTCCGAACCATTTTATGTGTATACATATATGCACACACCCAATTGCACATACCTCGAGCTGAGCAACACGATGAATGTACCCAGAGGGCAGCGGCGGCGGTGGTGGCTCGGGCGCCCCAGCCACCAGCCGATCCGGAGGCGGTGGCGGAGGCGAGCAGACCTACCTGATGGAGCACCTGGCCACGTTCACCGTGACCAAGGAGACGGGTATCGTGTACCCGGCCGACGGCATGCGCCGGCTGCTCCAGCTCGAGAAGAGCAACGGCATATGGAGCCAGAAGATGCAGCTGCGGCTCGAGCGCAACTGGGTACTCATCATGGACAACGAAACGGGGGTGAGTTGTTGAGTATTTATTCATCCGTGTACGAACGACACGTGCTCCCGCGGGGCCGTGATGAAAGTCGCGCGCAGTGATTTCTCGCAACACACACACACACACACACACACACACACACACACACACACACACACACACACACACACACACACACACACACACACACACACACACACACACACACGCGAGCGCACAGTCGATCCGTCATTATATTGTTCGCCGATATGTGTATGTATATATATATACATACGTACACGTATGAGACGTGTACGCTCATTGTAAGCGAGTCCTCGACAGCTAATCCTACGCAGCGAAAGCGCGACTCCCTTTTTCATGTATATGTTTATTGCTGTGCTCCTTTACTCCTACCGGTTAAATAATAGCATGCGCGTGTATTGCACGCCTGTATAATAACGCATACGCTTGAGCCATATTTAATTTTTTTCCTATAACTGACGCCCCCATATTAGGCTCGCAGTCGTCGCAGTGAAATTGCAACCGAGACCTGCAAACCTTATTTTACTCTTGTCGCCGTCTTTCCGGTGTACGCTTGGATACGCTTGCCGAATTCATTCGATATCGATCATGTTTTCAGAGCGTGTCAATGTTGTTCCAAACGAATCAGCGGGATAAAAATAATTCGGATGCATGTGGAATTCCGATAAAAAAATGATTCTTCGGTATTTGATAAAATGACACTTTTTAATCGTAAATCGTCGATTATTGATAAGGGGATCTCGATGATCTGCGTATATACTATCATATATACGAAAAACTGTTTCACTTTCGAAGGCCGAATCCGTTTCATTCGTTCAACGTAAATGATTACTTTATACCGTAATATGAATGTATTCCATAATTTATCCCTAGTTCAATACTTTTCAAACTAATTGTTTTATCGTGAGATGACTATAGTTACAACATATTCTTTCTCGTCAGAAGTAATCGGAACACTTTGAAATATTAACCTACTATCCTATTTTCTATAATATTATAGTACATATATAGATAAACTTGAAACATTCTATGATAAATAAGATGAAATAATTTCCAATAAATGAGGAAGATTTATTAAAAAACGTTTCATTTGAAATTTACGAGGCATTCGTTGCTACGAGCTTCTCTAAAAAAGACTTGATAATTCTACGAAAATGTAAAATCCTAATATAATAGAAATTCAGGAATTTCTAGATATTTCCCATTCTCCAAATTCTTCCGGGTATTTCCACAGGACTTGATCATCCTCGGATGACGATTAATTGTTGAATAGTAATTGATTTTTTGTCCTGTAGACCGATTCCTCTCATGCGAAATCTAACTGGATTCTGAAAGTGAAGAAAAAAAAAACATTTTAAAAACGTCAATGGCATTGATGTTCGCATTGATCATTCCATTGATATGCATAAAATAAGGAAGAGTAAAGGATGAATTGTGTGACATAGGCGGTGATGGAGAGATTCCCGGCGGCGATGATCCAGGAGCCGACGGCTTTCACGTCGCGCGACCCGATGGAGATGTACAATAACATACTGGTGTTCACCGTGGCGGACGAGGGTGGCGGACCTCAGCAGCGCGCCGAGATGCACATCTTCCAGTGCCAGAGCGTGTCGGCGCAAGACCTCGTAGAGGACCTGAAGATGCTGCAAGCCGGCAAGCTCGTAGGGGCTGGCTCGCCCAGGGCCCCTCGCTCCCACATCCCACCACCCCCGGCCCTGCCCCCGCCAGAGCCACCCATGAACGGCGCTAGAGACTCCGCTTTCGCCACCTCCAACAGTCAGTCTACTATTGCTTTGTATGCTCGATATAGATAAGATAGCGGCGTGACTTATCGCTCATCAATATGGGATACGTTTATTTTATTCTGATTTGTTTACCGAAATCAACCAGGCAGCACATGGCTTTTCGGATCGATTCCTAGCTTCGCGTGAGAAATATTTGTGTGTACGTGCGGTTCGGCAATGGGCTCTAATCAATCCTATCTGTGCATGCGCGCGCGCGCGTTATAATCGGTTATCTAAAGTGATTCTATTTGTCGATATAAAAATTAGAGGCGAATACGTAACGTAGCCAAGGTCAACCTAGTCGGCTAATGAAAGTATCACTCATCGATTTTTTGTTTTATCATACTCTAACTGTGTCCGTTCAACTGTAAAATCTGACGTGAAAATTCTGTCGATTGCACGAAACAGTAAATGCTCATTAAACAAAAAGCATTACGGATAAGATCATTTTTTACATGGGCAGTAATCGTCCATGAATTTCTATTTCAAGTGATCTGATTCGTCATTCGGTGAAACTATAATTTAGGCGTGCTCTGAGGCCTCGCTAACGAGTGTATTCCGAAACGTCATAACGGAATAATGATACTACAAATTCCTAAAGCAGAATGTATTCAGTCATAGTTGATAATGTAGATTTGAGATACCGGTCTTGTTCAAGCCATAAAGGGTGTGTCCTTTTCACCGTAGCTCTGAGTCATCGTCGTTTGTCACTTTCGAACTGAAATCATTCGGAAAATCTTGGCAACCATGTTGAAAATCTCAATGTTGAATTGATAATGATGATCTATTGTTGATTTAATATTGATCCTATATCAAATCAGTGCGAATTATAATATCGATTTGACATTTCAATACATAAATTTAAGCTAGTATACAGATGATGACACGTAAACTTGATATCTAAGGCTTCCATATTAAATTTTTCGCCAATTTATACAAAAGAATATGAAACTATGAATTAGAAGGTTCTAGCTTACCTCCACAGTTTGAGTATTATTATCGGTATCATGAAGTTATTTACAAAGCTCAAATACACGTAAACTAAAATGTTATCTTAATTTGTAATAAAATGTTGCATCTGCAAAGTGAATTAGAAAAGAGTGCTGAATTAGTGAACAACCAACGTAAAGTTGATGTCGAATCAATATTTAAATAGTTGGATCAGTATTTTAATTTTGGACTGATTTAATATTCAATAAGCATTGGATAAATATTGAGTCATCATAAATTAGACTTTGTTATGATTATTCATTCAATATTTTTATTTCAATTTCATTATTCAACCGATTTATCGAGACTTTCAGAAATACGTAGCTTACGATCTAAGATTGAACTCGTACCTATAGAAAAAGTAAAAATTATATGAAAATATGTTTAGACGACAGCCACCATGGGCACGAGGACAACTCACGCGAGGAGAACAACGACGAGGTGTCATCAACGTCGTCTGACAAGTACGAGCGCGACGTTACGATCCTGAATCACTGCTTCGATGACATCGAAAAGTTCATCGCGCGGCTGCAGCACGCGGCGGCTGCCTCGCGAGAGCTGGAACGCCGCCGGCGCAACCGCAAGTCGAAGAAGCGTAACTTGGGTGACGGCATGTTGACGATGCGGGCCAAACCGCCACCGGAGCTTGAGTTCATCGACATCTTCCAGAAGTTCAAGCTGTCGTTCAACTTGCTGGCCAAGCTCAAGGCCCATATCCACGACCCAAACGCGCCAGAGCTGGTGCATTTCCTCTTCACGCCTCTGGCCCTCATCGTCGACGCGTCGCACGACACCAACTACGAGCCCAACCTGCCCAGTAAGGTGGTGTCGCCCCTCCTTACCAGGGAGAGCGTCAACCTGCTGATGAACTGCGTCACCAGCAAAGAGACCGAGCTGTGGCACTCGCTCGGCGACACCTGGCTCGTGCCTCGCGAGCAGTGGAAGGGACACGTGCCCCCTTACCATCCCGTCTTCATGGACGGATGGTCCCCGGATTATCCCATTCCCGATGACAGGGACAACTCCGGACACAACGACCACCTGGCCTCGCTACTTAATGCTGACAAACGCAAGAGAGATGACATTCCCGATCACCAAAATGATTCATACTACAACCATAGGTGAGTTTCGGATTTTTCTGTTATGAGCCATTGCCGCTTGATTTGGCAGGCGATCATTACCGTTAATCGCTCATCATTCAGTCAACGAAACGATGTTGTTCGTACGAAAAAGTTATTGTCAGATTATCAAGTATTGGAGAAACGATGACTCTTGTCTGAAAAACTCTTAAAAAATTTCTCTTTCGTATTAATTTTTTCAAAAAGAAAACTTAAAATCGTCCTTCAGTTGGATTAGAAACGTTATGAGGTTCCTTATGTTGAATGTCGTGAACTGTTTTGAATTTGGTAGCGATTTCATTTTGTTCTATTTTTCTGGCTTATTCAACTTTCTAAAGACCTCTTCAAGAAAAGATTCTTCACTGTAAATTGAACCATAGGAAACACGTTTTTTCACAGTTTTGTTATACATTGGTGACAAAGGCCTTGTATAGTAAAAAATACTCGTTTACAGCAAAATTGTAACATAATGCCATGATTCGATTATATCACAGGGAAGTAGAAGAATCTCACTACAGCAGTGACTACCTGGACTACGAGGGCCGGGACGAGCGGGCGAACCCGGAGTACATGGAGCGCGGATACGACCGTGGCTCGGAGTTGTACGCGCGTGACGAGCAGCGCGAGCGCATGGAGCAAGCTAGAGCCCACTCGGATATCTCGGTCGACTCGATCGAGGGTCGAGGAGGGGTGAACCGTGCCGTCGGGGGTCCGGTCGAGCGAGCCCAGGAGGCCTGGCTCGACGAACTCATCGCCAGGCGCGCCAAGATCGTCCAAGTCACCTACCCCCGTACCGCTAACAACGACAAAGAGCTGACTGTCGTCAGGGGGGAATACCTTGAGATACTCGACGACAGCAGGAAGTGGTGGAAGGCGAGGAACTCACGCGGACAAATCGCCCACGTGCCCCACACCATCGTCACACCCCACAATCCAGCCATCTCGCCTGACAGCGACGTCTTCAATAATCCACTGTATTCGACCAGATATCAGAGGCAGTCTCATGGCTATAATTACGAGGTGATTTTCTTCTCCCTGCCAATTTTTAAAAAAAATTTTTTTTTTCAATAATCGTATCTCATATCTGAATTGGGTCTCATTGGGTCATAAAATGAACATTGATTTTACAGGATTCGGAAATTGATGGTGCCAATACTAGTCCTGGATCGGAAACGACTCACCGAGCCCACGCGATTCCGCCACCGGCTCCCGCGGACTGGGTGCGTAAGGAGAGACTTGGCAAGAAAGGTGAATTTAGATACTTTTAGTCCCTTCTTAGCTCACTCACCTCCACAATACTTGTTCGTTCTTTTCGTTTTTTCTATTTTTTATATAAATATATAAGTTTTAAGGATTGTCAAAAGTAGCACTTGGAAAACTACTCATGCATTATCCAAAGCGACACGAAGTGCGCCTTCGTGAATCGCGATTCGTTTTTACGTATTATCCAAAGCTACGTACCTCCCCGTCGTTTATTACAGAATTGCTTCAAACGTGAAATCGTCTAATGCTATGTGTTGTATACTGTATGTGTGTGGGTGCCGGAGAAACTGTTGTGAAATTTTCCGAGTTTATTTGTGAACTGTTGGCCTTTTGTATACATTATTCGTTATGATGAGCTGAATGAGTAAGGGCTAGCATGCATTTATTATATTATGCGTTTGTTTGATTTAATCGAAATATTTTTCTCATGCTGTAGTTTACAGTAAAATAACTGGTTTACAATTTCTTATGATCAATAAGAACATGTCATTGTCGCCTATTGTCATCATTATTAGTATTATTATAATTATTATATTTTTTATAATATTATTTTCATTCTAAAATAATATTCCAGATTTTTTTTAGTTTCCTCAAAGGAATCTCATTTATTGAATCTTACAACTTTTTTATTTTTTACATTTTTTTAACAAAATAAAAATTATTTATGTAGTTTCAAATCAATTATGGTTTCAAATTTCTAATTGACAACTAATCTGCATTTATTGATTTTTCCAATGTTAATGCAAACTTGAGTATATATATATATATAAAGAAAAACATATTTATCGATATAATTTTGTATCAATAACGAACGTCTTATGTCGTTTAATACGTCATAAAGAATTTTTCTATTGTAAATCAAGGGAGTGTAGAAGTTCTAAGTGCAATTGAATTTTCAGATCAATATTTGTACAAAGTTTATATGTTAAGTTGAGAAAAAATATATGTGTACTTATTTAAAATATAAAAGTGTCATTCCAACATCAAGTTTTTCCTCCATGCGTTCCTTTCAATTTCCTGCGAGTGAACATGTGTCCCAAAATGTATCGTTAATATGTAGTTCACTAGTCAAGCTTTTTCTCAAAACATATTTTATTCTGCCTAATCAAATCTCATTTAGGCTTGCAATGTGTTGCTTGTTGAAATAAAGCTAAAAGACTAATGCAGTTTTCTAAATACGTTATCTAGGTGATAGTTTTGATTCTGATAATACCAGATTATCAAGTGATTCAACAAGCATAGCAAGTAACAACGTAATTAAGTATGATGTATCTATACCACGACTTTTCGAAAAACCAAACAAAGTTTTACCTCCAATTCCACCTCCAATGCCTAAATCAAAAACTTCAACATTAGATAGATCAATTGTAGTAGAACTACATAGAAATAACGAATCAGTCAAAGGTTTGTGCTTTTGAATATTATATTCTATTCACAAAATTCTAAGAAAACACTCAACGATTTTGAACATACAGAACGGAATCAACAAGATCAAGTACATGAAGAGTTGAAGCAGGTACTGAAAATGCTCCGAGAGAAAAAACAAATTGTAGATACAATGGTATCAAATAATGATGTTTGAGGAGGACCTTATAAAATACTAAGGCCAAAATAAGGATGATCAACAGGTCAAGAGGTAATTATGGTCTAAATATATAATTATATACATATATTATTTTTTGTAAAAATGTTCAATACATATAGTTTTTAAAAGTAAAATATCAACTTTACGATCCATATCGCTTCAATTACTTTTTTCGCAATCATCGTAGAAATCTGCATAAATACAATTAACATAAATGAACAATAAAAGTATAAATTTTTATCCAAATCAAAAGACCTGATAATGATAAAGATTTAAATAAAAGTACCAGTAGTTCAGTGAATTGTCATTCAAGGTAGAATTTATAAATTACAGAATACAAGTAATGTTAAATTAATTTGTAAGAAATCAACAAATTATACAACTATAACGTCTAAAAAATCTAGTACTTTCATCTCCAAACGCAAAAAAATCTTACAAGTAATAAATATAATATTCTCTTTATCTATTTTTCTCCAGTTTATCTTATAATAATTTATTGATATACAATTACAAATGTATCAACTATTTCACTTCATTTCCAATGAAGTCGAGCTAGTGCTACCTTCTTATGTAGGTATTAAAATTAACATGAAAAACTGTCTTCATTTCATGAATTTTTAACTACGTCTATGAATTCATAGACTCAAATCATTTTCGACTCTGTTGATATACTTTAATAGCAGGTATCAGGTTTTGCTATCATAAACTATTTTAAATAAAATGACAATGAAACTTTTATCGATTGATCATGTTTCGTTTCATTTGAATATCATTTATCACAGATTCAGTCAATTTTATGAGTGAAGTCATCATGAAAGAAAAACTTCTAAAATGGAAATCACCAAAGTAGAAAATTGTACTGAAATTTATTTTCATTACGATTTCACGCTGCACACGGAGATATATGAAATTCACTGAGATACAAATCAATGTGAATGTATAAAATGCCATACTCATCATTTAAAGCTAGTCACTGTGATGCGTTTGTAAATTAATACTCAAAAATAAAGTTCAATTTCCTATATGCTGTCAACTCTATCTCATGATTTTTCTGAATTTTTCCAATTCGAATATACTCTCTGATAACCTAGAAAAATGAATAAATCTATGTAATGAAGCATATTTGAATTAAACTAAACGTTATTGTATTTATTTTTAATTACCTTCCAAAACCATTAATCAACGATACTATTTCAGTTCTGTCCAAGAAAAATTGTTTCCTAGTAAAAGTCAGAACTGTGGGCTCATATTGATCAAACATCCCAGAGAATAATATTTTAAGTGCTGTGCCCAATCCTTGTACCTGCAGCTTCCCCCACAACTTACATTTATCACAACCAACACAATCCATTATTCGAGAAATGTTTCTAAAATGCTGCTTGAACTCTTCTTTTAAAACTTTAGCTTCATCACCACCATTAAACATTACACTTTCATTAAAATGATTAGGAAACGACCTGAAAATAATTCAAGTTATTTTATGTCTGCTTAACTGAGTTGACTGGCTGAATATTAATAATCAAGATTTGTTACCTGACTACATTTAAAATATCGTTTACTGCTAATCGAGTGTCTTCATCCTCAATGTTATTTCCTGTATAATATTCTTCTCTTTGTAGATAAGGTGCTGCCTTTGCAAGTGCTCTTAATTCTAACATATATACAAAATAAAGATTTTTCAACCAATTTGGACCTTCTCCCCCAGTTGTTTCTGGTGAAAAACGTTTTTGTAATTCTTTTAAATTGGGCCCCCATTGTCCTTCAGGAGATACTTCCAGACGACTTTGGGATGACAATAAATACTTAGAACATAAATGTATATTTATGCTAGAATGAAGTCCAGAAATCACCCTGTAAAATACTCTCTTTTCCAAACACATTGCTGAAAATGAAATAATAAACTACAGTTGAATGTGAAAAGAAAATGTATGTTTATAAGATTTAAATGAATCATTCATTACCATCTACTTTTGATGATTGGATGAAAGTGTGAGGCGAATTTTCAGGCCTAGAAAACAATAGAAGTTATTTCAGTTCAGATCAGTGGTTCTAGATATAAAAATTGTAAAATATATCATTTTATACCTAAAACAATTTTCCATATAAATACTACGCCATATCCTATGAGCACTGGAACCCTTATATCCTGTATACCTTTCAGGATTCAACAGTAAGTCAACATATTCTCCAGAATCCGATTCAGTAACACAAAAATTATCTTGAGCATCATCGTATTGCTGCCATCGTTCGAATTCTTTATAATTTTCAGAGCTGAAATTCAATTACTGTTATAATACCGTAACAGTTTTGTTATGCTTCCAATACCATTCACTAACTGACCTTATAGACGTATTCAAGTAACCCAGTTCTAAATTATGATCGTGCAAATTTTGGTCACAGTCTGAAATTTGTGAACCTGCACGATACTTGTCTAATGGGCTCTCATTTGTATGCATGTGCCTTGGAAGTTCACCCTTCAGTCCAACTGGAATGTCTTTCTAAAGGAATATGAAGAAAATCATTCAATAAACAATGTACATTGTCTTATGAATTTGAAAGTAGAATAATCATGTTAATTGATCCAGCATACTTCTAGACATGGTTTGATATGACAAAAACGAATTGCACACTTGCTGTCATCCGCCCAGAAAGGGCAGTCCCTTTTGAGATTGACTTTGTAAAATCTAAAATAGTCCCTGACTAGAAGACTTTGTATTCTAGGATAGATCTTGACATTGTTAAAATAATCGACAGTGTCGACAGTACAGCTGCAGTCGTCGATAGCACCATTCAACTGAAAAAAATTCCGAACATATGTTTACAAATTGTGATGTTTTACTAAACAAAAATAACCCCACCCACAGTCGAATTACATAAATGAAGATGATTCGAAAGCATTAAAATATTTCAAAACAAAACAGCGAGCCGGTAAAGAATTGACAAACACATATAGATATATGATATAACACGTCCCCGTGATAAGTATTGGACAAAACAAATCACTCGCGCGCTCAAGAGAGTGGGAGCGTGCCAAAGGTTATGCGTCTTTTTCCTGATACTTTAATCGAGTCGCGTTGAATAGATGAAAAAAGAGGCATAATGATTATCTCGAATGGATAAACAAACACGCTTTGGGTAC
Source organism: Aphelinus atriplicis (assembly GCA_020882685.1). Classification (NCBI taxonomy): domain Eukaryota; kingdom Metazoa; phylum Arthropoda; class Insecta; order Hymenoptera; family Aphelinidae; genus Aphelinus; species Aphelinus atriplicis. Next base: position 5,022,125 of record CM037073.1, read on the forward strand.
CTTGCAAAAGCACTGGTCGTCTCGCTGCTTGTTAGAGCCGAAGTAGTTGGCGTCGACGACGGACAGGACGAGCAGCAGCAGGAGGCTGAGCGCCATCCTCTGGTCTAGCTTTCCCAACATCTCAAACCCTGCCTGGAGTTAACGAAACTTCTCATTGCACGTCCCAAACTCGGCCGTTCGACTGGGAAATCTGTTAGCCGATGGGCATGTCGACGATATGCATCAGCAGCAGCAGCAGCCGCTCCGACTTGATAGACCGAGCCGCTCTCGACTGTCAGCTGCACAGCTGCACTCTGCTGCAGACGCACGCAGACACGTAAGACGTGCGCAGCTGTGCGCAGCACAGCACTTTTATACGGTATATCTACCGCGCGTGAATACTACTGTTATTCCACAGCGGATCTCGAGTGATCTCGAGTCGCACTGAGTCCGATGACGACTAACTAAATAAAACAACGGCTTTCCGCCTAATCCTAAATCTCAATGCTCTTGAGTAGCTATCCTCTTTACGTATACTGACAATGAATTTTTGCTGCGTGCCAGCGCGGCAGCACACGTGTGCAAGCCCGATAAGTTGACGATACACAGACGTGTGTTGCTCTGACTGCGCGTTCCGAAGATAAGAGGCCGATAGCATTTTGGATTTTACACCTTGTTCAGTCAAAATGAGTACATTTTCATTTTTTCAGCATAAAAATATAAAATTTATTTCAATGGCGCATGATTTTTCATTTTTCAATAGTGGATTCGTATAACGATTTACGGGAAAAAAAAAAATATATATATATATATATATATATATATATATATATATATATATATATATATATATATATATATATATATAATACATAATGGTCCTCGTAGTTTTCTTTGCAGTCCAGCAAATTATTTACACTTTCTAAATAGTCATCCTCTTCTAGTCCTGCGTCTTTGTAAACGTGAAACTTTTTTATGCTCCTTATTTTCTTGGCATGTTTGTGCAAAGATTCATACATATTGGCTATGAATTTGCCAGATTGTAACCCAGCTAAAACTGGAACACTTTTTACATCTAGAAGAAAAATTATAACAGTTGTCATATCATAAGAGTGAACAGTCATGTACAATGTTTTATACTCTTATATTTGTAAAGATAGTATCTTCTATTATACAATCATCTTACCTTCATTCTCTTTCTTGGAGCTACTCAAAATATCGCCATTCTTCGTAACATTACTTTTAAATATTTTTGGATAGGGATCTTGAATTTTCAGTGGCTGCTCAACTGTTGTTAAATATGTACTGGAAGCATAAGTCGCACAATCTAAATAGAGGCTCATCATTTCATGAACAGAAGAACATCTGTAGGCAGATTTATTCATCTGTTCCCTTGCATCTTTCGGTGGACGTTTCAAACGATCTGCAGGAATACCTCTTAATGATAAACTTTGCAAAATATTATTAGTATCAATAGTACAATTAGGTGTCAAGCTAGTCCACGGGCAACTGCCATCAAGATCATCCAGAACATCAATCAAATCTGTATTTGCCATCATGGGAAATGGCAGACTCAGACTTGTAACCACTGCTTTTCTACCAACTTTGTTCAAGTCAGAACAGAGATCGGACAATGTTACCGTAGAATACTTTTTATGTCTATACCGCAAACTGAGTGTGTCCAATGCAGTTGCTAACAATGCACTTGTGTGATATTTCAAATCAGATCGATATGTAATATCATCAAAAACGCGAGCTTTGCCTGGAGTGAGCCAGCCATCTTCTCCACAGCAGAGAGGACTAAATAATGATGAAGATTCCCCCAATTTGTGCCAACAAAGTACAGTATTAATTACTTTCATATAATCTGACATTGATGGATCTCTTGGTGTAGCATCTACGATAGGCCATGCTAAAATACTTTTACCATACTCATCCTGTAAGTATTCAATACAAGAAGCTCCTAGTCCAGCGAAGCCATCATCAGAATCAATAAGTACCTGATTGCAAACAATACATAATAATCATAGTGATTGACAAGCTTCAAGGAAAATACTCTATTTATATTCTCATGTTACCTGAAATCCTTGCATCATGTTGCATTCTTCAACATAAGCTCTTATTCGATCAACAAAGTCTTCTGAGAATTGTGGGCTCTTCCATAAATTAACTCCCAAGGGATATGCATCAAATGGCTGAGTTTCAGAGCCATGTTGATAGTCGGTAATAATGTTTACTGATCTAGGATGGAAACGAGGAACCAGATAATCGACCCATGTGTTTGTTTCTTTTTCAAGATCATATTTTATCTCTTCTTTATTTGCTTCAGTTTTTTCTAAATTCTGGATGAAGGGAGATTTGGTTGCTCTTGGTTCTTCATTAATTTCTAATTGATTTTCTTCCCATAGTATTTCTGGTTGTTGGTTATTCCCTTCTTGAAATATTTCTGAAAGATTACCTTCTTGACTGAGGTATCCAAATGTTCCTTTCAAGTCAGCAATCAACAGTCTTGGGGTAAAAGTCACTTTCTGAATGAAATTATTTGTATCAATTATAATTGTCTTGAATATTGGAATAATGGAATCATTTTAATAATATCAATGAAATATTAATAATGTGAGCTTGCACAGAAATATATACCTTCTGATGCGACCCCTCTCTGTACAGAACATCAGGATTAATTTCTGATGGATTTTCAGGATCATAAGAAAAATTTGATTCCTACATAAGAAATTTATATTTATTGAGGAAATTATTGTACACATTCTCTTTGTTCACTGATGACAATAAATATGAAAATATAAGTATATGAAAACATAAAAATGAATTCATGACTATATATTAGTTATTATATGAAATTTATCATATTAACCTGAATATTCCACCAATGAGTCCCAACAAAATTAGAGTAATGCCCTAATTGTATCGTCAAAATTTCTCTATGTGACATTTTAGATAATTTTTGTACCACTCACAACATACTTCTAACCTAGGAAAAATACGATCGTTTTTCTGAAATTCTCTATATTCACTCAATCAGTATATAATTACAATTTTAATTAATGATCTAGTATTCGAAAGAACTAAACAACACTAGAAAAAACTAAACATTCAAAATGTAAAAAATTACGTTGTAACATGTATACCCATGGAGTCAGAGTGTATACCCCATGTACCCCTCTGATAACCTTTTGCCGCTTGCCGTCATGCGTGTATTGTGTACACCAATATACCTATATATACAATAATCTATATGGATGATTCTCTACAAAACGAGCCAATAAAAAATTGTATTTAGCTCAAATTTTTTGTAGAAATTCTATGCATGCATGTCTCATATCTTCTGAATTTTTAATATTTTTTGAGCGTTTTTAACCACTTTACCAGAGGGCTGAAGATATTATTTCCGTCATTTTTGCAAATTTTAGAGGCATTTTGGATCTCGCAGTAATGCTTTTACCATGAGAGAAAGATGATTTATTATTTAATACCCTCGCCTACAAAAAAACGCAAGCTTTTGTTCAGAAATATCCTAAATTTTCCGAATTTTTTCATTTCAGCTTAAAACCTTAGGTCTTGTGACATTTCAAGGCTCTTTGAATACTTTTTAGTAGGCATGCGATTTTTTAAAAAATCCAAATATAAATCGTGAATGTCCTCTAAAATTGTGAAAATGGTAAAAGTAGCATGCTCCTTAATTCATCAAGAAAGGGGAAACCAAATTGGATTTTTTAATGTAAATTAAGTCAAATATATCCTCATTATCATTATAACTCCTTAATCAACAAGAAGTTGGAAGATTTATTTCTCTTTTGTTTTTTTCAAATGATTACATAAAATAAATATACATATATTGTTCTAATGAATTAAAAAGAACTCCGGACAATAATTCAAACTGCTTTTTATAACTAAATTACCATAATTTGCATACAATTATAATATGATGATTCAAGTTAAATTACAATATATAACAGCTATAAAGACTCTTGCATCTTTTCATTTTCATCAGTTTTTGCAAGGCAACAGTCTAGATGAACATTCATCGATGATGTATCAATCAAAGTCATGCATATAGGACATGGATATTTATTCAAAGTTTCTTTTTTATCAGTTTTAGGCTCAGAATCACTGAAGTCATCACTATCACTATCATTAAATACAGATGAGACACAATCTTCCAAATGATCATTCAAAGATTCTGTTGGTTTCAAAGACTTATTACAAATTAAACAAAGGTTTGGAGAGTCTTGTAAATCAACAGAACTAAAACTGGAATCTTGAACCAACATGACATCATCATCTTTTGAATCACTTTTTGGTACATCATCTAAGCACATTTCCAAATGATCATTGAAAATATCTGGTTCAAATTTTTTGTTGCACAGCGGACATTCTATTTCATTTGATTTTGACTTGTCATCTTTTTTGAATATTTTATGCACTGATGTCTGAAGATCATTATTTTTCCGCTTTTTATTTTGAGCAGCTGTTATTTCTTCTGGTTTATCATTAGATTCTAAGCATGAATCCAAATGTTCATTAATTTTTGCTTCGTCTATTGATATATCACAGTTTGGACATTTTACTATTTTAATAACATTGCTTGAACATTTATTATTACTTGAATTTGATGAAGTTTTATTCATTGACATAATTCCTTTCAAAGTTGGTTGAATGAAAGAACTAGTTTTTGATGAAGACTTGCTCAATGTACTACTAAATTTATCGAGTAAATTACTTCTACCAGAGCCTGAACCTCCCAGGGCACCCGAAAAAGATATTCTTGGATTTGCAGTTTTTGATGAATTAGTAGGGTTAGTTTTTCGTGTTTTAGAGTCACAATTACTATTTGAACTGGAAGGACCACCAGTGCCCCATCCATGTACATTATTCGTACTGTTTCCAAGTTTCATCAAGTCATTACTGACATTTGGTACAGAACTCTTTGTGTTATTAAAAAGTTTTGTTGAGCTGATGGGAATTTGATAATTGGTATTAATGGAACTATTATTAAATTTACCAACAGGACCACCCTGTTTTATGTCATTACTTTTTGTATTGTTTGTGAGTTTTGTAAGATCAGTTTGGAAATTGGACACTGAATCATTCTTAATTTTATTCAAATTTGTTACTTGCGATTGACTAGGCTTATTATTGATACTTGTTGAAGTAGTTGAAGTGTTTCCATTCTTCTGCACCCAATTGAGAAGATTATTTTTATCGGGTACTTTTGTTACTGTACTGGAACGACCTTTTGGTTGATTTTGTTTTTTTGAATTCACAGGCTTCTCTGGTTCTTTAATTTTGATGAACTGACCCCCACATGTTGCTTGATGTTCTGCCCACCAGTTATCATATTTACCAGGTGCACGGTTCATAGCTCTCCTAACCATACCGAAATAAGGTGGTTTTCTTTGGCATGGGCCATTACACCGCCACCAGTGTTGCTGATACAGTTTCACTTCATCGTGAAAAGTGTGATAGATCTATAAGAATTATTAACACGAATGAAATCTATAGAGAAATAGATGAAGATTTCACTTACAGTTATATTAGTTCCAGCCTGACTATTAATTCGTTTCATGTGGCTTTGGAAAATTGGTCCATGCCCATCTCTGTCTCTATTGTCGTTAGTCAGAAATAGGTAGGCATGAATCATTTCATGCTGAAATAATAAATTAAATAGTTTCAGCTGAGAATTTATGCAAACTTAGAGATCTTAGTAGAATCAAATGTAAAATTTCAAGTTACCAGTAACGTTTCAACCAAATCCTTTCTTGGCCTTAACTTTAACAACGGCAGACTTAATGAAATAATGCATTCTCTGTTTCGAGGATGAAATGAACAAATACCCGCACATCTGTTGAAAGACAACATGGCATGAAACAATATTTGTGGTACAATAAAATATAAATTTAAATAGGAAAAATATCTCACGATGTCATTCTTGGGCTCCATTTAACTTGGACAGGGAGTAATTTACTCCAAAAAAATTTGTCATTGAACTGAACAAAAAGAGTGTAAATATTTGGTGTAGGATCAATATACTCAAGAGTGTCATCAACCAATGATCTAGGCCGATAATTTGTTCCTTTCTACAATTAAATACATAGTTAACATACAGAATCGTGGATGAAATTTGTGATAACATGACATAAATAATCATTTTGAAAAACTAACCTCTTGTGGAAATACTGCATTTTCGGTGACCCCAGTGCAATTCAATGCATCTTGAATTGATTTTGCAATTTGTTCATCGTATTTTGAATAACTCATTCTGGGTACGACCTGCCGTTAAACATTTATTTACAGTGCAGTGTGACATATAGATTGATAAACAGTGTTTGACACCCCAAATCCGCGAATTCAAACCACCACCACTCACAATATTTTCACGTGACCTGTAAAGACCAATCATATGTGAATCTTCAGAACGCTTCACGAAACACGGGAATCTCATTGGTTAAACGACAGAATCAAACAGAATAATGACGTATGAAAAATATATATATGAGAAAAACTGGCTCACAAATCATAATACATACTAGCTACATCAAACGCGCTGCGCGCGATCTACATGTATGCGTTTCAAAACCATATTTCAATTATTTTTTCTACGATTCTTGACTATAATCGTCTGACGTACATCTCGATTCATTCCATGATGCAAATTTCTAAAAACTAAATGAATAACCAAACCCTAAATCCTTATGATCCATTTAAAACTGTATAAGAGTATTACAAAGAACTACCGAGCACTGACATCTTCTATTTAAATAATCCTGAGCTATCGACACTTGAGCTCGCAAGACGATTTCAGATTTTTAACACTAAACTATTCATTTCTTTTTCTTCCAAGGCTATAACCTCCGGGGCATGTGCCTACTAAACTATTCATTGAACCACATAACATATAAAACTTGCAAATCAGACATCTTAACCTAACAGAGTTATCCTATCCGGCAACTATTCAAAACTAAAAGGTAGCCTAAAATATCCACGTACCATCAATCAAATTCACATATCTACAATTATAGTTTTGAAAATAAATTGTCGAAACTTATGACAGCTTCATCAACGAAACTGACTATCCTAACCTATAATATCATGTCATCAGCTACTCTCTATCTATATATATATACATCTCACTCTATATCTATAATCACCCCACTACAAATCACGTGGTTAGATCTACACCAATCAAATCACGAGTTAATGCCTTCACTCTAAAGGCCATCACTTTTCATATGAGGAAAGGATTTGGTTGCACGCAATGTGGGGGTGCCCGCGGAATCATGATGCCCATGCGGAACCGGAAACCGCAACGAACATTTTTTCCTTCCAAAGCTCGGCAACGTACTTGCGATATCTATATCTACATCTAATTTCTTTCTGATTTTACATGTTTCTACAAGTCTCGTCAAAATCCAGTCTTAATTAAATCCTTGTTCGTACGAAACGGTCCTATAGAATTCGTCAAATAAGTTTATAGTACTGCAGATCCATATGCTGATGAGTAATTTTTGTTTTATTTTTTCTCTGAATATATAGAACGAAGAAGACGAGTCGAGAAACTTGAAGAAATCTTCTAGATGCGCTGAGGTATTATTATTTAAAATTTGGATTGATAAAAAATAATTGTATTTGATTCTCCAAATTTTAGAAGAAGAAAGAAGATATTAGTTATGATAGAAATGAAACCACCTGTTGAAGAGATAAAGTCATAGTTTTATTAATAGATAAAAAAATACATAAGAACTGCAAACTGAATGTAAAACATGATTTTACTACAATTCTCGAAAAAATTCTTCTGAATGTTTCGTTTGATTTTCAGGAAAAAATTGCCCATTTGATTTCGAGCCTTGGCCCACTATAAAGGGGGGGGGGGGTAGGGTTTTGAGGGTTCAAAAAAAGTGATTTTTTTTATTGCATATTATGAAAGTATAGTAACTCAAGAATGTTGTCTGTTAATAGGAAGTCAATCGGAGCAAAACTCACAAAGATATAGCTTTGGAAGTAGGCGTGTCTCAAACGACTCTTGAGCCGCTACGAAAAACTGTAAACGCGTTTTTCTCAAATCGATGTTTTTTGAGTCGGTGCACTCTGTATCTCAAAATCTATTCAACCGATCGTTCTCAAATTTTTTACAGTATTTCCTTACATAATTTATGAGGTAACCCTGTTGAGATTTTTTCGTTTTTGATTTTATTTTTTTTATTATTAACAACAATAATCATGAATTTAGGCCAAAAATCGGTATTTTCACTTTCAAGTCTTGTAAAAAGTTAAAAAATTTAAAAAAAATGGAAAAACTCGACAGAGATACCTAGAGGGGCATAAAAATTAAGGGAAAAACTTTGGTTATTTCAATTCAGATGATCCAGTGCTGAGGTATGACGTGCACCGCAAAATGTATTTTTTCTGAGGCGCCTGCGAAGAATTGCTGCCATTCGGTCAATTTTCAATATTTTTCAACCAATATTTCACAGAATATAGTTCAATTACTACTCTTTAATGTACAATAATCAGAAATAAATGTACTTTCACCGTACGCCCAAAAAAAAATCTGTAAGAACCTGTTTTTTTCTGCCTTCAAAACCCTACCCCCCCCCTCCCCTAAAGGCAAAAAAGTCCGGGAAAATGTATGAACAAATTCTCAGCCGAATCGAAGTTCGATTTGACAGAGAAAGACCAATATGCAGATTGACAACAATGTTGATATGCAGTTTTGCTTTCTCAAAGAGAAAGTTTTGTAATGGGGCAAAAATCGACCCACCGAATCAGACCTCGGGACCTCGATTTTCGTGATCTACGGGTCGAAAAACATGGAAATCCAAAAGTGTCTGTATGTATGTATGTGTGTGTGTGTGTGTGTGTGTGTGTGTGTGTGTGTGTGTGTGTGTGTGTGTGTGTGCGTCCCGTTTTTTTTCGTCCACGATAACTCTCGAAGGAATGGTCCGATCGTCTTGAAATTTTGCACACAGGTTAATCGCGGCAAAATCTCGGGCGAGTTCAATTTTCAGCGAAATCCGTTGTTTATTTCCTTAGCAACCGTTGTTAAGGTGTCTATTTTTTCGTTTCTTTCGTCCACGATAACTCCCGAAGGAATGATCCGATCGTCTTGAAATTTTGCACACCGGTGAGTTGCGACAAGATCTAGTCCGAGTTAAATTTTCAGCAAAATCCGTTGGTTATTTCCCTAGCAACCGTTCCTAACGTGTTTTCTCACAAATCCTTATGAGTGCTCATTGGGGCAAGCCGGAAAATCAGTTTTAAGTCACACTCGATGGCCAAGGACACTGAATTGTTGTATTTGCTCCATAGCAACGGTTGTTTACCTCCCTAGCAACAGTTACGAAGGTTGGAAATCATTAATTTATGACCCATTTCCATCATTTTCGACGGCAAAGGACACAAAATCTTCTCAATTAGCTCCTTATCAACCGTTGTTTACCGCCCTAGCAACCGTTGCTAAGGGGAAAAAAATTCATGTAAGTTTCGTTTCCAGTATTTTCAACGTGCTATAGAGAAAATTGGAAAAATTTGGTGTCTTTTGCCCTCGAAAATGATCAAAATAGATTTTGAATTGATCATTTCCAACCTCAGCCGTCGAAAATGATCAAAATGAGTCTTCGAGTTGGCTAAATACGGACTTAAGGGCAGGACGGATCGATTTTAACCACCATTAAACCGTATGACAGTCACAAGATGAATTGATCGAAAAATTAAGCAGGTCCAAATGTCTCGCATCGTGTAGAACCTAGAACAGTTTGCTTTGTTGCATTTGATCAAATAATAAGAGAGCCCGGGCAGACATCAACAGTCGCGACAAAGTTTGGTCAATTGAAAAAGATACGAATTGAACTGATTAAATAATATTTTTGTAATTTTTGAAAAATAAATGATAGTATCTACGCTAGTGGAATGGTGAAAATACAGGTTTGGGATGCGTTTGTGGGTGATGTTAAAGCCTCTTTGAGAAAGCATACTGCTAAGGCACTTGGCAGCGGTTTTTTTATTTACTTCAAAGAAATTCTATCAATAGAACATATACGATGATCACGTGTAACTACATAATCTTACAAAGGGATATGAAAACGTTTGTCGTTAAAGTCACAAACGTTTGTCAGTGATGTATTTATCGAAATATTCCAAAACGCCTTTCAAGTGCGGGAGATCCGCGGCTAGATTGCAGGCCTCTTGTAGAGGCAGCCACTGGTAATCTCGATGTTCTTTCGACAATTTCACATCCTTGGAAGTGTTGGTCAGCTCTGCGAGCCAATAAGATGTGGTTTTGGATTGGTTCTTCGTCAAGTGACTCGACTCTTGTTTAACATCCTCGAAGATTTTCAAATCGTCCTTCGAGTATCCCGATTCCTCCAGAGTTTCTCGCAGCGCAGTTTGCATCTCCGATTCCCCGACATCAGGCTTACCTTTTATAATTCATCAATAAATCGTTTATTCTACAATCCATTTTTTAATGGTGCTTCATATCCATGTCACACAAGTTTTTCGAACGATATATATACCTTTTGGTGGATACCAGTGGTGTTTTCCTTTGGACTTTTCCAACAGAAGGTACTCAATTTTTCCATTGTTTTTCCGAAAAACTACAAGCCCACTGGCTTTGCCGTCTTGTTCCATGACTTTGGTTAATTTTATCTGTATATACTTTAGTACGAGCGGACGAGGGTATAGCCACAGGTCTAAATCAAACACTTGTCTGCGACTTTTATCGGCTAATCTGCAATGATGCGGTTCAGCGAGGTGTTGAAAGTTTGAGACCCAAGCAGTGACTGACACCTACACTGCAGGCGTTCTTTTCCTTTTATATACCAAATAAAATATTATATATACTCCGAAGTGTTTATGTATATGTATTTGAGTATGTATCTTATCACCACACAAAAATTAGATGCGGTTAGGTGTTTTTAATTAATGAATGCTATCTCAATTCATTTCCGACAATTGGGGGGTTTAGAGCAATAAGAGCCAACTTACATGAGAACTGTCGGAAAATAGCCTTTTCACGGCGATACATACATTTTTTAATATGCTCTTTCAACATTTTATTTTGCATTTTTTTTCGTTCTAAGCCCCTCTATTGCTCGAAACTCTTCAACTGTTACTATGGAATTTTACCCTTATAGTAAACTTATAAAAGCATTCATTGTGAGATAAACGATATAGTATACTCTCTCAAAATCACGGAATGAAGATGGATGAGTGATTGAGTAGAAGTACAGTTAATAATGTAATCAAAGTGAATTTTCGCGAAAGTTCCATCAGTTTTTACAGCAACAATTTTTACATTAAATTCGCGCATTTTACATGAAGCCAATATTCCGTGAACGATAAGTGCATTTTCACTGAACTCGCTGCAAATTAAATATAAATAATGTTAGTTATTGATACTCATGAAACTAAAGTGAAAATTAAAACTGCAGTTCTACTGAGTCACCTTCATACAGTGATTTTTTACTCCCATACACTGGTTTTTTACTGTAAGGTTTTGAGAGAGTAGAGAAGAGAGTAAAGAAAAAGGTCCAATAAGTTATTAGCAATTAAAAATACATTAATATTTTTTTTATATTTACATCAGTAATAAACTTCTGAAAGTGACAAAGTATCTTAGCCAAGATGTTCAAAATTTTAAAAATTAGTTCCGACCCATCCTCGGAAAATCGAACGTTTTAGGTGTTATACCAGAAGAATGTCATTTACGCAGCGTAAAATTTGTTCATTATTCATTTACGAATATTTTTCCAAAATGTATTTGTCACAGTATATCAGTGCACTTTTCATTTCCGAATAGCCCGCTAAATCACAAGCCGGCTGCAATGGCAGCCACTTAAAATCTTGATGCTCGCTGGACATTGTTACTTCTTTTGATTTATTTATCAGCTCGGCCAGCCAGTAAATCACAATCTTTGGCTTATTGTTTACTAGGTACTGCATTTCTTGTTTTGCATCTTCGTAAATCTTCAAATCTTCCTTCAAGTACCCAGCTTCTTCTCTTGTTTCTCTCAACGCAGTCTCAAAGTCTGTTTCTCCAGGATCGACGTGACCTTTCAAGGATTTTATCTCGTTATAAATCAAAGTGACTTTTCGTGATTCGTAAATATTCCTAAGGTGGGGTGCCCCTAAGGTATTCATACCTTTCGGTGGAGTCCAGTGGTGTTTACCATAAGATGTTTGCATTAACAAGTACTCAATGTTTTCGGCGACTTTTCGAAAAATTATTAACCCACAAGCTCTGCGAGGAGCCATACCTTTCGATTATGTATTTTATATAATTACCGATGCGTTCGAAGTATTTTTCAACTTATTTTAGTCATGTAGTGGAGGTTATAATCGCCGACTTGATATGAGAGATCGCGAGAAACTAAACTACTTTTTTTTTTTCCTTCCAGGGGTTATCCTCAAACTAAACTACTTGTACATATACTTGCGAGTTGAGAGTCTGACGTAACGAAGTCGGAAAGTATACAGTAGGAGCCTCGTTGTTGAGTATTCATGTAACTGATTCTATCAGCCTTTCCAGAGTAAGTAGTTGGATATTTTATTCATATATAAATGCTGGATGACATTATCGATTTGGTAGATTTTACTTAAATTGATTGATTGTTTTTCTTATTTGTACGAATATTGATATACATCTGACAAACATATTATACTTTTCATTTCAGCGCTCTATGCAAGGTCACGATTCACTTCAATTGCGTTTTGAAGTGAAACTTCTATGACGACGTTCCACGAGCGAGATAGGCACTGTATATAGAGACGAGTGCATGTGGAGAGTATAAAACCGGTCGCGCGAGAAATTTCCCCTCTATCCGTGATATTTTTCCTCTCACCATGTATTTTTGTTCTGTCCATCATAGATTTTTCTAATGCTTTACAGAAATTCGATTCCAATTAATACTTGACAAGATGGTTTAACTAAATTTCAGTCCATAGAAGAAGCGAGATGAAAACCTGAAGACCTGATCATATAAGTATGTATATATATGTATTTCTACACAACTTTTCCAATGATGTGTTACGGTCATTGAGTAAAAATAAATTTCTCGCAGACTATATCGTGAGCTGTTTTTCTTCACTTGTCCTGAAGAATAGGAGTTTTTTTACCTTTTTCTTTGCAAAACGTTTATACAGTTTTCAATCGTCTTTTTCATATACTATACCTGGCTCTTGCAGAAAATGTATTTAAAAAATCGGAGAATATTTGTGTATTCTTCATCAATTTATGCATAGAATTCAATCAGTCCTCGAGGTAGAATAGTAGATGCGAAATAGTAAATATCTCCGTATGTGAACGTTAAAAGTAAAAGATTTATTCCATTGTGGGCAAAATTAATTAAAACGATAATTTATCCCAGGTAATAATGCCGAAATGACAAAACAATTGAAAAGTAAAAATAAAAAGAAGAATTATAAAATTGTCTACATTGAATGAAAAAACGTTTTCAAATTAGATACATATGGATAGAGTGGGTGAAAGATTCGTTGGATTGAACATTAAAAATGTTTAGCAGTGAAGATATATCACCGAATGCCTAATGAAATGGTTTTGAATATTTACTCCATAATTTAGTTTTTTGCTATTGAAGATTCAATAAAAACTGGTAATCTTCTTCATCTTCGTTTTTTTAATATCATCAATATTTTTTCCAGTTGAAATAAAATCACGTGCATTGTGGTTGATTTCAGGTTTTGAGACTGTAAAAATGGCAATTAGCAAACAATACGTGTTACCATTTTATTATAAACGATCTCTCTACATTTTGGCTAAGAGATACCGATCACCAGAAAACACTTGGCAAAGCTTTTCATATACCTATCTACAAACAAAAGTGTTGAATGCTTGTTTTATATATGATAGAAATATTTATGTATTTGCGAACGGTGGTACGGGCAACTTTTTTCCCTTTAAAAATGTTATCTATTGGAAAAAGATTGAACTTAGAAAAATAAAAGCTTACTCTGATTTAAATTGGGGCTCAAGAAAGAAGTTACACTGTTGTCCGTCCAGCCGTAGGACTACTAACTCCTCATGTGAAATCAACGAGTGTTACTTAACTAATGAAATTCCTTGGATGTGAACTATTCCATTTATTTATACAATATTCAATCAAATCATCCAAGGCAGGGTCATGTGGTTTTCCTTCGTTATTAAATAACAATATAATAATTTTACCTATGTTGTGTTGTGGGTTCTGTACCATTTATATTACTAGAGATCTTACTGATTAACCGCTAATAATATCCACTACTACAGCGACAATTTACAGAGACAGTCGCGCATAACGCTTAAATATTGTACTTTATGCACTGCACTGTATACATGATGAATGAACGAAACAGATAATTGTATATGATTTCCTACCGAAGATGCTTTACAGTGTTTCTAGATTAATTTGTTTTACCAACAAGAGAATTGAAGTGTAATATGATTTACTCGGTATTTATTTTACATTGTTGTCCTCACTTATTTAGTTTTGGATTGTTAATAATTTGATTGCAAAAAAAATTCCGTGTGTACATGAACGTATCGCACGACTTTTCTTTCTAAATTCTCGTTTCTCACAGTAAAGAAGACAAGTTTCAGTGCCTTTGACTTACACACATTGTGTTTCAAAATTTTTTTAGTTATTATTGTAAGATCATTTTTCCAATAATAAAATTATACAGATTGCTGATCTTGATTCTTATTTGCTATCAGTCATTTATCGATATACAGCACTGTGTATTACAATGTTGTACGTTTAATTAATTTTTTGTCTTGAATTTTATGGAATTAATAATTTATAGCAAGTAATAGAAATATGAAAAAATCAATCTTGCATAGCTTGTGAATAAATTAGTCTAGCTAACAGTAACAAAGTCAATCAATTTTAGGCGGTCACTTCGATGTTTGTTGAAGTTCGCCGTTAATTTAGCCTTCTGTACTTGATTTCATTTTTCAACGTGAGGATGATTCCATTTAATAATCTAGTACCTTTATTCAATTATTATATTTACACTCTATCTGCGATTTGTCTTACATCAACATTTTCTTTGTTCGTTCTGCCATACTTTACACACAATCGCAGAAGAATAAAGAGTACAATATAGCCGACTGTAGTACCTAAATTTATTGTTAAATCTTTTGTAGAAACAGCAGATCTTCAATAATGTGGCAATTATTTAGGTTTCCATAAGTGCGTTCCACTCTCACTCATTTTCTCATCTACACATTCACAGAATCACTTGTGCATACATATATACGCGCGCACACATACGTTAATTGTTCAACTCGATATTCAATCGAAATCTCTACATTTCACAGTTGAATCTCTTCTTTTCTAACTTTATCGTAATACATCGCCTTTGACTTGTATCAAGTTATAATTATATAATAATAATGCAATAATAATAACTATTATTATCATCAATAAATTGTCCAGTGTGTATAATGCTGTGTAACTGCGGACTTGTAGTGTACATAAAAAAGTAAAGCATCATAAAAATGATCAAAAAATTGATTATTAGTTTGGTTTCATTTGATTTTATCAGCAACAAATTGTCAAGTTTTCATTCGACTTCGACGAGCATTGAACGTTCATAATTTAATTCTATACAATATAACATCAAAATATCAATTATTTTGCTGAATATTGAAAACTTTAAAAATGTAAAAGAAGTATGAATAGTGTTACGAAAACTTACGATGAATTCAATTCATTTCATAGCTTATGAAAATGTTGGTGTTCATATACAAATGTTTTTACACTCGCTTGAGAAATCTTTCCATTCAGTTAAATAACTGATATTGAAACGTTATCATTAATATCGTCAATAAACATTTCAATACTGCATCAGTGGAAAGTAAGAAAAGAAAACCGATGATTTGTAACTATTAAAATCACGCAAAACTGACTCACTGTTTTCTTTTACGCAGCCTTATTTAATACATCGACTAAGCGCAGCTTTATTTAATAATTCACCACGTCTAGATGAAAATGTAACTTTCTTCAAGTAATAGAAATGTCTTTTTTCACTTATTTTTACTTTTACAATCTCTTTTATTCCCATGGAGTTCAATCATATTGTTTTCATGCACAATCCTACCCGTAGACTAATAATCGTGTCAACAAATTCCTTCGCCGTAAAAAAAGTCTTGATAGTATAGTCGTCGCTACTCAATAATCTTAATATTCTCCTTGTCTAACCTTTGATACAATAATTCAACTATATCTCTCTCGCTCTCTTCTTTTTTCTCTTCAAAATTTACAACAGTCAATAATGTGCGGTGGAAATATTGAGGCGCGATACGACTACACTACCAAGTCTCGTTGTGCCAAGTAAAAATAATACTGCTGCTAATATAATTATTTTCCACGTTGGTCACGGGGGCTGAGCGTGAACATCTATCCCTGAAACAATATACATATTCCAAACCGATTCCATCATTTGACTATAGTCGACGAGATTTGAGAACAATAATAATTGACGCGGTGACATTGACATTGTACGGAAGGGCAAAACTTTTCCGACAAAAGTGAAAGCAAGGGCGCGCCTGGTCGCTCAATTCCCCGTGTGAAGCTAATTAAACGCACACATATCCCAGAAATGAACTAATGTAAAGCAAGAGAAGCGTTGTTTGATCGAAAGTACACAAGTTGCATATCAGTGTCCGTATTCCTGTCCACGTTATCCATTCAGTCAGCCAAACGCGTGCGCTCGTGTGTATCGTGGCGGCGCGTCAAGTGTCGTTATTCCCGCGAGGCTTGCCTTGCCGGTTGTGCATCCAGTGCAAGTCGGAGAACAAGATAATAAAGCGGGTGTGAGGCGTGGCCTCGCGGCTCTCTACGCGCACTAAGCACTGCTGCGGATTTGGCACTCGGGAGTATTTGAATATATAAGCGCAGGGCTCGCGGGATCGCGCGATAGGCGATCTCTCACGCGGCCTTTGTCTCTCTCAGAGTTGTGTCGTTGACGTTGGATCGTTGACCAGATGATGGCGTGTGAGAAGCGGCGACGGCGGCGACGAGCGACGAGAGTCTCGTTAGACGAAGATCTCCTGCGAGTCGGACGAGGAGGGGGAGCAGTGGTCGTACTCGCCCCCGTCCGAGCTCGAGCTGCTGAGAGGCTGGTGCTCCTCGTCGGTGCTGTCCCGGGTGAAGTAGTAGTAGAACTGCTCGGCGCCGGGCCGAGGAGCCTGCTCAGCCTGGCGGGCCGCCGCTTGATCTGGCCGGGTGGCGGTCTCCTATGGATTGTGGTTGCGAGGAGCGGCGAGCGCGCCTGCGACGGCCGGCAGTCACAGCTTGAGCTCGTTCGCGATTTTGCTGGCAATGTTCTTGAAGCCGATAGACGTGCCGCTTATGCGCTTGAAGCGCACCCCGTTCAGCGAGAGCCGCGGCAGTTTGCACACCTCGATCTCCCACTGGACCTGGCTGTCCGTCGCCGGGTCGCCGTGCGCGCACAACAGCAGGAACCGCTCCAGCTGCTCGTACTGGCACTCGTTTGCGTTCAGCACCTGTTGCGTCCAACACATAAGCCACATGATTTTAATATCGTTATTCACTCGTTTCTTTACCTTGCAAGCCTCTACTTGTGAACGGTCTCCATTCAACTCCCCCCCCCCCCAATTTTATCGTTAATATATTTGTTGAAATGAGACTGCCTTCAAACATAGGCTGTGAAGAAACATACACAGATATTTTTTGTTCAGGAATCCGCTCGTGATTGCTAGCTACTTCTTTTCTGTACACACGTAATGAGAATTTTTTTTAATCAATATATAATATGTTGAAGCTTGAGATATTATTTCACGGATGTATCTTAAATCTTAAAATTTCAAACAAATTTTTGCAAGGCCTCAAATTATGGGAATGAAAACATCCAATTGATATTCATCATTTTGGTAATTCCAGTATTCAATCTTTTCGACAATATCAATAAAAATTTCATTACAACTTCTGATAATTACAAATTTGTTGTACAAGAAAAAGTTTGAAACAATCAGGGCTATATACAATCATTAGCTCGTTTTTAATTTACTTCAGAATATAAGGTTATCTTTCACCTGCGAAAACTGTTAAAAGCGTTATTGAAAATATTAAAATCTAGTATGCATTGACTTGAATTATTGTTGCGATTGTCATTATATTAGGAAATTTAGTAACACGTTTCCATAATCTTTACCACGTCTCGATCTTTTAATGCAGATCACTAAATTTCCTATCTCACACGAGTAAGCTGTCCCTCTAAATCCCTATTTCACAAAAAATTTCACAATTTATAATTCTGTTAACAAGAATAATTTTTCAAGTTTTGTGAACTGATATTTTGTGTACACATATGTTCGCAATAAGTCGAATGAGATCGACTCTCATCGTCTAATTGAATATACGAAAACATTTGAATACAAAAATAAATATACCTTGCGTATTTCTGACATGATTTCTAAAGGGTCTCTACTGCTGGTCGTCTTCATGCTCCACGTAAAGCGTAGACTGCGTGGTTTCACTTGTTCGTCGTTTGTGTTCGCACCACTGTAACAAAACATGATGCTATTTTAAAAATTCAGTCAACAAACAAATACTGAGCCAATTCTGGCTCAATTGCCGAACCTTTGGAATATCTGTTTCATAAAAGTGTTCCATTCAAGTTTACCATGGAATTCATTATTGATAACCCATTATTATTTTATTAACGGAATTGATACTTTACACATGCAATTCGTGAGCAAATATAATAAGAATTCAGAGAAATGTACAAGAAACATTCAATTTTCATAATAATTACTCGAAATACTTTGACCAACGCTTTTTTTCAATGCATATTGATCAAAGTCAATCTTCATGCTCTAACCAAGACAGAATTATAAATCATATTGTGAACACCAATCCTATAAGTACAAGTAGCAGATTTGAAATCATAGCAGCTATGGCGAATAATTTATACTTGTTTTCATCATCTACACATCAAGAGATGTAAATGAGATTTGTTTAAATTATGAATTTTCGTTTTGACTGTTAGAAGAAACGGTATTGAACGATGTGAAGTATGAAATGTTTTCAAGCAAACATAGTAAAATTGGTGACATTTGTGAAGAAATGGATTGCGGTATAATGGTATGTAAGAACGTACCTCACTACTGGGTGCTTTGGGGATACGGATGGGTCCATGGGGCTGAAATAACAAAACAAAGGCATTTGCTAACAAACACTCGAATCTCAAATAATCGGTTTTTGGCGCTCATACACCACCACCAGATTATTCATTTGAATATTTTAACAATATTATTCATCTTTACAAATGAAATGTGGAGTGATTTGCTAACATCATGTTATACAATTTGGATTAATGGAAATTTTTAAATCCATCATCAATTTGTTCGTAAAGTGTACCTTCTGATTGCGTTATTCTCACTCTCCAAAATATTAAGCGTATGCTAAATAGCAAAAGAAAAAAAATGATAAAATGATAATGCATTTAGACTAACTCCAATTAAATGTGTTTTAGGAGAAAACATATTGCACTTGGCAGGGGATGACAAAGACTCAAAACTCAAGCACGAGAAGCTTGAAGTCAATAAAGCGCTTATTCATAATGTTTTTGAAGGTATTGTGGAAATAAATCGGTACTACGTATACAAAATGTAGATTCAAAATATTTATTGTTACGAAATTATCACTATTATTGCTTAATACGGTTTTAAAACAATAAACTTCTTTCCGTGTTTAGCAAACCCTTTGCTGCATTTAGTTCTACAAAATAAATTTTCAACTCGCAGTAGTTGTTCTTACTCATCGTATGAGAAGTGATATCTTTAATCACAATGTCAAATAAAATGTTTATGGAAATAATAAAAATAAGTGAAAATGTATATGAATATCAGAGTTCCGGAAAAATCATCAAACTATAACATCTGCAAATGTATCTGTGAAACATGATCAAATTATTCTCACAACAATGACATTCAACTTGTAATTCAAACCCACTGGCATAATCAAGTTGAAAAAATTCCAATTTTGCGTGTTAGATTGACTAGTCAAAAACTAAGATGTAAATTTAAACAGAAGTAGAGCTAATTAGCAGCAAACGGTTGCGATATATTACAATCGAAATTCCATCTATGCACAATTATTTATTTTCAATAAACGATCTCTCTATTCGATAAAACTTCTAATATTATCCAAGATCGGTTCCTATAAGAGAAAATTTCTCAACTTTCATTCATCTTAACACATATAATGTTGCAATGAATTACACTTTAGATTTATAAATAACTTTGTGTCCATCTTGAATGATTTTGTAACTATAATATGCTTCGAGGTATAATCGTAATGAAAAATGCAATGATGTTAATGGAAAAAATGTTTAAGCCGTACACATTGGCACGAGCTTAAATTCATGTCACATAATTATTTCATGAGAACACATTGTACACTAATAGCAAATTCCGTTTATTCAGTTGCTCTTATGGTTCTCCCAACTGTCAAATTGAAATAGTAGTTCATTTACCGACACTCGTGGTATGAAAACTAAAAAGAAAGCATTAATCAAAAGCCAGAAATATTGCACAGATATTTGTTCGCTCAACTCGATATTTACTGATAATATCAAAATAGGATCAAGATTAATTTAGAATTGGATGATTAATGAAAATCATATATCACGCATTATAGAAATGCTATATTCACATTCTCTTCAAGTCTTTCAGCAGTTTAACAAAATAGCGCTTATATTTTGTTATTATTCTTACAAATAAGAAAGACGATAAAGTATAGCTAGAAGAGATACGCACATCTTATAACGATATGAATATTGAAATGCATACTTTATATCCAAATAGAACACATACATACAGCTTACATTGAATAAGCTACTTGCTTCGTTAAAAAATTCATATATTCTCAACTTTCGAGTTAAACGAACATTTTTCAAGAAATAATAAAAACATCAGTATAAAAAAGTTACATTGTATGTTTTTGATCTGTAATACCGAATACATAAACGTTCAATTTTTATTGCCATCATTAAATTAATGTATCCAGTATATTCAACGAGGGAAAAATAAAAAACTGTTGCTTCCAATTTTCTCGAAATTCAACTTGATATCTATCAGACTGCAAATCCCTTCTCTCATAAACTAAACAAATTTTCCATTATCCGAGATTTACATTTGATTTCATTTGAATAATATTCATCACGTACTTATGATAACTATAAACAGTTCATCAGATTTATTTCACGGAAATTAATATTTCATTCAAATGTTCGCTTGTTCAATTTTCTATAAGGTTCCGATAAACCTGACTGAACATTCTAAGGATAATCTGAATAGGTTACAATACATTTCACGAATCAAAGTAATCGAAGTCATTATTAGAATTAATATATATAAATATATAATTCAACATTTCAATTGCATAGTTATGCTCAATTTCTCAATGAACTAATCCTCTTATTTCCTATTTATATTTACAAAAATACATACTCTGCATGAATAACATTATCACTCATTACAACGTGAATTATAGCGTACCATCTATGCAATTTTGTGCAGCAGCAATCAGAAAATGCAAATGTACAAATAAAATATAAATGCTAGGAAGTGAAGAAAACTGTTATATCCTATTCATAAATATATAGGTTTCGAATAGAGCTTTGAAAGATTAAAATCTTAAGAACATCTGCTCAATTCTTCATTCATTTTTGTTTTTTTTTTTACAAAACGCAACTGTCGCAATGCACCTCTATCGTAAAATCAACAGTTTATTGTATAAAATAGGAGAAATCTAATGGAGGGAAGAGCTTCCATCTGAATGAATTTATAAACAACTCTTCTCACAAGACGTGTAAATACGCATTTGTTCGTAGTTGTTGATTGATTATTTGACACAAACTGGATATTAATGATATCCAATTTAAGTTCAATAGCTATCAAAACAAATTGTTTTCTCAACGTAACTTTGAAAAATTATATGCTACACAGTACTACTTATGCAGTTGTGCATTAAAAAAATAGTGAAAAAAAAAACAAAAGAGATTTCTCTTGATTCCAACATTATTTTCACGAAATATTTTACTAAATTGTCTTTTATAAGAGGCTGAGAAGTCCTTCGTTATCTATATATTTATATATAAAACGTTGAATCAACAAGAGCTTCACACTGTGCGGCCACTCGCGTCAAATATTTCAACACTCACGCACTTAATGTATGTTAATAATAATTGAAAATTCGCTGCGCCGAAAGGAGGCTGCATACATCAGGCATTACGCAGAGGTAAATGTTTGCTCTCACCAGTTGCATAGACAGAGAGAGATAGAGAGTCCGACAGATAAAATTCGATTGTTGGTGCACTCCCCATCTGTTTATGCGTGTGTGATTACGAGCAGAACACAACTTTACTTTTTTTTGTTTTGCTTTAATATATAGAGGATATATCGCAGATACTGCGTCGGGCTTTGCTTATAATTTGATAGGCGGCTTGTGAGTGTGTGTGGTTGCTTGTCCTCGTTTCAGTAATATTTATCGGCGAATCGTATTCAAGAGATTCGTCAATTACTTGGTAAACCTGTTAATATACGTTATAATCACTTGATTTTCATTTTGCTGCCTCTAATTTTAATTTTTCAACTATCGAATAGTAATTTTCTTTATTTTTAGTTAAATACTTTTTATTTTGTATAATCTTCAAGTTAAAATGTGAACCATACGTTAATCGACAAATATATCTCTTTGAATTTTCGATTAACGAATGTCACAATACTCTACTTACTGTTTTAAACAGACCCGAACAAAGTTTAGCCTTTTAACGAGTTCCAAGCTTGAAAACTTAAGGCACCAACTGATTGTATTCATTAGCTTGCAAATGTTTTCAACTTTTCTAATTCTCTAAAAACTCAATTATGTAAACGCGTTTGGCTAAGGTTTCTCCGGGTTCTCCGTGTTCTTGGTCCATTATTTAATTTGCCAATAAAACGCCAGACTCTAGTGAAGCTTCTGAGAAATTTTCATCCTAAATAAAATCCATGAACTAGAATAGTTCAATTATTATTAATACTGCAATTCTCTGACGCAACGTTTTTATTCGCAGAATAAATAATTTGATCATGCACGTCATTTTTTTACAAATACGGGCAATATAGTATTTTCCTCCAATTTTTCAATTTCGTTTAACGTAACACTTCGTTCGAATACTCGAGTATAGTCCCTATACGTTTTGATGTGGCTATTAACAGTGCAATTTCTGTTAAAGCACAGTGATGACTAATCGTAATTCTTGGAAACGCATTAAAATGCCAAAAAATAAACAAGAAAAGGTTTTATGATCTGTTGTAATTAAAATAAATCCTATCCATGATCAGGCAATAAATGTTGAACGTCTAGGAAAAGCTAATTTAGAAAAGTTAAAACTCGAGTTACTAATGCTTCAAACACACTACTGTTCTTTTCTAGAATTGATAGCGTGAAATACTACTGCTGTGATGTTCATAATCGACGAGTAAACAAATCAACAAACAATACACATCTGCATTCAGCTTTACAAGAAAAAAAGAACAATAAAAAAATATCAACAGTGCGTTTGACGGAATAACGTATATATAGCGTGAAATTCAATTGTTACACTTTACGCTTCTCTTTTGGCTAAAGGAGAAAGAAAAGGTACAAGAATCTAACAATTCATCTTTCAGGCAAAGCAAGGGAAGTCGCAATTAAAGGAGAACAATATCGAAGTCGCCGAAGTAACCTTGCTTCTCTCACTATTTTTCCTATGTTAAAAGTGCATTTTCTGCTTCCTTTCACCCTCGCAAACTCAATTCATTCGCAATTCACATTCGCAACAATCATCAAAAATTATATTATACATGCCTATATCTACTTGTATACATAGAGAGAATATGTTGACTGGGAAAATTCGAGTCTTTGGAACTTTAAGAATGATTGACTTTCTAAAAATTCTAAACAATTGAATTTGCGACCAGCTGATTTGGCGATTATTTTTCTGCATATACAAATAGGTATCAGTTTATCACTGTCAAAGCAACAGTCTCTTAAAATCATCTCGCAACTAGGCTTCTACCACAGAATAACGGAGGCAAATCGTTTAGCGCACGCAGTTGAAATTAATAACGACACATTTCAATTCGACAGTGCACCACGTCAATCGCCAACTGCCAAGTTTCTGTCCAGTACGAGGTCGTGTGGGTTTCGTATGAGGATCGTCTTGGAACTCTTCGAGGCGTTGCCTAGTTCTTTTGCCATTACGTCCTGTAGCATAAATTCAAACCGATGTATGTGTTTAGTCATTGATTGAACTAAATAACTCATGAACTCGCAAC
The DNA here is from genome assembly GCA_020882685.1 of Aphelinus atriplicis. Classification (NCBI taxonomy): domain Eukaryota; kingdom Metazoa; phylum Arthropoda; class Insecta; order Hymenoptera; family Aphelinidae; genus Aphelinus; species Aphelinus atriplicis. The sequence continues at coordinate 5,046,444 of CM037073.1, forward strand.
GATGCACCAATGGCTATGATTCCTTCAATTTTGCACGTTTCTCTTTAATTTCTTATCGGTTAATTCCGCTTGAACGATTCATTCGAAGAGAATTTATGACTATACCCACGATGATTGTACAGTGACCATTTCATGAAAGACAGTAGCTTTGTAAAATATTGATTGGCACTCGTTATTCTGTGGCCTCTGAAGTACTAGCGAAAGTGTTTATTTTTCTCATCCCGTGATAATGTTATCATTCTCCTTTTTATTTTGGCTCTTCCTTCCCTTACTCGATCACGTTCGCATCAACCAGCACAGTAAATTTCATGTTTCATAACACCACATTATCATTACACAACCATATATGTTCAAATTTGAAGAAAAATAATGGTAAAATGATACCTCGCTACATTCAAGTCTAGCAGGGATGCACAATGAGTATGCGAGGAAACCTTAAAATATCCATTTATTCATCAAATATGCATAATTTCAATACAAAAAGTAAAAAAAAAGTTCCACATTGATTTTGTCTCAAGAGGAAATTTGACATAACTATAATATATAAACAAATGGATTGTTACTACGAATTGTACATAATTGATATTTCTCATGAATTATATCTCTTTTATAAATATACAGAGTAATAAGAATGCAGTAGGCACTGTCAAGCACATAATGTATGGGACGAATAGAGAAACAGGCAAACGTGATGACGTGACGCGTCAATTGCAGTATCCCGTTGAATTTGAAAAAAAGCAGTCTTGTAACAATCACAGTACATCTATATAACCGTTCATGTGACTAATGTAACTAGACACATTGGTCTATCTCGTGCGTGAGTTTAGTAAGCATAATCGCATGGCTTTCATCGATAATGGTCGCTGCTGGCTCATCGAGTCGTTAAGAGTTTTCTAATCCATTTTTCTTTCATTCTCGTCGAAAGATATCCATCGTGTTTTTAACAAGGCTTTTTCTCAAAGTTACATAGTCATTGTGCATCCTTGAAAGAACGAAAAGAAATTTATACGTTTATAGCATGCAAGTAACAATGCGACAAAGAGAATTTTAATCCAACTTCAACATTGATAACAAGTCATCAATCTATCAACAATATTTACATTTAACATTGGAAATATATATATATATATATATATATATATATATATATATATATATATATATATATATATATATATATATATATATATATATATATATAATATATATATATATATACATCGAGTTATGCGAAAGCTCCGACCCTCCATGCCCGCTCAATTCATGACTGTAAAAGCAACTTGCAAGGTACTTTGAGGCGACCAAAGTAATCAAGAAAACTTAACTGACACGTAAAATGCAAAAAATTTGAGTATATTCGAGAATCCCAAGTAAAACATGCTAGACATGAAGGGTTAAGGGGTCAAGCCCGTCTGGAATCAGGTCAGTGGCGAGACGCAGCCGGGCTTTCGCCCATAACGCGCCGCCGTCCCTCGCTCAAGCACGCATTTCTAAAAATTCCGCTCTCAGCTTCTCGGCAAGACTTGCGTTGCTTCAACAGCACACGCAATACTCATATAGACACAAGTCCCACAAAAGCAGATGAAGAAATTGAGAGTTAGATATTAATTCTAAATGACATTTATTACTGATGTTCAAGTTTAGATAATGACCTGAATAATGTGATTTTTTGTGAAGAAAAAAAAAATCGAGTCAGAATTTTTCCAACGTTTTAAACCTCTATCAATGAGATATATTCTCTTTCTTTCCCAAAAACGTTACGTGATTTCGAAAATTTTGTAAGTAAGCATGAGGGACGTTTAATCTGAGTAATAATATGAGACGGTGGTGCTTTGATTATATAAAAGTAGCCTCTCAAACATGCCGTATATATAAATAAGTAACACGTATAAACGAAAATGAAACTTTGGAGTACTAAAAAGCTTGACTTACCGCTTGGAAAACCTTGAGGAGAGCTTGGAAAAGAAGGACGGCCTCGATAACGGGCTTATCGCGTTCGTGTCCTGCGTATGTGTATGACCCTAAAATAAAAAACGGGCGGGTAAGTTGATCGTGTCTCGTTTATCCACGCACTTTTTAATATTTAGAAACGAATCTATGTCCTCGATGGGCCAATTGTGTTTATCCAAAGGTATTAGATTTGACTGCGCTTTCAACTCATGTAAAAGCTCAACATATATTAGTTTCAACCTAATATAGGCAATTGAGTTTGTACTTTCACTTTTGAACAGACAATATGAAGGTGAACGAAGCATTTGACAAACCTGAGTATGATTTCTCTGTGCTCGATTCTGTCCAGAATGGAAGGTACTGCGGCTCGGGACATTCCTTGGGAATGCTGGCGTCGTGGGCGTTGCCAATCTATTACTTGGTGTGACACTCAAGCTTTAAGAATAAAAAAAACAATTCATCAATTTCAGTAGTTTTCATAATCGACAACAAAAATCATCTCGTCATTCGAAAACAGAAAATGCTCCTTGTATATACATAATACACATATGTCTATATAATTCAGGACTACAATAATGATCTAAAATTCTTATGCCTATGCGATTCTTCATCTCGGTATATATAACATGTCGAAGCAGCTACCGAAAATTTAGCTCAATTCTTTCTGGGTGCAGTGTCGTGTAATTTTCAATTGAATTCATTTACGATTGCCAATTGACGGGATAAATTCTTTTAAAAGTTGTTTCAAGTGTAAAGTTTATGTCAACATTTATGTTACATCAAGGCAACGCTCTACACATACATATCAAGGTATATTAAATTTTCCTAAACAGAATCATCACGTTCAACTAGCTAAACGGAACTTGATGTGGCGTAATGAGAATGAAAATATGAATCGATCTAATTGTGAAGCGCACCTAGTTAAATATTGATGAATATCAAGTGGTATGAAGTAACTCATATGCATGCTATTCTTCTAATGACATGTCTAATGCTGAAAAAATATTCCAACTTTCATATGGAAGGTCAGTCTGCTTTACTCAACAGTAGATACCAAAAGTAAGCAATTTCGAAGTTATATTAGAATTTATACATACATATATACATTGATATGTTGTGAATTGGATATAACGAATAAAAGTTGATAATGTGAGAAATAGTAACAAATCTCTCGCAAATATACTCAATGTGATGCTAAGTTTGGTATACACTAAGATCATTGAGAGTCTAGTATTAGTGTCAGTCTGTAATGACAGTCACATGCACTATGGTAGGGATGCTGTAATTGTGTGCTGGATGCTAAGAATGAAAATGCTGATCATCAAAATGAATACAGCACAACCTCAGTGTCATCGATTTTGATAAATCTTTGGTAAGTATTTTTTGGAGAGATAAAATGATGAAATCAACTACTTCATAAAACTAAACGCAGCATTATATTGATATTATCAACTAGTACGGATCGTTTGAATTACAATCGAGATGAAACGTCAATAAATACTGATAAGAAGTTATGAAGCCTTTCGCTACGAATCTTGATATATGAGCTTTTCATAAGAGTAAATATTACGTTCATAAGATACAAATAATATTTATTTGTTTTGATGTTATGTAAGCAATTACTTCCTTTATATTTTGATCAGAAGTGTTGGAAGAAAATTTTTCTTTTTCAAAATCCGTGACCCAAAAGTTGACGTTAATCAAGTAACGAAAACACGAGGAGCATAAGAAACGAGCAATCCGCGCATACTGCAAGCTAGTGAGAGTATTCTTATATTTATATAAGAGGACGAAATGAGAGTAAATAAACAATGAAAATACCAAAGTATCTGACAATGAATGACAATGAATGACAGTGAATGACGATGATGATCATGAATGGTTGAAAAAAAAAGAAAAAAACATGACCATGCACATGAATAATACTTCGGCTATCACGATCTCGAAGCTTAACTTATATATTTCCCTCGCGTAAATGACCAAAAACTGTCTCAGAGGTACTGCGGTGAAACGGCACGCATGAATAACTTGGCCAACGCGGAAATTGAAGGAACAAAAGGACCTCGAGATAGTTAGTGGCGTCGGGGTATAACGGCTGTTCTATAAGGCTCTGTTGAAAATGCAAGATAAGATCTTGCAATCGATTTGCCACGCTGCAAACGCGAAAATGGTTATTAGAGCGAGCGGCGGGAAGCATTGGAATGTAAAAATAGCAAGAGTTACACGCGGCCTGAGCGCGATCTGATTTTGCATTTTCTGGGTGCGGAGAGAGAGCAGTACCTCTGCCTGAGAGGGTCAGCAGTTGCGAGTAGGGAGTTGTGGGCGTTGCGCTGGGGATGATCCAGGAGCGCATGATCGGCTGCGGCGGCGCTGCCGGCCCTGAGCGACGCGCTGATGCTCGCTGATTTCGTGTGGCCACGCGTCGTCCCGCGACCGCCACCCTCGACCACGCTACAACCATTACAACATTCCCCCTCTCTACGTTTACTCTCAATCTCTACAAATCTTTCGTTTTCTTTCATCATTACACTATCTCATGCGTTGTTCTCTCGTTACTAAATAAACTCGACAGTTTTTTCAAACGTTTCCCTCGCTCGACGTGCTTCTCTCAATTTTACATTCGAAGAAGTTGAAATATTGATTGAATAACTCGGTACAAAGACTGATTCCACGATTCTCTCCTTCGGCGTGTGTCTAATCAAGTTGAATGTATAACTCTAAATTTCGTCCTGTACAACAAGACGATCCGCAAAAAAGTTGTAACTATAATTCGCAATCGATTGATAGGGTAAGTCCGACAAATTAGATGATAATGAATAAACGTTCTAATACAAATGATGAGAGATGAATGAGCTAATGTATGATGGTGAATGGAATGGATTTCTAATCAAATGGAAACTTGTACATCCTTTTAGGAGCCAAGAATAGTGTGCAAGAATCTAATTAACTATTGAATCATGTCTGAGTGATTGCGCATTTATCTAAATTAGTGAGAATTACGGTAGTTTCTCGGACACTAAAACAAAGCATTCGTTGCGCTTGTGTTGTTTATCTATCAATAAAGAGTTTCTGCACTCTGACTGATTGAAATAGTTTCTAAGATGGTAAAAATATTAGTCAGGCAGCATGCGCGAGCGATGCAATAACAGACAAGAATGTGTGAGTTAAAAGTTCACCAAAAGAGTACAAGTCGTCTTGCATCGGCTCTATATTTAATCAAAGAATGTCAGTGCTTGGTGACGGAGCGAGTGTTAGATGCACAAAGGCTTCCAAAACAAGTTTATAGACAAAGTTACATAGATGGACTTAGAATCTATAATGTTGTGAGAAACAGTAAGATGTATACACTGTGTGTCCAACGAAAGATTCCCGAGACGTTCAGAGTACAGAGTTGCTAGCTTCTTGGTATATATATATCGTTTGGAATTTACGCGACTTTGTATATGCTAAGTTCTATTTGTGAACAGGATAAAATTAGTCCGTGTATTATTAGTTACGTAATTGTTCACGAATTCCCATTTGTAAAACTTCTGAAGAAGCTTTGCCTTTTGAAAATGGTTTTTCTTCGATTGAAATACAATGTATCGCATGCATACGATGGATAATTATAATGATATCCATTGATGCATTGATATTTTCTAGAGAATATATATTCTTTGGTGGCGATTGACACGAGAATAATTTTCAATCTCTCCCAGAAATCAATTGAAATTCAATATCTCCATTATAATTTTAACGTATCCATTTACTTCAGTTAAACGCTGCCTTAGCTAAAATAAACTTATGGGTTAGGCACGTAAAACAAAAACAAAATAATAACATACCTGGGCACGTCATTCGTTCTTTCGGTGGATAAAGATGAAGTTTTAGCCTGGTCATAAGATATCGTACTACGGCGACCAATAGAACCAGGCGCAGGTGTTATATTCGATCTAATTCCTGCGACACCGGTGTTGGTCGTGTTGCTCTTGCCAACTCTCGTACCTTTTCCACCAGGACTCGTACCGACGCCTAGAATGAACATTGTCACTGCAAGCCTCATTAGATTTGGTTCAACACAAAACAAAGCAAAATAAAACATGAAAATTTAGCTCTCTCTCTTTTTTCTCTTTTTTCTTTTTCAACGAGACAACGAACGACCACAAAACATTAAATAAATACAAGAAGTACTCGATTGATACTCTTTGAGACTGAAACACTTATGTCAAAACAAAACCACCACCAAAACGTCACCCCCTTATGCGCAACCCTCACTCATCGTCTCTTTCCATGTAGAAGAGATATGTGTATGGTACAAACCAAAATTTTGAAAAAACTTCAAATGAAAGATAATTTTTTTCATATAGTACTTTCCTTCTCTCTAAAGTTGTACTCACATTTTAAAAACCTCTTTATCGAAGACAGGGCTGAGCAAAAATTTAGATATGTTAAATAATTAAATATGCGTTGATAACTGTCAATATAAAAAGCACATGAAAATACATGAATAGAATATCAAAATTGAGAGCTAATTATGCTGTGACTCGAGTACACACATGCATGTATGGAAAACATACACATTTGTAATGTGTAACATGAAAAATGAATTTATTGCTATGTAAAGATAAAATGCTTTTCTCAAGACTCATGACCACTTTAACACAACTTCGATCATTTCGTTCATGCAAGTGAATTAAAAAGAACTTTTACTTATAGATTTCCGACGTGTCGATTACTTTCTAAAATAGTATAAATACTAGTTCTTAATTGCACTCAACTTTAAACATCAAAGTGGCCATGGATCTCAATAATTATCCCGTTTTCAACACTGCCCAGCCCTGATCGAATGCCTCTGTTGAATCTAATATAAAGCTACGAGATTTGGAGAAGAGCTAAATAGATAAATGTCATCGCTTTAAAAAAATTTGATGAACCAGACTGAATAGTCGAGTAAAAATAATAAAGTAACAGTGACAGAATAAAAAGCCGACTAGTAATTAATTCACTGCAACCAATCCCAAAGCAAACATTCTTATTGAAGCCTCGAAGCGATGAGATACGAATGATGCCTCTGAATGACTGATAATCTGTCGAAGCGGTATCTCAGATACTAACTTTTGGTGGATCTTGAAAAAGTGGTTATTTGAGTGTGAAATGAACTCACTAGTGTCAAGCTGTCCAGGGCTATTTTTGGGCGCGGAAGGCCGAATAGATTCACGACCTGCTCGTGCGGTATTTTCTTTAATTGTTGCTGCGTCCACAGTATTTTGTCGTTTGAAATTGCTACCGCCACTTCCAGTTACCGTTCCACCGGTCACAGTAGTAGCATGATTGTGGTTCGTTGCATTACCTGGACTTGGGGCTCCGCCTAAGAAGCAAAATGGAGTAGAACCGTATACGACCATAGGGTTCTCGTTTACATTCTTGCAGTCAAATGCAAATGCAAGTTTTAAATTGAGTCAATGATGTTTATGAAAATAAAATCTCCAATGTTACATGACATGTTAATCATGGCGATTGCTTTGAAAATCACGCGAGATAGCACCATCCTAGCAGAAAAATCGAGACTGATAGCAAAATTATATTCGATGAAATAATCCACCTCTCCAAGTGTTTTTTTCTTGGGCGTTTGGTAAACATTTTTTATTGAGATTGAAATTTAAAAAAATGAACCACCTAACCCAACTCTTATCCCAGCGATTGCTCCAATGAGCATACACCATCACATGATTATAAACTGGCGAAGAGAGTAAACACTCCAGTCCTTTAAAGAAAATTCCACAGGACTTGAGGGCTTCTCGGAAGAATATGAAAGAGATGAAAGCCAAGATTTTTCCGCTGGAAGATGGTAGGTTTTTGTTATACATGGATGATACTGATTCTGATATGTGTGTAGCACAATGTATGCCAAAAACCCCGGAGATCGCTAAGTCCATTTGAGGCAGGGTATTCGAGTAGCATTAGAGCGCTCTTGTACGAACAAGGTCGTTCTCTTGAATTGTAACAAAAAGAAAACCGAAAGAAGTCAAATAACAACTAAAAGTAAAAAAAATTAGCCGGGCTTTGTTTTGCACTAATTCACTCGATTGTGGCTTGGACTTACGAAGCGTTTCACCACCTGAGGAGGCTCGTCGACTGGGCTTAGGGTTGCTCGCCGAGATGCTGCGGTGCACACTCCGGTGGGACGGGCTCTGAGCGGCTCCTCCCGTCCCGGCCCCGCTGCCCGCGCTTCCGCCTGAGCCGACCTGTGGTGGAATGTTGCGCAACGACAGGGAACTGCCCGACCTTGAACCGTCGCTCTCCGGCTGCAAGACAATACGACAATTCCATCAGTCATGGGTTATTCATATTCCACGCCGAGCGAACCTTCTCCTGGGGGGATCCCGAGGAATAGCCAACAGTCTCTTCGCCAGGCAACTTACGTCTGTGGTTTTTCTGCCGAGCAGCAGATACGTGGCGAATACGTCGTCGTATTTCGCCTGGCCTAGGGAGTCTTCGATTTCACTTCGCGTGTAGCCCATACTCGCTAGTGCTTCTGTAAACAAACAGGCGTGGTAGGCATAGTTAAATCTAATAGTGGAAGGCTTTTCTTTTTGACAACGATAAAAGTACTAATACTATTCTAGTTTGAAACAAACGAAAAAAAAGTCAAAGAAATGTTTCTACTAAAATCTACAAACATAAAAATGGTCTACTAAAAAAAAAAATAAAACATAATTTGGAATTACCATAAAGTAAATAAAGAACAAAAAAAACCTTTACAACATGCACTATAAAAATAGATAATTGACAATCTGATCCCACAGAGGTATATAATGCCTTTGATTGAGATAAATCAAGATGTATAAATGTGACCTTGATCATTCGCCGGGACCTCTCTCACGCGAGTCTTGGTCGGTTAGATAATATATTTCGGCCAGAGACACTCTTGCTGCAGTTCCGCAGAACTTGGGAGGCAGTTAGTATACACGGATTCGAAGCGAAACAATGCGCAAAGATTATGGACGTATTTAAGCGAACACGTGTATGGGTCTTGACGAGGTGGATATTGAGCCTGGGCTCGCCGCGCCCGCCAAGATATACCAGTAGTTGGTTACAAGCAGTTAGAGTGTCCGAATGCGATGCGCTATCTAAGACAAGAACAGTAAGTAGTAAGTGTTATGTACATACTGGCAGACTCACCTATCCTCTTGTGGTCTTTGTAATCAGGCTCTGGTTCTAAGTACGGTTTTAGTTCGTCATCTTCGTAACCCATGTTCATCCACTTATCCTTCATAATATTCTAAAAAGAAAAGATTCACGACTTTTAGATATTGATTGTCAATCTCGGGGAAACATTTAAAATGTTAGATCTACGTTTCTTTATAAAAAACGAGCTTAACGAGCGTTCTGATCAAGGAAAAAAAGACTTACCTCTAACGAGGCCCGTTTCGTAGGGTTGAGCACCAAAAACTTCTTGAGCAAGTTTTCGCAGTCCGTGGACATGTAGAAAGGGATCCTATACTTGCCCCTCAGTACCCTCTCGCGCAGTTCCCTGAGCGTCGAGCCGTCAAAAGGCAGAGAGCCCGACACTAGGGTGTAAAGTATCACACCGAGCGACCATACGTCAACCTCAGGACCGTCGTACTTTTTACCTGTGAAAATGTTTACATTCATTACTGAAACGCATCGGTAGCGGAAATTTCGATCGGGAATATAAAAATCTAATGGAAAATTAAATCAAACCACTGTTCACCACTGACACTGGCGCATTTCAAAACTCGACTGTTCTCGATACCTGTGAATACGGATTGTAGTTTCGCTTAATCAATCCAGTCCCCGCATCATCGTAATCAGCTCCACGGTGAGCAAGTTTATCCGAGAAGCAACGAGAATTGGACGAACGAATGTGAACCCCGCGTCGCGAGCATCCTCGACGAGTGGGATAAACGTGCTCTTCCCAAATTTCTAGCGGTAAGATTTCAGTGTGGCACCCCGATGCTTTACAGAATGTTCACCAAGTAAGCTCGCAACAGTCGAATGTCGTTAGTCGTATTTCACGTGACAAATGTAGAATAAGCTCTCGAGATAATATGCACTTGCTACACTGCGTGCTGCATTCGTCCCCATGATGTCGATACAGCGACCGGGTTTTGAAAAATGATTGGCGCACCGTGATCAATTATCGGAGACGCGAGGAGTAGAAAGATTCGTCGACGCGAGCGCGGGCAGGGTAAGACATATGCAGTTGAGTATGGCGCAGTTTCGCACCTTGAAATAGCTCCGGCGCGGCGTAGGGCGGCGAGCCGCAGAAGGTGTCTAGCTTGTTGCCCGGGGTGAACTCGTTGCTGAATCCAAAGTCGGCTATCTTGATGTTCATCTCGCTGTCTAGCAGCAGGTTCTCGGCCTTGAGGTCCCTGTGGATGATCTTCTTCTGGTGGCAGTACTGCACCGCCGAGACGATCTGCCTGAACTTTGCCCGGGCCTCCTTCTCCTTCATGCGGCCGTGCAGCACGAGGTAGTCGAACACCTCGCCCCCGCTGGCGAACTCCATAACCAGGTAGAGCGTCTTCTCCGTCTCGATCACTTGGAATAGCTTCACGATGTTCGGGTGGTCCAGCATCTTCATTATCCTCACCTCGCGGAACAGCTGAAATCACAATGGGAAAACAACGTTCACGACACGTTATTACGGATGATGCGAGTGCGGGCAAGGATGCGTCAGGTCGTTTGGCGAATCGGGGTTGCACCGGGACGAAGGACGCGGGAGGTTGAGGTGCCGAGGAGCATAAGTTTGGTGTGACACGCAAAGTGAACGAGTCATGTGTTGAGAGGAGGATCGTCGTCGTCGTCGTCGTCGGGTAAGTGGGGAGGTCGGAGGGGTCGGAAGGGGCTCCCCGCAGATCAATACACCCGCGCGCCGTGGCTCTCGAGCGGAGGTCTTTGACTGCGGGGGAGTTTGGGTGTAGGCGCGCGTGCGCGGGTGTCTTTGGCTCTGGGGAAAGACTCGACTCGACTCGACTCGACTCGACTCACCTTCTGCAGGCTGCCCGGATTCAGCTGGGTCTTGTCGATGATCTTGATGGCGACCTCCTTGCCGGTGGGCACGTGCTTGGCGAGCTTGACCTTGGCGAAGTTGCCCTTGCCGATGGTCTTGAGCAGCTTGTACTTGCCGATGTGCGGCTCCTCGCTGGTGCGCGAGCGCGAGCTGACCCTGGTGGGGCCGGTGGAGCTGGGGGCGGGCTGGGCGCCGCCGCCACCGCCACTGACCACGGACGCCCCACCGCCGCCACCCGCTGCTCCGGTGCCGGTGCCCCCGCCGCCGCCGCCGCCGCCATCCGCCGCCTGCAACATGACACAACACACGCGCCGCGCACCAAGTCGCGCATCAGACTTTGCTGCTGGTTTTTCCCCCAACCCATGCCAACGGGAGGAAGACTGTGTGTTTGGGTGTTTGGGTGTTTGTGTGTGTTGGGGTGTGTGTCGGGGGTGCGAGTGTGTACCCGGGGGTGGGTGCGCTGCGCGAGCAGCTTGCCCGGGCTGTTCCTGCGGCCGGCCGCGCCCGTGCCCAGGGCCGCCGCGGTCGCCAGCTTGCTCACGGCTGCGTCGGGGCTGCTGCTCTTCGGCTGAGGCTCTCTCTTCTCTTTCACTCTCGGCCACTGAATCTCTCTCTCACACACACATACACACACACACACACACACACACGCACTCGCCTCCCTTGCCAAGCCTGAGCCTGAGCCTGACGCACGGGCGGACTCACGGGTCGGGCCGCGACTGACGCGGGGCGCTACCCACTGGCGCCGCCCCCTCTGCCCCCCGCCGATCGATACTCGCCCTCGCGCCTGCGCGCCCCGTCTACTTGTTGCTCGACAACCCCTTCCTGCCTTCCTAGCGGTCCTGCAGCTGTGGGGTAGGTCCCCCCCAGACAGATTCATACTTGGTCCCGATGTCCGGATTCAAAGTGGCTCGCGAGACTCGCAGGTTTGGGAAGTTTGCGCGACCGATCGACAGTGGTGAGTGCTCATTGCAAAACCAGTCTATCAAATTGTCCACTATTGATGATGAGGAAAATAATGTACTATCTGGAGTATGGTTGGAAATTATCATCTGATTGAGAATATTCATGGCTTATTAGATATGACATTCTCATCAACGGATTGTCAATGTCCTCTCGACTGAACAGTCATTTTTCACTATTTTCAATCTTGGGAGTAGGTATGTTTTCCCGCGTACAGTTTGAATCGTTGGTCAGTGGTCCATAAAAATGGCGCAATTTGTTTGGAACGAGATTTTCTAGCAAATGAAAATATTAAATCTATAAATGTAGCTGATTTTAAGAAGCAAAACCCTCACGTACTATTCATGGAAAATGATTCTATCAAAAATTAAAAATTATTTCAAGTTGACAAATACCACTTTTTGACAGTGTTCGTTGCTTTGTGATGGCAATAAAAATAATATTCAACTTCAAATTTGAACTTTTCTTCTTAAAATCAGCTCAATTCTGACAATTTTATTTCTTGTTCGTTGGAACAATCAAGTTCCAATAAAATCGAACGAATTTCCCAGACTCGTAAAACCAACGGGGCCACGGGGTAGGGGCTACGGGTAAAACACGTACCCTCCAAGATTAAAATAGTAGAAACTGATAAGTATAGTAAAAATTCAACTGATTTGTAGTGATCAACTGTAGTTTTTCAGAATGGGAGTGTGTAGACTCGCGGGTACGAATGCGAAAGGGGGATCTGCTCGCGGGGTACTGAAGCTGCAGGACTGGACGGCGCACACTCGCGGACAACGCACCTCGAGGCAGATCTGTCGCGAGCTCGGCTTGGCGATGGCTCGCTGCATCCGGGGGGCGACCGGCTCGAGGTCGGGTCTGCGCCGAGCGTCGGACGCGGCCCTGGCGAGCCGGCCCCCCGGCGTCCCTCCGGCGGTGCCCGGCTGCTGGTGCTGCTGGTGGTGCTGGTGGTGCTGGTGGTGCTGGCGGGCCCTTAGCTCCGGGCCGATCGAGTTGCGCGTCGCTTGGCCGCGCTCCAGTCCCCGCACCGGTGCGCAAATCCTGCAGCCCAACGCGCAAAACGCCTTCAGACATCTCCTCTTTCTCTCGCTCGTTCGCTCGCTCGCTCGCTCGATCGCTCAGTCGCTCGCTTTTTTGGAAGCCGACCAATTTTTCTACCCCACCGCGGGGAGAGACGCACGCCGCGACGCGGCCAAGAATAGAGAGGACCGAGCCTGCCAGTGTCAATGCACCCGACACACGCGTACACGGATACGTATACCCTGCGCTCCCGCGTCGTCCCGCATCTCCCCTGCACGCCGGCCAACGTTTCGACCAGTCCCGAGTATAAGACAACTATTAATATAGCCCTATGGTCGTTCGACTATACCCTCGCAACCAGCGGAACAATCCAAGTATTCGATAATACTTTTCTCGAGATTTTGTGGAAGAATTAATCAAGTTTATACAACTTATTGGATTCCCAATCGGTCCAAGCGTAATTTGAATAGTTATATTATTTACTGCGCTTCGTCCAAGCAGAAATGTGTGCAGAATTTACAGTTACAAGTACTATTATTTTCAGTTTCTCCGGTAATAATTCACTCGACACCATAAGTTACAATTCACTATGCTCGACCAGACAAAGTCGATTTTCCTCGGCGCATTTACCCAAAGTATCCGGCTGCGCGTTTTACACAACCAAAGTGTATGCCAGGCCACGATAAAAACGTTGTTGCAGCAATGGGCTGACAAAAATTACCTCGGTAAAATTTATTATACATAGTCCATACTGTTTCGAAATCTTACTGTAAAAACGCACTTTGTGATTGTGGATAAGTTAATTGAAGGTAACTTTTTACTTAATCAAAGTGAATTTTCACACTATAGTTCCATAGGTTTTGATAGCAACAATTTTTACGTTAAATGCGTGCATTTCACGCGAAGTCGAATGTTCCCCGAATATAAAGTTCATTTTCATTGAACTTACTGCGAATCGCAAGGCTTCAAGATAGTATGGAAAACAGCGTTTCTCTCCGATTTTGGTTTCTACGTTATAAATCCTTCGCGACACCGGTGAAATCATGTAAGATTGATATTTTTTTTCTCTCCTCTCGCAAAGCTCGATGGAGCGCCATGTAATATTGCGTAGAGACGTTTTACGTGGGATACGAGACTGCGAAAGTCGCGAAACAGGGTACAACACACATAACAATGCTTAACGAGCTCTCGCGAGTGCAACCTCTTTCGCATACTTTCAGCTTCGATAGCGAATTTTCTAACCGTCCCTGCTTGCGCGCGTGGCACAGAAGAGAGCCGAGCGAGATGTATACTATTTATTTTTAGCCAGAGGCGCAATTGCGTTCGCGCCGTAATACGCGTAGAAAAAAATATCGCCCGCGACTTTGGATTGTGAGGAAGCATCCGCCGAGTCACGCCTCGGCGACCTGCGCTCCGGAGAAACGTACTCGGGGTAATAATGCTGTGCTTACTATTTAGAGCGAACGCGTCGTTCCACTTTGGTCAACTGGACGATTTACTTTTAGCTTCTCACAAGAATGATATATAATGGGAAATACATGGCAATGCGAGACTTCAATTGATATTTCATTTTCGGAATTTGGATCGTTGAAGTACTGAATATTATATCTTATTGAGGATTGTGAAAAATCATTTTATTCCTGGTGTGCACAGTGAGAAAACTGCGTCATTTCGAGGTTATGGCGTCAGCTGATGTACTTTCGGACTGTTTAGTCAAATCGCACGGGTACACATTTACCGGAAGACTTTAATTTTTACGAGGGCAATAATTTCTCTTACCAGTCGCGACTTTGTCATTCCACCCGGCTCATGAATAATAATGAATTTTCCTGAGACGCCTCCTCGACAGCGAATATATAACTTTTCGCTTTACCGCTGCAGATACTTCTGAATCGTAATCCATCTCTCGTGCGCTCGCAGTAAATATCCGTATCCGAGTTTTTTTTGCAAATACAGATAACACTGGTACGCGAGTTAGAATAGAAAACGATCGAGCGAGTATCGCGGGTAAATTGAAACGTTAGCTCCGGATGTCCAGCGCGACTATACGCACCTCGGGAAGTTTATCGCGGAGCCGGAGGTGGAGTAGCATTTCTCGCTTCGCGTATCCTCAGAGATATTGGCATTTGGGTTGTATATTTTGAAAATAAAAATTTCCATTCGCATTCCGCGGAACATTTTGAAAACAGCCGCCCCTCGGAGGCGGGGGCAGGGCGAACGATATAAATGGTGGGAGAATAATAATTGCTATTGTACCGTTAATCCAATCGCTCAAACAGCAACGTGCGTCATGCACAACACGATACGCGGCGAGAGTATGTTATATGTATATGTCGCATCTTGAAACAGTAGTCTGAAATTCACCGCGTATATTATATACGAGAATACGCACTCGGGGGGGGGGGGGGTTCTTTTCCGAAAGCAATGTTATAGCGGAACATTTTGTCACTGTCGAATGAGCAATGCATTATTGCGAGCGAGATATTTTGCGTTTCTTTGTTTGAATCATTGATAACGAGCTCGCGCGTTGCTCACGAGCAGAAAGGATATATTCTGCGCGCGCGATATGCAATTGAAAATACTTCAATGCGCCTCTCTTGGTATATAAGGTCATTTTGATATACGATTTTTTTCGCGCTCGATACTATTTTCAAACGTGTAAAAAGACTCGAACGCACACACGTACAGACGTACGTAGTGGAGAATAAGAGGGGGAAAAGAAAACCGAGCGTATAACAATGATCGCCACTCGAACCGCGTCGTGATTGAATAGAAAGAAGGAAAAAAAAAAGAAAAAGAACGTCTAGCGACATTTTTCACGCGGACAAACCAGCGGTTGTTTTTCGCACGCGCAACGCCAACGGTAATCGAAAGCGTGAGAGACGCCGATAAGCTTATCGAATATCATCATTTCCCGATCGCCTTTTCATTGATTAGCAGCCTCGAGAATGGCCTATTACGCGAGACGACAAATACCTCGGACGGCCCGATCATACAGCCTTATCGAGATTAATAAATATATAGATATTCAAAAGACACACGAGCTTCCCTTATAGCTCGAGCAATAGTGTTGATACCAGAGCCGAAAAATAACTCGGGTATACGGTGACGTTGAGTTTCGCGGGTGCGACCACTCGAGAGGCTAATCAGCGCTGAAATTATCGCGTTGAGCTAGCGCTAGTCGATGAAAATGTGGCCCGATGATAATCGAAGCCCAATTCGTAAGGTGTAGTTCCCCATTTCTAATAAACGTTTACACATTTGTCGAAAGTATTCCGCGCATCGATTATATATATACTCGGATCATTTACGTCGAGGGAAAATGTTTACCGGGCACAGACAATTGCCATTGAAAAGGAGTATTTACAAAAAACGAGAACTACAGTTGATTTTTTAAATAATAACAATTATTCGCGTCTTGAATACTCGAACGAAATCGCGAGGTACAGCTGAGACTCAGTCTATTCGTACACACGCCCGATCGATGCATGATTTTCTCCACTCCGGGGGAGTAGGGGAGAATAGCCGCACCGCACACTACACGGCTAATTGTGCGCGCGTGCAAACTTCGCTTCGCGTGGTGCAGAGCGCGCGTCGCGGCTCACGGAGGATGCGCACACACGCACACGGGTATAAGCCGCATCAGGTGGGTCTCGGGTGACAATAACTAGCTCGGCCGAGGGAAACACGGGCCCGTTATTCACCCGGGGAACACACGAGCGAGACAAGGTGTGTGTACACCCAGAGGTGAGTTTGGCCGGTGCGCGAGAGGCGCCCACGTATATATACACAGAGCGAGCGAGCGAGAGAGAGAGAGAGAGAGAGAGAGAGAGAGAGAGAGAGAGACAGGCGTTGTGTGCGCGCTCTCGGAAAAAGGAGCGATGAGTAAGTGAGCGAGCGAGCGAGCGAGCGAGAGAGAGGAAGTGCCACGACGACAAGTCGCGCGGCTCCGCTCGGGCAGGTATACATATATACACACACACACACACACATAGGTGTATATATATATGTATATGTACGAGGGAACGGTCGGTGTAGACTCAGTAGGAGTACCGCTCGGGCTCGTGGTTGATGGTCTGGATGAGGTCCTCGTGCTCCCGGTACCGCAGGTAGGCCGGGTCTGGCTCGGCTGCCGAGCGGCTGCTCAGCTCGTGCCTCAGCCGCTGGGCGGCCATCGTGTTGACCTCGATCGAGCGGACCTGTTGCTCGAGCTGCTGGAGCGTGTCGCTGCTAGTTTGCTGCTGCTGCTTGGGCTGTCCCTGCGGCTGTCCCTGCGGCTGTCCCTGCGGCTGTGCCTGCGGTTGCGCCGGAGGCTGGCTGTTGCCGATCAACATGTTGAGACTGACGGGTCCCGGGTGCTCGGCCAGCTTGGCCCGCCTCCCGTTAACCGACATCATCCTCCCGGCTAACGAACCCCGAGACAAAACGACCGACGCGAGACCCCGAGAGCTCGCTAAGCCTCGGTCGCAGAAAGCATCTCCTCCTGCCGGTTGTACAGTAGTCGTTTATGGTTACTCTGCCTCGTTATTCACGATGCACATGTACATGTATTATTATATTCTCGTCACCGCGACCCCGTCATATACATTCACGACACATATTCCTCACAACACCAGCTCCTCTATGGCCACAGCTGACACCCGCCACCACATAACACCGCAACCGGTCGTCTCTCCGCGAGTCTGCGCGTGTGCGTATACAATATATAGGTAGAAACCCGCGCACCGACTACGAGGCGATAACCTCGTACCACCAACCGATGCCCGTCTGCCCGTGCATCGTTCACACACACACGCACACGACACTTTTTCAAATTTATATATTGCACTAAAGGCGTGTTGTTTTTTCCGAATGCTTCGACAGACAGACGACGAGCGAAGCGAGTAAAAGTAGAAGCAGCAGCAGCAGCAGCACAGAAAGAGATACAGACGCGCGAGCGCGCAGGTGCCCGGGTGTGTAGACTGCGATCGAGTGCTCGGCCGAGCGGCGGCTCGCGGGCACAGCTCACGCGCACGCACACTGGCAATACCAGCTATAGGTATGTATATATACACGGAGAGCGAGGGGGAGCAGCTGCGTGGCGCTGCCGCCGCCGCCGCCGCCGCCTTTCTCCTCGCAACCGATCCGCTCCGGTGGTGCTGGTCGCGCGAGCGCGGCGCACCGATCGGCCGCGCTCGCTGGCTCGCATACATATATACGCATATATGTATACAGGCGCGCCGCACAGCCTCTCGGGTTACTCGACCTTGCGACTTTGCACTTGCCCGACTGCTTTCTAATAAGCCAAAGCTCCGATCGCCGAGCTTTCTTACGCTAGCGGGTGTGTGTGTGAGTGTGTGTATGCACGCACAGCCCGCTTACGTAATGCCCGCCGCCCGCTACAGCGCCTGCCCAATAGCTACCCAGCAGACACAGACACAGAGACAGACAGACGAAGTGAGAGAGGAGAGAGATAAGCGAAAGAGAGGGAGAGAGAGAGAGAAAGAGCTGGGCGTTGACGTAACGATGATTCACTCGGGTGACCGAGTTGTGCTCGAGGTATATATCTGACTCACGCGCACCCAGGTGAGAACGGAAGGAACGACGAAGCGGGGGTCGAGCAACAGATATGTATATATAGACGAGCGCACAGAGCGAGACAGAGACAGAGGAATATTTCGAGAGCTGCAACTACGGTGCGAGTAGAGACAGAGAGAAGCAGGAGCATACGGAGGGATAGACTCACTCGCTTCTTCAGGGCGATCACCATCCTCCCAGTAGCAAACGCTCCGTTTCCATTTTCATTCCCATTCCCCCGAGAGAGCCTCCTCCTCCTCCTCCTCCTCCTCCTCCCACGTGGCACCTCCGCGCTACACGACGGACGCGCCGCGACTAGCCGCCGCCGCCAGCCCGCAGCGCCACACTCCCCGGCAGGCGCGAGCGAGCGAGACCGACCTGTGCAGCCCATCTTCCTATCTCTCTTTCTCTTGCTCTCTCTTTCCCCGGCCGACCGTCTCTCTCTCTCTCTCTCTCTCTCTCTCTCTCTCTCTCTCTCTGAAGCTGCTCTTCCGCTCGCGCGCGAGCTATATACCGAGCGTCGCTCGGTTCGCAGGAAATTAACGGTCCCGTCCGGGGGCGGCCCGACCATATACCACACCCCGAAGATTTCGTTTGGCAGTTTGGCACGCGATCCTTCTCCCCCCGCTCAACCATTGTACGCACCTACGCGTCTTGGTGCGTGCGCTCGAGCATATTGATACGCCGATCGCGGGCCAATGCACCGACGACTGATATGCGGAACACCAAAGTTATTTCTGAGATGTGTGTCTGTGTGTTGAAAGCGCCGCCGACACGGCAGCACAGTCGCCGCTCAGAGCTGAGAGAGCGACATATTACACCGCGTATATTATAACCTCCAAGCTGTGCGGATTCGGTTGGCGCGCGAGAGACCTACTTGCGTATGTGTTGCACAGACACTCGCGCAGCGTGTACAGCGTATAACGAGCTCGATAAGAGAAACAAATTGCTAATCAGCGCTGCAACGATACACGCACGCACTCGGCACTGCACTCTCTTATCCTCCCGACGAGATTTTAATCAAATAATTGCCAACGCGAGTCCAACTTTTTGCTCGCGCTCGACGATCGGCTCCTTTTTCAGATCGCGCGCGCGACTGCAGTGGCTGCTGCGTGTTCGTGTGTGCACTAGGAAATTACATACTTTCAATTTCACCAAGTGAAAGTTGGCGCGAGCGCCTCCGCGGAGGAACGATCCCCCGGAGGACAATCATCCGAGTTTCACACGAAATAATTATTGTACGATAGACGCGCGCGCGCGCGACACACGAACAAAGACACAGGCGCGTTCGGACGATTCTCGATAAATCCTCTCGGCGCTTTCTATATAGGCAGAAAACCCAAGACAGCCGGTAATTACTTATCAGGCGGGTGACGCGATTTACATATTAAAAACCCGCTCGGCTTGGCTCACGTGTGCATCCACGTGACGAGATCAATCGAACGTGTTGTTGTGGCTCAGCTCGGAATCTATTGTATACTCGATGTATGAGTAGAAGAAAGTGAGACTTATGCCAGTTCGTTTCGTAATTGATTCTGGAGATACAATTTTCTGGAGATGCTATACTCTATAAATATAAAATAATGAAGAAACTACAATCCGTCAGTGGAAATTGCATAACTGTTAAGAATAGTAAATATTTCATTTTTAATTACAGTTCATTAATTTTCAATCGAATATTTACGATCTTCGTCAGTTGAGCAATTTCTACTATCTTCATAGAGGGTACACCAAATCCTAGTATTGCAATTTCATTGCATCGACTTCACTATTTGATGCCGATGGCAATCCAATTTATCTAGAAAACGCTGAGATTTGAATAATATTTTTGTTTGTTGCATACTGAATGGAATACATACATCTTTTACCCCGCACTATCAAAGTGCATGTTCACATTACAAGCTGTTACTATTTTCGAGAGAGAGTATTTTGATAAATAACAAAAGGACGGTTCGAGTATTGGAGGAATTCTGTCACCCACATCTTTTCTCATTTATTTTTTAAAAGGGCCCGTATATTTTTCGAAATGAAATAAAACAAGAAATAATCCAATCAGGAAATAACAATTGTCAATTCGAGTACTCGAGTCGTACAAAAATTCCGTAAGAATGAATATTCAATTCGACGCTACAATTAACGACGAATCTCAACTAGCGTATAGTTTCAGTCTTACTCGAGTTCGTTGCATGTCGAATCGATTAAAATTTCATGCTCGAATCAAAGAGACGTATTTGCAGTGTGCGCAAAAGTGTTGCGCCTATAGATTCTTTCCTGCCGAGAAACGATTTGTACGCCGCGGCTCCTTCACCCCCATACACACGTCGGAATTACGGGAAACGACGAGTGGACGAAAACGTTCGGGCCGAAAGTATACGGGCGTATTTTTCCCGGCCCGATCGACAATGGGGTATATGCGTCAATTGAGATTAATTCGGTGCTGGGCACTTGGTTAAAGTTGCATTGAGACGAGGCGAGAGCATCTTTCGAGCCGCCGTCGCCGTCAGCGACACTTTTGAAGCCTTAAAAGAGCCAACGGAAGCCGGACACAATGAGCGTCGAGCCTACACGTATGTGTGTATATGTACTCGTATGTACACGGACATATAATGGCGCGACTCTTGGCTCGCGCGAGTGTATTGAAGAGGCTAAGACAATCGAACGTGTATGTATATGCACACACACTTCGAGCACACATTTGCATTCGTTATCCGCACAGGCGCGCGCGCGGCCAGTTTTGCTGTTTATGATGAATATTAAATGAGCACAAGGAAAACGCGTCTGCCAAAACACTGCTTTCGCCTGTTATTGTAACTTCGATTAATTATCAATCGTTCAAGATAATGAACTGTGTGTGTGTGTGTGTGTGCGAGTGTTTTTCTTTATCGAGCCTTGATTCACATTGAATCGGATGAATAATCGTGATTTACTTTGTAATCCAACTTCTCGTGAGTGGGTTTCGACAAAGTAGTTGCGGACATAAACGGGTGAGAACCAAAAAAAATGACATGCGTCCGTTGTTCGGTCCAATTGACAACGAGAAGGGATACGCTGCGAACACGATGTTTTATTACTCCGCCTACTTATATGCCGAGCGTATGCGGGCGCGCGATCCAATCACGTTTCGGTAATCGCTCGTTCGAAGATATTTTATGTAACGAAATATAATTGCATTTGTTATGCTTTTTTTGTTTCGCTAATAACGAACGTCATGTTGCATTGCGCAACAAGAGCAATCAGAGGAACTCGGGAGTTCTTGGAGGCCGAGGCATAAAAGTAATGATGGCCAATTTTTTTCTTCTTTTTTCAAATTCTCGCTCGTCGTTCGTTTTTTTTTCGAAGCGACTTCAAAATCGCTCCGAGCCGAGTTCTCGGTAATCGCGGGAACAAACTAACGTGACTAATTGGTTTTTCAAATCAGAAAAACACCGACTCTGCAGAATGAATTCGGGTACGCGCTCGAGCGATGAATTCGAGCAGCTTGGATCGACAATCGGTTGGAAATTGGATTGACGAATTTACTACCGGTAACTGTAGAGCAAATACACGGAGTCGAGTTTGTTCTGAACAAGCAGAGGAAAAAAAAGGAGGCAATGGGCTCGCGGTGTAGGAAACGACACTAGATTAAAGTTCTCATTGAAATATGTCAATCCACGCACACACACACGTGAGAGATAAATTGTCGTGTCTCGTTTTTCAAGAAGCAATAAGCATGGAGGTATAGGTCGAATTCCTGCTACTTGCGCGTGTTATCGACGTCAGCCATCAGCTGTAAGTGGCGTCATTGAACAAAACCAGCTCGTATACAAGTATACACATAGCTACGTCAACTTTATCAACATTAATTTACTATAGCCTCGGCTCGTGACTCGGTAGCTTGTGTTCAACACCAAAACTTTCGGCAAACTTCTGTGTTTTTCCTCGTTTCAGCGCTAGCTTGTGCCGTCCAAACTCTCTGCTCCCTGATCGAATGTCTCGGTCCCATCGATGATTTTCCACGTTGCAAAGCTCGCGCGCAAGCTGACCTCACCCGACCTCGTTTTTCTCGCGAACAATAATTCTTCTCGCGCCGCGAGATTTCGCCGGCTCGCGATCGCGGGGAGAAAATCGAATTAGCTCGAATCGAGTCCCCTCGATTATCGAATCGAGGGGCGGGCAAAGAGATTGCCCGCGAATGCACACACAACACGGTTCCTCGGAAAATAAGCATTGATAAGGAATGAGCTTTTCCAAAAATAGATTTCTATATTTGGCTCGGGTGAAATCAAGCCAATGGCGCGCGCGAGCGTTCTTATAACCGTTGGAGTTTCGATTTGGCATCGCAGTCTGTGTATAACCGTTATTTACACACACACTCAAACATATATATATACACTAGACAGCGCCGAGATATCCCACGGGTTCACGCAACAATGGAAGAACGATCAAAGCGAGCTGCACTTTGGTGTACTTATCCCGATGCTTTGCCGCGTTTAATAGTCGAATCATAAAGTTTTCCGCCCATTGTAACAAAGCGAGCTCACTTTTTTTCCTTTTTTTTTTACGTAATGCGCGCTCCATCGAAAGGCTCGATATCGGAGTCTCTCTCGCTCGCTCGTCATAATTTTCCGCGTATACGCGAGTCTCGCGGCGGCGAAACTGCGCCTCGCCCCTCTCCGAACATACAACGCGACCGAGACGCAAAGCCATATACAAGCGATTAATGAATTGTGCATATTTCGAAGATGGGGGGGGGGGGCAGCGCGTACGATAGTTTAATCAATCATCGACTCGCGCGCGCAATTAGGCTCGCACGTGGACGCGCGATCTCATCCGCGGGCCGATACATGTATACGTGTATACATCGTCGCGCACGTTTTTCCCCGTCGGTGATTCACGCACCGCGCGCGTGTAATTTTCTGTCTTGCAAAACGGCCGAACCCCCCCCCCCTTCCCTGGTGTTCCACACCCCCGGCATTCCGAAGCAATTTTCTCGCGCTCGATAGTATATACATGGGCGGCGCAAGTTTTGTTCACGGATATGTCTATATGTATAGATGTGTAGGTTATACGAGCACCAGCTCGAGCATTATCTCGAGCGCGCGGATTTACCATTGTTTTTTCTCTCGATGAGCTCCTGGTTTGTTAAAAGGGACGTTACGAAGAGCCGTCGCGGCTCGCGGCGATGTTGAATAACACATCGCAGCTGTGACCGCGTATATATATAGGAAAAACGTCGAGCGGACTTTGTGTTTACTTCCCCCATTGTGATCGTCGCGATTCGCCCTATACCACGATAACACACAGATGGAGCGAGAATCGCGACTCGGATTCCGCGCGCGTCGGAGGAGTCCGACGGACGGCCCGTCCGGTTCATGCAGCTTCTCGTGTCGCGGAAAAATTGGTTTGTCAGCCGTATAATTCGATTACCATCCTCGTGCATATTCATGCGAAGAAGAGAACGGGTGTAGCCCGTTAGGCGACACATATATGAGCTCGGAATCTTAATATCCAACGAGTATTTGGTACCGATCTCGAACCCTTCTTATCGTCAGACTTCAATTTATTGCACAAAAAAAAGAATGGCTCTTATGAAATACAGACATTTTGTGAGATATTGTGAAGACAATATCGAATCAAAGTTTCTCGTATAATTTTTTTCACAGAAACTCTATAATTTGTTGTAGACGATTGATATCTCATCGCACATAGCAACTCGGGATCACAGCCGAATGGGTTCATTCGCGTCGCGGTTTTCAGCGTGTGAAATCCAGGCATTATCTATATATCACAGAGCAATGATCGGCGGGGGTGTCGCGCTTGGGTCGGATTCGCGCGCAGTTGCCATTCCGATAAATACACCCGGGACCGACGAAACAATGGGGACCAACGACGCGGAAGTGAATCGTTTGAGAAATAAATGTCCATTTAATTGGATTCATAGCGGCGTCGTAGACATCCGGCGCGAGCAGCGAGCCTCGAGTACACACGCGTATACATTTCCTCCTGTATCTCGCGCGGTAGGCCTCCGTTGCGTGTCAATTTCGTAAACAGCTCGGGCACAGAGCAATTATTGAATTATCGATTTTCCTAACGCAGGAATCCGCGACAACCGCTCGTTATAATCCCATCGCGACACGCCCCGGCCATTATACGAACGGCTCGAGCGTGATGAAAAAAAAAACGGCAAAAAAAAAAAAGCGAATCCGCGCTATATATAACACGCAGCGCTCCGCGCGGAGTCAAGGCCGCGCGCCGCTCCGAGAGAAAAATTCGGCGGGACGGCGCGAGAAGCTGGAAAATTTGCGCTTATCGGGCGCGAATATACACGTAATGTTCGATGGAAACGTACTCGGGGCTGCGCGAGCGTGTGTGTATATTCATATATATACACACACGCGAACGCGACCTCGCAAACACTCTCAGATAATGAATAATTGAGAAACCCAACGGCGCGAGCGAGCGGACGTCAGAGTCGACGCGCGATTTCTCTCCCCCTCCCAAGTTGCCGCCGCCGCCGCCGGCGATCGACGCTCGAGAAAGTCACGCACGTTTTTTCATTGCTCTCTCTCTCTCGCGCGCGCGCGCGATCGGCGGGAGGAAATAAACCGAAGACAACTCGAGACGCGCACTCTCTCTCTCTCTCACATGTCTGTCGGGGCTCGTCTCTCCCGCGAACAACACACGTAGCTGGAACTCCTACAAAGGAATTGATAGCTCGGGTACACACACACACATATATGTACATGTATGTATACTTGGTTCGCGGAATTTCGGGTGGATTGTTTACCCGCGGGTCTATGATGATTTAATCGGGCTGTTCGCGCGAATCACACGCGTACGAAAAGCGCCTCATCAACCAAGGTCGCGACGAGCCCGTCTCGGTAGTTCGCAGAAGCCATTCGGCTAAGCGTTAGCCGCGCGCGCGCATATCGCTTGCACAACGACCCGCGCGAGCAGACGCGATATGCGGAAGTATGTATAGGAGTATTTGGTCCATTGTTCGCCGCTTCGAGAGCCTTCTGCTGCAGCCGGCAGCTGTACGACTTCTGTATATATGTATATGGGATATATAAGTAAGTTGCGCTAATGACGCGAGCGCGAGCGTCGTGACGCTGTCCTCGCGCAGGTGCGCGCAGGCACTTGCATGAGAGCCGCTCATTGTGCCAGAGCGTTGCCGATCTTTCCTCTCGCTGTGTCTCGACAGCCTTCGACCGATGCTGGAGAGCCTGTACGTATCGGTGCCGCTCCGCGAATTTGCGTAACTCGTGGGACTAGAGGTAGGGAAGAGGGGAGAAAAAGTCAACGCTTGGATTATTTATATTTCGCGTTGAAACCGGTGCGAGAAGTGTACGTATAAAGATATAGGTACGAGCATTTCAAGGGAGTGGAGGGACAGCTGGCTATCGTAAAACTGGCGCGGACCAAGATTTCCCAGATATTTCAGGCTGGATAAAGTTTTCCGCCGCTCGCACGCCGATAAAACTTTCGTCATTGGCTATATGAAAAGAGTCCTCAAGACTGAATTCCAATTCACACAATGCCATAAAAACAAATGCGCGCCGAGCTCGCGCTGC
Source organism: Aphelinus atriplicis (assembly GCA_020882685.1). Classification (NCBI taxonomy): domain Eukaryota; kingdom Metazoa; phylum Arthropoda; class Insecta; order Hymenoptera; family Aphelinidae; genus Aphelinus; species Aphelinus atriplicis. Next base: position 5,072,505 of record CM037073.1, read on the forward strand.
TGGTAATTCAAAGAACGATAAGATCATCGCTGATCGACATTCCATTCACATATGTTGTCGCGTTCAAAACAAGTCTTTTAAGAGATACACGCGTGTGCTCGCGCGCGTAGAGTAATACGCGTCGTGTCGAAGATGAATTTTCAATTCCTCGCTTGCATCGACGACAGAGAGAGAAAAAGGAAAAAAAAACAGAGAAGAGGAGGAAGAAGACGACTTTGAGCTGTGAGGCGACATATATATAGTTAATAACGTTTTAAGGTCGCGCGAGAAAACATTATGGAACGAACGGGAAACACATTTTCCTCGTCGGTCGATTCGAACTGCAGACGCGCACGAGCGTCGGCGATATTGCATACGTATGTGTATATATCGATGTAACATCTCTTATTTTTCCCAAGTAGACGACTAGGCTCGTCGTGAAATGTGCAAAGGAGATTGATTTTCCGCTTCACACGACCACGTGCGCCAGCCTAGATTGGCTTCTGTACGACATAATATATACACGCAAGTATATATATATGTCTGACGAATAGGCCCGTGGCAACGGCACTTTTGAAAGCGAGTCGGAATTTCGAGGCGGTTCGCCGTCGGCGCGCACGCACCGCATAGCGATTGAGAAATATATTCGTGTTCCAAGCTAGACAACGACGACGAATCTCGGCTTAGATTTGATCGTGTCGTCGTCGTCCCTCCTCCGGCCCGTGTATGTGCGAGTGCGTTGACACGGCAGCGTTTGGTAAAGGAGCGTGTAACAGCTATCCGGAGCTTTTATTGGTATGATTGGCTGAACGGCTGGTCGTTGCGACTCGTGTATGTGTGAGTGTGTGTTGTGTGTGTAGCACGCTCGCGCGCATGTGTATACCTGTGGCCGGCGGACCGAGCTAGTCCTGGCGCTCCTGACGCGGGGCTCGAGTTGGGTCCTGGGCCTGGGCTGCCTCTGGGTCTCGGTGTGGTGGTGATGGTGGTGGTGGTGGTGCTGCCTCAGCTGGACGGCCGGTTCGCGGTTGGTCGCGGGTGGCGCGGGGCTCGGCTGCTGCTGCTGCTGCTGCTGCTGGTTGGGAGCGGCATTGGCGGTGGCTGGGAGCGGCTGCGGCGGTGGCTCCCGGTGGCTCTTGCTCCTCCTGAGCAGCCGGCGCACGGTGTTCTTGACGGTGGCGGCTATGTGGGTGGAGCGATCGGGCGAGTCCGGCTTGGGGGGGTCAAGCCGGGCCTGGCCGGGCCGCCGCTGCTGCTGCTGCTGCTGGGAGTGGCGGCGGCTGGCCCCGGGAGTGCCCGCGAGCTTGTGCGAGGGCGCGTCCACGACGTACATGGTCGCGGCGCGCCCCTGCGGCCCGATCCGGCTCGAGCGCCGGAAAGACCTGCGCAGGAAATCCGTCGTGCCGGTTGCTGCTGCTGCGAGGGCGCAACCAACGGCCCGGGGCTATCTGCCGGGCCCCGCTGACCTGCCGCTTGGGCCCGCCCGCTCCCTGCTCATCGGCTCTCGCCCCAATTCACCCGAGAACTGTCTCAGCTGCAGCGGGCTTCCACGAGTCGTCGCTCCAACGATGATTGCCGCGCTCGCACCGATTACGCAACTCTACCCTCGCGATACATGGCGGGTTTTCACACGTGCGTACCAACGGGAGCGCTAATCTCGGCTCCGCAGCAGCGATCCTCCCGTCAACAGGTCGCGCGAGCGGTCCGGTCGTGCGCTGGATTGTATCCTTCGTTGGCTGGCGGGGTTGGATCTCACTTTCGCTCGTTGCCTCTCGCGTACATGTATATGCACGGACACACGCGCACACACACTGTCGGTTAATACATACAGCCCCGCGGCTCTCGCGCACTTTCACGGCGCTCCTCGTGCAGTATGCTGCTGCAGCTCGGCAGTTATATATTTATAACCGGGCCTCGCACACACGTCGATAAGCTCCACGCGCGCTACGGCCTTAGAAGGCTGGAGCGCGGACGCGGCCGATTTGGGTAGTTGTGTAGAGAGCGCGGGACACGGAGTGTGCGTGAATCGTATGTGTATATACACGAGAGCAGTGGATCTCCTTGAGCTTCGTCTCCCACGCGGCCGACACCACCGGTGAACCAGTGTGGGCCAGGCTGCTGCTGCTGCTGCTGCTTCCCCTCCCGCACCGCTGGCACACCACTGCTGCACTCTAACTCGCTTAGCGCTAACTCGCTTAGCCTCTCTCGGCCGATCGGTTACGTGTGTCTGTGTGTATACACGAGTATTTACGCGTGTGTATAAGGCGAGTATCGCCAGCCGCGCGCGACACGTATATATATATACACACGCACGCGGGGTATAACCAGCTGTGCCGCGGTGGAGCGCGCGAGCTGCTGCCCGATCGCGGGCCTCGTGCTGACTGATGCTGCTGCTGACTGCGGCGAGCGGCGCGCGCGCTTACTCCGGCCGAGCTCGGTATATACACACACACACGCCGCCGTAGTCGTCGTCGTCGTCGTCGTCGCTCGTGTGCGTGTGACTCCATCCCTCCTCCTCTATACGGACACACCGAGCCGCGCTCTCGCGTCTCTCTCCGTGTGTATACTTGTATACACATATATTATATATATTTATATACTTACGTGTGTCCGGGCGCGTGTGGGTATCGCTATGCACGCGCAGCTCTATATGTGCGTGATATGCGCGCGAGCGCGCGGACAACAGCGATGTATATATATATACGCGCGCAGCCGGACCCCCATATGCGACGCTTGCGAAAGAGCACCGACTTGCACAATTTTCACCGAGCTACTCTTGATGCAGCTGTGTAACACACACACGTGTATATCCCGAGAGTAATATACGCGAGAGAGGCTGTGCGCGTATAGCTTTTGTCCGGCGCGCTGCACCTGCAGCACAGACCATGTGCTCCTGCGCTTCTCTCTCACTCTCTCCTGCATACGCAAGTGTGCGTGGGTGGGTTATGGGTCCACTCTCGATTCTCGATCAATTCGCAATCGAGGCGGCATCCGACATTCTTGGAATTCTCTCGGGCGTTCGGCGAATATGAGACACACACACACACACACAAACTAGCGCGCGCGTGGCATTCCGTTCCGTCCTGCCGTTTAGCGCTGACGATTGTACGCGCTGACGGTCACACGTATATACACAACGCGGGATTCTCACGTTATTCGCCGGACTGCGCGCGGATTGTCGTCCCGGCGGGCTCGTTAAGGTGAAAGCCTTGTTTCTTCCCCAGCCCCGCTCGTGAGTAATCGCAATCATGTAACAATTTCGAGAGCTGTCGCCAGGACGATAACGCCACCCCGGGAAAAATCCGAGACACATCTACTACTCATTGTTTCGGATGGAGTGTTTCGTTGATTCGGATGACGCACTTTCGGGTTCAGTGTAGATTCAGCTTGCGTATGTGTATAGTCAGAATAAACCATCATCGCCGTGTCGCGCACACTAACAGAGTTAACCATTTCCGCATTTTTATATTACTAGTTTTAGAGGAAAACAAGTTTCTTCTTTCTTTTTCGTTTGTTAAGTCATCGACTCGACTCTCGAGCTTGATTAGCTGAGCCGTAATAACAAGCCGACGAATGAAAATGCCTTCATTAATAACAATACGCTTTCCGGCGAATGGAATTGAACGGTTCGATTTTTCACGATTACGCGGGGCTTTTGTCCCAACCGCATACACAGTCGTAGTTCGAACGCGAAAAATATCGCAAAAAGATGAATTCGCCGGGGACGGCTTCTCAATCGCATGCGACTAATTCATCGCTCGATTGCGACAACAAAGTTATATCCTGCACACACACGCGCGTATGTATGTATCGGTGTGAATTATGAAAGAACGAAAACTTTGTCGCTCCAGCTCGAGCACAATATTTAATGACGAGAAGAGACTGCTTGATATGTTGGCCGCGAGCGAGCGCAGGCGTTCCGTAATGAATGCAAACTCTTGTGTACACATGCATTTCGAAAACTCGCGCAGCGCTCAATCGCTCGGCGCCTCGTCGTGCACAACTTGCAAAACTGCCAGCTCGTGCAGCCGACGAGAGAGAGATTTAGATTTAGATTTAGATAAATTTATTCACCTGTACATTATGTTGTACAATTTTACAAGTTTTATATACAAAAGATGGTACTGCGTTCTATTCCAGAACCTTAAAGCTATTACATATAGTGTAGTTAATTATTACCAAGTTAGGTAAGGGCAGAGCAGCCTCTCACCACGGTCGCAGGCTAATAGGTGGGAGAACAGTAATTTTTTAAAGATCGGGAGAGAGGAGGCATTAGTAATTACATATGGGAGAGAGTTCCATAAGTAAGATGCACTGACATGAAACGACCGCCGAGAGAGAGAGAGAGAGAGAGAGACGGAGAACACTTATATATACATATATAAATATGTAACTGCAGGAGGATCGGTCGCCTCGCGCTGCACCAACACACACACACACTCGTTTACCGGCGCAAGATTTATAGTGGGTGCGTATACCTCAAGGCCTCGTCGATGAGGCCCAATAAGGCGGACCACGAGGCGCCGATGTCATACCGCTGCGATTCGCTGCGCTGGGAAAAATCGCAGCGTCGATAACTCGCCTTTGTTTACATGCGCCGCCATCGCAGCGTAAACAGCTGCTCTCTCTCTTTCTCGCGGCGATAAAAATTTTCGCGCTAATAATGCGCTGCTGGAAACTTTTAGATCCCGCGAACCGGGAGCGTCGTCGTCGTCGTCGTCGTCGTCGTTAACTTTTTCTCAATAAGCGTAAATTTCGTTAAGTGACCCCCGCGTCAGCTGTGACCTTCGATCGCATTGATCGGTACACACATGCACACGTGTGTATACACGCGCTGCTGTGCGTGTGAGTGTTTGCGCGAGACGACCGGTCGAAGCTCTCAATTGTGTCGCTCGCGGCGGCTCTGCACGTCTCACGTGCATCCACGCGCGCTTGCGCGCACGGAAGGAGGAAAAAAATTCCTTTCTCCCCCGGGAGGACTATATAAGCCGTGCGAGATTTAATTGGCTAGATCGCGCGTATCTGGAGTATTCCGGTGTATATATCACTGCAAACAAAAGTGTCGTGTGTGTATACACATGCGGTTATGGTACACAGTGTCGCGCGCACGCGCACGTGCGTTAATCACCTGCAAGCCAAAAACGATTTTCTTAAAAATTTCGCGGTGATTAAAATCTATTGTACTTGGAACGAGTGCTAAAAAGACTTGTTTCTGACAGCTTCCTATTTCATTTGAGTACAATTTACTCAAAGCGAATTACTTCAGATTCATGCGTACACGATTCTAGTATTGCAATTTCATAGCGTCTCATAATTATTTTCCTTTAAATAACTCCAAAAATTAATTGAAGTACATAATAAACGAATGGATTCCTGTCAGCGACTTACTACATTGTACTTTTTCATGCAGCAATCCGATGTATTATATCATATTTACATATTGCATTCTTACTTCATTATGATCGATATCATTACACTGATAACCATTTATATGTAGCAAATTCATATTTATTTCTTATAATGCCAAACGTCTGTATATTTTTTTAAAAATAAAATGGAATAATGGAGGATCTAACGATAGAATGGCAGTTATTAATTTTAGTAGCGCTTCGGTAAAGCGTTGTTGCATCTTGAATTGAATGCAATATCAAATAATCATTTTCGTCGCGTATAAGACGCTCTCCACCTCCCCAGCACATTATATATAAGGTAACTGTACCCAATTTGGCACTGTACCCAATTTGGCACAATCGTCAGATTTCGTATTTCCAGTGCTCTCTGGGCATCAGTCGCTCTTGGGTTATGTTGGGGGAATTAAAAGAAAATTTTCGGTATCTTCCCCGCCCATTTAGCCCTTAAAACCACTCTCCTACAACACTTTGAAGTTTCACTTACTGATTTTTTCACCATTTTCTTATTTCACTTTTCACACTCAACCTCAAAAATCAGGTGTCAATAATTTTTATCTCTCAAAGTGTTATTACTCTTTTTTGTGTAAAAACATCTCAGCTTTCGATTGGTCTCATCAGTTTTCCTAAAATTATTTTTTATCCTACTCAAATTGCTGTTTTTCGCATCAAAAAAAAGTGAACCCAATGTGCCCCTCTACGCGTTTTTAAATGGGAAGACTGAGTGAAATCATTGAATATTTGTATAGACATATTACGATGATTTAGACGCGTATTTTTGAGTTGTATGTTAAAAATTTTGTATAAATATCACTGGGAACATAATTGAGAGTTTATTTCAATGCCAATTGGATCGTCCCTGTAGGCCTATATAGGCTGTAGCTAATGATTAAAAAATTGTGCCAAATTGAGTACACGTTTTGTGCATTTAGCCTTTTTGCCTTTTTTTTCTAAATTGCGATTTTCGATAGGTTAAAGTAGTCGAATGATGATTATGAAGATGGTTTCTAATAGGTATTGAGCTAAGCTTTGAGATGCCGTTCACAGAATTTTATAATTCGAAGTCTATCATAGTCAAATTCGCGAAAAACCCTTAGGGGGGGGGCACATTGGGTACAGTTACCTTAATTCGAACACGCGATGATTCCGAGGAAGTCGAAATAAGTATAGTATATGTATAGTATAAGTATATATAAGTAAAGTCGGACGCGCGCATGCGTATACATAGTATGTCGCCCATTCACAACAAAACGCGGGCCCGAATTCCGCGGAATAAGACTCGGGCTCGCGGACTAAATTCTCCGATCGCCGCATCTCGATCGCGTAATCAATTATTCGAACGAGACGACGAGGATTCGGGTAAACACGAGCGTGGCGTAATTGCCGCGGGCGCCGAGTGATAACCACGTGGGTTCGCTCGCGTATCTCTCGTAATACTCGGTGATTACGGTGTGTGTATATACATATAGGCTCGCGGGCCGGGCGATATATCTGCGCCAAAACCGCGGGAAGAAAATTTAATAGAGTGTATCGTATAAGCGTGTGATAAGCGAGCCGCGCGGCTCGAGGTCAAGGGTTGCCACTGACTTTTTCATAACCCGTCTCTCGATGAAAAATATCAAATCACATATATGTATATACCCACGCGCGCAGCGACGAGTGTCTGTTTGCCGTGCGTTATAAACCGAATCTTATCTCTCGTTTACAAGCTCGCTCGCTCGCGCGCGGCGAAAGTGCACTGCGTGTACGCGCGGCGATGACGGTATGTGTATATTTCGTATATATGAACGCGTTAGCGTAGCGCTACATATACGCGCATAATAATCGTTACGGGCGCTCGATCGACTCGTGCGTGTGTATATCAAGTCGCGCGGCGAGCGCGTAATACACTTGATTGCGAATCGAAACGAAAGGGATAGAGAGGAAGAGAAGAAAACACAGCTGTAACGAGCTGCTTGAATTATATCGATCGCGGAAAATTCGCGAGACAAGTTCGACCGTATATAAAACACTTTACTTTGCGCAACGGCGTCGATGAATGCACACGCGTTGGTGTTTATACGTATAGGTATGGAAGCCTCCGTCAGAGGGGGGAGAGGGATTATTTTTCTCCCCCGATTCGAATCCTTATCGCCACGGGATAGAGGTGTGCGCGCATACTTATATATATATATATATATATTGCGCGTGATCTGTCGAGCGTTGCGCAGATGTGGCACGGGCACGCGACGTTTTTGCCGCGCTATTACATCCGCGGAACATTATTGCAGTTTGCCAAGGCGCTCGCCTACACGCCCAAACACGAGGCTAGACTTCAATATCCGCGACAGCTCCGGATGAATAGAACGAGGTGTCGAATGGGCGTGCGAGTGCAGCCAATAGCGGTTAGCCGGGTATGTGTCTACTTTGAATGTATATGGTAATAGGTTTTATTACCATGAATGAATTGAAAGGACTAAAATTCACTGATGAAATGTTAGAAAAATAAATTGGATTACGCGTGATACTCGATCTGAAGTCAAATTCGTTTAATTATTCAGTTTCAAGTTTTGTGCATACGTCGTTGTCGAGGGATTATACCCTGCGAGGGTTGACAATAAAACCTGACGATAAAAATGAATAATCGAACGAAACGAAATGAATTATGCGCGAAAATTGGCTGGCATTGTCCAGTCGCGATATCGAATGCATACTGCGGGCGAACATTGCGAAAAAAAACAAATGTGGAAGAGGCAATTCTTGCTGTCGACACATCCGCCGTACAATATCGATTTATCAACGAAATTCGCCATCTGTGTCAATCGTCGTAAGTACGTTGCGACGTTTTTCCTCTAGACTGACAAATTATCTGGGTAAACATAACATAACCCTTGCATACTTCCACGAGCGTCTGGTGTCGTTTACTATACGCAGGGATTCAGTCGATTTTTCATTCGACTCGGCCACTCTATGGCCGAGCGAACGAAAAGTGCAATCTACAGAAAGCGAAAGGAAACGCATCTCCAACGCACCGAAATTACGGCTTTCCCCTAGCTCGGAACAACTCTTTCGTCGTCGAACCAAAGAGTGACGGACGAGGTCCGAACTCGCTACGGCCCGAACCTCCACAATCGATCCATCATCGACACGCGCCGGTCAACCGCGATTCGGCGGAGAAAGTACAGATACAGAGGTTACTTATAGTGTAGAACACGGGTAAACGAGATCGCGTCGTTTTGTATCGAGGCGTCATTTAAATCGCACAGCACTACTCGCGTTATGATACGCTCTCTCGTGGCTATATCGTGTCTCGCGCCAGCGCGGAAGTCGCCTTACGACTTACGATAACGTTACATATAGCTATATAGTGACGGTTCAATTCCACGGCTGCGTGAGCGCGCGCGAGTCGATATTATAACACGAGAGCTGCGGACAGCAGCGGATCGCAACGGTGCTGCAGTAGCAGTAGCAGCAGCAGCAGCAGCAGCAGCAGCCGCGCGTATATAACTCGAGAGAGAGAGAGAGAGAGATAGTCCCGGAGACTCGGGGGGTCGAGAGGGGAAGGGGGGGGAAGGCACGACTGCAGCTCTCTGGCGAACGCGGCGTTGCCAAGCATACCGCGACAGCCGAGAGCTGCAGTGTGTTTTGGGCTGCATCGCGAGTGCAGTGTGACTTTCTTCTGCAGCGCAAACGCGGCGATGATGGGCGATTAATAATTGTCGCGCGCGCGCGCGTGCGGCAGCACAGCAGCAGTACTTATAACATACTATATGTATATATATATGCGAGAACCGAGGCTCTCGCGCGGGCGAGCGGCACAGGAGCCGCCATCTGTGGCCCGCGGCGCGCAACCTCGCACGCATACACACACTCACAGGGCCGCGACGGGCCGCACATGTATCCATTACATGGAGAGTCCATCGATCTGCGGCTATATGCTCGCCGACCTGGTCTCTGTGTGTGTGCCCCTCTTCCTTCCATGTGTATGTGCCAGCGAGTAGCCAGTCCGGCTGGCACCAGGACGTCGAGCGAGCCCATATTATATATTATAGCCTTTGTATATGTATATATACGTATACGCTTGTTCCTTTTTCATACTGTATGAACCGTATTGCAAATACACACACCGCACACCACACGGATCAAACCGAGCGTGGATAATCCGCGTGTAGGATAATATACGAGTAGACATACGGAAGAAGTGTATAGCCTCGGTATAATATTCCAATTCGTATGTTATACCTATAGGCCGTGCGCGCGTCTAACCGCCGGGACCACAGCTCGCAATTCGACTTTCCAATTCGCGGCTCAAACTTCTCGTGGTACTTTTTTTTTATTCCATGTACCCAAACACGCGATATTTGCAGTCGCAACGTTACTTGATTATAAAACGTAATCATTGATGTTTTCGTGTGAATCTATACACGAAAATTCATACGCATAGAATATACATTCGTGTTATAGGTGTACATTCCGTCCATTTTGGTAGACGTAAACTTGCACCTGCCAAAGATCCAAATTGCGAGCGGCAGCTCCTGGTATATCTGTGCGAGCTCAAAAAAAAGAGACGATTTGAATTTCTCGCGAATGTCAATTTTATCTGTATATACATATAGATTGACGAACAACGAGCGGCGACGCGCACGAATGCAAAACTCGAGAGAGCACGGCTCTCTCTCTCTCGCCCGATTTTGCCGAAGTAGGCCACATCAAAACATACACGTATATATACGCGCGGGCTTGCGGCTAACTCGAGCTGCGCATCGTCTCATATTGTAGCGCACAACAATTGATGCCCTCGTCGGCGTGTGTATACACACAGCGTTGGGCAAATTGTATAAAACGTCCAGTGCCGCTCTCGTATACATAGGTTTGCTATGGTCGAAAGCGAAAAGTGTCGGCTCGCGCGACAATGATCGATAGGCTGCCTGCAGCACAGCGGCTCTTTCCTTCACAGTGCGGAGCGACGGTGGCGTCGGCGGATCGATCGGCCCAGCTGTTGATTCGTCCCTGTCTCGCCCGATAAAGCGAATCAATACATAGTTCCCGAGACTCTCGACCATCGGTAAACGCGCTAAACGAAACACGAGTTTATTAATAACACGTATAGGTGTGTGTGTGTGTGTGTGTGTGTGTGTGTGTGTGTGTGTGTGAGCTGCGACGAGGCGCCCGTTATATGGCTTCGCTCGGTTTCTCACGTAATAATCATTACGAGGAGCCGCATTACCCAACTGGTGAATTTTCAAATCGCCGCGTCGAGCGAAATCCGAATTAATTAGCCGCGGGTAGCTCTCGATCGGCACGCATACACTCGCCGCAGCCGTTGGCGTTTTAAAATAGTACATACACGTGTGTGTATATTACGCGGCGTCGAGCGAGAAAAACACAATGAGCGGGACGAATCGATCGCTGAATAATTCGGGGCCACATCCCAAAACACTTTGCCCTCGCGGCTGAATCGGATAATCTGCCGCGACGAGTTGATTCTCGCGGAGACAACCGACACGTGTGTGTGTATGTATATATCGAAAATCGCTCGCGCGTCACTGTTGGGACGATCAATATGCAGCCCCCCACAACCAGAGAGACTGCAGCTTGCACTGGGTCGTCTCTTCGATTCTAATCGAACACGCTTTCGTGTTCGCGACTGGCAGTACACTCGTGCGTCCACTCTCGCGAGGATGATTTATTCCCCAGCTAGACAGTGGCCCTCTGCGATCGACCAGAGAGACTTGAGATCCAGAGCAAATCTCCCGATTACAGCGTCGAGTTAATTTTCATTTTCCCCGAGTGTCCTCGAAGTTTTGAATTTCGAAATGATTGCTGATTTTGTACATTTACATGTATGAAATTACACGTTGTGGTGTAAAGGTAGAAGACACATCTACCAGTCTTCCCGAAACGCTGTATATACTACGAGTCTCAATTGGAGTATTCCAGTCGTACTCGATTCTGTTGAACCATAAATTAGGCAAATTTTTATAATCGAATCGAAGAATCGTCTTCGCGCATATGGATTGCTGCATGTTAAAATACACATCGTTTGTATGAAAAGACGTTGGGAAAATGGAAAAGTTATCTGACGAATGGCTCAGCGCATATTCCATCTATTTTGGTATACAAGTATAAATCCTCGACAGGTCGTGGGTTCGATCCCCGCCGGGAGTTATCCATTATTCGGAGACTGAGCTCGGGACAAAAAAAATCCGACTCGTTAGTGTTATAACAAGTGGAATTATTCGACTTGTGAATTATCGGACTGTCAATTATGACGCGATTGATGCGCGATTATCTATTTAGAATTTGTCGATTGTAAAAATACTCTGTATGCAGGCATATTCCCCGGTTATAAATCCAACTGTGGAAAAAGTTTCAGCCCGACATATCCGAGCTAAAGTGCGCAGTGCTTCCCGGCATTATAACGAGCTGGGCACGACTAGAAGAGGAGAATGTGAGTCGGTTCGGTACAGCAGCAGCGATATATACACATATCTATATATAAGTAAGTACGAGAGCGAGCGACTTGCGGAAAAATGTTATACATATATATATAGTGAAGGAGCAGGCGATTGTCGCGTGGTATAGCCCCCCGTCGAGCGGCCAGTGTCGCAATATCATCTCGGCGGGACGAGAGGCGTTAATTGGGTTGGATCGACCGATCCTATATACATACATAGCACCGAGGCCTTTTTGTTCTCTCCGCCGAGCGTTTGAAATCTCCATGAGGGCCTCTCCACTCGAGCTCTACGTCTATATACGTATACTAGTGGCTCGTCGCTTCTCCTTCGATTATATCAACGCGATTCATCTCGATGCTTAACTGTACCGGACAATAAGCCCAGCGAATGTCCGTGACGCAGCCGAAAACACCAGCAAAGACAAATTCAGATTCAGATAAGCTTATTGTATTCGTACAAAATTTAACGATGATTTAAAACAGATTCGTATAAACTAATAGCGACGTTTTATAATAATTTGTAAGAAAAATATGTGTATAAACATTTCACCCAATGTACGAAGACATTTCATTGTGGTCGAAAGTAACAAAACGAAATGATTGGAAAACAGGATTCCTAGTGCTTATAGCCTGATTAGAGTCTTTACCAAGTAGGAACTTGAAAATACGGAGTTCGAACAGTGGAAGGCAGAGGATATTGGTGATACATCAGAGACAGAGACATTCAGATGCATTATAGGAATGGCCGAGTCACGAGGAGCCAAGGGTATATATGTATATCGAGCAATGGCTTTGCAAATTCGTGGAAAGTAAGTCACGCTAGGCACGTGAGACATTCGTATGCCCGCTCGCTTGGTATAAACGGTCGATACTCGCATTGTGCCGCTCGATTACCGAGCAATCACTCATCAAGATACTTTTCGAGTCGAACCTATACAAGGGTCGATTCGTTTCCGTAACATATATAATATACATGTGAGAACTCCGAGTTAACGATTGGATTGGGCGGATCACCTGAAAAATCGTGGTCCTCTCCAGGTAAAGGTGAGCCAGCGAGCGACACAACCTCAAGTTTTCCTGGCGGCCCATTCTTCTTATTATTCTTCTTTCTGTTGGCTTTATCTTTCTGCTAAGCAGACAAGACTTGAGCCATATCTGGCGGCCCATTAAATTTTATCTTTGATTATTTTTTTTATTTTCAAGGGTTATCCTCACTTGGAGATGTACCCATTCATCGTTGATTGGCGATCCGTCTCGACAGCTTCAAGTTATCCATTGTTTATTTGAGCAACTTCACATGGCTCCGGGGGACACCGATCGCTTCAGATGGGCGATCGACGACCAGGTTTCCTGCGCCAAACGCTATGTGACAGAAATACTAGAGTCACCCGCACTCCATAAACCCAGGACACTAAGGACGTCACTAAGGTCGATCTGCATGCAACGCGTTATTAATCCCAAATTAACGTAATCTCGGCTTCTACATAACATGAGTTCAGAGATCAATCATATAGAGTGAATTTCCAAACCCTGAATACCCTGGGGCACAGCGAGATGGACACCCGTACCTTTCATGCATAACTCCGATAAGAAATCAAAATTCAAAACTCAAAAATGCCCTGGGAGCCGACGATCCAGGTACTCATACCATGTGTAATTGAGACGAGAATGAAAACCCCTAGTGCCTTGGGGGCCGGCAATCAACGCGCTGACACTTTCAAAAATGATAATTAAATATCCAGTAAATTTGTAAACTACGATTGCACTTGGTGCTTGTGATCCAATTACTAATACTTCTGGCAGTCAAGAATAAAGTTTTGAGTGGGTTCCTGAACCATAAATATTTTTGACAATCTGTGATCTAGGCACTTATATTTTCATGTGTAATTGAGATAAAAAATTGAAACCTTAAACCCTGAATGCCTTGGGGTCCCGCAACCCATGCACCGATTCCTTTAATAATGAATAATTGAGTATTGAGTGAAGTTTTCTCCTGGCAAGAGCTTCTGACAAATTCAACCAGCGCCACCTATGAAAATTTGCTTGAAGTCGCTCGCGAGCACATGTTTTACCGTGAGAACTTCAATTTCCGATGTATCCAAAGTTCGCACTGATTGATAATCAACGGATTGATAACAACAGGACTGTTTTGATCCTCTACATCATACCTGCGGGTGGTGAACGCGGATCAATATTACAATTCTAGAGAAATCAAATACACCATCTCCCGAAAATTCCTTGGTTTTCAACGATGCAAACTTTGGATACCTAATTTTCGAGGCGACGCCGAAAATTTCTCTCGGCGAGCGGAAATACCAACAAACCAACAACGCCGTCTGATAAGACGGGCATTTTTCCACTGGTGTATAAACACACGCGTATATAAAGATCGCCGAGTGTCGACGGCAAAACTGGAGGATAAAACGAAAAGAGGAAAAAAAATTCGTTTCCGCGCAACGCAGCGAGGCGTAATTCGCGACGCAAAAAGATTAGCGCCGGTTAAAAGCGCGACGCGGCCAAGTTGATCATTCGGTTGATCAGCCGCCGCGGTATCGCGTTACACCCAGTGTACACATGGACACATGCCGCCAGAGGCGAGGGAGAGGGGAGGAAAGAAAAAACCGCGAATCCTCCCAAGCGCGATCACCACTCGCTATATGGCTCTCACGCAGCGCACACATTAATAAAACGCCTCGTGCTCTCTGTCGCACGCGCGCGTACACGTTAAAAAAAAAAAACTGAAGCGGACGAGCCGAGAGAGCGTAACGGAAGACAATATTGCGATTGTGTTTGCTCCTCTCGCGCGAAGTCAATCAGCCAAGCGTCACGTGTTCACAAGAGCACACACATGGACGGTATAGATGTACGGAACGAAGCCCGACTCGTGCCTCCCTTCCGAGATGCGCGACTTTCCTCCCCCGTGTAGAGGCGAGACGAGAGAAAGAAGAGCCGGAAGGAAGGAAGCACGAGCAGGGCGCACACACACATATATATATATATAAAACAGGTGGCCACCGCCGCGGCGACGATCGCGCGCCCTCCGGATAACTGCACACGGGGGAGAGACGTGATGGGGATATGCGGGCGTGTGGGTAATACCAGAACGACGACGCCGGCTAACTTTAACACCTGTTCCGATCGATCCGACTCGGCCGAGACTTGCGAATTCATTAAATTACCTCGAACACACGCGAGAGAGACTGTTATCGAAGGAATGCCAAAGTTATATACCGCTGTTGTGTACTCCGAATGATGCAGAAGCAAACGTTTACGTAGTGGGAATGACTTCTCAAAAGTGTCGCGCCACTCGAAGTCTATTAGACTTGTACGCGAAGTACACTAGAAAGACTATAATTTCCGACAGTTCAACTGGGTTATCTACTCGATTTTAGTCAAAATTACCCGAAGCAATAAGTTGATTTGATTTTACGGACAAACTCACGCCAGCTCAATTCTGTAATGTCACAATTTTGTCCCGTCTCATGACTATGTTTTTTTAAACGACTCCAACAATGAATTCGAGTACGTATGACAAGGAGGTGGATAGGTAGACCTATTAAGTCCTCTTTTTTTTAAGCAGCGATTCGATGTATTATATTTCGTTCCCGCGTATTAACGAGGAGTGAAATGAAATAAAGAACAATCCAACGAGGAAATGGGCAATTGTCAGTTGGAGTATCCGAGTCTTCCGAAAATTGAGTACTCAATTAGTAGGAAAAATATACCTAATTCGCGTATTTCGGTCGAATTTGTTGCATCCGAAATACGTACACTAGGAGCGAAGAATCGTTTTTGTATACGCGTAGCGAACGTCTCGAAATCGTTGCGCAAAGTTTGAAAAACAAAGTCTGTTTTCTACAGCGCGCGTGTGTATACAGTACGTATATACATGCCTCGATGGAATGAGCCTATATTGACCGGAGCAATAATCAAACAATGGGAAGAGTGCGCGCGAGTTAATTTTGGAAAAAGAGAGAGAGAGAGGCGCGCCCTCGAAATTACCCAGAGCACACACGACGAGCTCGCCAAGGTGTCGGATCGATCAAACAGCTGGCACATACAGGTATAACAATGGCCAATCAAGCGGCTCGGCCGCGCTTGTACATCCAGGGGCGCGCTAGCGCCCCCTCCTGGCGAGTAACGGCAGCTGGGGGCAGCGCAACCCTATTATACATTAAGTTTGGATCACGGATTTTTCAATTTTATAAAATAACACAGATACGCATCAGTTATGGATGTTATCTGGTAGGATATGATATTTTATTCAATTTCCCTAGTATCCAGCCCGATTCACCTCCTAAAGAAGATGCTTTTCATGTAATGAGTCTTGTCTGCTAGGTTAGAATGGCTTAGAATTGAGAAAAAAAGATTTGCGTTCAGTTCATAAGCCACTCGACGCGGCGACGAACGATTTCGAGATATCTCGATTCTCGCATATATATAGGTATATATGCAACTGAGCTGCCGTAGAGACTCATCATGGCGTCTGCTATATATATATATATATATATATATATATATGTAGTATAAGCTGGTATAAGCATGGAGTGAAACGCCAACACATGCAACTCGGACGCAGTTATAACGCGATATATAACGCGAGATCGTAAGTAGCGGATATATAACCCGGGTCGTCTAGTGCTGCAAATAATGTGTCAGACGTCGATCGAGCTGTGTCTTTGATTTTCGATTGACTGGAATAGGCTAACCTGTATTAGGTAAGAATTTTCTTTCTTATATTTTCTTATAGAAAGCAACTGGTGATCACTATTATTTGGGTGTAGGCCGTAAAGTCCCAAACAGTCTCCAAACATATGCTCGAGTACCGTGTGGTTCTGCTGCAGTTACAGATGTTAGAACCAATAAACATGATGATACTATGGACAGTTTTGTACTCTCAGAGACTTTCAAATATTTATTTTCACTCTTTGCTGAACCAGGCAATTTATTAATGGATTTGGATGAATATGTTTTCACTACTGAGGGCCATTTACTGCCACTCACTTTAGCATCAGTCAGGACCAATACGACAGTGGTAATTGAGTTTCTCCGATTACATTACATTCTTTCGATAACATACTTTTTTGTTCTATAAATTGCATTGTGAGACTCATATTTTTTCAGGAGATCCAGGGAGAGAAAGTTCATATGGAGGAGTATTACCAGACGAAGTACCAAATTCGTATCAACGACATGAGACAGCCCTCACTGGTCTCGAAATCAAAGCCCCAAGATAGGAGAGCAGGAAGAAGCGAGCTTGTTTATTTGGTTCCTGAACTCTGTCGAAGCACTGGTAACTTAATTGCTCATAATAGCTATTATTGAATTGTTATCTACTAAAATTGTTCTTATCAAAACAAAAAGCTCAATGAGCCTGAAAGAGATTTCATTTTTATAAGTAATGATACGAAATAACAAACCATTGAAACTCTAATGTTCATATAACGATGAGAATAACTTGAATTGTTGCTTGTGATAAAATATTGATAATGAAGAAATCAGTTTTTGGTAAGAACTGTTTCCGAGATTAAAAAATTGAGAATCACATCTAATTATAGTAAAATAATGAAATATCATGTGTGACACTTTCTATTGCTTGCAATTCCAAATCTCGAGTTAATTAGTGAAATTTTCTCATATTGATTAGGTCTCACTGATGCCATGAGGGGAAATTTTAAGTTGATGAGCGCTCTAGCACAGCATACTCGTGTATCTCCTGCCGATAGAATCACTAAACTATTAAACTTCAAAATTCCTGCCCAAATGTTATAGAAGAATTTACTAGTTGGAACATGTCTTTGGACAACAAGTTGTGCACAATTCCTGCCAGAGTTCTCCCACCTGAAAAAATCAACTATGGACCTCTAGATAAGAAAATACAAACCAAGGTCCCATATAATGCAAACTGGACAAATGATCTTCGCAAAAAAAGTCTAGTAAAATGTGGACAACTGAATGATTGGGTGTGCTTGGTACCATCTAGACTTATGCGTGATACTCAGGTGAGAATGTTTTGAGTATTATTAATTTTGATATAATTTGTTTTCTTTGTTCAACTTCATTTTCATATAAAACTAGAAAATACTATAATTATCTGACTTTCTATATTTGTAAAAAATTTAATTTTTAGAGCTTTGTAACATGTTTGATGAGAGTTGCCAGTACCATGAACTTCCACATTGATCAACCACACGTTTTCGAGATGCCAGATGACAGTGCAGCGACTTATGCAAATATGTTGGATCATTGCCAGAGCGAAGTAAATCCAATGTTGATCTTCTGTGTAGTCTCAAACAACCGTTTAGACAGATATTCAGCTATTAAAAAGAAATGCTGTGTTGAGACCAGTCCCAACCCAAGTGATGCTGGCTAAAAATTTATCTAATCCAAAGTCGCAAATGTCAATCGCTACGAAAGTTGCGATACAAATGAACTGCAAAATTGGAGGTATACCATGGACGGTTACAATACCTGTAACAAGTTTGATGGTAGTAGGCTTTGATGTCTGCCACGATACTAACTCCAAGGAAAAGAATTTTGGTGAGTAAAGAATTTATTTTGAAAAGAAAAAATTGATAAATTAACCCCGTTAGATATATATACTTACTATCTACTTTTATATAAATGAACCTAAAATTATTTAACAGTGTATACATCTTATTAGATGAGTAATTCTGAATATTCTATGTTTTATTCAGGAGCAATGGTGGCATCCATCGATGTTAATTTTGGTCGTTACTACAGTGCCGTAAGCAGTCATATAAATGGAGAAGAACTGTCGAAACAGATCTGACCTGTCCAAATAGTGTGCATTTATTTCCAGCATCTGTCAGACAACCATTATGAAACATGGTAGAAGATGTATGCCCCAAACGGATGACTAAGAAGCGTTTGAGTGCATCACAATTTCAACCCAGTAATCTTGAGCACTCAAAAATGCTCAGTGATATATGGGAATCACTATTCTGACTCTAGGCAACGGTAGTGTGCAATTATTACATACGTATTCTAATAGAAAACGCCTCAGGATGCAGAGGAGAGTCTTCTCTTCATGCAAGAGGTGGTTGATTTAATTTAATAAATTCAATAACTTTCAGGCTCGGAGAATACAAAAACCAGTATGTTAGTGATAATTAGAAGCATATCTGTGATGAGATTAGACTTGATAATTTTTAAGGTTTGGTTTAATTCATTTTCTTCTTACTTATTTGTCTCTTGTTATTGAAATCTAATATCTTAAATAATTATTATTATGCTGTGCACCCTCCATAATTCCAAATGTGTATAAATAATTATTGACTACTGTTGATTTTTTAGATTTGGATTTGGAAATGACAATTTTTCATGATTTGAACAATTTTTTTTGGAAATCTAATTCAACTTGAATTATATTCAATTATTGTGAAATTATTCAGAGCATTGACCATTTTTTTCAGAGTTTGAAAATGCTGACACACTTTTAATCTCAGAAGTCCATATGTTACTTGAACATCGAAAAGCTCAAAATGAATCAGCAGAAGAAGAACAAGAATTTTCTGAAGTTTTCATGAAAAGTTTGACCTACACGAACCGTTTCCGAAAACTTAAAAATAAAGAAACTATTGCTGCTGTAAGAAAGTGAGTTTACTATCTTTATCGTTTTTTTATCTTTACTATATATACTATTTTTATCGTTATAACTCGTGATGATGGAAAATTAATTTGAGTTTACTATCATTAACTCAAATCATGAAATAACACTGAATAGTATCTATTCGAATGTAGTTATTGCAGTAAAGAGTTTAATTCTAAGTTTTACTGGATAATATTGCATAAATATGTGATAATCTGATAACTGGAATTCATACAAATATAATAGAAGAAAATTTATTATTAAAATCACACAACAAATTTTCTTTCATTTTTCTTGAAATAATTGATTGATGAAATCTATATTTATCAAATGCATTTTCAGCTTATTGAGCCAGAAGAAACTTCACAAATTTGAACTTGCTTCATTGGCAAACTTGTGTCCTGAAACTCCAGAAGAAGCAAAAGCACTCATACCTAGTTTGGAAGGTCGGCTAGATGACGAAGAATTGAGAACTATATTAGATGATATTCAAACGAAAAGATCTCTCCAGTATTAATTTTAATTAATTTCAATAAATTTAAATATTTTTTTATAGAACTAGAATTTTTGTAATTTCACTTTTAACCCCCCCTGCGAACTACCTTGACATATTTTGTCCGAACGAGGTCGTTGTCGGAAAATTTTTTCTATAACTTCTGATGTATTACTTTTATGCGCCTGCCTACGCAAATGAATGCTTAAAAATAGATCTTTCAAACAAATTCAGCTTAGATTTCAAATTTGTTCTGGTTTGTACATTTCTGTAACATTGATCAGTTATTCTCTCTGAAAGTTAATTTTCAATAATCTCAGTAACAAGTGTAGTAGTCCTTTTGAGTATTTATAATTACAATTTCCCTGGCAATAGCTGTTATCAAATCAAAACTACAACACTTTGTAATTCCATTGGAACTAGACGTATACAGACATCTAGAAACTAGTGTGTAAGAATGTTTTTCACTTTATATAAAATTTTCAAATTAAATGAATGAAATTACTGAAATATTTATAATTACAATTTCCCTGGCGATAGCTGTTATCAAATCAAAACTACAACACTTTGTAATTCCATTGGAACTAGACGTATACAGACATCTAGAAACTAGTGTGTAAGAATGTTTTTCACTTTATATAAAATTTTCAAATTAAATGAATGATATAACTGAAATAAAAAGTTCTATCAGTATGAACTGAAACTAAAATGAAATAGATTTATTCAGTGTTTTTTTTCAATTTACTTTTCACTGTCATTTTCAAAGGCAAATAATTCTAGCGCAAACAAATGACTTAACTTTTTGATAATTCTTAATACAATTGTAGAAAAATCATTTTGTAATTTTGAAAAATAAATCATGCGAAGCTAATAGAATTAATAAATTGTTAATTTGTTTTTCTTCTTAGTAAATAATCAAACATATTCTTCATTCTAAATAAAATAGATTTGAAAAAAGTATAGAATATAAAATTGTTTCTAAGTAAAATAGAATTTCAAAGGAAATAAATCAAGACACGTAATGTTTTATATGTGGTTTGCTTTTATTAATAAAAAGTTATTTCAATTTATTTTTCCACATGACATTATGGTCTTTGATTATTCATATTTCTGTTCCACTGCGTAGCCTGTCTTCTGTCTCGTTCATTTTCATTGGTGCCAGTAGTGTGGTTTCTAACAACGGATGAGAAGAACTGGGCCAGATTTTCAATATCCCTCTTATAAGGATTAAATCTTCGCCTGCCAGCCCTGTTTCCTCTGGGCCTTCTTTGATTTCTGCCAGGAGGATTGTCAACAGCATTGGCCCCATCAGTGACAGCATTGGCTGCATTATTCGCAGGAGCATTGGCATGAGTATTGACTGCATTATTTGCAGCAGCGTTGGCAGGACCATTGGCAGCATCATTGGCTGCATTATTTGCAGCAGCGTTGACAAGATCATTGGCTGCATTATTCGCAGCAGCGTTGGCAAGATCATTGGCTGCATTATTTGCAGCAGCGTTGGCAGGACCATTGGCAGCATCATTGGCTGCATTATTGTTGGCAGGACCATTGGCAGCATCATTGGCTGCATTATTGTTGGCTACATTCTTGCAGGTAGCAGCAAGTGCTGCAGCAATGGCAGCAGCGATGGCAGTAGGATCAAGTTGATCTGCAGCTGTAAGCATCAAATGTAAAATCAACAATGAAAACTTTGAAAATTTGTTAATTTAAACAAGATAGATAGATTTGAGAGTATCGAACTTTTCTGAAAGAAAATCTTAAGAAACACAATAGTTGTGTGTAAATAATTAGATGTACAGAAAAATAGAAAGCAAATACTGGAAAACCGAAAATATGTAAAATTAATATCAAATAAAAACCTTACCTCGCTGATTTCCCTGTGCATTCATAATGGCTTCAAGTTATTTTGCCGTGGCCAGGACGAATGAATTACCTCGATCACGACACGAGTGGTATTGTGAACGCATGGAAATTCTGCAAGTTTGAACAAGTTCAACAAATTGTCCTACAAGTCCTGCGCAGTATTTGGCGCATTTTTTTGAAAGTGTAGACACTTTCAAAAACAGTGTGTTAATTATTAAAAAACTACTTGTATTTGACTGAAACTTGTTTTAAAAAAATGCGCGTATCGCAAAAAGTTTGCTTGTGTTTTTTACATAACATATGAATCAAACAGAGATCTAATAGCTCCTCATATAGAATCAATATTCAATTTACTGAGTTTGACGTGGTGATTATATATATATATATATATTATTATAAACATACAATCACCACTGCGCCACCGGTGACAGAAGAACTAATTAAAAACTAATCAAATCGGCCAAACGTGTATTCCACTGTTCGTGTTGTTTCATAGATTCTCTATTTACACTTTACATGTGACTCAGTCATCTACTTAATAGAATCCTGGCTAGAATTTGGCTTTGAGTTATATAAATAATAACTCAAAGCCGAGAGCACATAGGGTAAGAAAAATTCAATATAAGTATATATCCTTTACTATATCCTTTACTAGTAGTATGATATAGCTTTTACCTCAATCTTTTACCTTAATCTGATGTTCATCTACTAAAAGTATATGTTTGGAATTAAATTCAGTAATACTATGAGGCAATACTTATGCTTTTACTCATGAGAAGTTGAATTTACATTCATACTCTTTGTATCTTCAAAATACTCAGTGCAAGTTTATTAATCACTTTGACGTGTAGATAAAAAATGACCAAACTTTTGGATTGGGAAAAATATTTGTTAATTATTTACATTATAATAACAAAATTATACTTTGTACTTGCTTTTATACATTGTTGATTAGTCTATACACTCTTGACTAGTTTATTTACATTTAATTGTGGATATCCCAACAATCTTGCCCATAAATGTAAAACAAAAATAATCTTAAACCTGTTGTTCGTCTTCTAGTATGAAATCGCTAATAAACATACTTTTATCCAGTCTATAAATAAGTTTCTCTGAATTTAAATTTAAAAAAATTTCTACAACTTAATTGAAAGCACATATGTATAAGAAGATGTGAAGTTGAAAACGAATAAATGAATTTGCAACAAATGAATTTTATTTTTCAAGCAATCATTGTGAAATATGTGCAGAAAGGTTAATCATGAAAATTACATTGTAAAATTGAAATGAAATCATGCATTGTAATTACAATAATTATATTGATCTTAGTTATGATTGCTGCAGCAATAAGCAGCAGTCCAGGATGGGTGAATGGTTTAAATTTTACCTTTACCTAGAAACTACACCTATTAGTGATGTAAACGAAAAAGTATGGATAAGAAATAAAACAGTATAACATCGGTAACATAAAGAAATGTATTCAAGTCAAATACTACTACATAAATGTTTCAAACATTCTCTCCTGTTACGGAACATGTTCATATAAAGTCATAGGACTCATCTGTAATTAATTTCAAAGTAAATAGATGCCTCATCACTAGAATCATAAATACCTATTTGATAAGTCTAATGATAAAATTATTAATTATACCAAGATCTTATGCGAATTTCATTACTAACTCTTGATAGTTGAAGTTTACACAAATATCAATGTTATCACTCGACCCTTCTACACTTAAAACTTTTTGTGGCTGTTCTTGGTATATCACACTATAAACAGTATTACTAGAAATTGAAATCTTGGCAAGGGGCACACCTTGATGAGTTAAATGATGCAAATATGGCATCATACCACCAACAATAACTCGTTCTTCATAAATTTCTGCCACGTAAATTCCTTCACCTGGAAGATTGAATACTGTGACAGCTTCCATTGTTCTCATGTGCTATAAAGATAGTTTTGGACTACCACCAGAAGGCTGTAAAATTCCATATTCAATCAATGATATTTATATAAGCTTGTGTTAAAAATTGATTCTTTTATAACAGAATATACATACTAACCAATCTTCTGTAAAATCTACAACCCCAATCCATTTGCCTTATTTTGGTCTTGCTAATCTATCATCTAGATGCGGTTGTAAAATATTAGTAGTTTCTTTATTATTCAGATACCATAATCAAACTGATCCATCTTCTCCTCCAGACGCTAATTTTTTGCCTCTGAAAATTGAATTGGATATATCAGAATATTATTTAACATTCTCAGCTACTAGTATTATTCAAACATACGACAATGCTATTCTGTGAATAAAGCCAGTATGACCATCCAAACAACCCAATATTTTTCCATTATCTAAATATATGATATGAATCTTATTGTCTTCACAACCAGCATAAATGTAATATTTTTCTTTGCAATATACCAAGCAGTTAACGTCTGGTTGCTCAAGGTTATCCCCAAAAAAAGAATAAAAGATGAGAATAATGGTCAATTTCATATTTGAAGACAAAATTACCTTTTTGAAGAAATTTAAACAGTCCAGGAGGGTTTGATTTTTGATGATTTAGATGAGGTAGCTAATTTCCAATCCCATCCGCTATTCCTTCACAAGTACCATAATTTTGGAAAGTCTTCAAAAGTTTCAATAGCTTCTTTTAATAACTGCAGAGCAGTATCCAGTTTGGTCAAAGCCCATTCTAATTTAGCGCTTTTCATCAATACTCTTGGTGTTGGAGCAGATCTACCTCTCGCAAGTGCAGGGGAGTGCAGTGCTTGGTCAGGACAGACATTTTGAATTCACTGCACTGTTGATCTTAACTCAGCGCTGTCTTAAATCCCTTCTTTGAGAAACACTTCCTTGTCCAATCTCATACAGGCTGCATGGAAATGTAAGAAGACGCTGCTATCTACTGAATTAATGTTTTTTCACAAAATGTATGAGCTTCAAATATTAGGTCCATTACTTCTAGATTTTTCATTTCCACTGCAAAGTGCAGAGCTGTCAGACCTCTTGAATCCTTTGCGCTAATGTCCACTCCATGATCGAGGAGAAGTTGGACTGTATTAGAGTGCAAAATCTAAACTCCACAGCAAAATGTAATGAAGTATAACTTGTCCTAAATGGAGAGGTCAGAGCAACAACTGCACAGTTGTTGTTGTAATAGAGCATTTAACTTAACGACTGAGATGAATGCTCCTGTAAGCGGTGTCGGCCTAGTCGCATCGACCATCACCACAACTCTATATCTTCTTAAAGATATCACGTCCATCATCTCCCTAATGTTCACCATGACAACAATAACACTCCGCTAACCTCTATACTCTCCATCACTCTATATCACAACACGTACGGTGCAGACGAATCTCGAGCATTGCCAACCTCTTTTTTTCTCCAATCAACCGGTTATCATCACTTAGATATGTACCGGATTGCCAACCTCTCTGCACACGTGTACGATTGTGACGGTAACAATACGGGAAATCTCGAATTGATTGTGGACAGATAGTACATTATATATTATTTATACCAAGTGTACATTATAAAAAAGATATTCTGGTGGATGCATTTCAGATTTAAGATGTTTATATACAACTTGTTTTTCTATCGAGTACTTTACTAAAGTTAGATACGTACCGCCAGCTCTGGGGGCTTCGGAATCGGACCGCCAGAAGGGCAGAAGGCTTGAGCGTGTGCGTGTGCGATGCGCATGCGTGGTAGTCGTATAGACACAACCTGTGGACTGTGGAGGCTGGGTAGCGCCAGGCCTGCACTGAGAGACTCTTGGGGGTTACGTTACACGTACCGCCAGCTCTGGGGCCTTCGGACCGCCAGAAGGCTTCGCGCACAGCGTGAGCGTGTGCGACGCGCATGCGTGGCAGTCGTATAGACACAACCTGTGGACTGTGGAGGCTGGGTAGCGCCAGGCCTGCACTGAGAGACTCTTGGGGGTTACGTTACACGTACCGCCAGCTCTGGGGCCTTCGGACTGCCAGAAGGCTTCGCGCACAGCGTGAGCGTGTGCGACGCGCATGCGTGGCAGTCGTATAGACAATATAGCACAGGTGCGCGCAGCGTCTATTTAGCCCTTTAAACCACTCTCCTGCAATACTTTGAAGTTTCACTATTTACACTTAACCTAAAGAATCAGGTATATTGTGCACCCTCCATAATTCCAAATGTGTGTAAATTGTCGATCTTATGTGTTCATATACAACACATGTGAAGTAGTTTGACAATGGCAGTGGAAGCAGACGCTTCCACTGCCGAACGTAATATTATAATATTTTCATTCAAAACTGCTTGATGAGGCCAGTAAACCTAACTAGCAAAACGTCGCATAAAATAAATATGTGATGGATTTTGTGAATTTTCCTTTTTCCATTTCACTCTGGATTGGCCCTTAAAGATCGACAATTTACACACATTTAAAAAATCAGGTATAAGTAAAAACATCTCGTCTTTCGATTGATCACATCAGTTTTCCCGAAACTATTTTCTATCCTACTTAAATTGCTATTTTTCGCATTACAAATAAGTGAAGCCAATTTGGCACGGTTTTTTATATTTCCTTTTTATATTTCCCGCATAGAGGCGCTTTTAAGTTTTGAAACAAGATGATTGGTCCCAAACGTTAGAGTATCGATCATTTTTCACTTCAAAAAGCCATTTTTAGAACACTTTGAAGTTGAAACCGTTGAATTAACTATTTTATTCTGCTATTGTTATTGCCGCACTGTAAGTTTCCTCCACCAAATAAGTATATTCAATTTTTTTATTCGAATCTGGCTACGCAAAAAAAGCTCATCTTACGATTGGTAACATTAGTTTTCCTCGAATTATTTTTTTAAACTGTCATTATGATTGGTTCTAATAAAACGCAAGCGAGCTCAAGATGCTTCCTCTGAACAGAAATTCAAAATTATCGTTCATATTTCTTATTATAAATAAAAATTCTTCTAGTAGTAAGAACTGGCCTTTTTCTACATAGTAATTATATAATACTAGGATTACCGTCTATTTCGAGTGATAGTGCCAAATTGACTGCACGTGTAGTCCATTTGGAGACGGTTTCTTATAGGTATTGAGTCAGCCTTCAATATTCCGTGCTCAGAATTTAAGAATTCCAAGTATATCATAGTCAATTTCGCGAAAAACCCTTAGGGGGAGGCGCAGTGGCTGCAGTTACCTTCTATAATCTGACATATTTATATTAAATGTATGCAAACTATACCACCGCAAGCTTCAACGAGTTATTAATTTTTTTTCTTTTTATCTATCACTCGAAACGGCGTGCGCGCAATGCAAAGAGATTCGTTAGATTGACAATAAAATTGTTCTTGTTGTACAAACATTGGCAGGTATAGAATTTTTCAAGCTTATTCAATGAATTGGAAAGTGAAAGCTCGCGCGACAGTACATATCGTCGGGAATCTTTCGACGACAATCGTGTTCGTCTGTCCCCGGAACCGACGGCCAACATATCCAACGCAAAGCTCCGTCGGATTCAGTTGAGGGTGTTGAGGGATTGGCCTTTAGTCACTAGAGTTGCGTGTCGGAGTAGAAAAACTTACTGTCGTTCATTTTCTCTCGTTGTTTGAATCTCATTTCAAACTCTAATCAAGTTTTTTTCACATTACACAGCATTCGGTAGAAAAACAGATTAGGACTCTATTGCAGACGTTGCTTCGGCTACTTTCATAAAATTTTCATTTCTGAGGGCATCTTCAAAAAAGCATACTACTAATGCACTTAGCAGTTGATTTTTTTTTATCATTGTTATAAAAGAATATATTTACAAAGATGTTTGATACAATTTTTTTATTGATATTTTCCTGAATTACTGCCTTCAGGTTGCTCTTGCAGATCACCGCAGTCAAGAGCTAACAACTCGATTGCTTGTTTATATTGATTGATATAAAAGTAGTGAATTAGATGGTTTTCTTTACTTTATCATCAAGTCGGCTTATATCGTTTATTTTTTTCTTTTAAAGTATAAGTAAAATTTTTTTTCCAGATTCACATTTAGAACAAATATATCACGGCAATTGGGTATCACGGCAAGAAGGTAAGTATACATTCCATATTATTTTTTTTATCCTATTTGAAGTACTTTGTATTGGCAGCTTGAAGAGCCTTGTGTGGGCAGCTCAACGCGCCTTGTTGGCAGCTCAACGCGCCTTATTGGC
Organism: Aphelinus atriplicis; assembly: GCA_020882685.1. NCBI lineage: Eukaryota > Metazoa > Arthropoda > Insecta > Hymenoptera > Aphelinidae > Aphelinus > Aphelinus atriplicis. Next base: position 5,100,486 of record CM037073.1, read on the forward strand.
AGCTCAACGCGCCTTGTTGGCAGCTCAACGCGCCTTGTTGGCAGCTCAACGCGCCTTGTTGGCAGCTCAACGCGCCTTGTTGGCAGCTCAACGCGCCTTGTGGGCAGCTCAAAGCGCCTTGGAAGAATTTTTTGTTTATAACTCAGCATATGCTATTATATTATTATTCATTTTACGTGATAGTATTTGAATATTTGAATCTCAATCTTAAAATAAACAAATTTTGAATTTACGTTTGTGTTGATTTTCTTCTCAATTACAGTTATATTTTTGATAATCGTTCCAGAATGAAAAGCTTCAGAACGATTTCTAGTGATACTGTTACTATTTCCGACAGTAAAACCAGAACACTAATGGGTTTACCTAATGGTGGAGTCGATTGCTATGCTAATGCATCTGTACAGAGCTTATTCAATTCTACCTTTATTAGCCAACAACTCGTGAAAAATCCTGAGGACAATGCTCTATTCAAAGCATTTGTGAACTATAAACAAAAACTTAAAGTTGATTTAAGGGCTTTGAAAGAGTTCGCTGATAGGGAATGCGAGAAACGATTCGTCTTAGCCCAGCAACAGGATCCTGGCGAATTTATTGAACATCTTTGTGAAAAATCCAAGAATTTGAAAAGCACACTTGAATTTTCTGTTATTAATGAAACTATATGCATTTGCAAAGATGAACAATCGAACGTGATGAATATTGTTAAGACAGAGTGTGGTACGATTCTACGACTCATTTCACCATCTTCTGGAGGGTCGTTCACTTTACAAGAATTAATAAAATTTCATATCGGAGTATGGAAACCGCATGTTCCTTGTAGACAGTGTGGTACTATGATAAAAGAAAAGTTAGGGATTAAAATCAGCAATAAAGTCCTGATTGTCCAAGTGCCAATAATTGATATAAAAGGATATGGCGTTATTGTGAAAAAGGATAATTTTTCAATAAAAGATATCCAAGCAGATGTTGTTATAAATCAAAAATCTTATCGTGTAAAAAGTATTATATTCCACCATGGAGATGACTGGTTTCATGGTCATTACACAAATGTGATACATATTGATAGTGCTTGGGTGAAAATTGATGATTTGTCTGTTAGTCCTTATCAAAAACCGATTGATAAATATCAGGATGATACATATAATAGAATAGATCCCTATTTATTATTTCTCGAAGAAGTAGATGATTATGAAATGAAATTGGCCCCTTTGTTGAATAAAAATGACAGGTGTCCAGAATCAATTAATGTCAAACAGAATAATTTGGTGATTTCGGAAAAAAATGATGCTTCAGTTGACATTCATGAGAAAAATGTATGTAATGAGAAGACTCTAAAACGTACAATCGATAGTATATACAACAATGATATACCGAATTACCAAAGTACAAGTCTACCACTGAAACAATTGAAAATATCTCATCACCTAGATAAGCCACGAGTAACAATAGAAACAAACGATGCTATTGTTCTTCCAAATTATCAATCAATCATCGGGTTTCAATCTAATTCTTCTAAATCTTTGACCAAAAAATATTCTCTATCATCATTTTTTGATCAGAGATATGCTCTATCATCAGATTCTAAAAATATAATTCTTAACGCTGCATCTTTAAATACTGATCACATAGATAAATTTCATCATATGTTGCGCCCTATTTATGATCCTCGTTCTACGTATTTCATTACCCGCTTGAACAATATTGAACCAGTTCCGCAAAACATGAAGCATTTACAAATATTGCATAGTTGTGACGATTTATGTAGAAAATGTATAAATGGGCATTGGGTTTGCTGTTATTATGACACAAGCACAATATTTATATACGATTCTATGAACCTGAAGTCATTACATGAATCACACAAACTTTATATGGAGAAACTATTTTATCCATATTTTGAACTAACTCCAATATGTTTTCCACATGTGCAATCTCAGAATAAAGCACATGACTGTGGTGTTTTCGCGATTGCGTTTGCTACATCAATAGTTCATCAGAAAGATCCAGCAAAGATTATATATAATCATAGCTCACTAAGAACCCATTTGTACCGTATGTTTGAATCTAATCAACTCCTACACTTCCCCGTAATTCATGACGACAATCATGTTCGTGAAACACAAATATTCCAGAATTCTCAAATCAGAATTACTGGAAACAATGTTACTTTAATGAAAGAAAAAAATATTCTACCAGTTGACTATCAATTGAGACATAAAAGAACAAATGATAATTTATTGTACACGTCTACAAAGAAAAGTAAGGGAGATGTGAGTATAAACAGAACTGTTGATATATTCAAAGTTCCAAACAAAAATCTATGCGCTAATACAAATCAATCAAGTGTGCATCAAAACGAATTTCCAACTTTAATAGGCCTGCCTAATCGTAGTACTTCGTGCTATGCCAATTCATCTTTACAGAGCTTGTATAATTCGACTTTTATTAGACAAAATATAATGGAAAATCCTGAGAAAGATGCACTGTATTTTGCATTTCATAACTATAAATTGAAGCGTGACGTTGACATAATGGCTTTAAGAAAGTTTGCTGATAGAGGAGGCACTAAACGATTCTCCAAACCACAGCAACAGGACGTTGCAAATTTCCTCGAGCACCTTTGTAAAAACTCAAAGAATTTGAGAAACTTGCTTGAATTTACGATAATTACTAAAACGAAGTGCAATTGCAAAGATGAGACGAGTGAAGAAATAAAAATTGTACAAACAGAAGATTATGATAGGATTTTACGGCTTGAATTACCATCTTCTGAAGAATCGTTGTCTTTACAATGTTTGATAAACTTTAATATTGGAGTATGGAAACCGCATATTCCTTGTGGAGATTGTCGTATTATGCGAGAACAAAATGTAGGAATTGAAATCAGCAATAAAGTTATAATAGTTCAATTACCGATCATTCAAGAAGGTTTTGGTGGTATTGTAAAGAATAATACTTTTAACATAGAAGATATCCAAAGAGAAGTTGTGATAAATCAGAAATCTTATCGCGTGAATAGTATTATATTTCACCATGGAAATGACTGGAAACATGTGCATTATACCAACATAATACGTATCGGTAAAGATTGGGTGAAAATTGATGATTTGTCTATTAATCGTTGTCAACAATCAATTGATACCAAAGGTGCTTATTTATTATTTCTTGAACAAATATATGATTCTTCGATTGATTCAATATATTTTTCTCAAATTGACAACAACTGTTCAAAGTCATATTTTGATGTAAAATATAATAATAATAACAATGACGCTACTGAAATTATCTCTGATATGAAAATGAATAAAACTGAAGAGGTAACTGATTTAAAGCATGATGACGTTGTCCCCAAAATCGGTCAAGTAATAAATAGAAGCAAAAAATCGCTCAATAATAAAATGTATTATAAGAATAATAAAGACAAATTTAAAAAGATTAATAAAGATTATTATGAAAGGCATAATGAAGAATTGAGACAAAAAAGAAGTTCAGAAGAGCATAAAACACAGAAAAGTGAATACAATAGAAAACAATTTGAAAAGCATAAAATAAAGATATTAGAAGACAGAAAAAATTATAGAAACACTAACAAAGAACAAATAAGTGAAATGAAGAGAAAATACTACGAAAGAAATTTGTCAACCAGACCTATTAAATTACAAATAAATAGAACAAACAAAATCAAAAAAAAGTATTCTAATATTATGTTTAAACAGAGCACTGCGAAGCTTTTGCAAAATCTCGAAGCGTATGTGAAAAAAGTTTCTCCCAAATTAGTGTCTGCTTCACCATCAAGTAACAGAATAGAAGCGCAAAATATTATTTCTGGAGCTATTTATTTCAGAGGTAATCGCATTTCAAGAGTGAAAAATGTTGTAAGAAACCTCCAAGATAATATCAGAGTCTCTCTTGCTCGTTTGAATGAAGTACCTATCCGAAATAATGAAACATGCGCTTTGACGGCTTTGTGTGGTTTATCTAGGCACACTTCTTCATCAGAACTATATTTCTCAAAAGGTGTATATAAATTTGATTTTGAATCTGATCAAGAGTTTCATAAATCAATTAATTTTGCTATGAACGAAAAAGGTCAGGTCACTAATATCTTACCATTGGTCGCTGATGCGAAAAAAGCAAAAATAGAATGGAAATGTGATGATTGTTGTCTTACTGTTGATCCCGATATTTTAACAAAGCTGAAACAATTATTTGAAGATATATCAAACTTGACTTATATAGATGCTCGTGAGTATATGAAAAATATTGATATTTGCACAGCCGAAATTCGCGATCATAACAAAAAAGGTCATCCAGAAGTATGCTATCAGCGTCCATGGTTGTGTAATTCTATGTTTTTGAAGCTACGCATTTTATCAGTACATTATCCATATTTGCGAACTTTAAATCGACTTATATATGATGCCCGAAAACTTTATGTCTCTATAGACTCTATAGATGATGCTTTGAGAGACGCTGATGTGGATAAATTGAGAGAAATTGCAACTGAAGCAAGAAAGTTAGGACTGTATCATAGATCAAAACAATTAAACGAATTATGCCTTGATGAAACGGAACTGAAAAAAAAATTCCATGTAGGAATTAAAAAATATTATGAAATTAATGATGATCCACCTTCAGTTCCCTGCATTTCTTGTGAGAGACTTTTTTGCTGTAGGAAACTCAAGATTTTCAAACCAAGCTCAGAGAACGATCTATTTGAATTATTTGGAGTTATGAATGAAAATGTTGAAAAATTGAAGAAATATATAAATTTTGAACATGACGTCGAATATAACATTTGTTCTACTTGTCATGATAAGTTGAAAAAAGGTAATTTACCATCATTTTGTGTTCTGAACAATCTCATGGTTGAAGACGTTCCCGAAGAATTGAAATCATTAAATATGTTTGAAAAAATCTTAATTCAGCGAGCAAAGGCATTCCAAACTGTGACGAAAATGGGGACAAAGATGAAGAGAAATATTCCACATTATGAAAAGTTTGATAAGGTCGTTGGTGTGACTTTTCATCTACCTTTACCACAGGAAGAAACTCTGAAAAAAATTTGCCCTGACACTGATCCCTTAAATACAAACCATGAATTATTCATACTAGTTAGAAGCGATCCATCAAAAAATAAGACAGTCGTGGAAGATTATGTTGACATCAGAAAAGTTTGGAAAGCTCTTGATTGGCTTCGCAATAATAACCCTTTGTACGAAAATATTATTTTACCATCTAACTTTAAAGAACTTCAAGGAACTCTTCATGATATACTGATAGTAAATCATGACAAAGATATTAACGATGATAATACTGTAAAAAATTCTGAAATTGAGAATGAAGTCAATGTGATAAAGCCTGCTGCATTGTTAACGCAAAAGCTTCAATCAGACCCTTTCTATAACCAATACACAATTTACCCTTTATATTCCAAGCGACAGAACGATACTGATACTGCATTATACCAAATGCTGAAAGTATATGCCCCTGCTTTAGATTCTCGTGAAAAAGAGTTGGATTTGAAATGCTTCCCCGATCTTTATCCTTACGGCAAAAATGGTCAGGGTCAAAATAGGATTGTTACTTTGAGAGATTGTGACTTCATTAAATCGAGATTATGTTCAAAACATCCAATGTTTAGATTAAATATTCAGTATATTTTCTATCTCCTCCATAATTATAACATCAGACAAATAAATGCTGGCATTTTTCAGAAACTTAATGTTGTTAATCCTCGTCATAAATATACAGCTGGAAACTTTTTAAAAAATTTGGAAATGGATCAGCTCGAAAGTGATTTGACGACTATTTTTGCACGCTTGCCAGGTACTGAAGCATATTGGAAGAGAGTCAGAAGTGATTTAGAATGTATGAGGGTCGCCTATGGGCCTGCAACATTTTTCATAACATTGAGTCCAGGTGAATGGATGTGGTCAGATTTAGCTGAATATATTAGAGAAGTCAATGGATGGGAAAATGATAACCGTTCAGTAGCCCAATTAATTGCCCAGGATCCTGTTTCAGAAGCGAGGTTTATGCAAAATAAATTTGAAGCTATAATGGTATATATATTATCTTCGGATAACCCTATCGGTGAAGTGGATCATTATTATTACGTTCGAGAGTATCAGGGTAGAGGTTTACAGCATTACCATTTCTTATTCTGGATAAAAGATGCCCCGATTTATGGAACGTCATCAGACGACGAAGTAAGAGAGTTCATCTTGAAACACATAACATGTCACATCCCCGACCAATACACTTCTCCAGAACTTTATCGTCGTGTTATGACTTATCAACAGCACAAACATAATGATTACTGTAAAAGGAGTGCTCAAACAAAATCAAAATTGAAAATTGGTTGTCGTTTTTCATTCCCCCGTCCAGTTACACCTCATCTGGTATTGAGAGATGTTGCTGTAGCAGTTTCTAATCGAAAAAAACTTAAAAGTAAGAGTAGATTTTATGACTTGCCTAGAACCCAAGAGGAACGATTGACTAATGACTACATACCTTCTTTATTCTGTGTTTGGGAAGGTAATATGGATGCTCAGTTCATTGGCGAATCGTCATATCTTTTGACTAGATATATCTCTGGTTACGGAACGAAAGGAGAAAAGAGTGTTATCGATTTTTCTGATTTTAACTCCAACAAGTCTCTAACTAGTCGTCTTTGGTCTATTGTAATGAAGTCTCTAATGACTAGAGAAATAGGAGTCTTCGAAGCAGTTGATTATCTTATTGGCCATCGTTTACATGGCACTGATCCAAAAACAGTAACCAAATGGTTGGATGTACGAGTTGTGAGGAACAGAAAATTGAAACCACATAATTTTATCAAACAACTTGAAGCTGATTCTACTGATATATTTTACGATTCTTTGATTGATGATTACTATCCAAATCGACCAGATGATTTAGAAAACGAATGTTTATATGATTTTGTTCGATGGTATACTATTTATAAAGTAAAACCAAAACGTGAAGCTCCATTTCTGTATGAGATGAAGAATGGACTTTTTTGCAAAAAAAGACAAGTACCATTTTTAATAAAACACTGGAAAAGCAATCCTGATAATCAACCAGAACAGTATTATTATACGTTATTATTGCTATTTCAACCGTGGAGAGATCACGATGAGTTGAAAAATGGCCAAGATACTTATGTTGATGCATTTATTTTAAAAAAAAATGATTTGCTTAAAGCAACAGAATATCATGATGAAGCTGCTAAAATTCGCGAAGGCGACGAACATATGAATAAAATGATTCAAGATCAATTGTTAATGGATAGCCAAAACAAAGACAAATCTGTCGATAATTTCCCTGAAGGCTGTGTTCCTATTGAAGTAGAAAATGCTATGAAAGATTTCCAAGATATCGCTGATAAACAAGCGTTAACTGAAGATGATCTATCAAACAATATCGCAAGATTTAACTCTGACCAATCGAAAGTTTTCAATGGAATCGTGCATTATCTACAAAAAACGAATACTGATGGTAAACCATTAAGGAGGTTCATTAGTGGTACTGGAGGTACTGGAAAAAGTTTTGTTATAGAGAATATTGTAGCTTATAACAAATTGAGACTGGGTAAAAATACAGCTGTAACAGCACCAACCGGGATCGCAGCCTATAACATACAAGGTCTTACTGTCCATAGATTATTACATTTGCCGGTAGAACAAGGTCGTACTGCAAAATACAAAGAACTTTCTGATGCTGCATTGAAAGAAATTCGACAAACGTTTAAGAATGTTAATCTAATGATAATTGATGAGATATCGATGATTTCAAATCTAACTCTCATGTACATTCATTTACGTTTGACCGAAATATTTGACCCGTCAGACTGTGAAGATGGATATTTTGGTAAAATTCATATCATTGTCTTTGGAGATCTTCTACAACTCCCTCCTGTTCGCGAAGAATTTCCATTCGTAGAACTATCTCAAGACAAAATTAATACATACATAGGAGCTATGAATACATTTAATCTATGGTCTTTGTTCGATTACGATGAGTTGACGATAAATATGAGACAAAATAAAGATAAGGCGTATGCAGAAATTCTTTCAAAGATTCGTTTAGGCTACATGACCAGCTCCGACGTTGAAACTCTGCTCACAAGGAAAATAAAGTTTTCCAGCCTTGATTGCAATGTTATTATTCAAGAATTGTGCAATTATTTGGATAGTTTACCAGATGATACAGTATGCTTATTACCTACAAGAAAGATGTGTAATATATTGAATGAAGCGATGATGCGCAAAATCGATTCTGAAGAAATAAGTCTGATTGCCAATGACTGTTTCAAGTGTAGGAAAAATTTAACGAAAAAAGTTGAAAAACTACTTGATAATGATGATACAGGTTGCGGAGCTGATCGCATTATAACAATCAAAATTGGCTGTAAAATAATGATACGAAGAAATATCGACGTTTCCATTGGATTGGTTAATGGGACTATAGGTAGAGTTATTTCGGTTATTAAGGATAAAGATAGTCTTGTAATTGGTGTGAAAATTATAATTTTGAAATCTGGCATAGAATGTGAAATACCGCGTTTAGAGTACAAATTTGAAATTATGAATAATATCTATGTATCAAGACAACAGTTCCCGATTTGTAGTAGTTACGGAATAACTATACATAAAAGTCAAGGACTTAGTTTAGATAATGCTGTCGTTGAAGCTGGTAATAATATATTTAGTCATGGTCAAACGTACGTAGCATTATCACGAGTCACAAAACTAGAAGGTTTACATTTAATAAATTTTGATCCTTCATCATGTACGGCTGATAAATCAGCTATTCTTGAATATAATAGATTAAGATCTGCGTATTGTCCATGTCTTCCAAAGACGGTTAATCCACCTGAACTTTCAAATGGATCATGCGGTTATAAAATTAGAGATATTCGATGGGCAAACTTACAAACGGGAAAAGATAATTCTCTATTAGATCATTTGTTTGATAATACATGGAGTATAACAGGGATTGTGAATGTTGATGGGTTTTCTTCTTATTTAAGTAGCTCATTACAGAGTTTATTCCATTCTCCTACTGTAAGAAGGATATTGCTGCAGCATAGCTGTATAGATCCCTTGAAAACCGTTTTCAATGAATATATTAATAAAACAGAAATAAATTTGAATCCATTGCGAGCTTTTGTTGATGAAAAATATACTTTGCCTATCAAGTACGATCCAACATTTTTCATAACCGATCTCTGTCATAGGTCACTTATATTAGGCGATATTGTACAACACAAGATTGTATTCATAACGAGATGCCCTGCTTGTGACAGAAGAGTTGAATCAGAGGAAATTACTAATTTTGTCTTAACGCTCCCCATACCTGAAATCGTAACAACATTTAGTCTGCAAGAACTTATAGACAACGAATTATCAGAGTGGCATTCAATTGATGAACCATGTATCAACAACTGTAAAATGAAGCAACTGCAAAAAACTCAAATCAAATTGAATAGTAGTATATTGATATTAAAACTAGATATTTTTGAAAAAAGTGAAGATGACAATATTATAAAAAAAATTAGTCTCAAATTGAATGGGGTACCAACAGCAAAAATTGAAATAAACCGTAATAAGTACAAAGTGGTAAGTGCCATATTTCATTCTGGAAACAATATTTATGAAGGTCATTTTACAAATATGTTACGACAAGATGGTAATACTTGGACTGAAGCTAATGATGTTCTGATCAGGAAAAAAACATGGCCTAAAAGTGCCAAAAACATGTTCATACTATTTTTGGAATTACAAAAAAAATAATATTAACAATTATTCAGCTGAACAACTGGAATGACCTTATAGTGTTGTTTATTCACAGATCATTGATTCATTTTAACGCAAAAAAACGAAATTTTTCGTAGGGCCAAGTTGAGACATATATATTCAAACTATACTACATATTAAATATAAAATTAAGCGATAATTTGGTAAGTTCAAATTGAAGAATATTAAACTTTCCTGAAGGATATTATAGGTTAGGTCTACACCAATCAAATCACGAATTAACTGGCTTCACTTTGACCCCTATCACTTTTCATATAAGGATAGTTGACATTATTTCATTTCAAAATTACATTATCTTTCGTCAAGTTATTGTATGAATGAAATGAATAAAAACCTTTCTGATGAAAGGTATACATTTTTGACGAGTAACTATAGGTAAAAAATTGTTCTTATGTCCAATTGTATTCAATAGATCAATAGAGACATCATTTGTATTTTCGTGAATAATCTTTGAGAGTATCATTAGATTTAATAGTATAAAATTTCTCTGATAAAAGGTGTTAATTTCTTACAAGTAACGATAGGTTCTATAGATAAATATATACTTGAATATTGAATTATTACCCTATTTGTTTCCTACAATTACCGTGATAAGTTTATCAAATTTTCAGTAGAATTTACGAAGCACATGAATCATCTTAGATTGTCGGGGGACTCTTAAACTTGAATAATTATCAAATTCAGTATTATAAAACCTTTCTGAAGAAAAGTATAGATTTCTGACGAGTAACGATAGGTTAACAGTACATACATTTGTTAATTATTTTTTATATATTTACGTTTCGGTGTTTGTTTTTAATCAAATTTCTAGTCGGATTCATGAAGCACATGAATAATCCTAGATTATCGGGAGACTCTTAAACTTGAATAATTATCTAACATTTGTTAATTATATTATAATTTATATTATATACTTAATATTCCATATTTAAAGACATACATGTATTCATTATATACCAGATCTACCGAAATCTGAGCATATGAAAGTAGAAAAATCCATTCATATTTGTCCTGGCAAGTTCACATTGATTCTCTTTATTCTATTGAAATATACAGTTATTTTCTACATTTTATTCGATATGTCAAGACATAAATAAATTCATTATATACCAGAACTACCCAAATCTGAGCATATGAAAGTAAAGAAATGAATTCATTTATTGGTCCTGTCAAGTTTAAACTCCGAAATAACACAATTTTTTTTCAAACTTTTGGCTTCATATCCCTTAATGAAAAAGCATGTAAAAAATTTATTTTTTGATCAAATTTTCAGTCGAATTTACGAAGCACATGAATCATCTTAGATTATCGGGGGACTCTTAAACTTGAATAATTATCGAATTCAGTATTATAAAACCTTTCTGAAGAAAAGTATAAATTTCTGACGAGTAACGTAACAGTACATGCATTTGTTAATTATTTGTTTATTCTTTTTCGTTTCGGTACTGGTTTTTTGATCACATTTTCAGTAGAATTTACAAAGCACATGAATCATCTTAGATTATCGAAGGACTCTTAAACTTGAATAATTATCAAATTCAGTATTATAAAACCTTTCTGAAGAAAAGTATAAATTTCTGACGAGTAACGATAGGTTAACAGTACATGCATTTGTTGATTATTTTTTATATATTTACGTTTCGGTGTTTGTTTTTAATCAAATTTCTAGTCGGATTCATGAAGCACATGAATAATCCTAGATATCGGGAGACTCTTAAACTTGAATAATTATCTAACATTTGTTAATTATATTATAATTTTTTATTAATACTTAATATTCCATATTTAAAGACATACATGTATTCATTATATACCAGATCTACCGAAATCTGAGCATATGAAAGTAGAAAAATCCATTCATATTTGTCCTGGCAAGTTCACATTGATTCTCTTTATTCTATTGAAATATACAGTTATTTTCTACATTTTATTCGATATGTCAAGACAAAAATAAATTCATTATATACCAGAACTACCCAAATCTGAGCATATGAAAGTAAAGAAATGAATTCATTTATTGGTCCTGTCAAGTTTAAACTCCGAAATAACACAATTTTTTTTCAAACTTTTGGCTTCATATCCCTTAATGAAAAAGCATGTAAAAAATTTATTTTTTGATCAAATTTTCAGTCGAATTTACGAAGCACATGAATCATCTTAGATTATCGGGGGACTCTTAAACTTGAATAATTATCGAATTCAGTATTATAAAACCTTTCTGAAGAAAAGTATAAATTTCTGACGAGTAACGTAACAGTATATGCATTTGTTAATTATTTGTTTATTCTTTTTCGTTTCGGTACTGGTTTTTTGATCACATTTTCAGTAGAATTTACAAAGCACATGAATCATCTTAGATTATCGGGGGACTCTTAAACTTGAATAATTATCAAATTCAGTATTATAAAACCTTTCTGAAGAAAAGTATAGATTTCTGACGAGTAACGATAGGTTAACAGTACATACATTTGTTAATTATTTTTCATATATTTACGTTTCGGTGTTTGTTTTTCATCAAATTTCTAGTCGGATTCATGAAGCACATGAATAATCCTACATTATCGGGAGACTCTTAAACTTGAATAATTATCTAACATTTGTTAATTATATTATAATTTTTATTATATACTTACTATTCCATATTTAAAGACATACATGAATTCATTATATACCAGATCTACCGAAATCTGAGCATATGAAAGTAGAAAAATCCATTCATATTTGTCCTGGCAAGTTCACATTGATTCTCTTTATTCTATTGTTGGAATATACAGTTATTTTCTACATTTTATTCTATATGTCAAGACATAAATAAATTCATTATATACCAGAACTACTCAAATCTGAGCATATGAAAGTAAAGAAATGAATTCATATATTGGCCCTGGCAAGTTCGAATATTTTCACCCTTTTTGTTTCTCACAATTACTTCTATAAGTTCACGAATCATGAGATGTGCTTTGTTTTTTATTCTTAATATTTAGGCGTTCATTCATTCTTCATTGTTCTTATGTCAAACTGTATTTTTTAATATACATAAATTCATTCATTATATACCAGAACTAACTAAATCTGAGCATATGAAAGTAGAAAAATCAATTCATATTTGTCCTGGCAAGTTCACATTGATTCTCTTTAAACATACAGGTTTTGTTTTGGTTTTCAAATTTTCCTCTTCGTTCAGCTGATAAACTCCTCTCAGATGCTAATTCAACAGTCAGCCTCCGATCCTTTGGAACCCCATCTGGTAATCTATCTTTCTTCTTTTTTGCAGCTGCTCTTTGCAACTAAATCCATGATTTAATCAGCCACATTCTGTCGCCCAAGTCCTGTAAAGCTGTTTGAAGCCCACCGTCCGCGAGATTCTTCTCATCTCACCATGTGTCTCTCGATGTTCAACTTTTTCGAACATCGAGAGGAATCGCGACCCCGGGTGTTTCCGTGTTTTAATTACATATCCAAACTCAAGATCCCGAAATGGTATATGTACTAGTTATATTTATTGTATCTGATTTTCATCTTAAAACATTGGTAAATTAAGATTGAAAAAGGAAATTGCTGTTACGATTGTAAACATATTAAAATATCTAGATCCTAAAATATCTACATTCGTATCTTATCATCACAAATAATTTGAATCAATATCCAGTATGAAACACAAGTATTGGAAAACACGTTATTCACAGTGATGGGTACTAACTCAAAATCTCTAAATGGAATAAACTTTGTCTCACTCATTCTAATCGAATTTTCCATGATAATTGGGTCAATTGAGATTGATGAATTGGATCACTGTTTCGTCTCTTCCTCGAAAATTACTATGAATATATTTGAGAACACATTGTTCGTAATGATTGAAATTGTATAACAATGTATAACAATCATTTCTGATTACAGTCTTGAAGCATTGGAAAATGGTTCATTTTGTTTCCATTTCTTGTATTCTATTCCTCACTCGCCGGCAAGGTCTTCTAACAGTTTTTCTATGTCCTGCATCATACAATTATAAATGAGGATATTGATTTTCACAAATTGTAGCCATTTCAAAATTCTTTATCATGCAGCATATTTTACTAATTTTTATGTAATTGAACTTCGTCTTTCCAGAATGTAAATGTGGACATAGAAAATATGACAATTTAATGTTGTATTCTTGTACATTACTACCTCCTACGTGAAATTATTACACAACAATATTGTCTTGATGTTATATAGTAATATTATCCTATGCTAGAAAAAAATGACTGGAATTACTCATCTTGATATTCCGAATTCCCGGGGATATTATCATCGTTGAAATAATTGATCTCAAACATAATTTATCTATCGATCAAAGATTTAGGGGAGTATATTTTAAACCCAACCTGGGAGTATTGAATTGTTTTCTCCAGATCGCTCTACAAAATATACATTGCATAAAGACCAAAAGAAATTATCATCAATAGTCACACTAAACATCTGCCTATAGCGGATTGCGGAAAGACTCATAGTAGATGGTATTTGATATGAAATTTCAGTATTTACTCGTTTTACCAATGTGAAAATAAACTTGAATGTATTTACTCGGTCATAAAATAATTATCAAAAATAGACAAATTTATCAACATGAGTGATACTACATATCTCCAGCCCATCGTGAACTGTTAGAAGACCTTGCCGGCGAGTGAGGAATAGAATACAAGAAATGGAAACAAAATGAACCATTTTCCAATGCTTCAAGACTGTAATCAGAAATGATTGTTATACATTGTTATACAATTTCAATCATTACGAACAATGTGTTCTCAAATATATTCATAGTAATTTTCGAGGAAGAGACGAAACAGTGATCCAATTCATCAATCTCAATTGACCCAATTATCATGGAAAATTCGATTAGAATGAGTGAGACAAAGTTTATTCCATTTAGAGATTTTGAGTTAGTACCCATCACTGTGAATAACGTGTTTTCCAATACTTGTGTTTCATACTGGATATTGATTCAAATTATTTGTGATGATAAGATACGAATGTAGATATTTTAGGATCTAGATATTTTAATATGTTTACAATCGTAACAGCAATTTCCTTTTTCAATCTTAATTTACCAATGTTTTAAGATGAAAATCAGATACAATAAATATAACTAGTACATATACCATTTCGGGATCTTGAGTTTGGATATGTAATTAAAACACGGAAACACCCGGGGTCGCGATTCCTCTCGATGTTCGAAAAAGTTGAACATCGAGAGACACATGGTGAGATGAGAAGAATCTCGCGGACGGTGGGCTTCAAACAGCTTTACAGGACTTGGGCGACAGAATGTGGCTGATTAAATCATGGATTTAGTTGCAAAGAGCAGCTGCAAAAAAGAAGAAAGATAGATTACCAGATGGGGTTCCAAAGGATCGGAGGCTGACTGTTGAATTAGCATCTGAGAGGAGTTTATCAGCTGAACGAAGAGGAAAATTTGAAAACCAAAACAAAACCTGTATGTTTAAAGAGAATCAATGTGAACTTGCCAGGACAAATATGAATTGATTTTTCTACTTTCATATGCTCAGATTTAGTTAGTTCTGGTATATAATGAATGAATTTATGTATATTAAAAAATACAGTTTGATATACATACATCAAGTCAAGCCGGCGCGAGTTGGTTCGAGGAGTAGGAGTAGGAGGAGGTTGATATCGTCGTCTACGGCGGCGGCGGGACGGGGGTACTTTTCTTCACAGGTACATGTATGTATTTAGCTTGTGTAAATGTGTGGATGAGGGGGGGGGGGTAAAGAATTGCAGAGAGATGATTACGAGAATTAAAGATGGAGACTCACCTTAGAGTTGGTGACGTGGTCGGCGGGCACGGATTCCGGTACGGTTTGCAATGTGCTGCGCATACTAGCGGACATTGTAGGCCAGCCGCTGCCTCGAGCCCCTCACTCCACCTCGCACGCTTTATGCGCCCGGCTCCTCACCCTACGCCTGCAACACACACACACACCAGCGAAGATTCGCCGTTGTACACACTGGTGTTTTTCGGTGGTTAGAGCCACCCCCAAGGTCAAGCCAACCGCCCTCTACCTCTGGCTCTCTCGAGTTCTCGATAATTTCGCCGCTGCGAGATTGGACAGGGGATGGTTGCGCGCGGACGTCGATAATTCGATGCCGATGTACATACAACGTGTATACCCGTCGCCCATCACCAGAGACGCGATAACTTGTATATGTATACACACGAGCGCGTCGCATAATATCGCGAGAGCGTGTCGAATTCGACCGGGGGGGGGGGGGGCTGATTCAATTGGATTTTCCCGCGCTAGCGCCGCGGTGACGGTCAACCGCGTCCCATACGGATACGCGCCGCGGTCGAGAGGGAGCAAGAAAAAACTCGAGATATCGAGCAATGGCTCGGAGGGAGAAATATATAACGCGTGCGTATGCTAGGATCGCTCCGCGGAAATAGAACGATCCAGGCGCGGCCACAAACACACGTATACACACTGGCGAAGTGTCCCGTTTCCGCGCGATATTTATATATTAGCCTCGTGGACGAGATGTACTTTTCAGAATATTGTATACGAAGAGTGTGTCGACCGGGGTGTGTGCTGCGGCTGCACACCGATAAAACGAGCGCAAGAGTATATGATATGATATGGACGCGCCAGTCGCATCAGCCCGTATATCGCAGAAGCGGAAGGCCGAGCGCGCCAGTGCACCGATCGATTGCCCATTACACTCCGGCACAACTAGAGGAAAATCCCTGGCTTACAATATGCAGTTTCTTCCGGCCCGCGCGGCGGTGAATCGCTCGCTAAACGCGGAGACAGGCTTTTTTCAGCCTCTCTCCGCAGTCTGCGATACGTATACACACACACACACACACACACACACACACACACACACACACACACACACACACACACACACGGAGCTCTTTTTTCCCCCGTGTTGGAGAAGATCGCGCTCCAGTTATCGGGCCGCCAGCGGGGCGTGTGTTTTGCCCCGATCGATCAGCCGCGGCCTATAGAGCGCGCGAGGATATATACACACGAGTACATGGCGTATATAATAATCTGCAGGAACAAGTCTCGCGACGCCAGCCCATTGAGGAATCGCGGCATCGTCGCGTGCGCTCGGCACGTTTGCCCGCGCTCCAAACTCTCGCGTGCCAGTCCCGAGTTTACACAAAGTCTCGCGAGCCGTTCGAAGGGGGGCTGCTGCTGCTTTCCGAGAGCGCGCGACAAGTGTGCTACTGCTGCTGCGGGAGGGTAGAGGATATTGAAATTTCAAGAGCACCGCACGCGCGCGCGTGATTTTTTTCCCTGCTTTTGAAAAATACGCGGATCGCGGAGGAGGCGTTTGTAACACCGTACGGTGTGCGCGTGTATTGATCTTCCGCGCGAGCGTGTCTTGGGGGGGAGAAAAAAAAGCGAGTTTTCATATACTTTGCTTTTTCTTTTTCCGGGATCGAGTCCGAGTTCTAATAATACCTGTATACGCGAGTCGTCGCGCGAGGGGGTAAGCGTTACCCGCGAACGATTCGACGCGACGTAAGCGCGGCCAAGACACGTAACACACTTGGGCCAGTTTTGAAAACAATCGCACACGTCGCTGTGTGTATACATACAGCTGAGACTAAAACTTGCTCCACATTATACTCGCCCGAGCTTCTGGGCTCATCGTTCGCATTATATACAGCCGACCGACGAACGCGTACACATGTATAATAACAACAACAACAACAACAACAACAACGGTGGGCCTGTATATCTATAACACGATGTAGCCGCGCGCAGCCTCCTGCGGGTGCGACGCTCGGGTGAACGTATGCAGTATGCGTATATATACATGTCGCGAGAGCTGCGAGAAGATGCACGCGGGTCGAGAAGTGAGTCAAGGTTGCCCCGCGCTGCTCCGTTCCGCGAAATCTCTCGACTATACGGGAGGCAGAGCGCGAGAGAGAGAGAGGCAACCGTGAAAAATCGGAGCAGCCGAGACGCCGGGCATGAAAATCATCGCTCGGCTGCTGTGCGGCTGGGCCAGGCATCAGCACTGGTCTCCGGGGGGGGGGGGGGGGGGAGGAAGGCTCCGCGACGGAGCTAATTTAGCTGGCGCTCGTTACATAGAATGGGTTAAATTTATCGTCAAATACGTGTGTGCGCGACTCTGCGGGCCGGCTACCTAAATTCCGCATATTTATAAATTGTCGCTGGGCATTATGTCACACAACGAGTCTCTCTCTGCTCTCTTCCACCCCCCATATGCACCATTGATACTTATCGGGGGGGCACTGCCAACGCTCGCTTGCTCGCGAGAAAGTAGGTATATACTCGAGTGTATATAAGAACGACGACGACGACGACGGCGCAGACTGCAGGAAAAATCGGCTGGTGTCGTCGCGCTCGCTCGCTCTCGAGAAGTGTCTCTCTCCGTCTCTTTCGCGAGCGGCCGACATGATCGGTGCGGGCCAAATATAGCAAAAGAGAAGACGGCTCGCGCGCGCTTGGGCGCGTGCAGGTGAGAGACGGAGAGAGAGAGAGAGAGAGAGAGAGAGAGAGAGAGAGAGAGAGACAGACAGACAGACAGAGGAGGGATCGATCGGGGGACGTGCGGGGCCAACCCCCGTGCTGGCAAAAAAGTAAACAATTAAAACGCGAGCGTAAGCGAGGAAGGGAGTAAGACGTTGTACACCCGGAGCAGCGAAACACAGGGAGAGAGAGAGAGAGATGGAGAGTGAGAGAAAGGGGCAGAGTGGCGCTGGCGCGGGCTTGGCGTTTTGGAGGTTAGGTGCGCGCGGGCTGGTGTCGCGCGCGGCTGACCCGTGGACGCGTCCACCGCGCCCATGAGCCAGCCCCCTAAGGGGCGCGCGCGCGGCCGACCCGACCCGACCCGACACACTTGTATCATGTCTACTCACCCGGGGCATCGCCGGCGCTGGCGCAGCTGTGGCTGGTGGCGGGGCCGTGCGCGGGCCCATCTGGCACTTTGGGGGGGCCCCCGACGCGCGCACTACTCCCCTATCGCAAAACGACTCGCGTTTTTCTATCCGCACACTCGGCCGCGCACTGTATGTGTACCAGCTTCCCTGCTGCTGACTGCTGCACCACCGATCCTCCGTGTATATATACGTGTGTGTGTGTGTGTGTGTATATCTATAGGTACAAGTACGGGCCTCGGCGCCTGTCTCTCTCTCCCTCTCTGGTGCGCGGTGCAGAGGAGACCAGTCAGTTGGTCGCGCGCTCCGTTTCTCCCTCGCGTGGACACCCACGACTAGACTGTACCACACAAACACACACACACACAGCTGGGGGGCTGCTCTGCTGCTCGGTCGGCGAGCTGGGCCGCCCTGGCTGTCGCGCGACGACCACAGTCTCTCGTCGAGCAGCTCGCACCACTGCTCTCCTCGCGCGCCAGCCACAGGCAGCAGCACCAGCAGACACGACGCCCCCCTCCACCCGCGGCTATGCGCCACGACATGGCCGCCACCGCCGCCGAGGGAGCCGTCGGGGACGCGAAACTTTGGCGCTCCCGTCGCACCATCGCTCTTTCTAGTTTCTGCAGGTCAACTCGCCCCCCCCCCTCCTCACCCGCTGCGTGTGCCCACCTTATAATGTGACGTCCGCGCCAGCGCCCCAGTCCCGCGGCCCAGTATATAGCTCGAGAGCCCCCCCAGGCGCGGGGCTGCCATCCCCCTACCCCCTTCCTCTCGCCCAAGACAATACGTTGAATTTTTATAATATATTTATTACCAAAACAAATTACAACTTTACAGGCCTAGCCTAGGGTGACAGTCTCA
Organism: Aphelinus atriplicis; assembly: GCA_020882685.1. NCBI lineage: Eukaryota > Metazoa > Arthropoda > Insecta > Hymenoptera > Aphelinidae > Aphelinus > Aphelinus atriplicis. Next base: position 5,120,085 of record CM037073.1, read on the forward strand.
CACCGGGTATATTTACAATTGGGCATTTGTTCATTCAAAGGCAAAGTACTTCTGCAACAGCTCCTCGTAGATGTCCTTGTCTGTTTTCAAAAACAGGCAGAATATCACTCGATCGATCTGCAAATTGTATCAATTGTCAGTGGATTATACTGATTAGCCAATTGAATTTTTTGAACTTACGCTGTCTTTGTTGGCCTCTAGAAAACTCTTGACAGTTGACAGAGCTACTTTTGCAGCAGGTTTCTGAGGGTAACCATAGATTCCTGTTGATATGCAAGGAAATGCAATTGTGCGCACACCATTCTGCTTTGCAATTGTTAAACTGTTCTGGTAACAGTCTCTTAGCTTCTCAGGCTTCTCCCCTTGGGGTCCAACAGTATGGATCACATCTGAATCATCAAATTAATGTATTATTTTATGAATAGCTGGTTGAAAACAAGTCAATTGTATACCAAGCTACTTACATTTACACGGCAACATGTAAGCTCCTGTTATTTTGGCTTCTCCAACCCGACAGCCACCAAGGGTTGAACATTCTTCTTTCAGATATGATCCTGCTCCTCTGTGAATAGCTCCATCGACTGCAACAAAAGTGACACTGTAGAGAGATGCAATTATAAACTAGCCAAAAAATCCAACGAGGGAAATTATACCTCCTCCACCACCCAGTAGAGATGAATTTGCTGCATTAACAATAGCATCAATTTCTAATTTAGTTATATCACCTTCCCAAATGGACACTTTACTCGCCAATGACTTGTCAACTTTTTCTGGCTCCTCTGATTTCAATATTCCAATGTTTAATTTGTTCTTGTTCCAGTACTCTGGCCAAGTTTGAATTTGATCGACAGTTGTTGGTTCTGACTTGAGGAGCTTGCGCTTATCAGGAGCAGGCATGGACAGATACTTTTCTGCAGAAGCACAGTAATCATCAGAAAATTCATATTCATCCTTCGAACCTACCTTTTTCCTTCAATAACTTTGAGATCTTACGTTTCTCAGTTTCGAACATGTTTCCTCTGATGTCGGTTATTGTCACGAAATTAAGACTTGTCGCTGCAAACAGTAGACAACGACAACTATCAGTTTTCGCAAGCTTCGACGCAGAGTCCAACAGCTGTAATGAATATTGTAAAGTTCATCTCTGATTAGTAAGGGAGCCACTTGTTTTCGTCTTACTTTCAAGCAAAACATTTGGAGTAACCTCGTCTATCAGAAAAAGCCGGCACCCGGCAAAGTCGCGCTGGGCGAGACAATATGATCGTGTCGGTGCAGTGTGGATCAACGGATTAAACAATCAGAGCCTGCCGATGTTTGCAGCTAGGGTGGCTCGATCGATCACGTACACTTAGTTTCATATACTTTGCACTGCAACGAAAGGAAATAAATTTCATCCGCTGTTTATGCACATACTAACTGTCGTATACATACAATCCGCAATTCTTTTTCGCGGAATCCACCGAGATACGGACGTGTCGCGACATCTACCGATGATTCAAGGAAGAAAATTCGCTGGGTAATCGCTCGCGCGAGATATTTCTTCTTCAAATTCATACAACTATTGAGATACATCTCGTTAGAAGCGCAATTCACGATTTATAGCCCTCATAACGAAACTTGACGTTGGTCGTGCAATTTTCACAAATTGCCGTACTACGAGAGTGAGCGATCAATGATAATACTGTTTGTCGATATGACAGATATTTTCCTTCCAAGCTGTTATTAACCGTAGCTCAATTTTAAATTGCGCGAAAGACTTGTTCATCATACTGCGAACAACTTTCTGGATGTTATTATCCAACGTATCCTTGGACTAAAATTATTGAGAAAGAATGTCTGCCCTTCGAATATGAATAACAATACTCCTTTTTTTCCCCTTTTTTCTTATTAACAATACCCATTTGACATATATACGTTTGTAAAATTTCTAGTTGAAGATGAAGGTCGAATTCACGCTACTGAGAAAGTATATACGAGCAGATGCGATTGTATACGAAGATGTGTGTCGAATGATCTCGCGTATACGTATACGCATGAATGAAAGACAAACTCGTGTAATAGTTCGGGGGGAAGGAGGAGGGGCCGGGCGGCCGAATGAATTGGCGGCGGGGGGAGGAAAGACGAGTGGGAGCCGCATTTCGCCCAATAATTACCCGTCGACAGTCCGATAACGGCCGATAATGCACAGAAGACGCATTGATAAAAACTGCGCCGCGTCGAATTCGAGCGATGCACGAGAGGAAAGAACGTTATACGTGTGTATAAACAAAACCGCCCACCGTCTGTGGGATTATCAGCGTCTCTCGGAAAGCGATACACGTACATACTTATACAGGCTATAGTCCCGGAAAAGCAACGCTTATCTCGCCGCTCATCCTAACGTTTGTAGAACTAGTACATAGAAACTGTGCTGGTGTGATAGCGTTGTGGGAAGAAGACGAAGACGCGCACGTGTATACGCGCGTGTGTGGAGCGGGAGGAAAAAAGAGCTGCGGAGCTGTGGCCTATAGGGAAGAGATAAATCGAGCAGCGAGTGACCCTCGACTGAGCTGGCCGGTTGACCCGCGGCGGCGGCCGCGCGCCGCGCAGCGCAGATTCATATACTCTGTCTCTCTTTCTCGCGCTGGGCCGCGCGTGGCCGCGCGTCAGTCTTGCCCGGCATGTGCAGCCCGTCGTAGGCTTTTTCGGGCTCCCCGACGTCTGCTGGATCATAACCGCGCGCTGATACACACAACACACACGCGCGCAATGGCTGGCCGGCTGTTGGCCGTGATTCTCATCTGCGCTGCCCTCCCACGTCTCGCACGCACCGGTGAGTGTACGCATGCTTGTAAGAGCCCGCTGGTGAAATCGAGAAAATCGAATTGCGATTCGTTGACAGCTTGTTGCTCGTCGGTTCTCCTGGAGCTAATGCATCGAAATTCGAAATTTCTTTCCAGTGCCTGTCGCGAGTCTATCCGATTCGGGATTACGACAAGAGTTCGGAAATGAAAACAATCATGAGGAACGGCCAATCTCGGAAATGCTGCGCATCAATATGTTCGCACGTACATATATCACACTCGCTCGATATATTAAAAAAGAAGACGCGCACACATGCGTACAAAGATTCTTTGATTCGCGAGAGCGTGCGATGTTGCAACAACTTGACCCGAGCGAATTTCAATAAATTCTTTACCAAAATTCAGTTGCAACGTAAGAATATGTATTTAAATGAACGAATCGCTTTAGTGGTGTGTAAAAAAACTCATAGCAATAGCAATTTTCAAAACGACACAGCCAAGTCCTTTGCTGTGAATTTACGCCGCTTTGTTATTCGTCGTATTTTCGACCATTGACTGCGGATGGAAACTTCTAACTCTAATTACTAGCGAGGAAAGCATCATTAAATTTCTGTGACTAATCTCTATTTGGTTGTTATCGTATTATTTATTCAAGTATTTTCGTGAATAAAAACATTAGCCGTCGAGCTTCTAGTGAATTTTGCATAGCGAGAAGTCAACCAAGTATTGGCCCTCAAGGATCGTCCCAACGAAATTCCTATTGAATCACGCCTCGAATGCCGATACATGTCCGAGAGGCGATAATCGGTTAATTGGAGAAAGAGAAAATCGCCTCGAAACCGCGAGATTTCGACGGACCGAAGCTCATTCACAAAAACGGATAATCTTGTCTCTCGCGAGTAAAAAAATCCTCGTCGCGGCGCGTCGAGCTCGAGTTTTGTTTTTCAAAGATTCGCGGCGCTGCACCGATATGTTATTCGGACTTCTCGCGGGTCCAGGAACAAGTCGGAAAGTACTAAAGAGTTGAGGGGGAGGAGCGAGGGGCAGGATATTTTCAATTATTTTCAATGAGTATTCTTATCCATGAAAACAAATCACTGTTACTCTTTTACAGTAACATTGATACAACCATGAATAATAATATTCATCAGTGAGTGACTCTATTCTTCCTTATGACACATTCATATAATTGAATCTATCAGCAATGAGGAAGATGATGTTGTTTGCCAATAAATTGATTATAATAATCAATTTGATTGGCGATTAAAACAATTGTATAATACAATTGTTTAATTTAACACGTGTATCATACACATGTTGATCAAAAAAAACCCAAAAATGATGTTAAAAGTATAATATTTTGTGTGTGTGCCAGTTTAAATGTGTATGTAAAAGTACTATTTGGTTGTGTAATGAAAGATAGACTACTAATTTCAATATTATACTACTGCGCGTTTCGTCCTAGATCCACCTGATAGGACTCATCAGTAAGGTTTATTCAGGTGGATCCAACCTTATACGCTTAAGGCGTTTACTAAAGCAAGCTATGATACAGATTACTAAGAAAGAGTGAATAGTTAATATATGATACATTAATTTTCTACATATTACGATATTTTTTCTAGTCAAGATAATATATATAGTATACAGTTATTTATAGACAAACGTTAAAAATTTTGTTAGTATTATAACTATATTATATCTACTTAAGTACGTAGAGTGCGATGAGCAAAGTTATTACAACGCCGGCCAGTGGACTGGAACAAATTACACTAAAAACAACTTCCACAGCACTTGTATCACAAATTTCTGTGCACAGTCCAACTGTCGACAGGTGTTTCGTTGTCGACAGTTGGACTGTGCACAGAAATTTGTGATACAAGTGCTGTGGAAGTTGTTTTTAGTGTAATTTGTTCCAGTCCACTGGCCGGCGTTGTAATAACTTTGCTCATCGCACTCTACGTACTTAAGTAGATATAATATAGTTATAATACTAACAAAATTTTTAACGTTTGTCTATAAATAACTGTATACTATATATATTATCTTGACTAGAAAAAATATCGTAATATGTAGAAAATTAATGTATCATATATTAACTATTCACTCTTTCTTAGTAATCTGTATCATAGCTTGCTTTAGTAAACGCCTTAAGCGTATAAGGTTGGATCCACCTGAATAAACCTTACTGATGAGTCCTATCAGGTGGATCTAGGACGAAACGCGCAGTAGTATAATATTGAAATTAGTAGTCTATCTTTCATTACACAACCAAATAGTACTTTTACATACACATTTAAACTGGCACACACACAAAATATTATACTTTTAACATCATTTTTGGGTTTTTTTTGATCAACATGTGTATGATACACGTGTTAAATTAAACAATTGTATTATACAATTGTTTTAATCGCCAATCAAATTGATTATTATAATCAATTTATTGGCAAACAACATCATCTTCCTCATTGCTGATAGATTCAATTATATATATATAGGATATTTTCAAATTTCCATTACGAGAGATTGTCGGATAAACTCGGCGCAATCGTGCTCGCGGCCATTGAGTTTGGGGAGGGGGGCAGCGGAAGATTAAACAGTCCCCCGCGGGCGCGCGACTTTTTATCTCGGGTACCTCTACATATATACACCGCGGGATTTTTTAATTTCATTAGCCTCTCTCTGGTGCGGGCGCACAAGTTGTACAAGGGAGCCGCGCAATCTTGCCGCGCGCACCAGAGTGACTCACGAGAACGCGCGGCTATATACATCGCGCGCACTATCGAAAAAGTCGGCACGCGCGGACGATCGCTTGCTGGGGGACGTAGCATTTTTTCCCTTACTCGCGCCGCGCGCGCGCGACTCGAAAACTTTTTAATCCGTAAACTCATCTCGCGCGCGCTTTGACCTATACTGCGCGCCCCGCACTACCAGCGCGCGCGTGTGTGTGTACGTGTGAGCTGCAAGACTCGATTCAAAGAAGGATTAAAAACTATTTGCACGGCCGCTTTCGAAGATTTCTCGAGCGCGCGCGCGCGCGCGTGAAAAAGCGTGAATCTCCCTTCGTCGAATTGTATTATGAATTCAAAAAGTTCCGAGCCTTTTATGTTTTGTGTGTGTGTGTGTGTGTGTGTGTACTAAAAGGGGAATATGTCGCCCGGATGAATGTGCGCGCCCCCTCCATTGATTCGGATATTGAATGGTCCACTGGCTCAAAGTTCTTTCGTTTTTTTCATCCGTGCGCCTCGCGCATATAATCGAGATCTCTTTGGGGATGTACTCGGAGGTATATACCAGGAGCGGGGCCGGCCCGTTGATTTTACGCTGAATTTTCCTCGAGAACTTCGGCTCTTGAAACATTCTAAAGCGAGCAACGCGCGAATTCTAAAGCTTCGAATGACCTCGCGATTCGATCCTCGACTCGGTGATGAATTATTTTAATTTCGAATTTTAAAATATCTTTCTAACTCGCTCCGATTATATAGTGGTGATCGTATACACGAGGTGTTTCGATACTTGAATGATTCCGAAGCCCCCGTTTTCGCATGAGTTTTGGGCCCGCGAGTCGTTTTGATACGACGAACTTTGAATCAAATATGAATAGGAAATCGATAGTTACAAACGTAATTTGGCTATTATAAATATTTAAATTACAAAGTGTCAAATGGAAACAATAACAATGTATAAATGATTTCGTTCATTCCCGAAAGTACATGGTAAGTTAAAGTCAAGAGGGGGTCAGGCCAAGAAGTAACATTAACAGTTGTTAATGCCCCAGTAATTCCAGCCCAGATGTCTTAATTTTTACGTTAAATCGTTAATGTTAATTATGTTATGATAAACTGAAAATACTTTGTTTGTCAGATTCAATCGATTATTCGTGTTATTTACGTTCAATCAGTAACGTCGAAAGTTGATTAGGTTAATAATTATGTAAGGAAGCCGCGAATACTGTTATTTTCAGAATAGAATCGGTTATTGATGTCATTGACGATTTTACGTAATGATTTTACGGATTGAGATTCAACAGCTGACGGGTATTACTACGGGTCTTGGCGATTGTTCGTGTACGTAAATTGAAAGCTATTTAGAAAAATTAACAACTTTGGCCAAACAACACGGAAAATCATTGCACAGATCCACAAAAGGAAATAAAAGATAAAGCATTGACCAACCAACCCTTACGTGTTTTGGGCCGCTGAAACCGAATCTGATCTCAGAAAAGATTCCATCAGCCTCAGTCTTCCCTCAGCCGACCAATGTCGGGTAACCATCAATTCTAGGGACTTTTTGTCTGTCCTCGGGAAAAACTGGAGGTAATGGAATTTTCCCGGATTAGATTTAGATTCAGCAACCCAAAATACTTATAGTGATACTTATAGCGACTATAGTCTCTGTTTCAAAGTTTTCTTGTTTTTTCCTGGGTAGCTATGCTATCAAGCAAATTAACTTCCGACGTATTGACGATTGAACGTGACGATAGAGCCGCGAGATGACGGGAATGAGATGGTATTTGAATTGGCGATCACTTACATCTGGGCCGTACCCCGGTTAAAAATTCGAATGTCGACGTTGCAGGTGAGGATGTGGAGCTGGAGGCTGCTCAGATGGCCCAGGGCGAGAAGCGGATCGGCGAGCAGATAAGATCGATAATGAAGCACTACCAGCAGGAGGACCCGATAGGTCTGCCGGGTGCCCCTATCCCCGACCCGATGGACGTGCCCAGCATGCGCCAGTCGTTCTCCATGTTTACGATGGACCTGGTGTCGATCAAGGTGTTCGGCCTGAGCAAGTTCAGGATCGAGCACATAAGGTCGGAGCTGGCGCTGATGCAGGTTCAGGTGGCCCTGCACATAGACGGCCTCGACATCAGGGGCCTGTATACCCTGACCTCGTGGCTGTCCAGGTCCCACGGCAACTTCACCGTCAAGCTCAGCGGCGTCAAGGTGGTCGGCCTCGCCAGGCTCGAGGTCGGCAGCAACGGCAAGCTGCACGCCCAGGACATCGACATGGACCTCACCTTCGACAGCATCGACATGGACTTTGAGAACCTCGGATTCTTTGCTGCCGTCTTCCAGGGCGTCATCAACTCCGTCGGCTCGTTCATTTTCGACAGCATCAAGCCCTACATACTCAAGGAGGTCAACACCAACATAAGGTGTGCCATGTCATTGTTCACCTATACACTTCTACCTATCTTCTCTAAATCGATTCGGGAATATAGAGCTTCAATCGCACGAGTACCAGGGACATTACGACGCTTTTCGCTTAAAAATTTTGATAAAATTACAACAACTAGAAGAATTTGAGGTATAGGTGGGTCCAATATGGGCCGTTTGTTGCCGATTTCTCCCAACGCTACTGCTGCCGGCAAATAATACCTTGAAAATACCTTAAAAATCAGCCGAGCTTTTCTACGTTGAGATTTTCAACAAAATATTCTTTTTTAATCGTAATCGTGGACTCGAGAGAAAAATCAATCCAGGCTGAGGCGGTTCATGGGTCCTCTAATAGCTTATATCTCAAGCCATGAATTCTCGCGTTTTGATTTCCAGCAGATACTATACATTTACAGTATATCTATATGTATGGCTTTTTGTATACATACAGATATACTGTTTATGCTTGAAATCCAATTTGTTTGTCAGGATATCTTCGGGAAAACAACACGTTAGACTTTTTGGAACGAAATATAAACTACTGGAGTAACCAACAACCATCTCACAAAGTTTCATCGTGCGACTGGTTCCCTGAAGGTCGTTCCCACTCCTATAGTGGTGCATTTGATCCAACGGTTTCGTGCGGTCACTCACTCCCAGTGAGCGAATAGTTTCCAGTAATATTCATGGTAGGAAAACGTGGTGAAAATTATCGACCGGACGGTAACCGCGAGACACGCAGCCCATTTCGATCGATTTTACGGAGCTTGAAGGTAAAAACGAGGAACTTGGTGGAAGCGGAACCATGCGTGAATTTGACAGGACGCGGCATGGTTGAATAAACCGAGATTAGCGTGAAAGGTATCATATAGGGGCGGGCGATTTCACGGTAAAATTCTCTCGCGGTTCATTTCAACTCGATCGGCTCGATCAAAAATGAATTGGACGTAGGGAATTTTCATGATTTTGTTCTAGTTGCATATTCGAATGGTTGGTTAAAAAGGGATTGGGTCGTGTTTCTTTCTTTTGCGATTCAATCGAAATTCGAGCTATAGTATACACGAGGGCAGGGGGCCGATACCCGTGTGTCTTTTGAAGTGTATATGTGTAATATCGAAAGCGTTGAATCTTTCAACGTTCGTGTCTTTTCAAAAAAATGAACTCGAACAGAAGTGAAATGAAAAACCGCTGCCAAGTGCCTTAGCAGTATGCTTTCTCAAAGAGGCTTCAACATCACCCACAAACGCATCCTAAACCTGTATTTTCACCATTCCACTAGCGTAGATACTATCATTTATTTTTCAAAAATTACAAAAATATTATTTAATCAGTTCAATTCGTATCTTTGTGACTGTGTAAAGTGTCGTTCTTTTTCAATTGACCAAACTTTGTCGCGACTGTTGATGTCTGCCCGGGCTCTCTTATTATTTGATCAAATGCAACAAAGCAAACGGTTCTAGGTTCTACACGATGCGAGCCGTTTGGACCTGCTTAATTTTTCGATCAATTCATCTTGTGACTGTCATACGGTTTAATGGTGGTTAAAATCCATCCGTCCTGCCCTTAAGTCCGTATTTAGCAAACTCGAAGACTCATTTTGATCATTTTCGACGGCTGAGGTTGGAAATGATCAATTCAAAATCTATTTTGATCATTTTCGACGGCAAAAGACACCAAATTTTCCCAATTTTCTCTATAGCACGTTGAAAATACTGGAAACGAAACTTACATGAATTTTTCTTTCCCTTAGCAACGGTTGCTAGGGCGGTAAACAACGGTTGCTAAGGAGCTAATTGGGGAGATTTTGTGTCCTTTGCCGTCGAAAATGATGGAAATGGGTCATAAATTAATGATTTCCAACCTTCGTAACTGTTGCTAGGGAGGTAAACAACGGAAGAAAATAGAACAATTCAGTGTCCTTGGCCATCGAGTGTGACTTAAAACTAATTTTCCGGCTTGCCCCAATGAGCACTCATAAGGATTTGTAAGAAAACACGTTAGGAACGGTTGCTAAGGAAATAACCAACGGATTTTGCTGAAAATTTAACTCGGACTAGATCTTGTCACAACTAACCGGTGTGCAAAATTTCAAGACGATCGGATCATTCCTTCGGGAGTTATCGTGGACGAAAGAAACGAAAAAATAGACACCTTAACAACGGTTGCTAAGGAAATAAACAACGGATTTCGCTGAAAATTGAACTCGCCCGAGATTTTGCCGCGATTAACCTGTGTGCAAAATTTCAAGACGATCGGACCATTCCTTCGAGAGTTATCGTGGACGAAAAAAAAACGGGACGCACACACACACACACACACACACACACACACACACACACACACACACACACACACACACACACACACACACACACACACACACACACACACACACACACACACACACACACACACACACACACACACACACACACACACACACACACACACACACACATTCATACAGACACTTTTGGATTTCCATGTTTTTCGACCCGTAGATCACGAAAATCGAGGTCGCGAGGTCTGATTCGGTGGGTCGATTTTTGCCCCATTACAAAGCTTTCTCTTTGAGAAAGCAAAAATACGACGCAATTACTTTTCGAGTGTATAAAAAATGCACAAGAGCAGTGGTTACAAGATATGCATATTCCCTGTTGGCGGCTCAGCGATGCTAACGAACGCGTCGCAATTTCCTTCGGGACTCACGCACACCCATAGAAGTATCTTCCTGTTCCCTAAGGGATTCGGGCCCCATATACAGAATTTCGCTACTCTTTTGTCAAATCCGTGCATAGGAAAAATTCACCGTGTCAAAGTGGGAGGTTTTTTTTGAGTGGTTCACAGTTTAATTTCCACTGCTGTACCAGTAATCATACACACTTGAATCTTATGCGATTTGATAATCCAACTATACTTATCGTAAAATTAATCATGAACGTACAGTGAAAAATTTGATGATCAAATCTCATGTAATTCCATTGTGAATATTCACTACCAGTACAGTAAAAATTCAACTGTAATCCAATCAAAAATTTATCCTCCTTCTCACGTTGATTTTTCACTTTCATGTAGTTAATTTTCGCGCAGTAAGGATTCAAGAGAGTATAAATTGAAACGGAATCAATTCTGAGAAAAAATTTAGATCGATAAAGAGAAAATATTGATCAGAGAAGAAAAATAAGCGGTCTTTGTGAACAATTGTCTCGTGCTGGTAGCTGAGATTGAGGATTGGGTGTATTTTGGGGTTTCCATTGGGGTAGAGAAATTTCTCGCAACACCTATACTATATTAGCTCAAATGTCGATCAAAGTATCCGCAATTGGATGTCCGGACGTCTCGGTGCGATTGTGCAAACAACCCGAGCCGGTTATAATGACGAAATGAAAATTTGTTTGCCAGGGGCGAGGTGAACAAGCACATCTCGCAGTTGCCCAACTACTTCCCCAACTCGATATCGCCGTTCGACATGGCGGTGGCGGAGGCCCGCAAGCAGGTATCCGACATGGGCTACGACCCCTTTAAAATCAAGGACTACAGCCAGGGCATGGGCATGTTCACCGTCACCTCGTCCCACACCTGGCTCACCGGACTGGCCAGCTTCTACCGCATGGGCAACATCACCCTCAGCATGGAGAACGGCATTGTGAGTCGACGCTCTTCCAAACACTCTTTTGTCCCCCGTGTGTAAAAAAAACAAATTTCGGTGATTGTGGGGGGAAGTTGATGTAAGCTGTACACAGCAGGAACTTTGATTCATGTAGAAATGACAATTAATTTGGGATGAAACAAATTTCAGTATGACCAAAGTTCCTAAATAGCTATTTTTAAAATTAGAAAACTAGATTTCGGTACGAGTGTATCTAAGATTAAATAATTGTATTGCTTTAAGTAATTTCAATGGAATTAATAAGTATGAAATTTACTGAAACTTAGAAAACCCAGCTTTTTTGAAGAAGATTTTCAGAGTAGGCAGTGATTTTTCTGAAAAATGTCGGATGATCATATTTGTATGAGAATATATACGCTGTCGGAAATATGAGTATTGGATTTGACGTACGTGTACGGGAAGCAAGTATTCAACAGTTGCACGTTGATTTTAATCGATAATGAATTTTCAATACACAAGGAAACGAAATATCAATGTTCAATATTTGATTAATAAATTTAATGGACGAATTATCGTAATTTTAATGCGCGCATTATAAACGAATAATTTTTCATATCAATGTACATCGATCGACTTCTTTATACTTTGAAAGTACATTAAAACCTCGTGCTACTTTCAACAGTGTACACGTATATGGTGGAGTTTAGATCAGGCAGGCGGCCGATATATGGTTCCTTCATTCGAAATTCAAATGCGCAGCTTTTTCTCATCCGAAATACATCGATGCCACTTCGTTCGGGTATATACTCGTCGGATGTTTCATCTCAAATGGAGCAAAGTAATACGGGCCTGTTATAATCACTCGGGAGCTCGGGGGAAATGCATCACGAGCTTCAGCTGAACGAGTGTACAATTCATTCAATTACGCAAGTGACGGGGAAATCGAGTTGTCGGGTATATATATTATCCAATCACATTATACTCTCCCCCGTCGCTCGATGTTTTATCAAATCTCTCGATACACGGTATATAATTAACTTCGAAGTAGGCTCCGTAATTAAATGTATATTATTCATGGGGCGCACAGGCTTGAACAACATTATTCGGCGGACTCACGGCCGACCGGGCCAGAACAAACGGCTCTATGAATTTATAATCGAGAGAATCATTATACGCCCCATCGGTCCGTCGGCGCTTCACAACAACTGCCGCGAAAAACAGAAATACACCGGATAAAATCGAGGAGGGTTTATATATAAACTGGTGGTTTTCAGGTGTACGCGGTTATGGACATCGGCACTCAGGAGATCGAAGGCCGGACCCACTGGGAAGTGAGCTTGATCGGGGGAGTGTTGTCGAGGGCGGGAACCGTCTCGTTCACCATCGAGTACTTCCGCGTCCAGCTCAACCTGAGCCAGCCCCTCGACACGAGGAAGCGAGCCACCCTCGAGGAGCTCGACTTCGAGCTCGGCAACATACAGACGCGGATACACGGCGCCGGCACTATCGATTACATCGTCGAGGCTGGAGTCAACATCCTCCCCAATCTGCTCAGGTACTGACTCCCCCCCCCCGATTTACACATTTCCTTCAAATTTTTCTCAAAAAATCGCTGGTCCGATTTAACAGTGTTCGAATCGGATGTTTATTCGACGAAAATATCGTGTGGGCAAAGAAAGCGGAATTCAACTATCTTTTCTTCTTGTTTCCCTTTTTGCCTGTTCTTTTCGATTCCAACAGGTGTAAAAAAAATAGTCAGGTACATACGTGCCTGGCACGTGTGGTTGGCATTCAGTGAAATAATGGCAGACTTTTATTTATTGTCGCGTACTATTTACACACTTCTACTCGCCCTTTTTAGAATCTTGAAAGACAGACAATAAATTTTAAAACGGTATACAACGGATTTTAATTTTGATTTTGATTTCACGACTTGAGTATTTATCTGGCGGAAGAATGTTGAAAAAAAGAAGATAAAAAAACTCCACAAAGTACATCGTGGATAGACTCATAACTCACAATCTTGACCTTCATCTAATAATAACACAGCCACAAAAAAAATTCTAATCTGTGTGGGTCTGACTATATGTCTGCCATATGTTTCCGGAGTCGCTAAATCCAAATCCGTAGTTTTGCCACAACCTCAAAAATCCAATAATTCATTGTATGGCTGTGTAATTAAACAATTTTCCACATCTAACAATTTTATGAAAAAAATCCCTCGAAGTTTGTTGTTACGTTGTTGAAGCGACACTGATTGAATGAAAAAGTAGGGCTTGAAATTCTAGAGTTGACGGTTGCTTCGCTTAAAACAGTCGGTGTCACTGTAACAACGAGCTTCATTACATGATTTCTAAATGAAAGAAAAAACATCTAAATCAGTGGCTTCAAGGTACATATTTAATTCCTTTTTGGAAATTCTCTCACGTGCCAGACATGTCCCAGAGTTTTCTTACACCATATGTATTGGAAAGAATCTATTGGCCGACACGACGTTTCGAGGATTTCTCTTCAGGCTAATTATGATGCAAAAACATTCATGAATCTTAGTTGTGGATGAAAATAAATATAAGATGTAGTTTATATCAACATCTGCACTCAAATAGATGTAAACAAACACACATTGAATTTTTAAATTTGAACGATCCACTACTTACAAGCTCATCCCTCATAATATGACTGTTTCAAAATCGTATAGCAAAAGTAGTTATGAACATGTTGCTAAATAGCTGGTTTATAAATTCATCTCTCAACGTGATTCATAACTACTAATTTACAATGAAATCACGTCTTCAGTGAAAATTCTGATTTTGAAACAATAAAATGCAATTGATCCCCATTCTATTATCAAAATAAGATAGCGCTGATCGTTCGAAAAACCTTTATTCCCATATAACATTCTCGAATTGGATGAACTTTAAAAAACCATCAATGTCGCAGGAATCAAATAATGGATGCGTTGGAAGGACCAATCCGCAGACGAATCCAGGACGAGATCGACAAAGTGGACGTGGAAAAATTGATACAGGAAAAGATCCCGGATATCGAGGAGCACGCGAGATTTATCCAGGGACTTCCACCCGCGGACGACGTGCCTCTGGAAGAATCAAACTCGACGATACCCGCCGAGGAGTTGGACGACAAGGAGCCGTTCTCCGACAGCGAGGAAGAACGCGGCATATCCTAGAATAGCGTTTTCCGTTGCTCAACAGTGTAAAAACAGTCGCCACATGGACGATTTCGCATGGCAAGTGCCATTGAAACGTGGTTTCGACTGGTTTTCTTCGATTTATTGTGTTTCGTGTATATTTATACAACGCTTGATTTGTCATTTGTCTTTGGAAGCAAAAGACCGAAAGATTTCTAAAATTTTTTTGAGCGATAAAAAAAATCGAATTGATATAAAAATGAATTGTCCACGTAATTGTAAAGATTGAACAGAAAAAAAGTAAGTTGACGAATTTAGACTGGTGTTTTAAACAAATCTGCAGAGTGAATTCATGTTCATAGATCAACTAGAAAACAGTGTAGTTTACTGGATTCCATATGGACTTGACTTGTTTTACTATAATAAAATGACGTTTTTTTACTTTATAAACTATGTTGCAGTTGAATTTCTTTCGAAAAAAGCACGATCGCGCGCGTCAAACTCGGTGGATACAATCGCTCCCGAGCACACATATAAATACATATCTGAATCGAGATAAACACTTTGGCCGATTTCGAACAAAATAGCGTAGCGATGAAGAGTGTACGTATAGAGACAGAGACAGAGAGACAGAGATAGAAGAATAAGAGAAGTAGAGGGAGGTTTTAGTTGGCATCACGTACAAAGTCCGATAAGCGATTGACCCGCCGTCTGACCCGCCGAATTTACTCGCTGACGTACGATTTTTCCCTATACGAGTCGACTCGGCTTGTGTGTTCGACTAGTCTCTCCCGGAGCAGCAACACGTGCTCTCTCTCTCCTCCGCCAAGTCGACACTTTTTCATTCGCCCCCGCGACATCTTCATTTGGCTCGCCGACCCTAATCTGTGCCGGGGCCTCCCGGCGCAACCCACGCCACCCCTTCCGGAACCGAAGGATCAGCAAGTATATACACGTCATGCCTCGCGCCGCTCTCTTCTACACCTGCTTGCTCCTGTTACACTCGTGTCGCCTCGGATGGACCGGTGAGTCTCGTCTTCAAGATTAAGGCGCTTTTTTTCCTCCATCTCGACCCGATTTAATTTGGGATATCGAACAGGGGTAAAATAACTCACGATTGGATCCGTTACGGAGTAATTAAGTCACTAATTCCGAGAGTAATTTTATATTTTGAGTCTGGCTCCGAGAAACACGTGTTCTTAGAGGCAGCTTCTGGATTTCCATGTCAAGAGTTTGCTCGCGAGAAAATCCACCCACGTCAATCCTCCCCCGCGTGGCTTGTGGTATAATTAAGAGCGGAGTATAATATTCTCAGTTTCGCAACGTTCCGGTAAATAGTTAGAGCAAAAGATCTCGGTATTTTTTCAGTCGCGCGAGAACCTGAGTTTCTTCGAAGGGTCGCAAAAAAAAGTCGATACTCGAATGAACCAACGGATGCGGACGAAAATCTATGCGACGAAATATTAATGATTTCGACACACACACACACACACACACACACACACACACACACACACACACACACACACACACACACACACACACACACACACACACACACACACACACACACACACACACACACACACACACACACACACACACACACACACACACACACACACACACACACACACACACACACACACACACACACACACACACACACACACACACACACACACACACACACACACACAGCCCTTTTGGATTTGCGCGAAGCGATAAGGAGCAGCTGAGAAGTCCAACTGTGACGAATACGTCAGTTTTTTCCTCTAATGAATATTTTGGGTTGCCCGTGTGTGTATGTGTGTCTGTAATGAGTATATATATACACGGTTGTACTCTAGGAGTGAAACTCATTTCCAATGGTGTCAGTCTGATTAGATATGAAGTAACAATAATCAAAAGTGATTGATTATCCATTATCTCCCGTACGAACAACCGATTCTTGAGAGGAGTGTGCTAGTCGATTCCCATAAACTATATTGCACGGGGCCGGCCTCGTAACACTCGTGATTGAGGTGTATATTAAAAAAATCACATATTTTTGCAAGAGTTTATAGTTGTGATCAGTGTACGGAAGCTGTGTATCGTCCGATAGTTATATCGATGTGGCAGGGGAGTGAAGTACGCTCACCAAATTTAAATTAGTAACAATACAAAACTACTACTCATCAGTGAGAATTGGATGGCCGATGAACAATAGTGAATATTCACTCGAGAACAAGTGGAAACATCCAGTGCATTTTTTCCCTTCAAAATAATAATACGGATTCATTGAAAACTTAACCAAAACTACTATTTTGCATGCCATTATCCGCTAATTGGTGTAAGGAAAATAAGCTTGCTGTTCGACACTAACTGCTTGTCAGCAATGCAACTGTTTACCAATCAATAGTAGATGTCCACTGTTGAATAGTAATTTTGGAAAATTCGTGGAGAGAGTAGGTCCGGGTGGTACGTCACTTTTCGGACGAGCCATTCGTGTCACGTAGAATCATCGCTCTACCCAACATACACGATATATTGTTGATCTTTTCAGTGCGCGCACTTTGGATTTTCTCGTTTGGCCGCATTCACGATCCACGATAGCTATCACGTTAAATCGTGCACGTGTTATATATATATATATATATATATATATATATATGTGCCTCTGAGCTGCCCTTAGTAATCGACGTGTATCAATCATTCAGTCGAAACGTAAGACACTCTTGACATTCGTATATATCGAGTCCCTAGAGCGAACTTGAAGCACCGCCAAGAGTCACGAGCAAAGGGATTTGGCACACATGAAAATATCTCGAACGATATCCCGCGTTGTGCAATGCGCAAAAGGGAATTGAAGTTTTTTTTTTCTTTTTTCTTTTTCAATGCGTAAATAAATGTTGAACGTTTAAAAAGTAAATTCGGGTACGGGTTGTTCGTCTACTATTTCGTTCGTATATTCAAACCAGGCTGCAAGTTTTCAGTGTTGAAATTCAATATATACGTCTACAATTATATTGCGATTTGAATATTTAAATTATCGTGTATATTGGATTCTTACTCGGTTATCTAACAAACGATTATGCTTCTCATGGGTTTCTCAATCTTGAGAAATAGACTGATTACAACGGCCTACTTCTTAGCTTGTTTTTGCTAGTGTCGGAACAATTTACTTATCGCGATTGATCTACTGCTCTGAGATTTTTCGTGATGAAACGCGATTGTTTTGAAATTATTTGTACTATTCTCATCTACATTCTTTTATATTCTGCTTATTTCGTTGTGGACACTTTTCAGCCAATTTAATTTTTGCTTCTTGTTTACCGTTCGCCAAACTATTATTCGATAGGCAGCAATACCGCATAATTCGAGTTTTGTGGTGTGAGCAGTTTGATCAAACTTGATACTCTGTGTACTAGGTTTCGTTGACGTTATTTACGACGTGAGTTGATATTGGAATTTCCGTAGATTTTGAACGAAATAAGATAGAAAGATGAGAAATGTCAGAGAGAGTTTTTTCATCAAAATGACTAAAGCCAAAACATTTTAGCTATTTTTTAAAAAAAACTCTCTCTCTCTCTCTCTCTCTCTCTCTCTGTCATCGCTCATCCTTCAATTTTTTCCGAAACTTACGGAAATTCCAATATCAACGCTGATATTTTTTGATATTTTTTTCTAATTGGGTTTCGAGAGAGTTTTAACAAAACATGACACAATGTATCCACTGAACGCATTCGCATACGATACAGCGTTTTATTCATTGCTTTTCAGAAAATCTTCAATGCCTATGGTGAAGAATATTCCTGCAGTTGTATTATGAACATGAATGTATATACACGAAGAAGTTTCATCTTTTGAATGCCATTCCATTCTCAATTCCTAACAAATCACTGTTTAAGTTTTATCATTCCAAGATTTTAGTTCATTCAAAACCAAATTTCTCGAGGAAGACGTGGGTGATAAATTTGATATTTTCGACAATCCCTTTGCATTACATTGCTTTCCTCTCTCTTGTTTCCACGATTGCTGAGAAAGTTAACATAGTTTACTAGAGCTGCAGACACCGGTTTCTAAAGGAAATTATTAAGATTTTCTGACCTTTTCCGTCAAAATTCTTGCAACAAACCTCAAATTCAATTTTTCCCTCCTTAACGATTGCTGCTAATGGTTATAATGTAAAATTAAACTTGGTTTGCACCTTGTAACTATAAACTTACCAACAAAGTCTTATCGCGCAAAATCTGACTTTTCGCTTGACGTCAGCACCGCTTGCTAGGGAAGTAAGCAACGGCTGCTACTGAAAATTGAACTTGGTTTACACGCATCTTTCCACCACTGACTCGTGTTCAGAATTTCAGAAAAAAATTTGACAAATCCCTCGGGCGATGTCGTGTCCCAAAACTAGAGTCAGATGGATCAATTCGAAACTTTCATTGTTACGCCATTGCAAATAGTCTTTTTTTACAACATGCGAATCGGGTATCGACAGAGATGGACAAATTAACTAAACGCGAAATATTTGTATTATTGATTGCAGGACCGTAGTAGAAACGTTAAGCATAATTTAGCATAGAATCGGTTAGAATTAATATCCTTAGCTGAAATCTCGTTAAAGTAGTAGTATGAAATCGGCTAAGACCTCGGTAAAGAAGGGACGAATTCATAAAATACTGCTAAGATCCCGCTAACAAAGAGATTCGTATAACTTTTAGCTAATTATTTTAGCCAACTCTTACTTAACTGGTCTTGTGTTAACAAATCGCATTGAATTTGCTTCATTATCAAACACAAACGAGTAAAATAAAACATCCGTAATTCAAGCTAGTATACTAGCTACTTTTATTCGAAATCGAAATATTCGAAAAACTCGTAGATACGCCCGGTAATCGTAATAAAAACCAAAATTTCCAGAAGCGGCGGTGGTGGTGGTTGAGGAGTCTGCGGCCTCGGGGGAGTCGTCGGCTCAGTTGGCGGAGGGCGAGAGGCGCATGGGCGAGCAGATAATGTCGGTGGTGAAGCACTACCAGCAGGAGGACCCGGTAGGTCTGCCGGGTGCCCCGATCCCCGACCCCATGGCCCTACCGGACTTCAGCTTCCAGATGGCGATCTACACGTTCGCGATGAGCGACTCGCGGCTGGTGGGGCTGAGCCGGTTCCGCCTGAGGCGGCTCGACACCGACCTGGCCCTCATGCGGCTCCGCCTGGCCCTCGACATCGAGCAGCTCAACATGATCGGCAGCTACACGCTCGGCTCGTGGCTGTCCAGCTCTGGGGGCAACTTCACCGGCGAGCTCACCGACGTGAGGGTCGAGGGCCTCGCCAGCCTCGGCGTCGACCCCGACGGCAAGCTTTTCGCCAAGAGCATCGACACCGATCTCACCTTCCGCGACATGAACCTGCATTTTGGCAACGCCGGCTTCATCCTGTCCATGCTGCAGGGCTCCATGTCGCAGTTGCAGGGCTTCGTGTTCGACAGCCTCAAGCCTTACATCCTCGGACAGGTTAACGCCAACATAAGGTCAGTTTGTCTCTACTACCGATCGCTCACGAATTCTCACTGATTTCGCAGTACTTGTTTTATATGCGAATTAAACAAATTTCGCACGAGCTTCGACTACGCTGTAGCTCTGCTGGAGCTTAAGAAATATTAAGGGGTAATAGTTAGGGGGCGGGCCTACCTTCCCGTGGGGAATCAAAACCCCCCGGACAAAACCTAGTGATTCCATAGTAGTTTTTCCTGTAGAATCCGAATATGCTAGTCCCGAATCCGTAGGAAGCGCAGAAAATCCACAAATCGTCATTTTTTCACAAAAAACGTAAAAATAGTTTTTTTACACCGGACAAATTTTTTTCTCAAAATTCAACCAATTTTGGAAAGAAAAGCTCGTAACAAGCATATCCGAAAACTCCTCTCCTTCGAAGCTATGAATTTTTAAAAGTTTGAAAATCGGCATTTTTAGTAGTTTTCTGTGCATCCTATTGCAGTGAATAATGAATCATTCACCTTGAAATAATTTTTTTCTTAAATTTAAACTATTTTTCAGAAGAAAAGTTCCCTAAGGCCATATTCAAAAACCTCTTTATATTTGGATTATGAATTTTTGAAAATTACACATTTACCCGCTGCAGCGGGCTTACCTTCCCGCGGGGAATCAAAATCTTCCAGACAAATCAGTGATTCTCTAGTAGTTTTTGCTTTCTCAAAGAGAAAGCTTTGTAACGGGGTAAAAATCGACCCATCGAATCGGACTTCGGGACCTCGATTTTCGTAATCTACGGGTCGAAAAACATGGAAATCCGAAAATGTCTGTATGTATGTACGTACGTGCACTTTTTTGTCGTACGATAACTTTTGAAGAAATTGTCCGATCATCCTGAAATTTTGCACACATGTTAGTCGCTACAAAATCTCGGTCGAGTTCAATTTTCAGCCAAATCCGTTGTTTATTTCTCTAGCAACCGTTGCTAACGTGTTTTTGATAAAAGCTCCAAAAATCATCATCATCAATGCACAATGGGTTTCCAATTCTTTCGACAATCGATGAGAATCGATAAGACATTCATTTTGGAACATTGTTTATTCTCTTAGCAACCGTTGCTATGGAGATACAAAATTCAGCTTCAGACTGACTTTTTTGGTCGTACGATGACTTTGGAAGGAATAGTCCGATTGTCCTGAAATTTTGCACACAGGTCGGTCTCCGAAAGATGTGAACTGAGTTCGGTGTTTAGTAGCATCCGTTGTTTATTTCCATGGCAACCGTTGCTATCGTGTTTTTTGATAAGTTCCCATATAATTCATGATAAATGATCATTTGGGTTTGTATATTTATGGGATTCTATAAGAATCAAAGAGACATTCCCCGTAGAAACCATTGTTGATGTCTCTAGCAACCGTTGTTTATATCCCTTGCAACCGTAACTAGGGAATGGAAAAAGTCAGTTGGAGGTTCATTTTTGGAACTGTTGATGACTAAGAAGTAAGAGCATCGAAGCTCAGACATTTACCATAGCAACCGTTGTTTACGTCCTTATTAATCGTTACTATGGAATGGGAAAAGTCAGTTAGAGGTCCATTTTCGGAATTGTTGACGACTAAGAAGTAAGAACACCGAAGCTCGGATATTTACCATAGCAACCGTTGTTTACGTCCTTAGCAACCGTTACTATGGAGTGGAGGAAATGAGTTAGAGATTCATTTTGCTTTCTCAAAGAGTGGTGATTAATGCAAGTTGAGGTTCAATTGCAATACTTTGAGAAAGCATACTGCTGAGGCACTTGGCAGCGGTTTTTTCTGTTGAATCCAAATATGCTAGTTCCAAATTCGACAAAACTCATATGGGTGATTGTGTCGTAATTTTTATGTTTCTGATTCAGAAGTGTCTTAAAAAAATATGTGTCTTGGTCGAATTTGGGACTAGCATATTTGGATTCCACAGGAAACACTATTATATAATCATTGTTTCGTCGGGGGGGGGGGGAATACTAGAGCACGGGAAAAAACTACTAGAGAATCACTGATTTGTCTGGGGGTTTTCGATTCTCCGCGGGAAGGTAAGCCCGCTGCAGCGTGACACAACGGCTAAATGTGTAATTTTCAAAAATTCATAATCCAAATATAAAGAGGTTTTTGAATATGGCCTTAGGGAACTTTTCTTCTGGAAAATAGTTGAAATTTAAGAAAAAAATTATTCCGAGGTGAATGATTCATTATTCACTGCAATAGGAAGCACAGAAAACTACTAAAAATGCCGATTTTCAAACTTTTGAAAATTCATAGCTTCGAAGGAGAGGAGTTTTCGGATATGCTTGTTACGAGCTTTTCTTTTCAAAATTGGTTGAATTTTGAGAAAAAAATTTGTCCGGTGTAAAAAAACTATTTTTACGTTTTTTGTGAAAAAATGACGATTTGTGGATTTTCTGCGCCTCCTACGGATTCGGGACTAGCATATTCGGATTCTACAGGAAAAACTACTATGGAATCACTAGGTTTTGTCCGGGGGGTTTTGATTCCCCACGGGAAGGTAGGCCCGCCCCCTAACTATAACACCACTCTAGGATTTTCAAAAATTCGATTTTTTTTTTACTTAAAAAGTTAGTAGATTTCCCGTAGAATAAGCTCCTGAAACCCTTTTTTCGAAATTCGAACTCCAAGTGTTTTTTCCAAGGGATTGCTGATTGAAGTGTAAGTACGATTTAACGATAATTTAAAACTTTAAATGCGTTTTTCTCGAAACTGCTTTTTTAAAATCGGGCGAACTCGTAGCTCCGAGGCTATCGGATGGATCGACTTCAAATTTTGACAGTAGCTTCAAATATATATTCTCCTCCGAAGTACGTAGCCGTTTTTCGAAATTTCGAAAATTACCTGTTTTACCGACAATTGACTGTTCTTTTTTTTGTCGAAAATTTTTACGTTTTTTTTAAACATGCACAGTTTCTACAAAAACCGACCAAAAAAACAATCCTACGTACTTCGATAGCTATTAGTATGGAGTTTCAAAAAAATTTTGAATTTTTCTTCTAGCTCTTATGGTTGCCGAGATATGGGTTCGCCCGTGGAGCGCCTCAAAAAAAAGCTTGTACCGGAGATCCGCATCACAATCCCTCTTCCAATAATCCCATAAAAAATTCGCAAAATTACACCTTTTTTTGGCCTCTAGAGTGGTGTTACCCCTTTAGAAAAGTAATCGATTTATCTTATTTATATGCACGGGTCAGTACGTTTAGCAAACTGCTACTATATTCAGGGGATAATATAATGAAGCTTAGAAATATCAAAAAATAGTTCATGTTATAAACTTTGCAAAATTTATACTCGTATCAAAGAATCGTTTTGACAGTGTGCATTAAATAAATTGGATTGACGCCCGGTTGGTGTGACTTTTTTAAAATGCCACACACGCGAATTATGTTATATATTGTGATTTTACACTTCATTACAATTTACATTGTTACTCGAATTCAATCCAATCACTTATCTGACAACGATTGATGAATCGAAAATTGCCCTTTTCATTTATACTTGGTGGAACGATTACATCGTCCGTATATTTCTAAAAATAAAATAAAAAGTAATCTTAATTTGTGTATTTCACTCATACGTTGAATTTGTTTCATTTCAAATGGAGTAACATTTCATACTTGAATGAAAGAATCGTTTTGACAGTGTACCAGTCTCGCTCAGTATACAGGTTATCCATTTGAAATTACACTAAGACAACGACACAGTTTTGGGTGGACCATTCGTTGTCTACACCATGGTTGTAAATGTCTGTAAATACACTGAAACCTTATAAACTAGAGATTAATGCAGCTGTTATAAATGAAACCCGTACACATTAATGTTCGACACGAGCACAGTTTGTACGTGGCTGTATACAAATAAAAGCTACATTTGTCTACTCAAAAACCAGCTTCGAAAAGTTTAATTAAGATTTGTGTCCCTATAACACAGCATTTGGATAATTTCGTTGCCCGAACGACAGGGGAAATCATGTAACGCTTGGTCTTTTAATGCTATGATAGTAGATGTTTCCTTGCGAACTTCATTTTCTTCCTGATTCATTGGGTTTTCTTGCTCAGTAATAGAAATCAACTTGTCCCCGATGATAAAAAATCGACTCTGATGAATCTCATCTTTCGGGGAGAGCTCAGGGCGCCGAATAGCAATTTATTGTTTTCATACAGCAGATATATCAGCGTTTCCAGAGACTTGCATTTTTAGTTCATTTTCAATGATCAATCTGACTCGCTCAAGTGTCTCGCACTACACCAAGTAATCAATAACCGTGTCAAGATATTCTAAAAAAAACCGCTGCCAAGTGCCTCAGCAGTATGCTTTCTCAAAGTATTGCAATTGAACCTCAATTTGCATTAATCACCACTCTTTGAGAAAGCAAAATGAACCTCTAACTTATTTCCTCCACTCCATAGTAACGGTTGCTATGGTAAATATCCGAGCTTCGGTGTTCTTACTTCTTAGTCGTCAACAGTTCCGAAAATGGACCTCTAACTGACTTTTCCCACTCCATAGTAACGGTTGCTAAGGACGTAAACAACGGTTGCTATGGTAAATGTCGGAGCTTCGACGTTATTACTTCTTAGTCATCAACAGTTCCGAAAATGGACCTCCAACTGACTTTTCCCACTCCATAGTAACGGTTGCTAAGGACGTAAACAATGGTTGCTATGGTAAATGTCGGAGTTTCGATGTTCTTACTTCTTAGTCATCAACAGTTCCAAAATTGAACCTCCAACTGACTTTTCCCATTCCCTAGTTACGGTTGCAAGCGATATAAACACCGGTTGCTAGAGACATCAACAATGGTTTATACGGGAAAGGTCTCTTTGATTGTTATAGAATCCCATAAATATACAAACCCAAATGATCATTTATCATGAATTATATGGGAACTTATCGAAAACACGCTAGCAACGGTTGCCATGGAATCAAACAACGGATGTTGCTGAACACCGAACTCGGTTCACATCTGCCGGAGACCGACCTGTGTGCAAAATTTCAGGACGATCGGACCATTCCTTCGAAAATTAACGTACGACAAAAAAAGTCAGTCTGAAGCTGAATTTTGTATCTCCATAGCAACGGTTGCCAGGAGAATAAACAATGGTTGTTCCAAAATGAATGTCTTATCGATTCTCATCGATCGTCGTCGAAAGAATTGGAGACCCATCGTGCATTGATGATGATTTTCGGAGCTTTTATCAAAAACACGTTAGCAACGGTTGCTAGAGAAATAAACAACGGAATTGGCTGAAAATTGAACTCGACCGAGATTTTGCGGCGACTAACCTGTGTGCAAAATTTCAGGACGATCGGACAATTCCTTCGAGAGTTATCGTACGACAAAAAAAAGTGCACGTACGTACATACATACAGACATTTTCGGATTTCCATGTTTTTCGACCCGTAGATTACGAAAATCGAGGTCCCGAAGTCCGATTCGGTGGGTCGATTTTTACCCCGTTACAAAGCTTTCTCTTTGAGAAAGCAAAAATTTTTTCCCTCTGGGTATGTGCAGTGTTACAGTGGATTTGAATATTTTCGTGTAGTGTATGCACATCGGCTAACCGAGTTTAAATTAATACACACTCGACGCAGTTCTCGATTGGATTTCGAATTTTATACACGCGCGGGTTTTCCTTTCATCGCGTGGAAAGTTTTCGTTACAACAAAAAATAAATCGTTTTTCTTTTTTTTATCCCGTTACATATTAATCATAAAATATGAAGCGTGTAGATTGTTACAGTCGAGTGAACAATTTTGAAAAATACACATATTACATACACTTATATAAATGATCCATACATAATTTACATACATCTTCACACAAAATCACAAAATCGCCATATCATTTAACAATACTCCTCCGATATGGGAAAAAGGTTTGTTTTTCAAATCTCGTGTTTTGGGTGAAATTATTGACAAAAAAAGCTTTACTTTCAAAGAGCAACAAATGGCGATTCCCGACATATGTATTAATTGTTTCGTTGGGCGATTGACGTGTTTACGCAGGAGGGACGTGAACAAGCACACGGCGCAGCTGCCGACGTTCTTCCCCAATTCCATCTCGCCGTTTGACATGGCGGTGGCGGAGGCCCGCAAACGGCTTTCCGATGTCGGCTACGACCCCTTCAGAGTCAACGATCACACCCAGAGCGTCGCGATATTCGCCGTTACTACCTCGCACACCTGGCTCACCGGCTTGGCCAGCTTCTACCGCATGGGCAACATCACCCTCAGCATGAGCAACGCCACCGTGAGTATATAAAACCGTTCTCCCCCGGGCAGGATTTTATCATGTGTGTTCTGGTGTCTTATTTTTCTTCTCTCTCGGCAAAATTCAATAACACACCGTCGCGACTGCAATCTCGGGACCATGGAATCAAGTACGTTTCCGAATCCGATCGACTGTGGCATTTTAATTAATGGCCAATTACAGTTTGACCGATGTCGACATTAGAGGAGGGACACACTGTGCCCGCGCGCGCGCGTGTGTGTATCGGAAAATGATCAAAGCACATTGAGTAATTGGTCTGTTCAAACGCGGATTCGTAGAGTGAATCTGTTTGGCATTGTCGCTCCGAACGCGACGCTACGTAGCAACGATATTGCTTCGGGACGGATGGAATTTGAAATTTAAAATTTCATCCAGTCGATTCCAGTTTGATTCACTCGGTCGCGCGGTTTCGCGGTATGATACCATTCGCCCCGAGTTTGTGCGTCAGTGTACATATTCTGATTCGAATTGTCATTCTGGTCAAAGTGGCAGAAATGTCGAAAAATAAAAAAGTTAGCTTCGAATTGAATCAATTGAACCAGAAAAAATCTGTCGGAATTCCTTGAGCCAATCCAAAGTCGAGGTCCGGCAGATGAGCACATTATTTCGTAAGGGCAAAAGAAATTCAGGATTTTGAAATAAGACCAGAAAAAGTCGATTCCTTCCGCGAAGAAAGACATGTGTCGCACACCCTAGAATTTTCCGACGTAAGAAAAAACATAGAATGAAAACTTGGAACGAGTAGGGAGTTGTTAAAAAAAAACAACCCTTTTGTACAGTTCAATTGTGGTTTACTCTCTTGAATCCTTACAGTGAAAAACCACTGCATTGCAGTGAAAAATTACTGTAAGAAGGTGGATGAAAAATTCACTGGATCGCAGTGAATTTCTTATGTAACTAAAATGAATTGTCACTTTAGTTACATAAGAAATGTGAGTTTTGATAGCAAACATTTTACATGAAATTCACATTTGTACATCACGACTTGCAGTAAGTGTGGTGTAAAGTGAATTTTCACTTTAGTTACTGTGAATTTTATGTAGAAAAGGTTTTTCATACAAACTCATGGGAGTAAAGTGAAAATTTACTTTAGTTACAAAAGAAATTCACTGTAATCCAGTGAATTTGTCACCCACCTTCTTACAGTGATTTTTCACTGCAATGCGTTTCTCGTTTTCTCTTCGTTTTTCTTCGCGGGACAATAATTGCAAGATGTGTTTTCCTTCGTATGAGGCATCGAAGTATAAAAGCGATTTTTCGGCCGAATACGAAGCGATCTTTGACCGGTCAATTTGACTATATCGGGAAATACACGAACGTGTCGCAGGTAGTGGCGCTGGTGGACGTCGGCACGCAGGAGATCAAGGGCTACTCCCGTTGGGAAGTGTCGGCGATCGGTGGGATGTTGGCGAGGACGGGCAGCGTCTCGTTCAGCCTCGAGCATCTGCGGGTCCGGCTCAACCTGAGCCAGCCCCTCGACACGAGGAAGCGAGCCACACTCCAGCAGCTCGACCTTGAGCTCGGCAACATACAGACGCGGATACGCGGCACCGGCACCATCGACTACCTCGCCGAGGCTGCTCTCAATATCATTCCCAATCTGCTCAGGTAATTATCTATGTCTCTTTGTCTGTCTATTGGTCGCCGTTATATTTTAATCTACTTTTCGATTAGCTGAACTACAAAAATTATGCATGCATACTAATTATTTAGATACTTATAATATCTTATGCAATAATATTTATCGGAAATTTTTTTTTCATTACAACTAAGTGGTACCCCCTGCTCACTTTGCTCTCCAACCCACCC
Organism: Aphelinus atriplicis; assembly: GCA_020882685.1. Lineage (NCBI taxonomy): Eukaryota > Metazoa > Arthropoda > Insecta > Hymenoptera > Aphelinidae > Aphelinus > Aphelinus atriplicis. The sequence goes on from CM037073.1 coordinate 5,148,389, forward strand.
TTTTCCCTCACTGTGTTGACTTTATAATTTTTTCTACTCTGGTCAATGTTTTCTTTTGTTTATTCTTTGAAATATTTCACTGATAATATACGATCTGATGTAAAATATTGACCGAGCGAGAGGTACATTACAGAATGATGCAGCCTCCTGCTGACAAAACCTAAGTTTATTTGTGTTTATTATATTTGAGTAAGGGAAAAATCGGCTGGAGTTATGATTTTAATATTACGCATAAGCCATGGGTGGATGGAATTAATGTTCTTCAGTTGTACTTTGCAACTTGGAGTTATTAGTGATCGTATTGAGCTTTGGCTCTTGATCTTTAACGTTCGATTTTCTTAAATTTGGCTTTTCACACTTGACCTTCAACCTTGACCTACGATATTTGACCATTAATAGCTACTCATGACCTTAAATTTATATATGATATTTGACCTTTGACCTCTACTCTTTAACCTTCGAACCCGGACCTCTGCCCTTATCCGCACCTTTACCTTTCCTTAATTCATGATCTATGCCTTATGACCTTTAATCTATGATCATAAATTTGAAGTTGACTTTTGCCCTATGACCTTTGGCTTCTGATTTATAACCTTTGTCTTATTATGTTTGAAAAAGACGAAAGAAAGGAGGGGGGGCGATAAAAAAGACGGATGAAAAGAGAGTGAAATCGGAAACAGCGGCGACGGCGATCTAACTTTACATATACAGAGATTAAAGGTTTGAAAGGTGCACATGTCGATTTATCCCGTGTCTACACTCATACATCGTGAAGAAATCTTGAAGTTTTCATCAACTTGAATCTCCATATCAAAATTTCCAAATGATTTTCAACCGTCTTTCTGACTCCGAGTTACTTGACCACTATGGATGTTTAATTTATAAACAAGTTGGAATCAAATTTGTGCACCGCATATATGGTTAAAACCTAGATGATGATGATGATGATTCCGAGCTCGAGCTCAATTTCGCTCCGAGACGTTGGGTTCGCCTTTAAAAAACCGCTGCCAAGTGCCTCAGCAGTATGCTTTCTCAAAGTATTGCAATTGAACCTCAATTTGCATTAATCACCACTCTTTGAGAAAGCAAAATGAACCTCTAACTTATTTCCTCCACTCCATAGTAACGGTTGCTATGGTAAATATCCGAGCTTCGGTGTTCTTACTTCTTAGTCGTCAACAGTTCCGAAAATGGACCTCTAACTGACTTTTCCCACTCCATAGTAACGGTTGCTAAGGACGTAAACAACGGTTGCTATGGTAAATGTCGGAGCTTCGACGTTATTACTTCTTAGTCATCAACAGTTCCGAAAATGGACCTCCAACTGACTTTTCCCACTCCATAGTAACGGTTGCTAAGGACGTAAATAATGGTTGCTATGGTAAATGTCGGAGCTTCGATGTTCTTACTTCTTAGTCATCAACAGTTCCAAAAATGAACCTCCAACTGACTTTTCCCATTCCCTAGTTACGGTTGCAAGCGATATAAACACCGGTTGCTAGAGACATCAACAATGGTTTATACGGGAACGGTCTTTTTGATTGTTATAGAATCCCATAAATGTGTGTAAATTGTCGATCTTTGAGGGCCATTCCAGAGTGAAGTGGACAAAGGAAAATTCACAAAATCCACCACATATTTATTTTATGCGACGTTTCGCCAGTTAGGTTTACTGGCCTCATCAGGCTAAAAATTTATTACACAAAAAACACGTAATGAATAATACAGTTTAGGTACAAAACAATCGACGAAGTAACAATAAAATATTCTTTCTCACCAGTTTTGAATGAAAATATAATATTACGTTCGCGAACAGTCGCGATATTTATTAAAACTAGAGATCAAGGACATTCATATACATAAATTGTATTTATACAAAAGTTTAAATTCACTTAGAAAAAAACTTGATAAGTTGAAAATTGATAATATCACTAGAGATAATTTTTTAACAAAAACAGAATTAAAGAGCCAAAAAATTTTCGATAATCAAACAAAAAAACTCAATAGTAAATTTGAAATTTTAAGAAAAGAATACAACAATTCCAATTCTCATAAAATAAATAGTGGCAGATGGGTAAAAAACCTCTCAGATGTTAACATACCGGAGAATGTCCTTGAAGTAGCTTCATTGGGTCCGAATTATAATGTAAAAGAAAATTTCACAAAAGATGACATAGTATTAACAGTTAAAAATATTGAACACTCTTTAGACAAAATTGACGTAAGCCACACTATTAAAAATAACGTTAGAGAAACTGTCACTAATGCCTTAATCAACAATTTTAATAAAGTTAGCCACATTTCATCCCAAGACAGAGAATTTGCAAAAAAACTTTCAGAAACTAAGAATTTTTTAAAAAATAATAGCAATATTTTTTTCACTCGTGCAGACAAAGGTAACTTGACTGTGTGTATGAATACTAGTGAATATAGAGAAAAAATGAACTCACTTTTAGAAGATAAACATACTTATAAAATAGTTAAAAGAAACCCACTGAAATCATTACAAACTAAAGTTCATAAAATATTATCCAGTTTAAATGACCAAGACTTCCTAAATAAGCGCTTCCACAACATTCAATTGACACAAACGAATACTGTTCTAGCTAAAGCATATGGTTTGCCTAAGATACATAAACCCGATGTCCCACTGAGACCCATCATCTCTTTAGTAAACTCACCTACACATTTTTTAGCAAAAACCTTATATGACGATTTAAAAAAGTGTATAAAACCACCAATCTCTCGCGTGAATAATAGTTTCGAATTTAAAGAGCAAATTTCAAATATACATGTCCCAGCTGATTACGTATTACTTTCACTTGACGTCAGCTCGTTGTTTACAAACATACCGTGTGATTTGGTTTTGAACAGCTTAGATAAAAGATTGTCACATATTCACAGTAGAAGTAAAATACCGTTTGAGGAAATTATTAAAATCACCCAATTTCTTTTTGATAATACATTTTTTGCCTTTGACAATAAATATTATAAACAAATTTTTGGCACACCCATGGGCTCTCCTATTTCCCCATTGTTTGCAGACCTTGTCATGGACGATTTAGAAATAGAATGTTTAAACAAATTAAAATTAGAATATAACTGTGAACCGCTAATTTACAAGAGATATGTTGATGACACCTTTTTATGTGTAAAAAAAGAACACGTTGAAATAGTTATTAAAGTTTTCAATGAATACAATAAAAATTTAAAATTCACTCATGAATTAGAAGAAAATAATTCTATAAATTTCTTAGATACAACAATTACTAGAACCAACAATAAATTAATCACTAACTGGTATCAAAAACCAACATGCTCTGGTAGATTATTAAATTTCAATTCAAATCATACAATTCAACAAAAACGTAACATCATTTCCAATTTAATAGATAGATCAGTTTTACTTTCAGATAAAAGATTCCATAACGACAATATTAATAAAGTTAAAAGAATATTATTGGAGAACGATTACCCACAGAAATTCATAGAATCATGTGTAAATGACCGACTTCGTTCAATTAGATTCTCTAAAAAGAAAAATAGTCCAGATAAAAAAAGTCCCCTTTGTCCTTTGGCAATACCTTTTCAAGATACATTCTATAATAAAGTATCCGGCTCCCTTAAAAAATTGAACATTAGAACAGTTCCTTTAGTCAATCATAATCTTACAAACATAATAAAATTAGGCAAAGATAAAACAGATATTTTAGATCAAACTGAGGTAGTTTATAAATTTAATTGCAACGACTGTTCGGCATGTTATATTGGCGAGACGAAGAGAAAATTAAAAGATAGAATTACAGAACATCATAAAATTACTGATAAACCACTTCCGGTCCCTTTGCATTTAATAGAAAATAGTACACACACATTTGATAGGAATAACGTTAAAATTTTAGACCGCGAAGCGAATTATAAGAAACGACTTATTTCGGAAATGCTCCACATCAATATGTACCAACACACACTTAATAGGAAGGAAGACACACAACAACTCAGTCACACGTATAGGAAGCTTAGCAAGATTTTTCAAAACAAACACACCAATGTATCTGATGGTATATAAGATCTCTGACGCTAGCTTTATACACAATAGTTTGACAATGGCAGTGGAAGCAGCCGCTTCCACTGCCGAACGTAATATTATATTTTCATTCAAAACTGGTGAGAAAGAATATTTTATTGTTACTTCGTCGATTGTTTTGTACCTAAACTGTATTATTTATTACGTGTTTTTTGTGTAATAAATTTTTAGCCTGATGAGGCCAGTAAACCTAACTGGCGAAACGTCGCATAAAATAAATATGTGGTGGATTTTGTGAATTTTCCTTTGTCCACTTCACTCTGGAATGGCCCTCAAAGATCGACAATTTACACACATTTGGAATTATGGAGGGTGCACAATATAATAAGAATCCCATAAATATACAAACCCAAATGATCATTTATCATGAATTATATGGGAACTTATCGAAAACACGCTAGCAACGGTTGCCATGGAATCAAACAACGGATGTTGCTGAACACCGAACTCGGTTCACATCTGCCGGAGACCGACCTGTGTGCAAAATTTCAGGACGATCGGACCATTCCTTCGAAAATTAACGTACGACAAAAAAAGTCAGTCTGAAGCTGAATTTTGTATCTCCATAGCAACGGTTGCTAGGACAATAAACAATGGTTGTTCCAAAATGAATGTCTTATCGATTCTCATCGATCGTCGTCGAAAGAATTGGAGACCCATCGTGCATTGATGATGATTTTCGGAGCTTTTATCAAAAACACGTTAGCAACGGTTGCTAGAGAAATAAACAACGGAATTGGCTGAAAATTGAACTCGACCGAGATTTTGCGGCGACTAACCTGTGTGCAAAATTTCAGGACGATCGGACAATTCCTTCGAGAGTTATCGTACGACAAAAAAGTGCACGTACGTACGTACATACATACAGACATTTTTGGATTTCCATGTTTTTCGACCCGTAGATTACGAAAATCGAGGTCCCGAAGTCCGATTCGGTGGGTCGATTTTTACCCCGTTACAAAGCTTTCTCTTTGAGAAAGCAAAATCCCACAACTCTGGCGCCAGGAACTCTACACTAATGGGGCGTCGGGAAAATCTTGGACATTAACTTTTTTGTTTCCTCTGCGTTGATTAGATATTTTGTTTTGTGCAAAAAGTTGCCCCCGGTCGTTTGGAGAAATCGACAGCGGCGTGTGAGAGAAAGACGCGCGCGTGATGACGTAACTGGAAATAACTTTTAATTGCTGAGCACAAGTCCACATACATGAAAATGCGAGCTCTTGACTTGCAACCTTGCGAGCTAGATATTTCGAGCTTAAAAGCACTCGGCCAAATCCAGTCGTTATCGTGATTGGATCTAAAAACAATACATCGATGGACAAATTATACTTCATCTACTCCCGGGTTGGTCGACTAGTTTTAAACAAAATCACAGCTACGCGCAATAATCCACCCGCAGCCTCCTACTAGCTTGAAATCTGTTTATTTTGTCATGCGATCAATGTGGACTTTCAATTTAGTACTGTGAGTTTTGATATCAACAATTTTTACGTTGAATTTGCATTTTTTACATGAAGCCATAATATTCCCTGAATGTAAAGTGGATATAATGTAATGTAAGTATGACTGGAAATTTGATGGAAAATTGTTGCTATGAAAACTCATGGAACTAATGCGAAAATTCACTTTTATTGTGAATGAAAAATTAACTGCACTTTCACACAATCACTCATCTACCTTCGTACATGAATTTTCACTCTCAAACCCTGTTTTTTCAATGCGTGGTTTCACGAGAGTTATAGAAAATTCTGACGATATTCGTACATGGCAAGACCAACAAATGCAACGTCTCTTTTTACCCGTAAAATTTTATCAGTTTATAAAAGCTACATACGAATAAGTAGGTGCTGCTCACGCGCGAATTTCCTCGTGAAAAATGACCGAGTCGCGTCGGAGTTGGATAAATCGGATAATCCGGTCGCTCGGCAAGTGTGTCTCTCCGGGATAAGTGTATCCGAGACACGAGAGCGAGGAAAAGTCGGCAGCAGAGAATCGGGAGAGAAACGTCAGGCTTTTAGGGTTGAGCTCACACTCGGGCGAAAAAGAGACCTAATGGATTGACTATCGAACTTTTCTTTTCGCCGCGGATGCGCGCCCGCGCGAGCGAGTAACTAACTTACTTTGGTTGCGCGCACCTCCTCCTCGTGCTCTTTCTTTCTCTCTCTTGCTCCGATCAGAAACTATTATCGCGCCGCCGGCGGATCGACACAAACTTTAGCCGATATTTCACGTCATGCCGAAGAGGTTCAAACCCCCCGGCCGCGATAGCACTCAGCGAGCCCCGGGATATATATATATATATATATATATATATATATATATAGATGTATATAAGTATCCCTTACCCTCTTCGCCTTCGATTCTTTCTCCTATATATTTTGGTTTATTTAGCCGCGCGTGTTTTTTACCCCAAACTTGATTATCTCCTCTATTTTAGCCACCACCGCGACGATCATCCCGCGGATTATCGAGTTCTCAATGAATTTTCAACTTGTATACCCGAGGATCTATATTAATTGCGCAACCGCATTCAATTTGCCAGTCGCGCAAAACTTTTTCGATATACAAATTTGCGTATTTTATTTCGATCGACCCACCCAAGTTTCTTTGCAGTTATGGCGAGTGTAACTTATATCCCCTTTCTCCAAGGGTTTTATCACGAATTGAACTATAAATCAAACGGTATCACAAACAACGATACCAAGAGATGATGTAATTAGTAAGCTATATAAAAAATGAACAATTTTACCCAAATAACATCGATAATCGAGGTTCAATTCGCAGAAACAGAAGTATCCTCAACAATTTATCTATCAGCTGTCGGGAGTTACAAGGTTCTAGACTATTGCCCATGGACCTAAAATATAAACAATATTTCCCAAACATAAATATAAATAATCAACTTAACAGCTTATGGGCATTAACGGTGCATTGAAAAACGTTCATTTGTATACCCTTTGGTATGAATGACCCTCCCCTAAAACACTGAGTTTTGCCAAAATGAAGAAAACCCAAGTTCGCCATACTGCAGGGTACATAGATAACGCAATATATCCTATCTTTATAAATTTTTCAGTTTGACCCTAGTGAGGTGAGAGAATCGATAAAAGTAGCTATGTTCTTACCCATAGAGAAAAGTGTAACTTTACGCCCGAGGCTGATCGAATGTATCCTATATATAGGGTTGCGTACGATAACCCATATTCCACAAGTTGCATTCGACGCGTGAGGTACAAACATCATTTTTGCCATCCAAGCGTGGAGTAATTTTTTTTTTTTCATACAACACATGAATCGAGAGTAAGCCAAAGATCAAAAGTTAAAATTGAGACAATGAAATGCAAGATTTCTCTCGTCTTACATTATTGTGTACATATCAAGAATGATTTTTCGTTTCGAGTATGAAATCTCACTTAATTCAAGATTTAGCAAATCCATTAACAACTGAAGGAGTTAATTAAAAATCGTCATCTTTTTATCGAAGTATTTTTTATTTTCAGAAATATATGGACGGTGAGCCTCTTACAACATAAATTAACAGATCTATTTTCGATATAATAATCGTGGTCCGAAATGTGATCAGCTTTAACTTGAATAATAAAATATATTATAATGGAGGAATAATACAATACAAGAATATAATATTAATACATCGGATTACTGCATGAAAAAGTACAATATAATGGACTAATCACCTGGAATAATTATCCATCCACTCATTGTGTAAAAAATAATGATAAAACGCAATGCGATTGTAATACTCGAATGTAGTACAAGTGAATTCGTATATCTAATCTCAGAAAAATTAGATAAAGTAATTTTACCAAACTCGAGTGTAGAATATAGCGAAACTGTCAGAAATTTGTCTTTCTTATAAACTTATTTCAAGTCCAAATCTCCCGAACACTATAACATTTCCAACAAAATAATTTCAGAGTTATGTCTAATTGTCGTTTGGCTCGCAGGATGCAGATAATGGAGGCGCTGGAGGGTTCGATCCGCGGGCGGATCCAGGACGAGCTGGACAAGGTTGACATTGAGAAATTGATCGAGGACAAAATTCCGGATATCGAGGAGCAGGCGAAGAGGCTTCAAGCGCCAGCCGAGCAGCAGAAGCAGCAGAAGAACCAAGTCACGCTCCTCGACAAGCCGGAAGTCTTTGACAGCAGCGACGAGCTGGACGGGCCGGTCTGAACTGCGCACAAACAACTTGGCCGCAAACCGAATCCGCGGACAGAACCGAGAGAGCGGATTCTCTCCTGTACCCGGCGATTCGATTTTTCTTTTGCCCCCAAGCGCAGTTACAGTCGCGCGCGTCCCTATAGGCGATTGATCGTTTTCATATGTTATTTTAAAACGTGCCGAACTAGTCGAGAGAGGGTCGGAGCTTTGAGTGGCCGATTACGACGAAACTCGATTGCGATTTTTGTATGGCCAAATGTGCCGTATAGAGTATAGTACTCTCTTAAATCCTTACAGTGAAAAACCACTGCATTGTAGTGAAAAATCACGGTAAGAAGGTGGATGAAAAATTCACTGGATTACAGTGAATTATTAATGTAAATTAAAGTGAATTTTCACTTTAGTTCCATGAGTTTTTATGGAAAACATTTTTACATGGAATTCACATTTTTACATCACGATTTGCAGTAAGTATGGTGTGAAGTGAATTTTCACTCTAATTACTGTGAATTTTATGTAAAAATGTTTAGCCATAAAAACTCATGAAAGTAAAGTGAAAATTCACTTTAGCTACATAAGAAATTCACTGTAATCCAATGAATTTGTCATCCACCTTCTTACAGTGATTTTTTTTATTGTAACGCAGTGCTTTGTCACTGTAAGGATTTAAGAGAGTAGGTGTACCCAATGTGAGCCAATATGCAGGTATCGTCGCCGATTTTCCAAGTACTCTCATATGCCCAATACTCAATGCCTTCGTAACGCATCCGGGGTTTGAACTTTCCATCAAAACTGTCTCTTTCGCTCGTTTGACTGTCGTAAAATCGAGAGAGAAAAATCCATAACTCAGAGCTTTTATTGAGAGTCATTGGGTTTACTCGGTAGAAAGGCCTTTTGAAACAATCGACTTAAAGGACGTATGATGGAAACAAAAGGAATTAGACGCGATGTAGGTCAAATACGGTACGTCGTTCTTTGCACTTCTAGCCTGGCCCGAATGTTATAAACAGTGTCTCGAAATCTACTAAGCGATCGAAATCAGATGAAGAGTTAGCTGAATTAGTGACAAACAAAAACGGAAAATAACTGGTAAAAACAAGTACACATTTTAATGTCGAGCGATTGCAATGGTCAGAGTTTCTTTTGTTTTGGATATTATTCTGTACACTGTCAAAAATATTCCGGGCTGAGCGGCGCTGCTCTGAAAACCGCGTACAAATTAAACTGAAAGGGTGGCTCGTACTGCGCGTACCGACTCAAATTGGGTACGCCTACCTTCTATAAACGTTTTTATTCCTCTGAAAATTTCCGGTATCATTTTTATGCATTAACGCGGCTGTAACTGTACACACAATACACTCGCGATAATGTTATCTTGATGTTCAAGAAGAAAATTAATCTGCTCATTGACGAACAGCCTCTTCTAGGATCAAATATTATACAGGTTTCTGTTATAGCATTAGGCTGATTTTTTTTCTTGTACATAACAAGGCATTATTGTACGAGTCAACGTATAGCGTACTTTCGACAAAAAATCGAATCGCGGTTGAAGAAGGAGAATTAGCTTAACGTGCAATAGCAAGAAGATTCCCAGGATTAAAAGACTCTTTACTCGATCCTAGAGGAGTATGTTCAGCAGCTTGTTACAGCGCCAAATCGATTTTTCTAATAGAACTAAAGATTTTTCTGGGTGTTGAACGAATAATGATTTTACAGCAAATATCTACGGCAAATTTTAACATTGGATGAATGGCTGTATGAATGAATTTATCACGTTGTAGTTAGCTTGGAGAGTTTCATCGTGATTGGCCGCCTCAATTCATACCCACTATACTTCGAAAGATAGTCATATATGTATAATCACGAGGAAAAATATTTATTTTTAATTGACATTATTGGTAGATGCCTAGAATTTATGCAGACACGATAATTTATCCCGAATTGAAAAACCGTACGAGTATATTAAGATCCCATCTTCGATTGTCTTGTTATCGCGAAAAACTAATGTTGTACAACTTTAACTGTATTACAAGAGACTTTTCAATCTACGAAGTTATCAAAGGACCGTTTGATCGGAGAATTGACACCGGATATAGAGTTTGAATCTTGAAAATTTTCCGAATTTTGATTAATCGCGATCTAAATATGTTCAAAACTTTAGCAGTGGCATTTTATAAGAGAATTTTACAGTCGACAACGTAATTTGAATCGTGAATACGCAAAATCTCCATCTCATATGATTACATTTCAAATGCCCGCATATGAAATATGAATCGTGAACATACAAGATCGAGATTGAGTTGTTGGATCTCAGAAAAACTCGTGGTAATCTAACGTGTTAGGCGTGTTGAGTATTGTAATATTGGTTTTTCATGACGAAAATCGGGGGATTTCTGCGTTTCGGGCAATTTGACGATGCTGTATATATAACCTTACCTAAAATCTATAAAATCAATGATGATCTGTAATGTCCGTGGCTATATCGATTGTTGTCAATTAAGAGTTTTGTGAATTCACCACGTCACAGAAATAAAGATCAAGTGTGCACCGAACACTGCGAGCATTTGACTAACCGAATTGTTTCGCGAATGGATGTACATACGTTGGGAAGCTGCGGCTCAAAGGCATACGTTTGGCTTTTTGCCGCTGCAACTCTGTAGGCTAAATTGATTCAGCCCCACAAGTGTAAATAGTTGATGGGTTGGGTTCCCATGTGAAACTATATACGGAGCCCCCGTTTTGCAAGTGAAACGTCCACTAGCGCGGGCTTCCCTCTTGACTCACAATGCCACGGCTAACTCCTTTTCGAATCCGACAGTAACGCCGTTGAATCGAATCTCGAAGCCATTCGCTCGACACCTTCATCTACTTTTCGGCCACATCACATAGAGATGGGTATTATATAATTATCCTGCATTTGAAAATATTTTTCAGTGGTATGGTGAGATATGAAATGAATTGAAAAATTAACTGTACGTAATCTGTTGAATGACGAGATTGGCATGGAATATTATGTATGATTCTACCCTTTCAACACAAGTGAATTTCTTTATTAACGTTATCTCATCCAAACCATATTTATCATTCATACACATCCATTATTTTTACTAGTTTTTATGATCTTATATTTATTGTGTTTCTTTAGCTTCTGTTACATGTAACGGACGCCACTCAGCCCGGAACAGATAAACGTTTTTTTCTGACTCTGTAAGGTATACCACGAGATTTACAAACATCTTGAGTTCTGCAAATTTGATTTACACTTAAACATTTTTTAGCTTCGGTTTTTTGTCAAAAATGTGATTGCTTCTTGCTCTCAAAAAATCTAGGAAACTACAGTTAAAATGTCAAGTCAATCGGATAAAGAATGACCAAGTTATTCTGCACACCAGTTTCAAAAATGCAGTTTCGAGATAATCGCGTTTCAAGTTCTATTTTAAATTTTATTAATGTTCGAAACTCGGAAAATAAGGTAACTGTACCCAATGTGCCCCCCCCCCTAAGGGTTTTTCGCGAATTTGACTATGATAGACTTCGAATTTTAAAATTCTGTGAACGGCATCTCAAAGCTTAGCTCAATACCTATTAGAAACCATCTTCATAATCATCATTCGACTACTTTAACCTATCGAAAATCGCAATTTAAAAAAAAACGCAAAAAGGCTAAATGCACAAAACGTGTACTCAATTTGGCACAATTTTTTAATCATTAGCTACAGCCTATATAGGCCTACAGGGACGATCCAATTGGCATTGAAATAAACTCTCAATTATGTTCCCAGTGATATTTATACAAAATTTTTAACATACAACTCAAAAATACGCGTCTAAATCATCGTAATATGTCTATACAAATTTTCAATGATTTCACTCAGTCTTCCCATTTAAAAACGCGTAGAGGGGCACATTGGGTTCACTTTTTTTTGATGCGAAAAACAGCAATTTGAGTAGGATAAAAAATAATTTTAGGAAAACTGATGAGACCAATCGAAAGCTGAGATGTTTTTACACAAAAAAGAGTAATGACACTTTGAGAGATAAAAATTATTGACACCTGATTTTTGAGGTTGAGTGTGAAAAGTGAAATAAGAAAATGGTGAAAAAATCAGTAAGTGAAACTTCAAAGTGTTGTAGGAGAGTGGTTTTAAGGACTAAATGGGCGGGGAAGATACCGAAAATTTTCTTTTAATTCCCCCAACATAACCCAAGAGCGACTGATGCTCAGAGAGCACCGGAAATACGAAATCTGACGATTGTGCCAAATTGGGTACAGTGCCAAATTGGGTACAGTTACCTTAGACTGTGAGCATTTTTGAAGATATTGCCTACTTTTAAGCGTGATAAAACATAATTTTTAGGAATATTTTATGTTTTAAACCAGTACAAAAAAAAAACTAAAGTATTTTGATTGATCGTTTGCTTTTTCGCCGTCCACTCGAATATAGCGATCGCCACGCAAATTGGGCAGTACAGTACGGGGTCACATATGTATCTTCGTAACGCTAAAAATTTTCCACGAGAGATGTCACACGCCCATCTTCGCATGCACCACGATCCGTAAAAATATCTAGCGATGCAGACGGCCAAGTAATTTATAGGATTGATAATGAGCTGCTGCCACCTGTCTGGCAATCGACGATTCTTTAGTACAAGTACACGTCGCTACTTGACTCGTGTAAAATTTGCTGAAGGTGAGTCACAACGAGTACCGGTAACGGAGGTTACTTTAGACACTACGCCCGGAAAATGATAGAATTGATCTATCTTGGATCCTATGGCCGTACCATATTAAATATTGACTAGAAACTTCCGAGATAATATTTCGTTGAATAACTTAATAAATGTGTAACTTGTCCGGAGTTTTCAAAATATGCATAGAATTTTCCTGGAATATCGAATTGGAATTAATCATTTACAAATAGCAAATCTGGTGTTACATTGGACATTACTCGAAAAAGTATTGAAATTATAATTCAATTGTTGTCATTATATTTACATGAAATTACTATTTTAATTGAAAATTTCCCTATTTCGTCGAATATTCTTGACACCAAGGCAATTTTGCATGTCAATAATGTACCTTGTCCAAAGTTACCCCTTTTTGGGGGGGAGTAACTTTGGAATAGGTGTTTTTGAAAAAATTATAATCTTCCCTGGTAGAAAATAAACGGTATCTCATAGTTAAGTCCAGACCCGTAAACTATAGACCAGGTAGTGTCGTTAGTTAAAATCTTGAACAGAATGCATATTTACTTATAGCTTGGATACCGTTATGGTCGTTACCACGCGCGGTGGGGAGATGCGTGTCACGTGACGTTCATATTCTAGTCTGGTACGCTTGTTTGTATGTGTGTTCCAAGGGTGCGCTCCTGGTATTTTTCGTTGGAGTACCTGACCCTGGACCCAAACGATGTCCAGGTAGTCAGGGTACCCGATGACGCCGTTCCACGGGTGTGCTCCTGGTATTTTTCGTTGGAGTACGTGACTCTGGACCCGAACGATGTCCAGGTAGTCCGGGTACCTGAAAAACTTCAGGAGCGCACACTTGGAATACCGTCATCGGTTATCCTGACTACCTGGACATCGTTCGGGTCCACGGTCAGCTGCTTCAAGCGAAAATTCCAGGAGCGCACCCTTGGAACATCGTCATCGAGTACCCTGACTACCTGGACATCGTTCGGGTCCACGATCAGCTGCTTCAAGAGAAAATTCCAGGAGCGCACCCTTGGAACACCGTCATCGGGTACCCTGACTACCTGGACATCGTTCGGGTCCAGAGTCAGCTGCTTCAAGCGAAAATTCCAGGAGCGCACCCTTGGAAGACCGTCATCGGGTACCCTGACTACCTGACATCGTTCGGGTCCAGGGTCAGCTGCTTCAAGCAAAAATTCCAGGAGCGCACCCTTGGAAGACCGTCATCGGGTACCCTGACTACCTGGACATCGTTCGGGTCCACGATCACCTGCTTCAAGAGAAAATTCCAGGAGCGCACCCTTGGAACACCGTCATCGGGTACCCTGACTACCTGGACATCATTCGGGTCCAGGGTCAGCTGCTTCAAGCGAAAATGCCAGGAGCGCACCCTTGGAAGACCGTCATCGGGTACCCTGACTACCTGGACACCGTTTGGGTCCAGGGTCAACCCGTCCAAGAGAAAATACGTGGAGCGCACCCTCGTAACAAACCCAAGCAGGTCGCTCTAGAACTGTGCGCGTAGGATACGCAGAAATGACCGGCGAAAGACGTCCACGCTCCATGCACGACGAATGTGCAGTGATGCGCGTCTGAGGTGTCGTTTCTGATTTTGTTTCTGTCTGCCGTACAGTTCAGACGTGCTCTGATTGCTCCGCTGCTGCCTTGGTCAGCCGCGCGAAAGTCGCTCAATTTGATCTGCTCCGTTCACTTGCTCCCGCTTTGCATCGCTCTCTCCCTGCAAATTTGGAAGGACTGCTGTTCTTCTGGTTATTGGATCTGCTCGACGTGTTTGTCTCCGTCTGGATGCATTCTCTGGACCTTCTCTGGATTCTTTTTTTTGGTGCTGAAAGACGCGGCATCTAGATAAGTTGAACTCTCTGGTTCGGTTTCCTCGCCAAATTTTTCCCGCTATCCCTCACGGATCCGTCGGTTTGTGAATTATAGTTATTACCGAGCGCTCAATATTTATTCTAGGTTTGGATTTTGATTGGTTGGTGATGGTTTTGCGTGGCCCCTGTCCGTTAACTGTTTGAATTTGAATTTTAATTTAATCGGTTCGGTCTCCGTGACTTGTTGTCACGAAGCGGTCGCTGATCCCTCTTGGTTCGCTCATCGGTCTTGGCTCTGAGCTTGGATGTCGGGAAACTTTATAAACTGAATTTGAGTGGTTGTCTCAGATAGCAAACTTTTGACTTATATAGTTATTGTCATGTCTTCCCAAAAGAGGAAGAATTCGGACGGTTTTTCTCATGGCATTGGTGGGGCGAATCATGCGGATGATTATAATAATTTTGATCATCCTGGTATGACTGGGAAAAGGAGTAGATTGGACGGGAAGTGTGATGATCCTCAGTTGGAGATTTTTGACCATTTTTCTAAGGATCAGTATAAATCCCAATTAAAAAATAGATATAAAAATAACTCGTCTGCGCCTTTTTTGGTATATCTCTTTGACGTTCGTGAAAACGAGAATCTGGGACATCTCCATATTGCCAAAGTTGGCGAAAAGATTTTTAAAGCGGACATCAAAGTGGCGGGTTTGTACAAGGCCGGTCAAAATAAGTACTCAGTTACTTTCGATACTTTCTCTGAGGCAAATAATTTCCTTGATAATTGCGGTACTGTTGTTAATTCTAATTGGAGGGCCTTTGCTCCAGATCACGGTCTCTTTAATGTTGGAATAGTACAGGACATCCCAATGGATATAGATGTAGAATCCATTCTGAAAAGTATAACATGTCCGGACAATTTAAAGGTGGAGAAAGTAGTTCGCATTCAGAGAAAAATTAGAACTCACGATAACATTCAGACCATTGATACAGATAAAGTTAAACTACTTTGCACAGGGGAAATTCCAAAATTCGTGAATATTTTCGGGATTTTTTACAAAGTTCAGCTATTTATTCCAGCAGTATTGAGATGCTATTCTTGCCAAAAGTATGGCCATGGTACTAATTCTTGTTCGCACTATCCTAAATGTGTAAACTGCGGCTTGGAACATTCTGGGAGCTGTAACAGGCCCCCAAAGTGTGCTAACTGCGGTGGCGAACACAAGGCATCTGCAAAATCGTGCATATTTTTCGAGTTCAACAAGGAGCTAAACTTCACCATGGCTACTCTTAAAATTGGCCATCAGGAAGCGATATTCCTTGTTCAAAAAAGATACCAACAATCAAACAAAGATAGTACTGATCTTTCCATGATTTCGAGTAATCCCTTTGTCAACAGGAAAGATATTAGAGTAGAGAAAGTCTCTGTTGATCGTACATATTTTCCTCCAGCAAGTAAATCTCAGTCATTCGATCAACAATCAATAACCACAACACCGAATATTGATCGATCTAGTTTTCCTCATACAAGTGAACCTCATACATTCAGTCAACAATCAACTAACCATTCACCGAATGTGTCCCTACCCAATTCTGGTACACAAAATAAAGCTTCAACTATACGATCCCCAAATCCTTTTCTTGAACCGGATAAGTTGCTAAGCCCTGTTTCTCCGCAGGAGAGTTTGTCTGTTAGAATTCAGAATCAGTTAATAAATGTACGGGACCCTGACAAAAGCGATGATATCTTCTCCAGGAGTAGTCCTTTATCGGAAATTAATGTTGATTTTTTCATTGAGTAGGGCTACAAAGGGACAGTCAGGGGGGAAATGGGGCCCTATGGACTGGGATATGGATATTGACGGAGTTCTTGACAAGGAAAACTTAATTTCTAATGGGTTCCGCTCCATTGACGGTGGATTGCTACAAGACAAACATCAGAGTAAGCCTATAAGTAGTTATAGTAAAAATTTGAGCACATCGGAGACAGCCTGCTTAAGCGCTTTAACATAGGAATCTATTAAAAGTTTTCTAGTAACCTACCTTTTAATACTTTTTAGACTGCTCACCCGTTCGTGAGTTATAACAATTTTTTTTTTGTTTGTTTGTTTGGTTTCTTTTGTAATAATTTTTTGACCGCTCACCCCCTCGTGAGTTAAAACAAATTTTTTTTTTTTTTTTTCGAGTCATTTTATGATGAGTATATTTTATTGGAATGCAAATGGCATTGGTCTTAAGGGCCCTGATCTCTCGAACTTTATCCTGTCTGAAGGAGCTGACATTTTTGCGATCGCAGAAACAAAATTGACTGATTCTAATAGAATTTTGACTATTCCTGGATATCATAGTATCCGCAAGGACAGAAATAATCCTGCTGGCTCTCACGGAGGAGGCTTACTCATTTATATCAAGGATCATTTCGAATTCAAGTCCGTGAATTTCCCCAGTATCCTCAAAAACTTGGAATATCTTTGCCTTTCGGTTTCAGTGTCTGATACAGATTTGAATCTTCTGTTTGTATATAACCCACCGGATAACATCATAGCCTCGGAAAAATGGGCAAAATTGTTTGACGGTTGCGAAAATTATAAAAATCTAATAATTATAGGAGACTTAAATACACAACATCATAGTTGGGGCAGTGATTTCCAGAATCAAAACGGCCTCAATCTATTCAATTCGATTATCAATTGTGCACATATTTCAGTTCACAGACTTGAGTCTCCTACACGCATTCATAACGTAAACAGTTATCCGGACATGGTGCTAGTCTCCTCGGACGTAGCTGACAGTATATCTTGTATAGTATGTTCTGATCCCATGGGCAGCGACCACTTTCCGATTAAGGTGATTCCTCCCAACTTAAGTGCTTCTAAATCCTATCAATTTAATAAATTTTTTTTGGCCCGTGTTGAGTGGGACATTTTTAGATCGCATCTCTCCCATTCAATCCCTGTTTTTTCGTAAACTGAGGACCCGATGAGGTTGTATGAAAACTTCATTTCCCTATTTCACGATGGTTTGACGAGAGCTGGCGGGAAAATAGCTTCTAATAATTCTGGTGGGCCAAAACGGGGTCCCAAAAATACTATATGGTGGAACGAGGAATGTACAAAGGCGGTGGACGCTCGTTGTGATGCGTTGAGAATGCTGCGCTTGTTACCTTGTCCGGAAAATCTAGCTTTTTATAGATTGAAAGTGAGGGAAGCTAGATCAATTTTGAAAAAAGCCAAATCGGGGAATTTTAAAAGATTTCTCAGTTCCCTCAATCCTCACAATCCGCCCCATGTCAACTTCAAATTTATCAAACGCTATAAAAGTTGTTTTTATACGGATAAGTCTGACAATATGTCTGAGCACCAAGTTAAAAATAATAATCTCCTCCAGGAGGCTTTTTGTAAAATAGCTTATAATTACCAATACCAAAGTTTTATACCTAATGAGAACTCTTTGGATACTGACTCCTCCCTGACGGAACCTTTCACTATTGAGGAAGTTCGCAATGCCATTCTAAAGACTAAACCGGGTTCCGCGCCCGACAATGACGGCATCTCGTATGATATTATTAAGGAGCTCCCATCTTCTTGTGTCAAATGGTTGACAGATTTTTACAATTGCATATTTGTCAGAGGTTTATTCCCTGCCGATTGGAAAGTTTTCAATATTATTTTTATTCCAAAGAGCGATAACAGAGGTTACAGGCCCATTTCACTGGCCTGCTCCTTCCTGAAAATCATGGAACGCATCATAAACAATCGCATGCAGTGGTGGATTGAAACTCGTCACACCATTCCCAAAACATTTTTTGGTTTTCGTAGGGGCAAATCCTGTGCCAATGCCTTTGCGATACTTCGCACAGATGTTGACATCGCAAAGCTTTCGGATGAATTGTTGGGTGTTTTTAGCTTGGACATCGAAGGAGCCTATGACGCGGTTAATCTGAAAATTCTTATTCAAATTCTAAGAGATTCATCTATTCCTAATAAAATTATTAATTTTATCAAAAATTTAATCATAGACAGAGAATTGAAAGGTTTTCGCAGTGGCATATTCTTTGCAGAGGGCCAAACTAACAAGGGCTTACTACAAGGTTGTATCCTTAGCCCTCTTCTATTTAACATCTATATATGCTATCTTAAAAAAACTTACATTTGAAAAAGGTATACATTGACGACAAGTATGTTCCTACCTATCCATTGATCCGATGTTTGATTTCTGTTTTTAATTCTTTTTTTTTTAATTGAAAGAATTATAAAAATGTCTCTCTAATCACAGTCAATTAAAATATGTATTCATGGGTATATTTTTCATATACTAACATGATGATTCATTAAAACTCATATTGACAATAACGCCACGAGAAAGTACTGAAATCTAACATTCAATGACAAGTATTATTCGAATGTATTCGGCCATGGGCTTTTCAATTAAACTAACAATAGCTTATTTTATCATTAATGGCACAAGAAAGTACTGAAATCTATAACATTGAATGCCAAGTATCTAACTATTATGATTATTCTACTGCAGAATGAATACTTATTTAATTGCTGTAGCTGTTATCAAATGTCAAAACACTCCCGATCAATTTACTAACGTTAAGATTGGAAAGTAGTGAAATCACAAATCTATGACAAGTGTAATTAATTATAGTACTATAGTATAAAAATTATAAATGGTTGAAATGAATTGAAATACTCGACGTAATCAATTTCATTTTTTATAGTATGATTGTATATATTATGGAACTAGTGCATAAACGTGTAATATAAAATACTAGTAAAATGATAAACATTATTTTATTAGGATCTCAAATTACAATGTAAAAACTACATTAATGTTAGATGCATACTTGCCACGGGCCCATTGTTTTGCAGTTTATAATGAGATACATTCAACATACAGGATTTTTAGATACAAATTTGCTCTACATCCACTTCACTTGCCACTTTGATTTCGATAACCAGAATTATGCTGTTCAAATAACAAAATTATTAGAAAAAAACCCGTAGAAAATATTTTCCGGTAATTTATTTTCATGTGAGGATAACAAAAAAAAAATAATTTTCATTACTTGAATGTGTCCTCGATTCACATTGAGATACAACGCTTCTAGGATAAAACGTCCAGGGTCTATTCGAGTGTAAGCTTATACATATTTTTTTTTGTCATTTGCAAATAAATATATAAATTAAAAAATGATAAAAAATGATTTCTTATGATTATTTTTGTTGGACTAGAAAAATACAATAGTTACGAGCTAGATAAATTAGATTTTTGACAGGCTTATTTGATGTAGATAAATGTTTGAAATTGTATATATTCCAAGACCCATCTCGCCACAATCAGAAAACCGAGAGTGAGTTCTGAAAAAAGAGTTGATGAAAATCAAACTGAAACTGCTATTGTTTCAAGACATGACAAATCTAAATATGATTCAATAGAAAATTTTGAGTCAGAAATAATACCAACTATTTCTTATCTCTGATTTTCAATATATACACCGAGAGATAGATCTAGTTTATATGTGAAGAATCAATTTCTGTTAAAAAGTGAGATTAGAAGAAAACAAGTGTACTGCCCATTGATAAACTACAAAACAATGGGCCCGTGGCAAGTATGCATCTAACATTAATGTAGTTTTTACATTGTAATTTGAGATCCTAATAAAATAATGTTTATCATTTTACTAGTATTTTATATTACACGTTTATGCACTAGTTCCATAATATATACAATCATACTATAAAAAATGAAATTGATTACGTCGAGTATTTCAATTCATTTCAACCATTTATAATTTTTATACTATAGTACTATAATTAATTACACTTGTCATAGATTTGTGATTTCACTACTTTCCAATCTTAACGTTAGTAAATTGATCGGGAGTGTTTTGACATTTGATAACAGCTACAGCAATTAAATAAGTATTCATTCTGCAGTAGAATAATCATAATAGTTAGATACTTGGCATTCAATGTTATATATTTTAGTACTTTCTTGTGCCATTAATGATAAAATAAGCTATTGTTAGTTTAATTGAAAAGCCCATGGCCGAATACATTCGAATAATACTTGTCATTGAATGTTAGATTTCAGTACTTTCTCGTGGCGTTATTGTCAATATGAGTTTTAATGAATCATCATGTTAGTATATGAAAAATATACCCATGAATACATATTTTAATTGACTGTGATTAGAGAGACATTTTTATAATTCTTTCAATTAAAAAAAAAAGAATTAAAAACAGAAATCAAACATCGGATCAATGGATAGGTAGGAACATACTTGTCGTCAATGTATACCTTTTTCAAATGTAAGTTTTTTTAAGATTTCGTTACTTTCCCAGATATAGGTAAGATTTTTCCTGGAAATCTTATGTTCTCATAAAAATCTTTCAACTTTTCTTATTTTTGCTTCCAAAACTCCTGCAACCATTATCCTAATTCCACATTATCCCTGGGCATCTCATTCACAGCAATTTTTTCAACATTGATGGTATATATATAATATATATCCGGCATTGAACTGCTATGCTCAGTGCTCTGTACCCGGGGCAAAAGTACCGAGAATAGATATTTTTTTTAATTAATAATAACTCATATATATATATATATATATATATATATATATATATATATATATATATATATATATATATATATATATATATATATATATATATATATATATATATATATATATATATATATATATATATATATATATATATATATATATATATACATTGATCTTAAAAATATAGGTAATAATATTTAAGATAATATTTAAATAAATTTAAATATTATTGAAAATTATTGTAAATAAATATATCGATCGACATCATGATGCATATTATAATTTGTTGAGTCGATAAAATTTTCTTCTATCAATCTGCAATATTAGATTTTGAATAAATAACCCATTTATAGTATTGAATCAACGCTTATTATAGTATAGTAACGCTTATTTATAGTATAGTATCAAATGCTTCTATGTTCAATACGCCCTCACAATATCAACATTTTCGACCACATAGCCAATTCAAATTGTAGTTCTCGATCTCTTCTTTCGACGCTAATTACTAGTATCACTTAACATAAAATAAAAATATAGTCGGCTACCCTTACCATATTGTAATAGATATTATTTTTCTTATATGCAATTACAATATTTCCCTGACTGAATGTACAATAACAGATCTTGTAATAAGAAATATGTAATATGCTGTACTGGAGAATAGGGTTGAAGAATTTGAAGATATCATTTTAATCCGTTACTTTGATATCATTGTTCTAACGAAAACGACTTTACAAATATTGATGCCTCAAGTTCGTTGAATAATTTTTAAACCGCCGTCACATAGATCTCGGTTGTTTAATATATTTAATATATATACACTATAAAATATCTAAGTATAATTGGTTCAAAAGAATGAGTCTTATATTTTTTATTTTCACTTGAAATCTTTCAAACAAGTTTTTGACACGATTGGACAAGATGCAATCAAATTCTTCGACATTTTTGATGTTTTGCATCTTTCTCTATCTCTATTTCTTCCATATCTTCTTCTTTTGCACTTGGATCAACATTCACATTGAGAAACGATTGACCTCGATTTTCTTCGCCAATCGAGTACTGAGAGATTCAAACCAATCTTGCGCTTTTTTTGCGATCACGCATCCGTTCTCAATTTCCATTGTTATCCATTAGAAAATTTTCTTATAATACTGAAGATGATTAATTGACACGTGAAGTATGAATTTTATCTATGTGTTTGCTATTGACATTAGTATTTCTTTATGAAATCTTTCGTCACAAGGGAAAATTCAACTAAAAGCACTATTCATTACTCAAGTAAATAAAACACAATAAGTCTTTTTTGAATAATAATGATAACGATCCTACTAATCATAATTGTAATAAAAGAAATTTATCAAATGTAAATAAAAAAAATATCGATCTCATAAATACAGGTAGTGACTAAAATCTTGGCAGATCAGTGTTGTATCTAGACCAAAGATCAGATCAACATTTGAGATATTTCAAATCAAGTATTTTTCTGTAGATTGAAAAACCGTTGCTATGTTAAATACTTCGTTTCAACGATGATCTCATTTATGTATAATATAACTTACATGAGAAACTTCACTGTACGCTTGTAAAGTTCGTCATGGGAGAGCGTTTTAGTTATAGTTTTTTATAAAATCAACAATATAGTCGTATAGAAGCGGTTTAGCTTCTTTACCCCAGAGGTAGTCTATATGATTAAATTTTGAATATTCGATTTTGTGCTGTACAACGACGTTTGGAAGTTTTTCGATAAGTCTTGTAATGTCCACTGGGTAGGTGAGGAAGTCATTCTCACTGTTAAACACTGCTACAGGAACTTTTACTCTCTCCAATCAAAATTTTGGAGGCTGTGTCCTTCCATAAAGCTTCAAATTTTTTGTCGTTCCATAGTCAAACTTTCGGAAAGAGTCTGCAAAAGAACATTAAATTATATTAAATTGAATAAAATTATATGGTTCCTGCACCATAAGACTTTTATTATGAAATATCTGCAGCAGTTCAAGCTAATTATAGAAATGAGAAATAATTATTCTTTTTTATAATTCTCCAAAAAAAGCTCTTATATCTTATGTTTTAATTAATCAAGTTAGTAAGTTTCAATTTCAACTTACCAGAAAGGATGATTTGGCTGTAATGAATAAAAGCTTTTGGTCAATGTGCCTGGTGTATTTCGTATTAATGTGCCCAAAGCTTTGGCTTGGAGCCTGTTTCAAGGGAACCACTGGTGTATGTTACAATAAGTTGATCCCTACTGAAAAAAAATCCAATCAAATATAATTTTAATCAAGAATCAACGTTCAAGAACAATCGTTTTACATGATTACAGGTTATTTTGAAGGATAGAAAAACTTAATGTAACTAACCTCAGAATGAGAATATGTTTTCGTCTGCAAATAACCTTGCTGATGACTATAGAAGCAAACCATTGAACGTTGTTTAGGATGTTATTATCTTATAGTATTATTTTTATCCGAGAACACATGTTCCAAGACTCGATAGTAAACACGAGATGAGAACCACACGAACTATGCCTCGAATCACTCGGACGTAATATACGTCATCTTGGAGAATTTTTCTTGGAGAATTTTCCAAGAGGAAAAAGTAGCTGTCGTCTGCTAACCCATTTATACCTCTTAGTCTCGAATAACAAAGACTTTTTCAATAAAACCTTTCTTACGTAATCAGTCGTAATGAACTGTAGTTTTCGCTGATAACCATTGTAAAATTGCAGGACAGGGTTAAAACGAAAATAATTTCTAGATGTCAGGTTAAACCGACAACGAGATGTATATATAGCTTGTCGCGTCCCTTCGCTTGCTGCGCATACTTGTCGTCGGGGGCGCTGACGCGCCCCCTGATTTGAAATTTCGTTTGTTATCTGGCATTAAATGTATTGGATTCGCGGATGACCTGGTTCTGTACTGTAGATGCGGAGATATTGTTCAGATTATTCGTCTCCTCGAGGAGCAACTCAACCTTTTGATCCCTTGATTGTCGTCAATCGGTTTGAAGCTGTCTTTGAATAAATGTAAATTCCTTGTTTTCAATTCAAAATCCAATAAGATAGACGAAGGTTCAGCCTTTTTGAAAGTCTCAGACTCCTTGCTGCCGAACGTCAGCAGACTCAAGTATCTTGGAGTTATATGGGACAACGATTTGTCTTGGAGTTGTCATATAAATTACCTGGCGGGGGTGGTTAAGAGGGGAGTTTCTATGCTGAGTTCTTTATGCAGATTTAACTGGGGAGTTCATCCTTCGGTTGCTCTGCTATTTTACAAGTCAATCGTAAGGCCTAAATTAGACTGGGGCAGTTTTCTGTTTTCCGATGCGTCCCCACAGCTGCTTAACAAGCTGGAGGTTCTTCAAAATTCCGCAATTAGATGCGCTCTTGGGTTCATGAGAACTACCCCGATTAATAATATCCTACATATATCAGGCGTTCCGAATTTGAACAGTAGGAGGAAAGCTCTAGCACTGAAATTCCTCTTCAAGGCCAAGGCTTGCACGGACAATATGCTTATGCCGAGATTTCACTTGATTATTAGATTATTCGATCCGCGGAAAAATAAATTTGTCCGCTCCAAGAGAGTTAACATTCTGTACAGATTATGGATTGAGCATTTCGAGTTCATTGATGAGATCCAGGTTGGGCCTCTGCTACCTGTCTTTTCGACCCCTTACGAGGCTCTTTTCATTGACCATCTATGCAATTTTGATCTTGGTAGAGACATCCAGCGTAGCCCTTAATCTAGAAACACCATTTTCGATAATTTCGTGGAAAGTAATCTACGGGGATTTGTCCAGCTCTACACGGATGGTTCAAGAGAACCCTCTGGGATCTGTGGCGCAGGTATTTTTTGCCCAGAGCCTGTCATTACCAAATCCATCAGATTGACCAATAGCATGACCATATTTGGCTGTGAAGCTTTTGCATTCCTGAGCGCCCTCAAAATCGCTGAAGATTTGCCTCATACAGAGATCTCACTTTTTACAGATTCCTTGAGTCTTATCATGTCGCTTAAGGAAAATGGTTTGAACACTAATCTCAGATATACATTGGCACAGATTAGATCCTTACTTCACAAATTGAATTATTCGGGTAAAAGGGTGCTGTGTTTCTGGATTCCTGCTCACTTGGGTTTGAGGGGGAATGAGAGAGCGGATGGATTGGCAAAGAGAAGTCTGAAATTGCCAAATGCCACTGCCATGAGGATCGACGTCCAGGATGTTCTACACGTCATTAAAATTGGATTACTCTCGGATATGGATAAATTTTGCACTGAATACGGTTTGGGCCTCAAGGGACAGACATACATGAGGCTGGCCAAGCCTTTCTCGCTTAAACCGTGGTTTGACGATGTTAAGGTCTTAAGACTAAAGTTATCCCGCAAATATATTTGTTCATATAATAGAATCAAGACGCGACACGTAAAATCAAGATTTCTGTTATGGGAGAAGGGGTTCAGAGTGGAGCCGATGTGTGAATGCGGGGGGGATTATCACACTCTAGACCATAAAGTTTGGGACTGTCTTGATGTTGTTCAGTTTAAGAATGATTTTCGGTCCTGTGTTAGAAAGGCAAATATTCAGGTGGGGGAAAGCGTAACTGCGTTGGCTAACTCAATCGATCCAGACTCTTTTAATTTTTTCATTGAGTTACTTGTATCGAACTCGGTGGATCTATAATTTCATAATTCAATATTCCCTCCATTCCTACTTCCTTGCTGAACCGGAGAGATTGACTGTGGGGGACAGCTGGGTGTCTTCGACGCATGCGTCGTTGACCATCGCTGTGTCAGCTGTCGGCCGGTCGCCCGATTCAGTCATCATTCGCCAGGGGCAGCGGCACCACCATTCTACTTCAGTGGAATCTGCCTGAAATCATCGTTTTCCTTTTTTGCCAAATTTTCGCCCAGTATTCGTCTTGTTTTCACCCCAGGTCCCTAGAGGTTTATGGTAGACCGATACATGCCCTAGAGGTATAATCGGATACAGAAGGAGAAAAAAAAAAGGTGTCGTTTCTGCGCGTATATCGCGCAGAATGAATGCACGATAGCTCTCTGCTTTACCGCGCGTCTGATGTGCATGACTTCTCTCCGTGTATATTATGAATAAAATTTCTTCCAAGGGAGTTTTGATGGTTAACGATACGTAAGCTGAAAACCCCATACTTTCATTAGCGATATTCCAAGCTATTGCTCCATAGCTTACGTATCGCTAACGGTGTTAAGTAAAGGGGTTCTATAGCTTGGGTATGGTTAAGTTTTCTACCAGGGTTGTAGTTTGTCGATAGCGTGACTCAACTTTTGAGTATCCGTAGAATGTGATTAGCAACGTATGCTAATGGTCGCGGTAGAGAGAGTTCACAAGTTGGCAAGTGTCCCAAGTAACCCTCGTTTACAGGACTCGAATCTAAGATAATCGTTTTTGCAGCGTAGTCGCATTAGCTCGTGGCTGTTTTACCTCGCGAACACTTAAAGTCGGCGGTTATGGAATGTGACTCTCGTATCGATACTCCTCGAGCCAAGTTCGTTAAAGGAAGCAGTATTGCAGCGTATATTTCATTATTATGGTTCATCCGTAGCTCCCAACTTTGCCCACCTCTTTTCCCGATAATTCAATTCAAACGCACAATTCAATTCACTACAAACTTCCTCATTATACTTCACCACTCGTTTTTATGTACATGCAACCTTTTATTCTGCCATTTCGCCAAGTTACACCCAAGTTTCGCTCTCGGGGTAGTTATTTTCCCCTTTTTTCGCCGAGCCGGGTCGAGCGATGCGCGCCGCGGTGCCTGCCAAACTCCGGCAGTACCATCCACCCGCTACATGTATAATATATATTGATTTATCGGGGAGAAGGAAGAAAGAAAAAACAGCGAGTCGCGCATGAAAAGCTGTATACATTCGCTTGGAATAAAACGGGCAAATACACATCACATACCGAGTAACGAATGATTGGAAAGCTTCGATGCCCACTTCTACCCGTCGCGTTGCAATCCCTCGAGCTGTGTAACACATATATATTCGACTGCGAATCAAAGCAACGAGAGAGCCATGGTACGAATTCGAGACACGAGGCTCTTCTTAAACTCTGACGCGTCGAGTGGAGCGGGAAATTCGCTACATACGGAGAGAGAGGCTGATATGCAGCAGCAGCAGGAGCAGCAGCAGCAGCAGCCGCCTGGTGTCGTCGCTGTTATTGCCCGGCTGTTACGCCGCCCGGGATAATTGAGTTTGGCTATATCCACCGCGTGCATATATACATGCGCTCTTACGCAGATGCGCGCACTGATATATATGTATATTCGCTGTTGATCCGCGTGCGAGAGCCCATACCAATTTATATAAACCCTCTGTCGTCGTTGCGTTCCAGCCGCGGTTTTGCTGTCGTTCTGATTGAGCACAGATACGCCCCTATTCATTCATTCTCCCCAAACGCCCAAGGATTTTAACCCGTTTGCGTTTGCGTATACATGTATATACGAATACACTCGGGCTTTTAACAATTGTTCAATTCGCGGGTTTTAATTAATTCGAGCGAGCCACGAGATACTGCACTGCTTTTTACAAACCAATTTTCCAATTCACTTTCCAATAGATTGTATACGTTGAAAATGGTTCTCTCGTTGCCGTCGCGATAAATCATACTGAATTATTAGTTATTCTCGTATGGAAGAGTTTACGTGGGAAATTTGTGAGTTGGGAAATCAAGCAAACGATAGCTTGGTTTGATTTTAGTCGCATGAGGAGTTGGATAATGAAAGTGAACTTGAACAAGTCGAGTTTAACTCTTCAGTATTTTTTACGTTTCATTTCTATTGCGTTGATCTCAGTGTAAAACAACAAGGAGATCCATCGATTTTTGCACAAACCACGAAAAGAAACATAAAACTGTGATTCCAGCGCTAATACAGCATAGGTTTGTCATGTACCGAGACTTGGAAAAATATCATCAGATATGTAAACTTGTGAAAATACAATTTGAAAGCATGAATTGAACATCTGATTCTCATTATATATGAGATGATTCGTGGAAATTCACAGTTTTATTTTCAAATGGTTTCGTAATTCATTGGTGGGGGATTTCTTCGATTGTGTCTCGTCTTTCTTCGACGAGTACTCGTGTGATATTTACTCTAGGAATGCGGGAGAAGGAATCTTCACTGTGGAAGTTTGATACCGTCACTAAGTCGGTATATTTTGCTTATTGTCGCTATACTTTGCAAAGACCTCAATTCTACCGGAAACCATCATTAAAATTATAGAAAAGCTGAGATTTGGTCGTCAAGTCTTACACAAAATCTGACAGCAAATTTCACCAGACTGAAATATATACGGCATTCATTTCTGCCAGGCTTTTTTTCACACGAGCTGCCCTGGCTTCTAATTACATTTTAAATTAGTAGACGAAAAGACGTCTGCAGACATGGCATAGCAGCGCATAAGCGTAGGTAAGTAAATCATAGTAATCCAGATAAAAATTATGGCGAGCAACAATTGTACGAACTATTTTTTTTATATTCAAAGTTACAATCAATTTCTATTCGTATCTGCTATAGAAACATAATGATACGATAGTTGATTTATAAGAGGATTATTAATATATTTCTCTCAGTATATATTATATGATGATGGCTGCCACGGATCCATTTTCAGGGGATATATTATCACTATCAGAATGTTCGATCCGGTTTGCTCCGAAACTAAGAGTCCGTAAATGCTTGAAACGACTATAAACGTGGACAATGACAAGTTTCAAAAATATAAAGAGTGAAGAAATAAGAAGAAACTCTCCGAACTAATTTTTTCTAATCGCTTTACATTGACTTTGAATTACATATATGCAGAACGTCGAATGTAAATTAAACTGTTATTATTTTGATGGAACAAGGTTAAATTGGCAGCGGCTGTTACTTATTTTTAATTCTTTTCATCTTCTTACGAGACCGTAGCGCCATCAATAATAGTATTGATTAATAGAACGGTAAGTGACGAATTTATTCTGCAGTTTGTACTCTCTACACTTGTTTTCCCCAGCTCTTCATTTCTCCCTTTTTTCAGCGATTGTCAAGATTTATAAGTTCTTCTCATCTCGTGATACGTTCAAACATTTGTCACAGCTCGTAGAGTCATGATGTAAGAGAAAATCAAGCCTAAATACTAGAAAAAATATTTTTATGATTATCACCAACTCATAGTGTATGTTCAGCTTCGTTGTATGCCTATACTTACTCGTCCTAAATATTCCATTCCTAAGGATGGCATGAAGCCACTTATTGAAATGATGAGAGACTTTTGACATTTACCGATCACCAACAATTTAGCCTCTCTCATTTTTCTTTCTTCGCAATACCAAAACGATGAATAAACCGATGAACCTAATTCATGACCCTGGAAAAATGGTTCTACGAGTTATGGATGAAACTTCTTGATAATTCATACAGCTGATTCTATAGAAATTTCAAAAGAGTTATATTTTTAGTTAATTCTTAATGAACAATCCAACTTGCACAAGTTTCTCACTACACGAAGTAATCAAGACAAAGTTGAGATTTGCAAAAACATGCCCCTACCCCCTCTAACTTCTAACTAACTAACTGGATATTAATCATACCATATTATATATACTTATATGAATACTCCATACATAATTTATCATGCACACACACACACACACACACACACATACACACACACACATATATATATATATATATATATATATATCACGGAACGCGGTAGTGTTCCATGCGTCAAGCAGAAGACACCGCAACTATATAATGTTTGAGATCGCACGCTCGATTTTTACATTGGCATTAATTTTGTCAAAACAACTTTTTTTGGGTGCGAAACAGGATTTAATGCTCATCTACCATCCCAATTGAGCGATCGACAAAAAGAAATACTCAGAAACTCGTTCGCAATAATGAGTTTGGAGTACCGTGTCAAGCGATCTACTACTTTTTTTTCGACCAGAAATTTTTCTTCATGTTACGACCCTGAAGTTAGCCGCGGTAGCCTGATAAAGCAGCTATGTTCACGCATAGTACATAACACGTTTACATGCTCTTGCTTCCCGCGTAGATTTGAAACCATGGGATTGAAAGTAAATTATTAATGTATTATAGTTCGAAAGAATATGGCAAAACTATTGGCCGTGTCCCATAGATTCAACGAAAAGTACTGCAGATTTTTTCAAATTTACAGAAGATAAGACAAGACATATCAAAATTCATTCCATGTTTTTTTTTTATAATTGATTTTACACGGGCAAATGGTAGTTTAGGATGCCGATGTCAGCGTGTCGACTTGAGTTTTATTTGAATAAGCATATACCCTAATACCCGATAATGTCCAGGTAGCTAGTGTCGCCGATGGCAGCGTCCCGAGGGTGCGCTCCTCGTATTCTGACTTGGAAAAGCTGACCCTGGACCCGAACGATGTCCAGGTAGTCAGGGTACCCGATGACGGTGTTCCAAGGGTGCGCTCCTGGAATTTTCGCTTAAAGCAGCTGACCCTGGACCCGAACGATGTCCAGGTAGTCAGGGTACCCGATGACGGTGTTCCAAGGGTGCGCTCCTGGTATTTTTGGTTGAAGTAGCTTACCCTGGGCTCAAACGAAGTCCAGGTAGTCAGGGTACCCGATGACGGTGTTCCAAGGGTGCGCTCCTGGTATTTTTAGTTGGAGTGCCTGACCCTGGACCCGAACGATGTCCAGGTAGCCAGGGTACCCGATGACGGTGTTCCAAGGGTGCGCTCCTGGAATTTCCGCTTAAAGCAGCTGACCCCGGACTCGAACGATGTCCAGGTAGTCAGGGTACCCGTTGACGGTGTTCCAAGGGTGCGCTCCTGGTATTTTCGCTTGAAGCAGCTGACCCTGGACCCGAACGACTTCCAGTTAGTCAGGGTACCCGTTGACGGTGTTCCAAGGGTGCGCTCCTGGAATTTCCGCTTAAAGCAGCTGACCCCGGACTCGAACGATGTCCAGGTAGTCAGGGTACCCGTTGACGGTGTTCCAAGGGTGCGCTCCTGGTATTTTTGATTGAAGTAGCTTACCCTGGGCTCAAACGAGGTTCAGGTAGTCAGGGTACCCGATGACGGTGTTCCAAGGGTGCGCTTCTCGTATTTTTGGTTGGAGTGCCTGACCCTGGACCCGAACGATGTCCAGGTAGCCAGGGTACCCGATGACGGTGTTCCAAGTAGCTGACTCTGGACCTTAATGATGTCCAGGTAGTCAAAGTAGTCAGCTTCCTCAAACAAAAATACCAGAAGCGCACCCTCAGGACACTGTCATCAGCGACCCTAGCCACCTGGACATTATCGGGTATCAGGTTATATCCTTATTCAAATATTCAGTCGACACGCCGACATCGTCATCCTAAACCACCATTTGCCTATGTAAAAATAGTTATAAAAAAACATGTGATAAATTTTGATGCCTTGTCTTAAATTCAGATAATAGATTAATTATTTTCTACTGATTACATATATTTTTTTTGTGTATCGCTCATCCATATAAATATTTGCATTTTGGAAAAATATCTATTTAATTTTATTACTGACGCTAATGCATATACATTTTATTGATTATTATTTTTATAATATATTATACTCCGCAAAAAGAATTGAAATCCTCAAAAAAACCTTTTTTAGAAAAAGTAAAAATGTTGCGTCAAGCATGTGGCAGAACTAGTTTATCTCTTATATTGCTTAAAAAAAAATGAAATCCATAATAGACACATGAGTCAATTTATTATTTCATCAGTATTCATTCAGATTAATTCTCATATAGTTGGAGTATTACGTATTCTTATTACAGTTTACATACTATAAAAGACGTTGTCAACTTTAACTAACCAATTACGAAAAAACTTACCAGAATGTTCTTAGGTACCTCATCAATTATTTGAAGAACTAATGACGAACCAAATTGACGCCACTTGGTAGGCATTTTTAACGTCTTAAGAATAATAATATTTCACTAAATCACTGGATGTAAAAATTATCATAGAAATATTATAGAAATATTTATAATTTACTGAGACATATGATCAATAGTTTGAATTATTAATATTTGTCTCTTTGAAAGACAATGAAAGTATTGATAATAGAAGAATATATAAAGTCTATCTGAATTATAGGATTAACTGCATTGCAATTACGATACAAAAATATATTTGAAATGAATCAAACGATTGAGGAGAGGTTGTGAAACCGTTTAACTAGAAATAAATAGGTAATGAAATAAATAGGTAATGAAGAATTTTATATGTCAGTTTAATAAGGCATTCAAAGATATTCGATCCTACCAAGTGGCGTCAATT
Organism: Aphelinus atriplicis; assembly: GCA_020882685.1. Taxonomy (NCBI): domain Eukaryota; kingdom Metazoa; phylum Arthropoda; class Insecta; order Hymenoptera; family Aphelinidae; genus Aphelinus; species Aphelinus atriplicis. Next base: position 5,181,088 of record CM037073.1, read on the forward strand.
TGGTTCGTCATTAGTTCTTCAAATAATTGATGAGGTACCTAAGAACATTCTGGTAAGTTTTTCGTAATTGGTTAGTTAAAGTTGACAACGTCTTCTATAGTATGTAAACTGTAATAAGAATACGTAATACTCCAACTATATGAGAATTAATCTGAATGAATACTGATGAAATAATAAATTGACTCATGTGTCTATTATGGATTTCATTTTTTTTTAAGCAATATAAGAGATAAACTAGTTCTGCCACATGCTTGACGCAACATTTTTACTTTTTCTAAAAAAGGTTTTTTTGAGGATATATATATATATATATATTCCCAAACATCTACGAAGTCACCATATGATTCTTAACATACTCTGAAAATAGAGTAGTAATCTAATAAGGTAATGTGACAAGTCTTAATTTAGGTACTTCAGTCTTCCTGAAATTCAATGCGATAAATACTTAATTTAAAGCGACAAAATGATGAATCTCAATTCTTAGTACTTCGTTAGTACTCAATAATACAGATAATATAGATATCCATAATATAGATATAGAATGTCCATACCGATTTCGTTAAATGTTCTCCACAGAATGAATAAAGGTAGAGCCTCAGCAAGCAGATGACTAAGAGTAGCGAAAATTGGAGTTGCATTATACCTGAAACATCAGACTACACCGAAGAAAGTTTTACAAATACTAGATCGAATGAACTCTTTGCTTGTGCTGTTACTCACACTATACACCTTCAATCCTGCACTGATGAAAGAAACCGCCGAAGTCACGTAAAAATTTAGAAAAATAACAGTCGTAACACCATTTATCTTCCCAACAAACCTGAAAAAAATAAATTATGTCATATCATGTTAGATCTAAGGTGGCGATGATTTGAATATTTACCAAATAATACGGACATGCTCGCGAACGCATCTAGCTAACTGTTGATAGCTCACCCCTCTATCAAATTCCCTCATAAGCAGTTTCAATTTCATTGTTCCAACGGACATGAACACAGTGATCATGTAGTCAGTATGTATTAGCATTGAGGTGTATATTATAATGAGCGTATTGTGGATATACAGGAAAACTCTCATTTTTTTAATACGCAGCACAGGTGGATAGTAACCAGATATCAACTGTTGATCATATACGACCGCTCTATAAATATACACGGAAACAGTTGTCGAATGAGTTACAAAAAGCGATATGTGTATCAACGTGAATATTTTCGGATAACGCCCAAGTTGCAGATCATTTTTCATTGCGAACTTGGAAAAATGTTGGTAAACTCTTAACAAAGCCTGAAAGAAGGTGAACATATCGAATGATTAGATAATAACATTTTTTCTACAATCTTCAAAATAATTATATTTTTTCGGGAATGGAATTGCGAATTTTTCAAAACTGTACGAGGTTGATGTACCAGTTACCCGACACTTTGCCGGAAGATCGAAAAAAATCGAAGATAATTGTTCGTAGATAAATATAGTTGAGACGATTTTTAGGGCCAACACTTGCGAGATTGGAATAATTACAATTCCATTTATTGCAATGTTTCGTCAGCTATGAACACTGGCATCGTCACGCTAGTTATGAAATCACTGAAATACATATTTATAATTTAAAGTGGTGGAAACAACGGTTTCCATCTGTACAGCCAGAGGTGTGACTATGGAGAGTCTCTCCGAAATCGCACCTCTAAATTTAAACGCAGTTATCAACGTTACAAGAAAAGGAATCGTAATTATTTCAGTCTCCAAGTATTGGCTCTCGAGAATCGTCTCAACTGAATTTAATTGAAAAAATAGAGGGTTTTCCAAGACATTTTCTAATTACTAGAAAGTAATGCCAAGAGTCCGGTAATTGGTATATTTATCTTAGTAAGTTGGGATTTATCTCAATCACTCTTATGTTCGATTAAAACACGTATTATTCACATGAAGGCTACGTACCTGTATTCGACTTCTGTTCAGCTTGAAAAAAATCATGCGAGTCAAAATTTCCAAAGTGATAGACAACTCAACACAAGGGTAGAGCCATGAGGATATGTCGGTTGCTTTGTAAGCTGCTAATGCTTGTGAAATTGCTAATAGCCAATATATGACGTGGAAGAAATTCCAGATAGAACTATTGAGAAAATTGCCGAGTTTTCCAATATTATTGTCCACGGGATAAATCGCGTATAGTTTTCCGAAAATTTCGAGCAAGCGAAAATTGTACATGACTGTATCCATATGGGAGATTATTTTTGAAATCACTCTGTCCATTTCAATAGTATTCTTATAATCGTTCGTAATAATTGAACTTTAATAAAAAAAATGGTTACAATGTAGAGTGTTGAGTGTGTATGTATTGTAAGCTCTCCGTAAATTCTCAACTGGATGGTTGCCAAATAAGAACTGGATTTACATGTACGATTCCGGACCGAAGAAAAGCCATCAATATAATTTCAAAGATAGAACACCACCGAGTAAATTCAAGATTATATACGATTAAAGGACATAAGTGGTGCGAGTAGATCAGGAAATCCGTCTTTTATTCCGAATAGCTACAATTAATTCTCATTCAAGAGTAATTTGTAAGGGATCGTTTGTGTATAGCCCATGCTTGAACTGGCATTTGTGATTCGTATATAATCATGTCAGTAATGATACTTTATTTAGCCTTTTCTGGCCGGGGAAGTTTCCGTTCAAATTGACCTATTCTGCGAAAAATTTAAACATAGAATCAATGAACTTCTCACGTGGTGTGCCCGACAAAGCTGCTGGGATATATAATGTCCTAGTACCGTCCGCAACGTGAAGTCCAGTGTTAAAAAAATTGACTTGACGATTTTAGAGTGTTTTCCTATGTAATTTGATACACTGTATATAAAACGAAAACAGTGAAATAAATTCCGAAATCATATTCTTGACACTGAAAACCGCAAATTGAGATTAAATTTATTGATGTTGCTATTCTGGCCACAAAGTTGGTGGAACCGAGTTGCTGAGGCCGAAAGAGTAAGAACAAATTTACTTTCAAATAGCGATTTTCAAGGTCAAAAATACCACCATGATCAATTTCACTATTTTTTCGTATTAAGGTGGAAGATCCATAACTAATCCTAAAAATTCAGCTATATATAATTAGCTATATATAATTTATATATAAATTAAGACGGGTGGGTCTATAAATTTCTAAAGAATTTTCAACTTCAGCTCATGATACAGGGAGGATATAATATCATCTTTTGGGCTCAAATAGATAAATTGATTATAAAATAGCGATTTTGAAGGTAAAGGATTCTTCCATGATAATTATGCTGTTTCCCTAAAATCACCGTATCATATATCATCACTAAAAGACAAGAATATGTTAAGTCTCGGAGGCCGGGGTCCACGAACATACCCAATTATGTAAATGCATTGTTAACATTATCATTATTAACACTATGCTTTTACGTAACTTCATCCTCCCATACATTATTCGAACCTCAAATTGTTGGCTCTTTGAGAGGAACGTATCTAGGGCACATGTTTCCCTTGAATAAAATCAGTATGACTTTTGAACATGACCTTGACAATTACTGAGGTTGAAACCATGATGATCAGTAGATACGGAATACAATGATATTCTACCTAATGGGCTATTTCGTCGATTTGTGATCAATCAGAAGAAAGAATTTTACCGGCCATTCCAAATTTTGGATTTTTCCTGGCAGCTGCTCATCAAGAAATATAGAATGATTTCCGGTTGTATGGTGAAAGGAAGAAGGGAAGGAGAAGGTTACTCTCTCCGAGTGGTACGGACGTCGTTCCCGTCGGTGGGAGTTGTCTGTGAATGTTTTACAGGGACGTTAAATTTCTCGTTAGTGTCGCGTGATTGGGCAGGAAATTGCAGTTAGGCTACTCTTCCGATCGGTAGAAACGTGTACATTTCTATTTTATCTCCCCGAATTCGAAAATTTGGAAAGAAAGAATGGTCAATAACGCTAGGGATTTTCCAGCCCGGGTCTCAGACACGACCTCATGTCGGAGCAGCTCCTCCAGAACCAGGGTCAAAGCTCTCCTCGCCGTATAGGACCCAGATTTATCCGTGACTCACGCCATTCGGCCGCCGACCGTCATTCCGACACAACCTCTTGTCAGATCGGCTTCTCCAGAACCAGGGTCAAGACTCATTCCGAGCCATGGGACCAAAATGCATCAGCGGTACTGTTGGTGGAGCCGGTCACACAGGGCAAGAGTGCGACAATTTCGTGCGTCACTCCAAACCGAAAGATAAGTTACACTTTTGAAAATATACTATTTCCCAGCTTGTCTTGTATTTTTATTCGCGATAAATTTTAACATGGGCTTTTTCTTAGTTCGCGTTGAGTGACAGAAATCTTTTACGTAGTTGGGTGTACGGGTGTTTTTTTCTGATCCTTGTCCGTTTGCGGATGACTATCGTCCGGCAATGGGTTCAGCTTACTTGGTACAGTCTGATTCCGGTCTGTCGATACGACGGACAAAATGTCGTTCCCACCAGTGGGAGTTCTTTGTGAATGTTGTCGTTATAGATTTTATCTGTTTTCGCAAATCGCGTGATTTCATCGAAACTTATGAGTGAAACTCATCCACTCGCTTTCTTCTTATGATACGTAGGAAGTCATTTATGATGAGCATACGAGTTTTCGCTCCTCATAAAACAAAGGCGGGTTCCCACATTCGTACTGCTATTGCCCGCACTCATGTATACTAAACGGATAGTTCCGCAACGCTACGGGTTATTTTAGGCTGGTTTTTAGAGTGTCCTTCGGGTCATATAAGAGTACGATTCTAATACTTTTAGATTAGGTCTCAAATTCCGAGCGACATAACATTCGTTTCTTTGGCGTATCATCTACATCATTCCAATTTTTCTTACGTCCGTTCATACGTCGGATCATACGTCCGTTTCATCACCTGTATCGGTAAGTCTCTGTTACTTTTCTCAAATGTTCTCAGTCAATATTCTCCCAAATCATCGATTATGGATTTTCTCCTCGATTTCACGCGTCTAATAACCGAAAGAGAAAAATTTTTTGTGAAATCAGAGATTTTAGCGGTATGTTGAAAATGCATATTATACGGTTCAGCTTGCTTTGAAAGTATAGACCTACCTTTCGGGATTTAGTGATCGTTCTCGCTCAAGTCGCGTATCTAAGCTAAAATAATATGTTTTTCATGATTTTTAGTTCGCCAATAACATACTCGCTAGTGTAATCGTCGATGATCTCTTCGGGCAATCCAATAAATTATGACAGGGTGCTTGGAGTCGTGGATAACGCCGCACACGGATGCAGCGTTCGAGCTGACTTATAGCAGCCTTCGGAATTTTCGTTATTATAATCCTAGTTGGCTGGCACCTTCCCAGGATTCAAATCTTGCCCCAGAGCCGATGCGCCACCCGAGTGGGATTATGTATCGTATAGGCATATAGGTATATATTGCAAACTCGTAACGCGCAGGTATATTCAATGCATGAGATTTTTGTATCGATGCCGCAGCTTTTGGCTGGCGTTATACGTTCGGCTCCGGGCATACGTCTGAATATTCATAGATGTCTCGCGCGCGTGTCTCAAGTTTTGCCGCGAAGTTCGCGCGTTAGCTCTTATCGTATTTTTCCTCCCCCGCGCTGCGCACACACTGCTGTAGTGGGGGCTCTCGGTCACCGCGGCGACGAGTTTACCATAATTATAGCGAGTGTAATAAGTCTGGAGTATTTTTGCCGCGAGTTCGCGAGTATCTCGTGCGCTCTCTCCAATTTTCGCGGGGTGTTTTTCTTTAAATCTCATAAGTGTGCTGCAAATCCGACTCATCAAAATTCCAATAGATAACTGGTTGGACTGAGAATAAATATCGCATGAAATTTCCATAAAGGCTTGCATTGAAAATCTCGGGGGGAGATGTTACGTAACGATTCGTGCGCTTAACATTCAAACGCCCTACTCAAGCTGGATAACCCTCCTTTCGCCACGATTTGAATTTGAAATGTTACACCTCATCTTGAACTGTGATTTCTCGTATTACCGTGAGCATAGTTCGATGGCTCCCATAAAGAAAAAAACATTAATAATCCCCCGACGAACAATAGCACATTTTAAATCTCTGAAGGAGAAAAATACATTTCAACGTAGGGGCAAAGGAAAGCCCATTTTACGGAGGTTCCTGAGTTCGCTACGCAAGTTAATGAATTAGTTCGGAATTTATCTCTGGATCGTACAATCCAAATGTGCTGGTGAAAATTCGTCAAAAGTTGTACGTTTCCCGCATTAAAATAGAAAGAATGTTTTTCCAACCTTTGAATGATTTTTCTAGAAAAATTCTAATTCTACAGAGGGAAGATCAATTATCATACTCTTTTTTAGATTCTCGACTCTTTCAAAGTCATGAATTTTCAAACATTACGGAATTATAAGATTTTCAATGAAATCTGCTTCTCTTCGCTGAGGGGTCGTGAGATACGTTTTTCTTCGCCTCGCGATTTGAATGTGCTTCTCTCCATAGGAGGCGTCGAGTTGCAATGGCCGTTAAAAAAGTGTTGCTCGGACGACTCGGTCTTGTTTTCGAGAGCAATTTCGAATTGATATTATAATTGGTTGCGTCACGGGCGGGAACATGTGGTGTGAGCTCGTGGCGTCCAAAGTTTCACCAGCCCAGTAAAAACGCGGAAAGCCGAGCTGCAAAGTGAAACTGAATTAGCACGGGCCGTCTCGCTTGGGCGAAATGGATTACACATCATGAAAAATCTAAAAAGCTCGCCGAACAAGTTCTCGAAACGCATCCACCACACACGCACACACTGCGAAAATCCCCTTAATTTTCCATTTCCACGGCTCTTTTCACCGCTTCGTGCTACGTACTCTTTGTTCTCTTTGATGCCAAATTCGTTTAAATATTCGAAAATGTGATTGAGACAGCAAGCCAGAATGGATGCCAGACTCTCTGTTAATTCCAGCGTACATTTGAAACTCTTGCGACCCGCGAGTTTTTACGGAGTAAAATTCGGAAAAATGGAATGATACGCCATTTTCTGGTGTGTGAATCAAATCGTGACAGGCTGATGAAGTTAAAACAAAACGTTCATCTGACCACGAGTTCACGACTCCCTAGCCCGGACTAACCAGAATTGATAGATTGATTGATTGTCCACGTATATAGAGGCATGTAATTTTTTTTCGTCTAGCTCATTAATTAGCCGGCCGACGTCGTTCAGAGTGTGTTACAACCCACCCATGAATCTCACTTTTGTTTCAGAATCAAGGATTAATCCAAAAAAACGTGTAAAAAATATATTATTGAAACAAATTTGAAAACGTAAGTCTCATAATATTTTAAGAAAACAATTGTATTATTATAATTACATTTACATTCAACTGGCTGCTGCCGAAATACTACGGAAGTGGAAATTGAATGAATTTCAACGATATACTATCAAGTTGCAACGTTTCGCCAGCGAGCTTTCTCGTCAAGCTATTTTTATTGAAAAAAACAACAAATATAATAAATAATGCTATTATGAGTGATAATACAACGTCGAATCAGAACATTTATTTCTCTGCAGTCAAAATCAAAATGTTTACATTTTTGCCCTGCACTAGGTAGTGGAACGGATAGTTTCCATCTACATCGTCAAACGGAAATACATTGAAGAGGAGACGGATTCATCCCCGAGTGCGACATCTCGCGTGTGATAAAACTTTATGAGATGATTTCTGGCCACCCAAGTGGATAATTGGTCGTTCGGGCTAACGTTTCTTTTTCACCAAGATATTCGTGAATCATTATCGATTCCTATAGTGTTTCTGTATCTACGTGTACAGATTCCCATTCTTATACATATGGATGTGGTGTATGCGCATGAAATCGATAATGATTCACGAATCTGCGATAAATCGAAACGTTAGCTCATATATCATCTGTTTGGCTGTCCAGAAAGCATCTCGCTAAGGTTTATCGTGATATTATCGCCCAGAGGTGAAACTGCCCCCCACTGAGTGACAAAAGCTCACAGATATGAGATATTAACAACTGTGTTACTGTATTTTTTTTGAGGAATATTATTTACTTATCTTACGCGTAAATATCATTCATTAGAGAGTTGACGCACAACCCTTAGGTACTCAATCAAAATGAAAATTCGCAAGATGGTTTTTGGGAACCTCAGTAACTTATATCTCGAGCTTTACAGTCAAACGTTCGGTTTTCCCGAAGATATCTTGACACCTTAGATTTTGAGCATCAAAATTATAATATTTCGTTGATTCTCGTCGATTCTTGTGAGTATTCGAGCCTCAACAAGCATTGACAATAAATCATGGGGGACTTCCAAAAAACACCTCAGCAACGGTTACTAGAGCAATAAACAACAGATTTCGCTGGAATTCGAACGCGGGCTACATCTTGCCACGCCTAACCTGTGTGCAACATTTCAAGAAGATCGGACGATTTTTTCGGAAGTTATCCCGCTCCAAAAAAATAGCGTTACATACGCCTTACGTACATACAGATATTTTTAGGGTCTCATGTTCGATCCGTAGATTACATAAATCGAGGCCTCAAAGTCTGATTTAAAAGTTCGATTTCTGCCCCGTCACAAGTCGTTCTTTTAGAGAAAGAAAAAACCCAAGGTGGACGCACGCGGGTGGAACGAAAGCCGTCCACGCAGTGAATCGAACCCTGACCCTTTGGACGAGAGCCAAGAGTTTATCCACGGCTAGCCACCGCGACTCTGTATTTATAACAAGGTCAATAATATTCTTCAAATCAAATGCATCAATACAGCAGTACTGCAACATCAGGCCGAAAACGTGTCATTTTAACGAATTACCGATCGATGTCGGTATAACACGCTGGTTTTGAGCTCATTCGATGAGTTTTACCTTCAATATTAAATCCCAAGTGTAATTTTTGATGTAAAATTGGGGCGCCATATAAATAAACAATAAAAACATGCAAAATTCGACGATTTTTCCCGTTTTCCTCGATTATCTCGGAAAATTCGCACTGAAGCGTATCAATACCTCTATACTTTTTTGTAGATCTTTGCATGCTCTCCAAATTTGATCTTCACAAATTTTCTGAGAAAACGTTTTTATTCCGAGTAATAAGCAGAAAAAAAAGTGAAAAACGATTTTTATTAGTTTTTTCCATTTACTTGCAAAAATCAGACAAAAACCGCTGCCAAGTGCCTTAGCAGTATGCTTTCTCAAAGAGACTTCAACATCACCCACAAACGCGTCCCAAACCTGTCTTTTCACCATTCCACTAGCGTAGATAGTATCATCTATTTTTCAAAAATTGCAAAAAAATTATTTAATCAATTCAATTTGTATCTTTGTGACTGTGTAAAGTGTCGTTCTTTTTCAATTGACCAAACTATGTTGCGAGTGTTGATGTCTGCCCGGGCTCTCTTATTATTTGATCAAATGCAAAAAAGCAAACGGTTCTAGGTTCTACACGATGCGAGACATTTGTACCTGCATAATTTTTCGATCAATTCATCTTGTGACTGTCATACGGTTTAATAGCGGTCAAAATCGATCCGCCCTGCCCTTAAGTCCGTATTTAGCACACTTGAAGACTCATTTTGATCATTTTCGACGGCAAAAGACACCAAATTTTCCCAATTTTCTCCATAGTACGTTAAAAATACTGGAAACGAAACTTACATCAATTTTTTTCCCCCTTAGCAACGGTTGCTAGGGCGGTGAACAACGGTTGCTAAGGAGCTAATTGGGAAGATTTTGTGTCCTTTGCCGTCGAAAATGATGGAAATAGGTCTTAAATTATTAATTTCCAACCTTCATAACGGTTGCTAGGGAAGTAAACAACGGTTGCTATGAAGAAAATAGAATAATTCAGTGTCCTTGGCCATCGAGTGTGACTTAAAACTGATTTTCCGGCTTGCCCCAATGAGCACTCATAAGGATTTGTGAGAAAGCACGTTAGAAACGGTTGCTAAGGAAATAACCAACGGATTTTGCTGAAAATTGAACTCGTGATAGATCTTGCCACAACTAACCGGTGTGCGAAATTTCAGCAAGATCGGACGGTTCCTTCGAAAGTTATCCTAGACAAAAGAAACGAAAAATTTTACACCTTAGCAACGGTTGCTAGAGAAATAAACAACGGATTTTGCTGAAAATTGAACTCGGCCGAGATTTTGCCGCGACTAACCTGTGTGAAAATTTCAAGAAGATCGGACCATTTCTTCGAGAGTTATCGTGGACGAAAAAAAACGTTACACACATACATGCACACAGGTTAGTCGCAACGCTTAGCAACCGTTTCTAACGTTTTTTCTCACAAATCCTTATGAGTGCTCATTGGGGCAAGCCGGAAAATCAGTTTTAAGTCACACTCGATGGCCAAGGACACTGAATTGTTCTATTTTCTTTATAGCAACCGTTGTTTACTTCCCTAGCAACCGTTATGAAGGTTGGAAATTAATAATTTAAGACCTATTTCCATCATTTTCGACGGCAAAGGACACAAAATCTTCCCAATTAGCTCCTTAGCAACCGTTGTTCACCGCCCTAGCAACCGTTGCTAAGGGGGAAAAAAATTGATGTAAGTTTCGTTTCCAGTATTTTTAACGTACTATGGAGAAAATTGGGAAAATTTGGTGTCTTTTGCCGTCGAAAATGATCAAAATGAGTCTTCAAGTGTGCTAAATACGGACTTAAGGGCAGGGCGGATCGATTTTGACCGCTATTAAACCGTATGACAGTCACAAGATGAATTGATCGAAAAATTATGCAGGTACAAATGTCTCGCATCGTGTAGAACCTAGAACCGTTTGCTTTTTTGCATTTGATCAAATAATAAGAGAGCCCGGGCAGACATCAACACTCGCAACATAGTTTGGTCAATTGAAAAAGAACGACACTACACAGTCACAAAGATACGAATTGAACTGATTAAATAATTTTTTTGTAATTTTTGAAAAATAGATGATAGTATCTACGCTAGTGGAAAGGTGAAAATACAGGTTTGGCACGCGTTTGTGGGTGATGTTGAAGCCCCTTTGAGAAAGCATACTGCTAAGGCACTTGGCAGCGGTTTTTGAATTTGCGAGACAGCCTGGGAAATTCAAATAATTTTTTTTACTTTCCCAGGGACTTCTCGATAAAAATGTATTAATTTCACTCTTCTTATGATTCTTATTCAATAAAAGGGCCAATGTGGCCTGGTCCACCTCGTCTGGTGTCGAAGCTAGTAGATATGCAATGGCGATTCTCCACCATGGGGATTCTGGAACAGTAGAAATTCGAAAATAATGGAGATGAATCCCCCTCTTCTCTGTATCTGCTCGCCTCTTTTAGGTGCAATATAATCTTACTATTATATAAAGAGGAAACGTTTGTTTGCATGTTCGCAAAAATCTCAAAAACTACTGAACCTATCGCCTCCAAATTCTGACAGTAGTTTTACAATGTACCCTGAAGTGTCATAGGCTATTAAGATTGATCATTAATTAATTAGGAACGTTTCTATGCAAAATGTGGAAATAACATGCTAATCAGCTCCGGCTTCTCTCTTTGGCTACTAGGTGGCGAGACGCTATTTTAGCCGTCCACACAGCTGAAGTGGCGTGGTTTGGCCTATAAGTATAAGGCAATCAATGTTGGAGTCCTCGATTTTGTCATGGAAAACTTGAAATTGGTCGCCCTATTGTGACTCCCGATATTATAGCGGTGTAATTGACTGCCCAAATAATCGAACTCGCATATGTTTTGTTATTTTTTACATTCTCAAAGAGAAAGCTTTGTAATGAGGTAAAAATCGACCCATCGAATCGGACCTCGGGACCTCGATTTTCGTAATCTACGGGTCGAAAAACATGGAAATCCGAAAATGTCGGTATGTATGTACGTACGTACGTACGTACGTGCACTTTTTTGTCGTACGATAACTCTCGAAGGAATTGTCCGATCGTCCTGAAATTTTGCACGCAGTCCCTGATACGCGGTACTTTCGGCGCGGCGGCAGTGGAGGGGGTAGATGAGAAGAAGCGATGAAAAGTCGAACGCGCGGGTTCAAAATAAGCGCGTGACCTTTTATCGACTATATCTCAGCTTCTACTACAGATAATTCGATGATTTTTTTTTAAATAGCTATAGTAAATTGAAAGCTAATCAACTATGTAAGTATTAAGTTCACTTAAATTGAAATTGACAACTTATTAAAGAAATAAGAATAATGACATTTTTCTGCGTCATATAAATCATTTGATTAATTTATTTTTTCGTACAAATCTTTTGACACTGTCTTGAATGTGTTTGTAAATATGAATTTTAACAATTTTCGATTATATTTTGATTGATGAATATATATATTATGAAGGATTTTGATAGAATAGTCGAATTCATTATGTCATAATTGTTTTATTTATTTGAAATTACATTTGTAAAACATGTAAAAACTTCAAATCTAAAAACACACATATAAAACCTTAAATTCTACGTACTTACACACACACACACACACACACACACACACACACACACACACACACACACACACACACACACACACACACACACACACACACACACACACACACACACACACACACACACACACACACACACACACACACACACACACACACACACACACACACACACACACACACACACACACACACACACACACACACACACACATACACACACACACACACACACACACACACACACACACACACACACACACACATATTTCCCATCGAAACTTATTGTTTTCTCAATCGTTTTGGCGGAGGAATTGAGATTTCCTCGTTGCCATCGTCACTATCAATATCCTCATCTTCAAGTTGTGAGTTATTAAGGAGAAACGATTCATTAATTTCCGATTCAATTTCCTTCTCCAAAGTTAAGTTATCAATGTCTATTTCGGACTCTTTTATATCGACTAATCCGCTCGCTAAAGATGCAGCATTTTTGCACGTCTAACCGTGACAATGGCCACAATAATCCGAACATTTTAAGTTTCTCCTTAGGGTCATTATAAACTTCCTTAGTAATTCAAACATTTTTAGTACCAGAACAAATGTTACACTCGATTATACGAAGCAATTCTGGAAAACAAATCAATACAAACAAATTTTTATGTGATCCATCATACAAAAAAATTTACAATCACGGGCAGTCTCCCACAAGAGGAAGCGACTAGGGGCTTACTCTACTCCTTTATAAATTAATTATATTTCACCTAAAGGAGGCAAGCAGATACAGGGGGGGGGGATTCATCTCCATTATTTTCAAATTTCTACTGGTCCAGAACCCCCATGGTAGAGAATCCCCACTGGTGGAGAATTCCCATGGTGGAGAATCCCCATAGCGTATCTACTTAAGCTGCGCTATCTCATGCGGATTGAATTGGCATACTCGCAGTTTCTTCAAACTGCTCCTTTGCGTACGGTGCATATTCATCGACCATCCACTAGACCTTTTGTTCTGCTATGCGGCCCTTAAGAGGGGGTCATATCTACTTTGACGTCAGATGACGTTGGATGTATTTTGCATTATACAAAATAGTACATTACGTGACTAGTGCGCAAAGTAGGTGAATCCAGCATGAGTGGAGATTGGCGCCCGAGCGCAGCGAGGGTGACAACACGAGTTCTGGATTCACTTACGTGCGCACGAGTTGGGTATACTATTTTTCGTATCGAAGTGCGAAAAGTTTGACTATGTAATGGATGATTGACACGCGTACATAGCGCCATGCTCTTGTTGCTCGAGTTCAACGAAGGTACGATAAGCGGAGGAGTACGAGTAGGCGAAGGGAAAGAGCGGGTCCAGGGGCGCAGCCCCGGTGGGGGTTGGGGGGGCGGAGCCCCCCCCCCACTTAAAACAACAAAAATATCAACATCAAAAAGAAAATAAATATGATACTACAAAAAAAATGAACACAATTGGGCAATACATTTTACATCAGGGCAAAATGATAGTATTACTGAAACATTGCAATTTGTTAATTTTCCTTTCTCGCAAGTGAAATAGAACACCCTTGTGTATATATACCGGCCACGTGAACCTCACGTTTTCAAGCATCACTGAAGAGTTTAGCTCTACTGTGTTGTAACTGCTTAATCTTGTCCTTTCGACTCCCAGAGGTTTGAATTTTGAACTTGACCGAGTCGAATTGGACAGAAATTTTTGTGGGGATTTTGTTTTAGAAATTAAATGAGAGGAATATCATAATGCATACATATATATGTATATAGAAATGCATTGGTCTCTCTGCTACGCAGAATCCCCAAGAATCTAAAGTTATACGTGGCTGCGTAATACGATGACCGTAAATTTTATATCTTTCTCGCAGTGCATTCGTATATTTTCAATTTCTCGCACTAGTTTCTCGCACTGGTGCGGGAAAAAGCTTTCTCGCATCACTTTCTCGCACTGGTGCTGGAAAGTTTTTTCTCGCACTGCTTTCTAGCACGGTGAAAAAAAAGGTACTTTGCGCACCCTAGTCCGTGAAAAAAAGACAAACTTTGCGCACTAAGATACGAAAAATGTATTTTCATCACTTGTATCGAAAAGTTGATCATGAAACCTTAGTTTTCTACACTCGTGATGAAAAATACTGTTCGATACTAAATCAAAAGACGATTTCTAGGCACCTGTGATTACCACCCTCGCTTTGCTCGGGCGGCAAACCACCCACGTGCCTAGAAATCGTCTTTTGGTCTAGTATCGAAATGTACTATTACATACCGAAGATGATTCGAGTATTCGCGGCCGCCTATGATAAATATCTATCGACTGGAACGTCATTTTTGTAAGAAATTTGAGTATTCACAAAATGCTACGAGAAACAAGTTCAGCTATGGCTCGTTCTGCTGACCGTCCTCCCGCGACACTACCCGACACATTTTGCTCGATTATGGCGAAACAGAGCTACGCACTCCAAAAGTAGGACTATTCGCGGCTCGCTATGGAACTGAAGATTCCAGGGATACCTTGATCATTCACGATAACCGCGGAAATAAAACGTATTACTGGAATAACATTTTTCTGACCGTCAAAGTAGTATGACTCCCCCTCAATAGCAATACGTTGAACCTTCACAAATCGATCAAATTATGCTGAGAAATGTTTCATTCTATATACCACTTAATCATGAGAAAAGTTGTAAAATTCAAAGGAAGAAGCTGTTTCATGGGAATTCGAATGCTCGAGCTAGTGCACGACTTGACCCAACGACGGATACATCGAAATACATGTATTTTGTCTCTGCGCCGCTGTGAGTTTTACCGTTCCTCCGCAGAGGCTGGGCTTCCGAGTATAGGCGTAAAACGGGGGAGGGTTGCGGTCGACACGTCGAGCCGCAGGCGCACGTAGTGCGGCGTTTGGCCGCGCGTCAGCCCAGCAGACGGCGCACAAAGGTGTAATAAGGTAGTCGGTATGAAAAGGGCTCCGGCGCTCGGGTTATATAGTCTCTCTCTCGAGTAGCGGTGGGGGAGGCTGGCAAAAGGTGCGCGCAGAATCGTTGTGGTGTGGGTGGTGGGGGCGGCGGCGGCGGCCACCCTCGGCGCGCGAGACTCTTGCAGTAGTTGTGCAGTTCAGTAACGGCCGAGTGCTCGTTCGCGGCAGCAGTGTGCGCGAGCCACACGTGGCGCTCCTGTCGGCAGCGAGCCGCGCGCGATGTGACGACCAAAGTTTTTGTTATTATATACTTACATGTAGTTTGTGCCGCACACCGAGCCGAGAGAGAGAGAGAGAGCACACCAGAGGCTCTACTACAGGCGTAGATGAAGATGCGCGGCGTGCCACTGGCGCTGCTCGGCGGCATCCTCGTGCTGTCGCTCAAGGTCGCCAGGGCCCTGTCCTGCGTTTGCTCGCCCCTCGAGTGCGACCCCATCACCACCGACGACTGCCCCGGCGGACTCACCTGGGACCCCTGCAAGTAAGCCACGTGCCTACTCCTCCTCCTCCTGCTCGGCTAATCTTATCTCACTGCAATGCGGCGCACGACCGACACTTTATTCCCCGAACACGACTTCTTCTTCGTCGAAAGCTGCGACCTCCGCGACTTCGCTGTACACAGGGTCCGCTTCCGCGAAACGTTTTTTGCCGCGCGAGGCAGAGGTCGAAAAATCCAGGCCGAGAGTTTACACGTAATGAACTGTGTGTGTGTGTGTGTCAAGCCCGTGGTTTTGATGTCGCGAAACTCTCGTTCCAGCCAACTTTCCGATGCACTCGCGCGCGCTCGCGTGCTGGGATGTGTTTGCGCGCCGGTACACGCAAAATATCAAAGCACCCCCGTGTATTTACACGGCAAATACCGTTATTACACTCATCCCTCGAGCTCGAAATTCAGTAGCGGCCAATTAACGAGTCGACGAATTCGGAAAGTAAACTGTGGGCGCGTGTGTGACTTATCTCTCTGCTTTCGCCTCCACGTATACCGTTTCACTCGGATACGTGTACGAGTATAAACGTGAGAAATCTCGGATCCCTGCGGGATACGTATATAATATATAATATATGCTTAACTAGATTTTCTCGCAGGTGAAACTGTCTTAATATCTATCGTTTGTTGATTCGGGTTTTAAATATTCAAGATTAGAACCCAAGAGAAGATGTGTTTTCGTTCAATCCACGCGACTTTGCTGCGAGCTCGAATGTCAACGCAAAATCGTACTTCGTGCTCAAACTTGGCATGGAATAACGTCAAGTAAAGGTACACGAGTTTTCCAAGTCAATACTTGATTCGAGAAATCTTATGGAGCGTACAGGGCGATGCGATTTCGAATTGAATTCAAAGAGCCACTAGTTATTTCGAGTAAAAAAATTCGCGAAACATTTTTGCGAAAAACTTATTCGAACCTCCGCAATTCCCACTATCCTTGGAAATTAATCAATCAATCTAAATGAATAGAGTGACTTTTCTTAGGTATTTTGAAATGCTGTAGAAAGAGACGTGCGTAACGTGAACTAAGTATATTTTAATATTTCCCCGGGAAATATGTTTTTGTAAAGCGTCAATGTGTGAACAAATTTTAATGATCATTACAAGTTTCTTTCACAGAAGATTCATGCAAGAGAAATCACACTGAAAAGACATCTTGTTCTGAAATATTTCACAAGAGTATCGCTCTACCGTTTCACACGAGATTTTTCTACGTCTGAAACAAATAGTGTAATGACTTTTTGTTGGCTCATGCTGACTGGATAATTTTTATTAGAAAATATTTATATTCTTGAATCAGTAGACTCTTCATTCATTTCTCATACCATTGTGAAAATGAAGTTCTACAAGTCAATGCATTCGTAACGCCTTCTCCAGTCATACATTTTGAATGTCGATTATTCTCTAACGGTGAACCACTGCTACTATATAGGCATAAAGTTTTCTTTTAAATTTTTTACCAATTTCCTTGAATAACCGTTAATGCATATAAGAAATTCAATGACCGTACTCTACAGATTTAAGATTCGACTTGGTGAAATCCAAAGTAAGAGTCTCTAGTATTTTCTTCTTTTTTTCGTCGAATCAATGGCATTCGATGCGATAAAGCCACGTGAAACAATTCGATTCTATTCGTGGATGCACCGAAGTAGAAGAATGTGGATGCACGTTTGAAAATAATGTAGCATGATTTTTAATTATTCGTGTTGAAGTTTAAAGTATAGCGTGAGAAAAAAAAAGAAAAATCCGATAATCCCAGTGGGTTAGCTTTTAGTGAACTTGTATCTAAAAACATAACCTATTTGAATGTATCTTCAAATGCTGAGAAAACTAACAAAAATTCAAACAATGTAAAATAGCTAATTTAGGTTATTCATTGATTCAATCGTTTAGCTAACCTCAAAAAAACCAGTGCATCATTCCATATCTAATATTGGTTGAATAAAATTCATATGATTTGATTATACAAAATTTGTCATTCTTACCAGAACTAAAACATCTCCGTCGTAAAACAAAAGATTTGAAATTTCAAACGAAGCAACCATAACTTATTCGTAAAATTATTTTATTCCATCATCACTGTAGAAAATTTGTTTCTCGATATATTTACCATTATAATAATTATCATATCATATACAATAATATATAATCTTCGTTGAACCAATTTGACTTATGGTAAAATCTGACCACATATTGGTTGATTTCGACTTGATGAACTTGAAGGTAATCGAAGCGGAATCGAAATAGTCTTCCCGTTCATTAGTCGGAAATCGTGTGTTGTTGCGCGAAAGCAGCCGGGGAACCGCCAATGTTAGTCTGCAGAGCCGGGAAACGTCGAATTGTGATTACCCTTCGCCGATGGAATCCGTGGAATCGGCTATTTCTCTTGGTGAGACTCGTCGATATATATATCCCCTCCAACACACACATCCAATTTTTGCAACGTCATAAAAATCAACGAGCTGAGATTGCGCAGCCTTAAACGATGTATGGATTAATGCACATTTGTATTGTTTAGCGCGATCGAAATAAGCGAATAATAATAATCCCAGAACATTCTGTATACATATAAATATACACAAGCTTTTTTGCACATCACCTTTTGACCGCGACTTAGCAACAGTTGCCTTTTTCGTTCGATCCCGAGGGTGCCGTGTCATGCTCCTTTTTATAATCCGCGACCAGAGAAGGGAAACACGGACGGGCTGAAAGCTCTTGCGCAAGCCCTCGCGTCCTGGCTTATATCGGCGAAAAATGCCTCTCTCTCTTTCTTTTCTTGTCCACACTAAAATCAACTACTATTATTGCTAGAAAAAAATTGCATTTATATATTAATTATTAATAAGAAAAATAGTACTATCCTTATATTCACTCCGAAACTATACGACGCTTTACCACGAAGACTATTCAGCTTTTTTTCTTATCAACTTTTCTTCGCTAAAACGGACAATTTTCGACTAAACGAAGATTCTCACTCATTATCGCGTCTTCGAATCAACTCACGATCGACCGATGAGAAATTAGATTTTACGTTTGAATAGTGCACCTTCGAAAGGTGTACGGTGCCGTTGAACATTGTAAATAGTCACTCCCGGCTAAGTTTATCGTTTTGGCATGATCGAGCCTCGTTATCGGCCAATCGATCTGTCTTCCTCCTGGCGGTGGCGCGAATTCAGTCTTATCTACATTAATCGGCTCGTCTCTGTATTTGCTTGTTGCGCGGATAAATAATTCATGGTTTTGTTCCGCCGGCTGGCGCCCGGATCTCCTCGTGACTATATACACGCTCTGTTTCTCCGGCTTGGACGACCTTAATCAAATCAATAATTCACAGGCATACACGTGTGTATGTGTGTATCGCTTGGAGCTACTGCGGCCCGATTTCCGATGCCGCGTTTCAGCGATGATTCGCCCGCGTCGAATCTTGGCGAAAGACTCGTCGATATACACGCACGAGGATCCGACCGCCTTGTGGGGGAAGGAATAACGGATGAGAGACGCGGCAAATACGAATATTCCTCGTTCATACACCTGTTCTCCGTGATTTTTCTTGTTCCTCGTCCTTTCTCCCCTTCCGGTTGGCTCAATGATTGTACATCAGTCAGTCGCGGATAAATTATTCCCGTGTCCTTAAATAATGCGCGTCGCGGAATGTGCGTTGACACGAGGGGGAAAAAAGCACGTCATTCCGCGCATTAATTATACCCGAGATTGAATTGGACGCGCGAATAAGCGGATACGCGCGCGGCGAGTGCTATACTCAATCAATCATCGGCCGGCGCGAGCATTTTCAATTCAGATCCAACGCGATGGATTTTCGCTTTTCTCTGTCGCGCCTCTATGGTCCCCACCGACGGTATATATATACACCTCGAGGGAAAAAGAAAAGATCGGGGCGGGGGAAAAGAGAAATTTAATATCGTATATTTTTTCTTTTACCCGCTCCGGCTAATGGGCGGGCCATTTCGCCGTCACGCAACTTTTTCGCGAGCCCCGAGAAAGAGTCGCGCACGTCCGTGATAAAAGTCGTGGGGGGTGAAACGCGCGCGCTCGTTCATTTTTTACTCGCGGTCCGGTGATTTTTTACGAATTTCTCTCGCGAGAGAGCGTCGAAGCGAAGGGACGGAAAGGAGAGGGGGGAAGGCAGCAGCAGATCGCGAGGAAGAACACGCGATAGCAAAGTGGGCCGGCGACGGGAAAGTTTAAAGAGAGCAAAGGGCCAACACGTGCCCCAATGTTTTCTCGCCGCATTATATATCTCGCTCGTTTGTTTTTTCACCGCACACCGGCCACCTCCCGCTTTTCGTTCATAAGCCGCTTTCCCGTTCGCCAGAATCAGCTTGCAATAGACCGATGGCCTGTTGGTAATGGGTCAAGGGCTAATCGCTCAGGAAAAGTCTTTTGCGCTTCTCGTTCAAACATTACTATCAAAATCTTGAATAGTTGAAAACCACTGGGTATTAAGGAATACGCGCGCAACACTATTGTTGAATAGCAGTGAATGCCCGTTTAAAACTAGTAAAATTAGCTATATGCAGATGCGCTGTTGAGGCCCATGGAGATTTCCATGGCCATATCAATATTTCCAAAACTTAAAGGAATAACTGAAATCTACATTTTTTCATGATTCCATACCACCCCATATTCCCTTACCAGCTAACCCATACATCATGGCCTATGCTAACTTTATCTATATACATTGTGTATATATATTCTTGTAGATTACGTGGTTTGATCATTTCATTCCTACCAATTCCACCAATAAGTAGTGAAGCATCACTGATAAATTAATCAAAAATAAACAATTTTGCCCAAATAACATGAATAATATAGAGTCAATCTGCAAAAGAGTATTCGCGGCGGCAATCCAGCTATACCATATCGACGTCAACCGACATTGTCTCTAGTCGTATTAAAAATAAAAAGTTCATTATCGAATCAAGTGCGAATATCGAGTTTTCTCATCTCTCATGCGATTTTTATTAAAATAAATAGTAAATATCCACTGTCAAATAGTATATTTTCAACTATTTCAAATTCATAAGGTAGGTAACGAGTGAATTTCACAGCGGGCTCGGATCGATTGTAAACAGCCGGCGACGTGTAGCGTGCAAAGCATGTAATATCGTATAATGTGTATATACACGGACACGCGCGCGCGCGCGCGGCAACATAGACGTCGAAAGCTAATGAATTTTTCAGCGAACGACCACAGAGTTGGTAATGAAGTTGTGTATAGCCACGGTAGGTTCCGCTGCTTCCGTCGTCTGCACAGGACTCGTTTTGTTATTCGGCTTGTACGAGGCGCGCATTCGTTCCGCGGCTGCACACACAACGAATAGATTCATCGAGGCACCGCGCGGCTACACGAACCGGATCGATCAAGCTGCTCATCGAACGTGGAGCTCGGGAAAAAACATTTAGCATCGGCCGGTCCGGGCGTCCCGGAAGTTGTTACAAGCGGCGTATATACACGTATATTCGGAAAGAGGCAAAGCAGCTTGGGTGGCTTGTTTTCATGCTCGAACCACTGCCGCGCGCTATCTGCGCCTTTTATCCGATGGTACGCGCGGAAGGGAAAGAGTCCGATGGCGGGGGAGAGGCTCAATTAAACTCGAAAGCGCTTATCGCGCGCGCGCACTTCTCCCTTTCCTCAACTTGTAAATATGATAAAACTTTTTCATCCGACTCTCTCGTTTTTCTTTTCTCTCTCTCTCTCTCAACCTCTCTCTGTCGCTCTTGTTTGTCGTATAGATGCTGCAAAGTGTGCGCCCGAGTCGAGGGCGAGCCTTGCGGCGGCCTGTTCGGCTTCAGCGGCAGGTGCGCCCTGGGCCTCCAGTGCTTAATTAAGAATTTGGTGCCTCATCCCCGCGACTCCGCAGTCGACGAAGGAATTTGTACAAGTAAGTAAGCTTTATATAACCTCTTCATTTATACCTTTTTTTCTTACTTTTTTTTTACACGAGCCCGCGCGCGCGCTCTCTCCATCGCAATTTAAGTTTTCTAATGGCGCAGCTCTCGAGGGCACGCGCGCACGCCTAATTTCATAACCACTCGCGCGAATTTAGACGGATTAATTGGATTCGCGTTATTTTCCGCGGCTGCCCGGTATACACGCTGTAGCGCGCTTGCTAATGGGCAATTTGCATACTTATTTTTTTTCTTCGCGCGCGACTAACGCTTTTTCCGCGTGCTGCACTTGTCGGACGTTCGAAGAATAAAGCCGAGTCGTGTTTTCTCACTTTGGTTCGGATATCTATTTTTTCAAATAACTCTGATCTCGATCGGATCGCGAGCGATTAAAGACGACCTGATTCAATTTCACCCACTGACTATTTGAGTGAGCGGTGAAAAGAAAATCGTTCGAATTCGACCTATTAGGAGAAAACGTCATCGGAGGCCGCGCGCGACTCTCAGAAATGAAGGGGAAAAAAAAGAAAGTCAACCGCGCGATTTGTATATTTATAGCAATTAAGGTTGCTCTCGACCGACAGGCTTGCGCACGTCTTTGGAGTTGCCTCGCTCGTTTTTCACCTTCATTACCACGGTAGAGCTAAATTCGTCCGTATTCGTCGGTAGGAATTATGTCGTTATACACGCAGAACGGTTTTGCTCCACTTGGTCAACAAACTTCCAGCCTCATCGCTCATTACCGACTTAAGTGCGAGAGAGAGAGAGAGAGAGAGAGAGAGAGAGAGAGAGAGAGAGAGAGAGAGAGAGAGAGAGAGAGAGAGAGAGAGAGAGCGCAAGTTGTACTTGCAGCCAGGCGCGCTCGGTATCGACCTATTTATACCTCTATATACATTTATCCGCCTCGTCGACGTCAAAGCGCGCGAGTTACAGTTGGGCGCGGAGTAAAAGACGCGCGCGAGGCCGTCTCTTCCTTTTCCCTACTCCAGGCTCTCCGCAGCGCTTCGCGAGAGCCATAGAGACTTGCTCGGGGGCGTAAAGTACCGCGCGCGTAATAGCCGAGGCGAAATTCTTTGCGCAGCCCAACTTCCGAGCAGCTTCAATCGCGATTAGGCCAATCGCTACTGGCGCCTCGGCCTCGGTTATATCTGTCGGGGCGCGCGGCCGGGGCCGTTTAGCCAATTGCGCCAGATTGCATTACGACCATTATACCACCGGCTCTCTGCTCTGTATTCATGGGATACCGAGGCCGCGCGCGCGCGGATTAGCAAAGCACCCACCCGCGCCCAGCTGCGATCTCGTATACGTCTAGTTGTCTACGGCCTGGAAAAATATGTGCTTATCAGACACGGTGAATCTCTCGCGTGCGAGAGAGAGACAGCGAATCCGAGATCGCGAGATCAATTGGTTCGCGTGGGGAAAGGGACACTTCTGGGCAGAAGTGTTCAGATACTCGCGTGTGTCTTACGAACCGCAAAGTCGAAATTGACGGTAATGTCATTTTTGATTCTCACAAAAACGTGACCTAGTCCGACGGAAATTTTGGCTGATTGTGAATTACACGTTACGTGGAGCACGAAGCTGAATTAATGTGATTCTCTCATGTGTTTTATGGCTCAGAGAAGGCTTCTGAAAAAAATTTATTCGTAATTTTCGTTTCATACGATTTTTAAAAAATTCTCCAGCGTCTCTCTTTTCGCATGACGCAATTCATATTAATTAAAGTGCCTCGAGACCCGAGTACAGTCCGCCCCAAGATTTAATACCACAAGAATATCTGAATATATAAAAGTAATCGAATAAATATGGGATCATCTTAAGCTCTAGAGATCCATAATACAATGACTCATTCCAGAAGTCGAACGCGGAGATCGAGAATCATCACTGCTAGTTCAGGACTGTGTATACCACCCTATTCGCATGTCTAAAGCCCACCAGAGGGCGGTTAGGTCGCGGCTGTAGGTTAGGATATATCGAAATATTTTCCGGTGGCGTCGCCACTGTCAACAACTGAATGGCAAACTAGTTCACGAGACAAATTTGGAGCTGTGAGGTAATTATAGATAAGCACAGGGCACTTCAGTACACTGAAAGAACTTTATGTTTGAGATTAGGATGCATCACCTCAAAAATTAAGGTTATCCTAGTGTGAACGCGTGTCCGTGAACGATATAACCCCACTTTTTATGGGTGGTGCTGATCGACATATTATCGGGAGCTCTTTAATTTTTACGGTTCTGCGCGGTAAACGCGTATAGCCTCTCAGCTGACGTACAGTATCAGCTGATCCGACATAACAGCTCAAAATGATTTATCGTTTACGTTAACCGTGGTTATTCGGTATCTATCCTTCTCTATCGATTCATAGCAAACCGTGATAAATCGAGTATACCCTTACCAAGTCGGATCTGATCGACTTCAATCTGTTTCGTTTCATTGTACAGCATTTGATACTCATGTCAGCATCAGCTGAGAAGCTGTGTAGGCATTTACCGTTCGGAGAATATCCAAAACATTGAGGAGCTACTTGTAAATTTGGTCAGTATCATCTGTAATAAGTCGTTTTATGTGTCTCTTATGCGATCTATCCTGATTATTAATTTGAAGTTCTATCAGTCTTAACGTTAGTAACACATCTACTAATTATTTTGCTGTCCACTTGATAACTTTGTATCTTTCGAGCTGTCCTAGTGAAACAGATCCTTGTATGACGGCCTGTAGAGAGAAGTGCCAGTTAACTCGTGATTTGATTGGATTGCACTTAACCACGTGGCGAGTCGAGTGAGATATATATAGAGAAATACAGAAGCAGGGAACACTGGATAGAGCTACTCGCTGCGCTCGTGCGCCAACGCGCCCGCCACCCACGCAATTGTCAACTTTCCGCGCTCGTTACACACTGTTTCAGTTGCTCATGAAAATATGAATATGTATAAGTACAGGAAAAGACGAGAAAAGTGAAAGTAATACTATAAAAAATAATTTTTAACACGAATAATATAGATTGACAGTGAGCAGCGCGTCGGAACACGTATAACTAGAATTGATATAATTATCGATAACAGTGATAATGCAGCCTGTGAAATCCAGCGTATCATATGCACTATTCTCTAACGTATTAGGTTTCGACATTTTAGCTTGACGCACGACGTCATGATTCATATCTGGCTAATTTGCGAAGATCGCAAGCTCGATTCTTAGCTTCCAGCGTGGATACGCATGCATCGAGAAACGTACTTCTTCCCTTCTTCGAGGGTGAAAATAGCCAGTCGTTTGGTTGAATCGAAAAAGCGCGTGTCTTACTTTTGTAAACAGCTGCCAAGGCGGGGAAATGGGTGCCGGATGATTCGTAAGATATGATGGAATCGGCGCTTCGGGAGAATAGCTCACAACTCGGGAGGGGGACGGGGGAGCGGGGGGGGGGTAGGACGACGACACCCGAGAGTGTTTTACATCTGTCCGAATGAAGTTGAGCCGGTAGCCGTGGCGAGATTTATGCAGCGTGAGAGTCGTGGGGTGGGGGGGGGGCGAAGCGGAGGCGAGCTTTCACGAGTTCCGGCCTCTGCAGCGCGGAAAAATATATAGGAGTGGCGCCCGCAGCTGCGCGTGACAGCCGCTATGTACGTGTGTACATATATACACACCTACACACGGGAATCCGGCGCTTGTTGCTCGGCCGTGAATTTCATTTTTGTTCATTCGCGAGCGAGGAGGCTCGTTTGGCATTCATATACGGCGCGCGCCGCGCGCGCAAAGTACACACGTAACGGCCTTTCCCCGTCTCCTGCACTCTTTCTCACTGCTGCTGCTGCTGCTCTCTCTCTCTCTCTCTCTCTCTCTCTCTCTCTCTCTCTCTCTCTCTCTCTCTTTCTATATGTATAGGCATTTCAAAAACGACAAGTCGCAAAGTGTATTACGCGACGAACGAGCGCGGCGGCGAGAAGATCCCATCCGCGGGTAATGCGCGTATGGTGGCCGGGCGCAACGGGTTATACTTATACGGCCGTTATACGTATCTCCGCCGAGCGTAATCCCACCTTCGAACTTTCCTCGCATCGGCTCTCCGGTTTATACGCCGGGTCGCGCCATTCGCCCGGGCCCCCCCCCCCCGTCGGCTGTGGTGCTGGGGTATTTATCGCGCGTCACGAGTCGCATTCGACGCTGGAATTTGAGCGTGCTTACACACCTTCGCAGGTGAAAAATCAATTGAGCCCGCGAAAAAAGACAAGGAGGAAACGCATTCGTTTTCTGCAATGATTATTCGGAAAAAAACTCTCATTAAAATCTTTTCATCGAAAAATCAGGGCTGTTTTCCATCGATTCGCACTTTTCACGTTGTCGGACTCGTCAAAGTCATGGCTTCAATTACTCCGACCTTCTGGAACATTTTATGGGAATATCATGGCAGTCATTCGATATCCTCCGACAAATATTGGGAAGATATGTTATTTTCGAGCTCGTCTAATATTTTACAATTTATTATGTCACAAAGGGATGCAAGTGTTCCATAGAAATATAACGACCTACAGACGGTACGTTACTTTATGAATAAAATGATAAATATAACATAAGCCTCGACAACAGTGAATGATAACCATTTCTGAAACATCTGTTCCATGGACTTCATTCTGTAGATCTCATTATCTATAGTAACCAAATTTCTCAGATTATTTCCAATTCTTCCTACTCTCCACACTCAGTTCATCATCCCATATGAGAACATCAAGCTATTCGAACCATAGACGGGTATGAATCATCTCTCCAGAAAACCGAATCACGTATGTTTACAGTTGAACATATACTACGCGAGATGGAAAGGGAAATATTTACGGTAAAATTGCTGATTCAACGTGTCGTACGAGTCGAGGGTTCCCGCGTTTGGGTTGCTGAGCAAGGGACCGTGGCTCGGGCTCGATAGACCAACGAGTTCACTGGTGGAAACGCGAGGGACATACGGCATACGTCCAAAAGCGCGTGTATCGATAATCCAATTAGCCGTGCGTTACGCCATCCCATCCTCCCTCCCGAGCACACTTTCACTCTCTCGGATGTATATATAGCGGCTGCAGCGCGGCGCAGCAAGCGTCAGAGTTTACTCTTCGACGCCGGTTATCCTGCCGTTGGTTCATGTGTGCTGGGCTGCGCATACAATTGAAATTGACGATGATGATTCGCCCAGCTGACGATGATGGATTATTCATATTCCGGTTTGAATATGCGCTCCAGATACACCTGGATACTGGACCCTAATGATAAATTGAGCGCGATGGGAAATCCGTTATATCTTTATGATTACGCAATGAATTCGGTTATCCGTAGTTAAAGCGTATATACATGTCTGCATGACGCCCGTTTACAGACTTACGCGGCTTAGTCGAATGATATTATAATGGTCAATTCTGTTAGTGTTTCCATATCTCTTCATGCATTTCACTCGCGACTATTTTCCCAAAGGATGCTATCGATGGCGAAATCAAATAACCACTTTTATCCAGAAGAATCGCATAGAACTCTCTGTCAATGCATATGCGCCACTGTTTTGATCTATAGATTTCAATTGGGAAAAATCATCAAGCTGAGTATATTCAAGTTTTGCAGCTGGATTTTCCCAGCAACCAATCAAATCATGGTTATTTTTCTCAATCATCAATTCCATTTGAATGTGCACATGTGCACTTTCGAAAGCCACCCTTTTCAAATCCTCCTCGCGAGAAGGGCTGTACTGCAGCTGAACCAATCAAATCACAAGCTAAACGTGGCACTTTGCTTCGATCGCTATTGCAAATAAAATTCCTCATCGCAACCGGGAAGAAAACTCGTAGAGTTGCACAGTTGGTAGTGGAGGAAATAAATCAAAATAGAATCGAAAAAAAATCACGCACCATTTAACCTCATTTCAGTTTTATACCGGACAAAATTCGCGTCGCCACTCCGCGTCTGACTAAACCCTTGATTTTCCACTGACACACAGCGTACCTCTCGTGTCTGCAGTGTCGCGCGCGTCGCCCCCAACAGATTATCGGCAAAAGTATCAAATGGCTCGGAATGATTCTTTGCCGCGCGCGCCGGATAATTCGTTGCCTGTCTGAGCGCGGGCGTATGATTAAACCATGTAAATTACAAACGAGAGACAGGAGAAGGGGAGAAGCAGTTATTTGTAGCCGGGGCGCAGTAGTAAAAGGCGAGATACGGCGCGGCGCGCGGGAGCTGTCTTTGACCAATTCAATTTCTCCGAGCGTGAAACGCAATGCGTCGGGCGAGGGAAAGAGGGTGAAAAGGGGCGAAATAAGGGCCGCGGGCGTGTGAGAACGCGATGCGGAAGAAACAAGGCCATCGGTAATAAGTCGAAAAGGCTGCACACGCTCGCAGAGTGTGCAACTGCTGGCGCGCTCGGGGCTACGGGGGTTCGTGCGTGCTCCACCCACCTGAGAACTCTCGGACGCACCTGCGACTCTGACGTGGAATCAGCCGGAATCGCATAGCCGGGAGGGAGAGACGCACCGGCGCGCGTATGAGTTATGCACGAGTCGCAAAGCCGCATTGGCCATATTCCGCGGGGGTAAGTGGAGCGCGTGTCGAGTCACACTCGGGGGGCGGCGACGTGTTGCGTGTACAACAGAGACTGTCAAATTCAATATTTAATTGATTAAATACAGTTAACCAAATATTTGTATTCGATCAAATTATTCAACTGATTTATTGAAAATGCATATTGAATAAAACATACTCTCTAAGATTAAAATAGTACAGATGGTTGACTGATGAAAATAGTCAAAATTGAACTGAAAAATGAGTAAAATTTTACCGATATTTCAGTTTGATATTTACTATTTTTATCAATTATCAAATTTCTACTAATAAATAGTAGTTTACGCCTATCTTAGATTTGAAGCGAATGTATTCTTCAGATACCTACATGTATTTGAAATCCAAATGTTTGACGAAGTTCGAATCAACCGAACCCTTGTATTTAATTACTGCCCATAAGAAGGGCGTAGAGGAGAGACGGGTGCGAAGCCGATACACATTACACACACTCGAGTGCGCGGGCGACGCGCACGACAGAGCTGGCGCACGTGCAATTACAATTTTCGTTGAGTTCACGCGGGATATTTTGCCCCCGCCGAGTTGGAGATGATCAAGCGTGTGATTTATTCGTGGAGACAGGGGGGAAATTGGATAATCACACTCTTGCAGGAGCATTTATATAAAGGTGTTCCCAGCGCGTTAAAATAGCAACAGTATTTCGTTCCGTTTGCACCCCGCGGCCGGCTGTTTCCATTCCAATTAAATAGCAATCACTGTACCTGCTTTCCCCGGCTCCTCTGACAAGTAGAGCGACGGGCCCTTTGGCTCTCCGAATTTGCTGAGCTTTTCTGAGATGGCTTTTGGACACCTAAGTAACTCGTGTGTACATTAATTTTACTCGACGTTCCGTGTCTCTGGAGATATAGCATGTATAACTCAGTACACCTGTTTGGTTCCTACAAAGAAAAATACATCCCGGAATCTCGCGACAAAGAAGAGCACTTTAATTTTCCCCTGAAAAATAGTAGCACATTCGAATTCCGAATCCGGGGCGAAGAAAAACGCATTTCACAGATATTTCTCCGAGCTTGGTGTGCAAGTGATGAACTGGTGTTCGATTTGTTCCCCATAAAATATGATTTTTTTGAAGGAAAAAAACATAAAAGACGGTTTTATGAACTTTGAATAATTTTCCCTGGAAAATTTGAATCATTTTTCATCGAAAAGGCCCTTTATACTAAAATTTAAACTCTCGACTCTTTCAATGTCATAAAAATTTACACATTTCGAATCTTTAAAATTTTCACGAAATGTACTGTTCTTCGTAGGAGCCACCCATACAAGGTCCCCAGATATACTGCATTATGCGTGAAAATCAATGATGATTCTCGAATATCCCCATCACGAAAACAAAAGGACTACTTCATCGTTCCGTAACACCATTAACTCGGCAACTCGCTCCTCGTATACGCGTATAAAATGTTTTTATAACTTTTACAATGTCATCGAGCTCGATAATGAACCACTCACCCACACACATACGCGCTTGCGCGCATGGCGAATCCATTGGAATCGCGCCAGTTATATCAGCACGACTCTCCCTCTCGAGTTTCACCCGGATATAATGAAGCGGTAGTAATAGAAGGCTCCGCGCCCGCGAGCCGGAGAACAGTAATAATCGCTAAACGGCACCGGCTTATAACGTGTGTGTGTCTATATACGTATACACGTGGCAGATTGGATATAGAGAGTAGGAAGGGCGGGGGCCCGCCTTTGGGGCACGTACTTATACGGGCGACAAGCGGGCTCTCGAGCTGCAGTTGAGCCCGCGGTAATATCGAATCGTGGGCGAAGTTGTGCGACGGCTACATATACGCGTGTGCGCACGCGAGCGTGACGGGCGGGCCCGCATAATTCGGATAACCACGCTGAAATAGCTGTGGAGCCAGTGACGCACCCGGTACTTCCAATTACGCGCGAGTACGTATGTGCATGCGTGTGCACGCGCGGGGCTGCGGTAAACGAAGAATGCGCGTTAATTTTTGTCCTCGGAAATCAATGGTATACGCGCGCGAAAATAGCTCGGTCGTGTGTTTTTATCTCGATCCAATCGAAATTCGAGCCAATACGAGGGGATGAATAGTCCGCGTGAAGATACGCCCGATCTATATATACCGGGAATTACAGAAAGTTTCAGCACTGATTATTGAGCTGGGAACAAAACGAAGAAAATACGACCTGATTGTTTTTCTATACAATACACTGAGAGAAAAATAGCGTGATGGTTACTATATTTTTACTATATTTTCAGTGCAATACGGATCTGGCTAGGTGATATTTTAGTAAACTATAGTATCCAAATCATACGGAGCATTGCTGGATTGAATAACATACATTATTGTATATATTGAATATTCTAAACGTATATAACAAAATATTACAGTACAATATACAATGTGTTTGTATAGTATGTCGCGGAAAATGCTTCAAGTCAAATCAAACGATGTCGCTGTCCCACAAATGCTTGTACGATTTTATTGTCACAAATACATTGACTGATACTTATATTCACGAAGAAATAGGTTAACTCATGATTTGATTGATGTATTCCGGAGCACGTGACGAAGCAAACTGGATAGAGAGCGCACAAGGCTGAGCACGGCTGTCATCCAATGAAGGATCGGGTTATGGTAGTCAAGAATGTCAACAATTTACTATGTTGAAAATATGTCGAGTAAAGTATCAAAGCAGGTTTCGGAAGAGCATTACCGGGATGAATTTATAAGTACATCGGAGATATAATGTTCGATTGGTTCCTGCAATGTTCTGCGGGAAAACTTTAATGTATTCGGTTTGATTATTGAAATTTTTTTTCAATAAAAATTTCGGTATGGAGTGTGACACAGACGGACGGCAGTATCACGTGATTCTCTTTGACGATAGTGATTGTTTCACTTTTTTTGTTCTTTCCATCTCTGGAAACACAATCGCGAATGAAACGACCAAATGCGAAATGAAATAAAATGAGTTACCGAACACATATAGAGCGCGAACGAGTACACGGCCAGTTCATAATAGCGAGGTAGTGCAGAAAGGCGCGAGAGACGTCGATTTTTCACCGCCCGCGGCCCTTTGTCCGTCTTACGTATATTATCCGGGGGGGGGGGGGGGGAGCGGGCAGCGCTGCTGCTCGGGTGTCGGCAAAAACGACGAGACAACGCGCCGTATAAGCGAATTACGCGCGGCTCTCTCGAGCTGCACGTTCCTGGGTGGGGCGGCGGACGGGGGCATTTGCATGGGCCGCGCGCGACGTGCCCGGAATTAACGCACTTTTGCTCCGAGAGGCGCGCATCCGATCGGCCTTCTTTCTCCCCGCGACACCTGCTAAATTCAATTGTCCCCCCGCCCCCCACCCCACCCCACCCCGGATTACAAGCGCGCGCCCGGCTACCCCAATTGCACCTCGTGAAATCCAATTAAGCGCCGCGACGGGCGGAAAGAGCGGGGGGGGGGGCGGTGGGCCGCCTCGAGGAGGACGACTGTTAAACTGGAAATTTATAATTGCACTCGATAATGCCCAATGGGATATCGGAGACGACCGGGTGACCGATCGATTTTTAACAGCCGACCGGGGAGATTGAATTAGCTCCGCTCGCTTCGCGTATTATTTACAAGATGCTCTCATCTTCCCTCCTGCTCTGCCTCACCCCCGGAGGGGGTTTTGGGGCCCCTCGCAATTACGCCTAATTGGTTTGACCCATATCCCCGTCTTTCTCTCTCTCCGCGCACGGGGATTTTTAATTTTTTGGGAGGGACTGCTCTCTCGCGGTATTTCAGAAGCGCGCCGCGTCGTCGTCGTCGGGTCGCGCTTAATTGCTCGGGCGAATGGAAACTTATTCCCTCGGGCGCGCGCGCGGGGGGTTCTGTCTTTTTAACTGATTTAATTGAAGCTGGTGGCGTCGCGCGCTGGCCCGCGGACGCGTTGGAAAATACACGCCTCCAGCTCGACGTGTGTTCGGTGCTGTTTCTTCTCGGTTTATTGTGTATCGGCGTGTGACGTCAGGTGTGAGCTGGCGAAGCTCTGTTCGTTCGCGTAATTTCGTTTCTTTTATACCGAAAAAAAAAGATAAAATTCAATTCCGATGCGATGATTCAAAGTAGATTTGTAATTTGATTCGACTCAGAACCTCGAAATTCTATGTGGAATTTACCCAAACATTCGGCAAAATCCAATACAAACTCACGCTCAAATTCGGTATTCGGTTCGGCTTGCAAAATGCTTCAAAATGTAATTCAAAATGCAGAAAGTTCAAAAAAAAAACTTAAAACCAATGACTTAAAAATTTCCTCTCCGAAATCAACTTTCAAATTTATTCAACATAATTTGGACTACCCAAAAATTCAAAATTCAAATTAATTCAAAATTTCAATTCAAAGAAAGGCGCTTAGATCCCAAAATTCAAGATTCGACCCAAACATAGGTCACAGTGTGATGCAAAAGTTCAAAATCCAAATCAATCCAAAATCTCTAAAATGCGTTATTAAAACAAGTGTTTGAGTCTTGATCCGATTCAAAAAGAAAATACAATACAAATTGAGTACGAAACTGATTTTCCTGCCTTGACTTAAGTCAATTGACGGGCAGTTATTATAAAAGGAAAAAAAAAAACCCGTGCTTTCTTATACGATTCGGAGTCTCGGTATTACCGATTTCGGACCCCGTCTCGTGTTGTAATAGAGGGTAATCACTCCGTATCTGTGGTTCTATAACCCAGCCGGACCGATTACTACTACTATTGACTCTACTGCTCTGTCCGAATGACACTAAGGTCCCGTACTGAGCGCAAAAAGAAGGGTAAAAGATTTTGCCTGTGCGAGCTTAGTTCTCACTGAGCTCCGTAGTCCACAACGTAAAAGTTGCGTACTTCAGCAGGCGAAAAGATAGAGTTTACGGAAAATGAAAGTGGAGGAGATAGAGAGAATGGGAAAACAACTTACTTTTCTTATACTTCTTTATTTAACCCTTCTCCTTGAATTCGGCGACGCAGGCCGATACAGCTTGAATTGGGTGGCTTGAAGATCCTGATGAAGACTGAGTCCTGGACAACGGCGACTAAGGCCCTGGAGTTGGCAGGTCGGCGACGACGGCCCGAGTAAAGAAAAAGGCGACCAAGGCCTGAAAACAGCGGCACGTAGGCCAAGCGAGCAGAGGAGACCTAGTCGTCCTTCTCAGTCCCACTACCTTCGAGAGGCGCGTGACTGTGCTCCTTTGCTCAGCCGCGTTGCCCTTTTTATATGGTTTTTGGGCCATAAGGACCCATGAGAGCGAGCGAGACGGCACTATCGGATCTCTCACTTACTCCTATGCAGAGCATACATCCCTTGCATTGGTGCGAGAGAGAGAGCCTGTATCCTATCTCTCTCACTCCTACGTAGTCCATATACCCCGAGCATTGGTGCGAGAGAGAGCGCAAGAGGGTTTTCCTCCCTCACTCTCGTCTCATTCCTCCGCCCTCCGGTCGCGATACTCCAATGACCTCTAATATACCATACCGATCCTCCAATGACCGGTTATCAACTGCAGGACTCAGTCTCCATTGGCTCCTCAGATTTGGGGGAAGCCCGAAGGAAACGCCTTTTCCGCTCCCCAAACCACCCGCACATGTTATCATCCTTAGACTAAGTGGTGGGAAAAATCTACGCGCTACTTATGACTATGTGCATATTACATCTATACCCGTAAGTTATTCGCATATAAACCTACTTGTTGATGTGCGCAGGATCGCGAGTCGACCTGTATGATTCAGGTTTGCGCGCTATCCAGTTGCTAGCTCGCGCAAATCGCTAAAATACGCATATTCGATAAACTTATCGTATTAACTCGACAAAATCTATATCTTGTGAGGTCTTTTCTGAAAGATCTCAAAATTTGGATTATGAATAACTAACTTACTTTGTCCTAACTCAAAAAACCAAATTTTAACAAGCTAAAAACCATCTCGCAGCACTCGCTTTGCTGCGGCCGCGCGATAAGTGCGGAGTGCGCGCTTCTCATTGTGAAAACTAAAATCCATGATTTCTTGATAATTCGGAATTTAACTTTGGAATCGTGACGTTCAAAGTCCGCAAGTCGAAGATATCGACTCAGATTTTCAATAAAAGTAACAATAAATTGAGTGATTTTACGAAATATTGACCAAAAACCAGGCGTGTGCGGTCTCTATCGCACCGTATTGAAATTTCCAGCAAAAAATTATCGGGTGAAATTGCGCTAAAATAAAAATTCGAATTTTAGTGACCAAAAAACCGAAATATTACACGCGTTTTACTTATGCCTGTGTTTCAGTAAAGAGTCTGGAAAAGCGCACTTCGAGGGTGGGAAAGCGAGAGTTGCCGGTTTTATGGCTTTTCTGCGAGATAGCAGGCCCTTCCGCGCCACGGCTCTATGCCGCGCGGCAGGCCGCACGTGCATCGCGTTGCAACGCACTGCGCTTGTGATTCAAAATTTTCTCGCTTTCTTAACGTTAAAATCAATCTTTCGTTGGTTAAACATAAATATATTTATAATTATCGCATGATTACAGCGTATCTTAAACTCAAATTTCTGTTCAATATACGGGTTAATTCTAAAATATAAATCATTATAATCACTAATTATTCAAACGTAAACTCGTTTTTACATCTATTTAACCTATTTAAATTCACTCCTACCAATTTATATCTTGATTTGAGATGAAAATTCAGTGTTATAAGTCAAAAATTGATCTGAAACCATGTCTTGTGTGGTCTCTATTAAAAGAGCAGAAAATTTGCAATAAATAATCATAAGGTCGCGGCCTCGTGAAATGAAAATTCAATCGTTAAATTACAAAAGAAATGAAATATTCGTTTTAACTTTCCCTAAGATACACATAGATATAGAGGCGCGTGAGCGAGAGGCGAGCGCCGATTTTACGACCCCGTCGAAGGTTGGTTAAGGGACCAGTGCGCGGCGTCTAGACCGGTAGCGCGCCACATGTTTGGCCGCGCGCTTGCTGCTTAACCAGCGCTCCTACTCTTGCCCTTTGTACCCTACATTCATCTGAACAAAAAATAGTCACCGTATATCTATACGACGCATAACGTCACATACCCCACCTTAAATCAATCGCCTGTATATCTAAAGGATATGCTTGCGATTGCTTTTTCTACCTTCAAAACGAAATTAGTCTAGCTTATATCTAAATGATTACAAAAAAAAATCCAAGATTTGGCACAGTCTAGTTGCTACTCTTTCTAGTTGCTACAAAACACAATTTAAGTCTATCCCCAAAGCGCTCTTATTTATCTAACTTTGTATGCTTATTAACTAATGATTATAATATTCCAACTTAAATAATAGTAATTCATAGAAAATAGTGATTCAATCCGGTGCTACAGTCATCTAAAACACCGCTCATCAGTTGCCAAGCTTGAAGAATCCTTTCTCTTCTCTGCTGGTGGGCTGTTGAGTCCTGGGCTGAGGGTTGGGTTGGTCCTCTCGTTCTGCAACAACCTGCATCAGCTCCTGGTTTACCCGTTCATCTTCCCATTTGGCTTGTTGACGTTCTTTTCCGAGGTATATCAAGAAATGAGCTAGCGTGCTCCACACTGCACCGAGTATATGGATAGAACATCCATGGACTTGATGTATGACGTATCCATTCAATATCATACCAATTATTGCTTTAATGATGTGAATAATTATAAATATTGATATAAATCCGGCACTGATAGTTCCGAACATCATAAACTTGCCCCACATTCTGCTCCAAGTCGATTCGATTATCTGATTAATTGCCTTCTCATTTAATAGGCTGTGAATAGTCCCTTGGTAATTATCAACGGGTTGGCCATTAATTTCTCTAGCCATGTTGTGGATGGTTACATCTCTCTCTATAGGGAACATAAGTTGATACGCAATTTTGTCCAATTCTTGTTGTGTATAAATTCCATGATTCGCCAACGAGGCTGGATTAATATACTTCCATGTAGGTCTTGTTCTTGGTTTTATCATCATTGGGTGTGAAGTTTCGGTAGGAGTGGGCAGTATTTTAACCCATCCTTCATCTACCTTATAGTACGACGGTAGTACTCGGTTACAGTCGACCTGAGTACCTTGAGTTTTGAGAATGTGAGTTCGCGGAGTCAAGTAGTAAGTTTGGTTATTACGACTGACTTGTAACTCTTCATAACAGTTGTTTCCGTGTTCCATGGTAACATCTACTGGGATACATTTTACTATATGCACGACTTCACCTGCATTGAGGGCCATGTAACCTGGACCTTTCATAAACGAGTAGGCGAATTGGTCGGGTGCTTGAGTCGCAATTGCTAACGTGTTTTTCAACGTTTCTCTTTCAGCCTCACACTTGTGCATGAGTACGTCTCTGTAGAGTCGCCCCATTTGGCTTCTGATATGCCGTTCAACATATACGAACTTTGAATTCATATAAGTGAAAATGTCGGCTCTATGTATACGGGCATTCGCTGGTTCAGCGAAAAACGTGTCTGGAGATGTTTCGAAAATATAAAGTTTGGGATGTTCAGTTCCAATGACTTCGTATCCACAAAGCTTTTGCGAAGATTTTCTTGTCAACGCAAATGTTACTTGATCTTGATTTACAACGTATACGAGTTCGGTATTACTCTCCGAATTATCGACAATCTTTGTCGCAGGTCCTCGGTATAAAACACTGTATTGTTCAAATTTACAAGCGTCAATCGGTAGCATTTTCCAGTAAGAGCGTCCAGCTTCGGGATCCATACAGGTCCCATCGGAATGCTTGCAAATAGTACCGGATTTCATGTGTATTTTGTCCGTATTGAGGTTGACTTTGGCGCTCTGCATAGTAACCGTGATTTTTAATACACCTTGGACCACTACATCTTCCCAAGATCCATAAGGGTCGGCGTAATAAACTCCTTTACAAGATCCATCTTGCAAGATAGAGCCCGAAAATGTTATAGGATAGATGTTAGTTTCATTCCTTTTAATTCCGCTTATCGCGCGCTCATAATTCAGCTTAAAATTGCCAGTATGATAAATCGTACTGCACGCTTCTCGATCAATCTCGTGTATATATTCGGCATATCCTGCCGTTACAGCGGAAATATGTGAATGCATACCACAATAGTATACATTTCGCTTGATTTCTACCTTACAGTGCATTACATTAGTTTCTTGATAATCGTTCACTTGCAATAACTGAATATACTGGTCAGTTTCGGTAACTCTTTTTTCGGGGATATCGCACGGTCCTACGTCGAGTAATGAAAGGGTGGTGACGTTGAGCGTCTTGGGTCTGCAGTCATACCCGATGAAGGCTTGCGCCACCGCGAGCAGTGTGCACAACTGTATCACCGAAACGATCATGATTTTCTGTGAATAATCAAACAAAAGCAAAACTTTAATATTTTTAATCGTTATTAATATGTGAAATTCTAAGCCTATTGGCGTGTACCACTTTACTACCTTTATTTATTTGAATTTTTATTTTATTTTTATCAATTATCTCTAATATTTTATGCGGACCGCTATAGTGGTCACCGAATTTATTGGGTTTTGGACCCACGCAAAGAAATACAAAATCTCCTAGCTTAAAATTCTTCTCATTAATATTTCGGTCGTAATATTTTTTAGATTTATATTTACTCTCTACAAGATTATCATAAACTAACTTTCTAATACCAGTTAAACGTGTTACCAAATTTTTAATATATTCATTATAAGTTGGTAGTAAATCTGCCTCACGCAGTGGATCACTGGATGGCAATCTAGCCAGCCGCCCAAAGACCACTTCATAAGGAGTATGTTTAGTACTTTCTTGTATACAGGTGTTATAATTTAACATAGCTATATCAACCCACTGGTCCCACTCGCAATCTTTGTCGGTATACTGTTTCAAAAATTCACTTAAGGCGTGATGCGATCGTTCCAAAGAACCGTTTGATTGCGGGTGAAACGCAGTAGTCCTGACTTGTTTAATTCTGAATCTTTTTGCTACTCTATTCATTAATTTACTCAAAAAATTTCTCCCTTGATCAGTGAGTACAATCTTCGGTGCTCCATAAATACAAATAAACCTCTTGACAAATGCATCAGCTATAGTTTCAGCGGTTGCATTTGGCAAGGGCACGGCCAAACAAAACTTTGACAACTGGTCTTGCATTGTTAAAATATATTCATTTCCGTTTGCAGTTTGTGGAAGCGGTCCAACAATGTCCATTGCGATTTTTTCAAAGACTGTACCTACAGTATCTGTAATTACCATAGGTTGACGGGTTTTCAAACGTACTAATTTCTTTAACTGACAGTCAAGACATTGTTGAATCCTTCGTTGTATATCTTGTTTAAGATTTTCCCAATAATAATCACGTCTGATTCTATGAAAAGTTTTTGATACTCCTCTATGTCCTCCGACTGCAGAGCTATGAAGCTCATAAAAGATTTCATCTCTTTTGTTTTCAGGGACATATTTTAATGTACCATTACAAATTATTACTCTAACTTGAGTACCATTAAATATATTTTTAATCAAATCGATAACTTCATCCCAAGATAATAATTCAATTTCTTTACTTTTCGCCAAACTTATTTCTTTCAAATCTTTATCTATTAATATATCTTTTAATTTAATCAAACATTCATTGATATTCTGTTTAATAATTGATTGAGATTCTGGTAACACTCCTTTTATACATAAAGCAAACAAATGCTTGTTGGAAGAACCCTTTTGGACCTGTACATTATTCAATTCTAGATTTTGTTTTGCTTGAATTTTATTGGCATCAATTAATTGTCTCGCGCCATCATCGGAAGGTTTACCCTCAGTATCTACAAAATATACCATGTTACTTTTTCGGTAAGGCAATAGTTCTTTCGTCTCAATGATGTTCACGCCAGTTCTCTGATAAAAATCTGTATTTTCTTCTTCGTCCAACACAGATGATTTATCAGACTCACTTCCCGAATAATCTTCATCGCTTTCTATTTTCTTTCCGTTAACCAATTTATTAGCTTGCTTGCCTTTGATTCGGCTCTTCTTCTTAACTTTACGTTTGGTAATCGATTTTGATCTTGAATTGCATTTTGAACTTGATTTTGTTTTGCATTTTGAACTTGATTTTGACTCCAAAACCGCCTTTGGAATAGGATCGGGTGTCGCCTTTGACATGACTTTATTGTTTACATTTGAATTTTGAATATTTTCAGTAGTATTAGGAACGACTAAATCATTGTTCTCGCCAAATGGTATACGTCCACTGTCTCTTTCAGTCGTTTCGTTTGGAAGTCCTTCCTTATCTTTAAGCTCTAACAGTTTTTTCTGTCTGCGAGTTACTACGTTAACCGAATTTGTCTCTACTGGATTTCGCGACAATGCATCGGCATTAACATTCGTTTTTCCAGGTCTATGAATTATTTCATAATCATACTCAGAAAGTTGAAAACGCCATTTTTGAACTCGAGTGTTCAAATCCGCATCTTTAAACCAGAGTAATGGTTGATGATCGGTAACAAAAATGATTTTCTTTAAATACACATACGGTCTGAACTGTTTTACACAGTACACTAATGCATATGCTTCCTTTTCATATACCTCCCAATTCAACTGTGAACCAGTAAGTGCTTTCGATGCATATGCTATTGGCAAATCTGAACCGAGTTTACCTTGTGACAAAATCCCACCTACGGCATATCCGGATGCATCACACGTAATTATGTACGGTTTCGAATCATCGGGGCATTGCAAAACGGGAGCTGTGCATAATTTATCTTTCAATTCGTTGAACGATCTTTCCTGATCTTCTGTCCATTCAAATGGGGTATCTTTCTCAGTTAATTGATATAGAGGTTTTGCAATTTTTGCAAAATTTGGTACAAACTTACGGTAATAACTAGTTAATCCTACAAATTCTCTTACGTTTCTAACAGATATAGGTTTAGGAAAATTTCTAACTGCCATAGTTTTACGCGGATCGGTTTTCAAACCTTCCTTACTAATTATGTGACCTAAATATACAACTTCTCTCTTTAACATTTCACATTTATCCGGCTCTAATTTCCAATTGAATTTACGCAGTCTATTCATTACTTCTTTGAATAACCTATCATGTTCATCCAACGTATCGGCACATATAATAATGTCATCCATATACACATATACTCCTTTTCCAATCAAACCTTCTAACGTAAAAATCATGGCTCTCATATATTCAGGACCTGCATTTTTTAAACCAAAAGGCATGCGCACAAACTCGAAATGCCCTTCCGGAGTAGAAAACGCAGTCTTACATGCATCATCTGGGTGCATGAGAATCTGATGGAAACCTGACTTACAATCTATGATCGTGTAATATTTATATCCACCTATTTCATCAAAAATATCAGCAATATTCGGTAATGGAAACGCCATAGCTATAGTTTTGGCATTCAGACCTCGAAAATCTACCACGACTCGCCACTGAGGGCGCCCTTGTGAATCAGGCTTCTTTGGCACTATCCAGAGACTACTACAATAGCTACTTCGCGAATGTCTAATTATCCCTTTTCCTAATAATTCCCTTACTTGTTTAAGTACTTCTTCTTTTAATGCTCGCGGTAAACGATATTGTTTTACATTCACCGGGACATCATCGGTAGTTCTAATTCTGTGCATTACAACATTCGTTGCGGGTAATTCATCA
This sequence comes from Aphelinus atriplicis, assembly GCA_020882685.1. NCBI lineage: Eukaryota > Metazoa > Arthropoda > Insecta > Hymenoptera > Aphelinidae > Aphelinus > Aphelinus atriplicis. The sequence continues at coordinate 5,222,146 of CM037073.1, forward strand.
TTTTCTAAATAAAATCTGTCTGAGAATTCCTTGATTAAATCAAGAGCTCGTCTCTGCTCCTCATCCGTAAGGTGAAATGTTCTGATTTTATCTTTTAGTTTCGTGAATCTTAATTCTGGGTCTTTAATTTCATTTGGGGTTGGTTTTATTTCAACATTGGGGAAGTTCAATATTGGTTCATCATCCGATTCATAATTTCGATCATCTCGATTTCTATTTTCGTTATATAATTCATTCGGATTATATTTTTCGTTATCAATTTCTGGTTCGATATTTAATTCCTCGTCTTCACACAAACAGATATTTTTCTCGACCGATTCTAATCGTTTATATTGATTCAACATGGCATGCATATCATCGGGGTCTTCACTATACGTTATACTTAAATTCGTTATTGATTCTCGTTTATTAGTCAATGGCAGATGTTTGATCCCATCTATCAAAAGCTTTCGGTCAAAGTCTAACAAAATTTTTGCTCGAGTAAAATAATCCGAACCCAAAATTCCTTCTGCAGGCAAAAAGGTTTCGTCGCTCACTACTTGAAATTCTACGTCTCTTCCGACCACATCTATTACAGTTGTACCTAACGTTTCAACTTGCAAATTACCGATTCCCTTTAATTGGATCTTATTTTCCTGATTAATTAATGTATTATCTCTTACCAGCCGATGTTTAATTATGCTACATTCTGATCCAGTATCTACCAATAATTGACCTTCAGTTTTAGAAAATTCATAAATGTTTAAGAACAAATACCCATGACTACCTAACACATTTAATCTACATTTACTGTTGAAATTTTGTTTGAACCTTAAGACATTTCCGCTAATTTCTACCATGTTACTTTCATAATCCATGTAAATTTTATTCTCTTCGAAAAATTTCATACCTAATAATCCATCGTAAGGAATATCAAAATTATCATTTACTACACGAAATTGCATCTCTTTGTTAAAAAGTTTCAATTTAGTTTCTCCCAAGGTTAAAATCGATTCATCCGAAATACCTTTCAATTTCATAACCTTTTCAGTTTCAATTTCACAGTCACACGGTAGAGATCCAATTTTTATTAGATTACTTTCCGATCCCGAATCTAGCATTAATGTTAATTTAGCATTTCGTAATTTGAACGATAGATATGGTATACAATCATCTCCGAATCCATTCAGTCCAACGGTATTAACTCGTCTAGTATTTGATCGGTTTCGCGAGTCGTTGGGTGCGATTGAGATATTGGCGCTCCTGCTGTCGCACGCAGGGGAAGAGCGCCTCTCTCGTTTCCCGAACGCCAATTTTCACTTGCTCTTTTGATTTTACACTCTGAGACCAAATGTCCCAGATTACTACAATAATCACATTTCTTTGATATATCAACCCGGCAATTTGAAGCTACATGTCCATTCCTTTTGCAAATATGGCACTTCTGATTTTCGTTATATCTAGGCTTCATCTGCACACAGTTATTTGCGGCATGTCCTTCCTTATTACAAATTTGACAAATAACATTTACTCTTCGAATACAATTATTAGCTGAATGTCCGGTTGAATTGCAATTTTGACAACGCTGATTCGAATAACACTTGTCTGCAGTATGTCCCGATCTATTACAAACCTGGCAGACATTCATTCTATTTCTCGCGTAACACTGATCAGCATTATGCCCAATTTTATTACAAATTTGACAAGTTGGACGCGACGTCTCTCGAATCTTAAAACATTTATCAGCAGTATGCCCCATTTGTTTACATATTTGACAAACGACCTTATTGCAATCCGATGCTTCATGACCTTCTTGACTACAAATGTTACAGACGAACGTGCGCCTTTTCGATCTAAAATCATTGTTACCCGACGATTCCCGTCTACGTAATGCTTTCTGAGCCTCGAGTAATCGCTCAGCCCTGATCGCATTTTTCACTATATTATTAATGTCATCAGCGTTTTCCAATTTAGATTCAATTTCAGGTTTCAATCCTTTCTTAAAACAATCCACAGTATTCGTCTCAACTGTGGCGCGGTATTCAGTATTAACATTCCCGCCGCCAACTCTATGTGCTTCTAAGATTCTTTGCGCCAAGCTCCTAATCCTGTTTGCAAATGTTAATACAGACTCATCATCTTTTTGGAACTCATTTCCCATTTCACCTAACAACTGATTAACCGATTTGGCCGGTGCATACAACTGTTTTAAATAATCTTTGAGTAATTCGATCGTTCGGAACGATTGCCCTTGGATCGCGGTCCTAACCTCATCTTTCAGCTTTGATCTAATTAATTTGGCTAAATTTGCCTCATTTTCCGCATCAACCATCTCTAAGGCCTCATCACAACCCTCGAAAAATACTCCTAAAGGAATATTCGAACCATCAAACTCTGGTACTACGCGCAACGCGTCTTTCAACGTCACTCCTTGCGCCATATTGGCTTGCGGTTGATTAGGCGGACCTCTGATATTTTGACCTACTAACTCGTTATCTCGGTTATTATTAATTTGCTCTTCGTTATTTTGCATAAGGTTTATAGTTACCGGTTGGACAGTCTTTTTAATGGGAGTTGAAGTCGCTAATTTTATGCTTTTATTTACATGAGTTACAATATCGCGGGGAGAGTTGATGGGACTCCTGGGTAATGCTTTGAACGTCTTAAAAGCGTCTGAATCGTTTCTAATCCCTGAAAATTCAGAATCTTCCCCGTCACTTTCACTGATATTAAGGTTTTTCTGGAATGGGTTAAAGGCTTCGACCTCGTTTCTTAATGTGGTACTCGCCGCGGCTTGTTGTCGCGTAATTCTCTCTCCCGACATTAATTCATCGAAAACTCTCCCGTATACCCCACCTTAAATCGGTTGATATACAAAAGAGTTTATTATATTATTTTCCAATAAGTCAAAATTCACGTGATAGATCTTACTATTTCAGGAATATATTAGGTTTAACAACATCAGTACTTATTCATCTAGAGAATCGTAATAGGCTCTAAATTCCTCGAATGACTTTCTTTTTTCTTCGCGTACACTCTTATATATCTTCGAATTCCGAATATAATAATTGGTTGACCTTAATCTTGGGTCCAATCGGAAATAACGTTGCGTATTAAATTCGCGATATAAATGAAAAACCTGCGGGTTTGGCAATACGTCTAGCTTCTGTAACAATTGGTCACTTATTTTTAAACTATAAGTATAAAATGTATGTTCTAATACCTTATCGCATATCAATGCTTCGTATCCAAGGTCTAAATTAATAGTTCGAGCTGCATGATACAAATTATCTTGCAAGCTCAGGGGGAATCCCACAAAAGTCGCGGCACACACGTGTCCCCCTTTTAATTTTAAATAAGCGAGTTTCTCGTTTTTATACGTAATCGTCCTAACTTCTGTCGAAATAATCCCGAGCTCTAAACAGAAAAACACTTTAGGTTTTCCGAACCTTCCCGGAAATTTACGTACTATTTGCGTCAAACGAGCTGTATTTACTAAGTGTTCCCTATATACGATCCGTTCAGCTATAGCTTGTAAACGGAATGGATTATGTTTAAACATAAAAGGTATTTTTTTTTTACTATTATATTTTTATAATGTTAATGGACTATATTTCTCGTATTATTATACCGTGTTCGTTTTACCAAAAAGCCAATCTGGGATAATCTCTGATTCCTCTTCCCCTTCGCGACGTTTCTTTTCTAATGAGGAGAAAAAGTTTTTAAACAGTGGCCGGAATTGCAACACTGGATTGAAATTAACCGTTTGAGTTTCCCAAAAATCTACTATTTCAAAATTATATTCCGAAAAATAATATCCTTTATTCGAATCGTATTCTAAATAATTGCATGTATAATCTCCCGAAAATATATCTTCGGCTGAATTTTTTAGCCAATTTTCAAAATATTTTGGGTAACTGAAATAATTCGCGGGAAAAATTCCTTCGTTATCCAATTCAATGTATGATATGACTTCACCCGTGACTTTATTAAGAATTGTTTTTAAACTACCTTTTCGTAACCCGTCAAAATGATAGTAAAATACTTTTACGTTTTTATCAATTGATTTGAATATTAGATACAATTCTAGTACAGCACCGAAATGGTTATCAAAAACTGCTATATTTGATAATTCTTGTAACGACATTTAAAACGACAAGGACAAATTTTGCATAGTATCTCAAGTTATAATTCTTAGGTTCAAAATGAAAGGGGTATATATAAAAGAAGGAATGATTTAAATACAATTAATTTTATTTTTAATGAAAAAGAAGGTAAATCACACACATATACTTATATATATATTTATAGATATATCCTTATAATGATAAGTGTAAATCTTCATCTAAATCTCTAATTGGAGACAACATCCGCGGTATTTTTCTCGGAGGGGAAAATGTAATACCCAACTCCTCGAAATTTGGGCCCTCAATCTTTTCCTTCAACTGAGCTCGCAACCGCTGTTGCGCTAACCTAACTTCCTCTGTTTTTGCGGCAATTTTTAAGTCTGTTAATTCAATTTGTTCTCGCGTTGTATCTAATTGTTTTTCTAATACCCTTTTTAAAGGTGCAATATTTTCCTTATGCGTAATCGTAACAATACTCTTAATTTTTGGCTTACAAATTGCGGGCGTATCAAATAATGCCCGTTGGGCCGGGGTTTGTTCAGACTCAACCCACTCTTTAACCTGCTTTACTACTTTCTGAGGTTGCAAATTCTCCTGCGATTTCAACGCGAACTCGTAATCGTTAAATCTCTCTATCACTTCCGGGTGTTCGGGAGCTTTTCCAATTGACTTTAAATCTATTCTTCTTTGCAATTTTCTTAAATATTCTCTATCCAGACGAGGATCGTACCTCAGTCTTTCTAATCTTTGCTTAATAAAATCCGGTTTTCTATTAAACGAAAATCTATACAATTGCAGAAATAAACGAAAGCCCTCTTCACTATCAACAATACATAATTGTTTTTCATTAATAGTTAAAAAATGCTCGCATATTCGGTTGACCGCTTCCTTTCTTGATACGGCGACTTTTCGTGCGTCCTTATACGCGATCCGTGAGCCACCGTTGAATTGTTGAAGAACTCCGATCTTCTTCTTTAATTTTTGTCGCTGGACCTTATTTGGTTTTGATCGATAAACCATCCACGTCAGGTCCTCGAAATGTTGCTCCCTCAGGATAAGTGGCAAGTTCACTTTAGGGAAAAACAAGAAAATTAATTATTTTCGGTCCCAAAAAAAAACATTTGATTGCGCGAATCGATCCCTCCGGGGCCTCCAAATCGTTGGTACGTCTGTGACGTCAGGTGTGAGCTGGCGAAGCTCTGTTCGTTCGCGTAATTTCGTTTCTTTTATACCGAAAAAAAAAGATAAAATTCAATTCCGATGCGATGATTCAAAGTAGATTTGTAATTTGATTCGACTCAGAACCTCGAAATTCTATGTGGAATTTACCCAAACATTCGGCAAAATCCAATACAAACTCACGCTCAAATTCGGTATTCGGTTCGGCTTGCAAAATGCTTCAAAATGTAATTCAAAATGCAGAAAGTTCAAAAAAAAAACTTAAAACCAATGACTTAAAAATTTCCTCTCCGAAATCAACTTTCAAATTTATTCAACATAATTTGGACTACCCAAAAATTCAAAATTCAAATTAATTCAAAATTTCAATTCAAAGAAAGGCGCTTAGATCCCAAAATTCAAGATTCGACCCAAACATAGGTCACAGTGTGATGCAAAAGTTCAAAATCCAAATCAATCCAAAATCTCTAAAATGCGTTATTAAAACAAGTGTTTGAGTCTTGATCCGATTCAAAAAGAAAATACAATACAAATTGAGTACGAAACTGATTTTCCTGCCTTGACTTAAGTCAATTGACGGGCAGTTATTATAAAAGGAAAAAAAAAAAACCCGTGCTTTCTTATACGATTCGGAGTCTCGGTATTACCGATTTCGGACCCCGTCTCGTGTTGTAATAGAGGGTAATCACTCCGTATCTGTGGTTCTATAACCCAGCCGGACCGATTACTACTACTATTGACTCTACTGCTCTGTCCGAATGACACTAAGGTCCCGTACTGAGCGCAAAAAGAAGGGTAAAAGATTTTGCCTGTGCGAGCTTAGTTCTCACTGAGCTCCGTAGTCCACAACGTAAAAGTTGCGTACTTCAGCAGGCGAAAAGATAGAGTTTACGGAAAATGAAAGTGGAGGAGATAGAGAGAATGGGAAAACAACTTACTTTTCTTATACTTCTTTATTTAACCCTTCTCCTTGAATTCGGCGACGCAGGCCGATACAGCTTGAATTGGGTGGCTTGAAGATCCTGATGAAGACTGAGTCCTGGACAACGGCGACTAAGGCCCTGGAGTTGGCAGGTCGGCGACGACGGCCCGAGTAAAGAAAAAGGCGACCAAGGCCTGAAAACAGCGGCACGTAGGCCAAGCGAGCAGAGGAGACCTAGTCGTCCTTCTCAGTCCCACTACCTTCGAGAGGCGCGTGACTGTGCTCCTTTGCTCAGCCGCGTTGCCCTTTTTATATGGTTTTTGGGCCATAAGGACCCATGAGAGCGAGCGAGACGGCACTATCGGATCTCTCACTTACTCCTATGCAGAGCATACATCCCTTGCATTGGTGCGAGAGAGAGAGCCTGTATCCTATCTCTCTCACTCCTACGTAGTCCATATACCCCGAGCATTGGTGCGAGAGAGAGCGCAAGAGGGTTTTCCTCCCTCACTCTCGTCTCATTCCTCCGCCCTCCGGTCGCGATACTCCAATGACCTCTAATATACCATACCGATCCTCCAATGACCGGTTATCAACTGCAGGACTCAGTCTCCATTGGCTCCTCAGATTTGGGGGAAGCCCGAAGGAAACGCCTTTTCCGCTCCCCAAACCACCCGCACATGTTATCATCCTTAGACTAAGTGGTGGGAAAAATCTACGCGCTACTTATGACTATGTGCATATTACATCTATACCCGTAAGTTATTCGCATATAAACCTACTTGTTGATGTGCGCAGGATCGCGAGTCGACCTGTATGATTCAGGTTTGCGCGCTATCCAGTTGCTAGCTCGCGCAAATCGCTAAAATACGCATATTCGATAAACTTATCGTATTAACTCGACAAAATCTATATCTTGTGAGGTCTTTTCTGAAAGATCTCAAAATTTGGATTATGAATAACTAACTTACTTTGTCCTAACTCAAAAAACCAAATTTTAACAAGCTAAAAACCATCTCGCAGCACTCGCTTTGCCGGCCGCGCGATAAGTGCGGAGTGCGCGCTTCTCATTGTGAAAACTAAAATCCATGATTTCTTGATAATTCGGAATTTAACTTTGGAATCGTGACGTTCAAAGTCCGCAAGTCGAAGATATCGACTCAGATTTTCAATAAAAGTAACAATAAATTGAGTGATTTTACGAAATATTGACCAAAAACCAGGCGTGTGCGGTCTCTATCGCACCGTATTGAAATTTCCAGCAAAAAATTATCGGGTGAAATTGCGCTAAAATAAAAATTCGAATTTTAGTGACCAAAAAACCGAAATATTACACGCGTTTTACTTATGCCTGTGTTTCAGTAAAGAGTCTGGAAAAGCGCACTTCGAGGGTGGGAAAGCGAGAGTTGCCGGTTTTATGGCTTTTCTGCGAGATAGCAGGCCCTTCCGCGCCACGGCTCTATGCCGCGCGGCAGGCCGCACGTGCATCGCGTTGCAACGCACTGCGCTTGTGATTCAAAATTTTCTCGCTTTCTTAACGTTAAAATCAATCTTTCGTTGGTTAAACATAAATATATTTATAATTATCGCATGATTACAGCGTATCTTAAACTCAAATTTCTGTTCAATATACGGGTTAATTCTAAAATATAAATCATTATAATCACTAATTATTCAAACGTAAACTCGTTTTTACATCTATTTAACCTATTTAAATTCACTCCTACCAATTTATATCTTGATTTGAGATGAAAATTCAGTGTTATAAGTCAAAAATTGATCTGAAACCATGTCTTGTGTGGTCTCTATTAAAAGAGCAGAAAATTTGCAATAAATAATCATAAGGTCGCGGCCTCGTGAAATGAAAATTCAATCGTTAAATTACAAAAGAAATGAAATATTCGTTTTAACTTTCCCTAAGATACACATAGATATAGAGGCGCGTGAGCGAGAGGCGAGCGCCGATTTTACGACCCCGTCGAAGGTTGGTTAAGGGACCAGTGCGCGGCGTCTAGACCGGTAGCGCGCCACATGTTTGGCCGCGCGCTTGCTGCTTAACCAGCGCTCCTACTCTTGCCCTTTGTACCCTACATTCATCTGAACAAAAAATAGTCACCGTATATCTATACGACGCATAACGTCACAGGCGCGAAGCACTCGAGTCGCGCCCGGTAGCGCGTGAATTTTTCAAAGCGCAGCGAAAATAACCCGTTCCTTCGCGCGCGAGACGGGGGTAACAAGCAGCGAGTCAATGCGCATTTATACTTCGCTGTACCTCCCGGGCAAAAGGAGGAAGAAAAAAAGTACTGGTTGCACTCTCGGAATTTCGTGAAGGGAAAGAGTCACTATATGGCTGCCAGTACTGGGGGACCCGGCCTTTTCACTGTCGAAGCAGTACATTGAGTATAGTGAATCCCATCGGGATATCTCCGCACACTTGACTTATCGACCTCCTACTTAATTGTGCATGGGTAGAAGCGTCGAAATATAGCAGGTTAACAGTTCTATTGTTAACGAATCGTTGCAAAATTGATGAAATATAAAATAACGTTGTTTGGAAATAAGTCTCCTGCTTTATTGTCTGATTTTTGTCTATATATATATCATGATTTGACCATACCTGAATTCGATTTACAAAGTGATAATTGTCTAAAGTAACACTTCGAAAACGATTTTTCGATTCAAAAACACGTTGCAACTTAATTCGAGTGAAATCAAGTCGATTCGAGACTCGTATGATTGAATCAAAGAACCGTTATTTCAGCACGTAGTCGGAAAAATCTCCCCAAATGATTTTGGCGATTACAAACCAAAGAATATTTCAATGAGTTCTCTTCCCGTGGAAAGATGACATTCTCGTCGTTGGGATGTTTTACGCGAGGCACTTTGAGCGAACGACGCAAAGTTCAATGGAATTTGGCCGCGCCAGATGTCTGGCGCTGTAGGGGCGACGGGCCTGGGTGTAATGAGACAGAGCCGCGGATTAAAAGCGAGGAGGAAGGGGGGGGGGCAGGTTGTGGCGTGCATCTCTTGTAATTAAACTCGATGTGCCCGCGATGGGGTGTTTCAGAAATCCCAGGCAGGACGAGGAGGCACTGCCCGCACGGGCCGAAACTTTCCGAGCCGGGCTGCAATCTGGTGGGCGACGGCTCGTCCTCGACCGGCTCCGCTGATTCGGACGACGAGGGCAAGTGCGTCTGCGGTCACCCGGTGCTCTGGTGTCCCGAGGAGCCCCAGCCATACATGTACAAAACCAGGCACGAGTGCGAGCTCAACCTCGCCGCCAAGATAGCCTATGGTACGTATATACCGCATTCTCTGCACTGATGTACTTACCGGGTATATTACTTTACATATTCTTTATTTCCAACGAAATATACACGCCTATTCATTCCTCAACCCTCCAAATAGTAATGGTTAATTTACCGCCGAGTTGTGACTCGACTACACGTTTACAGTGAGGAATTTTATTTTTTTAGGGCAATCCGTACTTTGATCATTAACATAAATTTCGGCCTTATCTGTGTAGCTGCATCGTGGAGCATAGACTCTATACCGTTGCTGGACAAAAAATACAACTTTCAACCTATTGTGTGCACTGGCAACTTTATTCGCATTGTATCCAGCTTTACAGTTGTTCCACGCGACTGTCGCATATGTTGCCTTTATGGAGACTTCGTGTATCAGTTTATCCGGACCGGTACATCTGATCCAACTACTGCGAAAGAATATGATTTCATAAATTATAAATAAGCGGTCCAGATATATATGGGTACAAAGTACCAACAACCATAGATTCTTCTCTTTCGGTGTGGATTTCGTGAGGTTTCCGCAAGTGTGTCGTCAGTCCGTCAGCGTCTAGTGGATGTGTTTTATAGCATCTGAGAGTTAGAGACATCTCCACTGAAGCTGCAGTGCGAATCAATATTTACTGGGCTCGCACCAGTGAACCAGTAAAGTAGTGTCGAACAGTGAAAATTTACTGGCGAGAAATTCAGACATCATTGAATCAAACATTGAAGATAGCTTGATAATTCGTCAATCTAGTATTTTACGTTGCTATGCTAATGTTTGCATTATCCGGATAGTCCCAAAGTTATGTGAACGGGTAATCTAAAACTTTTTCACATTGTAAATAAAAATCTATCTGACATTAGAAAAATTATCGTAGAACACTTCTCGCATTTTTGTTTTTTTTGCACTAGAGTAGTTTGTTTATCAACTGAAACTGACACTCGTTGAAGACAGTAGTAATGAATCGGACGTGTGAACAGGACGGGACAGAATAATGAGATGATAACTTTTAATAACCGAGGTGTGGACTTTCGATTCTTCGGACTGGAACAACTGTTAAAATTTAAAGAAGAATCGCATTTTCGCATGATCCTTCATCGCGAATGAAATTTGTCATGGGCCTATGAAAAAAAAATCTAGTCTACTTGAGAGTTTTACTGGGGAAAAAAAAAGAATGAACGTGCCTTGAGACTATGCCAAAACCGGATTTCCGAAATAATAGGAAGAACTTTTCCAAAAGTTCGGCTAGTCGGTTTGTACTCAGTTCCTGGTGTATGTTCTGATGTTGATGGCTGGAAGTTATCTGGCAGGCCATTATTCGATAGAACTTTGGGCCAGGGTTTCTCATCCAAACGATCTGGAACTTTGGAAGTGATGCTCTGGGATTCGGCATATACATCAAATGCTTTCACGTAGTTCAACTACATTGCAATAAAAGATTTATCATCTTTTCGCGCTTTTGTACTTTTGAAAACTTTTCGAAATACAAAAATCTTTCTCTGTAGAGTTGTCTACTCACAACAGTACCGTACATTGTAACAAAACACTTGGTATCATCATAAATTCCTAATAAAGAATCGCGTATCGGTAAGTGATCCATCATCAATACGAGAAATCCTATAAATCCCAAATAAACGCAAAGAATCAATCTATTTGCGTAATGATTTATTCGTGAGCGAAAATACTATAATCGAAAAGTTGGCGAATCAAATATCAGTGTATCCTTTGTTACTTTTCCGACCCAATGACGCGACTCCATCAAGAAAGTCAGCACTGCTCCCCAACAACAATTTCTAAGTAAATACCACCGCCGGGGATCGACCTTCGCCTGACCGGAATCAAACTGATAGACAGGCTGACAGACCTTTTCGGTCAGTCTGAAACCCATTGTCAGTGGATAGCCGTGCACTCGTCTCTCCCTTTTACCTCTCACATCAATGATTAATCTCTGCATAAATGTTCACCAAAATATTTAGAATGATCGCGAAATTTCAAGTGCTGACTATTATTTTGTTAAAATAATGCAGTATTCATTGATTCGGCCCTGGTCTATTTAAAAACGACTTACGGTTGAACCACCTGATTCAATTAATCCAACGACAATCAGCCGAGTGATGTTAACTCGTTGGGAGATAATTCCCGAATGATGAAAATTCGTTTATCTTCTATTCCAATTATCTCTTGAACGCAGCGTCAACGTGGAAAAGTTTGGTATGATTCTTATAAGAATTACCCAAGTTTTCTATAAAGAAATGAACCCATAAAAACTTTATACAATTTCCATGTAAATCCTTTAGGAACTTAAAATTTTGCCGAGATATTCCTTGATCCAGACAATGTTCAGTTAGTTATACGGATATACCTGCTGATGGGGTTACAAGGTTACGCATTTCTGCAATATTTCGTTGGATGAGGTGATTGTCTGCCATTGCTTTCGGAAACTCGGGTCGGTACACATTTGTCGCCACGGACCAGAATCGCAGTAATACACTTATATAAACAAACATCCTTTCGGTCGACTTTCCATTCACATCTATTCCTTTTGAAGTCCACTGCCGGTGTACAAGCGATGAAGCCATCGCTGACGACGATGGTGCGCTCGTGGAATTGATGATTGTAGAACATAGTCAGGGACCTGTTGATGTCCTCGACGATGATGATGTATGGAAGCTGTGCTGGTACACTGGCCGACTATCTCCTCTGTTCAGTATCATCATCCACAGCCGTAAATTTCAGGACAATCATCGGCAACCCTCGACATAGGTATTGCACAGGTCCAGGGCCGCAATCCTTGATCGAAAATCCCAGGAGCGCACTCCTGGATCATTGGGGATCTCAACCACTTAGTAATCGTCCAGTTCCAGGGTCACCTTCTGCAAAATCGTCAGTTTCCAACTGGCACTTTTGTGAAATTTCATACAGTTCCTACGGGATTGTTTAATTTTAAATCTTTGTAAAGATTTCATTAAATTCTTGCTAGCTTGTGAGTCTCCTTGAATGGAAAACGTTGGCGACTTCCTATAATAATTTTAAAGTGAATGAAGTGAGTTGACAACTGATGGGACAGCACATGAACAATTGTCAATACAATCCCATCAGCTGTTCTTTAAATTTACGTTACATTGCCAATGCGTCGGGAGTAAATTCAGTTGATAATGACATGATACCTGAAACATGATACACACACACACATCCTCCCACGCATAAATCGCATATATGCTAAATGCTTAGTCTGAATCAAATAGATGTTTTTATGACGTTGCAGAATGTAGGTGGAAACTTAATGCAGAAAGAGGTGTGTTACAAACGTAATTAATGAAGATTATATAACAATGTACTAGACTAATTGATAAGTTAAAAGAATGTAACGAGAGCCCAATAGACTAACCGTATTCAGAAACTTGTATTTTGGTTTGATTAAAAAAAAATGTATACATAATTTCAATAATAATCTTGCTCCGTTTGGGAGACCTACAGTATGTAGATGAGGGATTAGCCCGATTTGCTCGCAAGAGACCCACAAAATGTGGATGAGGGCTTGCCCCGAGACGAGTGTCTGTTGTGAGACACCGTTTTGAGTCCCACGCATTGGCGTGGATGAGGGAATTTCCCGCTATAGTTTACGTTGGCCGGCGGCTCAGCCGAAGAGGCATCAAACAACGTGAACTATGGTTTCGAAAAATAGGCCCGCGGAGAAAGCGGATGAGGAAGATTTGCTTCCGACACAGAAAAATGGAACTACTATTTGGCTCTCGAAAGCGCGACACCGGAATTATTGTATTTAGTTAAGGATTAAGAGTAGTTAAGTGAAGCAATAAAATAAGGAGACGGAGCGGTGAAGGGCCCTGCGCCGCCCGCGCCGCCTCAATACGTTTATGGTACATACGGGAAAATATGCGCGGGTTTCCCCCAATGCCAGGCCCGACGTAGTAAATTATAGGATACGTAGCTTAGGACAATTATATGTATCACCGAACTCACCCAATTTCGAGCATCTTGGGCATCTTGGGCATCTCGAGCATCAAAAATGTAAAAATATGCGCATGGGTATTGGTGAACGCGTAGCCAATAAGAAGCGTCGTCAAAATTGTATCGGCCCACTCATATATTCCCTAGGCTAAGTGTATTTTGTATCGAGAACGAACGGCATTACGCATATCGTAGCTCAACGAGAAAGACCGACAAGCATTCTCGAGTTGAGTAAAGCCGCGCGCCGAAATATTATAAGTGCACGCGCATAATTCAATATATATATCTACAAGTATAAAATCAGAATTTGAATTGTTTTTTCTTTCGCCCAATCCTATCCCGATAAATAACAAGGTGAATAATTGAGACTTATTTTCAGTGGTTTTTTCCTGGGTCGATACGTCATTGAACTCGCCGTAAAAAAATGAATAAGAATATAAATTTACAGCCTCGTACGATTTTTTTTAATCATGTTGAAAATGAGTTAGGCTACCCCCTTAAATTGAGCAAGAAGAAAGTGAAAATCTTGGCAGGCACGATAATTGGCCACGGGACTTTACGAAATACACACTCACACACACACACACACACACACACACACACACACACACACACACACACACACACACACACACACACACACACACACACACACACACACACACACACACACACACACACACACACACACACACACACACACACACACACACACACACACACACACACACACACACACACACACACAAAATAGGGTTGAACGACGGCTCTAGCTGCAGATTTTGTGGATGAGAAGAAAAGACGTCAAAGCACGTGCTGTAAGAAAAGAGGTGTGTACTTTTGGGGCTCCGTTTTTTGGAAGACACTGACTTTCAAGTTGAGGACACTCACAAGGTTCCGCCTCTCTGAGAGGAACTACTTGTACATGAACGCCCACCCGAGATGACGAGGGATGCTAAGAGACTTCGATTCGTCTAAAAGGAGGCCACCTCAGCCCAAACTCTTGAATTAAAAAATAATCTCTATATTAAAAGGCAGACCGCCGCCGCCGCCGTGAAAGTTTTCGACCCCTTTTTGGCTCCCCTTTTTGGCTCCCCTTTTTTGCTCCCCTTTCTTGCTCCCCTTTTCTCACCCCTTTTTTTACCCCTTTTTTACCCCTTTTTCCACCCCCTTTTTCTGCCTCTTTTTCCACCCCTTTCCCCCCTTTTTTCACCCCCTTTTCCACCCCCTTTTTTCACCTTTTATTCCACCTCTTCCACCCCTCAGTTGGAGGTCCATTTTTGGAACTGTTGATGACTAAGAAGAAAGAACATCGAAGCTCCGACATTTACCATAGCAACCATTGTTTACGTTCTTAGCAACCGTTATTATGGAGTGGCAAAAGTCAGTTAGAGGTCCATTTTCGCAACTGGTTGATGACTAAGAAGTTAGAACATCGAAGCTCGGATATTCACCATAGCAACCGTTGTTTACGTCCTTAGCAACCGTTACTATGGAGTGAGAAAAGTCAGTTAGAGGTCCATTTACGGAACTGTTGATGACGAAGAAGTAAGAACATCGCAGCTCGGATATTTACTATAGCAACCGTTGTTTACGTCCTTAGCAACCGTTACTATGGAGTGGGAAAAGTCAGTTAGAAGTCCATTTTCGCAACTGGTTGATGACTAAGAAGCTCGGATATTTACCATAGCAACCGTTGTTTACGTCCTTAGCAACCGTTACTATGGAGTGGAGGAAATGAGTTGGAGGTTCCTTTAGTTTTCTCAGAGAGTGGCGATTAATGCAAGTTGAGGTTCAATTGCAATACTTTTAGAAAGCACACTGCTGAGGCACTTGGCAGTGGTTTTTCCAACTGCACAGGATACAAAATCTTCCCTCTTTTTCCACCCTTTTTTCACCCGTTGCTTCGAAAGTTGGAAAATCAATTTTAAGTTACACTTGATGACCAAGAAAACTGAATTGTTATATTTGCTCCATAGCAACCGTTGTTTACCTCCCTAGCAACCATTGCAAAGGTTGGAAATGATCAATCTATGACCCATGTCCATAATTTTCGATTGCAAAGGACACAAAATCTTCCCACTTAGCTCCTCAGTAACCGTTGTTAAACGCCCTAGCAACCGTTGCCAAGGGAAAGAAAAAGTAAGTTTCATTTCCAGTATTTTCAACTGCACAGGATACAAAATCTCCGTTTTACCCATAGCAACCATTGTTTACGTGTCTAGAAACCGTTGCTGCAGTAGAAGGAAAGGACTAAATATTATTTTGGACAATTTTTTTTCAATATAAATCCACTTATTCGTCGAAACTACCGTTTATTTACATCTCTAGCAACCGTTGTTTTGGAAGCTGGAAAAACAGTTTTAAGTCACACTCGATGGCCAGAGGCACTAAATTGTTATATTTGTTCCATAGCAATCGTTTTTTACATCCCTAGCAACCATTACGAAGGTTGGAAACTATCAATTTATGACCCATTTCCATCATTCTCTACGGCAAAGGACACAAAATCTTCCCAATTAGCTTTTCAGTAACCGTTGTTTACCGCCCTAGCAACCGTTGCTAAGGGAAAGAAAAATTCACGTAAGTTTCGTTTCCAGTATTTTCAACTGCACAGGATATAAAATCTCCGTTTTACCCATAGCAACTATTGTTTACGTGTCTAGCAACCATTGCAATCTTACTCAAAATCTGCTGCTGAAAATCTGAAATGGAACACGCGGAATACCCAAACCAAAAAATATGATCTAGCACATGTCACTATTAACCTAAAGTTAAACCCACTATTTATCTAAAAAAACAAACGTTTAACATGAATATAGCTGACATTAATCTTTTATTTTGATTCGAATCGTTCGTTCAGTATTCTTTTCAATCGAACAAAATCGAAAGTTCAAGTTTGAAGTTTTATTGTTTTGAATGTAATTTTCTTTTAATTATTACTACACTTATTATTGAAATTATTGATTTCTAAAGAACACACGGGGGTTGGCGAGCGAAGCGAGCAGGGGGGGTACCCCCCTAGTAATAATAATATTGATACATACCTTTGGTACAGCCTCTCCCTCAACGCTCATAGGTCCACACTCCAGTAGAATCGCATGACATGGACACATTGGGGTAAAATTCCGCATCGCTAAAAATTTAAAAAGAATATCTAGGTTATGTATGATAATCGCGGTTAAACTCTCTCGGTTTTCCCAATCAAAATTGCTGGCTCAAACGTTGTAATAAATCAGCAGAGTTGAGATGTAAAAAAGGAGGATCTCGAGAATGTCTTGGGACGAATCTTATACCCAGTGTGACCTGCAAGGGTCAACGCGGTGGGAGATGAAGATGTTGCGAAACTCGGAGCATCTGTACAACGAACAATAAGACGCATTCGTGTATTCGCCCGAGGTTTTATTTATTTTCACTAATTGTCACTGCTGACACACACCCGTCTCGAGCTTCCTTGATGGAAGTAATTGTAGAATGTCGTCGAATAAAGTGCCGCGTCGCGTGCCAAGTTGTATCAGCCGCAGCAGCAGCAGCATCCCGTAGAACAATTGAACGAAATCCATTATTGTGTCGCCGCGGCTGGATATAATAGCGTACTAGTGGCGCGCGCTCGCACTCGCACACACCCACAGCACTAAACTCGTCTTATATAGTTTCGAACTGGGACGAAAAATCAAGTATAGGAAGCCGCGCGGGCACGAAGAATAAAAGCACACAGCGCGCGGCTCGGGATGAAAACTGTGTAGAGTGACGCGGGAAGCAAACTCGAAAGAAGTTGGTGCTGCCGCGCGTGTTTCCTCTTTTGCAGCCCGCGGAATGGATTCGAGCGCGGCGAGCTTGGCAGCGAGGAACAATGAGGCTCCGCCTCCGCTTCAACCTCCGCTCCGTTTGTTTTTCCTTCGAACGATCCGGGCCTCCGCTGATAGGTATCTTTCATTTGGCTCGAGCCAAAAGATCCGCGCCCGTAATGAAAAGAAAATATAAGTAGAATAACTCGCGCGCGCGCGCGCGCGAGAGAGAGAGAGAGAGAGAGAGAGAGAGAGAGAGAGAGAGAGAGAGAGAGAGACGTTAATGAGAAAACGACACGAAAAACGAAGCGACGAGCTCTCTTTCACCTTTGCCCCAGCCCCGGTTATTTTTCCACTTTATCCCCGTATAACGCCTGCACACGGCCGAGGCGGCTTGTCCAGAAAAAAGAGCCAAGGAGTAACGCCAGCGTCAATGACGACGAGTCTGCGGATTCGCACACAGCTCGGCCAATTCAAACATGCCTTGCCTTTGGTCGTACGTAGCTACGTCGAACGAGGAAAACCGAGGGCGGCTTGTGCGGCCGATTTCTCGTTGGTGGTGAAATCGCTTCGGTTTGTCGAGTGCGCGTCTCTTGGGATATTATGCATCGCTAAGTTGTTTGCCGTGGATAAAAAAACAAATCTCGACCGAAAAACCCTCGCAGTTGCGACACGAATTTATCGATACCAACTATACGTTCTTCCATTCTTCTCGTGATTTAAGAATCAATTATGCACTTTTGTTATGTATTTATACGTCTGAATAATTTCGGGTCTGAAATTCGGATTGGACATTGTTTGAATATTTTAAAAATTTACGCTCCAATGGCAAATATCTAACGTGGAAAATTAATACTCGTATAAAATGCGTCATCACCCACGTATGATTTGGTATGTGACATACTTCATATGGAACATCTATAGAAATTTGACGTGAATTGTATATAGAATGAGAACGGCTTTGTGAATCGAAAGGGCCAAGTCGGATATATCGATCCTCGCGAGGAGCAGAGTGAGAGAGTGAGAGAGAGAGAGAGAGTAGTCTGGGGGATAATTAATGGGGAATATAAGCCAGGCGTAGCGGGGCATCGGCGAGATCCATCAATCCCTGCCCGCCAATCGATTCGCAGCTGTCGAGCAGCCAATTCCCGCGACTCGGCAAACTCGGGTGGATTAATAAAAGCTCGACAAGTCGCGAGCCGTGTGTACGGCCGAGAGCCGGTAACACATTCGACTCGATTAACACTCGGCACGTCTCGGGGCCCCGTACTCACGCAACTCCCCCCCCCCCTCCCCACCGGCTAACTTACTTTGTTACCAAAAGTTAAATTCGATTCGCAGCGCGAGTTTGATCGGGCGAGAGACACAAAAGATATATCGGCCGTATCGGCTTTATGCGCGCGCGCGACGACCAATTACTCAACCCTTCCGATTCCGGGAGAACCAGTTTCTTTCCGGCGCGTATATACTTTATCGGAAAAATCCGATTATGACACTTTACTATTTCAACGTGGTAGAGAAAAATTAAAGTTGTTATTGATTTATTTTATGAGTCAGAGTACTCTGTTTCCACTAAAATTTACAGTCATACTAAAATTTAATGATACCCTTTTTCACGTAAATTATTGTATACTTTACTATTCCATCAGAATTTCACTATAATTCTAATTAATTGCATACGAAACGTTACTGCATTATTTATCGAACATTATTATGAATTAATATATTTCGATCCCTTAAAAATTTTACAAGCATTTGTATAGCAGCTGCATAATTTGGCTCGACCTGAGAAGCCTCCATTCAAAAAGCGGTCAGTTGGAAAGTACCAAACACATAGAACTAAACAATATAAAATTTGCGAAGGGGACATTTATATTTATGAATTGTAATGATGATGATGATTAATTGCCTATATGTATATATATATATTTATAAGAAGTTGTCTGTGCCATACAAAATATCCAAACTTTAAATGAAATGGTCTATCAATTCACTTCTTACTAACTTGACTATACATTTGAAAATAATGCTAAAGATCATTTACCATAGTTATAGATTATACACAAATTCTTCATGCACAAAAGTAAATGTAAAATATCATTTTTACATCAATTTCATGTAAAAATGTTTTCCATTAAAACTGCAGATAGAAACTAACTAGAATTGCATTGAATTTGTCGTCCACCTTCTTACAGTGATCTTTCACTGCAATGCAGTGGTTTTTCACTGTGAGGATTTAAGAGTGAGCTCAACTGGCCGTCGACGCGTCGGGCGGAGGCCACGCGCGCGAGCGAAACGTCGTTAATTCCGCCGAGCGAGCTCATTTCCCAAACCGCTCGCCAACGTTGTACACAAAGCAGCCGTCTTTGAGCTACCCCGTTGATTCGCTGTTTCCGCGGCTTGAACCGCGCGCGCGCGGATCGGGCATCAAGTTTTGGACGAGGCCGCAACGGGTTTCAACGGAACCCTGCATTTTTGCAACGTAAATGAGCTATTTCGAGTATACAAAGGGGGCTCGCTATCGGCCGGCTTCTTGCACTGGGTGAGAAATTCCCCGTCGACGCCAAAGCATATTCAAAATCCAATAGCGAGCCGGGCGCGCCGCCGACTGTTTTTCTCAAGTTTCCCGCGACTTTGAAATATTCAAATCAGCTGGAAATGTATTCCGTACACTCGTATATACACAGCCCCGGAAGATAACAGCGTGAATTCACGTCCAACGTATAATCATTCGAGGAGGTGGCTGTACATCCAGCTGCAGAAAGGACGTGTACGCGCCCATTGACACTATAGCTCTTTTGAAATCATTCGTGTAGGCGCGCACGTTTTTGTTTGTTTCGCCAGAAAAACTTTTCCCATTCAATTTTCCGCGCTTATTCAGGGGGAAATAATGTTGATAAGCGAGAAAGAGACGAAAGCCGTCTCGTATACGTCCCCGAGGACATTCATCGAAACGGCTCCCAAATGATTACGAGCCAAAAATTGCCGATTCGGGGCCTCTCGATCGCGTCGGAGCCAATCGAATTTTTCCCCCGTACAGCCCGGCACACGCGAGGGCTGCATAATACACTGGCACACACACTCGAGAGAGAGGGACAAAGGGGCGTCCCTCGAGACAAATCGCAAATTCCTTTGAGGCGCCGCGGCCGCTTCGTTACGTATCGATCGGGTTCGATCCCGGCTCGCCAGAGGTGTTGCGGGGCCTCGTTAATAATAGCTGCACTGCACATCGGGCCGAGTCAGCTGCGGGCCGCCGGTTCGCCCGCTTCTCCCCCGAGTCGTCGTGCGCGCGCGTCCCTCGACGAGGACACGGCTTGTTGTCAATTATTCCTCGGGTCGCGATGATACGCCGCCGGGGCAAGAAGCCAGATTAAGAGCTGAGCCGCCGGGAGGAAAAAGCAAACGAGAGCAGCGGAAAGACCCGTTCTATATACCTTTTTCTCTCTCGCTTCCCCCCGCACCGACCCCCCCCCCCCCGCGTTTCTATTACATTTCTTCTTGGCAGCTCCCAGCTCGTTGCCGTTTCAAAAAGCCAAATTGGTCCACCCGCACACACTTTATCTCCGCCGACACGTTTTCAAACAGTTCTTTTCCGATCGCGTATATATACACCCAACGCGCGAGACTCGTTGCGCGATTAATACAAGGGGATTAGCTCGAGCCACGCGTCGCCTGCAGCTGAAAACCGGTGTAGAGCTAAATGTTTGCTGGCGACAATGAGATCGACGAAAGTTTTGTTCTGCAGTTTGGCGGTTTACGCCGAGAGGACTTTAACTTGATGATATATAGGGTTTGTATATATATATATATATATCGTTTGAGAAAAATCGAGGTTCCCACGGTTAACCTGTATTTGTGAGCCGCGTAAACCGACTTTTTACATGTGGCGCTGATTGAGTTCATCAGCTGATGCTGACATGAGCATCGATTGAGGTACAATGAAGCACAACAGACCGAAGTCGAGATTCGACTCATTAGGACTTACCTCATCACGATGATACTTTGCGGGTCGGCTGTTGGGCAACCCTGATAGCTTACACACTGAGCCATGCAGTCTAACGTTTCGTTTTCCCAAAGATATCCTGTCAAACACGAAGGATCTCATTATTACAAATAGGTAAAATCGAGTCTTGGCGAAGGAGAGTATCGAATGACAATTGATTTTGCTGGAAATTATGCTCTCATGATACAAAGTATCGCGTCCAGGCTTCCGTTAGAATAATAATCAAGCTTCAGTGTATAGTATTCTAATTTACAGGAAAAAATAGTACTGTTACACTTGGCAGCTTGCTTATTTTTGACTGGATCACTTTCAATCAATGGCCAACAAATCCAAGAAAAAAAAAGGTTTGGCTAGAGACTCCTCATGAAGAGAGTAGGACTGACTGACAAATCGCTGTTGAACCGTGTAGTGGTGCAAGTACCACGGACTGATAAGCCGCTCGAGATGGCTCGATCCCTCCTATGCTTTCGTCAAAGGCGTCCAGGGTTTCCTGGAATATCATCGGTCAAGCGTGTCCCATTACTTCTGGTAAGAACGCAATTCTTGGGACGGAGCATTGAGAGTCCTGCTCGAATAGTGGGATACTGCTCTTCCAAGAATTGATATAGTTTCTTGTACAAAGAATATTTTTTGCAATTTCATTCTTTTGACGTTACTCGTCTTGATTGCAAGCGTGTATCCTTCATACCTCTGGCACAGCCCAACTTCCGTAATCTCCCAAGTGGATATTTTCAACAATCTTAGTTGCTTCGTCGGCAAGTATTTATCCTTAAAATCCTTCCAGAGGAGTATTCGAATAGCTGAATGCATTATTCAGCTATTCGACCGCATGGCTTGTAGCATTATAATATCCCATAATATCCTTTGTACTCCATGAATAAAGGATAATAATTCCAGGATTCGCTGGCCGGGAGAAAGTGTTTCATAATGAAATACGCATTTAATATTATGCAGTAGCTCTATTTTGGGAGGTACTATAACCTTGGCATCGCTATCCTCAATTGGATCGTGTAGAATATTTGTCAGGTTATGTATAGCATAATCACTTACAGGCTGAGTGTTGCTTGCAGGAGATTCGGGTCAATTCGAAATACCTGATGCCAGAGTCAGAATTGTGATAAAATATAAGTAAGTTAAGATAAGTTTGGTGCTGTCAGTACGGCTTCGAATGGCTTTGAATTCAGAGCTGAATTTCTTGTGAATCAAACTTTTTCGATGATATTCAACTAAATAACTGAAATTATTTCAAATGGTTCTATTGCCCGATAAAGACAACGCTCATGAAGAAAATTATTCTGTTAACCACCTCGAGCTAATTAATAGATATAATCAAGTCAATAATCAAGAGTCTGGGGTGGTCAAGGACTTGCGGCTCCCGGTGGTCTATAGTTGTCAAGACACTTGTCTGGATCGTACTCTCTAAGTTCCTTATAGTGAAAATGCAACTGTAAGCTTCAATGAAATATTTTTCAATGTACTACAGTGAATTTTGAACTATAAATATATTCCACTTTGATACAGTGAATATTCACTGAAGCACATTGTGATTTGACCGTAAGGAATTTAACGAGTAGGGAGTGAACTCACGAGTGCTTCATTGGGCAGCTTCAAAACGCGAACATTCAAATTCCCCGTCAGTCCAAAGGTATAAGCAGCTGCGATGGGGTAAACGAACGAAACGCCGAGCCCGTATCGTGGGTAGTTGAACTTTCGCTCGCGTCCATCACAAGTGTATACATCTCGGGGCCCCGCGAAACTTTGGCCGCGAATTGAGGAAGCCCCGATTTGAAATCTAGATATATATACGCGTCGGCGGGTGAACGTGCGGCGTCGCGGAGATTCTCGAGTGATCGAGTACATCCACGGCTGTATAGGACGAGTCGGTAGCAATTTGTGAGAACGCGTTTTTCCCGCGCGAGCCGGCTTTGTCGAGTTGTCGGTGATGTATCCCTTTGGCAATAAGTTTGCGCGCGCGCGCGGAGGAGCGGCTGGCAGTAAAGCAGCGCGCCCCGCTAAACTGGTACCAAAGCGCCGTGCAGCAACCCTATAGGTCTCTCTTAATCTCTCGCGCCAATTTCTGTCTGCGCTTTTGCCCCTCCCTCCACTCCCCGCGACCTGTCGCCCCCGTAGACGTCTGATTCCGCCCGGAATACGCTTAATGCGTAATTCATTTTCGAGAGCCCGCGAGAACTTTTTACATTACATCGCTGTGCTCTTTCTTCCACTCTCTCCCTCTCTTTTACTCGGAGTGGGCGCCGGATGCTCGCCGTAAAAAGTGTGTCCCTCGAATATTCAAGAAAATTATACGTCGTTGAGCGAAAAATTTCACGTGGAATGGTTTGGAGACTCTTGGATGCACCGAGAAGAGGAGAAAGAGAAAAAAAACAAGTGAAATCTCAAGTGTCTTGTTCATCGTTGTACGAGCAACGTCCCGTTTCTAACGCTAGCGTTGTATACGTACGTTATGAAAAAGACTATACTTTTCGCGTGGCTATTTCCCGTATATCGTTTGGGGGGGGGGGGGAAGAAATAAAAAGGCACGATTGAACTGTGTACAGAGGGGATCCGATCAAAAGTGGGTATAATGAGTAGTAAAAAAACGCGAGACGAGTATGCGCAGTTTCGTCGGCCGGGATATTCTCATACCCAGGGAACGCGCCCCTCCTCGATATTTCCTCCGCTGATTGACTTTTATTAGATGCGACAAGAGGCAATTCCCCCGACGACGAATTGCGTGTATATACAGCTTTCCGATTCCAACCCCCGATATTCTAGGAGCAGCGAGGCAACGGATATAATTGCTCCACCGCGGCAGCGAGAGCCGGTGAAATATCTCGCTCGGTATTTTTCCCAATTGACCGAGATTAATGAGCGGGGGGATGATGCGAGAGAAAATGAGCAAAGCCTCCGAAATGTCGGAGAGCGTTTGGTTCGCTGGTAAATCATAGAGCTGTATATCGACGTGGGTAGTTTCGCGAGTTCGAAAAACCAAATGCTTTACTTTGATTTGTTTAGATCAATTGGAATATCGTAACAATCCCAGTCGTATACAACAAAAACGATTCCTTGATTTAAGTAAAAAATCTTTCTTTAAAATGGGACGGAATGAATTTCAGTATAAAAAAAGTACTTAAATCAAGATTTGTATTATGTAAAATTCGATTTAAGTTAAATAGATTTTCAGTACTGCAATACTTTTAAGTAATCGTTTCTACTGTGTATGCGCATTGATGGATAAAAGTAACTATATTGTTTCTAGTCGTTTGATCTTATATGAATAATATCTACCATTGGCAACTTAAGTTGTGTATAGCATACAATATATCAGCACTTATTCGAATGAATTCAAATATTACATAGATTACTATGACATGGATACTGAACAAATATCATCTAGCCGTGCGATCTCATATTGCGATAAAAAAGTACAGTGAAAATCTAGTAACCATTACAATATTTTTCTCTCGGCTGGTATACATGAATATGCGCAGGCCTGTCACTCCACGTGTTGTTGATTCGATTTGTTTTCATTCCAGATGGACTATACGAGACGGCAGAAACTCCGACAGATAACGGTGAGTCGTCAGCTCATTTAATTAACCAAGTTGGCCTGTCTCGCGAGCGAGCAAGCGAAGGACGAATCTTAATTAGGATTGTTTAGTGCTCATAGGCGATTGAGTTTAACAGATTACGGCAAACTTGCCCGGGGGAAATAATCTTAACTGAATCCAGCGGGTATATACGGAGAGGAGCGGCCGATCAGCTATATTGGCCCCCGGCCGGCCAAACTCCATTGGTCCCTTTCACTCGGCACAAAAGATATCGATCTGTCCAACTTTGCAACCTCTCCTCTCCCACTTTTATCTCGCGATAAAACTTTATCTGGCTGTATATAGAGCGAGTCTACAATTAACTCGAGCGGAATATAATGAATTTGCCGGTTCGCGACCCTATATACGTATACATACACCTCGGCTGTGCGCCTCTCTCCCCTAGATCGTGACACAACGCGATACATCACACCGAATCCGCGTAATGTGATCGGAGAAGCCGCAAAGTGTTTGGTCAATTACTCCGGCTCGACTGAATTTCCACGCGGCCGCGGGCGTATTTCCGCGCATAGATTCCGTTCGCCCATACGCGCGTGTAATACGACGAGATTTGATCAATCCGTCGATAGCTGGAGGGGTGTTTTTTTTGCGCCTCCGAAAGCGAGTCGAAATTAATTGCTGCCGCATTGTTTCGGGGTCGCGCGGTAGGAGATGCGTTTCTTTTATTTTTGCTTTTCCCCTAATCGCTTCTCGCAACTAAAAGTTGCCGGGGCTTCGAATAAAATGAACGGACGCGCGCGCGCGCGAGAAGAACTTTCGAATCCGCCGTGGCGGAATTTCTCATTGTAGAAATTTACCCTCGGCCGCGTGGGTCCGTGTATTGCCGAGGGCTTTGCTTTAATTAAAAGTGAAAAGCTGTGTTTATTCGAGAGATGTGTGGTCATTACGGACAAGCGGCCACGAGGTGGAGTAAAAAACCAAAGTGGAACAAAACGGGAAAATTTGAATATTTTGAAATTCACTCGTATATATGTATATAAGTGGCCGCGCGGTACGAGGAGTGTAACGTCTTTGGGATTCCACGGCCCGATAGGAATTTAATTCCATCATCCGGCCGCCGAAGAAGAAATTTCATTCCCGGCGGATGATGTGGTTGGAGTAGGCCGTATTCGGGTCAGGGTGCACGCGGCATGTACACGTCTTGGCCGCGAGTGCGTTTCGACGAGGGTATACTCTTTTGATTTCGAGATCTCGCTCCGCTTAGATTTTTTTTCCTCCTTATTAATCTCCTGCCGGGAGCTCGAGTTGGCCCCCGCGAGCGCGCAAGAGAGAAAGTCAATCAGCGTTAATGGTTGAGATTTGAATTCTCGCGGAGAAATTGGATTTTCTTATCAAACTACTCGCGGCTGGTGGAAAGATGACGCGCGGTGCGCCGAAAGGAAGGATCCCTTGCTTGATTTAAATCGCTGATAGTAAATTTCGCGAGCGGAAAATTTAATTCTGATTGAAACGCGTCGGGGCCGATTCAATTTGACTGTCCCGAGCTCTCGGCTAATTATTAAGTACATATATTTCGAGCAGGCGAATTTTCGAAGAACGCGCGATATATACCCGGCGTGCGCAGCCGTTGAATTCGCCGTCATGCAAAGTGTAATTACTGCGAGTCATATTTCTCCGGCTCGAGTCCTCGCGCTGCTCCTTAGGGTTAGGAATTTAATAATATCCCATGGGGTATATCCCACTCGGCGGAACTTTAACTGCATTTTTTTCCTCCGCCGCCACTCTCAGTGTTACTTGGGAAAAACCAAAGTTTTTTATTAAAACTTCACTCCCAACGTGAATAATGTAATCGAGAAAATTTCCAAGCGCACTGCACCTAACCGAAAGCGCATCTTCTATGCGAAATTTGGCCGGGACATCTCGAGAGATTTACGAACCGTGATGAAACGCCCGGCTCCGCGGATGTGTGTGTGTGTGTGTGTGTGTGTGTGTGTGTGTGTGTGTGTGTGTGTGTGTGTGTGTGTGTGTGTGTGTGTGTGTGTGTGTGTGTGTGTGTGTGTGTGTGTGTGTGTGCGTGCGCGAGTGTACATATATATTTACCCACGCGTGTACACAAATCCGGATGCTTTCAAACTGAAATACATTCTGCCACGGCGGCTGCCAAAAACGTGAGATACGTTTTGATAAAAATCCATTAACGAAATTATGGAAGATTATTTCCAGTCCGGCTGACTTTGCATATTTGAGTGTGTGTGCATGTATGCAAACACGCTTGTGGAAAAAGTTGGGGAAAAAGCTGTTACATATTAAAATACACTTTCTTCATTATTAAAATCCTTTGATGAAATTTAAAAATGTATAGACTTTGCCCGAGACTGAATATATGTATGTATAAATTTATACATATTATGTATTACGTGTATCGCGAGAAGAGCATCTCGAGTGCCACACGCGAAAAATGAGAGATTAACATTTTAAAATCTCTACACACGATTGGAAATTCAAAATAATCTACATGAGTATATCGACATTATACCGTGCGATGTACACACCGGCGCATAACGACGGGCGAGAGCCGGAGATTACGCTTTTCGCAGAAAGTTTCGTAACGGGGGCCAAAAATCTTTCCAACCTTCATTTTCTCAATAGGGATCGTAAAACGTCGAATCCCAAAAAGGGAACGTTACACAAGAACTTTCAGTGGAACGTCTATCAATGATCATTATAGGGTGATATAAATATGGTCGAATCTCACAAAACTGTGTATATATTTTCATAGTCACCTGATGTATTCTTTTCCCGTAGAAGCTGTGCATTGTTCACATCTCCAAGCAATCATTGCTACGTACAATTAGTTCGAGGTCCAACTGTCGAAACACATGTTTCTTTAGCCATACTCTTATCACGCGAAGCCTCTTTGACAAACCTTTCTGCCAATCCAGTTGGCAGTCAGCTATTTTCATTTCGAAAAAACGCCTCTCGCACCCGATGGTACAAACAAGAAGGAACCAACCGACGACACGTGTCCATATATCGGGTGGATCCTCGGGATCGCCCCGGTCGACCCTAGCCGATTTGCGCGCGCGAAGGATCCCGCGAGATTGATAAGGCCCAGGGGAAAAGTTGCTTTCGGGCGGCTCGGCGGCGGAGCGGAGGAATGCAAAGGATCCCGCGGCGTCGAGTTTTATCGGGAGGAGGAGGGGGTGCACCTATCACTTTTGCCTCTTTTTCCCGTTGCGCGCCTTTGCCTTTGGCGCGATCAAAGCTAACTTTTGTGCGCGCGGTCGGCGGGAGGGGGCGGATCTTTGAAGTTTTGAAGAGGCCTCGCCCATATAACGGATCGACGCGCATTCGGAATGCCTTTGGCCCGGCCAATGCCACGTACGAGGGGTTTTTCTTTCCCTCGGCGTCGGCGGCAAGAGCGAGAGAGAGAGAGAGAGAGAGAGAGAGAGAGAGCTAATATCGGACACACACACACACACAGTGTACCGAGCGCTCGACGGTGCTTTTCTCCCTCCGCGCAGTTGCAAACTTGCGAGATTATTCCGGTTAACCGGCGTTCAAACTACCGTGGCGAATTTTTCACCGGCTCCGCGGCGCGACGCGTCGCTCGCGCGAGCTTTGAATTGAAAGGCTCTCGCGTACGTGCCGGCAAAGTTACACCCGGACCGGAGAAAAGAGAAGAAATCTATCACGCCCAAGCCACGCATAGTTCGACACGCGCCACGGCAATTATATTTCCCAAAGTGCGAATATATGTACGTATAAACACAAACAAGAGTGGATAGCGCTCTGATGTATATTGAATGTACAGTTTGCCATGGGAGATTGGAGGGAATTATCAATCAAGAAAATTGAACGCTGTTAATTTGGTACTGTGATTGATTGGCTCTCGCACGCACACATGCATAGATACACGTCATGGAGTTTACAATAGACGATGGTGCGCGATCGCAGTTAGATACACGTATATCCTCGGATATTCGCGATAATTCAACGGCGCGTGAAAAATCAATAATTCGCCGAAGCTGCCAGCAACGAGCTGAACAGCCTCTCCCCCTCCAGCTGCGAGGAAGTAGACGACGCGCGAAACTCCTCTGTGCGTAACCCGATGAATATATCTGGCTTGTGTCGCAGCTGTCGCGGGCCCGAGAGGGTATATATCGGCAGCAATATATGCACATCACATAGTGAGAAATCGCGCGCGTGTGTATGTATGTATGTATATATATATATATATATATATATATATATATATATATATATATATATATATATATATATATATATATATGTATTCAAGCTCGAATCCAGTATAGCGCGCTTTTCTTCCTCCGGATCTCCGTCTCGCCCCCCGGGGGGCAGTGTATTCCACGCGTATATACACAAAGGATACACGCATTCGAGGATGAGCGAAGCGGCAGTTGTTTTTTCGCCAGCTCATCGGAAAAAATTTTTCCGTAACGTACACTGCAATAACGGATTCCACGAATCGAACGGGAAAATTTACTTGATTCGAGGTGCAACGAATTCAAGGAAGATCGGAGTAGTTGAGTTATGAGAGTGCTTTTGACATGACACAGAACCTTATTTTTCATAGCAATTGTTGTTGCTGTCCCTAATAAGCGGTCCTAGGTAGTATGAAAAACCAATTTTGTGTCCATTGGTTGATAGCAAAAGATACAGAATTCTTATTCCTACATATCGTTTTTCATGCAAAGCCTCTCTGAGAAAGCATACTTTTAATGCAGTTAACAGCGGTTTTCTTTAGATAAATATACGGTTGATAATTGTTTCACAAAATAAGTAAAAAGAGTAGTTTTAGATAAATCAATCGTTTTCCAGTGTGTGATTAGCTTCATTTTGAATAATAATGTATCCTTTGTAATTCTGCTCGAGCTCGAGTATGGGAAAAGTATGTGGAAACTCGGGTGAAATTTTGTGTTCCCGTACTCCATCCGAGTACAATAGATTCCGAGTGCTGGGACATTTTTAAGGAATCGTTTTGACCGTGTTTATATACGGCGCCGTGTATTCGCAATGCCACGCGCGCCGTGATTTTATCTGGCGACGCTGCAACTATTGTAATATATCCTGGTTATGTAAGTCCCGCAACTTTGCGTCTCTCTTGGGCGCGCGCGAGCGGCTTCTTCCCTCCTTTACGGCCATGTTGCGACGACGCCGGAGACGCGGGGCAAAAAACAAAGGGAAGCTCCTCGCTCACGGAGGAGAAAGGCAGAGCTTTGCGCACTGTGTTTCATTGTCCTCGCTTGTATTGCGCGTCTGCAGCCGCGTTCTCGTATTGCTCAACTCATACTGAATGCGCGCACGCGCGTTTTAATAACTGCAGCCCGCAAAGCAAGAGCCGGGCATGTAAATATTCCGGATCTCATTGGCGTGCAATTGTAAAGCGCGAAGCATATATAAGTGTATCGTCAAGACTCGACTTTGCCGATCGCACAACGCGAGGCTCCAGCCGATACAGCTTTTATACCTAGGAAGATTCGTCGGCTGCCAGTAGCTCGAGTCGCGATGAATACAGTCGAATCTATCAATAGTTGCCAATCGAGAAACTTGCAGCGGAAGCTATTCAATTTATATTCATTCTGTAGATCGGAGAGATGACGCCCTTCCAACACAAAACAGACGCGACAGCTCCCCGTTCTCCCGTTTCAACATTGTAATGATGCTCCAATGGAGGAATCTCTGTATAGCCTGGAGGGGAGAATGAAAAGTCCCCTGAAACGTCGCTAAGCAAGCGGCTTTTTTTTTATTCGGCGCAAGTAGTGATCAATTGATTTGTCCGCTACACGGAGAGGAATGTTGTAATGAAATTAACGAGGAATCTACACGAATCGATGCACTACGGTTATTTTCGATAGACTTTCTTTTAATTTTTAGTTTCAGAGAGACATTTTATTTTCATCTTTGACGTCACATACCAGGTGCGATTTCGACTGAAAAGAAGAGCTGCAAACTGCTGTAAGTTTCTGAGATTATTCTAAGATATCTCGATAGATAATGTTTACTTCCGTTTGGCCTCACGTTCCATTTTCCCGTAGACATTCAAGAATTTTCATAAATTCAATGTATATACAAATTCGAAACGTTAGATCGAATGGCTGCACACATAAAGTAGTTTCGGATACCCGAATACCATCTTACACGAGTTTCAGCAAGATGAGAGATACGAATGCCTGATACTTTTCTCGTGAGTCGATAATTTATCGATTTAATTTTATTCATGTTACTTTTCAATTTAAGGAAAATTGTTTGCACTCACCGAGATTTAAGTCTACAGCGCGAGAAGCTGAACCTTTACCACTGTACCAACATACCCTAATTAACAAAGGACTCAACACACACACTTTTGTATAAGTTAAACTAGTATACTATGTACTCGTACATAGTCAAATTTGTACAAGATTTAATGTTTTTTTTTTCATTCGAACAAATCGACGGGTATGCTGAAAACACTAAAAAATTGATGGAATAGTTTTTCGGGTGCTGTGCACTACTATGTTCCACGGTGAATTTTTATACAAGTCGCCAATTGATATTAATTGTTAATGTTGAAAAAAAAATAGTGAACACGTACTGAACAGGACACGACAAACTTGAATTGGAAACACGAGAGCCCAGAGTCATCTGTTTGGCGTAAACAGATGCGAGATATTCCATTCCCGTGGCTCACGGTGCGCGATGCTAACGGTTTCCCGAGTAGCAACGAGTCAGACAAGTAGTAAGGTCCCGACTTTGGCCAGACACTCCAAGCGTATACATTTACATTACGCCGCAGCTCTTAGCACATTTCCCAGCACACATTAAGATTACATTCTACCCTTAGCCCCACCATGTGAAGAGGTGGAACATGATAAATCTACAATTTCAGTTGAATCGACTGTACACACGAATGGCTTGCACGTGTGACACGTATGCTACAACAATTATTCAAAAACTATTTCGAAATTTACTTATTCCCATGTATAGAGCTGATGTTTTATCAGCATTAATTCAAAGAACTACATTTTCAAATTTGCTCCTAATAATCAATGTGAATTTCTGTCAAGAGTCTTGCACATTTATAATTAAAATTTATATTCGAGATTTTCAACCAAACCCCCTCCCCCTTCAGTTTATTCGAAGAATGACATTGTGTAATTATTTGTAAATGCGTGTGTCAGTCTATTGTGAATCGTATTTATGGTATAATAGTTTGTATTTGTCAGAATAAATAATAACAATAATAATCTAAACAGAACGGTTTTTGACATCTTTAATAAGAGAACATGAAATATAGAGAAAGTATAGGAAACTCAAAGCAATATACAATCCACTAGTAAATATATTTTTCTAGATTTCACCAAGCAATGAATTTATTGTTTTCAATTTTCACAATATACTTTCATCAACGGCCTCGAGCCATACAACAGATGATCAAGCATAAGTTACTACATTTCACCGCGTTCAAAATATTTCCAAAGAAATTTCCAGACATGACATTTCGAAGAAACGTGAGTTCGAGAAAAAATTTAAGAAAGACGATATAAATAAAAACGCGAGATAATTGATTGTAGTCTCGGGATTGTGGAAGGGACTCGTGGCTCTCCGTCGTCTATTCGGGGAGACACCTATTTTGAACATAAGTGATCGCGATGTGGCTTCAAATCCTACCTGAGCTCGATTCCGTTTCTTCGAAACAATGCTCCTTCTGAACATCTCCGGAAGGAAACGATTGTGGGATAGTTTGAACGCGCGTTAAAATCTCGTAGCTTCCAAGGGGGATCATCCATTGTGTATACGTATAGCCCGAGACGTGCTCGATAAAACCCAACTCTAAACATGCCCCATTAATCTTTGATAGTCGGGCCGATCGCTTTTGAATTCAATTGATAATCGATCAACGCGGCAACTGCGCGTTCTCGTCCTAAATATACACATGCTCGAGTGATTTCTGGGCGGATGTCGACGAATTAATCGACGAGTCGAATGGCCCTGTCGATATTCGAGGGGGAAAATTAGCTCGAGTTAACCGCGTCCAAGTTGGGGCTCGCCGCGCAAGTTGGACAGTGTGCCTATGTATACATGTATGCAGCGACGAGAAGCCAGAGGGACAGGGATGAAAAAGTAAGTTTGCGCGCGCGCGCGCGTGGTATCGCGCCGCGCTGTCATTATTAATTAAGTCCCGGCTCACTGCAGTTCGGCACTCGAGCGTCTCCGCTCTATATATACACGTCCTTTTGCCCGGGCATTACGCGCTAATGTGATTAATGGCCGACGGCAAACGTAAGCCGCGTGCGCCGCGCGGCAACAGCTCTCAATTTGCCATCTACCTAATCTCCCGAGCGTTATATACATTTTACCTCGTTCGCGAGTGTTGCAGCCCCATCCGCGCTTCTATACCCCCGCCTTTTGCCCGCTTTGCAAGATTTACCTCAAATTAAACGCGCGCGTAAATATATACAAAGGATTCGAACCGAGTTTGCACTTTTTCATCTGTAGAGCAATGTAACCCGAGTGGATCGAATTACGGTTCGTAGCGGCCCGGATCGATACGGTGTTTATAATCGCTATTAACGCGAACGATAAATCATTTTGAGCTGTTGTGTCGGGTGTCGGGGCCGATCCGGTGCATCGGCTGTCGATCCGGATACGCGTTTACCGCGAGCAGAACCCGGAAAATTGAGGAGCTGCCGATAAAATTCAATCAACGCCGCGGCAGCGAAAAGCTACAAGCTCGGACACAATTTCGTCGAGGGATCAGCTTAATTTTCCAAGCTCGCGACGCATCCCAATCGTTAGCTTGAAGTTTTCGGAGTTTCCCAGAGCGAGATTCGATTCTTGTTCTAGTGTGTGATTCTAATTACTCCTTCAAAATTTCTAAGGTTCTCCCGTCGTCTTGTTGGTACTCCATGGTACTAAATTTAATACGGCATTCGGCGTTTTTATCTCGTCGGCATAAACTTATTGCGTTTTGATCGTATTAGAAAAAATAAAGAGTCCTATTTGCCCACAAGCCCGCAGTACTTTATAAGAGCTCCGTGGTTCTCCCTCTGAGACAGTACTGGAGTGAGAAGCTCTTCGCAGTAACGGGACCTTAACTCGGAAAGAGCGAGGAACCGCTGGACGTGAACGAAGCGGGTTCGAACCACGTGGAATCCAAAGCGAGAGCTGTCACTTATCCACTCACGACATAGTCCCTCTTGATTTTCAACGGGTTTTTCCTCCCACCGCTCCATAGCGTATATATATATACGCTATGGAGATATAGCCTATAGGCGCTCGTGGATTCGCGATTCCGCCACGGCGGAAGTCGTAAAATCGATGGCCGTTCCCACTCGGCCTTGATTTATTGTATCCTCGCCGAGCTGATTAAGACGGCTTGAATAATCGAATGAGCTTGCGAATGGCCGGGGGATGGGGCGGGGGAAAAAATCCGCCGGCGAGAAAATGCTGATGAACGACGATTCAGTGCCGTCGCTACTGATTAAATCCGCCGGATTCAATGCTAGCCGATAGCCCCACCCCCCGTCGGCCCCACAAAGAGCCTTTCAAAAGTGCGAGCGAAGAAAAAAACGGCCGGACGCGGGCAATGGAATTCAAGACTGGCGGGGGAGGTAAACGGCTCGGGCGATAAATCCCGGACGCGCTGGGAGGAGGAGGGAAGCTCGTTACAGCGGGTCAGCCCGGCGTCCGATGGAGCAGCTCGAGTTTTGTGTGTATATTCGCGCGCGTCGGCCGCGAGTTGCGAGAGACGGCCGGGAGCAAACTCTGCTCGATTGGCCGGGCTCTCCACGAGAGTCACTCGAGAGAGAGAGTCCGGCTGTTGGCTCGCGGGTCGATACTAATCCCGCGCTAATCGTTTCGTAGATATAACCGCGCCAATTATCGGCTATGGAATGTCCGAGCGCCGATGCAGTTGGCCGACGTTAAATCGACCCTCCCACACACTCGCGCACATTCCTACGTATACGCGCGTATGTACGTATTCTTTAACTGACTTTTCCCTGGACTGCTCTTCACTCCTCGCGCAGCCACAGCCGGGGCCCCAAAAAAAAGAAAGTTAATCCGAAATCGGATTAACTTTCTTTTTTTTGGGGCCCCGGCCGCAACAGGATATACGTCCGCGGAGCTCGGGGGACAATTAATTCGACGGTATCGGGCGACCGTTGGCAGATGCGACGGTATATATTTATTTATAAGCGGTGGTCGCGTTGGGAAGTAACGTGGATCGGTATAGTGAGCCGGGGTATCCATCGTGGCGACATTACTCAGCTAATCCAACGTAGTTTGGCATGGGCAAAGATGCCACGGAGAATGGACGGTTCGATTGAAAGGTCCCCAGCGAGAAAACCCTCGAAATTCACGAAGAATATTTATCCGGTGCAGTAAGTGCAGTTGCGACGGTGATTGGGTTGAAATATCGGGCTGTTGGCAATTCAATGTCCGCGCAGCCTTACCCGAGATCACTCGAAAGGTGCGTCACTGATCGGTCCTTTTATTCAATGTCATTATGATCACTTGATTTCGCTTGTTTTCATTCACACTGTAGCTACTGTGTTTACAGTCTGATATTCCAATTTCACCGCACTAATTTCCTCCGTTACATATTTTCATAGTCGCCGGCCAAATGCCTTCCGTTCTCAACTAATGCACTCGAATATTGTCGCGCTCGGCTATTAACCCCAATACGCTACGCATTGGTATATTAAACTCGCGCCATATTGCATAACACGCGACCTTACATCCCCAATACGCGCGCAGGAGAACGAAAGATGGTCTCGGGCTGATTGTGCGTATGTTGGTATAGAAAAAGTAAAAGACCGCGTGTCGGGATCGTCTAAAAGCTCGCAACTAATTTCCCATAAATTCCAAAGCGCAGCCGCGAGGTAACCGGGACAAACTTGCCCATGCACAGTTCGGCCGAGATATACATCGTAAGTAGTTTACGAAGCGTGATAGAACCCACAAATATAAAGTGTTCACCGGCACCGCCGCCACGTAAAGTGCTCTCAACTTCCTCTTGTTGCCAGACACATTTTATCTATATATATTTATCTTGGGGCCAAGTAGTATGCTCAACGACGCATTTCACCTGGGCTCCAACGGATAATTTTCGTATCCATATCTCGTCGCCCCGGGACACAACTGCTTACATTTGCCTCTCCGATTCGAGTGAAAAATATACAATTAACGAATGATGTTTGCAGTGGCTCGTTCTGATGTTTTGATTTGTTTCAGGTATCGACCAATTATTGATCATTTTTTTTTTCTATTCGTGTGAATGCCGTATATACATTGTTCGCGTAAGAAAGCGACAATAACTTCAGAGAATCGAAGTGCTACGATGAATAACTGCATATATTATTCATACGAGTAACTATGAGTTATCTCCAAAAGTTTCAGCGAGATGTCCAAGCGGCCCAAAAGCCGAGTGTGGTTCCAGATGGCAGTGAGTTCAGTTTCCCATTGAAGTCTTTGCTTGTTACCCCCGCAACCGTTGCTAATGTGCAGCAAAAAATTAATTAAAAGAATTTCATGTACCGTGCGATGCCAAAATACACAGAATCTTCGTAATTTTTCATAACAACAATTGTTAGTTTCTCCACCTCCTTGAAGCACCAAGTGGCATTTGAGTCACTAGTTCGTAGTTACCTAAATGGATGCAGTCATTCACCAGCTAAAGTTTTCCGGACATATTGTCACACTGTCATACAAACAATGTTTAATATGAGTCTGAACGCGTGAATGACATTTCACATAATTCAGTTAGTATCCCAGACAAATCTGAACCTTATCTGTCAAACGGATACTAAAAGTTTCAGTAGAATTGGCGACCCAAATGTGAGCTGTGTCTTCTGGTAAAGGAAAGAATAAATAAAAGCCTATTCTCGGCGTTTCTAATGTCTGCAAATGCCATTAAATCTAAGGGATAATCAATACGAGGTCGATTTTCGATTAACCATTATTAGACATTATTGTCTGAAAATATCTCTCGAAAATGTTCGATGGCCTCATTGGGAAAGCATACTGCTGATTTACTCGGTAACAGTTATATCGAGAAATCTTTGAGCTACGTGTGCCCAGGAGTTACATTCATTTATTTCGTTGATTTAAAATGACGAAATAAATGGATGGAGTGATCAATAAAAGTTATACGCTGCATTACCTACCCTACGAGAAGAGAAAAATCACGTCACTACAGCACATTTGTCGAAGCAATAGCTCTGGATTTTATGGGAGAAATGGCTTCTTCTTCAGAGAATAAAACAAAGTCAAGCGGTCGCAACGCAATTTTTTCAATTACTTTGAAATATCTCGTTATTTGTAAATTCAACTGGGCAAGTTCAGCGATTGATTTTCACTAAAATGAGACAAATTACAGGAGTTCCATATAATAGAACGGTAAAAAATGCAAACTGTAAGATTTCTTTGAGAATTTTACCTTACATTTAATTTCCTCTTTTTTAATGGGGCACCAAATATTGATGCAGCTCATCTCATTCCATATAGATAAACATCCATAAGGAACAAATGCACTGACTGCATTTGTTGGACTGTAACAAAGACTGAGTTATTTTAATAGGACTGAGGAAGGCGCGGAATGACCAGGGGCATAGCTGAATCTTCTGAGACAGGTCTTTTTCCTTTCTCTCCAAGTATATAAATACTGGAGAAGAGAGTGACCCATATTCTTCGTTCTTACTCCGTTACAGTCATCAGATTTGTGTAAAAAAAAGTATTTTTAAATGAGACAAGTGCAAACGATGACAATAGTTCAGTTCTATACAACATCAAAGTGAAATTTTGTGAAACGACTTTCGATTGGGCTAGCTTTAACTGGTTCAATTTCGATTGTTGCCCTACGTAATTTTGATAGAAAGTTTTGAGTTTTGAGTAGAAAGTTTTCGTTTTTCTCTATATTTTAAGTTACTACGGGATTACAGCCGAATTCGCAACAATTTTTTTTTATTGTACATAGAGATTTAACCTACATACAGTACGAGAATTTTGCCATGAACATTACTGTAACAACTCCTGTTAACCTGGGACAAGTCGACTCACAGTGTACTTTATCGTGACGAACGCTCAACATTTGCCAGATCTTCGATAAAAACTAGCTCACAGACTCATATTTCAGGATTATCCTCATTATTCTGGCTGGAGATTTTCACCATCTTTTCCGCCAAAAATTGAACTGGTAACTTGTTGTCTATATTATTTATTAAAAAAATAATTAAAATTTTAATATCAATATTCTTTTAACAGAAATTGATATAGCATGTGATTCTATTTCTATTCTGCTAAGGATATGAACGCTATTCAGCAAAAGCCGTCATCTTTAAAGTAATATACTAGCAATGTAATGATGAATGAAACAGTTTTTCTCAAAAGGAGCCATCAATTAGAATTAATTGATCGAAGAAGAATCGTTAATTAAGCAGTTCGAGTAAATAACAAATTCAAATTTGATTGATGTGTTGTTTGATTTTCATTAGTTCACGACATAGGTGGGAAAGTAGAGGTCGAATATTCGTCTTCGAAACGGATGAACGATCTCAAATTGCGTGATTGTTTGAGTGATAATTAAAATTCAAAAGACCTGTAATGAAATTGAAATTCGAAGATGCCTCCTCAGTTTACACAGATGGCCGGAATCTCATTAATCAAGTTGAATACTTCTCTGTATCGAAACTCAACATCAAGCAATACATATAAAAAGAATGTTTGGGAACTCGGCCAGTACTCACTAACTTTAGTGCGACAGTACTACAGCAGCTCGAATATAAACAAGGAAAGAAGTTACAAGTGAGTAATGTATTCCTTCCTGGTATTAATCAACTAAAAACAACATTCTTGATGAAATTTTTTTGACAATACATTATTTTTCATCCACTCTGAATCAAAACAATAACTGTTTAGTCGTACATGCCTGAAATTAATTCGTTTTAAACTAAAGTTCTATGAAATTCCAAACAATCCCTACGTATAATAAATTGAAATATTTTGCCAGCTGACTCAAGAGAAATTAAATCCGTTGGAATTTTCGAGTTAAGAAAATTAAGAAAATATTTGTATAATTGAAGTTTAATAATGAACTCACTCCGCTTTATTTGAATAATTTGTTGTTGTTATTATCATCGTTCTGTCGTTACTTTGTAAAAGGGCAGTAAATCTCGTCTAATGAAAGAATAAATCGATATAAAAATAATTTTCTTTTATTTAGGCTCTCGCAATGGCATCGAAGAGTGTATTTTTACTATTAGTCATTTGCTTCATGATTCTCTACACAATTGGTGCAAACGTAGCCGAGTCAGAGTCGGAGTTCGCAGATCCCAAGGGCCACGGTCATGGCCATGGCCATGGTCATGGTCACGGCCATAAAACGGGCACTCTCCATCATAGTGTTGACGCTGCACACGTTATATTTGAAAAATACAAGCATAACTCGAAACAAAACGATGAGCAACATTGACGATGGATTCTATTCTGGTACGCAGCCTGGAGTCAATTTCAATAAAGTTGCATTAACCTTGATCAAAAAGCACTCACCAAAGGCGTGGACGAGTGCAATACCACGTGTCTAAAAATAGACCCGATACCGATGCACAAATTAAAGTTAAATTTCTAATATTCATTATAAGTTGTGAATGGACAATGTAGTCGTAAGAGAATGTCCGAATGAATATATTTATATATGTTTCTCACGAATTTCGCGTATATTTCTTAAATTTTCACCCTCTCTCAATACTATAATGAAATCAAATTCACAGTGACAAGGGACGAGAGTTGATCGTATTTTTTCTTTCAATGAGTGCGCATAGCGGCTCTCATCTATACTACTTGTAGGGAGAATAGTTAGTACAATTATTTTTTAGTTGAATACAATCTTCAAGGGTCAAAGTATTCGCGGTTTTCTCTGCCAATTATGAAGAGAATCAATTTTCGACATCGTGATTCAATGAACATTGAGGTGACAGAACGGGAATAACTGACGTCGCGTCTAATATTTATGTTACCCCCTTGGTACGAGCCCCCTCCCCCCTGTACTCAAATTCAATTGTGATATGAAACAACACTTTCACGAAATACTGCCGTTAAAAATCACGAACTGCCATTAAATAGAAAGATCGGGAGGGTGTGGATTTTAAATGGTATAAATACAGACAGCCATTTTTGACAGCTGACATCAGAATCTATTTTGAAAACTCGAAAAACTAAACTCCTTCTCATCTTAGCGGTCAAAGGTGTGGTGATTGTCGCGGTCGGGCTATCGTTTAACAAGTAGTTGGTGAGCAACATTTCCTTTCTTCGATGACGGCAATATATCTATTCGGTTATCCCGAATCAGCGTTTGAGTCGGGTGTCATTTGACACACTGAGAGGCAAAATGGTTGCCGCTGTCACGAACAGTGGAGAAGTGGGCTGATTTCTCGCGAAGAAGACTTTTCAAACTTCTCCTTTAAATGACAGTCGCGTGGCTTTCCTCGGTTTGGCTGGAATGTGATGTTTCCGATTGATCCTGGTATATTTTTCAAACGTCTGTAAATCTGATCATGGCAGCTTTTCCGAAAGTTTCACAAATCTTTAGTGATGGCGTTCGGAGGTTACCCTCGCCACAACCACCAACTTCCATAATCTGTTGATACATTCGAACGCACAATTCTGCTCTATAAGACTCTGGTCCCGTCATTTTTCTTCCGTAAATTCAAAAGCCGCTAGTTTATACTGCCGCGTGAAAACTTTTTCAATGGGATCGATTTATTTCCAGCATTCAATAATATTTTGTAAAACTATTAGTCTATAATCAGATCGATTCAGTTTCGCGTGGTTCAACGTATATTTTCAATTTTAATATTAACTCGTGCATCGTCGTGCATGGAACTTCCCTATTCGGGTCAAAATGATTGCAGGTGGGTAATCCGATCTCGTATCAATTTTCTCATTACAGGTCGTTTAGATAGGAACCCCAATCACTGACAAAAAACTGAAAAGTATCACACCTAGGCCTTGATCGTTGAGAATCGGTGAAGAAGGAAGAGGTCCGAAATAACATATGGCTTATCTTATATATTATCAAAGATCGACCATT
Organism: Aphelinus atriplicis; assembly: GCA_020882685.1. Lineage (NCBI taxonomy): Eukaryota > Metazoa > Arthropoda > Insecta > Hymenoptera > Aphelinidae > Aphelinus > Aphelinus atriplicis. Next base: position 5,263,051 of record CM037073.1, read on the forward strand.
TACACAATACTTATCTTATATAATTACCAGGCCTGGGAAAAATTAATCAATTGTTGAACTTGTTATTAAAATGAGAATCGATAAAACGTGTAAACATGAGTCATTAATGAATGAAAATGTCTTTTGAATGTAAGCTGTAGTAGTGGAAATTCAATCATCCAACATGGATCGATTTTCAAGATCATTATGATGAGTTATAAATGATGAAATCGACGCTCCGTGCGAGTATAAAACTTCCCAAAAATCAAAATCTGGCTCATGAAAAAAGCATAAGCCATGAAACCACATTGAACAAAATGTGATTGATGAAAGAATAAGAATTGTGATTGATGGAAAAATACAGAAAGTATTGAAGGATATGTTTACAAGGAACTGTAAAAATTTCACACATTCCTGTGAAACGAAAAAGTCTCAAATATACCCTGATGAAACTTGAGGTTAATCATTAGGGCCCATCGCCAAGATAATTAAAGTTGCTCTGGTGAACGTGAGTCAATTAGCGACACAACCCCTGCACTCTGTGTACTGCTCGAGCACTGAATTTTATCCGCAGCTCCTTGATTTTCACGTTTCTGCATAGTTAACGCTTGGCAGCTAATGCATCGGCAGCTGATGCATTGTATAAAGCTGATCCGATCCAGTAATTACCATTCGATTTTGTCTTAATTAACGTTAAATCGTCAATATTGAAAGTTAATTCGGTTGACTACTGTGGTAGCTTAATTGTCGCAAATACTTTTAATTTTGTAGATTCAACTGATTATTCATGTTATTCGGTCAATATTGTTCATTTTTCATAGCTTGTATAGTAGAAAGTTGGTTCGGATCATATAATTATGATAGGAATAGCCGCGAGTACGTATACTTTTGTTTTTGCAGATTGAATCGATTATATTCGTGTTGTTTGGGCAATACGTTTTGTTTCATTGCATTGAGTTGTCTATGTGTTTATCGCGCAGAACAGTAAGAATTCGAGAAACTATACTGATAAATCTAATCTGCCGTAAAAAAGCCGGCTTAGGTGGCTCGCAGATACACGCTTATCGTGCGAGAACTGCAATTTTCCAGGCGATGCGCGCACCCTAATTATTGTTAACAGAAAGCTTCCTCAGTGCAGCAATAGGAAAGAAAATAATAGCGCATCAGCCATGAGCAAGAAAACTAATTAGGTAAGCCAGGAGCCATAAAAATCCATTGGGTAGATCACGAGATATATCTTCGAGTGGCATACAGGGCGCGCATGTGCAAATGCACTGATGGATGGATGATAGCGTACGAGCGAAGAATGACGGCAGAACCGAAGGTCGATCGACGACAATCAGAAGACGATGAAAAATGACGGAGAATGAGACCGCGGAATATCGGTTTGAAAAAGCCCACACTCGCATACAGCCAGCAGTGACTATACGTACATTCGAACAATATCCAACGAACGAAGGCATATCTCACTATACGATTCTCCAAATTTTGCGTACGTGCCTCCGAACGGCACTTGTAAATTCCTACCTGGCACACACTCTCTCACTACTGGCTCGGTCTGGTAATGGATTCAAAGTATCAATCACGCATGTGTGCCTATCCACCGCGAGCGAATGCGCACCAGGTGCTTTTACCTCCGCGGATACTCGAGCTGCTCAATTGGGCTTGCTCAAAGTGGCCACCCCGACACGAGGATCGCGATGCGTCGAGAGGGCTGCTCGTATATCAAACGGGTAACGTAAATGAAACGAGCCGAGTTGCCCAAATAACGACAACATTAGTCGATCGAATAAGTATTAGCGAGCGGCGATTGGACTGACGTGTCATTGTTCAACCGAAGAATCAACTTTGATCGCGCGTTAGTGGTTTAACGTAACTATTGAGGCGACGAAAGGGGAATTACTGAGGTATTGACGATTGTTCGTGCGTAATTCCCGTCAGCTGTTGTCTCTATTCATGTCGAATCGTCATCCTACTTTGGACGTCCAAAGTTCAAGTCGAGATTCAGTTAATAATGATACGACTGTTGAACTGCCTCTGATACTTTTCTCTTCGTAGATTTGAATTAATGTTGTTTGATTAATATATTTTGGTTTTTATCAGTCTTGCTACCGCTCTGGTATGGACCTGACTATTTTGATTTTTGAAGCCCGCGAGTAGCCATTGTTTTCCATTTGCATCTATATTTAACGAACATAAGGTTGTCAGGCCTCGCCGGGAGATCGAGATATAGAAAATACACGTCTCAGCGTTCTGATTTCTGCCAGCTACAGCTGAACTGTCGCTTCGATCTCCAATAAACGAAATTTCAAAGTAGACGGCTGAATTCGGATTCTCCGAGACGTACTACATTACCATGATATACGGAATCTGTTCTCTCGCATTCGCTCCCGGGAGGACGTGACGATCGCAGGGCACATCATTTTTGGTGCCCGGGAATACGAGTCGACTCGTCATACGGCTAATGTATACATACGGAGACAGTGCCACAGCGATGGAGGGTAGACAAAGTGGAGAGGTGTTGTGCACGAAATTAGACTCGTGTTCTCGCGATAGGGGTATGAAACTGGACAAGTCTCGATAATATGGCTGTTGGAAAAAGTATATATATAGCGCGGGATATGAATCTACTCACAATCCGAAAGTTGTGGCAAATGTCTTTGGGTGAAACTCATTATAAGGAGAGTGCTTGGATCATCGATCACGATGAAATTTTGCGAGATGATTCATTGGTCCTCTAATAGCTTATATCTCAAGCCATGAAGTCTAACGTTTTGATTTACAGGAGATATTCTGTCAATTTAGTCGATTTTATACATTTACAGATTATCTATATTTATGGATTTTTGTATATATAGATATACTCCACATGCTTAAACTCAAACATGTTTTACAGGATAACATTGGGAAAACAAAACGTTAGACTTAATGGATAAAAAAATAAGCTATTAATATTGATGGTTATTACGTGGGGCAGGTAAATAAAAAGGCGTTCCGAGTTAGTATTTATAAGTTCATTATATGAACGCGCCTCTTTGCAAACACCCGTGAGCAAACGTCCGTGCCTCTCCACAGTCGTGAGACTAGTGACGATCGGCGCGACAGCGCCAGCGCTCGCCGTGAACGGCGGAGAGGGGAGGAGGGCCGAATGATATATATACATATCCAACACTCCCTCCCATGAGATCCTCCGGTTCCTCGCCGTCTTTAATTACTCACGCCTTCTTATTCTCTGTAACATAATGGCTAATAATTATAACCCCTGGAAGAAAAAAATGGTTAATAATTAAGATCATGATTCATCAACTTAGTCAATAAGTAATAATGCGATTCACTTTCGCATCTATCAAGTGTCGCAGTATATTTCCTCTACTCGTCTCAGTATTTATTTTCGCAGCTTTATTGTCGCACCACAAGATTATTGGCAACGGAGGTTCGACTAAGATCAGTCTAAGAGAGTTGTATACAGAAAGCATCTCTTGGCTCGCCTCACTCATCGCTACGTATTCTGCCTGACAAGTAGACAATGCCACGTATGACTGTTTGTGAGTTCGCCATACTATCGCATCTCCGAACATTTTTATAACAAAACCACATGTGGTGAGTGAGTTTTTGCAATCAGCGAAGCTTGCGTCTGAAAAGGCTTGGATATCTTCTGTCTCACCTTTGTATCTCAAGCTCAGATTTTTAGTTCCCTTCAAATAACGGAACACTCTCTTAACCATTTTCCAATCATCCTCGGTTGGACTTACTTGATGTCTGCTCAGAATGTTTACTGCATATGAAATATCTGGTCTTGTCGCACCTGCCAGATATAAAAGACTTCCCACGGCTTCTCTGTAAGGAACATTTTCCTTGGTTTTAGTTTTTGTAAGTAACTCATCATAAGCATCTGTTTCTCTCATCTTTCTGCTCCTATTATTCACTTGAGTAGTGATCATAGGTGTTCTTTGCGGATGTGATTCACTGAATCCAAACCTAGTAAGGATATTTTCAATGTATTTCGTTTGGCTCAGCTCAATAATTTTGTTTTCAATATCTCGCCTTATGCTGATACCGAGAAATTCCTTGGGCTCACCTAGAATGTTCATTTCAAACTCTTTACTGAGCCTTTTTGTGACCTCTTTCAATTTTCTCTCATCGTTACTCGCCATAAGTAGGTCGTCGACATAGAGAAGTACAATCAGAAATTTTGTATTTTCTCGCCAGGTGAACAAACATGGTTCTAGATCTGAATTTTGCAAGCCTAGATCTTTGGCTGCTTCAGTGAATCTATTGTTCCATTTCTTCGGGCTGATGCGTAATCCGTACAGGGCACGCATCACTCGACACACTTGGTCTCGTTTTTGCTCCTCTGTAAATTCCGCTCCTTCAGGTATTTCCATATATATTTCCTCATCGAGGACGCCGTTTAGGAAAGCTGTTTTAACATCAGCTTGACATACAAGTAATTTGAACTTATTGATAATACCTATCACAGCTCGCACAAGTGTCAACCTTGACACAGGTGCGTACGTCTCGCTTAATTCATAGAAGTTTTTATCCTTAAACCCACGGATAACCAATCTCGCCTTGTATTTGATATTACCTTCTGGATCCATTTTTCGTTTAAATACCCATCTTGAGTCAATTATTGTTGCCTTTCTTCCATCACGCATCTTTGTAGGTCTTTTAACTATTTCCCAGACATTATTTTTCTTCATAGAATTTAACTCATCTTTAATCGCTGACTTCCAACAGTTTTTCTCATCTGAATTCATCGCATCTTTATAATTAGAGGGATCAGAGTTGATATCAGCAAGCAAGGCATGAAAAATCTCATCATTAGAATTGATTTTACTCTCATCTATCTCATCTGATATGTTATAGGACAGCATAACATTTGCTCTGATATTCTCATCAAGGGGTAGATTCGAGAAACTGACATCGTTAATAAGCTCACCTTTCTCATCTGCCTTTTTAGTAACAACAGTTACAGTTTTACGGGGTCTACCTCTTTTTCTCTTGATCTCTCCCTCCGGTTTTAAAGTTTGTAATGATTCTCCCTCCTGTTTTGAAAATTCTTCGCATCTTTCATTCATTTCAGATTTGATAAACCACTCATCTTTATTCAGATCATTGCTTACACCAGGAAAATCTTTTATTCCATTTTTGTTATATTTGTCTCCGTAAACCAGTTTTTCATTAAACCTCACATCTCGGCTTTCATAAAATTTTCCTTCTTCTGGTTTCAACAAAATATAACCTGTTGGTGTGTAGCCCACCAGGATAACTCGCCTTCCTTCATATCTGAATTTTGGGCCTGTTTTTCTCTGAACTTTTACATAAGCCAGGCATCCAAATCTTTTGATCTGATCAATACTGAAATTATGTTGGGAGCAAACTTTTCCAGAGGTGCCACCATTTGGTTCGATTTGTGCGGAGTCCGATTATATGCGTATACAGCAGCTGTCAATGCTATATCCCACAGATTTTCGGGTAACTTCGCATCGTAAATATATGTTCTCACCTTCTTCTGAATTGTCTGGTTAAATCGCTCTGCCACACCATTGTGTTCAGGCGTGTCTGGGGCTGCTAGTTGTAATTCTGCGCCCAAATTATTCAATACTTCTATAGTGTATCCACCTGTATACTCAGTCCCTTGGTCCGAGCGCAAATAACACACCTTTGCGTCGTACCCTAGAAGATTTCTTGCGCTCCTTACATATCTTTCAAGACAATACCCAGTTTCATTCTTATGGGTCATAGGATAAGCTATTGCTAGTCTTGAGAAATCATCTATGAACACAGATATAAATCTGTATCTCTTGGGATGAGAAGGCGGTGAGATAGGACCCATGGTATCAGAATGAATAATTTGTAGAGGAGCAGTAGCCCGAGTACGTACTGATGGAAAAGGCAGTTTGTTTGATTTGGCTATTAGACAGATTTCGCAGTCTTTTAACGCCTCATCGAAAATCGCATCTTGCAGTTCTTTATTTTTTTTTTTTTTGGGAATTTAGCTTGCAATGCCTTGAGATAGGCAATTGAAGCATGACCAAATCTTACATGCCACAGCATGGCTTTGTTCTTTTCGAGAAATCTTTTTGTATCCAATGAAAAAGGGGATTCGTCTGGATTAACTTCTGTTATGGGGGCCTCATCTATATTGTAAAATTTTCTATCTGTGATAGATATATCAAAGTTCGATAAGTCAAGTAATTTTATATTTTTCTCAATTATTTTATTTTCAAGATCATTCACATCTTCCATTCTCACATCTTCACATTTATACTCATCTTCTGTTAGTTCTTTTATCTTTGCCCTATCACTCTCATCTATTGGGATTTCAAACTCTCCACTGCTACCAGGCACCTGTCACACTTCGTATATTATATCTTTTCGCATCTGGATTCGCATCTACTGTATTGGCAAATATTTGCCTGTTTATTTTCTGTGTGACAGTCTCACCATTGGGCAAATCTTTACTAATTTCTAGTTCTATTAGCCAATAAGGTCGTCTGTATATGCCTGATAGGAGTGTTTCGTTTGAGCAGGGATCAAAGATATTTATTTTGGTACTGTCTAAATATATAGCTAGTCCCATATCAGCGAATTTTCGTAACGACAAGAGATTATCTTTTAACGCGTTGGCGAAAATGACTTTATCAAATTCTAGAATTTCTCCGTTATTCATTCTCACGAATATTGTACCCGCGCCTTCTGTGTTTATGTCAGCTGAACTGTTTTTGTTATCGCATTTTATCACACCACAATCGCTTTCATCAAGAGACGTGAAGATCATTTTGGAATTAGTAATATGCTCCGTAGCACCGGAATCCGCTAGAAACTTGGAGAAAATTTGATCTTGTTCGCAACTTATGTTATAAACGCTTGCTACTTGGTTCTCACCTTTCTCTTTGTTTTGTTGCTTATTTTGATCATTTTTGGTGCCTCCGTTGTTGCTTCTATTTCCGGTGTTTTGGTAGTTGGATCTTCCACGTCCCTTCGATACTCGCCCACGTTTCGCACCCTTCGCATTCGCATCGCTATTACTCTTTCTTTTCGCACCACTCACCGGCCTACCACCACCATTCGAGTTATAAGATCTACTAGTCTTATTGACATACCTTCCTCTTTTTCCAGTGTACTTTGGACACTCAAAAGCCCTGTGCCCGAATCCGTTGCAGTTGTAACACCGGACACCTTTCCCTTTGTTGGGGCAGTCAGATGCAATGTGCCCCATACTCTGGCATTCATAACATCGGATCGATGCTACGTCGGCCTGATTTACGCTCCTTGGGATGGTGTTAACATTTGCTCTTCTCACCTGCTCTTCCTGTACAACAATTGCCTTTAGTTCATCGTATGAAGTACTTTCGCCATTATGTCTTTTTGAAACAAACTCAATAGTTTGAGCTGTAGGCACTGATACCATAACAGCATTATAAAACGCATCTCTTTTCTCGTCTTCCGATAATGGCTTGGCGCCGGGAGAGGTTTCATAATTTCTCACCACATTTTCAAATCTCTCACAAAATTCGACAGCCGTTTCCTTTCCAATTATATCTTCCATGTTATACAGCGCCTTGCGTATGGTGTGAGATGTTAAATTTACCTCGCCTGCTTTGATTTATTAGGATGTCACGAGTTCTGGAACTTGTGATCCTCTAAAGCTGTCTCATCCACATGCAAAACGCTGTTCTCATCAATAGTGTGTGAGAAGTTACAGGCTCTCAGCTCTGACACAAAATAATCCAAAAATGTTCAAATCTCATCTCATTTGTTAATTTGTAATCTCTACTTCCAAAGTTATCTTTATTCCGTGTCTGAGCTGGAGTTTCCTCATCTGAATTTCTCTGAATTTTTACTTTGTTCTCTCATCTTTACTGAATTGAAATTTTTGCTATTACCTTTTCATTTTACTTCATTATTTTGAACCATGTTTTTATTTCTCACCTTTTCGTCATCTTCAGAGGTAATTAAGCTCTCATCTTCACTCTCCTCTCTGTTGTACAAGTTTGTCAGGCTCTTGACAATTTCGTTGACCTTATCAAGTTGTTTCGCATAGTCCTCTCTGATAGTAGTCATAAGGTTGCGAAACTTGATACTTTGGTCTAATCTCTCCTTCTGACTGATTTTTGACTCTTCTTCAAGTTTTGAAAATCTTTGGTTGTTAACACTCTCCTTCTTCTCCCTTACATCCATCAACCTATTGATACTCTCAGAGAGTCCCTCAACAAAATTGGATGTACCTGCCAATTTGTTCTCTAGTGTGACTACTCTCTTTTCAGTATTATTTACTGTACGGGATTCAAGAGACTCATCATTATTATGTTCAAATGGTTGGTGCATTAGGATTTGGTTAGATTTCAACAATCTGAGATTAGGTACAACCTTTCGGTTACTCACTATTCTCAATTTATCTTTACCTGTTTGTTTGACGCTCTCGATCATGGACTCAATTTTATTGAGCTTGGCCAAGATTGTATCCTCTGACTCATCTTTCTCCTCCCCTCTCTCATCTTCTTTCTCATCTTTCTCCTCTTCTCTCTCATCTTCTTTCTCATCTTTCTCCTCTTCTGGGATTCAACATCTCATCTTATGTCAATCCCATTATCAATTATTGAGGTACTTGGTTCATGAATCGAGTCGTCCTCTGACCTCGGCCTTGGCATTATGGCTGGTGTTTCTGCCAAGACTTGATCCTCATACCATTGAACTATGGTATTTCACTGATCACTTTCTTGCAGATTAATAACACACTTAGCCAATTATTTTAATAATTTTGTACTCGAGATTTTACTTTGTTACATGATCATGTTTGACATAGGTCATCTTCAAATAAGTTTACCGAACAACAAGCATAACTTAATTCAAAGATTGAATGAACAAACAAGAGTGGCTGAACACAAGACATTCCGAATGTTCATTCCAGTTAGACAGCTTATGCGTACCGAACACAAGCACACATCCGCCACCCAACCGGTCAGAGATATGTTTATATAATATTGTAAATTTACATTAATTGGATTTTTCCAGCAAAGGATATATTTGTTTACACTGATCAGGTGTTTCTTTTTCAAAAGTGCTACCAATTATTATATACATATATATGCTAGCCTATATATATACATATGCACTTTTATAAAACTGTCTCGTCTCATCGTAAATGTCGAACATTATTTACCTGAAGTATAGGGTTCACCCTTTTCAGGTATTAAAGTAAAATTATCTCCTTCAATTTCAACTAAAATATCCTCCCCCTTGTGATTTATGTCAAGGTAGAAGGAGCTCGTCAGCACCTCCCACGCCGACTTTTCTTTCAAGATAGCTGTGGATAGAAAATCTAGTTAACTTAAAATCAATGGTATTATACACAACTTCTCATCACATGCAATTGCTTAATTAATTACACGTATACATATGTATATATATTCATGTATATATATATATATGCACGCGCATATGTATAGTGTAAATCGGTCAACACTCGTAGCGCACCTCTATTTGTTTTCGAGATCGAGCGGCGACAACGAAGCTTGGTTATGCGCGGAGAGTCAGGCGCGCCGACACCGTAAACTGTTTGTTTACGTTCGCTCCTACGCCCTGGCCAGTAGCGCGAGCGAGAGTCGAGCGCGCCCCCTTCCCCTCCGCGCGCGTGCAAGAGTGCCGGCCGGCAACACGTTGTCGCGCGCTTCCGGATTCTCGGAAACTCAACGGTCGATCAACTGTGATCGACCGTCCCTGCGCGCCGCTCATCTCGTCGCACCGTGGACCTCGCCTTCCTTGCACTCTCGGCAATCACGCCTTGAGCGATCTCGTCTTTCGCCCCGCGACGATTGAAAACGTCGCGCGGCGGAAAGCCTCGCGCCGCGCTAAACAATATCGTCGCGCGCCTTCTTGCTCTCGCGCCGCGGCAAAACAATTGTCGCGCGCTTCCGAGCAGTCGCGCCGCGGCAAAACACTATCGTCGCGCGCTTCCGAGCACTCGCGACTTCAACTGTCGAACAACGACCGATCGCGTGCTCCCGCGCGCGCCGCTCGCCTCACCGCACCGAGGATCTCGCCTTCGCCAACGTCCTTGAGCACGTGCCTCGACACCACGATCCGCAACGCGCAATGCGGAGAACCCGAGCCTCGCGCTCCGACGAACGCAATCGTCGCGCGATGTACGGGCCTCGACTCGGCGCCGATCCCACGTCACCGATCGCGCACCGCACCAGTAAGCACTACTACTTACTGGAACTTTCCGGGGTCGGCATGCTCGATCCGCCAACGTCTCCGCCGTCCGACATCCTCTCGACCTGGTTACTCGGTGAAGGGAGGGGGCTGTCGGGAAATTCGTGTCTCTCCTTGTCTCGCCTTTCGCACCACACAGCTTCACTTACCACTCGGAAAACACTTTTACGCGCAGTGGACGCGGGCCTTTCCCATAACCTGATGGTTATTACGTGGGGCAGGTAAATAAAAAGGCGTTCCGAGTTAGTATTTATAAGTTTATTATATGAACGCGCCTCTTTGCAAACACCCGTGAGCAAACGTCCGTGCCTCTCCACAGTCGTGAGACTAGTGACGATCGGCGCGACAGCGCCAGCGCTCGCCGTGAACGGCGGAGAGGGGAGGAGGGCCGAATGATATATATACATATCCAACAAATATACCCTAGAATCATCTCACAAAGTTTCATCGTGATTGGTTTCCCAAAAGTTGTGCCCACTCCTAGTTAGGATAATACAGTTCTCACTACGTGAAATATTCTTTTGTCAAAGGCTGAGGAAGGTTATGTGTACATGTAGCCCACTCGCATGTGGGTTGCTAATGAAACATCTTTCAAAATCATCCCTGTAGGAGTCTATTTTCTCGTATTATGGAAAAAGTGTACTAGAATTACCAGCATTAAATACTACCCATTGAATTATTACGACAAAAAGTTATCTAATCAGAGATCGAAGAAAAAATATCAATAGTCGAAATCTGAAGAAAGAGGCTATATTCAAATGTATTATCGCATAAATGAGTTTTCGTCAAGTATATTCATCGTTGTAACATAGCGTCTCCGTAATGCGATTCTTCATATAAACCCTAAATTACTCCATTCGAAATCAACAGACTCGCAAAATATTCTCAAACCATCTAGAATTCCACATTTTGGCTCGTTTGAAATCCACGTACGGGACGGCCTTGCACTTTTCTTATGTTGACTCTGACGAACGTATTCATTAACGAAACTCGCATATTTTGCACGGGGGACGACGCTCCGCGCGACTGGCAACCCAGCATACGACTAGGCCGCGTGTAAACGCGGCATCGCTGAAACCCTGGGCTTTGAACGATTGTTACTCGAAAATTCAAATTTCTCAGGCTTCCTGGCCATTGACAGTAATAATTCTGCCCGACGATAACTACGTCATCCCTACTTCTTGGAAAATTCCACCGAGAGCCATTTCCCATCGGTCCTTTAATAAAGGACCTTTATGCGGGAACACGAGTAACGCGTCGTTGACATTGGTATTTTCCGCGAGTTTTGTTTTCTCAAAGAGATCCGGGACATCGTAATGAGATGAGAATCGGACCCCCGGACCTTCGCTTTCGTAAAATACGGTTCGAATGTAATATCGAATCTTGGAATTTATTGTGTTCGCGTACGCGTGTACTTACGCACGTAATGATGTTTTTGACATGCGATATTTTCCAAACTACAACAAAAATTTGATTTAAGGTACCTGTACCCAATACGTGCCACCTAAGCGAGAAAAGTCACTACCCCGCGTCAAATAGAAATTTTCTAACGCGATTGGTGTCAAATGAAAGGGTCTACTCAATGCCTTCAAAATGAGCTAATTCTCATTTAATTTGAACAGTTTAACGCCGAGATACAGCGTTTTAAAAAAAAAAAATTTCGGGAAAACATTTTTAGTGTACCCAATATGGCGCCATCCTGAAAATATTTATTTTCATCCACTTTGAAGCATGAAACATGTCTGAAATGAATAAAATACAAATAAAAGAGTATATTTCTGATAAGATTTTATTGAAAAATACATTTTGTCTTTGATTAAACCGTATTACATAGACTATATGAACTTTTAACTACCTAAATCAAATCAAGTTTTCAGATAAACTTCATGAGAAAATGTTATTTTTGAATCAACAAAATTAACTTATGCAACATTCAATCCCAATATTAATCTCTCAAATTAATGAACATTCTTTTTAGTGTAATTTCAAATATAATTGAGATGTTCTCACTGAAATAGAAAAGTTCAATTTTAAAAATGTCCGAGCCCATTTGGGACTAGCTATTGTCTTAATGGTAGAAAAATTCTGTCTGATGTTTTTTCCTAGACAGTACTTATAAACGCATAACCTCAAAATTTTTCTCGTCATAGGATAGCCAATATCTGCTAAGCGTTTAATTCGACTACACAATTCTTCGTTCTGTACTGTCGTTAACGCATATGGTCGACTCATTTTCCTTTATTCGGATATGTTTTGTTTAACATATCGTTGAAATGTTCGAAGAGGTATCTTATAAATAAGCCATCCTCTGCGATATCTCACCTCTCTTGACCTGCTCTAGAGCTTAAACTAAATTTTTTTCCGACCATGTTTGGCGGATATTTACTATCAATGGGTTGATTATAGCAGCTAGAACAAGAAAATAGGGGTGGAGCAAAATTAGATCGAGAATGAAAATTGGTGAAAAAATGGAGGAAACGAGCTCTAACAAGTTGGTGTAAGGGTTCCCGATCAGTGAAAATGTTTTCTTTCCTCATTATTTAGTATTGCCGACAAGATCCTGTGCCGTGGCGATGCTCTAGACGCGCGTGTATATGAAATACGAAGGGTGGCGCATATTGGGTACACCTACCTTACATATCCCATTGATAATGATTTTTATTTCACAAAGCAACATAGTGGGTTTATTTAGTGCCAACAAAAATGACTAGGCGTTTAATTGATTCGAGAGTAGTTTTTATTGCAGTATAGGATACGCCAAAATAACGTCATCTGCAGATGAAATTTAATATCTGTCCGTAAGTAAATTGTCGCTTGAATAATTTATAGGTGATTATATTCAAGCTGATCTACATAAATGGAAAATTAACGAAAACGCAAAACAGTCACTGATTTTCAGACCGCTCTTGCCTTTGGCTGGTCAATTTTCATCGCACATCTGAATTTTGTAAAACGCGATTTTGTTCTGTTACATTCATCGGTTAATTAACCGAATCACCGCGCGAGTCGAGTCGTGAAATTATGTATCTCGAAACTTCGAGAAAAAAAAACGATATTTTTTTCGAGTGAAAAAAATATCATTCTTGTGCTATTCTCACTTTCGTAGAAATTCATGAACAATATTCCATAGTCTTTGTGACATAGCGCGAAGACGCGGACACGAGCCAGTCTCGTAAATGAGATTCTGAAGATAGGAAGAATTTACGTGCAGGTAAAGGATCCTTAAAAAAAAGAACTTGAGATGGAGTCGGTGCTTGTGCTAGTAATATGACCCCCGTAAAAAGTGTTTCACAAGTCGGTGAGCTTTCACATCGAGTACAAGGTCCTTGAATTACATTCCCTCCCCCAAGTCGTAATATAGTGTTAGTACGAAGCTCCCGTAAACGAATGTTCTAATTAGAATATCTCACGTGAGTAATATTTCGGGGAAATCATTTTCGTCTTTCCCATTGTGGATGTGTGTGTGTGTGTGTGTGTGTGTGTGTGTGTGTGTGTGTGTGTGTGTGTGTGTGTGTGTGTGTGTGTGTGTGTCTGTGTTTGATATATACATATCTTAGAGAACCTCCTGGAATTGCATGAATTTATACGGGGTTGAGTAGTTTGAAAAGTCGAGGGGGAAAAAATGTACCAGAGTTATGTTGGCGAGGGTCTTGGGGATGAAATATGCCCGGTATAAATTTTATGAATAGAGGGAATATAATGGTGTGTAGAAGAAAAGGATTACGCGCGCAGCCCTCAAAATCAGAAACACGGCTCCCCGTTTCGCAGTGATATTTACAAAGCCGTTCGCCGGCTGAGGTGCGGTGAGCGAGATTCGGTCCCAATTTCCAAAAACACGCGTCTGATGGTGATCGATCAAAAACATACTACAATTAATTGCGAGGAAAAATAGAATTTCCATTTCTCCTGGTTTGACCCTCGCAGGTTGGACTTGGTCTATTAGACATCCCGTGTACTCTCTTGCAACAACTCTTTACTTTTGAAATGACGGTTTATTTACATAATTTCTTAACAATGTTACAATTATTCAGAAACAGGCGAGTTTTGTTGAAACAGTTCCCCCATACTTTTCGAAATATCTTAGGAAAGCCAAACAATTCAGTATAAGTTTATCTATAAATCATATTCCTGAGATTCTGGCGTATCATTTGAAAAAGAATACTTCATTTTATATGCATTACACTGAGAAAAGGTTGCAGTAATGGTATTTCGACCCAACTATGTGATATTGTAAATTCAAGTACTAATCGTGAAAAATCGTTAATGACACGATAGATTTGAAGTATATGCTCTTGATATAGCATAAACTTCCATTTTCATTTTTAACTTTCACAATGTCTATTGCATGCAAAACGCTGTAAAAACAACCAAAATAGAGGATTGTTCTAAAGACGTTATCACGTGTTTCCTGTGCTCAATTTTCAATTTCAGTTGTCAAAATCAGGTTCAGACATTGAATGCTATGAAAGGACCGAAATGCCACTTCCGTGTGAGCACGTATACCTTCAAAAATCGTACAACCGAAACAAATCATTTGAGAGAAAAGCGACGGAGGAAGAAGTTTGTCGTTTCCGCAAGTTATCCGATCGATGATTATTCGGTTACATAGCCTACCTGTATGTCTTTTGCTTTTCACAAAATACCGCAGTGTATATTGTGGAAAACGTGAATGGAGTCTATCAGTCGACCGCGGAAACGCATTACATAAGATCGAATCGCGAGCGTCTAAGCTCCGAGTGCAACTGCCGTCTGCGCCGTCGGTTTTCGGCGGAGGTGTGATTTAGGTGCGGGGTGTAACGCCTCCTCGCCGAAACTGAACGCACTGCATGCCACTGCAGTCAACATCTTTACTTTACACACACACATACCCCGCGCGTCTCGAGGGCGTCGAGCTTTGGCTTGCGAGGCACGTTCTAAACGCGACCGCACGTCAACTCGCTCGCAATATATTCGCCAATTCAATGACCGGCTCGCGGCTGATTCGAATCAAAATTCAATATTGATTCGACGCGTCCGCAGAGAGTGTACGCCCGGGTGAAATAATTATTAGCCAGTTGCAACGCGGAAAAAACGATTCTTCGATTCAAGTCTGTTGCGACGTGTACTTCAATCGGAAAATCGTTTTTCAACTGAATGTTTAACTTGAAAATAGAGTGACATGATCTAGGCATTAGTTCGTATAAATGTATTATATCTTTGCCTGGAAAACGTTTAGCCACTTATAAGACGACCGAGCATTTGTAATGTACGGATCTTCGTGTGTAACGTGAACGATACGGTGTACATGTGATTTGATTGAAGTAGTGAGAGTTATATCATAAGATTTTATAGTGCCCAATTTACGAGAAAAACGGTTACAATTCCTTCCCACAATGATTCGGAGCAAAACATAAGAAATCATCAATACATAGCACTTTTTGATCTGTAGATCTGTCAGTTCTATCACTTTGCAATCACTTGCCTATGTCCAGTGAAGGCATATCTCCTCTACATGAATTATCAATAGATATGCGTGAGCTCATATGAATGTTTATACTGAGCGTAAATGTAAGGCGTTAGAGAACTTATCCATATCATCAACTATACATTGATTTAATCTAAACCTAGGTACAATTTTCTACGCATAATTCACGTATCGTTTCTTTTCTTGAGTGCGTGCGAGAGTACAATTCGAGCGCGTTAGAGTTGCATAAATCTCGGTGTCGTCACATCCACATCGTGCAGCATGAATTTACCTTTCTTTTCGCTACAAATTGAACCGATATATCTTAGTATTTTTGGTAACTACCGGCATTATTTTCACAATCCATGGATCAATCCGATCGATGTATTTTCCAAAATAACCATCATGAAATTTCGATTCGCGACGACGAGAACGAAAAGCAGCTGAATTACTTTGGGCAGGGTAAAATGAAGTGCGCCGTAACAGCCCCGAAAAAGCCGAGAGCATATATATGGTACGGGTGGACGCGCAGTGTATACGCACGTTTTACGGGCCTGTGAAAGCGCTAAACGCCCGGCTGCGTGCAGGTGTGCCGCTGTCCACAGATTTGCGCTGTTGTAAAGTTTAAACAGCGACTCCTTTTTTTTGTTTTCCTCGCGAGAGCCACGCTCTTCGGCCCGTTGCTCATATCCCCGGCTTTTGCCTTTGCGTTCATTTTTGGCTCGTTCGCTCGTATACGACGCTTAATTGCTCGCCGGATTTCCACGCTTTGTCGCGCGTATCAATGCTTCACAAATGCCCCGGCTTATCAAGCGACTTTATATCCTGTTTCGTTGCTTATCTCCTTTTCCCCGGTGTGTCGTCCCGCGCGGCACACTTTCTTCGAGTTATTTTTTTTTATCACGTTTTTATATGGCCCCGTATAAAATCTATAAAGTAAGAACGATTCTATCCAGTTGTTATGCAATTTTTATTCGATTAAATTCGGAATGAATTGTGTCCCGAGGGTGCGCTTCTTGGATTTTTTGTCGAAGGAGGTGGCCGTGGATCTGGACGCGTTGTCCAGGTAGTCCGAATCGAAAAGAGACGAAGGAGATTAATGAATATTTTAAAATTTGGAGAAAATGATGAAAAATGACAAAATTTACATGAATAAATAATAATTTTTTGTTCTTCTTGTACTTTTCATCGAATGTTATCTCTGAAAATGTCACAAGGACTCTCGGTTCCTGCGTTACTGAAGAACTAGTAATTTTCACGATATGATTTCTCTGCGTGTACATCCAACTCCATATTTTTCTTGAAACCTAGGGAAAACGAGAGTAATAATTTTTTCACAGTTGCGAAATCACACGTCTTGAGAAACATAATTTTTTTTCAATATGACGCATTGATATACAGATTATATTCCGTGTTAGATAAATACAATGTCGGGAGTTTTGAAACTGAGAAGGAGAGTTTCATCGCGCGACTCTCCGCACGATGAAACTTTTCAAGATGGTTTTAGTGTACTTCGATTGCTGTTATATTTGCAGTAGAGCTAACCTAGCTCCGTTTCCCTGGAATATCCATAATTGATTATTCGTTTAATGCAATTACGACTGCAGATTTTGGGGTATCCGAAAACAATCTCAGAAAGTTTCATCGTGACTCGATGCCCTTATATACTCTTCTCAATTTATAAACAACAAAAATTTACAATTAAAAGTATAGTATTTCTTCAATTATCCTGAAAATCTCCACGTAAAACTTCCACGGGCAAACGCATATATTACTGTTGCCTATTCCGAATGTAATTCCGAGCTTGGGATTGAAATTTACTTTCCAAATTGATCGCAGTGAAAATTGACTGTAATACATTGGCCGACTGATTTCAATGATGCTTACACAACGGATATATTTATTGATGGTGCGAGTTTACGGCGAATAATCACTAGAATACATCAATGAAATGTCGCTCACTATACTTATTACAGTGAATTAATTCACTGCCGAGCAATTTCGCGTGTAATTACAGATGAGATAGTAATGCCGGCCAACTGAGGTTGACATTCATCCCATTACCGTCATACATGAAGTTCATATAGTCTTCGTCGTACAGTTCTTATAATGAATTATCTAAAAATTATTTAATCTTCATATGGAGATAGCAAGATTCAAGTGAAAAAAATCCAGAATCTAGTCAAACTCATCTAAAGCTCAGGAGAAAATTATTTTTACACGTGCAGTTCATGAGAATCATTGCTAATCGAAATTCCACGGGAAAACGTCGATTCTCCGAACGGATGTATGTATATATACGAAACTCGGAAGTAGAAAAAAGAAGAATCACACCAAGCCGGTTACGGGTAGCTCACGTCGCCCAAGTCGAAATTAAAGTCGGCCGCCAAGAATTTCTCTGTATTGTTTTGTCGCGTGGCCGCACTCGACCCCCCGCAAAGCGGAACTCACTCTCTCGGGCAATGGCGCCCGCGATTTTCTCAAAATATAAATATATACATATGGGGCGTTCTTCGTCAGCTCTCCGAAGCCGGCGCGCGGACGCTAAAACCTCACATTTTCGACGCTTGTTTTCGACTCTATATGACCCATATCTAAATAATGTTGGATATGCTATCAATGTAGTTTTTTCTCAGCTTTCCGATGGTGAATTTAGTTTTCCAAATTTTTCACATTTTCACAAAAAAAAAACATAAAACAGGCCATATCTCAAAAACCTATTTTTTAAAATTTTTTTAAGTAGTCTAGATCGAAAGCTGAGGTTTTTCTACGTTGATATGGACCTTCTGGAAACCTACTTTTTTTTTGTATTCGAGTAATTGAGTAGCAAACATGAGAAAATGCGTCGCGTCGGGCCGGGCCGCGCCGTGCCGCGCCGCGCCGCGCTGCCTCCACGCGCTCCAGCTCAAGTCTTCTGCTTACAAGAGTGCCGAAATCGGAATATATTCAATATCCATACAAGTCTCTATCTGTTGGATAAACTACTATCTAGCGTAGATTATGTACTCATTTGGTTTATGGACTGAGATATGGACATTATTTCATTTCACATTCTTTGACCTTCGTTTTGGCTTTGATATTGAAGACTTTGCCATACTATGTTTCAACTGAACTACTTTTTCAGTTCGTTTTAATCTAGGAAAAATTTCATATTCCTCAGCAGATGAAATTTTTTTGACCATCAGTCTGTCATTGGAAGTTGGTATGAACGCATGAAATTGCAGAGTACCTTGTATAGCAAAACACTTATCAAATCTTTCTTTCAATTTCAGTTTAGCTTGCTCATAATCTTCTTTCTTACTATAAAATACCATGGTTTCTTTACAGTAATTTCTTGCCCATTCAAATAAACCTTCTGCGGTTAAAATATGATTATTTGCAGAGCGTTGTAAACTTGCTCGTTTAGCACCTCGTTTCACATTAGCTCCAATTCCATCGCATGCTCCCTTCCCATGTGCGGTCGCAAAAAAATGCCATTCCGCGGGAATGCCAAAATCTTTCTTATGATTAATAAGATTAGAGAAACTTTTTTGATTTTTGAAGTGTTGACCCGCTCCATCGGTACTATAATAAATTTTCTTTGGTTTGTATTCTTTCTTCAGATAATTTATGATTATTTCTTGGTATACATAAACTGCAATAGTGTCATGAGATAAATTATCCGAAATAATAGCCAAACTTTTGTGTTTAAGTTCATTGTTTCTCTGAAAGTAGATAACTACTGTGAAAATTGTTGCCTGATTATTATTCCAGTGGAAAGATTGAGCTGAATTCTGTACAACAAAAGCATAATTTTCAGCAAAATCAAAACAAACTAAGAATTCTCCTTCTAACAATTTTTTTTTCAAATCATGAATGAATACAGACTGTTTTCTGGCAAAAAAGTCGTGAGTTTTCAATTTCATTAATTTGTCACCCAGCAAGTTCAGATATTCATATGTGTCGACAGATTGTGTGACAATTGAGCAACGATCAGTTTGCATCCACGTTTCAAATTTCACATTGTGAATATTATTATCATTAAAACTTTGGAGTAAGATCTCTTTAAGCACAGCTGTATTCGGACAATCCAAACAGTCCCCTAAGAAACACGCGTCCAATGGTTTGGCACATACAATTGCATTAATGCAGTCATGATAATTTTTTAGTGGAAAGCGTGTGTTTTTTGTCAAGTGTTCCAATTCTACACCACTCAACATAAGTTTTACGTTTTCATGATGAACGCATACACAAACGTTATGCGTTCCACTACTACCTGCTAGAATACAATGGGGAGGTTTGAGCTGTGTGAATTTATTGTTCCCTATTATAACATTCTCATACTCTTTCTTGAACTGAGCATAGAGTTCTAATAAGTTACATAGCAACAATCGCTTCTGTACATGAACTCGCTCATCATTATCATTTTTGACCGATAAGAAATCTTTCATCCCAGGCATCAATCGACTATTATCGTCGCGTTCATAGAAACTTTTAACTAAAGATACTGTTTCATCAGGTATTACTTTGCCTTTCTTTGCAATAGGTGATGTTAGAATACCATTTTCAGCCATTAGTTTTTGAGCTTTTCTTGCTTCCCATTCTGAGCAAGAAAACTCTCTTTGAAGCTGATCACGACTCCAATATTTTGGTGTAAGAGTGAGCAATAAAATTCTTTCCTGTTTGTTCTGGGTCTCTCGAAATTTTTCTTTTATTTGCTCGAGGACAGTTACACCTGCTCTATGATACTCATCAGTGCAGTTTTCTCGACACGGTTTATATTTCTTACTGACTGGAGAGAACGGATCATTTGTACTATTTTCTTTCTTCAAAGATGAGGATAATTCTAACCTACATTTCAAGCAAATTTTCGCATTTGCAGGTATTGATGGATATGTGTCTGCAAATGATAGGGGAAACTTGACTAAATTTTTTTTTACAGTGTGATTCGGTTTCTGAAAGGGATTGGCACATTTCAGAAATTGAACTCCAACCATCTTGTTTCAATATTGAAACGTTAAACGTTCAATAGGGACAGATTAATGGATAGAGAATGTTAGTTTTGAACAATCTCTTATTGAATCTCGATATATTGTTAAGCAGAATCAAATAAGAATTTTTTCAGTTATAAAGATATGAATTTGGCGTTTGTAACGGATGACTTTATAGCTTTCACCGGACGAATTCAGTAGCAGGTATGAGAAAAATGGTATCCCTCTGGCGGACACATTGAGAGATAGTCCTTTATTCAACAGACACAAATTACTTAGTATGGATATTTAATCGAGCGCGTGGAGGCAGCGCGGCGCGGCGCGGCCCGGCCCGACGCGACGCATTTTCTCATGTTTGCTACTCAATTACTCGAATACAAAAAAAAAGTAGGTTTCCAGAAGGTCCATATCAACGTAAAAAAACCTCAGCTTTCGATCTAGACTACTTAAAAAAATTTAAAAAAATAGGTTTTTGAGATATGGCCTGTTTTATGTTTTTTTTCTGTGAAAATGTAAAAAATTTGGAAAACTAAATTCACCATCGGAAAGCTGAGAAAAAACTACATTGATAGCATATCCAACATTATTTAGATATGGGTCATATAGAGTCGAAAACAAGCGTCGAAAATGTGAGGTTTTAGCGTCCGCGCGCCGGCTTCGGAGAGCTGACGAAGAACGCCCCATATATACGTGCGTGCAGCGTACTGGCGACACACCGGGCGCAATTCATTCATCCGGCTTGTTTTTCGCCGGCCGCGCCCGCGAGATAAATGTGGGTCAAACGAACGCGTTCCGCGAGGCGCCGGTTCAATTGATTTACTCGGTTCGCGCGTGCATTTAATACCCGCAAATTCGTATCTAACGACACGCGCTAATCTCATAACTAGCGCGCGCGCGAGCGGCCTTGTGAATCGCCAAAATTATCTATCAGTGAACTTTTTGCCAATTACAATCGCTTCGTCCGAAAGAGCTCGCTTTGCCATGTATCGATGTGACTATTCACCTCAACGTTTCAACAATTCCGCGGTCTATGTAATATTGTCATATTGCAAAAATCAAAGCTCGGCTTGAGAGAGGAATAATCTGATTTACGAGCCGCAACAAGAAGACTTCTTATCCTATGGGATAAGTGTATACACTGAGAAAAAAAATCGTTTGGAGATTCTTCTTCAATATATGTACAAATAAATATAGTAATATCATAATCACTGTTAGACCATATATTTTTTCTCGAAGTATTACCATATTATAGGTAAAGTTTTAATTTTCTAGGGATATTAACAAATCATTGCTGATTTTATGCATGTTATGTATATCTTTATGTGTGAAATTCACACTTATGAATATACATTCTTGTGTTAGAGAATGACAATATCTCTATGAAATCAAAACATCAGAATGAATGACTACACTGAAATGATCTTTTTAAGTAGCTATAAACCATCTCCAAAAGTTTCGGTTGGAGATCAGAGACTCAAATCCCAAGTGGTTTCCTGGTAAGTATATAAGGTGAAAAGAACTTTCCTTGAAGGGAGGTCATAACATCACCGATATCGATTCAATCTTCGAAAAAAAGGTGTTCGCAGGTTGCTATCGTAATTATAAACCGAATTAACTTCGGACAATGACGATTCCACGTAAATTGAGACAACAGTTGACGGGAAGTATAAACGGAACATATATTAACTAAAAGAACGATATTGCTATAAAATAATATGAATAATGGATTCAATGTGCAAAATCAAGAGTATTCGCGGCAATCCCTTCCGAAATTCATTATCAACCGACATTAACTTTTGACGCGCATTGACGATTCAACATGAATTGAGATAACGGACGACGGAGGAACCACCAGAGTTTTAACATTTGTTCATCTTATCCATTTGATACGAGTCTCCCTTGATCGTCGTACAACTTTTGTTGGAATTACGCCGACAATGTGTACTTGCACACACACATACATATAGAGAAGGATACCGACGGTCAGTTTTTGACCTGAACGTTTATTGCACCCTTACCGCCCACCCTCTACAGTCAGGTAGCAGATGCCAGTTCAATGCCAATCGCCAAACCGTCAACATCTCACAGAGAGCATTTCAATATATTCAAATATTTCCATATAAGTTTATGTACTGTATAATTATTGTATTTTTTATTCACACATTCGAATACGCGGAAACACTGTGTATATAATATCAATAAAGACATTTAATAATAAAGAATCTCAACAACTTTGCATTGTGATGGTAGTGGATAAATTGAAAGCTCTAAATTTGACGAGTCTGAGTACATGATTGAATTATTTCAATTGTCCCGCGCAGGCTAAATTTGAGAACCTTACTCATCAAGTCGAATACTATAAAAATGTCGGCATCCGATTTAAAATGCTTGGTGTAAATGTTAGAACTTATCCATACGTATATATATAAGCTGTGAGTTGTTTACTTTTACCGAACTCATCTACTGTCCGTTTGTAAAATTAACGAAACCTTTATAGGATTGGCCAAAGTCAAATATTGCGTCCCCGCCAAAAACCTACTAGATTTCACCATATTTCATTCTCAGCGTATAGATTCTCATCTCCGCCCTGGAGCTCGTCCTCTTATTACATCGCGCCAAGCAGATTTTTCATTTTCAACATTCCATTTAGGCGAGTGTGTACGGGGGCAAAGTGTGGAGTTGAATCGCATTTAGCGAGATACACGCACGCACAAAGGAATACGAGGGGGCAAGGATCACGCGTGCCCGAGGACGGAGTAGTATAGTTTGGTCGCGCGCGCATCTCATCAGTCCTCCCGAGAGCAGCTGTCTTTTGAGCCTTTTTTCTTCTTCTATTTACCCGGGCAACGGGTGCAGGTACACATCATGAAGTATGAAAGGCTCACTTTCCCCTGGAAAAATTCAGCCGCGATCTCGCTCAATCTCGTCCCGTTTTTCCCTTTTTCTCCCTGCCTTCTTCTGTCTGGCGCGTGTATATACCCGCGGTATTATGTCCTCTCTCTATTTCGGGCCGGCGCTGCCCCCCCCCTCTCGTCGAGACGGCGTGTCGTTATCGTACCCCGTGAATTTTTCATTCTTGCCCACAGACCCGAGAGCTCCGTATGAAAAGGAGGCAAAACTCGGATGGATTATTTACCCTGCGCACGCAGTAGTCGGAGACGTTCCTCCCGTGGAGCGAAAAAAACGAGGGTGTATCATTGACGGCGGGCGTTCGATAGAAGGAAAGGCAACGAGCTAACTAACCCATCAATATGGAAGCGTCCGAAACGGCCCGAGTCAAATATTCAAGCCGTGTGTGTGTAGCCGAGTCAGTTTCTCCGTTTCTTCCGCTTCGAACGGAGAAAATCATGCCGGCTGCACACGAATCCTTATCCTACAGAGCAAAGCTCGATGAATCACACTCACACACAAGCAGGTGCACCGTTGGATATGTGTCTCGGCGGAGCGAGGCTGGTCCCCCCCAGACGCTTATATACATCGGTCCATCTCTCCGCGGCCTTGGGCTGCCCCCGTTGATGTACCCGCAGCCCAAAGCTCCGGGGAGGCGTTGTGCTCCATCGACGCGCGGCGTATGGGACTTTATTGGCCTGAATAAAACAGACATTTGAATGTGTGCTCGGGATATATATACTCGCGACCCGCCGTATATACTTATACCTCGGAAATACTCCAGCGGCCAAGATTCGAATGGCGTTGGTGCTTCCGACTGCCAATATCTCAACGACAACACCCTGCGCCCGACTTTATCCCTGGATATTTATCGTTCTCCTGCCTGGCCAGTTTGTTCAGCCCCCTCGCGGTGACAACACCTTGCCCCAGTGTGAAAGTCAAACTTTCCGATCCGACCACCGGAACCTGCATTTTCTTAATCCACGGGTCAACAGCGTACATTATACGTATATTTTTGGCACGCGACAGTTCCAAAAGGAACGATGTGATTTTCTGAAATTTTGCACACGATTCAGTGTTAACGTGGAGCCAGTTCAATTTTCCCATAGCAATCGTTGCTATACATGTTCCGGGAAAATTTCATATAGATCCTTATTGGTACTATAAAGATCGGTAAGAATCGATTTTTTCTAGAGGGTTGTCTACATCCCCAGCAATCGTTGTATATATCCCTGGCAGCCGCTGCTTCGGGGATGTAAACAAGGAAGGGGAAATCAGTTCAAAGTTCATATGCTCATATGTTCATATGCATATGACAAAGAATCTTCTTATTTTCTCCACGGCTGGCATTGTTTATTCCCTCGGCACCGTTGCCAACGTGTTCTGGAGAAGTTTTTCATGGATCCTCATAAATACTCGTACATACTCGTACGGACACTCGATTACTAATGCGGATCGATGAGATATTTTTCGTCGGAATTGTTGTTTACATCTCTAGCAACCGCCGCTACGTGAAGAGGAAAATCAGCATTAAATCCATTTTAAGAGCTTTCAATGGCGGGAGGCGCAGAATCTTCATAGTTTTCCATATCGACCGACGTTTTACCAAATCAGCAGTCCTTACTAAGCTTATAAAAAAAATACATGCGATGCAATTCACCTCCACCAATTCAATTTCAATCTTTTTGAATTACAAAGTCTCTTGGCCCAGCATTTTTTCAATTCATCCGAAACGGACTATTCCTTTTTCATCCTCGACGAAACTACGCCAGCTCCAACCACCGTATATAACCACGCGTGCTACGCGGCCGATGCGCATTTGTTATATACGCTCAACGAAAGCCTAACTCGACGTTTTTATTTCCCAAAGAATTAATTCTTGAACGTCTCGAAAAACCTGGGAGACTCCCTTTTGAATTGGATATGAAAATGAAAATAAAAAAAAACCCTTGGATAAGTCCGCGGGAACACAATTATCATTCCAAAGAACGGTTGGATTTTTCCTTTCACGGAGGCGGGTAAGGGCCAGGGCCAGGGGGAGAAAAAAAAACGTTCAAAACCCATTCATCCCGCTGAATAAATTCACCGTAATATCCCATTCCGAGGAGTTAAAGCCTGGATATTTCTATATCAGGGAAGATCGGAACGGTAGGGGAGGGGGAGGACTTCCCGCGCCATTGTACTTCTTTCGCGCCCGGCGGCGAAATTTACAACGGGGTTAAGCATACTTCATATATCTGGCGCTTATACAAATCACGCGGAAGGAGATTAAGAGCCGCGGCCGCCGCTACTTTTTGCCCCTAGTATAACAGCCCGCGTTTGGCCGCGGCAGCGATCACGAAATTATATACGCATGCGCGATGGCAAGTCACATTGTCGTTGGTGGGGGGGTAAGAGAGAAATCCAAAATGGCACTATACTTAGAAGATATCTTTTGCGATCAAAAGTTATTTTTCCTGTCAAATTAATGTCATTCATTTCTCAAAATCGACCGTTTTCATGCATAGAGTTACTATGATTACATGCCGCTAACCTCTAGGAGGGTGTTCCAAGTGCCAATTTTCTACATATTACGATGTGTCCTACCACAAGTCCTTCACCTTCCTCAAATTTCCTGTTTCATGTTCTCTTCAGCATAGTGCTAAATACCGTCCATTCGTAACATATTAGTCAGTTAAAAACTGTCACGCTCCCTTAAACTCCAATGCTACGAGATCCGAGAGTGACGCCGTATTGTTACCACGTGACTTCATGTGACTTCCCAATATCTGGCATATAATATGGCAAGATGTGTTTTTCGGCTTTTGTTTCGCCGGCGAGTCACGCGCAAGAGGGGAGGGTCCCGTATCTTTACGGCCCGGAGTTTACGGGGCCGCGGGGCTCGTGAAATATGCACACCGAGTCATTCGCCGCTCGCGGCTCGTTATCCGCGGCCGAACTTTAACGCCGAGCCGCTCGAGTCGTACACGCGATAAAACTGCGACGCTACTTTGGATCGAGTTTTTCTGCAAGGCTGCTCCTGGGCTGCTCCCCAGGGACTCGTGTATCGATACACACGCGTATCGTTACCCCCCAGTCGCGAATTAATAACAAACTGTACACACTTGGCTTTTATCGCCGCGCGCCCGGCTATTCCTTATTCTCGAGAGCTATTTACGCGCCAACGAGTATGGGGGCTACTCATTGAAATTTCCTCGTTGTGCCAAAGCTCCACTGCCAACCGGTGGGGGGGTATCTTTAGTAAGTAGGCTATCGACCCGCGACTCCAGCCTTTGCGCTCCAGTGTTTCGGCTCCGCGCTACTCGGATACATTATATTTAGCCACACGTCGTTGGCTAAAATCGCTAGTTCGAGCCGCTTCGCGTGTATATGCACACGCGTACTGCGCGAACGAGACGCAGCGCGCGGGACTGCATATTTCATGCGTTCCTTGATCGGCGCATCGACTTGTCGTCGGTTCGACTGATCAATTCGAGCGTTGCCATTAAACTAGTGTATTGCTTTCTCAAAGAGAAAGCTTTGTAATGGGGCAAAAATCGACCCGCCGAATCAGACTTCGTGACCTCGTTTTTCGTAATCTACGGGTCGAAAATTATGGAAATCCAAAAGTATCTGTATGTATGTATGTATGTATGTATGTATGTATGTATGTATGTATGTATGTGTGTGCGTCCCGTTTTTTTTCGTCCACGATAACTCTCGAAGGAATGGTCCGATCTTTTTGAAATTTTGCACACAGGTTAGTCGCGGCAAAATCTCGGCTGAGTTCATTTTTTAGCAAAATCCGTTGGTTATTTCCTTAGCAACCGTTGCTAAGGTGTAAAATTTTTCGTTTCTTTTGTCTACGATAACTTTCGGAGGAATGGTCCGATCGTCTTGAAATTTTGCACACCGGTTCATTGTGGCAAGATCTAGCGGAAGTTCAATTTTCAGCAAAATTCAATCCGTTGGTTATTTCCTTAGCAACCGTTTCTAACGTGTCTTCTTACAAATCCTCATCAGTGCTCATTGAGGCTATGAGAGTCAATGAGAATCAATGAGAATCGATGAGATATTACCCATAGCAACCACTGTTGATATCCTTGGCAACTGTTTGCTTACATCCCTAGCAACCGTTGCTTCGGAAGCTGGAAAATCAGTTTTAAGTCACACTCGATGACCAAGGACACTGAATTGTTATATTTGCTCCATAGCAACCGTTGTTTGCCTCCCTAGCATCCGTTACGAAGGTTGGAAATGATCAATTTATGGCCCAATTCAATCATTTTCGACGACAAAGGACACAAAATCTTCCCAATTAGCTCCTTAGCTACCGTTGTCACACCAGGTCCGAATGCACCATTTATTGAGGAAGCGATACGAATTGAACTGATTAAATAATTTTTTTGTAATTTTTGAAAAATAGATGATAGTATGTACGCTAGTGCAATGGTGGAAATATAGGTTTGGGATGCGTTTGTGGGTGATGTTGAAGCCTCTTTGAGAAAGCATACTGCTAAGGCACTTGGCAGCGGTTTTTTCATGTCGGGCATGCGACGGATGATTTTGTAAACAAGATAGAATTGACATATTGCAAGCGAGAATTCGACGTTGAAGGCAATTGCGATGTGACGCGAGGGGTGATTCTTGAAATGAGCAATATCAAAAAATACCTGGTATGCCATTGTACGTTTCAATGTATTTTTTCTATTTTGACAATACTGTACTGGGAAAGAATTCACTGATTTTTTACACTCCAAGAATGTGCTCGGAATGAGTGATTTTCTATCTAGTTGGCCTGTGCGTGTGAATGAGCTGGATTCTCGCACGTACTGTTCACATACAAAAATATATTTACAACAATATTAAAAATCGTGGATCATAAAAGTATATGCCATGGAATACCAAAAGAATAGCATGAAATACC
Source organism: Aphelinus atriplicis (assembly GCA_020882685.1). Lineage (NCBI taxonomy): Eukaryota > Metazoa > Arthropoda > Insecta > Hymenoptera > Aphelinidae > Aphelinus > Aphelinus atriplicis. The sequence goes on from CM037073.1 coordinate 5,291,459, forward strand.
GAATCTTTTTGCGAGACTAGCATCTCTAGACCCGTCCCGGTTTTGCTCGCTCTGTAGGTTATAGAATTCGAAATAATAACAGTGCATAGGATGGGAAACGTAACATTTCAGATTTTTAAGTACGTTCTCAAGGAATTTTTAAATGAACAACATTTTTGCACTCTACGGCAAAACTGGGTTTTCGGGTTTATTCGTCCTTTAAGGGGTTACATACACCTTAAAATAAACTATTTTATTCCATGAGAAAAAAAATTTTATCCTGCAACATTTGATTGAAAAAATTTTTTGTCCATTTTATATACATATATTTACATATTTTTGGCAAAAAAAATATTCAAGAAGTTTATTGTAATATTTCATAAAGCTACATGGCACATTTAACACTAATATCACACTGTCCGTAAGATCCCAATAGTTGAGGTTTGCGTAGACAACTTTTTCAAAGTGGATTATGTTCCTGATATCAATACTTATCTTCGGAACCTCAGCCGCCAAGATCCAACCAATTCTGACCTCCTTAGCGTAGATGCTTATCGGATAGAACCATTGAAAAATCAAAAAACAACAATATTACTTATTTGGTCACACGCGTAGAAGGTCAGAATTGGTTGGATCTTGGCGGCTGAGGTTCCGAAGATAAGTATTGATATCAGGAACATAATCCACTTTGAAAAAGTTGTCTACGCCAACCTCAACTATTGGGATCTTACGGACAGTGTGATATTAGTGTTAAATGTAACATGTAGCTTTATGGAATATTATAATAAACTTCTTGAATATTTTTTTTGCCAAAAATATGTAAATATATGTATATAAAATGGACAAAAAATTTTTTCATTAAAATGTTGCAGGATAAAATTTTTTTTCTCATGGAATAAAATAATCGATTTTAAGGTGTATGTAACCCCTTAAAGACCAACGTAGTACAATTGCTCAAGTGAAAAAAACAATGAGCTCAAATCAATTCCAATGCATTTAAATGCCTGACTCCAAGTGTCGTTAAAAAAATGTTATAGGGAAAGAAACTTTAATTGGGAATTGAAGTCGTTTAAATCGGAAGTCGGAAGCCAAATCCATCGAAGTTGTAGGTATACGGGGCAAATAATGGTGCTAATTAATCTAACGTAATAGCGAAAAAAAACTTCAATTGGAAACTATTATAGTAATTTCTTCCGCTGCCTATTAACAGAGCAGAGCCGTTTTATCGCGAGAACGGCTCGCCACCGTGAAGGAGAAGTGCAGTGGAGCTGATTTGTGAAATAAAATCATGACTACATGATGTATATCAGGAAGACGTTCATCATCAAAGCCGCCTTTGAACGTTCGACGGTATATTACACTCGCTCGCGTCTATTCGCAACTGATGTTTGACTTTTGAGTCGGTCGTGAGCTTCACACTCGTCAAAACTTCCATTCACCCACCCAATTAGATGCCAACCGCTTTGCAGCAGTCGCGTCTTATGAAACAATATACGTAGATTATAGCATCTTACGGACGAAATATTTGTCTCGTCAAAATTAAATTCAATTACATTTGGGCTTCGAACCAAGCTGAAATTTTTCGAGGTAGTTTTTCGATCTCGAACAGCCGATATTCGCAGTCATTCGTTCTAACATTTGTCTGCGAAGTATATTCTATGAATTTAGAGATGACAATGTCTCCGGAGAATCGAAACGTTCGAAATCGGAGACACCCAAATCCCAAATTGTTTCCTGGTTATGGTTGATCGAATCGCTAAAACCGCCAGCATAAAACAAAACAATCAAAAGAAATGTGCAGATATGATTGCTCTGCACTCCGCCAATTTCACTTGCGAGAGCGACTCGCCACCTAGTGGCCTGTGGGAGCAGCCGCAGGGAGCAGCAGCCTCGAGAGCTGCGGAAAAATGAATCGCGAGCATGAAAAGCCCACTCGAGCCGTTCAATTTTGCGCTGCGCTCAAACGGTTCTTTGCCAAGCGGGCCGCTCGATACATAATCCTCCGCGACACTCGCGACTCACGTGCCCGGAAAAATCCAAGGATTTCCGTGGGAAAACCCATTGGCTGTCGAGTGCCGGGCCGAGAATTGCCGGCTGCCAACCTCGAGTCTGCGCGCCTGCTTTTTTCACCCTTCGTGCGCGGCCCTTCTGCCTTTCTGCCTCGCTTATTTTTAATGCTCTTATATATATGTATACGTACATACACGCGAGCGCTAAGCCGAGCGCGTTTATTTCCCTTCGCTCCCGAGGAGATTACCCGATGGGACGTTTTATCGGCCGGATTATTATTCTACAACCGGCGATGGCACTTTGAACACGTCCAAAGATCATCTGTTGCTGTGTCGACTGTGATTCGGTGGGAGAAAAATGAAAACATAATGTATCCAAATGGGAATATTTTCTTCATATCGGAGAAAGCCAAGATTTCCGGGAGCAACACTCATATCCGCGTAAATATAATCACGATCAACGTAAAATCTCTTCGCTATTTATAATTTTATCTACCCTTCATGACGTTTTCGGCACGAAATACTTTGCATCGAATAATCTTTTTTCATTTCTTCTCTTCTTGCGATTGGAATCTCCGTCGTTTTCATCAATTTTGCTAACAAAAATGCGGAACGACATCAAGAACTTATCTTTCTTTTCCAAACTGTTCGAAGACTTGCGGCCACACAAGAAACACATTCGAACGGCCGTACAGTATCAAATTTGACGACTCGCTTTCGGTGCGAGTTGTAACTCATATATGACGGGTGTGCGGCCGCGCGTGTAATCCGCATAGTTTACCGGATTCCAGATCGAATTTCTCGTGAATTCGGGATTATCAAAAGCCAGAGATGGCCGCGTCTCGTTAGTCGCGCGCGCACACTCTGCCATTGTTAATTATTCCGACTAGTGCGCCCGCGCGCATTGTTATAGCCCTGCCGAAATATCCAGCCCGAATATTACTCCGCTCCGAAATGATTGTACATCGGTAATGAGAATAGCTCTATTAAAAGCTCGACCCATTACGGGATTCATTTCCCATACGTGCGTACACCCATACATGGGCGCAATAATATCGGCAAATGGGATGGACGCTCGAGCTATACTGCAAATTAATCATCCCTTGTCGTTTGATACATTGTTATACATAAGCTCGAGCTGGGATACATGACGAAATGAATTCGCGCCCGGGATTCGCTCCCGATCCATTATTGACATTTCGTTAATATGTCGCGGCGTAAAGAACAAAGTCATTATTAAAAATTGCTCTCGCCGGGAAAACGCTCGACGGCTTTTGCGCCCGCCCGTGTCTACATACACACCGGCAAACGAGAACACGCGAGCACGCGGATTTATATAACTGATGATTAGTAGAATGCGGCTCTTTGATGTTTTCAAAGACATTCGCTCGGTTTCAAGAGCAGATTATGCACCCGAGGGGGGGATCCCTTTGATTTTCCCCGCGACTCTTGCATACATTCCACGGAAATTTCCTGAGGATCGAAAAACATAAATACGCCCCCCCCCCTCGCGGCGTAAAAGCACTCGACAAAAGACGTATTTCAATTACCCTCTCGCGAAACTCCACCGTGAGACTTATTGGCGAAGCCGAGATAATAAAATTTTTCGATCAACGGGGAGGGACCGTCTCGAGAACTCGAGTCCCTCCCCTAAATATTTAACTCGTTCGCGACGGAAAGTAGGGGTTGAGCGTTTCGTCTGGACACCGAAGCCGGACGACTCGTCGCGGTGATGCTTCTAGTGACTTCATTATCGGACACGCTTGTCATCTTGATTTACGGTCGGCCGGTTTACTGACACACTAGTTGTCAGTTTCTAATGCAAGATTATTGTCTCAGATTCGCCAAGTCGACCGCACGGCTTCACGTGTATGGATATTTTTCTGACTACATTCTCTCATGGGATATTGTTTGGTGTGATGCAGAATTTTATATACGTGATTCGTATAATGAATATTGAACGGATAATTGGCTCACACGCGAAAACTTGACCAGCAACTTGCTTTCGAGCTAAGCTTCAGCCCCGACGAACTTCTCACGGATGCAGGAAAAATCAAACAGTTTGAAATTTTTGTGAGTCGGGCAAAAAGCTCTTTTTACACTTTTATTTAACTTCTTCTCCATGACTGTTTGCCAGCCTGTTTGCCTGGTTGAACTTGGCCGCCGAATTTTATCCTACTTTTCGCTAAAAAGCTTACGTTTTGCGCATGTATATATACCCGCTGTAAAATGAAAATTAGTCGTTTCAAAAATACACAATTTCAAATGCGGTAACTGCATTATGAGTTTAATACTTTCGTGTACGTTATATAACATGTGCGATCCCCGGATTATCGCAGTAGATTATCAGGCTGTGACTCGTCGACTACAGTGAGTCACTTTAGTCTCGCGAAAGATGAATGACGAATAAACGTTTCTGAAGAACATGGTCTTATGCGAAAGAGTGAAGAGTAATAGTTATTTTTATAGGTGCAAATTGCGCTTTACGGTCGTGGCGTAAGCATAGGCCCTAAATTTAAATTGCACGACTAATAAGAATTAGTAAAGTTTCACTAATTTTCAAGTAAATATTTACTATTATCAAAAAATGATGCAATTTTTTGCTGACAAACAGTAGTGTTTTACTATTCTACCTTTATAGAGTAATTTTCGCGGAGGAGCATGATTTCGGTCGCGTCCACTTGAGCGCGCAGTCGTACGTTTACGCTCTAGGGCCAGTGCAGGCTAAGGTCACCACTCGGAACGAGGCCAACGACGCGGACTTTACGACGGAAAAACTTTATGATGCAATTTCTGCTATTTTAATTTTAGAAAGCGGACGAGCGAGAATTTGTCGATTACGAATAGCCGTCCAGTCGACGCGTATTTTCGCCCCGACTAGAGCAAAGTGTTAACTTTACGTCCTGCCGTTCGTGGACTATGTTACATTCTTTCTTCTTTCTCGCGGCTTAGCGAAAATCTTATAGTATTTGATGTAAGCTGCAAATACTAGCGCTCAAACTCACGATCCGAACGTATCGCGAGGAAAAACATACCGATGTGCTTGATATATTATTTCGAAATAGTATTTCAAGCTATACTCGTAAGAAAAATTCAACTCTGCATAAAAATAGCTTCCGCTCGATTGTTATATGTTATCTTGTACGAAAAGAGATGTCCTGTCAAGGGTGAAGCCAGTTAAATCGTGATTTGATTGGTGTAGACGGCTAATAAGCCAGTGACGTGTCGAGGGAGATACGATCCCTTGATGCAACGGCATATGTTGAAACGTAATTTCAGTGGCTCAAGTCAAGTTGTAATATGTAGTTGAATGAAGGGGTCGTTATTGCGTCACGATGGTGTGCATGTATTGGCATCAGAGAAGCAAAGGGCAACTGTAGGAAAGCCAGTCGTTGTAGAACGAATAGATTATAAGTCGAAGAAGATCTTTTTTCGTTTAAGGGTAGTCAATTTCTGTACGAGTTTTATCAACAATCGGGGAAGCTAAAGAGTATTAAGTTTTTTGGGGTTTTAAGAACAAATTATTATTTTCGGATGCTGAATAATATATGAATGTTGGTTTTGAAAATGCGCATATGAAATGAATTGATATGTGAGAAATATTATCGTCGAGAAGAATGAGAAGAATAATTTTGAAAATACAATTTCGAAACGTGCGTGAATGAAGATCGGCAGCAAGCAGTGCGTCCGAACACGTATAGATAGTACGGGTAGCCACAAGATGTACAACAGGGAAGCTACGGCGACCAACTCGATCTTGCAGGTGTTAATCTCGAGTTATTAATTTTGCGGATATTTATGCTCGGGCGAAAATAGTTCCTCTGTCGCACGGCGAGTTGCGCACGGAATACAATCTCATTCTACATTTCTATACTATCGCGTTTCAGCGCGTGGACACTCGCGAAAATCGATTTTGGCAGGATACACCGGGAGACATCTGCTTGTGAATTCACGAAAAAAAGTAGTAGTTTCTTATTAGGAAATTTAAAGTTCTAGTCGCAGACTGACGCACTCCAGTTATTTTCAGTAGAGCTTTTTTTTAAATTTTATTCTCCGATAGACATATACTTTACTTTTACTTTTAGGTCGCGTGCTCGGGTCGATTCCAGCTGATTCACCGATTTATCGATTTCATTTCAATCATTAGCTCTAACCTCTGAAAAATTATTTGCATTCATCAAGATTTTCATCTACTGCGCAAGATGCTGAACCTGTACCTCTACACCAGCTCTCCTTCATTTATGTACGAAGGACTCGAAACACATTTATTAAGTCAAGTTCATTAAGGGGGGATATACAGTTAGAATGAAAAAAAATTCGATTTTTGGAAAAATTTATTCGATTTATGGAAAAATGTGAGAAAATGGCGGGAAAAAAATTGAAAAAAATTGAGTTTTTCGAAAAAGATACGCCAAAAGTGCAAATTTTTTTTTTAATGTTTTTTTTGATAATTCATCTACCAACTGTGAATGTAAGGTAACTGTACCCAATGAGCCCCCTCCTAAGGGTTTTTCGCGAATTTGACTATGATAGACTTCGAATTTTAAAATTCTGTGAACGGCATCTCAAAGCTTAGCTCAATACCTATTAGAAACCATCTTCATCATTCGACTACTTTAACCTATCAAAAATCGCAATTTAAAAAAAAACGCAAAAAGGCTAAATGCACAAAACGTGTACTCAATTTAGCACAATTTTTTAATCATTAGCTACAGCCTATATAGGCCTACAGGGACGATCCAATTGGCATTGAAATAAACTCTCAATTATGTTCCCAGTGATATTTATACAAAATTTTTAACATAAAACTCAAAAATACGCGTCTAAATCATCGTAATATGTCTATACAAATATTCAATGATTTCACTCAGTTTTCCCATTTAAAAACGCGTAGAGGGGCACATTGGGTTCACTTTCTTTTGATGCGAAAAACAGCAATTTGAGTAGGATAAAAAATAACTTTAGGAAAACTGATGAGACCAATCGAAAGCTGAGATGTTTTTACACAAAAAAGAGTAATGACACTTGAGAGATAAAAATTATTGACACCTGATTTTTGAGGTTGAGTGTGAAAAGTGAAATAAGAAAATGGTGAAAAAATCAGTAAGTGAAACTTCAAACTGTTGTAGGAGAGTGGTTTTAACGGCTAAATGGGCGGGGAAGATACCGAAAATTTTCTTTTAATTCCCCCAACATAACACAAGAGCGACTGATGCTCAGAGAGCACCGGAAATACGAAATCTGACGATTGTGCCAAATTGGGTACAGTGCCAAATTGGGTACAGTTACCTTAATTAATGTAAATATTTTTGATTTTTTTATTTCCGATCAAAACTGCGACCAGGAGAGCCGGCACAAGCAAAATAGAGGTACTTTTTCAACGCTATCTAACGGCCGCCATTTTGTTAGAAAAAATTTAAAAAAAATATTTTTGTATACTACATGGATCAACTTATAACTGTCAAAAATTTTCGATAGATTTGATTAAAAACTACCCTTGAAAAACGATTTTCAAAAATGAGTTTTTTCTCGTTCTAACTGTATATCCCCCCTTAAAGCAGTTTTCATAAGTTGAGTGAAATTCGGACGATTCAATGTTTTATTCCACCCAAATATATCATTCAATCAACAGAACAAATCGATGGGTATGCCGATGTCGCTAAAAGGGGATAGAGAATAGTGGAGTTTCGTGATGATCGTTTGCGTGAAAAATTACCATAATCAATCCGATGAGCAAATAACTCAATTGTTCTTTCCCGGTATATACTATCACGAAACTCTTAGTATTTTTCCTTTCAGAAATGCCCGTGCGATTTCTATTCTGGTCAGTCTACCCCTCACAGGAAATAAGTCATTTCTACCGCCAACAAGATTCACCCGGCAAACGGACTCCTCCGCACGGGATCGAAAAGAGAGGAAAGCATCTTCCAGCCTGATGTCTTGTCAACCTGATTTTTCCTCCCCGACAGCGGGATTCGACTTTTTTTGTCTCTTGTCTCAGCCGAGTTGACAAAGCGGGCGGGTAATCGCATGAAGCCACGCGTCGATGCGCGATTGGCGCGCGAGGAGCTTTGACGCGCGGCTCCCGGGGCGATATCGCGCGCGCAGCAGCCGAACCCCCGGGTACATATATCCAACCTCTCGTGTTTAACTTGGAATTGATGAACGTCACGCGACTCGATACGGTACGTGAGGAGAAAAGAATGGCTCGCCGTGTCGTGTGTGTGGGTGAGTGGATGGACGGGCTCTCTCTCTCTCTCTCTCTCTCTCTCTTTCTTCGGTAAATCACGGGCATATTTCTCTTGGGCGCGAGGCCGGATCGTTTTACTTGCAAATGTAATCACTGAGAGGGCCATCGCGATCGTTCCTCTATGACTCTCCGCACCTCGTCTTTCTCCCATTTCGCCCGCAACACACACTCCCGCTTGATATATATACGCGTGTGCCTAGACCCTTCCGTCCCAGACTCGATGCGTTATTTCGAGGCTCCCGCGCGCGGCTTCCAGCCCTCCTGCCCTGATTAATTAGCTCAAACGTGAATTGCTCTCTACCCCCTCACCCCCACTCATCAGCCGCGCGTGTCTCTCATTACCTCCTTTGATATAACCCGACTCCTCGCGCGTTTTCTAATCCTCACCCCCTCCCGCGTGTGTTAGGCGTGTGAGTTTGGGGAAATGAGCTTAAGTGTTACTTGGGCTTTGCGAATGTACACACGGGTGTGCGTTGCATCGCACCCTTCCTCCCGCCCCCCGTACTCGATTAATTCATTCGCGGCGAATTCGAACGCGGGTGCTCGCGTTGAAGACGAGATGAGCAAGCGCGTGCAATTAATTAGGAAAATTACTCGTTATAATTAGCTTACGTGCAATTCACCAGGGCCGCGAGACTACTTTTGGAGGGCTTTTTGTTCCGGGACCATATTCGTTGGATAATTAAGTCCCTAATTCAATTAAATTATTAATACTCTAATTAAGCTAAAAGCCCGACGCAACTGCAACGTCGAGATCTGCCAAGTGTATGGTATACCTCTTGCTTGATTCATTACAAACATACCCCACCATTTTCGGGCTGCGTTTGTTTCGTCTCGATTCACTCGAGGCATTATCGACGTTTTCGATGTGTAATCAATGAACGACCTATGAACAAAAATAATCGTCCCTTCGGACAGCTCCGTTTCTTGGAACGAACTATTTTTTTCTTTTTTGGGAGGATATTCAGCTCCATGGCGATGACTTAAATCGTCGTTACATATAAAACAATTATATGATTTAGTCCAAGCATAATTTGAACCATTGTATTATTCATTGAAATTCGACAAAATTCAATATGGTCAATTTGTGTACTTTAGTTCCTTTAACAATAAATTAATTGCCACTAGCATAAATATACTTGATTGAACTATATTATGCGGTGCACTCTATGTCGTATATGTGCTGTGTCACGGCTAAACGAAGGAAAGATTGTATATTTTCACAAGTGGTATAGGACAAACAGTATCTGTCCAATTGGCTCTAGAGTTCTGTTAATAATTACCGTTCAATTCGTTCAAAAATTTAAATTTTGATATCAATTTGATTATCTATACATTATTTGTAATTTATTTTGAATAATGTGTTACATAATTGAATACGAATATAGCAGTCGAGGAAGAAAAGAAATTGATTGGACTCATGACAATAAGGTCATAGTTGAACGATTAAACCAGTATACATTCATATAGTTCTTTTATAGTTGGGATGATTCGCGCGGCGAGTATTGTAACTCCTAAATAATTTCAAGTATGAAATTAAAAAATCATAAAATGTATGAACTCGATCAAATCTTAGCTAACCGAATCCGGAACACGAGTATGCGTTTGTAATTTGGCGAGCTTAAACACCGATTAAATCGTCGAACGGAGTGGAAACTCGTTGAACAATGTATCTTGCCGCGCTATTCACGTGTAAGCCGTGTATATAATGTGCCAAAAGTGTCGAAACTAGCTCTCGCGCGCGCAACAACAGCTACCGGGCGCAGGTGACGAGCAAAGGGTGCGTGACAACACTTTGGAGTTTGCAAAAATTAAACATTTTCCCCTTTTTTTTCGTTCATTTTAATTGCTTCAACGTAACATCCCGTTAGCTCCGCGCGGGCGAGACGCATGAATATTAATCTCCCCACTCGCGGTGTGTGTGTGTGTGTGTGTGTGTAAAATTGGATGACGCTCAATTTTTCAATCGACTTGCGCCGCGCACCGCGGCTGGATCGTACATGCAAATCCGCGGCGGCCAAACAAAATTATATCGAGCGTACGTATATACCGAAACGCGAACTCGCGAGGGTGTACGGAGGGGACAAACCACCGGTGTAATTGGCGAAATGACGATAATTAAAACGCTCGCGGCCGGTTGATTCGTCGGGAAATGATTATTTCGCGCGGCGTATCGGCTATTCCACAACCGGACAAACGCGCCAACGAACGAGCGCTTATTTTTGCCCCTGCACCCTCCTATGGTCGGCTTTGAAAATAAATATATATTCCCGGTGCGCGTTAGCCCGGGTCGAATAAATATTGGAAAGCGTTGCGCGGTAGCTGCGGGCAAACAATACTTTGTAAATCGCCACGTACGTGTTGCGCGCGGCTTGTATTTTGACTAGCTTATCCGCCAGGGGGGTGGGAGTTGCATAGAACGCGGCAAGTGTAAATGAGAAATGGCGCGAGACGCCGGGCGAATTCCGCCGCGCTCGAGTGTATCGTTTTTCCGGGCTTGTCCGTGACTTGAAAGGCGTACTCGAAGCCCCCCCCCCCCGCCGCGCGATCGCGAGCTTTGGAAAAGGGCCGTCCTCGGTATTCCGCGCGCGGCATTTACGGCATTATTTTTCCGCTCGCACGCGCGCACCAGTCTTTCCGCGAGTATCGAGTCACGTATATAGCCCCCGGGGGGGGGGGGGCGGAATCAATGAGGGCCACGGCGCAGCCGAGATTTAAGGGGGCGCCACTGCCGGCATAAACGACGTCTCATTCTCGTAAACATCCGCGGCCCGGACAGGGAGAGACGGGGCAAATTCCCAAAGCTGCACTGCACTGACGTATACTGACACGAGGAAATGTCTATTCGCGTGTATGGAGAAAATTGTTGAAGTATACATACTTGAGATTTTTGGTTTAACAAACTGTAAACTCTGAATCTAAAATAGTGAAAAACTACCATTTAATAGTACAAATTGCATGACTGATAAAAATAGTAGATAATTACTGCAAAAATTGGTAACATTTTACTGATATTTTAGGAATTTAGTAAAAGTTTACTCTCATCAATCCTTAGAGTGAAAAATCACTGTAAGAAGATGGATGAATTATTCACTGGAAATGCAGTGAATTTTCACTTTGCCACAAGTTTTGATAGCGAAAATTGAATGCGAATTTTAAGTAAAAATGTTATAAGGTAACTGTACCCAATGTGCCCCCCCCTGAGGGTTTTTCGCGAATTTGACTATGATAGACTTCGAATTTTAAAATTCTGTGAACGGCATCTCAAAGCTTAGCTCAATACCTATTAGAAACCATCTTCATAATCATCATTCGACTACTTTAACCTATCGAAAACGCAAAAAGGCTAAATGCACAAAACGTGTACTCAATTTGGCACCATTTTTTAATCATTAGCTACAGCCTGTATAGGCCTACAGGGACGATCCAATTGGCATTGAAATAAACTCTCAATTATGTTCCCAGTGATATTTATACAAAATTTTTAACATACATCTCAAAAATACGCGTCTAAATCATCGTAATATGTCTATACGAATATTCAATGATTTCACTCAGTCCTCCCATTTAAAAACGCGTAGAGGGGCACATTGGGTACACTTTTTTTTTATGCGAAAAACAGCAATTTGAGTAGGATAAAAAATAATTTTAGGAAAACTGATGAGACCAATCGAAAGCTGAGATGTTTTTACACAAAAAAGAGTAATGACACTTTGAGAGATAAAAATTATTCACACCTGATTTTCGAGGTTGAGTGTGAAAAGTGAAATAAGAAAATGGTGAAACAATCATTAAGTGAAACTTCAAAGTGTTGTAGGAGAGTGGTTTTAAGGGCTAAATGGGCGGGGAAGATACCGAAAATTTTCTTTTAATTCCCCCAACATAACCCAAGAGCGACTGATGCTCAGAGAGCACCGGAAATACGAAATCTGACGATTGTGCCAAATTGGGTACAGTGCCAAATTGGGTACAGTTACCTTACATGAAAAATTTACTGCAGTTCCAGTGAATAATTCATCTATCTTACAGTGATTTTTCACTGTGCGGATTAAAGAGAGTACTACTTTTTCATCAAAATTCGACTATTTTTTAGTGGAACCTTACTAATTCTGAGTCTACTATTTTTATCAGTTGCGCAACTCATACTATAAAATAATAGTTTTTTACTATTCTAGATTTAGAGTGTATGATAGCCCCTCCCCCTTTCTCAACGCATAGCGCATTTATACTCCCGACTGCTATGAGGTAATATAGTTACTTCACGAGACGTTTGCACGCAACACGTGTCGAATGACATTTAGATTCTTTGGACAATTAGACAATTAAAATATACAAGTGACTTACACGGAAGATATTGAAAGATGACAATGTATGAATGGCACGCAAACTACACTGAGAGAAAAAGATAGTAATGGTTACTAGATTTTTACTAGGTTTTCTAGTAGAATACGGGGACAACTAAGTTATATTAGTAACCTTTACTAAGCAAAAACTAGTAATCATTACTAGAAAAATTAGCATTCATTATTAAATTTAATAGGGTATTTTACTAGGGTATATTGTAAAATTTACTATATTTCTAGTAACATTTATTATATTTCTAGTAAAATTTACGATATTTGAGGTAACTGTACCCAATGTTCCACCTCTTAAGGTTTGTTTGCAAATTTGACTATAATAATATTAGAATTCCGGAATTCTGAGAACGCCATCTTCAAGGGTAATTTAAGGCTTATCAGAAACCTTTACTATAATGATAATTTATCCATTTTAACCTATGCAAAATATGAATTGAATAAAACCACTCAAAGAGGCCACATTAGGCACAGTCACCCTATAGTGTATGGAGAAGTAAATAAATTGAAAATAGGTAATTAAAGCTGGAATTTATTTATTATTAATCATCCACTTTTATACACTAGCTTTCGTTACGGTCGATTTATTACATAATATATTAAGTATATAGTTATAATGTGGATTTCATAAATGACTGGACGATAAGTAGTAATATAAAAGAACTTACTTTTAAAATTATCTATATAATGACTTAAATTCCATCTACGTAAATACTCTTGCACACTAGAATCCATGTTTACACTTCTGTTGTTCCAAGAGCACTGACAGATACCGAAGAAATTGAATGTAACCAAACCGTGTATGTATAGCCATTTGACCGTAGGTACATGAACTATACAGTGAAATTCCTTGAATACCCCCATTTCAGTAAATAATATGAAACGGATTTTAACGTCAACGAAAAGTTCAAGTTAAGTCAAATAATTTCGTTGCTCTACAAACGCTAATACGATTTTAGAGGGAAAAATATATTCATCCGTCAAAATGTTACATGAAAAATTAGTGAAAATTCATATACAACTTAGTAAAATTTACTAGAAATATAGTAAAAAGCTAAAAAAATAGTAAATTTTACTAGAATTTATCTAGTAAATGATATTAGTAAATTTTACTATCAGGAATTTTAAACTTTACTAGAAATATAGTACTCAGTCTCAGAAAATCTTGTAAAGGCTGCTAGGTTTTCCTCTACCAAGTCGACTTAGTAAATTTTCCTAACCAGATTTTTCTCAGTGTATGTACTTCGTGAATGGACAAAATAACAGTGAAGAAATGTGCGTCTTTCTTATACGCAATCTTTCTATTCGTAGCTGCAAACCAAGTGTTGTAGACCACTCTGCGAACTCATTTGGCCTTTTTTGCATATCAATTCGTGAAGCGTTTCGACACCGGCAACGCCATTTTCTGTGTGACACGCGAGGAAAGTTCATTTTTCACAGCACAATCTCAAATGAAAGCTTGAAGGAAAACAAATGGTTGATGGAAATCAATGTCTGAATGAGAGATGAATCGGGATAAAAGAACGAAACTGGAATCGAAGAATGACGAAGGAGTATCGACAAAAACACGGATAATGGAAGTATGAATCCATGATATAAAAGTAAACTGCCTTCTAGTACGGAGTAGGATTCCTCCTAAAAGAGCCGACTAGGAATTAGTATTCACATGGAAATACATGGCGAGCTCGCGCCTAAAATTCAACTTTTGCTCGCAGATATAAATTTGACAGTGGCAGTGGAAGTCAGTTCCTTCCACTCCCTAATTTTTAATAATGGATTAATTAATTTTTATGGTATACGTGATCATAAACGCTCATTTTACGCATCGATTTTCGTGCCTTAAATGCGATTTTACGCACCGTGCTTTTGCTCAATTATTATAGCACTAGTGCGTAAAATCGGATTTTACGCACTCTAATCGATGCGTAAAATTCGCGTTTGATCACTATGCCATAAAATATTGTATGCAACTCGTGAAATACGATTCCACGCACTCGTGTGACCATCTAGCCCTCGTTCGCCGGCTCCGCCGACGACTCGTGCTAGCTTGTCACACTGGTGCGTAAAATCGCATTTAACGCACTAGTTGCATAAGATACTATTACACTGGTGGGAAGAATTGTTTTCTCTTAATGAAACATATGTAAATGGTGTTTGTAATGTCTACTGTTCTTTTATTTTGTGATAATAAATAGCCTGATGAGGCCAGCGAACTAAGCTGTCGAAATGTCGCTGAATAAAAATATATATGGAGTTTTCATTTGAACTCCATATCACGGATTGGCCCTCAAAGATCTTAACTATCACGAATTTGAAGAATGGAGGGTGAAAACACAACCAAAAGTGTGGGACCACGTGGGACCTGTCTGGCACTTGTGTCTAGCAATCAGTGAACCGATGCCAGACTTTTTCTTGTATACTTTTGCTTATTGGTGATAAATTCTGGGATCAGTTCACAACGCGACATACACGTGACAGATTTTTTGTCCGCGTTTAGTATAATATGATCTAATACTTTGGATATTTAAATGACGCTAACACCTGCAATCAGCGACGTTCAACATTTGCTTCTCTCGGTGCGCGTGTCCTTTATGTCGCGGCCAGCTTCGACCCTGCAGCGCCCCGCCAAATACGCAATTTGACGCTGCATAATGGGGCTGCTGCCCCCCAACTCGCGATTCTTGTTTGCTCAAGAGGGAGAGAAAGAGAGAGAGAGAGAGAGAGAGAGAGAGAGAGAGAGAGAGAGAGAGAGAGAGAGAGAGAGAGAGAGAGAGAGAGAGAGAGAGAGAGAGAGAGAGAGAGAGAGAGAGAGAGAGAGAGAGAGAGAGAGAGAGAGAGAGAGAGAGAGAGAGAGAGAGAGAGAGAGAGAGAGAGAGAGAGAGAGAGAGAGAGAGAGAGAGAGAGAGAGAGAGAGAGAGAGAGAGAGAGAGAGAGAGAGAGAGAGAGAGAGAGAGAGAGAGAGAGAGAGAGAGAGAGAGAGAGAGAAGAACTTTTAATGCGCCGCCCCGGAAATGACTTAATCATAACCAAGTTTAGACGTGATCCAATATTGCTTAATTTTACCTGCCGACGCAACTTGGACGCGACGCAACTTGGACGGCCGAGTTCCGATGCGCGCAAGTTCTCGGGCGCAACTTGTTACCTGGATTGCGTCCTGGCGTTTTCCAAATTAAGTGAAATATTCCCCGGGTGGATCGTGTTCGCTTATTAGACACGTTTTCTGCCGCCGGCGGCGGCGCGGCGGTGGGGGGTAAACTTCATTCGACGCGGCGCGGAAAGTTGAAACAATTAGAAATGGGATTTTCGAAATTAAGCCGGGTTTTTCTTGATATATCCGTTTCGCAGCTGGGCGGGTATACGCGCGGCCAAGAGTTCTTTGAGGATGAAGGTTTTTTTTCTTCCGAGGAAATGAGCTCGCCCAGTCGGCGCGCGCGCGTACAAAAGACAAAGGTATATAGCGAGCTCGCGCGCGCTCGCGGCAAAGAGAATGTTACCCTCAAAGAAAATAGTTTTGCATACGAATTGTATTGTTAGCGCCGACCGACACGGACATTCTCATCTTGCTAATGTAACCCCCACGAGGCAAATATCCCATTCGACCGAGGAATTTTCTCCATTGGATTTTACAACTCTTCGCGCGCGCGCGCGTGTGTATAATATACATGTAGATATCTTCGATATTCACCGAAAAATCTGATAACAGATTCAAAGATGTACTTGGGGAGGAGTTTTAATGAATTTTCCAAGCTCTTGAGATTTGCAGGTGGAGTTTTAATCGGTGTGGCTATATAACCCGCGTGATTTGCGATGTCTAATGGATAATCCGCGAGAGCAAACAACGTTCAGCTGAATCGCGAGTGTGCTTTCACCAAGAAGCTTTCTGAATTTTATACTTGCGTAAATATCCTGAAATGAAATCGAAATTTCTTCTTCGGATTGTTCATAACAATGTTACACACACTCTTGTGAGAGTGTCCTCTCTTATGCGCTGTGCTTTGACACATATCGAAATCAAATCATGTCTCGTAAATATGTAGCCAATCACTTGATGCTTGAGAATGAATATTCCCTTTAAACTAGTACCACGATTCGAACGTCGCTTATTGCATGTCAAAAATGTAGAAATCTTTTTGGAAGCATATCCAAACTTCACATGTCATTTCCATAGCGCAATACGATGCTGAATATTCGCTGTGCAAAGTATACGTGGATTCACTGTCTAAGACATTTAGGGAATACGAAATTTTATGAAACCAAATCTTGCATTCGAGAAGAATCGCATTCGTGACTGAGAGGCAAATTGGGCCCTGGAAGGTTCGAATCGAGTCCGATCGAAACGAAAATCGGTACAGGTGTTGTGACTGACTTACACGAATATGTCTAAGAAATCTCATCGAAGTCGCAGCCTTCGTTCTCAATAAATCGGCCGCCAAACAAACGAAACAATTTTCGAAAATTGAATTAGACCTTTGTTACAAAGTCTTGTCAAAACCCCAAGTCCCGCGCTAAATCGACTGCATATAATAAACACCAAATTTTTTACAGAAACGATGGAAAATTGGAGAAAATGAGGCAGAGATAGACAATAACGCGACAAGGACCCTTTGAATCTTCAACGTACCTGTAGGTAGAGATTTTCTCAAGTTGACACCGCTGTTGTTACTATCCCAATTCTTCTGCAGAAACCTAAAGTGACAGAGAATACAGAATGATTATTTGGAGATTCCCCAGCGGAATATGAAAGATATTCATTGGTTGAGGAGAATAACTCGATTGTTTATGAAATCGTATTTAAAATCCGACAAAATGAAACTTTCAACTGCATAATTCAGAATCTCGACCAACCTCATCTGGACAGAGAAAAACGTACATTTGAATTACGAGAGCTACGAATTCTACACATCAAAATGTGGAAATTCAAGATTCCACTTCTATGCCTTTGCTTCCTGGTTTTCGTAAAAGTTCTTGATTTTTTTTTCTTCAGGTGGCGACGGGTGGTGACGCGTAGCAGAGATAAACCTCCAGTAGGAGCTTTCCCGAACTTCCACTAAAAGTGAACATTTTATATTTAGGTATAGAATTTTTGGTTGAACTTCGCTGCTACGATTGGGGGAGAATAAAATTCGCATATGCAAAAGACTTGACTTCCTCGTAGCTAAAAGTACTGTTGCCACGAGATCATCACTATTCCAAGGGATCGACACAGTGATACAATGAGGTTCGGATTTTAAATCGCCGATGAAAAATATATATGCGATCTTACTTGACTCACAGGGAAACTGAGCGGCAGGCCGGCAGTCGGCTCTTTGACCTACTCTCTTGGCTTATGATAATCGCCGCGGGGGGGGGGGGCGTGTCGAGAGTCAGCGAATCTCAATCGGGTTATTCTTTCTCTTAAGATAGGGGGGGAGGTCATACCAAACGCGAGCTATGAAAAAATGAACGTTGCCCAAATAAAACAAAAAACCGATTCGATACCTATCGTAATTATCAACCGGATTCAACTTTTGCTATAATCCATCGTAAGAAAAAGTTATATTTATGTCGTATGATGCCTAGTAAACGATTGGCATGGAATATGATACATAAATTAATGTCGTTGAACAATTATTGAAAACTCGAGTCGATTTTTAATGATGAAAATCATTCCTTCTCATTGTTCATTCTCACTGCATTTCTGAGTTCTCCAAGCTTTGCTAGTCATAGCTATAAAACTCAAGCCCAGATAATCATTTTATGTCTAGACATAATTTTCTAGTCACAATTCATGTTTACTTTTTCCCGCTTGTTTCGGGGGGTCTCGACAAGCGTCCACCCATACTATATGTATCCCGATGCTCCTATGACCTGCCCGTGAAACGTCGGAAGGGAGAAAGCCGATGCGTGCGACGGGTTTTGGTTCGCATGTCTCGACCCCACTCGGCACATGAAAACGAATTATTCTGGGTACACAACTCTTGTGGGCATTTATACATATATAAATATATATACACGAGTGCGCGGCGGTCTCGGATTTCGTGATTTACCGGGTGCGCGCCGCCCGCGGGATTATAATAAGAAGTAGCGCGGGGGGGACTTTGAGTTTGCGCAGGTGCTCCGGCGTCCGTCCGTCCGCCCGCGCGCGCAACTTGAAGAGATCCTCCAAAGAAAAAGGAGGACGCCTTGCTCAAAAGTTGGGCCGGGCGAGCTTAGCTGGCCGGCCGGTTTCCCTTTTCTCAGCTCTCTTTCTCTCGAGCCATTCCCGCGCGAGCTTAGCGGGACTTAGCTCAAGTGCCTCGGCCGCCGGCGGCTCTTCTTTCTTTATATTCGTTTGTTCGCTTTCCCGCCCGCACCGCAGCCCGGCTCTGACGTACGCACCTTATCGCTTACAATTAGTTGATTAAACTAGAATAAACGCCGCGCTGGGCATTTAGCGAGGAGACACTCCTTCCGGGTTGGTTTCTCCCTCTCTCATTCTCTCTCTCGCCCTCTCTCGACCGTCTGCTATGATGAAGAAATGTTTTCTAGGATTTTTTTCAATCTCAAGCCAACTACTTAGAGAATTAGCTCCTGTATTCAATCCGGCTCAAATTATTTTATTTTAAATTACACCGAGAGGAATGTGTATAGTGATTTCTTCCATAAATCAAGTAAATGTAGTAACAGTTTGTACCAGTTATCAATTTAGGTAAAGTATTTTCTATATAAAAATATTGTTGTCTTTACTGTTTGTTCAGTGTTGCTTACTACATTTCGACGTGTCTTGCGAAGAAAGACAAATGCAATCTGTCCGCGAAGAAAGACACAATTCGCAATCTAGCCGCGAAGAAAGACACAACTCGCGTCTGCCCGCAAAAAGGGTACATGGCGCACATCCCACAATTTTTCGACGTAAAAAAATATATGGAATGAAAGCTAAGAATGAGTAGGTTATCATTGACCAAAAAAAACAAGCCTTTTCAACAGTTTAAACTCTTTTTTCGTTAATATTCGCGGGAGAATAATTCCGACATTTGTCTTTCTTCGCTGACAGATTGCGAGTTGTGTCTTTCTTCGCGGACAGATTCAGTTATGTGTCTTTCTTCGTAAGACACGTCGATTTGTAGATGTTGCTAGAAAGATTAGTCACATCATGGCGCATCATTTTTTTTATGAAAGGATGATTAGAATCAATTATGTGGAAACAAAATGAAATTTTAATTGTATCTCAAGATAGTACATCGTATTAATTTTACATTGTCGAGTATTTATGTATTTTTCCAAAGAGAGGTTCTGAAGAATCGGTTCACTTCCTCATACATGCAAGAGATGAAAAATCGCTCTTTTCGAGAACATTTTCAATGTGTGTGGGGAAAAACCATTTCCGCCGGCTACCTTGCCAAATTGTAGAATTTTGAAAAGTCTCGAGTGGAGCACAACTCAAAATGCGCCGCCATGTTTCTGCGACCTACATGCGCGAAATAGTGCTGATCCTTGCACGTGTTGAAAAAAAAAAAAAAAATACGGCGTGCTACTCGAGTGATCGACCATTGCTAGCTCGGCTGATGATTTCTCTCTCGTCTTTGTCTAAGCGAGTCCAAGTCTTCAACTCGAGCTAAACCTTCCTTCTCTCGCTGGGAATAGAAACTTCGCCCCAAGTTGCTCAATACAACCGTTGCTAAGGGAGGATATGAAACTTAATTTAACGTCCATTTTCAGAATTTTTGGTTTCGAAGGACTCGTAATCTCCATGATTCTCCATAGTGACCGTTGCGTACATCTATTACATTAATTTATGTTTATTAGATTGGCAACCGTTGGAAAGGGGGAAGAGAATTCGACGTAAAGTCCATTTTCAAGAATTCATGATTCGCAAAGCATTTTTATAAGAAAGCTTACTGCTAATCCACTTGACAGCGGTTTTTACGACAGAATTAAATAGCACGACGTCTAAGATTGGTCCTAACCATAAAAACTTTCCTGATAAAGTCCTATCAGTAGCGTGCAGAGGACCAAGTGAAGAAGTATAGATTTCCCGCATCTTCTACTAAAATTAAACATGCCGAACTATTACAAACGCATAATTAAAACGTTCTTTTACATTTTTTCTCGCAGGACTAAAAATACTCGCAATAGTCACGAGTTATACTGATAGATTACGTTGACCGGCAATAATAAATGCAGATACGTAACGGCGCTACTCTTGTAGCCAATTTCAATTCACACTTTTGAAATTATATATTCTCCGAGCTACTAATTTTTAACAAGAAAAAAATATTTTTTGTGGGATATTTCATTATCACATAGCATTGTTATCGATAATGAGTATGTGTGCAAAGTTTGACAAATTTAGCTCCTCGAGGAGTGAGTTGAAGTTTAATGTTTAAGTCCCGACCTCGCTAACAGACACACATACATCATACAGCTAATGAGAAAAATGTTTTCACATCGTGTATTACGTCAAATGCTATTAAAAATCATGTCGACTAGCGGAATTAGCACTAAGTACTTCAATTCTACCGTAAATAGGTGATAAAGGCCTCAAAGGCCAGTTCTGTAGCATGTCACATTAGAAAATTCGGGTATGGAATTTCGTAATACACGTTTCAATTGAGAAATTGAGAATATTCTTGTACAAATTCCACACTCTCGATGCATTCAAACGTATTGCGCACCAAAGTAATGTTGGTCACGACTATTAAGCGATGCTATGTTTTCAAAGCAAGCCACATAAAGGTCGATGCATAAAGGAGCAATACTCTAATCGCCTGGAATTGCAACCACTAGTTAGTTCCTATGTGGCTTAAACCTTTGAGAAAATAGTTTTCACAACATTGCCTGTGTATTTTCCGATGTCATTGTCAAAATTGTGAAAAAAATGTTTTTTTTTTGACAAAGAACAATACTAAAAACGAGAGAAAATTGTCAGTTGTTTACATGGAAATCGAATTTTGTCAAATAACTCTTGATAGAAAGATCTTCTCGTTTGGTTCGGTTCAGATTCTTGTTTTATACATTGTAGCAAATAGAATACACTGAAATGCAATTTGCTATTTTCCACTGCAGGCCAGCACTGTTCAGCAGTTTCTGTTACGATTCTTGCACGAACTGTCGGGATCAACGGATGCGATCACATTTTACTGGGAAAAAGATATAGTTGGGATATAATCATTTTCGCGAGTAACCGCAATGTGCTAGCCTGGAGCGGCAGAAGTTGAACAGCCTTACTCTTTGTGGGAATCTCCGAAATCCGTTAATCTTCTGGAAGGTTTCTGAAATCTTCGGTAGGGTGTCAATACTCATGATTGCTTCATGAAATCTCTAAATCAATCCGTTGCTCATTTTCACTTTTGCTTGTATTTCGTTGAAGATTACATATGGTATATGCCCAAGCAGCGATCGATATGCATTCCATTAAATCGTGTATATGGTTTATCCAAATATTCCTCCACCCTGATATATATATATAGATTTATTTGCGCTTCAAAAGAGGGATTTATTTCACATTTAGTTCTGTTTCCAAAGCTTCATGCAAGATTATCTATCAATGTTATTTTGAAAAACTTTTCCAATGCAAAATGTATATTATAATTTCTTGTTATTACAACCCAGTATTTGATCCGTTAATGGACCAGCTTTATCCTCTTTGTATGTGAATTTGTTTAACAAAATTGTTTCCTCTGCAATTCGTACTCCGAATATTATAGTTGTTGGACAAATCACATTTCACCAGAATAAATTCGAAAAAATGTAACTAACGTTTAGAAACGTACATTCCCCAGCCACTAACGTTGAATTTTTATCTGTTCAGAAAAGTGGAGTTTCTAAATTTATTTTACAAAAATGAAAAGGTTTATTCATATTCGGGATCGCACGTACTAATGTACATGTAAAAGATTTTCTGAAAATATGACCGAACTAGTAAACATTGTAGGATCTTTGAAACTGTTTTGAAAAAAATGGCGTTTGATTCCATTTTTTTTAATCGCTTGAAAATTTAAATTTACCAAAACAAGCCAATGATGCTTACTAGAATATCTTATTTTCAAGGTACAGTACAAGTTTGAAGTCAATAGGGGTTCGCCAAGCTTGAAGAACATGACTCTTTCGCGAGAGCTGCCAAATTTTTTTTAAAAAATTTGCCATATGCACTCTAAACATGTATACCTACTCTCATACGTACGAACCCGAATACGAATAAATCTTATCATTTCTTTATAATAAATTTAGAAATTATTTCCGAAGACATAAGGTTGAATTACGCCTTGAATCCAATTTTTGTCAAAACTCGACCATGGCAAAAATCGATACGGTCACACGACTGAGCATCCACCCTCTGTAGCGTCGCAATGAAATCAAACCCGTTGAATCTCACCCAAACCCTCCGACACCACAAACTGGAGCCTATACATATTCTGATAGACCAGCATACAATGCTCACGCGTAAAAAATGTATCTGCCGCTTCTCGGAAACATTTCTCCAGAGGGAAAACACTTATACACCCCTCTGGCAAATCCCCTTCTTCCTCTAATTCCCGTCGGACGTGCTTTTCGGTTCCCCTTTCTAGCACAGCAGCAGCAGCAGCAGCCGTAACTCTAAATTTCGTTCTCTTTCGGGTGTGTGTGTCTCCTTGACGTTGGTTTATATCCGTTTCTCGTTCGCGTCCGTTCGGACTTTTCTTCCTATTTGTGCGCGCGCGGCGCAGTCTGGCTGTTTCCCTCATCCTTTTACGTTATCTCTCGCGGCTAGCGCGCGGGATCAGCCCAGATCTTTTCGCCCGGCGAGAAGTGCGCGCCGCTGTACCAGACTGAGCTGGCGCGCCGGGATATAAAGGATTACCCGGGCGGGTCGGGCTTTCAAAGCAACAAGCCTCTGGATCGCGAGCGTCTGTCCGTGCAGCCGAAGGGGGGGATATCTCGCGCGCGCGGTCTACTCTCTCCGAGCGACACATTTTTCGAGAGCCCGCCGCGTGCGCGAAAGCGACCCTGCAGATTGTCCTGTGTATCCTCGTCGCGCGGAAGCATCCCTTTCACGGAAGCCCCGATTCGCGGCCCGAATAGCGGCGCATCGCGTCTGCAAGCGTCAACAGCTGTGCAAACGTACGTTGACTTCCCTTTGTTCTGTTGTTGTTTTCTCTCGCTCTCTCGTTGTTGCGTCGTAAACGTACTTTGTTTTACACTCTCTTACCTACGACTCGCGAGATCGTAGAAGTGACACTGGTTTTGTTGTTTTGATCTGCAGGAAAAAAAAAAATAAAAAAAAAAGGTGTAATTCGCTACCGCTCTCGGTCCTGGTGCTGCAGCAGGCTTTCAAGGCTTCCGCCTGAAATTTTAATGTTACGCTGATTCTTTTTCCGCGCAGTACTCGACGAGGATAAACTTTGACGTAACGTTTCCGCAATCTGGATGTATTCCGAATGTCCGAACGTGTTCCCGATATATTTTCGCTTTTTTACTGAATTTTTTGAATCCAAGGCTCGAATGAGATATGGTTCCGAGGAGTAGCAATCAATATCTGACCTACTTTTGAAAATTTATGTTTTTCGGACAAGCTATCAATTTGAAAAATAAAAAGGCATAGATAATATTCGAGACTGCGATTGGTTGCAAACAAATGGGTTCTCTTTTTCTCTTTACAACGCCGTCTGTCAGGGTAGTTCTTTATGCTCCGAGTGTCACTGGTTAAGGGCTCAATTGGTTTATTCATAAATGTCAAGATAAACATTTGCGAAGCATTGGAAAACTGCCACTCGACTAAATTGGATATGAAATTGGTTTGAGCTTAAATTTGGCCGGGATACTTGGATAAAT
This sequence comes from Aphelinus atriplicis, assembly GCA_020882685.1. NCBI lineage: Eukaryota > Metazoa > Arthropoda > Insecta > Hymenoptera > Aphelinidae > Aphelinus > Aphelinus atriplicis. Next base: position 5,315,821 of record CM037073.1, read on the forward strand.
CGAGAGCTCCCCTATAATGACAGTGATACACGTAACCTAGAAAAGTCTTGATACAATATTCATAACAATTCATAATTACAAAACAAATTTTCAAGATCTGTCGATAGTATAAAAGTAATCACACCACAATGTCATGCATAAAGGTTTTAAAAATTCAAATATTCCCTCCTCGACTAAGCTGATTATACATATGTAAAAGATAATCGTCAGTTGAATGCAAGAACAACAAATGAAATCTTCCTGTGCGCCAAGATAGAATCAAGGCTTATGAATTATCATGTGAATTATTGATCAATCGCAAATCCGAGTGACCTGATGACATTTGCAATGAGAAATTTTTAATGCACTCGACTCGTGAAAATGCTGTCATTTCCTATCCTCGTTGAAATAATATATGATAGCAATTTATTTCAAATCAAGTGATTGTGTGCGAGATCAGAAAAACCAATCAAAAGGAGTTCAATGTATCTTCTACACCCGTTATAATAGCATTATAATGTATAATTGAATGAAAGCGAAAATCACGAATTTTCCGAGCTGTCATTGAATATGCGATTCTGGTTATGCAATTTTTACTGCTACCCCGATGTCACTCAAAACCCGCTGCCAACCCAAGTATATATGGGGCGTTCTTTGTCAGCTCTCCGAAGCCGGCGCGCGGACGCTAAAACCTCACGTTTTCGACGCTTGTTTTCGACTCTATATGACCCATATCTAAATAATGTTGGATATGCTATCAATGTAGTTTTTTCTCGGCTTTCCGATAGTGAATTTAGTTTTCCGAATTTTTCACATTTTCACAGAAAAAAAATATAAAACAGGCCATATCTCAAAAACCTATTTTTTTTAATTTTTTTAACTAGTCTAGATCGAAAGCTGAGGTTTTTTTACGTTTATATGGACCTTCTGGATACCTAGACTTTTTTTGTATTCGAGTAATTGAGTAGCAAACATGAGAAAATGCGCCGCGTCGGGCCGGGCCGCGCCGCGCCGTGCCGCGCCGCACCGCGCTGACTCCACGCGCTCCAGCCCAAGTCTTCTGCTTACAAGAGTGCCGAAATCGGAATATATTTAATATCCATACAAGTCTCTATCAGTTGGATAAACTACTATCTAGATAGTAGATCGTGTACTCATTTGGGTTATGGACTGAGATATCGACGTGTCTTATGAAGAAAGACACATCACTGAATCTGTCCACGAAGAAAGACACATATCCGAATCTGTCCGCGAAGAAAGACACAACTCGCAATCTAGCCACGAAGAAAGACACAACTCGCAATCTAGCCGCGAAGAAAGACACAACTCGCAATCTGTCCACGAAGAAAGACAAATGTCGGAATTATTCTCCCGCGAATATTAACGAAAAAAGAGTTTAAACTGTAGAAAAGGCTTGTTTTTTTTGTCAATGATAACTTACTCATTCTAAGCTTTCATTCCATATATTTTTTACGTCGGAAAATTGTGGGATGTGCGCCATGTATCCTTTTTGCGGGCAGACGCGAGTTGTGTCTTTCTTCGCGGCTGGATTGCGAGTTGTGTCTTTCTTTGCGGACAAATTGAGATGTGTCTTTCTTCGCGGACAGTTTGAGATGTGTCTTTCTTCGTAAGACACGTCCATATGCGGACATTATTTCATTTCACATTCTTTGACCTCCGTTTTGGCTTTGATATTGAAGACTTTGCCATACTATGTTTCAACTGAACTATTTTTTCAGTTCGTTTTGATCTAGGAAAAATTTTATATTCCTCAGCAGATGAAATTTTTTTGACCATCAGTCTGTCATCGGAAGTTGGTATGAACGCATGAAATTGCAGAGTACCTTGTATACCAAACCAATTATCAAATCTTTCTTTCAATTTCAGTTTAGCTTGCTCATAATCATAAATTACCTCAAGAAAGAATACAAACCAAAGAAAATTTATCATAGTACCGATAGAGTGGGTCAACACTACAAAAATCAGAAAAGTTTCTCTAATCTTATTAATCATAAGAAAGATTTTGGCATTCCCGCGGCATTTTTGTGCGACCGCACATGGGAAGGGAGCATGCGATGGAATTAGAGCTAATGTGAAACGAGGTGCTAAACGAGCAAGTTTACAACGCTCTGCAAATAATCATATTTTAACCGCAGAAGGTTTATTTGAATGGGCAAGAAATTACTGTAAAGAAACCATGGTATTTTATAGTAAAAAAGAAGATTATGAGCAAGCTAAACTGAAATTGGAAGAAAGATTTGATAATTGGTTTGATATACAACCGATGACAGACTGATGGTCAGAAAAATTTCATCTGCTGAGGAATATAAAATTTCTCCTAGATCAAAACGAACTGAAAAAGTAGTTCAGTTGAAACATAGTATGGCAAAGTCTTCAATATCAAAGCCAAAACGGAGGTCAAAGAATGTGAAATGAAATAATGTCCGCATATGGACGTGTCTTACGAAGAAAGACACATCTCAAACTGTCCGCGAAGAAAGACACATCTCAATTTGTCCGCAAAGAAAGACACAACTCGCAATCCAGCCGCGAAGAAAGACACAACTCGCGTCTGCCCGCAAAAAGGATACATGGCGCACATCCCACAATTTTCCGACGTAAAAAATATATGGAATGAAAGCTTAGAATGAGTAAGTTATCATTGACAAAAAAAACAAGCCTTTTCTACAGTTTAAACTCTTTTTTCGTTAATATTCGCGGGAGAATAATTCCGACATTTGTCTTTCTTCGTGGACAGATTGCGAGTTGTGTCTTTCTTCGCGGCTAGATTGCGAGTTGTGTCTTTCTTCGTGGCTAGATTGCGAGTTGTGTCTTTCTTCGCGGACAGATTCGGATATGTGTCTTTCTTCGTGGACAGATTCAGTGATGTGTCTTTCTTCATAAGACACGTCGATATCTCAGTCCATAACCCAAATGAGTACACGATCTACTATCTAGATAGTAGTTTATCCAACTGATAGAGACTTGTATGGATATTAAATATATTCCGATTTCGGCACTCTTGTAAGCAGAAGACTTGGGCTGGAGCGCGTGGAGTCAGCGCGGTGCGGCGCGGCACGGCGCGGCGCGGCCCGGCCCGACGCGGCGCATTTTCTCATGTTTGCTACTCAATTACTCGAATACAAAAAAAGTCTAGGTATCCAGAAGGTCCATATAAACGTAAAAAAACCTCAGCTTTCGATCTAGACTAGTTAAAAAAATTAAAAAAAATAGGTTTTTGAGATATGGCCTGTTTTATATTTTTTTTCTGTGAAAATGTGAAAAATTCGGAAAACTAAATTCACTATCGGAAAGCCGAGAAAAAACTACATTGATAGCATATCCAACATTATTTAGATATGGGTCATATAGAGTCGAAAACAAGCGTCGAAAACGTGAGGTTTTAGCGTCCGCGCGCCGGCTTCGGAGAGCTGACAAAGAACGCCCCGTATATATTATACATAGCGAGTATATTTTTAGTGAACTGTAGGTTTTCCTAAGGACTCCCGAAATAGTCCAAACTTCTTCTTCTTGGTATTGTCAAATTGTATATGGATACAAAAACCCATAAATACAAGCCTAATTTAGTGATAAACCTTTCAACTTACCTAACGTATATTACTCCAATTGTATGGATACAAATGGCTGTGAATTTTGACAAAGTTCGCTGGTAATAATTAATCAAGAATGGTTATTGTTTCGTGGTGCTCTCTGTACTTACCACTGAGTAGCTTTCGGGCCTACGATTGCAGTAGGTCTGGTCATGTTTGTCGAACCCTTTTTTCTCTCCGTATATATATACGGATAAGTTTATATGCCCTACAAAATTACGTCAAAATCGGATCGTCGGTTCCCGTGGAATTGCGCTCCAAAGACTCAGAACGTGTTTGAGAAATTTGATCGAAAGAAAACAGAAAATTCATTCGCAAAACGTCAAAACCATCTATGAAATGGCATCGAAATCGCATCAATCGTTCGGGAGAATCCTCGAAAAATACGAGGAATTTGAATATGTGTAAATGAATTCGAATATGTGTAAGAGAAATTCTGATCGTTGTTTCGAGAATTGTCAGAAAAACATCAATGAAAAATAAAAAATTGACAGTGGATATACAAAACCAGGGCATATTCGTTACAATTTTTTTACGAAAGTTGAAAAAAATAAAAAGTAGTTTGTTCCAACAAATGAAAATTCCTTCTTGAGTATCATGACTGTTCGCGAATCGCATCGAGCATTAACGTAAAGGGTTTTCTATGACAAGATTATTGAAATTTTTGCTAATTAAATTGATTTTATTTCCAAGAAATCGTTGCGTTCTAAAACCATAGGGTTTCCAGCACAACAGACACTTTTAATATTTCGAGATACGACCAAGTTCATAATTCATCGCGTGAAAACACGTTAGTTATTGGCGCGATTCGATCTGCGCTACTTTGAATAAAAATTCGAGCCGCGGCTGTATCCATAAATTTGGTTATCCGAAAAATCATTTGAGAAATCGGGCATCCGGAGATGCGATACTCTCTGCCCGCATGCGACATATTTCAGCGGAATAGTCGGAGCTTACTCATACGATTAATATGAATTCGATTACTTTGACTCGGCTCGCGCGTTTCAAGTTTCAAGATATATAAAACGCGATAAAATTGCCCGATATTTTAGCTCCCTCTCTCTTAGCGGATAGACCACAAAAATGCATTCCGCGTCATAACTTATTAATTGATTCAACATCCGGCTGTACGCTCAAGAGAAAGAGTAGCCTGAGCGTTACAAATGCGACGAAAATAGACTGCACACCCGGTTTGGAAAACAGGAATATCACTATATAAGAATATTGTAGAAAATGTAAATTCAATCGATGCAATTTTCTGTCGAAACACGCGTGGGAAATGTTGGATAAACGGCTTTATAAAGAGAGAAAACGAATGGATATTTCAGATTCGAACATTTGATCGTCTAACAAAGGGCCATTACCGATTTTTCGGAATACTCCTTCCGCAGCGATCGTCGATCGATTCATGTATTTTCTATTATTTGACAAGCACTAGAATACACTGATTTTAATCAAGTCGTTTCTTTTTATTCGAACCAATACGAAGGGGATGAAGCTCACGTAACGTCACTTGGGTTAGTAACGTCGCGACTCGTCATTTACATTCAAAATATTAATGTGTATACCTCGAAAACGCGGAATAACGAAAAATACCCGAAATAATAATTTCCCGATATTTCTACGCAACTCATGTGCCAAAACTATGCGTATAGTGACAAATTCCTTCATACCAAATTTCTCTCGATACTTTTTACGATCGATTCGTTCAGTATATACCGATCCCCCGAAACTGCAGCCTCTGGATTACGTAAGCTAGCGATGGAAAAAATCAAAGCTGCAGCTCGAGGATGGGTGTTACTCGGAACGGTCTTCTTCTTCTTCTTCTTTATCGCTATTGGCCATGGGCTCCATCTAGGAGCTGCGAGTTGCCACAGTTCAAATGTAATGCTCACAGCGGAGCGTGATTTTTTTTGTTTTTGTCCCTATAGTTGCAAATGCAAAGAATTACAACTGGCCCTACAGTTTTAGGTGGGTTCCGAACCACCGAGCCGCGGTGTGAATTTCAATGCACATGAAAAAATCAGAGGTGCACGCCGGGATTCGAACCCAGACCCTCTAGTAGGCGAGAGTCAGGAGTCTTATCCACGGAGCCACCGCGGCTCAACTCGGAACGGTCAGGGCGCCCATATAAATAGCGCGAAGGATTGCGGGGCTGAGAAAATTCGAAGAAGCGCTCGACCTTGAGTATTAGCGCACACACACACACACGCGCGCGCGAGCGTAGGTGGAATAAATTGGGAAAATCTGCTCGCAGATCAGTAGAAATGCCCGAGCGTTGTATACAAGTGCGCGGTGTGTTGCGTTCTTGTCCGAAAGTGTTTCTCGCTCGGTCGGTCGGGCGGCAGCCGCGCGCCGCAGTCGCCAGTCCCCGCGGCCGCCGCTCGACGCGTTGCTCGTTTATAAAACGACCGGCGGCCGGGCTTGTCGGGCCAGTGTTTGTGCGGCGGGCTCGCGACGCGCAGCGCAGCTCCTATATCGCATCCCACGTGTGTTCGCGCGCGCGCCCGCGCGTGTGTGTGTCAGTGTTTCCGATATATATATACCTCTCCCGAGTACATCCCGGGCTGCAGGTGCACGTCCCGCTGCACCTCGCTTCTGACATATATACAAAGTATATGTACATTGTATACGAGCGAGGAGAGACACACGTGATCCCGACGGCGAACGAAAACACGCCCAAAGTGACGCTCGGCCACGTGCGGCGTATACACACGTATACAGTGCAGTGCATAATATACCCGCGCGATCCGCGATACATATTATAGTGAGTTTGTGTCCGGCTCGCTGCGATAACATCGGCAGAGGTGAGACAGATTTTTATGCGTATACTCGCGCGGTTGTTGCGTTTTCCTATCGCGGAATTTTGCCAGAAATTTATAAGACTTTCTTCGTTTGTACCGATATATATATATATATATATATATATATATACATCGAGATCGGCATTTCGTGTGATTGCAAATCGGTTAGTATTCCATTGTTTCGATACTACGAATGATAAAACTCCCGACGATCCTGATAAGCGACGACTCGTTATCGCTATTAATTGCTCGTATCGATTCACGATTCCTCGTTGAAATACACACCGGTAGAAGGAGATTGTTAATATGTGTATACGCATCGACGATCGTTTAACTAAATCGGCATATCTACACCATCTACATCGACCCGGTATACATGTGTTGTAAGATGTACGTAAAACGCGAAATCAATGTGTGCGTGTGTGCGACATACTATTTGTACGATGAAACTATTTGTCCGGCTCGATTGCCAACGAACCGCAAGCTATCTCGCAAAAATCGGTTTCCACATACGAAATACGTTCGCAAGTTTATTTCCCGTTTTAAAAACAAGCAGCCACCAGCAGTGTGCGCGTAATTATATTCGTGGCTCACGAGTATATATATGTATCTAAAAGAAGAGAGTATTTCATGAAGCGGGCATAGTAGCTCGGATCGGATGGATTTTTCGTTCGTTATCGCCGAGATAATCAGCCGTATAGTGTATCACTTGATTCGCTTATACATTGTTTTTTCGCCAAGCATTGGGTTACGTTATATCCGCCGCGCGCGCGCTCGGCACGAAAAAAAACCGCCGACTTCAGCTGTTGATTGATCGCGCTCAAGGTTTTCGCCGCGCGAACAATACACTCGCGGCGCGCCGCTTCCTCCGCCCCCCGACGCGGCTGCACTTCTCGTCAAAGTTCAATATCAAGATCGAAACTCGCCCGATCGAACGACGATCGCGGCTAAAATTGCGGCTGCTCGCGCGCGCGACCGCCTTGATCAGGATCTCCCTGCTTTGATGTGTATTAGTCAACTACCTCGCATGTTCCGAATTCGAAATTGAATTACGTTTGAGTATCTATCAGTAAACCGATCCGATCATCCAACTTTAGAAATTGGCTGGAACTTCGAGGGGTTGAGTACGCCTTGGACCCGACAAAGGGAAAATATTTATTAGTGAAATGCATAAATATTGATCGGATTACAAGATATTTTGAACATTTATCCAATAGGGTTGACGAATTTTTCACAACACCTAGTTTTTCATGTAAAATGCATAAAGAATCGAAAAATAATTAGGTCGTATTTTTTTATTTTTGTTTAATGTTATTTTTCTAAAAGATATGACCGCTGAAAGATTCGGCGTTTTCGGTAGATATAGATATAAGGTAACTGTACCCAATTTGGCACTGTACCCAATTTGGCACAATCGTCAGATTTCGTATTTCCGGTGCTCTCTGAGCATCAGTCGCTCTTGGGTTATGTTGGGGGAATTAAAAGAAAATTTTCGGTATCTTCCCCGCCCATTTAGCCCTTAAAACCACTCTCCTATACAACACTTTGAAGTTTCACTTAATGATTTTTTCACCATTTTCTTATTTCACTTTTCACACTCAACCTCGAAAATCAGGTGTGAATAATTTTTATCTCTCAAAGTGTCATTACTCTTTCGATTGGTCTCATCAGTTTTCCTAAAATTATTTTTTATCCTACTCAAATTGCTGTTTTTCGCATAAAAAAAAAAGTGTACCCAATGTGCCCCTCTACGCGTTTTTAAATGGGAGGACTGAGTGAAATCATTGAATATTCGTATAGACATATTACGATGATTTAGACGCGTATTTTTGAGTTGTATGTTAAAAATTTTGTATAAATATCACTGGGAACATAATTGAGAGTTTATTTCAATGCCAATTGGATCGTCCCTGTAGGCCTATATAGGCTGTAGCTAATGATTAAAAAATTGTGCCAAATTGGGTACACGTTTTGTGCATTTAGCCTTTTTGCGTTTTTTTTTAAATTGCAATTTTCGAGAGGTTAAAGTAGTTGAATGATGATTATGAAGATGGTTTCTAATAGGTATTGAGCTAAGCTTTGAGATGCCGTTCACAGAATTTTAAAATTCGAAGTCTATCATAGTCAAATTCGCGAAAAACCCTTAGGGGGGGGGGGCACATTGGGTACAGTTACCTTACTTCAAATGCAAATGACGTCATATCGTTACTAACGACACGAATTTCATCTCCTCACATTAGCTCGAATTTTGATTTGATCGAAAAACAAAAAAATACGACCTAATTAATTTTGCACGTTCTTTCGATTTCTACGATAAAAAAAATAGCGTATTCTTCCCAATTAAATCGGAATATCACGGAAACCCCTCGGGTTCTAAGCGAATATGGAAATTTCATTTTTAGCTATTTGAAAGTTGCTTGTCGTAAAGTTAAAACTGCCGTGACACCCAAATGAGGTTCCGCAAGCTGTTTTCTACTTGCGATGCATATGATTCCGGCCCGTATAGGTACTAAAATCTTCAAGATTCATGCACTCGTTGACTACTTACCATGAAATGAATGAAATTTCATCCTATTTATATCAAATTTGTTTGGATAAATTATGATCGTTTCATGGTAAGTAGTCAACGAGTGTTTATGAATTTTTAAGATTTTACTACCGACCGGAATCATTTGCATTCCGAGTAGATAACAGCTTGTAGATAATTTATATAGACAAGTTTCAAAACATCGGATTCCAAGCAAATTTTTTGGCATCTACAATATAAATATTTGTTCTTTGTTACGTCTGAAGTGTATGTAACCCTTTTAATGGATCACATCTCATTGGTGAAAAAACATCGAGTGGGTCGCATTTTTCAATCAGTATCTTAATCGTATGAACTCAAATTTCGGGCAATAATGATTACACAGCTAACTTGATGTCAAGCTGGTCGTAAACTACACTTTACCCCAAGCTCGGGTAGAATGCACGTAAGTATCGAACGAATTTGTATGGAATTCTGCGCGCATGGAATCGCAAGAGAACGACAAAACCGGAAAGACAGCTGGTCAGTGTATATATATGTACAGAAAGAGAGAGAGAGAGAGAGAGAGAGAGAGAGAGAGAGAGAGAGAGAGAGAGAGAGAGAGAGAGAGAGAGACGCGGTGTAATTAGCGGAGCTTATCACCTATAAAGTGCGTATATATAAGACGGAAACGTTCGAGTTCTTTAATAAATTGGCGCGCGCAGGGCGTGATATGGAAAAACACAGCTGTCCAATATAAGCCGCGCGATTGACGTATCCGCGCGAGCGAGCGGTGCAGCTGACAGCTCCATCAGCCACGGAATATTAACGAAGAAGACAATGCGCGATCGAGGGGGGCAATTTTAATCTGGTCCGCGATGAAGAACAAGAGTACACGGAGAGCCCTCTGTACATGGGCTGGAACGGTGGCCGCCACGCGGCCCGGCCGAAGCGCGGTAAACGCGACTTCCAAAAACGCAAATCGCGTTATCTCAGCTGCTATTGCTCAGAATCACTTGAAAATTTTTTAGCATACGCGGGAAATCCCAGCGATGCTGACAATGTTATCACGTTGGCCAAAAAGTTCAATCGAGCGATACAAAAAACCGCTGCCAAGTGCCTTAGCAGTATGCTTTCTCAAAGAGGCTTCAACATCACCCACAAACGCATCCCAAACCTGTATTTTCACCATTCCACTAGCGTAGATACTATCATTTATTTTTCAAAAATTACAAAAATATTATTTAATCAGTTCAATTCGTATCTTTGTGACTGTGTAAAGTGTCGTTCTTTTTCAATTGACCAAACTTTGTCGCGACTGTTGATGTCTGCCCGGGCTCTCTTATTATTTGATCAAATGCAACAAAGCAAACGGTTCTAGGTTATACACGATGCGAGACATTTGGACCTGCTTAATTTTTCGATCAATTCATCTTGTGACTGTCATACGGTTTAATGGTGGTTAAAATCGATCCATCCTGCCCTTAAGTCTGTATTTAGCAAACTTGAAGACTCATTTTGATCATTTTCGGCGGCTGAGGTTGGAAATGATCAATTCAAAATCTATTTTGATCATTTTCGACGGCAAAAGACACCAAATTTTCCCAATTTTATCTATAGCACGTCGAAAATACTGGAAACGAAACTTACATGAATTTTTCGTTCCCTTAGCAACGGTTGCTAGGGCGGTAAACAACGGTTGCTAAGGAGCTAATTGGGAAGATTTTGTGTCCTTTGCCGTCGAAAATGATGGAAATGGGTCATAAATTAATGATTTCCAACCTTCGTAACTGTTGCTAGGGAGGTAAACAACCGTTGCTATGGAGCAAATACAACAATTCAGTGTCCTTGGCCATCGAGTGTGACTTAAAACTGATTTTCCGGCTTGCCCCAATGAGCACTCATAAGGATTTGTGAGAAAACACGTTAGGAACGGTTGCTAGGGAAATAACCAACGGATTTTGCTGAAAATTTAACTCGGACTAGATCTTGTCACAACTAACCGGTGTGCAAAATTTCAAGACGATCGGATCATTCCTTCGGGAGTTATCGTGGACGAAAGAAACGAAAAAATAGACACCTTAACAACGGTTGCTAAGGAAATAAACAACGGATTTCGCTGAAAATTGAACTCGTCCGAGATTTTGCCGCGATTAACCTGTGTGCAAAATTTCAGGACGATCGGACCATTCCTTCGAGAGTTATCGTGGACGAAAAAAAAACGGGACGCACACACACACACACACACACACACACACACACACACACACACACACACACACACACACACACACACACATACATACATACAGACACTTTTGGATTTCCATGTTTTTCGACCCGTAGATCACGAAAATCGAGGTCCCGAGGTCTGATTCGGTGGGTCGATTTTTGCCCCATTACAAAGCTTTCTCTTTAAGAAAGCAAAAATCGGCAAACAAAGCAACTAATTTTTCAACTTTGACGAAAAAAAGTGTGTGAGGAAAGTCGAGCGACAGAAAACTTCCAGCGACAAAGTTGTTCATTTAGGTTCGAAGAGTACGCACACCAAATTTCAGGTCAATCGGACCAAAACTACCAAAGTTATGGTGGAAAGAAGAAAATTTGCCGCGGCGCAAAATGGCGATTTCGAGCAATTCCATGTCAAAATCATATATATAAACAACATCCGGTTGTATTTATGGCCTTTACGATAATTGTTTTCTATTCTGCGATTATTTGTCTTTCATTTGAGACCTCATTGTTTCAAATTGGACTTTTCACTGGTACACTGGTCCGCGTTTTTGGAAGTCGCGGCCAGTCGTGGCGGCCACGGTATATTGTTGCACGCCGAGCTCGGTAACAGAATTCGTGTTACAAGTCACACGTCTTATGTAGCTGCGCGCTGACTGTAGCAGCATTCATGTCGCAGAGGGCTCTCTGTGTATATATATATAGTGGAACGGTGATAAGCGGTCGCGCTATATGGGTGCGCGCAGTATTTATACGTTGGCCCGGGTCCATTGGGTCCCCCGAGTTTGACGCGCGGTGACCCAGTGAAAAATGCAGGGCACGCGAGAAAGAGAGAGAGAGAGAGAGAGAGAGAGGGAGATCTTAAATAAGCAAGCGCGATGATATCGGTCGGCCGTCTGTATTGGGCGAGTTTAAATGCCCCGTGGCCCGCGCGCGCGACACGTGCGAATTGCGAACACCTGACGTACCATCGAGATGAGCTCGGCGGATCCACGAAGTATACTTTGACACTTTTCACTTTGTACCGTGTTGAAACGGTGCGGATATATAGGGCCGACTCTCCGAAGTATAATTCCCTTGAAATGTGCCCGATTCACGTACGTGGAAATGAGCCAGATTCTCGTACGTGTTACTAATGTATTAACATTTCAAAACATGCTTACAACAGTATTTTAAATCTTGTGTTTTTTAAAAAACAAAACACCAAAAGAATACCTGGAATATACTAAACAATATACCGTGAGTACTGGGAAATGCCTAATAATTCCGGGAATACCCATAGAATACTAAGAATTTTTAAAATTAGTATTTTGAACTGTTTCAACGGGCAAATACAATCGTGCAGTACCCAAAGGGACGCAATTGAATTCATTCAGTTTTGTCGCGCGCAAAAATCGGTTCAGCAGCGGCATCATCTTATTTTGACAGGGGCTCCGGGGATTGCTGCGGAGCCGACTTGCACGCCCGCGCAACCTGATACGGTAATTTTGACGGACAGGAACCCGATATATAAACTAAGGATGCGCGCATTCATTTGTTTCGTTCGCCTCGCTGACATTCCATTTGTTCCGAGCTGCTGCTGCAAGAGCCAGATGCAATCTGCCCGCTCTGCCCATGCCGCGCGTCACTCAAAATTCTAATTCGCGCACTGTATATACATTGCCGGCGTGCACTATATTAAACTTCCGTCCAGATATTCCTCGCGCCCCGTTATATTTATGTATATCACGTAAATCCAAGTTTGCCGTGCGCTCCGCGCGCGGTTCTCGATACTTACACTTTTATTTGACATTTGTTTATTTTACCTGCGATAAAACAGTTCAAAGTCGCTATCCATTCTGGAACTACGCACGCGACTCTCCCTCGGCATTAGTAGCATTGATAAATAGATATGTATATCCGATTCATCGTGACAAATGCCAGGCTGTCGACACTCGAGTCGCACAGCCCGGGGATAATTCGAGAAAATAAAGATACGTCGAAAGCGATGATCCTCGAGACAAGTTATTGAGGATATATGCTTGGGATCCACAAACAAAGATGTGCTCGAGGCGCGATCGTATTTAGTTTCATCGTGTTTTGTCGTTGGTGAAATTTATGCATCCATAAAGTGTAACGCCAGAAATCTTAAACATGTCCACTGACGGCAAACAGTCTATCCAAATGCGTTTATCTTTCACCGATGGGAATTCATTGTCGATTCAACAAATGACGATACTGAATGTTATGATTGCCGTATCATCGAGCAATTCTATTTATTGTAATCATTGTTCCCCGACAAAACAAAATATTTTCTCAACGAAAGCATCCGGTTCAATAATATAATGTTTTCTCTGTCGCAATTTGGCTCGGAATTTTAATTTTTCTCATTCGCTCATGATTACACAGATGATACAAATTTTGTTAGTTTCCAACTTGTGTCAATTTTTCTCGTCGAGTAGCAATACATTCGATACAGAGACTCAAAAGACGTTGAACCTTTCGTCGAAACAAGATAAACGATAAAGAATTATTATCGAGCAGAGGTAATGAAAAATTTACCCTGAAATTGATCGATACAAATTTTTAAATAAGCTGTTCCGCGATTAAAGTCGGTGCCAATGTCGCTAATCGCCGACTCTACACATACAATCAAAACCGCATTTATGTATAATAACTGTAACTAGTATAATTACACTCCCATATGGCTAGCTTTTAATTATCGCAAGATAGACTTGGTCTGACAGACCAGACGTCAAGCAGCTGTTAAAAGTACAATCACCATTTCAAAGCAACTCTTTACCTTTAGAAGGACCACCCATACAGTTTATTCACATCATTTTTATCCCCAACTTTCTCTCAAAAAGTACTTCCATTTGTCGAGATATAAGATCAAACAACTTTTTTTGCAATTTCACATTGCTGAGATTCTGGCGAATGATATGAGAAAATATTCTGCATTCTATACAATCATTAAGCAAATGACTCGGGATAGATTCATTTGCAGATTCGCACATCCCCGAGATTCTGCCGTGTGATTCCGAGATATTAGCGATTGGAGACCGATCAGGTCTACCGGACCAAGTTCATCAGCTATTAAAGATTATTTTGGTACACAGACAATCCCGCAAGGGTTAATCATCCCGCGTGTATACAACGCGACTCTGAAACGGTGCTCGAATACAATAGCGGGCCGGGTTTCGATGTTATTTATTTTCGAATGCATCCCCGCAGGCAGTCAAACCGAAACGCGTCTCTTCTTCCGATGATTTACTCTCGCCGCGGCGCGCGCAACTCGTCTTGTCGTAATTTGGCGCTCGTATATGTATATATATATCGACCCTCCCTATTCATAAGGACGTATCTCGGGAGTCAGAATAATAAGGACGTATCTCGCGTGGGCGCAAAATAAGGACGTATCTCGGAGGTACGCGCAAAATAATATCGTAGCTCGGAGAATATAAAGTAAGAAAGTATCTCAGCGGTTTAAAATCAACTAATGAAGTTTACACATGAAGATGAAATCCAGTCACGAGTCACTCAGTCGTATTAATCTTCTAAAAACAGCAGGAGACCAATTCTGATCACTATAGTCGCCACTCGAGTACCTTACACGTTTCACTGCAAGTTTATTAATAACATCCATAATAAGCACTGTAGTACACTGTCGATATGACTCTGGTTCTGATTTAAGAAGTTGACGGTAGCGCTCGAGTCTGACAGCGGCTACTGCAGTGATCAACTGTGGAATATGAGTCGCCGCGCGCCGCGGCCGGTGGCTCAATTCGTGGATAAGACTCGGGGTTCGCTTCCCGGATTTCCCGGCATGCACCTCTGTAGGGCCAGTTTTATATGGAAACCAAAAATAAGAACACGCTCCGCCGTGAGCATCATATGATTTTGGCTAGTCGGTTTCTTGAATGTAAACTACAAGCCAATAACGAGAGACGAAAAACTGCGTCTTGCTACTATAGTTGCTAAGCGCTCGCGACTCGCGACTGCAGTCAGAGCAGCTTGATCCGTAGTCTTAGCACAGTCCAGCGCAGTCGAGCACAGAGCCACCGCGTTTCCACGTATATAAATGCCAGGTAGGCTCTTGACCATCGTTTCTGTGATTTTGACTCGTGAATAAAAAAATACAGATGCTTCATATTTGGACTCGCCCCCATGATCGCTTTCATGTTTGCCGAGTTTTAATTCTATGCTTGAGATTTATTTGCTGTTATGATCGGTTATAATTTTCAATCAAATAAGAGATTCAATATTGAATCGCAATTCTCCGCGAGCTGCGACATTATTTCGCGCTCGTCCGAGATACGTCCTTTCTTTGCGCTCACGCGAGATACGTCCTTACTTTGCGCTTTTCCGAGATACGTCTTTACTTTGCAGTCGCCCGAGATACGTCTTTATTATTCTGCCGCCCGAGATACGTCCTTATTTCGAGAATCTCCGAGATACGTCCTTATGAATAGGGAGGGTCGATATAATATTAGCGCGGGGCGTCTTCGGATATATTCTGCCTGGGTCAGTTCCCTCACGTCGAATGCTGATCCGCGCGCGCCGCGTGGGACAACGAGCTGCTCGGGGGAGATGCTGATCGTAATCGCTGATGGATCGGCCGCTTTCCCACACTCGATCCGTCTTGCTATTGCTCGACACGCCCGCACGTGTGTGTATATATAATGATTCATTATTTTCGCCGAGGCTCATTTGGTTTGCTGTGAATCACGCTCGGTATTTTTTTATTTTTCCTCGAAACACACATCAGCCGCCCGCGATCGATTTCATTCGAATCAGAGTAGACAGAGGCTCTCTCTCGATCGAACATCGCGGCATTTCACTCGATCGCTTCCGGCTAAGCCGACTCGGCGATAGTCGCGGAATGTTATTAATCGACTCCGGCGAAATGGAAGGAATTAACGAGCGCGCTATATTTCGTCTCTCTCTCTCTCTCTCTCTCTCTCTCTCTCTCTCTCGGTATTTCATCGACAAACGCGCGACTCTCCTAGACGCGAGCAATCGCAAAACGAGAAAGGAAAGAGCGTAGAGTGGCGGGTAACCGAAAGCAGAGGTTGTTCGGGGCGCGTGGGGGGGGGGGTTTATTCGAGGGAAAATAAAGCGCGAAATTCATTAGCGCGTTTGCGTGGATAGAGGAGCCGCGAATCGGCGGGGGTAATTAATATTCTCCGCGCGATAAGCTTGTATCTCTCGACGCGCGCGCATACCTCTCTCGAGCCCGAGGAATTTGTGACTTTTTTCGCCTTATCGCGGCTCTCCGGGCTTATTGTTTTTTGTTTTTTTCCTTTCCCGTATATTTTTTTTCTTTATCACCGCCGCGCCGGGACGTGTTTGATTACGCACGCGTAACTCGGCTCGCGCTCGACATTCCAAGAGAGGCGCTCGAGGCACGTCACTTTATTAATAGAAAGAAAAGGTCGTTATCGAGGCCGCGCCGCTCGCGCGCGCACTATGAACACGTCGCTGACACACGCGCGCACTCCGTGTATAGGTGTACACTGCGCCGCGGCTGTTTCGGGTAGCTGCATCACGAGGGTTAGCCGACTTTAGCGCGCCTCAATTATACACTGGATAATT
Organism: Aphelinus atriplicis; assembly: GCA_020882685.1. Classification (NCBI taxonomy): domain Eukaryota; kingdom Metazoa; phylum Arthropoda; class Insecta; order Hymenoptera; family Aphelinidae; genus Aphelinus; species Aphelinus atriplicis. Next base: position 5,332,527 of record CM037073.1, read on the forward strand.
GAGCGATTAAATGCTTACGCTCGCGCGCGCGCAATAGCATTATATTCCGAGCTCCGCGGGGCAGATTTATCTTGGCGACTGTCGCGCGCTCAACCCGAGTGCCCCGTTATTATACCAACCGGCCGAATGAATGAATCTGTTTTTAAATCGAGTTAATGCGCGCGATAAATCATTTAGCTCTTTAACAACTTGTCCGTCTGTACGCGTCCGCTGCTCTGCACGTGTCTGTGTGTGTCTGTGTAACCGCGTTGAATTTCGAGCACGAGTATATTACACGTGTTTGTATTGACGCTGCAGTTGTTGTGTATCAGCTGTCGTACCGAAACACACCGAACCGGCACTTGTCGAGCAGCCAATAATTCCGAGGGAAAGTAGTCAATTAACGATTCGCGAAAAAATTCAAACTGCGGCGTCCATCGTAAATTTGAAACCGAGTGAGCGGGTGTACTCCTGTACCCCGTGGAGTTGTGACGGGCAAATAAAACTCTTGCTTCAATATCAACCAAGAGCTACTCCAGCTCAGATTAGGACAAGCTTTAGCAGAACCAACGAGTTTATGCTGATGTAATGAAAACTTGAAAGCCGCATTAACTCCTGTATCACGGAGTACTATAATATGATGGGAGTACCTTCGAAGTTCTGCGGGAGTACTGAATATCGTGAGAAGCCTTTCGGAGTGAACGTATATACGTATAAATGTCAAATGGCTGACTATCGGTAGTTGCATTTCTAGTTGACTTTTATGATCTAATTTTCTTTATCTTTTATAATCTAATTTGTACACTGTAGTGTCTCACACTACATTTGTAATCGAGGCTATGTCGAGATTTTTAACAAAATTGTCTTTCCACCGTCTTCGACAGTGTATGTAGAGAATGATATGGTGAATTCGTATTTATTTGTGAATGTTTGTATTTATTTCAGAATAATTTTCCAAGTATACATAGGGAAGTTTTGAATTATGAGCGGTGCGATATTGGGTAAAAGAAGGAAAGAAAGTGAACGTATTATATTTCAGAAAATTTCAAAGTTCGGCGAAAGTTTGGTATATCGTCCCCCGCGGAAATAATTTCTCCGAACGTTAAAATGTTTACGCGTGTATATACTATACAACGTATTCATCGACGCGTAATCCAAAACATATCGCTTCGGCGACTGTGCAGTGTACACACATACGCGTATATATAGGCACACGTGTGCTTGGATTGCGCGTCATTACACGCGCGCGAGCGTTTTTCTCTCGATCGGTAATGACCGAGTGATTCATAGAAGCGCATTTCATTACCACCAGCTCGCCAGCTCTCGCGAGCCGCATCAATTTTCCAAGCCCGGCTCGCTCGCGGGCGAAAGCAAAATACTCGCGCATATCGTTGAACGAGCTAATCTCGTACGTTTATGATTAGCGGTACACACACACACACACACACACACACACACACACACACACACACACACACACACACACACACACACACACACACACACACACACACACACACATATATACGGTTGAGCAAAAGAAAAAAAAGAGGGAGAAAAGTGGCGTCGCAGTCGAAGAGAGACGGAGCAATTAGGGTAACGCTTTGACGTCGTTAAATCGTCAATGGGCCGACGCGGGGACAATTCATCGGTTTAGCTGCTGTGGAGGGAAGGGCGCAATTGGTGCGATTAGAGTCGACGTTGCCCGGGGTAGGGTACAGAGGGGGGGGGGGATGGGGCTCGGAGGAAAAATGAACGCGCGACTCGATTAGGTCGCGAATTAAGAGGGAGATAACGAGACCCTTCTTCCCGGCACTACTTGGGTGGCGTGGCGCAGCTCTTTTTCCCTCCTTTATTTTCAGCCAATTACCCGATCGCCCAACACACAGAGCCGTTCGCTCGCGCGCTCTGCAGCCGCACAGCTGTCGATATAATGCCTCGTACCATTTGAATAGCGGTGTGCGGTGAGGCCACTACACTCCCTCTGTCTCTCGCTCGCTCTCTCATCTCCGGGTGGCAATCGGAATTCCTCCAAGGGATGCCGCTTCGCTTTTCCCATTCCAACGGTTGTCCAGTCGGGGAAAAAAGTGAAGCCGTACGCTCGCATCGACTGCGCGACAGACGACTCTTTTAAATGTACACACGTGAGCTGTTCGAGCGGACAATGCGGCCATCTATATTTTTTTCTTATATCTATAGTACACGAGTTGGGCCGCGTATCCGCGATCCACACGATTATTCTATCTATGGATTGAATCTGATTTGAAAAAGGCTATCTTGGGTAACTTGGTTTTTGGCAAAAGCGAAAAATGTGTCGGAGCGTGAAATTGAATGATCCTAGTGAAATTTCCATTATCTATTTGACGTGATTTGTCATGCGTTGAAACTATATACAAACGGCTCATTGTACCATGATAATCCGGGAAAAATGTTGATCCTGTTTTGACGTACGAAAAATTATAGAGGGAACTTGTGAAGCACGTCGAACACACTAATTTTGTGACCCAGAAAATTTTTGAACATTTGTTTTGTCTTATGTTTACCATGGAATTACCCCAAAAGTGGAGGTACCAGTTCGAGAAAACGGCTAAAAAGAATAATCTACCAAAAAGGATCAGTTACAGAGCATTTTGAGTAGTATTCTCCATGTCTTTGTATTTAAAGATTCATCGTAATTAATCTCTGTTCGGAAATGTTCAACTTTATATTAACTTTCAGTATACACGTGTTGATATCGGTGAACCTAGAACGTGAAATTGGTTATATGTTTCTGATAGATTTCCACATTTTTCCACAAAAACTGTCAGATTGTCACTTTCTTCCACTTAGTTAGTAAAAAATTAAAAACCTCCAGGGTAGCCGTATACTATCCCGTCCAGGAACCTAGTTCAATGTTCTTGGAAGTGATGGAAAAAAAGTATAAGAATCCAATCGATTCTTTGACACCACGGGCAGCTTACATCCCACCGACATGAACCAAACTGCAAAATTACTTCACGGCGATTCCTTGTGCGCTGGTATTTCGTCTGACCGAATACTTGAAGCTGGGAAACATTCAAGAGTTCTTACTCGAGAGCTCGTGTGCGATTGGGGGTATGAATTCGCGTGTGATCTCGTGTGCGATACGAACTATCTTACGTTCTTGAATACGATTGAGTGAGATCTGTAATTCGATTAGCGAACAAATTTGCACATGAGAATTCGTGTAAGAACGTGCGTGAAATCGTGTGTGGAAAAATTATCTGTTATTCAAAATTTGTCATAATACTAGGCAGTGAAGTCGACGTCGGACGTCTGACTAGAATGGATCCAAAATATGGTTCGGTAAGAAGTTTCTACATAATTCATAGGTTTAAAATCTGGAAGAATCAAAATCTCAGTTGATCCTTTGCGCAAGACAACCACTCTTATCAATGATATCACGCCAAAAGAATCATCTCCGATTTTAAACCTATGAATTATGTAGAAACTTGCTCTATAAAACCCGATATTTCGGATCCATTTTGACCAAACCTCTTTCACCTTCAAGAACAGTGAGTAGAGGGAGGCGCGCGTGGAGAGTAATGGAAAGCAGTGCGAATAAGGACGCGCGAGAGAGGGGGAGAGGCAGCAATTGGAATTTCCCGGAGCACTCGGTGGATAATTGATGCCGTCGCGTTCGCTACACACCGAATTGAATCGTCCTCGAGGAATTGGCTCTCTCTCTCTCTATCTCTCTCTCTCTCTTGTATGTGTGCTTTTTTTCTCGGCTGTTTCTCTTTGTTTGTTATTGCGCTCGTCACGGCCAGGAGCCACTGTTCTCGTGCGTGTGTGCGTGTGTATGCCGATCGATACATATATGCGGTTCGTTCACACGTCCTGCGCTCTCTATTCATAACTTTCGAAAAAGCTTTTTTCCATACGCGCGTATACGACAGCTTCGATGATGCTTCTTAATTTATACATATATATATGGGTTTGTCTGTCTGGGTCTGCTGCGGTGTAAACACTGTAACTCAATTTAAGATGCAACTAATTCAACGTACGACTGAAGTATTTGAATGATGATTCGTCATTTTGTAGCATGAAAAGAGTAATTTTCCATGTATCTATTGTTGTTTAACAATTAGATTAAATTTGAATAATAATTTATATTATAGTGAAGTAAGAACATAATATATGTGGTGTGACATTGGGAAAAAGTCACTTCTCTACCGCGAATGAAAAAGAAATGATGTTTACTGTATACACATATCCAGCTTTTTCTGGCCGCAATGGCCACACTCGCGTAATAAAAACGGCCGTTCCACGTCCGTAGTATATACACACTTTGATTCGCACTCAAATTTGATTATTATCCGATATAATTTGACACGCGTTCTCCTCCATCGACACATGTGGCTCGAGTTTTGAATATAATCCCCTTCTCGACTGTCCCGTGGAATATGCTCGCGCACATCAAATTCCGTCGATCAAACGTATACAGAATAGCCGGCTGCCCCATCGCGTGTATACATATGGGCAATTCTACCAACTAGTACGATTTTGCTTAGAAAAAAAAAATGAAAATAAATTTGTAAGCACGTTCTTGAAAATTTTATATGTGGTAGAGGATACCCCGAGAATGAGTATTCCACGAGTGTGCACGACTTTCACATTCTGCTAAAAAAGTTATGCGTAAAAAACTAAAAAAATATTTTTTGGCCAGAAAAAAATCTATTTTTTTCATCAGACAATATGTATATGTACTCTTCACACATATATACCAGCAAATATATGCAACTAATAATTAAAAATGAGACAGGAACAGTTTTTTAAAATACAATCCGTTTAAGGTTTTTTTTATGAAAAATGAAAATTTTCAAAAACTAATTTTGCCATCGAAAAGCTGAGGGAAATATACATCGATAACATATTCTACATTATTTCGATATTCATTTTATACAGTCCAAAACGAGTGACGAAAATGGGAAGATTTAGTATCCTTGCACCGGCCGGAAAAGAATTGACGTGAAACGCCCCATATAGACAAAATATAACTTCAGCATTCACTAGGCATCTTCATCAGAACCTGAATAAGGATTCACAAAGCTTTTTGTTTGATTTCAACATTGTTTCTGAGTGTGCCACGAGAAAAACGAGTAATTTTAAACTTTTCACGTTCTTACTTTTCAACATAATTGATGTTTTTATGGTCTTTTTACGGGTGGCACATGAAAGTTCCATACTTTTATTTCTCCATTTTCGAGTGCTTAATCGAACTGTATCAACACATTTGAGAGTTGTGGGTCGCTGAAAAAGCTGTAGCTTGAAAAGGCTGAACATAATTCTATACTAAAATTTCATCACGAAGCTTCGCTTACATGTAAGTAGTCTTTATATGTATAGCACATTAATGAAAACTATCAGGTATTGTTATGCTGATCCCAAGGTAGATTACAGGTAAAAAATCCGACCTCTTAGTGAGATGCTGCAGATGTAAACGAAGAAGTAACACGTTGTACATATCATTATCACAATTAAATTTTCCAATTTTTGAGAAAAAATTTTTCATATTTAGTTTTTTTTTTCATTTCCAGCATTTGGGTATTGAAAAAATCCATATCATTCAAAATCGTACTAGTTGGTAGAATTGCCCATATATATACATTGACTTGGATATATATACGAATGGTTCGGTTCGGTTAGCCGACTCGACCACCATCAGCCGATATCCTCGTGCCGATATGACTTTGATGGGCTTTTTTACCGTGGATACTTCACCAGACCACCGGGTCGGGGTTAATTAATGCTGGCCCGGGTCTCTCTTGCAATGTTATATCCGAAATAGACGAGATATACCGCTCGAGCTATGACAAAGGAGGGCTCTCGATGATCCTCGCCTGCAACCGCGCTCGTTTGGCAGCGGCTGTTCACCCCGATAATCGATAGGCAGCTCTTACGTGAAATATATTCTATGTGGCATTACTTCGAACACCCTTGTACGGCCTCACGAAGATTCACTGTGTGAGAAATTTGAATAACTGGTGAGAGATATAATGAGCTTTTCCCTCGATAGTTTAGTGTGCGCCATTTGAATTATTCATTTTGTGGGTTTTTTTTTCCTTCTGGGTAATAAAACCAGCGGTAGCTGATGAGCCGCCAGTGAACGATGCTGGCGAAACGTCGCAAAATTAAGATATGCGGAATTCGCAATTTTTCGTTTTCCATATTCCACTGAACTGCGGCTCTCGCGAGCATCGTTTTTCTCATGATTTTTGAGAATTCTATTTGGCTTGGTTTGGTCGAGCTTGGAAAAATAAGCGACACGCGCATTCTTTTGTTTATCGATTTGACGAAAAAAAATACAGTCTCGGCTTGGAAATCCGTTGAAAACCGGCTGTGACGTCACAGTACTGACATAATACATTCACAAGACACAAATGCACGAGTGACGTCACAACGTCACAAGATTTCACGATGTAGACAATATATTGATTCTCTGTACCTTCAATACTTTGCAAATCGAGAAACGAAAAAAATTACGTGGATGTCTTACAAGAAGTCTGGCAATAGTCTGGCATGGTCCAATACATTTTACTTAATGCCAGGCTTTATACGGATCGAACTTCATAGAAGGAAGCTTTTTGTGCAGCTGATGTAAGTGGCTGAGCAGACTCGCAATCAATCATCGATGGAGCAGAGGAAAAAAATTCTACAAAGAATCTCGCTATATATGCAATAAATATTATTAGTATGGATAGTGTAATAATTATTCAATAATTTTACCTCTCTGATGCAGTAGAATTGAGTGATATATAGTAATTATCATAGTCTCAACGCGACAATCATATAATTCATTATCTTCACACGACTTCTCTACAATTATTATGATCTTGACTTGAAAAAATTTATCGAGCTCGTTGTTATTGATACTTAATGCAAAAGCAACTATTCAACATGAATTGCTAGCTAAACGCTATAGGCTCTGGAATATTTCATTCAGATTGTCTCGCAGTACATCAATAACAACGAGTCTCGTTGAATTTTTCCCAGTCGAGGAGATAAAGTAAAGAAATTGTCGTCCAAGGATGACGACGATTATATCACTAACGTCGTGGTAAGACTCTGAGTAACACTTCTATATCAGATAAGTGAAACTATTGAATGAATTTTTGGTATCCTTTTAGATAGATATATACTCTTTGAAAGTCAAAAAAAAAACGATCGAATGAAATTTTCCCATCGATTCTCTTCAACTTTCCTATTGCCACTATTGTACGAAAGCGCGTGGGCGTGTGTGTGTGTGTCAGATTGAACAAGGCGAATTTTGACAAACGCACCTCTCGGCAAAACGCCCCGCGGCGCTTGTGTCTCTCTTTGGATATGGAAAGCTGCTTTGAGCCCTCTGAAGTTGGGGGGGGGAGCGGAGGGGTATTTAAAATTATGCAGATTTCCGTAAGAGAGAGCGAGAGAAGAGGGCGGAGAGAGGACGTATTCAAATTACTCTCGAGCGGCGGGTCCGTGTCAAATAGTTCAATCTTGGCCGGGGCATTTTAGAGACGTAGCTTGAGCCGCTAATTTCAACAACTAACTCTGGGCAGGGAAAAATGAGCCGAGCTTTCCATTAATTGTGTGTGTGTATGTGTGGAACAATCACGTATAACGCTAAATTAATACTTCAAAGGGGCTCTTTTCCGGCAAGTGCATTATTCACCTTCCCCCCCCCCCCCCACGGCCCCACTACGAGCGGACTAATTTTTATTTGATTTACGCGCGTGGAATTCCGAGAAGCCAGGCAGATGTGGGCGAGATTGCTTAGCCTCGAGGAAGAAAAGCACAATTCGATTCGCACCTTCCAGCGAAGAAAAGCACACCTCAGAATCTTGCCCCACAAAGAAAAGTACTTACATTTCCCTTTCTTTTCCCTAAAAAATTGACGTATATATACTTTTTCTCTTTCCAGAAAACGAAGTGTGCTTTTCTTCGTCGGTATAGGTCGAATCGTGCTTTTCTACGTGGGGGCCGGCAACGATACTTGCGGTGCACACAACTTACCTTTTGACATGGGGGGGAATAACGCGCGTTTCGTGGGATTAGATAAACGGCACGCGGGGAGAGGCCTAGCCGAATTACGACCGGTGCGCGCGGTTTTGCCCGTTTGTCATGCGCCAAGATAAAGCTTTATCACTCATTGCCGGGGGGGCACGAAAGTAGCATGTATACGTTTGGGTGTGTGTGTGTGCGTATACTCGACTCGCGGGAGTCGTAACGACGCGTAAATATACGACTAGTCGCACCAAGTAATTAACCACCAGTTCAAATCGCAACTCCGCTTTTTTATTTTCCCTCCTCGACGTCCGCGGGGACGGATTATTAGTCGCGACCGAGTTGTCGTTTTTTTTCGCCCGCCTTTTTTTTTTATCAGCGGCTCGCGCGCGTATCTCGTCCAGGGATGATGGATTCGGCTTATTCCGACTGTTTTCGAATGGGCTTTTATGATTCTGCCGAGCGAACGATACGCAAATCCTATACGTATATGTGTATATACCCGTTATATCCGAATTGAACGGGCGAGAGAATTGTATCTTTGGAACATCGAATATTGCTCGTCAATTTTGCACCTCCCGGCTGTGCGTAATGGAAATTACATTATTCACGCGCTGTCGCGCCGACTTTGAATCATTAACGTCGCTCCAATCCGGAGATTAACAATAGTTATTCATATATATGCCGGATTTCTCTCTCCCCCCGTGGAAACTAATCACCATTGTTGTATCCGATGAACTAGTACTCGACACCGCGAATTTCAAACTAAGAAATCAATTTTCTTTCTCTCCTCCTCCGATGATTCATCTCGACTGGGAAGCTCGCGTTCGAAGCTCCCAGTTGTGCCTGGCTATGTGCAATCATCGATACGCGAATTCCCGGGCAATGTCAGTTCTTCATTGGACGGCGTCCAAACTTTTCGAGAGTGACTTTTTCATCAGACTAATGGGAAAGTAAAAGAGGTATGCTCATATGCGCGCGCGTGTGTGTGTGTGGTAACATTCCAAAGAATTTTCAAAAAAATTCATTCGCGATAGTGATTGAATTACTCGGGAAACACTGTCTCCCGTTGGCTGGTGAACCACGTTGTATAAACCGAGTGACGAGCGTAACGAATATAACAGTAACTGACAAAACCACACGTATATGGGGCGTTTCGCCTCAATCCCCCCAGCGCTGCGCGCGAGCGCCGAAACATGCCGTTTTCAACTCGTGTTTACGATGCCAAAATGTCCCTGAGAAAATGATTCGATAGGTCATTTCCATGTAGTTTTTTCTCAGCTTTCCAACGGTGTAATTAGTTTTCCGGAAATTTTCCATTTTCATCCCCAAAAAATATAAAACATCGCATATCTCAAAAAGTATATTTTTAATATTTTTTTTAATGGTCTCAATCGAAAGCTGAGGATTTTTCACGTAGGAAAATATGTTTTCCAAGGAGTGGCCGAATGATTTTCTCTGAGAAATAGAACGTCGAAAAGTAGACGTAGCGCTACTCCGGCGCACGGAGCGCGTGAGCGCCAATCATGCTGTTTTCAACTCTCCCCAACGATACCAAAATGCATCTGAGAAAATTATATTATGAGTCGATCCCATGTTATTTTTCCTCAGCTTTCGATTGAGATCATTAAAAAAAATATTAAAAATATACTTTTTGAGATATGCGATGTTTCTTATTTTTTGGGGATGAAAATGGAAAATTTTCGGAAAACTGACAACACCATTGGAAAGCTGAGGAAAAATAACATGGGATCGACTCATAATATAATTTTCTCAGATGCATTTTGGTATCGTTGGGGAGAGTTGAAAACAGCATGATTGGCGCTCACGCGCTCCGTGCGCCGGAGTAGCGCTACGTCTACTTTTCGACGTTCTATTTCTCAGAGAAGATCATTCGGCCACTCCTTGGAAAACATATTTTCCTACGTGAAAAATCCTCAGCTTTCGATTGAGACCATTAAAAAAAATATTAAAAATATACTTTTTGAGATATGCGATGTTTTATATTTTTTGGGGATGAAAATGGAAAATTTCCGGAAAACTAATTACACCGTTGGAAAGCTGAGAAAAAACTACATAGAAATGACCTATCGAATCATTTTCTTAGAGACATTTTGGCATCGTAAACACGAGTTGAAAACGGCATGTTTCGGCGCTCGCGCGCAGCGCTGGGGGGATTGAGGCGAAACGCCCCATATACGCGGCAAAGAAATATTGCATTCAGCGGGCGGCTCTATGCATATATTGAATACAAACGCGGAAGAGTGTGTCCCGCGTGTGCGGCTTTTACACCCGCGCGCGCGTGTGTGTGCCCCGGCGAACGAGGTCGCACAGTGAATTTGAATTTCGCGGATTAAGAAAAAAAAGTATGTTAATAAAGGGAGGCTCTTTTAATATTCATGAGCGGCGTCGATTACGTTACAGCCTCGCACCTTTCAACGCCACGAGCGCGCGCGCACTTATCTAAATTTCCAATTAGCGCGTCGCGCGAGCCAGCCCAAAATGCACATATACATATGCGCGCACAGGAAGTGTCGGCTCAAATTTGCTAGATTCGCGCGCGCGCGCGTGAATGGAGAAAACTCGCGGCCGTCCGCGCGATTTGTCCGACTCGGCGAACGTTGCGTCGTTGCGCAATTTTGCGTATATATATACACGCACACATATATACAGCCGCTCAGCGTTTCTTTCTTATTTAGCTCCTGAAACCTCGTGTAGGTTTATTTCGGCACACTGAAGTTAGGCGTATATATGATCATATTCCGCGGGTTACATTTACAGCGTACATTTACATGTTAAGATACGTGTAAAAGTATTGGTGGAATCGCTGAATGTTGGTTTTTCTAGTTTATTTTCACTGCACACACTGAATCGTATGGAATCACTGTTTACTCAAAACTATAATGCACTGCTTCAACAGTGGAAGAACTGTTCACTTACAATTACAGCTACTTTTTCGCTGTACAAAATTTAGATAGTATTTGGATCAACTTGTATCATTTGCCATAAAAATGTGATTGTTGTCTAGCTTCTATAGTTTGTGATGAGACTGGCACTATTAGATTGCTGATTATCTTAATTCCAGCAATAGATGCAACTACATTGCGATTCGCTCTATCGTAGTTGACAGTAACAATCGGATCTCTCGCGAAATTTCTCATTTGTATACCGGAGTTTATTATTGTTTCAATAGTATTTAGAGAGTGAAATTTCGCTTTTCCAATGCCACTTTTCTCAATGGTGTTGCTATACGTGTTTTTCGAGTGTATGTATGCGGTGAGAAACCATTGCGAGCTCGATGATTAATCAACGTCGCTCCGGGACGTAGTCGATTTGGCGGCGCGTCATATCCAATGTAAACCGTAGGCCCGACAGAATTGCCGGGGTAAAAAGGTCGCGTGTACAACACGTGTAGCTATGTATATTGTATACATATATAGATAGAGAGAGAGAGAGAGAGAGAGAGAGACAGCTTGGATCCCGTCCAGTTGTTTCTTTCTTTCACTGAACGCCGCATCTCATTTTTCAAACCCGACTCGCGGCCGTCGAGCTCGTGATATACCTGTGTATACCTGTGTATATCCGATGAACAATATACTATAGCATCCCTCTGCGGTTTCTCTCGTTCTCTATAGGTTTATAGAACTCGGAATGGTAATTATTCACATTGCATAGGAATGAACACGTAGCATTTCAGTTTTTCAAGAATTCTATTCTGAAAGACGAAGAGAATAAACAACATTCTTGATTTCATCTTTACTATTTATGGCACAGGTGTAATCTGGTTTCCGCTTTTACCTATTGTTTCCTTATATAAAAAAGTGATGGGGGTCAAAGTGAAGCCAGTTAACTCGTGATTTGATTGGTGTAGACCTAACCACGTGACGAGTTGCGTAAAATATAGATATAGATAGTGAATACAGGCAAGCAAGAAACATAAGAACGATAAATTTTGAGGTTGTAACGACCGAATCCTTCTTGACAGCTGCTTCCAAAATCTAAATGTAGGTTTTAAAATTGCGGATAATCAAAAAAGAATAAAAGTTGTATGAATGTAGGGTTAAACAATACAAATATTGTGAAAGAATTGATGAGTGAACGAAAAGATTATCATATGTGAATGATTGGAACATAATTTTAAAACGCACGAATGTAGATCGCGCGCAGCGCGTCTGAATGTAGCTAGTAAAGTTTAACATACAATAGGGAACTTGCATGCGTTGACATGAGAACTCTGTTTGGTTGTTTTTGTCAAGCTTGAAAAACTAACCGACACATGTTTTTGTTTTGCCTATTGATTTGACAAAAAAATTAAAGGAGATGTAGCGAGCTGAAATTGTCCATATGGTGAGAACTCGGGAGTTCTCTCTATGCACTGTATATCTATGTTTTTCGAACTGATGTCAGTAGATTTTCGACCCGTGTAATTTTTGTCAAATCGAGAAACAATAAAAACACGTGTAGATAATTTTTAAAAGATTGACGAAAACAAAAAATATATAATTTTTCGCGCAAGTTCTCTATTGCTCTTGTAATTCCGGGATATGCCTGACCTTGAGCCTCGTTGAATTGTAATAGCGAAAAATATTATAATTGAGAACTGAAGTATTTTAGATTCGAAAGTCAAATTCGTAGGAATCGTAGGTGTGCGAGGTATAATAGCGATTTCGCTCGCTGCCTATATTAGACTAAGCCATTTCACTTGCGAGAGCGGCTCGTCACCTAGTGGCTCAAGGAAGAAGCCGCATGTACATCTATATGCATGAGAATACGTATATATATATTCTTTGTGTGTGTTTGTGCGTGTAATGCACCGTATAGGATTGCCTCGCGAGCGTGCGCGAAGTGATTCTGATTGAGTTTTCGTTTGCCCGGCCGTTGGATCGAGGCTGTTGTTGTTTGACGGGCAGCTGCTGGGCCGCGAACTAATAGCAAAACTTTGTAACTTCAGTGATCGAGAGACTTTTCGATACAGCCGAGAATTGCTCTTCGACTGACTGCAACGGACTGCAGAGTGGAGGGATTTGCCACCACGGTGGGGGGCCCGCGAGGCGAAATTATTTATTGCTGGCGCAAATAATTGGCGCTGCATTTCGATTATACCCGCGTCAGATTTTGCGCGCGCACCACCTCAGAATGCCACCGCGCGAGTGTGTGCTTGTGTGTATAAAGGAATCGATAGTTTGAAACGCATGTAACGATTGCAATGGGAATGATGCCCGAGTGAAAAGTGAGAAACCGAGTGAATTCAAGTGCCAGCTGAACTCGTGATTTGATTGCAGTTTAGACAGGTAACATTTAGTGACGTGTCGAGTATGAGATATAGATAGAGATATTGAGCAAGGCTATACGAGTTGTAGAGGAAATAGGTTAGGGCGAAGAAAATACATCTTATTTGATATAAGCTCCCAGTCATTTTTGTCAACAATAGGAGAAGACATGGATCATCTGTTTTGAGATTCTGCATCAGAAACTATATTAATTGGGCAAAAGCACTAGTGCGTAAAATCGCATTTAAGGCACGAAAATCGACGCGTAAAATGAGCGTTTATGATCACGTATATCATAAAATAAATTATGACATCGTATATATATGTATAGGTTTTGAAATTATATAGATTTTTGTTGCACTCATCCGATGATAATGAATAATTAGAAACTGGGAAGCGTCGAATTTTCTCTCTCGCAATCTAATTAATCAATGTGTTGTCCGATTATTAAAATATAAATTCGTAACGGGTGTAGAGGATAATCGCGAGCGCAGCGCGTCAGAATATGTAGCTGTAGTGTCCCGCAAGACACGAGACTGCTTTCCGCGCGTATCCGATACGTTTCCTTTCCAAAGTCGAAAGAGCTCACACACACTGCACACTTCGAAAGAAATTCCAGCAGCGGCAGCGAATTCATGAAATTTATTCGACTCAGCGTGTAAGTATAGCCGCGGGACTCGACGACACGTTCGGAGTCAGAACCAAACGCTAAGAGTCGCGCGATCCGCTCAAACCGTCGCATCTCAGGGATGAGTAATTTTAGAGGGAAAGTGAAAGGGTCACTCGAGCCGGGGATTAATCGCGAGTGTAGGAGAGGAGGGGGGCAACAAGTGTCGCACGCGCGCGAGGGAGTCGATGGAGAGAAGGATTTTCCAATTTCCGCGTGCCACCGGAAATCGTCTCCCGGGGGAGAGGGTTGAGGGGTGTTTTCCGAACGCGAACAACGGATCGTACGTATGCGCCCTCGCGGACGGCAGTTGATATATCCGAGATGGAATACATTTTGGCGGGTCGCGATCACTTTTTTTTCAGATTTTCCCGATCGCGTGTCTCGCAATTCGACGCTTTTTTCGCGCGTCCAACTCTGTGTACTCTGTAGATTCAAAATAGCTGAGAAAAATATTATTAAAATATTTTTATTATAAAAATACTATATTTATTTGCAAAATAGCTGAGGTTACTATTCGATGGTGAATGTTTGGTGTTCTTTAGGGGAAATCACACGAGGGATTAACGGTCAATAATCAGTTGATTGAATATTAAAGTTCTTTCTCACAATAGGAAATTTGGTTGATTTGTCAGTTGTATTCATATCATCAGTTGTATCACTGTTTTATTAGAAGGAAAAAAAATTACCATCCAAAATAGTGCATATTTTATCGATTCAGAGCCAAAGTATAAAAACTACTCGTGCAACTCGATCATGATATCTCTGCTGTGTGTATCGGCATGCAATAAAAATACACCCGAGTCTGCACTCCGCCGTAAAGTGTGTAATTTGTGTGTGATCGAATATTTTTCTCGGTGAAAAGCATCCCTGTGGCAAACGCTGCACTTTGATCATTTTTCACGTGAAACCATTCAAATTCGAGCTTCTCGGTCGGAAGCACGAGTCGATCGATACGGGCTGTTTGGCGTTGACGCGAATAACAACTCCGTACAGATTCATGGCGGAGAAAAAAATTTGAATCGATCATTCACAATAAAATAACTCCAGCTTGTCCAAGACATACTCGAGTAATGCTATAATTATTTTCTTCCTTCTAGTCGTTTGCATGAAAGTGTAGATTTAAACAACATTTTTTTATATTTTTTCCATCGCAATAGTAACTGAAAGGTTACGTTGACTCACGCGCGAGGAGGAGCCTCTCTCTCTTGTGTAAACAACTTCAGTCTCGACTCTTGAAATGATAAATATTTCAAGCGACTAATTTGTAATGAACAACAAGTCTCTATTGCGGAATGTTTCATGACAATCTAGCATTGTCATCGACAATGAGTATTTGTGCAAAGTTGAAGATTCTCAGCTGCTCGGGAAGAAGCTATTAAAATGTGATAACAAAGTTCCGACCTTCCCGCTGCTGACAGACAGAAACATACAGAGGAACCACGGTGGAGCCAATTAAAAGCGTATATAAAAATCATACGGGCCCAATCCGGGAGTATCTGTCTTGTATTTTACAATCGTTTTTCATTTAATACCCGCTTTGGGATTACAAGCACGTGTGAGTCACCCGAAATGAGCGCGAATCCCAAATCGAATTTTGCTCATTCAGAATAGCTCGCGGCAGCGTGTACAGCTGTAACGTGTATGCGTAATATGCGCGAGCTTATACGCGTCAAAACGTGTGTATACACGAATCAGACGGGGTATATATAGATTTGGCAGGTATGCGGAACAGCTGACGTGTCTCGCGAGCTCACTCGATTGTTTATACAGCCACACTATCGATATTGGCTCGCATTGATTTTCCCCAGTCCGACTTGGCCACGGCGACTCTCGTGAAAATTCAATAACCGCGAAGATTTTTGAATATTCATAAAGCTGCGGCACATCCGTACGGACCTGTTGGATTCGCTTAATCACGAACGCTGCAGCAGCCGCGTGACCGTAGCACATGTCTGCCCGTACGCAGGATTTTGCGTATATAAACTCGGGGACCGCCAGGCCAATGTTGACGATAACAAATATGTATTAACTGATTTTGCAATAATCTGTTGATGACAATTCTTTGCAATTTTCGCGATCTGCACGCGATAAAATGTGTCTTGGCAACTCACGAAACCTAAAAAAACCCTCAAATTTAATTTGGAAGCCTACAAAATCTACGAAAAGGTTTTTGGGTCGATACCCAGTGTACAAGAAGCAGAAGTACACATACGTGTACTATGCGCGCCAGATGTTCAGTGTATTACAGAGCCGCACGTGTCTAGAGCAGAATAACAATCTGGGGCGAAAATCGAATAATTCGAGCGCGGCGCTGTGCGATGCTCTTTCCGTTATATTTACCTGCGGGGGCCCGCGCGACCCGTTATCGCCCCGCTCCATACAGTATATATATATATATATATATATATATATATATATATATAGTTTGGCGACCGCGACCGATCATCCGCGCCTCTCACCTCTGCACTTAAACATATATATCAGCTGATCGCGATCCCCTCGACTAGCAATGAGTCTTCGCGTTGCATACGGGATTACGGCAGCGGCTGATCCACCTCTGGCCGAAATTTTTTACTCGAGACGTCTTGGAAAGCCTTGGATGATGACGTGCGTACCCGAGCCAGCTCGCCCGTGATTTCGGCATGCGCGAGTGTCCAAATAGCCTATTGGTAGAATCGCGAGGTGCATGTGGGTCGCGCGCATTCCCACGGGTTACCGGTATGTCCCGTGTCCTCTACATCACCGTATTCAAATACAGTTTGTCCTAATACTTGGATCACATTCAAATTTTTGGTGATTTGTATTCAACGAACTAAATACTGAATTTCTCCGTCACTGCTCAACGTCATTTTTTTATTTCTTTTTTTTTATCCAACGTCATTTATCTAACGTATCTCAAACCCAAATTTACACATATCTATAACAGCGAAGATGCTATCATTCATTTTTCAAAAATTGCAAAAAAGATTTTCTTTCCCAATTACACCATATCAACTTTTCCAATGGAACTTATTTTTTCTGCATTTTTAGTGCAAATCCGAATCACTTACTTTGGGTCCAAAGATTTTGCCTTATTTTCGGTTTTCACCTCGGAAGTATTACAAAAAAGGGCAACCAATGTTTAACCAATTACGCGCAGCAACAATCGAATGGTAACGATGAGTTTCGGCACTTTGGACCTTGGAATCGAATCAGCGTAGCTCGTGAATTTCGCTTTCAATTGATTACAAATATATGCGATCATTAGACTAGCTCTGTGTGTATCAAGGGCCAGATGTGAAGTGATTCTGCCTCATACATATGTTAATACTAGTTCAATTTATACTACATACGCACGGAAGCATTCCAAATTTGCTACTTGACCGTCCGCAATCAATGATTTAATTCGACTGATCATTGACCAACGCTATTTTGTAATATTCATAGATTTCGCTCGGCGCTGATGTTTCGCTGTAATGCAATGAAATCACTAGGGAGAACGATAGAAAATACAGAAGTTTTTTTTTAGTATATTTTTGTTTTGTATGTCTTTTCAACGGTGTTGTTGTCGTTCGAAGATTATGTTTTTGGAGTATAAAATAATACAGCTGAAGTTGCTGTTTTATATTTGAACGATAATCCAACTCCGTTGAAACGTCACTGGTAAAAAAAAAAATAAACAAAACATGTATTTTTCCCGCTCCATCTGATATACCTGAATTAGATTTAAAAACAAATGTATGCCTAGTAGGCGACTTGTGTAATAATAGGCATAATTAAGGGGTAATATACCTTTGTGACCTCCGATTTCGAGGTCATTTTCAAACACTTACCATAAGCGCAGGAAAAATCCTAGGAATATGGGGTTTATTGCAAATGAAATTACTATTCTCCAACTACAGAAAACACACTTTCTTTTTCCTAAAAAATACAAAATGGCGGCGTACCAGCTCGTCAAAGAAGAGAACATTTTTTTACTTTTTCTCCACTAGCGTTCGCTTAAAAATAATGTTTCCAAGCTACTGTTGAAATTTGAAGTGAATCGGTTGAAAATTGACGGCGTTATCGGTACGCTAATGTCAAAAAAGACGGCCGTTCCGAGATAAACGCGTTCAAAGTTTTGAGTACAATACTAATACTATACGATTTTGTTCAGAGAATTGATTTTTTGAGGCACTTGAGTGTTCAATCCAATAAAAAAAAATTGAAAAAAAAGTCACAAAGGTATATTACCCCTTAATGGATAGAACAAAATGATCCGCGAGATGATCAATATCCTTAAAAAAATATCCTTTCCATGAGAGTGACCCATATACTATCTTTTGTCTCCAGCGGAAGAAAAGCAGGAAGAGCGTCACTTTTATCCCGCTTTGACGAGAAGTGATTTTTAAGTGTCATGTCTGGCCGTTTCAGTCGCGATCGCTTCACTTATATCGTGAGCAACTCGTTTTGTTGGAAAACTTGATCGAAATTTAAATTGCAACTCAGCTGTTCGGGCGCGCGTGTTTGCGCACGTTTGTGTGTATATTCGTGTGGGTTTGACAGCGGTTGCACTCGCTCGAGGCTCTGCAAAATCCCCCCGTTATTTACGACTGTCGTCAAAATCCGTTATCAGTATATATACCCGCGCAATACCTCTGTGTGTACATATATATATACGCATCGCGATGTAATGACGGAATCGCGTGTAAAGCTCGGGCGTCGAGGAATACAACCCAGCTGTCCGGCGCACCGGCTCTCTATTCGCTTTCGGGCCGACAGTGTGTTGATTGTGAAAAATCATTGTTCGGGGTTTATTTTTAAAATGAGACACCCAGAGGATTGAGCTATGGGGAGCAACGAAAAAAATGGCTACTTCAATGAGAGATTTAGCACAGCGAGCCGTCGGCTGCGGTTCGATGGGATTTCACAGATGCGGGTCGATTGCCGAGCAACGATTTTGCATTTGTTTTCGAATCTTCTTTAGCGGCAAAAATCGGGATACATATATCTATTTGGGTTTTGACGTGGTTTCCCTCGTCTGATCAATTGAGAATCCCCTATGTCTCGTGATTTGAAGAGTAGATTCAAAAACAAAACAAGTCGGTGATACGGAAAATCGTGTCAAAGATTTTATCATACTCAATTATATGAATAATCATTAAATTACTTTCGATTATTCGGTTCTTATATTATTTGACAAAATTGTTAACTAATAATGGCACTCTGCGGTTTTCTCTCTCTTCCTTTCTTTTCACGTATCGATCCCTATGGTCTACATAAGGGTGTAACAAAAACTGCCAATTGTCTCGGTGAGTATAGGAATTGCGAGAACAAAGCGCACGCCACGTAAACATAACAAAATCGCGACACGCACGTACAACGCGTACATACGCGAGCCAGTGTTGAAGCGTGAGTGTGTTCATTATGTAACGGCCATTGAGTGATCCATCAATGGTCAAACAAAGGGACGCGTCATAAACCATTGACGAATGCGCCTCTGTCGCTCTCCGCCAGCGCGACAATAAGCCATAATTGAGCCGCGGCCAAGCGTGAATCTCCCTCTCTCGGGTGCTGCAGCGTGTACCGTGGAACGAAACGAATTATTGGGCGCGCGTTCCGAGCTATACATGTATATACATATGCACACCCGACGAGAGAGCGAGAAAGAGTAAAAGCTTTGAATTTTGCGGCGCGCGGCAAAATCGGCGCTTTAAAGGCAGCGCTCGCACACACGCGTGTACACGTACATATATATATATATATATATATATATATATATATATATATACATACATGTACGCATACATGCAAACTCGCTGCGTGCGCGCGACGACGCTTGTGATAATATTTGCGCTCGGGCGTCAAGGCCCGCCGGCTTAATTCACTCTCGCGCGCTCGCGCGAGTCGTTTATGCGCGCGTGTGTAAGTGTATTTATACTCGCACACGCGTACGTATATAAGATTTTTGGAGAAATCGCAAATTGCGCGGTACAAAGGTGCGCCCCGTCGCGATGACGCGTGTGTATTATCGTATGTGCGCCGGGGGCTCTCCCCCCTACTGTCGCGCGCGCGGCCTCGATACATATAAGTGTTCGTGTGTGCACTCGGAGCGAGAAAATTCCTTTCGAAATTTCGATAACTCCAAGCGTCCATAACTCTATACCCGGGACCAGCAAGCGTTGGCTCGAGAGACTGGGTATTTGTGGTGCGCTTCGCTGGTTTGCCTCGCGCGTAAACTTCACCGAATCAGCATTCCCTGCGATTTTTCCTTTTCTCCTCGTCGATAATGGGCTCCGTAACGAGTCGAGAATCCACTTTGAAAATTTTTCCGAACGAAAAGTGTCAATTTCGTATAGCGTGGTCAAAACAGTGGGCAATTAATTGACATGAAATAACAAATATTTGTGTCTATATTCAGAATCGAGTCCTCCACTCATCGAAGAATTCGCCCTCCATCGAAAGACGGTCGATTCACGAAATGCTTTTTGTTGCAGGTCAAAGTGCTCGGAGGCATCGAGCGGGCTCTTTGGCGTGGGACGACTGAGCCGCGAGTGACTGCAGCGATCTGGTCGCGCGGCCCACCGCTGCCACCGCCGCCGCCACCTGATCAGCTGCTCGCCGCTGCCGCCGCCGCATATCAGTGCGCGGGCAAACTCGAGCGAGAGCCGGTCTCGCTGGATGAAAGTGCGACAGTGAGTCAGCCGGCGAACTGCCGGCTCGAACGCTGTATATAATGTGAGTGCCCGGGACACACGCAAACAGTTCGCCGCGTATCTTTCTCCGTCTCTTTCTTTCGATATCGATCTTTGTCTCTCGACTTGTGCGCGCGCGCGCAATCGTCAGGTGCAGCGTTGGACAAACGCGACGACATGCCGAGCATCCGTTGCGCCGTCCTCCTCGTCTGCCTACTCGGTAAGTTTGTTTCCCCGATCACATATAGATTGTTCGAGGACCCTGAATAATTTTCCTCGATACCCGTCGTCAAGTTCTTGTGAATAAAGGTAACTGCAGGCAATTTGGCTCGTTTGTCAGATTTCGTATTTCCTGTGCTCTCTGAGCATCAGTCGCCCTTGGGTCATGTTGGGGGTATTAAAAGAGAATTTTCGGTCCCTTCCCGTCCATTTAGCCCTTAAACCCACTCTCCTACAACACT
This sequence comes from Aphelinus atriplicis, assembly GCA_020882685.1. NCBI lineage: Eukaryota > Metazoa > Arthropoda > Insecta > Hymenoptera > Aphelinidae > Aphelinus > Aphelinus atriplicis. The sequence goes on from CM037073.1 coordinate 5,353,567, forward strand.
TTGAAGTTTCACTTACACATTTTTTCACCCTTTTCTTATTTCATTATTCACACTCAACCTACTATAAGCTGTAACAAATGATTAAGAAATCGTGCCAAATTGTCTGCAAGTTTAGTGCATTTAGCCTTTTTGCGTTTTTTTTAAATTGCAATTTTTAATAGGTTAAAGTGGTTGGATGACAACTGTAAAGATAACTTCTGATAGATATTGAGCTAAGCTTTCAGACTCTTTCCGCAGAATTTTAAAATTCTAAGTCTATCATAGTCAAATTCGGAAAAAACCTTTAGGGGTGGCGCATTGACTGCAGTTACCTTACTTTTAACAAGGGAAAATGGAGTCTCTGGCCAGTCTCATGAAGAGAACATTTTTGGTATGTTTTGCTCGCTTGAACATCTCGGGCTGAAACTTTAGGAGGTGATTTATGCGCTTACCCGTGCAATATATAAACTCGTTCGTCGGCTAACGATTTCCAAGATATTTGCGTCATCTTTTCGTGTACTGTTCACAATGTATATCTATGCGTATGACATTTTGCATACATGCAAATATTACATTACGTGGGGCATAAAATCAGCATATAGACGCGGAACAAATCGCAACGCAACGCCGACAACCGACTGCAGGTGAATCACCTGTTTGGGGATCGAAAAAGTTTCACTGGAATTCACGAGCAACGTGCGAGATCTGTAGCTGGTGGGTCAATGCCCATAAACACGTGTCAAAGTCTATGGAATACACTTTTTTTTCGATCTTTTTGCTTTCTCAAAGAGAAAGCTTCCCACACAGCATGCAATATTGCTGCAATATTGGCAAGAAAGATTTGAAATATTGCAGCAATCTTGCACTGCTATATTTCTGCAATATTGATATGTCCGGCTTGCAAGAAAGCAATAAAATATTTCTGCAAGATTTCAACAATATGATTATGAATATTGCATTGAAAGATTACTGCAAGATTGTTGCAATATTTCACTGCAGATTCGTTGACACCCTTGAAATCTTTCATACAATATTTCTGCAAGATTACAGAAATATATTTTTCAAATATTGCATTGAAAGATTGCTGCAAGATTGTTGCAATATTTCACTGCAGATTCGTCGACACCCTTGAAATCTTTCATACAATATTTCTGCAAGATTTCAGAAATATAACTTTCAAATATTGCATTGAAAGATTGCTGAAAGATTGCTGCAATATTTCACTGCCGATTCATCGACACCCTTTGAATCATTCATGCAATATTTCTGTAATATTCCAGCAATATAAATTTGAAATATTGCATTGAAAGATTGCTGCAAGATTGTTGCAATATTTCATTGCCGATTCATCGACATTCGTTGAATCTTTCATGCAATATTTCTGCAAGATTTTAACAATATTATAATGATTATTACATTGAAAGATTACTGCAATATTTCACTGCCGATTCATCGACAGCCTCCGAATCTTTCAAGCAACATTTCAGCAATATCTGTTTGAAATATTGCATTTAGAGATTGATACTAGATATTGCAGTATTGGCTAGAAAAATTTGAAATATTTCAGAAATCTTGCACTGCAATATTTCTGCAAGATTTCACTAACATGATTGACCATATTGCATTGAAAGATTGCTGCAAGATTGCTACAATATTCCAGTGCTGACAAACCTGTAAATAATTTTAGATTATCGGGAACTTTTCAATGACTCTCTAGTTTGAGAATGCGGTAGAGATTCCCACAAAAATAGTTTTTCCAGTTTGACTCAGAAATAAGAGTTGGAATCGAGTTTGGTACCCATTATTGTGGATGCTGGTATATAGACAGAGGCATACAGTTTTACTTGCGAGAAACGAGTCGCCACCTATCGGTAGTGCAAGGAGCAATGCAATATTTCTGCAAGATTCTAGAAATACAACTTTGAAATATTGCATGGAAAGATTGCTGCAAGATTGCTGCAATATTTGAGAGCCGATTTTTTGAAACCCTTTAAATCTCTTAATCAATATTTCTGCAAGGTTGGTGCAATATTATAGTTCCTATCGGAAGATCAGAATTTGAATACAGCATTGACGGAATTATTTATTATAAAAGTGTGTGCTGGTCTGGCGGCAACAATTTTGCGCCGCGTCCAAAGAATCACGGGTTCGCGCCTGGTCTCATAGTGAGAATTCGTATACATTTTCCCACATTGAATTCGATGTAAGCGACCAGAATCTTTCAGAAATCTTGCAGCAATATTGCATGAAATCTTTCATCGAAATATTTGTGCAATATTTCAATGTAGCCTTCGACTTTACATGAGCTTGCAGAAGAATCTTGCAGAAATCTTGCAGCAATATTGCATAAAATCTTGCAATGCAATATTTCTGCAATATTTCAATGCAGCTTTTGACTTCTCAGGATCTTGCAGCAACAAAGTGATATGGCGATGACGAGGTCCGGTGGCGGGGGACGAGCGCGACACCTATTGGCTCTGCCGCGGCGGCCGCGCCGCGCCCGGCGAACGGTTTGGCGATTATGCCGCGCGTTCACAACACAACGAGCACGTGTCGAACACAATATTTTTGTTGAAATTATGATTAGGTGGGTGGGTGAGGGTTGTCTAATGAGCACCCAGTACTCATTTTCAATAGTTCCAGCACCGCACTACACAGCCGATAAATAAGTAAATTCCCCTCAGGACTCACAACTTAAATATAACAACTGAAATTTATATTGTAAGAGTGCGCGGTGGTCCCGGAGCAAAGCTTTTGCTTCGCGACCCAAGGATCGGTGGTTCGCGCCCGACCTCCCGACATTATTTATTTTATTTAGTTGAATTAGATAGAATCATCCAATTTTTTGGGAAGTATTAACTCAACGGACCAAAATAAAAAACTTTTATATTAGAAAATAATTTTCAAAATTTATTGAACGTTTTGACCTCAGGGCACATGGGATAATTCATCCTACAGGTGGAAATTGATATGATTTCAATGAATAAATTTTCAAGGCATAAGTAACTTGCCAAATCACGTTAATACAATTTATTAATTCAATACAATTTGAATAAAACATCTATGTTAATATGTATGATACACGTGTAAGAATAATAAACATCTATATAATACATTTTGCTTTCTCAAAGAATGTATGTATGTGTGTGTGTGTGTGTGTGTGTGTGTGTGTATGTATGTGTGTAACGTTTTTTTTCGTCCACGATAACTCTCGAAGAAATGGTCCGATCTTCTTGAAATTTTGCACACAGGTTAGTCGCGGCAAAATCTCGGCCGAGTTCAATTTTCAGCAAAATCCGTTGTTTATTTCTCTAGCAACCGTTGCTAAGGTGTAAAATTTTTCGTTTCTTTTGTCTAGGATAACTTTCGAAGGAATCGTGATCTTGCTGAAATTTCGCACACCGGTTAGTTGTGGCAAGATCTATCACGAGTTCAATTTTCAGCAGAATCCGTTGGTTATTTCCTTAGCAACCGTTTCTAACGTGTTTTCTCACAAATCCTTATGAGTGCTCATTGGGGCAAGCCGGAAAATCAGTTTTAAGTCACACTCGATGGCCAAGGACACTGAATTGTTCTATTTTCTTCATAGCAACCGTTGTTTACTTCCCTAGCAACCGTTATGAAGGTTGGAAATTATTAATTTAATATCTATTTCCATCGTTTTCGAAGGCAAAGGACACAAAATCTTCCCAATTAGCTCCTTAGCAACCGTTGCTCACCGCCCTAGCAACCGTTGCTAATGGGGAAAAAAATTGATGTAAGTTTCGTTTCCAGTATTTTCAACGCACTATAGAGAAAATTGGGAAAATTTGGTGTCTTTTGCCGTCGAAAATGATCAAAATGAGTCTTCAAGTGTGCTAAATACGGACTTAAGGGCAGTGCGGATCGATTTTGACCGCCATTTAACCGTATGACAGTCACAAGATGAACTGATCGAAAAATTATGCAGGTCCAAATGTCTCGCATCGTGTAGAACCTAGAACCGTTTGCTTTGTTGCATTTGATCAAATAATAAGAGAGCCCGGGCAGACATCAACACTCGCAACATAGTTTGGTCAATTGAATGAGAACGACACTTTACACAGTCACAAAGATACGAATTGAATTGATTAAATAATTTTTTTGTAATTTTTGAAAAATAGATGATAGTATCTACGGTAGTGGAAAGGTGAAAATACAGGTTTGGGATGCGTTTGTGGGTGATGTTAAAGCCTCTTTGAGAAAGCATACTGCTAAGGCACTTGTCAGCGGTTTTTCTTTGGTAACGATTTCTCGAGCATATTGCAATCTAGTTATAAAAAACCCATTACTTTGAGTTTTAGCAGATTTTTTCCCATTTCTCGTACTCGGTTCAGAAGTGATTTATGAATTGTCGAGAGCCATCAAAAGGCCAATGTAAAACATGTCTCGTTTTTGTTATGGCTGCCATTTGGTAATGGAATCGGTGACACCCGATATTCTCTAGCGCAATTGAAATTTGGTTGTGTTACTTCGGTTTGATCTATAATTTTATAAGACTCGCTGAAGCCACCTCGAGTGAAAGTTGACCTGGTATCCGTTCACTCGCACAGCTGCTACGGATGCACGTCTCGCATATTGTTTTATTCAAATGGCTGCGCCGATCAATCGAATGAACTTGACCACCGTAACAATCCTATATCGACGTGTCTTACGAAGAAAGACACATAACTGAATCTGTCCACGAAGAAAGACACATATCCGAATCTGTCCGCGAAGAAAGACACAACTCGCAATCTAGCCACGAAGAAAGACACAACTCGCAATCTAGCCACGAAGAAAGACACAACTCGCAATCTGTCCGCGAAGAAAGACAAATGTCGGAATTATTCTCCCGCGAATATTAACGAAAAAAGAGTTTAAACTGTAGAAAAGGCTTGTTTTTTTTTTGTCAATGATAACCTACTCATTCTAAGCTTTCATTCCATATATTTTTTACGTCGGAAAATTGTGGGATGTGCGCCATGTATCCTTTTTGCAGCCAGACGCGAGTTGTGTCTTTCTTCGTGGCTAGATTGCGAGTTGTGTCTTTCTTCGTGGCTAGATTGCGAGTTGTGTCTTTCTTCGCGGCTGGATTGCGAGTTGTGTCTTTTTTCGCGGCTAGATTGCGAGTTGTGTCTTTCTTCGCGGACAAATTGAGATGTGTCTTTCTTCGCGGACAGTTTGAGATGTGTCTTTCTTCGTAAGACACGTCGATATGGTCATGAATTATCATCGAAACTTATACGTCTTCCTGGCCGAGAGTCAACTCTCGTTCCGCAAATGTCCAACCCTACGAACGACGCACGCGATATAAAAGAAATAAAGGAAAACTGCCAATCGTCGTGCTCGACGCATTTGCGTGTCGGAATGTAAATAAGAACACATATAGCTGATATTTTCTCAGTATTAAACAGCCGCAATTTTTAGTTTATCCTCAATAATCAATCTAACTTGCTTTCAAGTGTCTCGTGCACTACACGAAGTATAATTGAGATTTATAGTCGAGATTTCCAAACGAATCTCCCCCTCCCTCTCAGTGTGTGTGAAGAATGACATGGTAAATATTTTAAGAAATTATTGCAAAATTTTTTTCTAAAACGCGTGTAGAATATCAGTCATATGAATCGTCCATCATATTGGAGAACAGGTAGTCAATAACATTTTCATAAAACATAATTTACTCCAATTAATGATGTTCAATCTTGACCGACTGAATTGTGACGTTGATGAGACGCACATAATATATGAGCACGAGTTGATAAATCCGATGAAACAGAGTAACGGCGGTGGACGTATACAGAGCCGGGAGCAGAATTGGATCGTATCAAGCAGAGGAGCCGAAACACGCATCGGCGTCGAGTTGGCGAAGCGAGCGGACCTCGCTTCACCCGTCGAAACGCGAGAGTGAGAAAGTCGGGCGGATTATATTTTGGCCGCGCGACGCTCCTTCTACGGCTGTATATAGCCTGGCCTCCCTGCGCCTCTCCAGCTGACCCACTTGCGCGCTTAATTAACCCAACCGGTTCTCCTCACTCGCGGGGGCAACAAAACAAAAAAAAAATATCGCCCGCGCGCTAATTGCGAGTTCGCACTCCCCCTCCCCCAATCGTCGGGTCCCCCACTCGACGCGAAAACGCGTGTGTTTTATTTCCTCGGGATTTCCGATGGCTGTCAACGATTTCCCGGGAGATCGTTCGTGTGTGTGTTAGCTGGCTCGAAGCAGGGAACACGTGTACTTTCGCACATCGTCGTATGCCAAATAAGATACGCTTGCGACGTCAACAAGTCGCTTTGTAACTATAACGTTCTCGCTCGGCCGCTTAGTTCTTGTCGCCCGACGTTAAACAGCTTGTGACTCCTGCGTGCGCTGTATACACGGTTTGTTTGTAAATGAGATGCTGAGATACGAAAGAGCCAAGTGTCGTGTGCGATTGCGGCTTTCTCGAGAAATTTGCAGGGAAAACAACGATCGTGGATGGAATCGTCGATGGATTTTGAAATCGTAACGTCTCACACTCGAACCTGTTTCGCGCGAAACTTTAGCAGCAAGCCAGGGTTGTTTTTTCTCTTTTGTCAGATAAATTATCAAAGTGAAAATCGCACAATAAATTCGTACCCCCAAGAGCCCTCTGGATTTGAGGCTCCGATACGATTTCGATACAGTCCCTTTCGTCCTCCTTACCCAAGGTGTATCCCCCAGCGCTGTATGTTAAAGCTTCGTCGCTGCGGCTCTGGTCGCTCCGGGGGCTCTCCGCGACGCGAGGGAGACGAAAAGGCGAAAAGAAAAAAGAAGAAAAAAAAAGAAGAACGCGCAGCCAATATTTGCGCTTAGTTAGCGCATCGTCGCGATTGTCTCGTTTCTCCAGTTGCGCCCAGCGCTCTGATGTGTGTGTGTATATATGTGTTCGAGCGGCGTCGAGTTTCGCGATGTGGCTCGCGACGAGTCGGCCGCTATTGCGCAAGTATACAGGCCGCGTGAAAGTTCGTGTCGCACTGCACATACAATGCTCCTCGAGTATCAAGTACGAGTATATATCGTCGCGCCTCCCCCCCGTTCTCCTTTACTCGCGCCCGAGAGCTACAGGATGAAATTCATTTGACCGAGCTCATCGTGGTAATTCAAGATAGTAATTGAGAGAATGTCCACTTTTGAGACGCGATCGAGACGTTTTTGAGAAATGCCAAGAAGCGCCGACTTTCCGTGATTTATACGTCAGATCGAAAAATCGAAAGTTCGTGATATTTCGAGAATCGAGTGTAGTGCTCTTACAATTTTACATCTTCCGAGTGAAACTTTTATTAATAAAAGTCGCTCAAAAGTCATATTTACATTTTCAAAATTATACTCTCAGTCGTAGTACGTATTCTCTAGATTTTTAAAATTTTCTTCCCCTTGAAATTCTTTCTTACCAGACACTTTTTTGCTAAAGAGTATGGAAAGCGCTGAAAAACATAAAAACCATCCCAGAGACATTTTTATTTTTTCTCCATGGAAAGATCGCCAATTTTAAAAGAAAGGGGCTTCCGACGTCGCGTCGATCTCACCGACATTTTTTTTTTTAATCTGATATAGATGTTTACTAGGAGATATCATACTGTAAAAATGAGTCTTTTTGCTTTCGTCCACGATAACTCTCGAAGAAATGGTCCAATCTTTTTGAAATTTTGTACACAGGTTAGTCGCGGCAAAATCTCGGCCGAGTTCATTTTTCAGCAAAATCCGTTGGTTATTTCCCTAGCAACCGTTCCTAACGTGTTTTCTCACAAATCCTTATTAGTGCTCATTGGGGCAAGCCGGAAAATCAGTTTTAAGTCACACTCGATGGCCAAGGACACTGAATTGTCCCATTTTCTCCATAGCAACCGTTGTTTACCTTCCTAGCAACCGTTACGAATGTTGGAAATTATTAATTTATGACCTATTTCCGTCATTTTCGACGGCAAAGGACACAAAATCTTCCCAATTAGCTCCTTATCAAGCGTTGTTTACCGCCCTAGCAACCGTTGCTAAGGGGAAGAAAAATTCATGTAAGTTTCTTTTCCAGTATTTTCAACAAGCTATAGAGAAAATTGGGAAAATTTGGTGTCTTTTGCCGTCGAAAATGATCAAAATAGATTTTGAATTGATCATTTCCAACCTCAGCCGTCGAAAATGATCAAAATGAGTCTTCAAGTTTGCTAAATACGGACTTAAGGGCAGGACGGATCGATTTTAACCACCATTAAACCGTATGACAGTCACAAGATGAATTGATCGAAAAATTAAGCAGGTCCAAATGTCTCGCATCGTGTAGAACCTAAAACCGTTTGCTTTGTTGCATTTGATCAAATAATAAGAGAGCCCGGGCAGACATCAACAGTCGCGACAAAGTTTGGTCAATTGAAAAAGAACGACACTTTACACAGTCACAAAGATACGAATTGAACTGATTAAATAATATTTTTGTAATTTTTGAAAAATAGATGATAGTATCTATGCTAGTGGAAAGGTGAAAATACAGGTTTGGGATGCGTTTGTGGGTGATGTTAAAGCCTCTTTGAGAAAGCATACTGCTAAGGCACTTGGCAGCGGTTTTTTTCAATGACGCAGTGACAGAGGGCCATTATGACGATTTCTTCGGAAAGATTCAGAAAAAATTACAAAAAAGTAATAAGAATTACCATTTTTTGTTATTTTTCCAAACGTCGCTGTCACTATCATCATAAATGACCTCCTCCATCTCATCAACGAAAAAAATCATTAATTTGAACTATGTGGATCTACCCAGCAATTCTTAAAAATGTCTCGATGCACGTCCTCAAAAATGCCCGCTCTTGAGACATTCTCTCAAAAGTACCTTTCCGAGATCCTCGAGATTCGAATCGTCCCCTTTGTGTGTGTGAGTACTTTCGCAGGGTCCGCGCGCGGCCGCGGGTTATTGCCCACGTCACAGGATTTTTCGGTAACACGTACTCGCCCGGGCGCGACACGTGTCTTCATAATATCGTAAAATTCAACGAGCGCAATTTTGAGGCGTACGTGTGCAGTGGTATTCCGCAGCCGGGATATATATGCCGTCGTCGCGCTCGCACACACTTGTGCATACACGTCACACACTAGCGCTGGCGGTATCTATATCGAGTGCAGTAGCCGTTCAAGTCTCAATCAGCTGATTTAACATCGCACTATACATCAGCTGCCCCTGAGTGATTGCCGATCGGGGCTTATCGCCCGGCTAAGTGCTCTAAACACATGTTTCCGATGGCCATAACCACATTCCAAATAATCTGACTCACGCGCTGCGCGCAAACATTTGCATGGGTGAATCAATGATAATGAAAGAGAGAGAGAGAGAGGAGCGAATTGCCAAAGACTGAGTGTGGTATGCATGCTGTAGCGTATATAAATAGTTCATGCGTGTTTCTGAATAGGCAAACTTCGGTCAATCTTGAATCGCTTCGAATTCTCATACGTCGAGTTTAGTAAACGTGACTATATATGCAGATATATGTGTGTGTCTGTGTGTGTGAATTGTTTATGCGTCCTGCGATTGTGAAGATCAAAGGCTTCATCTTAGCGAACAAAAGCTCAAACTTGTTGATTCGGCTTACTTTATTACGTGTGCGGCGTCGATGTTATTTCCTACTTCGATATTCTTGCTATGAACCTTTCTATAGGAGCCGATCTTTTATTAGGGGTTTGGAATAAGTCGTATCAGCCTAAAACTAAGAAGCTTGGATTTCCGGGATCAAGTCTTGGCTCGCGCATGGAGTCAGTCTGTAGCCCAGCGACTATCTGAAGATGCAAACATTGCCCTTTACTCTTTAGTAAAATGTACATTCATATAATTGAATCTATCAGCAATGAGGAAGATGATGTTGTTTGCCAATAAATTGATTATAATAATCAATTTGATTGGCGATTAAAACAATTGTATAATACAATTGTTTAATTTAACACGTGTAGCATACACATGTTCATCAAAAAAACCCAAAAATGATGTTAAAAGTATAATATTTTGTGTGTGTGCCAGTTTAAATGTGTATGTAAAAGTACTATTTGGTTGTGTAATGAAAGATAGACCACTAATTTCAATATTATACTACTGCGCGTTTCGTCCTACTCATTGAAAACATATGAAAATGTACATTCTACAAAGTTTCTATTGTGACATTTTTTTTAGATCTCTTTGGGTCTATATCAAAGCCTAAATTTTTTCGAAATTTTTGGGACCAGTTTTAATCTATAGAATTAAGCTATTTGCAGTGAAAAAAACCGCTGCCAAGTGCCTTAGCAGTATGCTTTCTCAAAGAGGCTTCAATATCACCCACAAACGCTTCCCAAACCTGTATTTTCACCTTTCCACTACCGTAGATATTATCATCTATTTTTCAAAAATTACTAAAAAATTATTTAATCAATTCAATTCGTATCTTTGTGACTGTGTAAAGTGTCGTTCTTTTTCAATTGACCAAACTATGTTGCGAGTGTTGATGTCTGCCCGGGCTCTCTTATTATTTGATCAAATGCAACAAAGCAAACGGTTCTAGGTTCTACACGATGCGAGACATTTGGACCTGCATAATTTTTCGATCAATTCTTCCCCTTAGCAACGGTTGCTAGGGCGGTAAACAACGGTTGCTAAGGAGCTAATTGGGAAGATTTTGTGTCCTTTGCCGTCGAACATGATGGAAATGGGTCATAAATTTATGATTTCCAACCTTCGTAACTGTTGCTAGGGAGGTAAACAACCGTTGCTATGGAGCAAATACAACAATTCAGTGTCCTTGGCCATCGAGTGTGACTTAAAACTGATTTTCCGGCTTGCCCCAATGAGCACTCATAAGGATTTGTGAGAAAACACGTTAGGAACGGTTGCTAGGGAAATAACCAACGGATTTTGCTGAAAATAGGGAATTTGCATGATTTTTAGAAAAAATAGATTTCGATAGTTCATGCACAAGTTTTACACACAGTTTTTTTTTAGAATTTTCCGATGTAAAACAACTGAGAAAAAAATTATTAAAAATTTTCACTTTTTTGAATCGTTAAAACGTTCCGTGATTGGCTGAGTCCGTGTGACGTCAGAGTGGCAGAGAACTGTTGAACGAGCATATATCTCAGCATACAAACCCATACGAACTTACACTCTAATTAAAAAAATAAACAATATAATGGCATACAAGTCTTGTTTTGTGCCATTGTGTGCCAGCAATACTAATAAGACACCCGAAAAGTTATTTTTCTTTGTGCCACAAAACGAAAAAATTAGGAAGAAATGGTTTGATATAGCTCATCGTGATGATAAACCAGTAATTGAATATTTTCAGCCAAAGTCAGTTGTCAAATATATTATTATGTATCATTTAATAAGAAATCATTTTCCATATTCAATTCTTTTTATTCTTTAACTAGCTACATCAAACGCGCTGCGCGCGATCTACATGTATGCGTTTCAAAACCATATTTCAATTATTTTTCTACGATTCTTGACCATAATCGTCTGACGTACATCTCGATTCATTCCATGATGCAAATTTCTAAAAACTAAATGAATAACCAAACCCTAAATCCTTATGATCCATTTAAAACTGTATAAGAGTATTACAAAGAACTACCGAGCACTGACATCTTCTTCTATTTAAATAATCCTGAGCTATCGACACTTGAGCTCGCAAGACGATTTCAGATTTTTAACACTAAACTATTCATTTCTTTTTCTTCCAAGGCTATAACCTCCGGGGCATGTGCCTACTAAACTATTCATTGAACCACATAACATATAAAACTTGCAAATCAGACATCTTAACCTAACAGAGTTATCCTATCCGGCAACTATTCAAAACTAAAAGGTAGCCTAAAATATCCACGTACCATCAATCAAATTCACATATCTACAATTATAGTTTTGAAAATAAATTGTCGAAACTTATGACAGCTTCATCAACGAAACTGACTATCCTAACCTATAATATCATGTCATCAGCTACTCTCTATCTATATATACATCTCACTCTATATCTATAATCACCCCACTACAAATCACGTGGTTAGATCTACACCAATCAAATCACGAGTTAATGCCTTCACTCTAAAGGCCATCACTTTTATTCTTTAATAATCAAAAACAATACATGACTCAAATAACAGACCAATAATGAAGAAGTGAAAAAATATGAATGATTCATTGTGAAAAGAGAATGTTGAAAAAATGGTGGAATACACTGTTCGCTGTTAAGTATGACTTTGCCTTATTTATTAAAGTATATGTTTGGAACAAATCAATAAGGAGTACTATCTTATTTTGAACATGTTTGATAGATTATGATTCATAGAATCAGTTAGAGCAACTAAAAATCTAGATAAATGATTCATTTCAAGTTTTTCACTCTATCGGTGATTTGGTCAGTATTTTTAAAATCTTTAAATCAATAGATATTCAATTTTGAAATATATCATTAGCTTTTCTGATAGATTTTACCCTAAAAACATATGTCATACATGTATATTTTATTGAATAGTTGCCACATAAATTGATTTAGAAGACCATACATTTTGATGGTATCAACGAGTGAGCTAAAACTTAGCAATTGAATATTTTCAGCCAAAATCAGTTGTCAAATATATTATTATGTATCATTTAATAAGAAATCATTTTCCATATTCAATTCTTTTTATTCTTTAATAATCAAAAACAATAAATTATTCAAATAATAGAGTGATGGAAAAATTTACAGTGTTTGGTATTTTTAATGTAAATTGAACTAATATTAGTCAAATTAAATTACATGAAAATTCAGTCTAATGTAATGTACTTATTTAAAAAAATACGTATTAAAAAAATTGTATTATCATCTAAATTAGACGGAGTAATTTTCTCTTTCTTAATCATTTCATCAACTGTGATAAATTTTTTTGATGTGCCAATTTTAGAAAGAGGTGACTCGCCAATAGTATTCAACTTCAGTTAGAGCGGCAGACTCAGAACGCCTGTTAGCCCAAAATAGAAAAGCAATACCATGTTTACAACCACCTGTTAAAATAAAATTTTAGTATCAGTACAATTATTAATCACTGAAATATTACTGCACAAATTCAATATTACATTGAGATATTACCTTGGGAAGCTGCACAATCTAGACATTCGACACTTATCGCCTTCTCTTCAACTTCATTAATCATTAGCAGCACATCATAACTTTTCCCTCTAACTTTATGTTCAGGACAGATTTTTCCTTTCAATATACAAATAGGATCATCCCGCTTAACACATACATAACCTATAGCCGAATCTCCGTAATTTTGTCGTGAAGAGCTACAATCGAAAAGAAGTTTTTATTAAATTTATAATTGCTTTATTAAAAGACATTCGATTGGAGATCAAATATGATTCTATGAACCGTAAGCTTGAGTTGTTTACTTACGATGTAGTTTTTACTCCACGAACTTCGGGGGCATTATGTCGTTCATCTGCAGATATATATTTGTATACCATACTAACGTCAATTTTAGGTAAGTTTGATGAATCAGCCATCTTAAAACCTTCGTCCACTGTGATTGGCATTTCAATTCATTAGATAATCTCACAGCGTTTGATAATTAAAATACTCAGTACGCGTAAGTATATGAGTAAACCTATGCATAGCGATGCAGACGACAAGTGATTTCGCCAGTGTGACGTCACACGCTCTCTGACCAATCAAAATCGTTCGGTCGAGACACTGAATCATTTGAATTTTATTGAATTATTTTGCATTGTTAGAGTATCTAAATATAAATTAAAAAATCTAATTTTTCAGCGAAACAGTATTTATTTTTACGAAGTTCAATTACAAATAGAAAAAAACTCCAAATTATTTGTATGCAAATTCCCTATTTAACTCGGACTAGATCTTGTCACAACTAACCGGTGTGCAAAATTTCAAGACGATCGGATCATTCTTTCGGGAGTTATCGTGGACGAAAGAAACGAAAAAAAAAACCTTAACAACGGTTGCTAAGGAAATAAACAACGGATCTCGCTGAAAATTGAACTCGCCCGAGATTTTGCCGCGATTAACCTGTGTGCAAAATTTCAAGACGATCGGACCATTCCTTCGAGAGTTATCGTGGACGAAAAAAAAACGGGACGCACACACACACACACACACACACACACACACACACACACACACACACACACACACACACACACACACACACACACACACACACATACATACAGACACTTTTGAATTTCCATGTTTTTCGACCCGTAGATCACGAAAATCGAGGTCCCGAGGTCTGATTCGTTGGGTCGATTTTTGCCCCATTACAAAGCTTTCTCTTTGAGAAAGCAATACCTTCGCCCTCTTCGATTCACAATTTTTGTTTAAAAAAGCAGAATCAGAAGAAAAAATCAACAAAATTTGAAAAAAATTTTTGATTTTCATGTTACTGTGAAAATGATAAAAATGAAACATGCTTAGTGAAATTCTATTTTTTTCGCATAACTTGACTGTAAAACGTGAAAAAATGTCAATAATATTCATTTTTAATTGGAGTTTTTGCTTTCTCAAAGGGAAAGCTTTGTAATGGGGCAAAAATCGGCCCACCGAATCAGACCTCGGGACATCGATTTTCGTGATCTACGGGTCGAAAAATATGGAAATCCAAAAGTGTCTGTATGTATGTATGTGTGTGTGTGTGTGTGTATGTGTGTGTGTATGTGCGTCCCGTTTTTTTTCGTCCACGATAACTCTCGAAGGAATGGTCCGATCGTCCTGAAATTTTGCACACAGGTTAATCGCGGCAAAATCTCGGGCGAGTTCAATTTTCAGCGAAATCCGTTGTTTATTTCCTTAGCAACCGTTGTTAAGGTGTCTATTTTCTCGTTTCTTTCGTCCACGATAACTCCCGAAGGAATGATCCGATCGTCTTGAAATTTTGCACACCGGTTGGTTGTGACAAGATCTAGTCCGAGTTAAATTTTCAGCAAAATCCGTTGGTTATTTCCCTAGCAACCGTTCCTAACGTGTTTTCTCACAAATCCTTATGAGTGCTCATTGGGGCAAGCCGGAAAATCAGTTTTAAGTCACACTCGATGGCCAAGGACACTGAATTGTTGTATTTGCTCCATAGCAACGGTTGTTTACCTCCCTAGCAACAGTTACGAAGGTTGGAAATCATTAATTTATGACCCATTTCCATCATTTTCGACGGCAAAGGACACAAAATCTTCCCAATTAGCTCCTTAGCAACCGTTGTTTACCGCCCTAGCAACCGTTGCTAAGGGGAAGAAAAATTCATGTAAGATACGTTTTCAATATTTTCAACATGCTATAGAGAAAATTGGAAAAATTTGGTGTCTTTTGCCCTCGAAAATGATCAAAATGAGTCTTGTGTGTGCTAAATACGGACCGGATCGATTTTGACCACCATTAAACCGTATGACAGTCACAAGATGAATTGATCGGAAAATTATGCAGGTCCAAATGTCTCGCATCGTGTATAACCTAGAACCGTTTGCTTTGTTGCATTTGATCAAATAATAAGAGAGCCTGGGCAGACATCAACCCTCGCGACAAAGTTTGGTCAATTGAAAAAGAACGACACTTTACACAGTCACAAAGATACGAATTGAACTGATTAAATAATTTTTTTGTAATCTTTGAAAAATAAATGATAGTATCTACGCTAGTGGAATGGTGAAAATACAGGTTTGAGACGCGTTTGTGGGTGATGTTGAAGCCTCTTTGAGAAAGCATACTGCTAAGGCACTTGGCAGCGGTTTTTACCAGGGCATGTTGATGTTTATTTTTTTTCTGTATAAAATGATTTCAAAATTGTATTTCCCAGTAAAAATTTTTTTTTACAAATCTTAGTGAATTTTTCGTAATTTTCAAATTGAATTATAAGATAGAAATTTGGCTCAATGCTCAGAAAAAATTCGTGAATTTCGAAGGGAACAAAGGTGATTTATACTACAAAAAAAAACTACTAAAAAAAAATTTCATAGGCTAGAAGTGAGAGGCCAAAATTTCGAAAGGATTTAAACTTAAAATTAGACCCGGAGAAGTCCAAATAAATTTCTCAAGCAAATCCGAAGGGGTCAAGCCGATCGCCACGGGAAGATCTCACATACGTATGAAGCCCCGTGACTCGCACATGGGCCGCTGTTGGTTTTCCTCTAATGCGCGGCTTTTGCCCGTCCAAATCACGGGTTATTCATTGGTGAAAAACAAAAGGGTCAGGTGGAGAGAGAGAGAGAGAGAGAGAGAGAGAGAGAGAGAGAGAGAGAGGAGGAGAGAGAGAGAGAGAGAGAGAGAGAGAGAGAGAGAGAGAGAGAGAGAGAGAGGGTTTGGTGGTTGGTCGGTCGCATAATTCCTAGCTCATGAATATACGCCACTGTAAAGCCCATTGTTTCTCTCTCCCATCCGCATATACCGGCTCTCTTTTCCGCTCTGTCAGCTGTCGCGTGCACTTGCGCCAGCACACACACACACACACACACACACACACACCCTCGGCCGAATTCAGCCGACGTCGCGAGACGGCCAGAGAGGACCGCTCGAGTTAATCCCGTCGCCATATTCGCGCCGGCTGGGTTTAAACCAGTTTTTTCATTTTTCCCCCCTTTTTTTTCTCTCGTCTCTCTTACCTTCCTTTTTTTTCTTTATCGGCCAAACTTATGCGGCAATTACGCGGACGAGCGAACGATACGCGCGAGTGAAATGGCCCCGATAATGCGGCGAAACATTGGTATTTTCATGGGCTCTGTGTCTCTCTCGCGTGTACATCGTCGAATTGTAAATCTGCTGCCGCGCGGCGAAAGGGATATCAGTGCTCGGCTTTTTATTCCCTCGCCGCACGTCTGCTCTCTTTAATGAGCGTCGCGATTTAGCCGCGACTTTTGCTCGGGCGTAAGTATATATAAGACAGCGAGCCGGGCCGGCCGAGGAAATATATGAATCAATTAAAATAATCACGAAGCCGATGTGAAAAATCCTGGACTAAAAGCCGCGCGGCTGCCGTGCAAATGCGGAACGAAAATTCACGTCAATGCACAGACAGACAGACAGAGAGAGGCAGAGAGGATTGGCTTGGGGATTAAGTGGCTTCTTTAACTTGGCCTACTAGAGAGTGGCGCCCGCCACTTCTACTCTAATTAACATGTATATATGGGACGTTCCACGTCAAGCGAGCATGGTCAAAATTTTGTTCGCAATTCTGCATTGACAAATTGATTGGTATCCATCCCCAGAATACTCAAAAATTTTTTCAGATTTTTAGGTGCATGTATGTGGAAGTTAGTCTATGCACTCAAGACCTGAATTATGCAAAATCTAACTTTTTTCTCAATTTTGAGAGCCCAAATAATCTTGTATATGTGTGAAAATGAAAAAAAGTTGAGAACAAAAATTATGCTGAATACTACAAAGATTATAAAAAAAAATTGTTTGATACCAGAATCCTCCATCCGGATAGGCTACTCTATTAATTAAACATGTTTCAACCAGTTTGGCTATGTTCGCCCACTTATTTTTGACCTTTCAAGTTATACGTACAGACCTCTGTTCGATAGCTTGAAAATGGTCTCATACATTTTTTGGAGAAATTCAAATATCTCCTGCAATTAATGGTTTAAATCTGCAATATCAGCATCCCCTTCTTGTTAGTTTCAACATATCAGGTCCACGATGAAGCTCACAGTGAGGATATCATGCCTTTGGGTCATCAATCTCAGCCAAACTCTACAGATATGTTCCCTGACACTGGATCAAGCTACCGGTAGAGTATGGAGTTCCAGCGCTGCCTTGTTATAGAACTTTTCATGACTTTAGGCTGAGGCAGCTATATATAGATATACATATCTGCCTTGATTTGTCTAAAATTCACATAATTTTCATAATTTCATCAAGAAAATGATGTATTTCACTTTGTTTGGTACTATGAATAAATATTAACTCATGTAATTGACTTATATTGTGTGAACTGCAAGGCTAAGGTTGGAAAAGCTATTGACCGGTTGTCTCAAATCACATTCCTGGTTAATGTTTATAATTTCATGTGTAAATAACTTGCATGTGATTTGAGACCACCCGTCAACAGCTGTTCACACAATATAAGTGAAACCATAAGTTAATATTCATTCATAGTACCAAACAAGGTGAAATACATCATTTTCTTGATGAAATTATGAAAATTATGTGAATTTTAGACAAATCAAGGCAGATATGTATATCTATATATAGCTGCCTCAGTCTAAAGTCATAAAAAGCTCTATATGTAACAAGGCAGCGCTGGAACTCCAAACTCTACCGTTGATCCAGTGTCAGGGAACATATCTGTAGAGTTTGGCTGAGATTGATGACCCAAAGGCATGATATCCTCACTGTGAGCTTCATCGTGGACCTGATATGTTGAAACTAACAAGAAGGGGATGCTGATATTGCAGATTTAAACAATTAATTGCAGGAGATATTGGAATTTCTCCAAAAAATGTATGAGACCATTTTCAAGTTATCGAACAGAGGTTTGTACGTATAACTTGAAAGGTCAACAATAAGTGGGCGAACATAGCCAAACTGGTTGAAACATGTTTAATTAATAGAGTAGCCTATCCGGATGGAGGATTCTGGTGTCAAACAATTTTTGCTTTCTCAAAGAGAAAGCTTTGTAATGGGTCAAAAATCGACCCACCGAATCAGACCTCGGGACCTCGATTTTCGTAATCTACGGGTCGAAAAACATGGAAATCCAAAAGTGTCTGTATGTGTGTGTGTGTGTGTGTGTGTGTGTGTGTGTGTGTGTGTGTGTGTGTGTGTGTGTGTGTGTGTGTGTGTGTGTATGTGTGTAACGTTTTTTTTCGTCCACGATAACTCTCGAAGAAATGGTCCAATCTTTTTGAAATTTTGTACACCGGTTAGCTGTGGCAAGATCTAGCCCGAGATCAATTTTCAGCAAAATCCGTTGGTTATTTCCCTAGCAACCGTTCCTAACGTGTTTTCTCACAAATCCTTATTAGTGCTCATTGGGGCAAGCCGGAAAATCAGTTTTAAGTCACACTCGATGGCCAAGGACACTGAATTGTCCCATTTTCTCCATAGCAACCGTTGTTTACCTTCCTAGCAACCGTTACGAATGTTGGAAATTATTAATTTATGACCTATTTCCGTCATTTTCGACGGCAAAGGACACAAAATCTTCCCAATTAGCTCCTTATCAAGCGTTGTTTACCGCCCTAGCAGCCGTTGCTAAGGGGAAGAAAAATTCATGTAAGTTTCTTTTCCAGTATTTTCAACAAGCTATAGAGAAAATTGGGAAAATTTGGTATCTTTTGCCGTCGAAAATGATCAAAATAGATTTTGAATTGATCATTTCCAATCTCAGCCGTCGAAAATGATCAAAATGAGTCTTCAAGTTTGCTAAATACGGACTTAAGGGCAGGACGGATCGATTTTAACCACCATTAAACCGTATGACAGTCACAAGATGAATTGATCGAAAAATTAAGCAGGTCCAAATGTCTCGCATCGTGTAGAACCTAAAACCGTTTGCTTTGTTGCATTTGATCAAATAATAAGAGAGCCCGGGCAGACATCAACAGTCGCGACAAAGTTTGGTCAATTGAAAAAGAACGACACTTTACACAGTCACAAAGATACGTATTACTCGTTTATTGATTAAAAAATTTCATGAGCAATTTCAACATGGAAGTCACGAAACAATTTTAAATGAATTAAGGCAAAAATTTTGGATTTTAGCTTTGAGACAGAACTTACGTAGTACAGTGAGTCATTGTATACAGTGTAAATTACTTCGGGGTCAAGCATCAAACCCTAGTATGGCTCCTTTACCAGTTTCAAGAACTGCCTTTCGTATACGTCCCTTTTCTCATTGTGGGATCGATTTTTTCGGACCTATGATGGTCAAAATAGGTAGACGTCGAGAAAAACGATGGGGAGTTTTATTCACTTGTATGTCAGTTCGTGCTATTCACATAGAATTATCTACTAGTTTGAGCACAAATTCAACAATAATGGCTCTGAAGCGATTCATAGCAAGACGAGGTCGTCCACTATCTATTTATTCGGATAATGGAACAAATTTCACAGGATCAAATAGAGAACTCAATGAAACTGTTAAAAAAATAGATTACAATAGAGTAAATCGATTTGCAGTCAGTAAAGCGATTGAATGGAATTTTAATCCTCCAACTGCAGCACACATGGGAGGTGCGTGGGAGAGACTTATTCGCTCAGTTAAGACGTCACTAGCAGTAATTTTGAAAGAAAAAGTACCATACGAAGAAGTCCTGTTGACAGCGTTATTAGAAATAGAGCATACCGTTAATTCACGTCCTCTAACTCATGTATCATTAGATCCACGCGACAACGAAGCATTAACCCCTAATCATTTTTTGATCGGAGCTTCTTCGGGTGAGATTCGTTTTGGAAGATGTGATGCTCAAACTACATGCAGTAGGAAGCAGTATTTAATAGCGCAAAATTATGCGGATTTGTTTTGGAATAGATGGCTTCGTGAATATCTCCCTACATTGTTAACTAGGAAAAAATGGAACGATTGTGAAAATCCATTAAAAGAGGGAGATATTGTATTAATTATAGATGATAATGCGGAAAGAAATGATTGGAAGAAGGGAGTAATTATACAAGTTTTTCCCAATAAAGATGGACAAGTTCGTGTAGTAAAATTACGCACTTCAAACGGTACGTTAATTAGACCTAGCAGAAAGTTGATTAGATTTGCAGAAGCATAAGTTGTACATTTGTTTTGGGGAAGAATGTTCTCGAGAAAATATTCATATTCCTATTATTATTATAAATAAAATTATGTGTATTTATTGTTAATTTAATCAGAGCACATTAGAATCAATTAGACGAAAGACATGCAATACTCGACAGACGATACGGACGAGACATGCGAATGAGCTCTCTGAAAGCTGCGACTCGGAAACACCCGGGGTCGCGATTCCTCCTCGATGTTCGAAAAAGTTGAACATCGAGAGGCACGGGGTGAGATACGAAGAATCTCGCGGACGGTGGGCTTCAGAGAGCTTCACACGACTTGGACAGTTTCTATAGTAACAACAAATGAGAAGTGCTCTGATTAGATGCTGCGTGCGATTCATTCACATCTGTGAGCTTGTTAGAATCAGATGTATCATAGTTTTAAGTTTCTCAATAAATATTTGAATTGAAAACTATTTGAAATTAATGAATCGCGACCCCGGGTGTTTCCGAGTCGCAGCTTTCAGAGAGCTCATTCGCATGTCTCGTCCGTATCGTCTGTCGAGTATTGCATGTCTTTCGTCTAATTGATTCTAATGTGCTCTGATTAAATTAACAATAAATACACATAATTTTATTTATAATAATAATAGGAATATGAATATTTTCTCGAGAACAATACGAATTGAACTGATTAAATAATATTTTTGTAATTTTTGAAAAATAGATGATAGTATCTATGCTAGTGGAAAGGTGAAAATACAGGTTTGGGATGCGTTTGTGGGTGATGTTAAAGCCTCTTTGAGAAAGCATACTGCTAAGGCACTTGGCAGCGGTTTTTTTTATAATCTTTGTAGTATTCAACATAATTTTTGTTCTCAACTTTTTTTCATTTTCACACATATACAAGATTATTTGGGCTCTCAAAATTGAGAAAAAAGTTAAATTTTGGATAATTCAGGTTTTGAGTGCATAGACTAACTTCCACATACATGCACCTAAAAATCTGAAAAAATTTTTGAGTATTCTGGGGATGGATACCAATCAATTTGTCAATGCAGAATTGCGAACAAAATTTTGACCATGCTCACTTGACGTGGAACGTCCCATATATATAAAACGAGAAATTTAATATGTTGGCGCATCAAACACGCGCCGCAGCGGTTGCGTCCTTTGAGGCTCGTCTCTCGAAATCGAAAAGTTGTGAATTCTCTAATGAACGACTCTTGAATCGCGTGAAAAAAAAATTGTCTGGCGTGTGTCTGGCGTTGTGAACTAATGCGGCAGACCTTTGTTTATCGATGATTAAAATTCAACACTGTTCCCATAAACACAGGATTTCATTCCAGAATGTCAGGATTTTTACAATATCTCATTTGCGTCCGGCAAAATATGCCTGAGATAGTTTTATGCCCGACTCAAGAGAAATTAATTCTGAAATAATATGTAACCAAGTCTTGGTGAGAAATTGGATTTAATCGATTACCTCGAGCTAATCGAGTACAGGGTACGACATTTTCCCGCATTCGAATTATTTCAAAATAATTTCCTTTCTCGAATTTCACTTCGAAAGAACGTTTTTCACGATTGTTATCACCGGAAGAAAAGAATTCGTTTCATTTTCGGAAGCTCCTGAACTTCCTCGAGTGATTTATCACATTACTTCTCCCGCCAAATACTACTCGGGTTTAAGAATTAAGATTAAAATTTGGTATAATTTAGTCCCGGGTGAAATTCTGTCACGAGACTTTCCCAGATATATAGTCAGACTTAGAAGATTGTGAAAAAACGTGTAAAAGAGTCTGGGTGTCAGATTTCCGTACTAGACTTCTCCCAGACCTTTTTTATCGTATACACGTGTGCTCCGATACATCGGCAATTAACCATTTGTTCCCCTTGTTATTCGCTTATCCCAACCGAACGAACTTGAGAAATCCGTTCGTGCACGAGTCGCTGCCGCAATTGTATCCCGTTCAAACAACCGCGACACCTAGTATATACATACACGCGCGTGCGTTTCTGCGTTCCTCTCCGCAGGCGACAAGCGAGCGGCATGTATATATTTATAAACGCGATGACTCGAGTCGCAGGTGAGCTGCGCGCGATATGTAAAAGACTCGCGGAGGCACACACACACTAGACTCTGACATAATTGCGCCTCTCGCCGCCGTCGCCGCACTTATATTATACCCGCCTCTAGAGTGGCCCCATTAATATTCAATAACGCCCGAGCGATCGATTAAACAAAGTAGGCACCGACTCTCTCGCGCTCGTTCGCATGTATACATGTTTACATACATAGCTCGGCGCGCTATTTACCCCCTGTATGAATATGCAAGTGTGGGTAATTGCCGACGACCCCCGCCTTAATCTGAATTCCGAAGAGCCGCCTGGGCTTCGCACAACAAAGAACTCGCGCTACGTCCAGTTCACGCGCCGACGTCACTGTCTTATGTATCTTCAATATATTCATTCGGGCGCTTGCGCCCAAGGTTGGATCCACCCCGATAAAACCTTAATGATGAATCGTATCCGGTGGATCTAGGACGAGATGCTCCTGTCAATTAGTATTTCTTGTCAATAAAATTTTAATAAATGGATGCTGCAAAATGTGAATTATTATACCATATACACACTGGGAGAGAAAAGTTTTGTTGAAAATTTTGACACGATTTTGATTACTTCGTACAGTGCGAGGCATTGGAAAATCAATTAAAAATGCAATGCTGTGTATAAATGCTGATAAAATATCAGTTTATGAATTGTCAATCATACCAGAGGATATCAACAACTTTTTTATATTGTTATTCGTGATTGATGTGACTGATTGTATTGATTGGTTATAATTTACTCGAATCAATGGTCAGTTTGATCTTTGATGAAATATTCGCTAAACACATACACTGGAAGAATGAATCTTTGATTCGAGTACACGTTGCAACTTGACACGAGCAAATTTTACTGGATTTCTCTAATTGAATCAAAGAATGTTTTCTTTAGTGTATACTTATATACCTTATACATCTATCAGTATCTTATTCATTGAATGAGGCAATCTTGTTTCCTGTTATGCCCCATGTGAAAATATAATATAAAATACATATATGGAATATATAATGTGATTCATATAATGTCCTTATAAGGAAATTATATGGATATGGGCATATATTTTTCATATAATTTTCATATAAAGATATTATATAGACCATAGCTTCCATAGTTTTTATTCATTTTATATATTTTTTCTATATGTTTCGAACAAAAATGGTGTATACACAGAATATGCTATCATTTTATCAACATAATTAAATTTTTAATAGAACACCTACTTAAAACTTATTTTAAATCTAAGGATGAACATCAATTTTCTAGTTTTAAAGAATCTTCAGTCACTCCATGAATTGTAAGACTTCAGTTTTTTCAGATTATTTTCTTCCTCACTGCATTGGTCATCCTGGAATAGGAAAATATTGAAAATATAATTGAAAGAAAAATATACGTGAACTTGTGTGCCCGTGGACTGTATACATGAACCCGTGTGTGTGTGTGTGTGAGTGTGTGTGCGCGCGCGCGCGTGTGTGTGTGTGTGTGTGCGTGTGTGTGTGTGTGAGTTTGCGCGTTTCCTTTTAAGTAATCCGTGATTTCATGATCATACATTATGGTGAGTTACTAACCTCATCCGATGATTGCAAGTAGGACATCCTCCTCTTTGATCTGTCGAGGATCGGCGAGTCCTCGGGTGTTTGCGTATCAGCTGCATTTTCTAGATTATTCTCTGGAGATTTTCTTTCCGCTTCATTTTGTGAAGGATCAACGGGCATTTTCTGAGGCGCTAGAGCGTCTTGAATGAAATTCATTTTCTGCATATAAATATCGACAATTAATATTTCTTTTGCAAATATATTTACTATTACAATAGATTATCATCAGAACTCACCGATTTTACAGTTTTCAATGTTTCCTGAATTGTAGATTCAATAGATATGGCCGAGTCGACGTCACTCATCAAATTCTTTATATGATCAATGATTCAGCTCACGTCGTCTGATCCTTGATTATTTTTGTTTTTTCCCCTCTTTATCAATATTTTTCTTTCGAGCTCTAATTGTTTTTCACTATCTGGAAATGATAAAAAGTTATTTTAATTGATGAATTTGAGATCAAGAGATATTTACAAAAGATACTCACTAGCTGCAGAAATTATTTTTCCTTTATAAACCTCTGGCTTATCAGCGTCCTCAGGCCATAAAAATCGCACTTCATCTCCTACTTTTAATACCTTGAATTTTCCTCTAAAAAGGATGGAATTTTGGTCCACGATGGTCAAGGATGAGTCGTTTTCGCACTCTATCAAATACTTTGAAAACATTTTTGGAAAATTCAAGAACAATAACCTCGATGACAAGCAAATGAACGTATCTGTTAATGATTTAATGTTATACGTGAAGTACCGTGAGTATCGTCAAGTATCGAGGATATACATCGATGTATAATCGAATCATTTGACAGTAACCTTCAAATATTCTATTGATACTGAACTTCAGCAACTTTTCATCAACTCATACGTTTATATTCAAGAAATATTCCTTTGAATTATATCGACAACCTCTATGAATATACCTCTAAGATATGGTAGTATTTTTCGCAATGCACATTTCATTCTAATGTTATCAAAATAGTGCAGAAATAATAATGTTTATCCAATGTATAGAATCATAAAAGAATACCAAGATCCACCATTTCTCGATGGAAAAATTTAGGCCTTATAGACAACAAAATTCAAAGACGAAATCGAATTAGTCAATTTTGCAATGAAGAAAATGTGAGTATATTTTACTACATTTTATTTTCAAGGATCTTAGTAGAATCCAGTCAATGCCCGAATTATCTTCCACACAAGAAATCCCAGGAAATGATGGAACAGCTCCAAACTTAGACCTACCTAACATGGAATTACAATATCCAACAGTATCAGAACCGATGATAAATTTGCCGGAATATTTGTCTGAGTCTCCATCGATAACTTCACTTCTAAACTTCGATGATGAGATGGAAAAATTAGATTATTTCGATGAAAATGATACGAGTTTTCCAGAATTCACATTGGAAAATGTTCCTGGCGTTGACGATTGGTTAGAAGAAAAATTATATCAGAACAGTGACTTGACTGTTGGAAAGGCAGTCCAACTTACTTTAAAATATTTTTTAGAAAATTCTTTGTCCAAAAAAGCTCTAGAAAATTTATTGCAGCTCTATTCCCTTCTTCTTCCAAAACCGAACAATATGCCAAAAACTAAATATCTTCTCAATAAACTTTTAGAACGTCTCATGCCTTGCGAAAATGAAGTCATAAAGAAACATCGTATTTGTGAGAATTGTTCTTATCTCATAGGAGAATGGGCATCAACAAGTGAAGTCACGGTTTGTAAAAATTGTAAAGAAGAAAAATTGAACGGTTAATTTGTGGAATACGACATAGAAAAATTGCTCAAAGATGCTTTTACAAGCCGTAATCTTGCCGAACTGATTGACAAGCATAGAACATTAGCTGATGATAATCTGGAATTAATTACAGATGTGACAAGTGGGACAGAGTATAAAAAAAATTGAATCATTGAATCCAGGATTATATAATATTTATTTACTATGGAATACAGATGGAATGAAAGTTTCAAATAGCTCTAATGGACAAGTATGGCCGGTGCAAGTTCAAGTTATGAACATACCACCTCAGAGTAGAAGGAATTTTCAATTTCTGATTGGAGTATACTACAGCAGATCGAAAAAACCACTGATGAACTCGTTTTTATCTCCTTTTGCCGAAAAAATGAGAGCCTTAAGCATTGACGGCTTTGATTGGTTCGATAGTAGACGCAATGAGATGGTACATAGCGTTGTCATTGCTCCTATTGCCACTCTTGACTGTCCTGCCAGAGCAGCTACTCAGAACGTTATGCAATATAATGGTGCTTACGGTTGCTCGTTTTGTGAACATCCGGGAGAGACGTGTTCAACAGGATCAGGGCATAATCGAGTGTATCCTCTGCTTGAATATCTCCCAAAATTAAGATCAGGTGATAGAATGATATTACAAGCAGAAGAAGCTGTTCTTGAAAAGAAAGTTCATGTTAAAGGTGTCAAAGGGCCCTCCATTTTAGCTATTATACCTTTCTTCTGTTTAGCAAAATCATTCGTTCCTGATTATATGCACGCGGTTCTGTTAGGAGTTATGAAAATGCTTCTAACTCTTTGGACAGATACCAAGTACAATAATCTGCCATTTTACGTGAAGAAACATGACAGAAAAGGAATCGATGATTCATTGGACAAAATTCTACCACCAGACTATATTACACGGATCCCTAGATCTCTGGAACATGTAAACTACTGGAAAGCGTCAGAAATCAGGAATTTCCTCCTATTTTATGGGCCTATTGTTCTAAAAGGACGTCTGGAAAAAAAATATTATGAACATTTTTTGAGATTGGCTTATGCCATGAGAATTCTACTCCAAACTGAAATTAAAAATTCAAGCCTTGAATTAGCTGAATCACTGTTATTTTTGTTTGTAGCAGATGTGAAAAATCTTTACGGGCTCGATAAATGCTCGTTTAACGTACACCAATTGTTACACATGTCAATGTTTGTAAAATTCTGGGGCCCAGTATGGGGCTGGTCAGCTTTCCCATTTGAAGATGGAAATGGTTATATTGGAAAAATGACTCACGGTCCTAATAAGATAGACGTTGAAATCATGAATACTATGAAAATGGTGAATGCGTTCTGGATTTTGAAGCATAAGTTGGATATCTGTGATATTGATAATGATGAAAAATCAGCTTCAGCTCTTGGAAAACCACAATTACTGACTGATATAGATGAAAAAAAATGTATCGAACTATTACAGAATCGACTTGCACTAGACTCAGTACCAAATGAGAAAATTTATATATTTTCAAGAGTCAATATTGGTAGAGACGTTTATACGTCAGAAATTTATACACGACAAAAAACGAGGCATAACTTTTTCATTTACTGGAATGGGAAAAAATCATTCGGGCTCATAAAATATTTCCTCTATCTTAATTCAAGTCTAGTTGCAATAGTCCAAGAATTGACAATTTGTTGCGATAAGAAGAAGATTATAACAGATAGTAGAATGAGTTTGAAATTCTCAAAATATATAATTCCCACAAGAAGAACTTACACTTTCCATGCTCTTCCTATCGACCAAATTGAAGGGAAAGCAATTTGCGTCGGTGAT
The DNA here is from genome assembly GCA_020882685.1 of Aphelinus atriplicis. Lineage (NCBI taxonomy): Eukaryota > Metazoa > Arthropoda > Insecta > Hymenoptera > Aphelinidae > Aphelinus > Aphelinus atriplicis. The sequence continues at coordinate 5,381,522 of CM037073.1, forward strand.
TTTTTGTGCATCCCTCCAAATATTATAGAGAAGAAAATGTGATAGATTAAGCGTTACTTGAAATAAAATAACATTTCTTATTGGACCTTATAATTTTATTTGTATATATAATTGTATTTGTATTTGTATATGTAATCATTTATGTAATCATGATCAATCATTGTTATCTATTAAAAACTTGGGATTAGTCAGTATTAACGGAAAAACACTTTTTTATACCTTCTAAATGAGTCGTTTATACCGAGAATAATTATCAATTTTTCCGTCCATTTTGCTACAAAACTACACTTGTCTGAACGTATTCGACCGTTTCTACTGCATATTATGAAAAGCAACTGGTCTAGCGCTCCCTGTGGAATTCTTTTGTAGTTCATACTACTTTCTCAAAATCTCATCAGTTTGAATAAATCAGTTTGAAATTTTCACAAAATTTCGCCCTTAGCGGATGTATATAGGGTGTTTTAAGTCAACTCTTCAGAGCCGGCGTTTTCGACGCTTGTTTTCGACTCTATAAGACCGATAAAAACATCTAAATAATGTGGGGTACGCTATAGATGTAGATTTTTCTCAGATTTCTGATAGTGAATTGGGTTTTTCAAAATATTCACGTTTGCATTAGAAAAAAACATAAAACAAGCCATATTTTAAGAAGCAATTTTTTTAATTTTTTCAAATAATCTAGATCGAAAGCTGACTTTTTTTACGTCAGTATAGCCCTTCTAAAAATGAGACTTTTCCGTTATATTCGAGTAATTCAGTAGCGAACATGAGAAATTGCACTGCGTTGCGCCGCGCTATAGCGTATCCAAAAGGTTTCAGCGTCCGAGGGCCGGCTCTGAAGAGTTGACGTAAAACGCCCAATGTGTAGCCATTATCGCATCTCCGGTGCTTCATTTCGAATTACCATGACCATTTTTCCTTTTTCACCATTTGCGCTACTATCATAAATATTAATAATATTATTCTATTTTCATTGATTCATTCACTATACTATGAATATTGATTCCAGTGTTTAATTCGATAATACGATTAAAATAATATGATAATGAGGACTTTTGACCCCACATTAATTTCAAACAATAGTTCAGCAGTACGTTTTATTAGGCATAGCTTCAATTATAAATATTAGGGAGTTTCATAATGTTTGGTTCGAATTCGATACTAATCGATCTAACTTCATTTTATACATGCATTGTGAACACACTTTGAACGACCTTCAGTGTGTAACATAACTGAATAACCTTATGTAATTTGAAATATTAGACTAGAATATGGCTCATCCTCAGTATTTGACCGATTGTGACGATTCCTCGTTTTGTTTGGTACGAGAAGGTTCAATTCTGTACAAGAACCATAGTCAACTGAAAATAGGCACTAGAATTTCTTTTGTGTGGCCAGAGGATGACTCTGCCCCTAAACAAATTTTTAAAGGAAAAATCTTTGCTATTTCAAGTGAGTTTACCGCGATGATATTCCGAATTCGCTATACATTTTTTCTCGAGGCACATTCCTGATCATTGTAATTTAAAATAAATTCGAATTTACTCTCAATTTAGCGAATGAACGTCATTTATTGAAACTGCTGAAAAGTGAATCGAAAAAACGTCGTGAAGAGTTCAAAAAAATCAATAACCAAGAACCGAAGAAGAAAAATTCAAAAGGAAAAAAGCAAACCCTCCAAAAAGAAAAAAACGAGACAACAAATTTGAACGTCGTAAGCAAACATGTATTATTTATAATATTGATTTATAAATTATATTCATTCGAAGTTTAGGAATATGTATAACTTTTCTTCTTATGATTTGGATTTGGTCAAAAAAAGGGATACAATATATTGATTTTGAATTAACAGGCATCAGTAATCTCAATTCGTGGGAAAAAGAGGGTGGAATCTGTTTTAGACGATGAAATTTTAGCAAAAATAAGAGAGAAGAATGTTGTAGGTGAAAAAATATTGAAACCTTCGATTCTACCAGTACCTGCTGTTCTGCCACTGCTTGCCACAGTTTCTAAGAACTCGAACTGCATCCTAAAACAAATTCATGGATCTATCTCATGCGTTGAAGCTGCAATCCAGCGTCATTACGATCTTGAGAAACACTTGAGAGATATTCAAAATGTAAGACTACTTTTATATTCATACCTCTATTCTTCTATCTTCTATTCATCTTATACATCAATATATTATCCAATGTACATAAACTATAAATGCGCTTGATCAATTTAATACAGAAACTGAAACTAATACTCGAAGGTGTAATACGAAAGGGACCATCAGAAATGAATATGGATTCCGTTACTGAGATCGTGATCGATGAAGTAACCGATAATTGTTTACTAGTAAATAAACCAATGAATATAACAATGTATAAATATACATGATTATATACTGATTAATTTCTAGATAAATAACAAAGTCAATCACAAACCGTCAACCTCTTCATTTGATCCAAATGGCGAATGGACATTGAAAAGTTGTGAGAAGGATGGAATTAAGGTATATATATATATTGATTTATTAGTTCTAGCAATATTCCATTTATCAATGAATCCAGAAATATTTTATATTTGGAGATCACTATAACAGAAATAATTATTTTTTTCAGACTCAAGAACTAATTCAGGGCTCTGACGTTTGGATCAGCAAATATGAATTAAAACATATTCTGACGAAAACAGTTAACCAAACCAGTCTAGCACGAGCTCTAATGGTAGAACTTTTTACCAAAGAAGCTCTGGAATCCTGTTCTTTGTCAGGGAACCCACCTAGGGGGATAGGGAAAACTAGGATTCAAGCTGTTCGAAAAGGTTTACATAAGAAAACAGTTGATGTTATCATTAGTAAGTTCTGTATATATTAATAAAATAATAAAACTACAAATATTCTAATAACATATAGTCATTGTGCAATAATAAAATACTATTTTCAGGTTTTGTACGACAGTACGCTACGTTGGAAAAATGGCAGAAAATGGATGTGCCTACCATAAAGGCCAGTATGCGGAATAAACTGCAAGAAATCCACAAGACTGTTGAGCTGAATAAGCAAATATTTGGTACCATTGAATAAGTACTTCTGGATATTAAGTTATGGGCTTTCTAGAAAACCTGTACACTTTGCGAATTCCTTTCAGTGAAATCTCACTGTACAACAGTAGTATAGTAGCTTGTGTTATTATTATTAATTTGTGTTATTACATTTATTGCTTTTATCAACATTTTGTTGAACTTCGAATAAAAATGATCATTTTCATCCTTAGATTTCCATGTAATAATTCAATTGTCTCGTTTAGAATAAGGATAGAATGATAATATAAACACCATTTATGTTCAGAGCACACTAAAAAGTATATAAAATTTATATAAACATTATGTGGCGTAGTCCGTACATTGTCTTTATATGAAAATTATATGAAAAATATATGCCCATCTCCATATAATTTCCATACAAAGATATTATATGAATCATATTATATATTTCATATATGGACTTTATATTCTGTTTTTACATGGGTGCGTACACTCTCTTGTAGTGAATAATCACTATATTAGAAAGAAGAATCATCGTAAGAAGGTGGATGAATTATTGACTGGATTTGCAGTGAATTTTTCATGTAACTAAAGTGGATTTTCACTTTAATCCCATAATTTTTAATAGCAAACATTTTTACATGAAATTCACAATAATTTTTAGTATGAAAATTTTCACATTAGTTGCATAAAAAAATTCACTGCAATTCAGTCGATATTTCATCCAGCTTCATACAGAAATCACTGTAAGTTTTCAAAGTGTAGATTTGGTAAAACTGCGCCAACCGGTCGATCAAAATGCAAAAGCTCATCTCCACAAGGGTTCGAAGGGATAAAAAGAAAAGGTTGGAAAATCAAGGGTTGAGCAGATGGTGGTCCGGTTGGTAGTCGTCGGAAAGCTCCCCGCCGCAACCCGACGTCGTCGCAAGAGATGGTAATCTCAGGTCCCCCGATTGGGTAAACGGTGTAAATCGAAAAGCCGGAGCCGCATACGGGATGATAGTCGGCGAGGGTAAATCGAGTGATTCTCGCTCGCAGCATCGCGTCAAAGTTCGCGGGAAACTCGGGGGGGGGGGAGGAGCTGCGGGCGCTTATATACTTACCCACAACGCTTAGTGCTACTGTTCGACGTCCGCGTGTGTGGGTAGTGAAGCTCGAAGCTGGCCCAGTCGATTGCGCCTGGCACGGCGACAAATTCGCCAAGTAGTAAAAGCGGGCCCGGGGGTCGTTGGACGTGTTTGGATCGGCCGCTAATATCAACGGCAGCTTTTGGCAAAGTTAATCGACCCTACACTGCCACCGCCAGCTTGTGTCTGTGTGTGTGTGTGTGTGTGTGTGTGTGCGTGCGCGCGCGCGCGTGTGTGTGTGTGTGTGTGTGTGTGTGTGTGTGTGTGTGTGTGTGTGTGTGTGTGTGTGTGTGGGATCGACTCGGATTCCTCCGCAGCTGTTCCACGTCCCGGCTAATCGTGGATTTAACCCGGGGATTACCAGCCGGATACATCTCGACTTTGAATGAAGCGCATACTTTGACTGTTGATTTTCACCAGGTTGCGCGCGCTATTTATCTATTATCGATTATCCCCACGGCCGTTGTACATCGAGAAGGAAGGATTAAGAGCGGGCCCGAGCTGGCAGAAGCGTCAGTAGTGGACCGAGCGAAACGGAAATTATGCACTGATTATCCCTGCAAATCGATCGGCTCGTCAGCTAGGCATAATACCAAGGGATAGTTCGTATATAGGCTCACGATAGGTATTGATTGTACCTAAAGAATATTTATGTAAAGAAGCATATTCACTATAGACATAAATTAATTCTAAAAATCAAGAAAATAATGTTTTTCAATGAATACAGAAAATTAAAGATTGTTTTTAATAATAATGTTTATTTCGACACCACCTGCGAAGAAAAGCACGTCCCGAATATTAGGGTGAAGTAGAATATATCTCCCGGTGAAGAAAAGTAGATCTCACATCTCCGAGTGAGGAGAAGCACATTTCACGAGGGTTTCCCTCAGCTCGCCGTGCAAGTAAAGAACTTTTGTTCGATTTATCCCCAGCTCCAATCACATATTGTATTATTGTGTGTTTTTCCCCGTACAATGAATATATATATTGGTCAAAATTCATCGAAAGTCGCACGTCCCACGAGTTTTTGCAACAAAAATAAAATACTTTTTTTCGTGACCCGCGAGAGAAAAAGAGTGGCCTTTTTCAGCAAACGCCAGGACGTTAATTTGACACTTTACTCACACTGGGACAAAAAAAAAGACATTTTTCGTATCTTAGTGCGCGAAGTTTGCCTTTCTTTCACTGATCAGGGTGCGCAAAGTATACAAATATTCAAACCTTTTCAATAATATCAATTTTTGACCATTTTTTCAAGAAATTTTCTTTTCATCGGGATAGATATGCTCGCCCTGGAAATTTTCCTCCCACTGGCAGTACAGTATCCCGAGAAATTTCCATTATACTCACCAACTCACCTCGTCCGATTCTATTTTCATATATCATAAAAAAAATCTCCCGCTCCCAGCGGATGCAGGAGAGAGTTGAATTCAATAGTGACGAGCTCTCGCGGATCATCCACGTGTGCTTCTCTCGAGCCTCCCTATGTCACGCGGCTTCATTAAATCGCACAATTAGGCTCATTCAAATCCCCGTGCTATACTTGATACCTATACATAATATAGCACAAGGGGCCCAACCGCAGCGACGGAAAATGCGAGTATTGCGCATACACTCGGTAATTTGTTTTCCTCGCGAGCCCACAATACGTTTCTCGTCGAAGCGAATAAAAAGGAGCCAGAGCAGCGACGTGCATCGTTTGAATTCATATTCAATGGATGCACGGCCGTATATACAGAGTTGTTATTCAAATTAACACAGGAGAGCACTCGGACACGCTTTGGCCGCTGTATATATCCGGCTGCGGTATAAAAATGAGCCGTGCTCGACTCCGTTTCTATTTTTCCGTAAACGATGGTCCCCCCCTCTTACCTCCTCTCGCCGAGCTGAATCGCATTTGAATCCCCAACGCGGTAAACATTCAGCCGTTGAATTTTTAATTTTTCAACGATCCTCGTTATTTTTACGGCCTCGAATCTTTACTGTCGAGTTTGAATGAATCCGCGCATTGATGTACCCGAGGGCATCGCATAGTCCATAGCGCATAGTCCATTGCGCATAGTCCGAGCTTTTTTTTATCCCTCTCTCGAATCCAAAGCATTGTAATTGGAGGGGGGGGGAAGGAAGTGAATTTTGAACCTCCATTCTCGTGATCTGTATATATAGGGGAGAGAGGGGCAGGTTGTCAGTGTGGGTAAGTTGGCAAACTCTAAATATCTCCTAATTCGTGCGATGTACGGAGATGGCGTTCAGGGCAATTTGTGTACATTACCACGATACATATTTGTCCTGAGTACCAGATGTCCAGCGCTGTTTGCAGAGGAATGGAATGAGGTGAGTTTAAAATATTTAGCTGATCGGAAAAAAAAAAGATTGTTCAGAAAATTTCGTTTTTCTTCAAACCCATATTGGTATACAATAATTTTTAATAATGTGTCATATAGAGTTTGACCACCTCTATATTTTTGTAAAAAATTTTTTTTGAAAAGTCAAGTAGTTTTTGTTTTATATTATTTGTTGTCGTGTTATTCAATGGGAGGTAAGTTGGCAGAGATTTCTGGGGGCATGTTGGCATACTGTGTAACATATGCTTTTTTTCAGAAATGGTCAGAAATCGCAAAAGAACAACGGCTCGAGCCACTACACATAAAGAAGTCATTCTAATTGCTATTAGAAAAGTTAAATATGAAGGGATGTCGGTATTTTGGATATGTCATAATTGTCAATGATTCCGTATTTATGCACTAATTTTGTCGTGTTGCACTTGATTATTTTTGTTCTAGCGTTTATATTGTGTTTAATGGATTGAAATGTATTGAAAAATATGTGAAAAGATAATAAATATTGTTAAATTTCCCTGCTGCCAACTCGCCCCGTCTGATTGTCAACTTACCTCCGCTGGGGGGCACATTGTCGATAATTTTTCGGCCGAATATAAACGTTAATTTGGCAAAAAATAATTAATATTTTAAAGAAATAAAAATTGTTGTGTACTCGTGAGAGCGAGTACTTTCATATAATAAACTCCAATATTGGCTATATTTTGATTTTCTTGTGAAAAAAAAATTATTTTGTGGAAACTCTGCCTATCTGCCCCTCTCTCCCCTACGGCTGTAACGAATCCTGGAGATGTCTCGCGCTTGCACGCGAGTCAGTTTTGGCAAGTTCGAAATTTCCTTGTTGCTAACGCGCAGATAAAATTCGTCGAATCTTGATGAAATTTTTTTCATAACAACCGTTGTTCACTTCCCTAGTTTCCGATCTTTCGACGGCGGAAGACAATTATTTTCCATAGCTACCGGCGTTTACACACCGTAGCAAACGTTGCTAAAAGGAAAAAGGCGGAAATCAGTTTGTGATCAATTTTCAGAACTGTCAAGGGCAAAAAAAACAGATCCTTCGTTGTTTCCTACGGCAAAAGAATCTGTGCAGATCCACTTTTAATAATTCCAACGTCAATCAAAATCTCCGAGAAATACATGACACACAACAACCGATGTTTACATCTCTAATAGGCTACGTTAATTCCGCTGACAAGAGGATTCTCCATTCACAAAGCCTCTTTGCGACCACTAATACACTTGGCAAGGGTTTTTGTCTTGCAAATAAATCTCGACTCTTCTCAGGAATTTCGGGTTTCCCTATTGCAAAGCGACCTGGAGAAACAGGGCTGGATCAACGTGCGGCACTCTCGCCTCGCGGTGAATACGGAATATCGTTAACCCATCCGTGGGATTCTCCTGCTGTTTATTGGACGCGAGTTTTGGAAAATAAACAGAACGTTCATTTGGCAAAGCTATACGCGTATACGAAGCGTTATTTGGTGGCCGGTTAGTCGATGACGAGATCTCTTCTCAACGACTATACCGCAATCCCGCGGTGTACAATATAGTTTTATTCCAACGGCCGCCACAATTGAACCGAACCAACCAACCCCCGGCATTTCCTCGGATGTGTAAAAGTGTTTTTATGCGTCTCTCTGCGATATTGGATCGGTTCCGAAACTCCAATACGATTCTCAGGGCTCGCTTCTCTCCAAATGGTATTGTCCTCTGCGGCGCGCACCGAATGAATTGAATCGAACGTGACGCTCGCGCATATTGACAGTAATTTCGTTTGCAACAGCCCCGCGCGTATACATACTTTGATTATGACGAAGTTGCCGCGTGGCAACGCCAGCGCTCGGCTTATATACCACCTTTCCAATGAATTCCACAGGTCGTTTAAGGTGCAGCGCCAAAATAGCGTCGTCGTTCCATATAGTTTACCGCGTGTTCCGCGAGGAATCCGGGGAACGAATCATCAAGCGCAGTCGCGGCAATTTGATTGATTAGCTTGGCTCGCTCGCTCGCGTGTGTACCCAAATGTTGTTTGAACGTAAAATTGGATTTTGAATTAGTGCCAGCTGCCTGGCGGTCCGTTCGGATCTCCAATTAAACAATATTACCAAGTCGAAAATTTGCCCCTCCGTCGTACATAGCTCGCGCAATTACAATTACAACTCTGCGGACCTCGGCTGTATGCGAGTGTAATATGACGATGATACAAACACACATAGAAACCGGGAGGCACACATCAAAGACGGGCCAGCTGCACGTTTGGCATTCCACGGCTACTATATAACCCCGACTTCATCGCGGGATTAGTCCGCTTTCGGTGGCGTCGCTAGCGCGCAACACTAAACACGCCTCGATTACTCTCTGTATATACGCATGTAGCCGTCCAGTTTGCAGTTGAAGCCGCGTCTCTCGCGGGGGCGGGAAGACGATAATGACCAAAGAAAACAACTTGAAATTTCGATTGTGTTTTTTAGGACGAACGGTCTCGCGTATAGATGATATTAGATAGAATTTACTAATCAAACGTCATAGTAATCATTGCTGGAAAAAAATAACATACGTTATTGTAATTGTACGATCCGCTTTACGAGTAAAAAGTGTCATAGATCAATTTCCTATAGTAACATGTATAGTGGGAAATGGTTCAAGTTAAGTCAAATTTATAATTTAGTAACATTTGAAAAATATTTAATGTGCAATGAAGTAGATTGAAAGTAAACAGCTGCTAGTATAGTGAAGATTACAATAATTCACGAGGTACAATGTATTATAAAATTGTACTTTACTGCACGAAAAGAGCAGTTGCACTTGTAACTTGTAAAAAAATTGTGTTTCTACACTAAGTGAATTGGAATAATAAGCTCTCATATTCACATTTTTCTCAGTGTATGAATCGGAGTGAAAACGAACGAGAAGTAGCGAAAGAGAGCGACTACATTGGCGCGCGCGTGAATATACATATATATATATATATATATATATGTGTGTGCGTAATCGGGCGTACGCAGCTCTCGAGCCTCGGGCCAACTTAACCGCACGCGCTCGCGGCTCTAATTAATCTTGCGACTTGACGAGATCTCGTTAGCGAGTGTCCGATGATTCTCGCGCGATTCATCAAGTCTGCTTTGATCACCCGGTATTTAGCCTCGAGAGCAAGCCCCACAGAGCTGCATTAAACTCCCTCGTACAACTGCATAAGATCCATCTCTTTCCCTCTTATAAATCCTCGCGCTGCGCTGCGAAATTCAACGTGTTTGACAACGAGTGAGCCGTACGATACCCCATAGTGACGCGGGATGAATTTTTCATCGCGGATCCACAGCGATACCAGTGGAAATTCACTGTTTCCTTGTACCTTTTTACCGCGAACTCGTTGAGAGCGAAAATTCAGCCGGGGCGTGAAAAATTGAGCTTGACTCGAGCGAATGTTCACTGGTAGTTGCAGGGAAAAATTCACTGCAATCCAATCGAGAGAATAATTCACTTATTCATACGGCGGATTTATACGAAGCCGCGCGAGAGTTGATTTTATTCTTCCGTTCTATCCCGTTAAGTTGTGTCGCGCGCGCATAAAGAAAACAAACAAGCTGGCGTGTGTCAGATTTGCCAGGCAGGCTCGCTCTCTCGCATCGTATTAAGATTGACTGTGCTGCATATGTATTATCAACCCACACGACACGCAAATATATGTATATGCGCGTACGTCACTGTCCCTGCATGCTGGGAAAAAAAATCTGCTTACTCGTAGTGGACTTGCTGTGCCATTGGAAATTCCACTTGGAATTCTTCTCGCGGCGGGAAGAAAATGTATTTTATATGAGAGAGTAGATTTCAAGTTTAATAAGAAAAGAATACACGTTTTTCCTCTTTATTTTGTTGCGATTTGATTCAATATTGAATTCAACCCGTCCTACGTGTATGATGAATATTCGACCATCGATCGTCTGGTAAGATACTTTTACAAGTAGGATAATTAATCCATGAGATAATCTGCAGAAAATATACAAGGCATTCATCGTTCGTACCTACACTCACAAAAATCAAATTTTGATTTGAGGAGGAAAATCAACGCTGTTGGCAGAGATAGAGTTTATTGAAATAACAAGTGTGGCGGGATGTAATAGAGATATTGTTCATTTGCAATACAAAGTAATTGCAGCGAGTCCAAATTAATATACAAATGTCAGTTTCCGCTTTTTTATTGGGATGCGGTGTATGCACTTATTGGTGTACGCTCCAATCAGCGCTATAACAAGAAGATTTATTCTCAGCTGTTAAACAGACGCTTATGAAACCAAATAAAGAGTTTCATTCATAGAGGAAATCTTCGCTTGTTATAACCTCGAGCAGATTTTTATCTTAGGCTTGCAAATTTTGATGAAATTCTCGAGAACGCCGAAGTTTACAGACAAAATATATCCGATTACGTGTACTTTTATTCAAATTGTGATGAATTCCTGCAAATTTAGCTTCGATAATTCCTGAATCACTGTATGGAATAAACACTAATGAGGTTTTGGCTCTGAATTATATTCCTATTATACATTGATACTAATCCATTTTAATTGAATTACAAAGCTATTGTTAAAATCATATGCGTGAAAATTCAAAGTTTTCAAGGGCCATAGGGAGATGATTCGATTCACTAATTGATTAAGAAGATTCATTCGTTGATCCGCTGGAAATCGTCTTACTAAAAGAACGACATTTGAGATCTAAGGTACATAAATAATATACCATTGGATTAAGCAACTCTTGGAGAATAGAAACAAACTTTTTATTGTTAGTTTTTTTACAAAATGGCGGCTGTGCAGCGATTGCCGTGAACCGCTTTTTTAAAAAGTTCTCCCGCGGCGAGCAGTAGAACTGAAAAAGTTTACATCCGATTGACTTGAAATTTTAACTGTAGCTTCTTCATTAGATTATCTAGTGAAGTACACATCATTATTTTTTTAGAATTTTTTTTCGCAAAATGGCGACGGTTTGAAAAATTTTTTTTTTTTCGACAAAAAAAGTCGACTTTAATTGTTTATAACTTTTTTTTTTGTCAATCAATCGCTAAAATGGTGTGTACTTCACTAGATAATCTAATGAAGAAGCTACAGTTAAAATTTCAAGTCAATCGGATGTAAACTTTTTCAGTTCTACTGCTCGCCGAGTTTGAAAACATGGTTTTGAGAAAAACGCGTTTAAAGTTTCAAAATGCTATGTATCTTATACGAAAGTTGTTCAGTAAAAATTGATTAAAACGAATTTTGAGTTTATATCAGTACTTGGGAGTTGTAGATTTCGATTCTAGGATAGTTTTAGCATGATTTAAGCCAATAAAAAAAAAATGAAAAGAAAAAAAAAATTTGCCGGATATTACCCCTTAATGCTTTGAATCCTGAGAGGGTTTATAATTTTATATAGAATTCACCCCCTAATAAACTGGTAATTGAAGCTTGAACGTAAAATTGACTTTCAAAATCAATATCGTTACGCTCTATCTCGCAAATTTCCGAGGACACGCGGTCTTAGTTCGTCCATCCAGATTACGATATCTTGGGCGAATACGCATCGGCGCTCGTCTGACTCCAATTTACAAGCTCCCCAAGACTCGGCAACCAAACGACGGCCGGTTGATAAATCACTTTTGATGTATTACGCTCAATCAAAATCGCGGGGGATAGTTCGCCAATCGCGACTAGCCGGGGCAATTGAAATTCTTTTCGTGCTCCGGCCCGCGCATATATACCCAAGCACTGTCAAAAACTAATTACAATGTCAGTTTGCGCGAGCGCGCGAGTACGCATTAATTCTCGATAAGATAAGAGGTATAGCTGCCGTGGCACGAAAGTGTGATATACACGCTTGTTGAATAATCAGAGAGCCGCTTTAACGCATGTCCACACAGACATCGAGTCGGCAATTTTACGGCCTTGAATTATACAGAAGACGGCCAGATAAATTTCGCCAGCGGCACGTGACCTTGGCGCGGCGAAACACGACACAGGCCTATTATATATACGCACCCGTTTAGCTACCGTCCTCTTTTTTCCCCCCATCACAACAACAACTGCTCCATCGGCTCTCCGCTCTTTAAAATTCAATGAAATTTTTTCCCAAACTCTTTTATTATAGCTCGTACGTGCGCTCGTGCTCGTAAATACATTAGCCGCGGCGCGTCTCGTTTATAACGCACGCGAAAATAATGAAGTCGAAATCGAATGAGCCGTGTGTATACATATACATCGCGCGTACCAATTTCGATCTCGGATTCGGGAGGATTTTCGTGTGTAGTGGAAGATGGGGCGTAATGGGAAAAGTTATCATTCGATTTTTTGATCCTTTATCATTGCCTTACGTGACTCTGTGGATGTAAAAGAGTTATAATTTATATAAATAAATATATGATATAACTAGCCAGAATCACTCACTCGCTATCGCTCGCTCGTGTCTTTCATTTGCTCTATCAAGAATAAAGGAAAATAATGAAATTTTCATTGGAATTATTGGTGAATAATTCAAAGTATCTACGGACGCTTTTATATCAACATGTATCTCACCTCTAGGCTATCAAAAATAAGGTCCCGATGTCTGATTTGAGATGTCAATTTCAATTTACCTCATACCAAAGCTTTGTCTTTGAGGAAGTAAAATAACATAATCAGAAATAGATTTTGTTATGATCATGAATTTTCGTCAAACCTCAAGGAATATCAATGGAAATAAATATAATTTCTACTATATTGCATCTTATTACTATATTGCAACTTCATAACTTTCGCCATGAAAACATGCAAATTTCTCATAAAATTAACGCCCACGCATCGACATTTTTCTATTTTTCACGATGGAAACGGGGAGCGCTCAATCAGCTATATCTATTCGTCAGATCAGAATTTCCGTCAAGACGCTGATTCGTAGATTTTTTAACGATTTATATTGCTCAACTTGCTAAAAATCAGTTTTCACATATTTCTCGCACACGCATCGATTTTTCCAAAATTCTTCATTTCTTTCAAATATCAAGTATTTTTTCCAAACAAATTCTAACTTTTTACAAATAGGGAAGTTGCATGTGAGAGGATAAAATTGAATTGATATAAAAATAAGGAATATAAGTTAAAAGAAACCTGTAGCAGTTTAAAGTAGATTTTTAAAAAATATATTAGCTTAGAAAAAAATTATTAAAAATATGAAAAAATTTGGACCCCGTTCAAATCGATGTCACGTGATTGTGACGTAAGCGATTCACCCTTTAGGAGAGAATGTTCGCTCAGCGTAATATGACGGTTACTCGCTGTTATGACCCTAATACACCATAGATTGACTGCAGCTATTTATGTACGAATGTACTGGTAGAATCGGCAGAACAGTCTGTTTTGATGAACTTAACCTCCGGCTTACTTCCTTTACTACGTTTATTTTCACTCATTTTTGCCGAGTTTTCGCTCATTCATCAATCATAATTTATTAACAATACATACTGTTGGATTTCTTCAGCTGTCGCTTGTGCCAGTGGTTCTGTGGTGACATTTAAAGCCAAGTGAGGAACCACAGTATCTTTCATTACTTTTGGACTTCCCATCATTTTCCATTGCATATAATTTTCCATGTCATTTTTCAAATGACAAAAAAAATCAAATAATTCAAATGTTGGGATGATCACTCATTTTTCTGATGTTTTGCAATAAATACTTCAAGATAAATTCCATAAATATACGAACTTACATCAAAATGATCTTCACAGCAGAAACTCACTTTCCTCAATTTCTCTTTTTGATAACCCACAGCTTCACACCATAATTTTCTTTTTCTAGTATTTGCAGGTACTTGTATAAATACTTTAGTTGGAGCTGTTATTACAGTATTTTTACACCCAGGTACGAAACAAAACTTGTAGACATTGAAATTTGACTCAATTTCCTTCTGAGTAATTTTTAATTACTACTCAGTAAATTTAAATCAAATTTAAACACTAACTGGAGGAGTAATGAAATCAAATCAATCAACCGTTGGATTGACATTTGAAAGGTCAACAAATCTCTATCCTGTGGATAGAAGGTTTATTCGATTCGTTTTTGGACGTCATACTAGAATTGCGACCGTCAAAATAACATAACGGTACACACCCGTTTCGAGGGTGAATCGGTGACGTAAGAGTCACGTGACATCGATTTAAACGGTGGTCCGGAATAATTGATTATAAAATCGGTCATTATAAAATAACTAAGGGTCGAAAAAAAAAACTGTCTTGTAATATTGATTCTTTTAGGTTATACTATTGATTAAAATTAAAATTGAAATTCATGCAACTTCCCTATTGAAACACCGAATTTTAAATACATACTTCACGCCCATGCATCAATACTTTCAATGTTTTCACGATGAAAAATTGAAGCGCTCAATGAGCTCTAACAATCCCTCTAATCAATATTTACATCGAGACGCTGTTTCATAAATTTTTTTAACGGATTATGCGGAACAACTTGAAAAAAATCAGTTTTTTCCATATTTCATGCCCACGCATGAATTTCTCTAGAATTCTCGCCATGGATATGAAAGCCCATTCCATGTTCTTTCGATCAAACATACTCAAAATCGAACAAGACTCTAATCTCACGTTTTTTTTCTGAATGCATAAAAATTACATGGTAAACCCCCATTTTTCAATGACATACTCCCCGCCCACGCATCGACATCTTTAGATTTTTCACGAAAAAAAATTGAAGCGCTCAATGAGCTCTATCGATACCTTTGATCAGAATTTTTATCACGATGCTGTTTCATACATTTTTCTAACGGTTCATGCAGCACGACTTGACAAAAGTCAGTTTTTCCCATATTTCACGCCCACGCTTCATTTTTTCCAAAATTCTCTCCATGGATATTCAAGCCCATCCGATGTTCTGTCGATCGAACATACCCGACATTTCAACAAATGATAATCTCACGTATTTATCTGAAAGCATAAAAATCGCGAAGTAAACCACCAATTTTCAATCACATATTTCACGCCCACGCAACATCATTTTTGAATTTTTCACGATGAATAATTGAAGCGCTCAATGAGCTCTATCGATACATCTAATCAGAATTTTCATCACGACGCTGTTTCATAGATTTTTTTAACGGTTTATGCGGCACAACTTGACAAAAGTAAGTTCTTCCTTTTATTTCACGCCCACGCATCATTTTTCCCAAAATTCTCTCCATGGATATTCAAGCCCATCCGATGTTCCTTCGATCGAACATACCCGACATTTCACCAAATCATAATCTCACGTATTTATCTGAAAGCATAAAAATCGCCAAGTAAACCACCAATTTTCAATCACATACTTCACGCCCACGCATCAATATTTTTGAATTTTTCACGATGAATAATTGAAGCGCTCAATGAGCTCTATCGATACCAGAATTTTCATCACGACGCTGTTTCATAGATTTTTTCAACGGTTTATGCGGCGCAAGTTGACAAAAGTCAGTTTTTTCCATATTACACGCCCATGCATCATCTTTTCCAAAATTCTCACCATAGAATAGAAAAGATCTTCGATTGATCTATAAAACTGTGAAACTCAAATTTGCACCATACAACTATTTTACAGTTTTTTCCAATGGTTTATCGGATACCAAAAAAAACGCAAATTGATTTTTACCATTTTTGACGCCCACGCATCGTTTTTTTTCGTAAATTTCAATGTGGAACATGATACCGCAGAAAATTTCCTTTCGATCCGTCTCATTTGTTTCCATGGAAGTCAACTCCTTCATTGAAAAATCTTTCCATGAAATTTCCTAGAGGATTAACTTTATAGTATAGTGAAGTGATATAATGAGAAATGGGATGATGGAAAAATATTTTGATTTTTAGATTGAAACATTTGTTCGAATATGGGTAGTTTCATAAATGACCAGCATGACGACTACTCCGGCGCACACTGGACTGGATAATGTCTGCCCATTCCGACACACTAACGACCTTTTTTTCCAGAACAATTGAATATAGAATATTGTTTGAAATGAGAAGAACGATCCTTGGAAATGAAAGTTGGATAACTAAGCTTCCGTATGAATACATTAATACAAACATCAGTGATCATTTATTCCATTTTATTTCAAATCGAAACACTGAGCATCAAAATGAGAGCATCAAAATATAATGTATGTAAAATAGATCATCTCCGGTACTGTTTCTCGACCAGTGACATAAGAATTCGGCTATTCACTTGGGTAACTTACAAATTTGCAGATTCATTTCGTTCACAAGAACTAGGACTCTTCAGACGTAAAATATGCATAGCAGAGTCAAATCGATAAATTAGAATCAATATTAATGACATTTCAAAAATATCTGTAGAAAAATCGAGAGTAAAAATGAGTGTCGTTCTACAAGTAAAACCCTGTATATTCTCGTGGAGTTATCGTTCCATGTAAATTTTCCCGGAAGATTTCTCTCCCCCGCGCGTGTGCGTGCCCGTAACGTCGATGTCGAAATGCGCGCGCGGGAAATTCGAATACGGTATCGCGATATACAGAACTGATGATACCTCGGGGCGCGCGCGCTAATATCCAACTACATAAACGGCTCGCTTTGCCCCCAGAGTGCGAAAGACGTGTCGCGTGCGGAGGAAATTTCAAATTCGCCCATAAAGCGTTAGTCGGAGAGAGAGAGAGAGAGAGAGAGAGAGAGAGTCACGTTCGCCGGTCTCTCGAACTCGAGATATAATTCATAATGAATGTAAGATAAGCAGCGGCGGCGGCGCTCGGGGCTGGTGGTGTATATAAAGCCTCAAGATCTCGCGCGCGCGGGCGTATTATCGCGGATCCTCGAGAGTTGGACTTTAAACAGTCTCAGGCATTCGAGTAAACGAGTGGAATTTATTCATGGCCCTGTATTATTTCGTGTGTATAAGCGCTAGAAGCCGTGACGCGCCGTCGGGAAATTAATTATGTTTGGCCTGGGAACGCCTTTCTCCCTCTCCTCTCGAGAGAGTCAGCCTCTTCCATTCCTCCTTCTCTCTCTCTCTCTCTCTGTCTCTCTCTCTCTCTGTCTCTCTCTCTCTCTCTCTCTCTCTGTTCGTGTAAAATATAGAGAGCTCTCGTGAATTTTTACGAGATGCGCGCTTAGTTGCAGAAACTCGCCTCTCTCTCTCTCTCCCCATCCCGAGAGTTGTGTGCCGCTCTCGGCATATTTGGCCCGACTTCGGCACATACCGCACGCCCCGCTTCTAATTTAGACCCGCCAAGATAAACAGACCTTGGACTTGACTCTCTCTCTCTCTCTCTCTCTCTCTCTCTTCCTCTCTTCCTCTTGCTCGCGCTCACCCACTCCCGCGGGCGCGGGTTTGTCATATACTTGGGCCGCGTTTACACGCACGAGAAAATAAATACGCGAGCTCGGGGGAAAAGCGACGAGTAAAATGTTATATATTCGAGCTTGCATGTGTGTATTTACAGTGTGACGCGTGAGCGCGAATGAGTATTTGCACGAGTCGGGAGAGCGAACGCGCACTGCAAACGCGCGGAGAATTTTGGAAATGGGAAAATTCGCGCACACCCCGGCGCGGATTACACGAGAGATCAACGGAGTGGGGAGGCTACGCGAGAGATTGTTTGAATATTCAAACGAACGAATCTCGAAACGGGGAAAAATCACGGGTGATTTGACGCGCAAACACACAAACACACTGCACAGGCATATATATCGTGCAGATCTTAATTCTTGGATCGTTGAAAAAGTTGTCCGAACTACGAAGGCTTGTTCGCGGCTTGCTCGTGATTTATAATCTCGTGCAGGCGTCCCTTTTACTCGGATCACATCCCATTTGCGTCGTCGGCTAATCTCATCTGGTCTATAACGCGCGCGTCCCTATCGGTCCGGGAGCTCTTTTCTCGGCTCGCGCAATTACAACGTGTCTCTCCTGGGACGCGTCTCCCTCCCTGGCACAGCTTCCTTTATTCCCTGTGAAAACGATTCTTTGATTCGAGTAGGGAGAATTTTTACTTAATCCAGGATGCAACAAATCCAACGTACGGCTGGAATAAGTTAATCGAGATTCGTTGTTTTATCGCTCATTGAATGAGATATTTATCGTACTGAATTTCAGGAAGACTGGAGTACTTGAATTAACAATCGTCAGTTCTTTATTACATTTTTTCTTATTTTATTGGATTTATTATATTCTCTCAATTATAAAAATACTATCCGTTGAATATAATAGCAGCTACTCGTGTGAATATGCAGATTGACAGTGCGGAGCAAAAAAAATGTTAAACATACACAGCAAAAACGATTCCCTGATTTAAGTAAAAAATCTTTCTCAAAATAGGATGGAACGAATTTTAGTATAAAAAAAGTACTTAAATCAAGATTTGTATTATGTAAAATTCGTTTTAAGTAAAATAGATTTTCAGTACTGCAACACTTTTAAGTTTTACTGTATAGATGTACAATCGTAAAAAAACACTTATTACTGATTTTTACTGGAATTGAGTGTGAAACTAAAGAAATGTTGCTTTCTTGTTCTTCATTCAAGTACAATAGACTTTGCCACATCAAATATTGCCACATTTTTAAGAAATCGTGTTTACTGTCCGCCCGTGTACACCTACATCGATTTTTATTCTCTTGTATAGGGAGTGTCCACAAACCAGCTTGGATTCAGGAATCTCCACCCCCTCTCCCGTTTGGCCCAACGTACATTTTCACTGGACTCCCCACGGGTGCAACGTAAAAAATTGTAAACCAACAAAAATATTGGAATCAAACGAATGTTTTCTTTCAAATTCTTTTATTCTGAACCATCCGTTGATTCGTATGGGGCGAAGTTAGCCTTTCCTGCAAACCCCCATTCCCCATAGTAGCTCAAAGTATAACTTTTCGCCAAAACCTTCCCCTCCTAAACAGGCTACGTGGGTTTGTAGATGTTCCCATATATATCTCTCGAGCTTCAAGTTATATACTCGCGTACTCAGCCGAGGAGAAACACCCGCACGATGATGTTTTCGGAGAAACGCCGGTGAGTTCGGTGTCGAGTGACGAGAGGCTATATTGCTTTGAGACTAGCTGGGGAGATAAAAAAAAATCTCCTCTTTTTTGCGCTGTCTCGCGCGCGGGGCAATACGCTTTTAGCGCTGCGCGTCGACTTTGTTTTCCCTTTGCTCACACCTTTTTATTCCTCGCTCATCAAAGTCATGACGTGTGGCTCGTGCGGCTAAGTCGTGTATACGATTATTGTCCGAGTTGTTCGAAAAGCCACGCTGTATGCTCTTCCGGAGAATTTTTTTTCTCCTCTCGTGTCTTTCAAAGCGCGAACTGCGGGAATGTTGGCGCATCGATTGAATCCAACAGATTGTTGGCTAATCGTGCGAAAATGTGGATGGATTATTGTCCGATATTCGAGATGGTTATGGTGAATAACCTTTAATTTTGTTCGTTCCTTTGATCCGCCCTTATCATCGTTAATTATAGTTTTCATCGATCACTATTGGTGGTTGTCTCCCCGCTTCGCTCGTCAACCTTCTCTGCTCATTACTGTTTTGAGTTAAGGTTATCATTTTTGATACATTTTGGTACGTTTTGAGAAATATTTCTCTGATAATATAAGATCTGATTTGGCCGCGCGAATACCTTTGGTCTTCAGTTGAACTTTGTAACTGGCTAGAAACCTACCATTTGAATGTCTTATTTCACTGAAACATTTTTGGTAGTTTTTTGATATCCAGATAGGTGATATTTCCGGTCTAACCAATCATTGCTGATTATCTATATTGATCAAATGTCATGCGTATAGATATACATTGTTGGTACCCTTAAAGGCCATTGATTCTGTCCCCTGTTCTCGAACACCGCGCGTATCGTGACCATCATGCTAATGCATTAGCATACGCACGAAACGTCACGATACGCGCGGCGTTCGAGAACAAGGGACAGAATCAATGGCCTTTAAGTGTACATGAAGAGATGACGATATCTCCGGGAGATCTACACGTTAGCTGATAAATGTCACCAGATAAACATATCGGTTATGACCTTTGACTCTTGACCTGTGACCTTTGACTTTGATTTTTAACCTATGATCTTTAAGTTATGACATTTGGCCTATGCCATCTACCTTTCAACTTCTGACCTCTGATTTCTGCTCTTTGGCCTTCGATCCTTTATCTTCAACGTGCGACTTCCGCCCTATATGCTCTTTGATCTTTGACCTATGACCTTGTACCTGGGACCTTTGACCTACGTTTGACCTTAGACTTATAACTTGAAAATGAGTCAATTTCAAGAACTGAGGTAAAATATTTTCGGCGGATTAATAGTATTGATAGTCAGCTTATCTACACTGAGCCGCTGCAGTCGAACGATAATAATCAAGATGTTTGGTTAGAGGTATACGATTCCAGACCAGTGGCGACACAACAGTACGTGGAATATATAGTCAGAATCTACCAGTCGATACTCAATCATTGTGTAACCTGCACTGTAGCTCGTATCAAACGCTGCGATTGCGTCCATAAGCTAAATTCGAACTTGGAGTAGTACATCGAGTCGCGCAAATCGATCGTTTGAAGAGACGGAGCCGGAGGTAGAAGAGGGTGTACATCCCTTGTTGGCTTTGTATCCCGGCGCTTCTAGACTCGGCCGGATTTTTGCCGTCGTGTTGTCCCGCGAGCTCGAGCTATTCAAGTGAATCCACCGACTAGTCGGTGGGTCGGGAAAGTAAGACGCGCAGTTGGAGAGAATAAACGAAGCAATTGCGCGTTCTTTGTCATATTTATTTGCCCGCGCTTCTTATTTATATCCGAGACGTAGCTGGGGAGCGGCAAGCTGCAGTTAAAACAGACAGCGAAATCTCGAGCCGAGGGATGACGAGGAGAGGGAGAAAGAGCGCATCAGTGGGTACTATTCTTTTCTTCCCTCGGCTTTCTTTCTCTTGTGGCGATGTATGCAAATGAAGGGGCATGGGTGGGACAGGGTCGTGCCCATAAAGCCCTCCGGATATCTTGGCTGTCGAGCTGCGACGAGAGAAAGAGAGAGAGAGAGAGAACAGAGAAAATAAAGGAAGCGCTGCGGAATATGCCAGGTCTGTTGACCCACTCGGTTAAATATTGTCTAATAGCCAGCCCCGCGCGCCAATTGTAGCGTTGCCTGTTGCCGCTCGTTCGCCCTGTATCCTCGAGATTAAGCGCACGCACGAGAAATCCCCCTTGGTTCGTTGTTTGCTCATTACATCCTCTCTTTCTCTCTTTCTCTCGAATCTACCTTCGATATACACTCTGCTCTCGCGTTCGTTTGCAGAGCGACAACGAATTGCCAACGTCAGCATGATTCACTGCGCGTATACAAAGTAGTTTTCTCTCTCTTTCTCTATCCCCAACCGATGGTTAGCCGCCCATAAACAAAGCTCGGGGGCATATCTGCGTCGAAGGTAGCCGCGTTCGGAGAGACCTTGGACGGGTCCCAGCTGACGTCGGCCAGCTCAAATCGCCCGAGAGATTATCCAGCTCGAGTAGTTCATCGACATGCCCGTGTATACGTATATATGATTATAAAATTACTCCGACTCAATAACGCTTGCGGTAACGTCGCTCGCTCGAAAATCACGCGTCCGAACTGGAGCTTGCGCGCATGCGCGCGACTACAGCGCCACCCCGCCGCGGGAGCGACAGCGACGATTATATCGCGGAGGCTCAAGGCTCGAGCGAGCCGGCAATTAGCCGGCGGGTGTTGTATATAAGGTAACTGTACCCCCCTAAGGGTTTTTCGCGAATTTGACTATGATAGACTTCGAGCACGGCATCTCAAAGCTTAGCTCAATACCTATTAGAAACCATCTTCATAATCATCATTCGACTACTTTAACCTATCGAAAATCGCAATTTAAAAAAAAACGCAAAAAGGCTAAATGCACAAAACGTGTACTCAATTTGGCACAATTTTTTAATCATTAGCTACAGCCTATATAGGCCTACAGGGACGATCCAATTGGCATTGAAATAAACTCTCAATTATGTTCCCAGTGATATTTATACAAAATTTTTAACATACAACTCAAAAATACGCGTCTAAATCATCGTAATATGTCTATACAAATATTCAATGATTTCACTCAGTCTTCCCATTTAAAAACGCGTAGAGGGGCACATTGGGTTCACTTTTTTTTATGCGAAAAACAGCAATTTGAGTAGGATAAAAAATAATTTTAGGAAAACTGATGAGACCAATCGAAAGCTGAGATGTTTTTACACAAAAAAGAGTAATGACACTTTGAGAGATAAAAATTATTGACACCTGATTTTTGAGGTTGAGTGTGAAAAGTGAAATAAGAAAATGGTGAAAAAATCAGTAAGTGAAACTTCAAAGTGTTGTAGGAGAGTGGTTTTAAGGGCTAAATGGGCGGGGAAGATACCGAAAATTTTCTTTTAATTCCCCCAACATAACCCAAGAGCGACTGATGCTCAGAGAGCACCGGAAATACGAAATCTGACGATTGTGCCAAATTGGGTACAGTGCCAAATTGGGTACAGTTACCTTACGTGTATATATGGGTTGGCCCTGGTTTAATTGGCCGCGTTTCCCTTTGATCCTACCCGGTGGGGCGGAAAAATCAAAATGGCGACACGGGAGAACGACGTAATGAAGATTATTATGTATACCAGGCCAGTTGCGTGTCACGTCAAACTTTTCGACTCATGAGTTGCAACGCGTGTGTGTACAAAACGAAACTATGACGCCCACGCTAGTTTGCACCAGGGAAAAATTTGATTATGAGAGTTTACTATTCCAACCAGCAGAGCCTTAATGTGTTTATATGAATATTCTATTTCCCGGTGGAGTTTACAATTGTTGCGTGGTCAAATTTGATAATACCGTTTACTATGTAAATTATTGTGAACTTTGCTATATTATCAGATTTTTGCTATGATTCTTGTTGATTGTTTCTATGATGTGTATTAATTTTATTATGTAATACGGTCCATTGAAAACTTCGATGAATTATTAAATAAGTTAAATATATCAATGACATTTGTTATTGTGTATTCATATATTTTCCGTACCATACAATATCCGCACTTCAGGTAAACCAAACTCTAATTGCTGCTCCACCTTCAATTCGTATCATCTGCGCCGTACATTTTACTAGAACCATGATGTAAAGTTTACCGATATCACCTATCCGTGCGACCTTATTGTACCATAAAAACATTTCACTCTCCGAGTGGAATAGCATCTCTGTGCGATCGGTGCGCGACTGTACGGCTTCTCAGGTAATCCAGCGTATATAGTCTGGTGCGCGTGCGGAGAGTGAGGTCGAGGCGCTTCTGAAGATCGCTCCTCGCTTATCCTTCACTCTACAGTCCATTCGATGTGTATATATATGCGATTGAGTGCATTAACCCATTAGCGCCCAAACGGCCGCTCGACCGCCGTTTTTTTGAGCGATAGATTTTATATGGTTATAATGGTTCAAAAAATTCGGGAAGAACATTTTCTTGTGCAAAATTTTGTCAGCTTTCCGATTCCGTTATTTTTGTCTCGATTAAATGAACACCCTCATTGTTATAAACAATTGATTGCAAAAAAACACAAAATTTCGAGTCAAAATTTTTTTTGTGCCAACCGTAAAACATGGAAACCGGTCGCAACGAACTCCGGGAAGTGAATTTCGAGCGTCCATGGACCTTAAACTAAAAGTTGGCATAGTTGTGATTGTTCAAATTTATTGTTGGAAGACCCAAAATGGCGGCCGACCGAAAAAATTGTAGCTTTCAACTTGGAATTGTTTTTCTCGAAAACTATGGGTCAAATCAAAAAAATTCTTCGGAACAAAAAAGTTTTAGAATCACCTGAAGAACACTCTTGAATTTTTTCAGATTTTTTTGATGAAATTTTTCAAAATTTTGATTCTTCAAATTCTCAAAAAAACGCAAATTGCTTAAAAACTTCTGAGCAAAAGCAATTTGCATTTTTTTGAATATTTGAAAAATCACAATTTTGAAAAATTTCATCAAAAAAATCTGAAAAAATTCAAGAGTGTTCTTCAGGTGATTCTAAGATATTTTTGTTCCTAAGAATTTTTCGATTTGACCCATAGTTTTCGAGAAAAACAATTCCAAGTTGAAAGCTACAATTTTTTCGGTCGGCCGCCATTTTGGGTCTTCCAAAAATAAATTTGAACAATTACAACTCTGCCAACTTTCAGTTTAAGGTCCATGGACGCTCGAAATTTACTTCCCGGGGTTCGTTGCGACCGGTTTCTACGTTTTACGGTTGACACAAAACAAAATTTTGACTCGAAATTTTGTGTTTTTTTGCGATTAATTGTTTGTAACAATGAGGGCGTTCATTCAATTGAGATGAATGTAACGGAATCGGAAAGCTGACAAAATTTTGCACAAGAAAATGTTCTTCCCGAATTTTTTGAACCATTATAACTAAATGAAATCTATCGCTCAAAAAAACGGCCTTCGAGCGGCCGTTTGGGCGCTAATGGGTTAACGAGTATACGCCCGAACGAGAATGGTACGTCACTGTAAATATAGCTGCATCGCGATTTATAATTGAGCCACTCGCTGCATACACACACGCGCGCGCGCAAGCTCCACAATGCCAAGCCGAAGCCTAAAGCTGTATAGAATCGCTCGAAATTTCGCACTGCTTCATCTCCACCGCGAGATATGCCAATGTCGAGGATGATAATCGTATTGAAGTGAATCGCGTGGGAAAAATTCGCGGTTCGAGAACGTGTCGCGACATACATATATATACACACACATACACAACGCAGTATCGCAGCGGTTGGGTCACGCGCACATACACTATCTCACTTTCCCGGTATGTACAGCTATACGCAACGCTGCAGCTATATATATATATATATATATATATATATATATATATATATATATATATATATACACATATATATGTAACGGCTTTTGTCGCGCGATTGTTTGGTCGGCTCTCTCTCTCTCTCTCTCTCTCTCTCTCCCTCAACGGGACTGAATTAGCCTTCCCGGTATACACCGTTTCAATTGCTAATTGCAGTCTGTGTCTTGGGCGATGACCCGTCGCGCGCGCACCTATATACTCTCCTCGAGTGCATTTAATTTCCAGACGTGCTATCCGCGCTGTCTGTCCCTCTCTCACTCCGACTCTATACACATATATACAACTACACATTGTCGAAAGTCAACGACTCGCTATTTACCAGAGCAATACTGCCCTCAATCAGCTCTGATTGTTTGTCTTTCGATCCGACTCTCTCAGCCGAACGGGCAATATATGTATATATATATATCTTAAATGAGACGTTGATTTTGTATGCGCTCGTTAATTCTTACTCTAATACCCACACGGACCCGCGCTGTTCGCTTCCTTCGAGATGCATAATATTTTTTTTTTTTCTGTAAAACGAGTCGCGCGCCTGTAGCTATGTAAGTGACAATGACATTGACAATGCCTAATCGGCGTTGTTTGACTTGGTTCTCCTTACAATAGGAGGTTTGTACGGATCGCCTTGTTTTTATGCATACATTTGCTGGATATTCGAAAAATAATTGGGTTGTATTTTTTTTTTCAAAAAGTCATCATCGTTGGAAGATTTAGCGCTTTTGATGTGTGTACCAAATATACTTCGAATTTTGCCGACGGTGTCACCGATGTAACGACCCACGGGTTTCATCAACTCGTAATACCATCTCGTATTTCGATGATGAATCGCGAGAAATAAAAAAATTTGTCCCAATTATTTTTGCGCTAACTTTTGCGATAAATGAAAATATCATTCAAATTTCCTATTAAAATATCAATATCAATCTTGGGCTCCATTCATGAATGTTATACTTTTATTCGTATTCTGCACCCACGCGCATGCGTGCGCACGCACGCACACACGAATACGTGTACATCAATGATCGAGTGTACGTGTACATCACTGTACACTCGATCATTGATATCATGCCTACACTGAAAGAGAAGTTGATGATTATGGTGTATTGGCCTGAAAAATGAAGGTTGTCACGGTAAACGTGTACCCGCGAGTGACATAGCCTCACTTTTTACAGGTGGCGCGCCGATCGACATTGACCCTTGATTGGTATCCCTTTCTTTCCGCGACAGTCTCAGCTGATGCCGATTTGGACATCGAATGAGTGATACAATGAAACACTAACAAGTTGCGAGATCGATTAGATGTGTGTGGTACCACTTGGAGTTAGGGTCTCCGATTTCACTGAAACATTTTCAGGTCGTAACGTTTAACATTTCTAGCGGGAATCACAACGTTAGCTGACAAACCGATGTATCAAAGAATTATCTACAAAAGTTTCAGTCGAATTGGAGACCTAAATATGAGGTGTCTCCTGGCGAGTATTAATAGTACTCGAATGGGTCCAATTACGGATCCAGACATCGAACAACCACTTTCGACATGAAACGATAAATCGTTTCGAGCTGTTATATGCGTCGAATCAGCCGAGAAGCTATATATATACGCATTTAGCGCGCGCAGAGCGCCGTAAAAGTTGAGGAGCCACCGACAAAAAACCGATCAACGACACCGCAGTAAAAAGTGGGATTACGTCTTTTGGACACGCCATTACCACCGCGCGGGAGAAGCTTAATTTTTCACCCGTCGCGCATACTAATTATCAACCGTGTCGGTGTATAATTTCGATCTAAAGCAAGAGGAACGGATACACGTTACTCCAAACAGACTGTCGGCAATTGATATAGAAAGGCATTAATTGCCAAGTGCGGGTAAATTAGTTTTTACGATACGTTAAAAATAATTACAGTGTGTCGACACGTTTAATAGCGCACGAGAGGCCAATCTCGTGGGTGCAGCTGTGCCCGTGTGGGTTTATTTTTCCCATTTATAACCCCATGTATATATACGCGCATTACGCCATAATTATACTCGGGGACTCAGAGAACCCCGTGTCTCGCGGCAGTTTTTTTTCCCCGCCTCACTCGCTCGACTTTGGTGGCAGATTCAAATTAGACGCACAAAAAGACAATAATTGATGCGTATTCCCTCCCCCCCTCGCATATAAATAGATAGATACATGGATAGATGTATTGTTTATTCAACCTTTGGGTAGAAGCCCGTCTGGTGTACGTTGAATGTTACATGAAATGATAATCACCTTACAATACTATTTCGCGGTTAGATTTGAAAATTTCGGTGAAGAATTGTTGTTTCACGGTGAGTTTCTTTGACGTACGCTTATAGATTTATATTCGAACGTAGTCAGAAAACTGAAACTTATGCTTACACAGTGAATTTGATTGGGCCCTAGATATACGCAGCACAAAAAATTTAGTCCGTAAAATCGTTTACACAAATGCGCGACTCTCCAGCCTTCCAGTGATTTTCGGCAGCATCGAACAGTGTCCGGTAAGGAGTAGTTTCGAACTCGCCGATGTCGACTATAGGGTACAAACTCCGCGATACTTGGCGCATTAAGGAGTTGCGAGACTCCGATTGCGAAAGCTACAATCCATGCTTCTGCTGGTATATGCGGTGGTAAACAAAGGTGTGCTAGGCGAGCTTCTTGCTGACCATCGCGGAGTTGTGTCGATTCTTCTATACGCCCTGAGTTACGCGCGATATATTTAGTTATAGAGCCGATCGTAGCGAGTGATCCAGCCAGTCATGGATTTATTTACTATGGAACGGATATTTTATCCCATACATACGTATTTGTAATGAATTGTGATCGAATACACGATTTGTTCAAGTACTTTTATCAGAGACAATGAATTCTATACTGAATTCGCCAGCCGCATCTCCGGCTCGTCGCAGTGATCCAGCTGCAGCGATAAAAGAGAGTCTATCGCGATATAGATAAAGTCGTCGTCGCGAGGATCTCCTTTCAATTAGTCGCGAGCTCGAGTGATTGATTATACACGGCTGCCTCTATACATCGGAATCGAACAAACTCGATGGGGCGCGTTCGCCCACCTGAATAAGAAGCGTTATACGTCGCACAAAGCTCGATTATCTTGTACATCACGTGAAACGCGGCTGCCTCGCGCGAGCGAACAACTTGTTGCCTGTGTAATTAAGCGAGACCGAGACATTAACAAGAAAATCGCATTACGCGAAGCGGCCAAAGTGCGCTTAGCCCTATACACACACACGTGGTCGCATACAAATCGCTCCCCATTATTCATAAATGTGTGTTGCGCGCGTACTCATATACGCGGGAGGACAAAAGCTCGAGTGAGAGGCGAGCTTTTCGGGCGGGGCAAAGTCGATTGTATCCGCGGAAAATTTGACCGGCACAAAACCCAGCGCGTGTAATTCAATGCGGGCCCCTCTGAAAAGCCGACAGCCGCGCCGAATCGCCGGACATACGCGTGTATATATATGATGGAGTCACGGAGAAAATACGCCTCGTGTGTGCGGAGAGACAGTTTGGACGTTTGTCCAATTATGCACGGGGACAAAATGTGTCGGTGTATAATTCATACGCGCCTATAAATTTCTTATGTGGCGACAAAGTATAGCGCCGGATCGATTTGATTTTTGTACCACTCTCGTCCGGCAATTGGGTCGAACGTATATATATATGTATGTATATATAAACGCCGCGCCGCGCCGCCAGGAATAAACTCTCGAACTCGATGTATCTTTGAACAAGTACAACTGGCGCTGTTTGACGAACTAGCCGATAAATATATATTTGCAAATCAAATTCAGTCTGTTCGCGTAAAGTGACGTGACCGAACGAGATTGGATATTTTTATACTCCCTTGTTCGGTCGTTATTATACACTCGGAAAATGTCAACTGTCCGCGATACCACGAAAAATTGCATTCGGACGTGTTTTTTTTTCGTGCGCCGCGTCTTTCTGGTGTGATTTGAATAATGTACGGTCTCTTTTATAGTAAAATCGGGAGGGATACGATGTTTGACGGCCAATCTCCAGTCGAATGTGCAGAACAATGGATTATAAACTTAATTTTTGCGAATTATAGCAAACGCGGCGTACTGACAGCTCTTCGTCAGTTGCTGCTGCTATTATTAGACGAAAGGAAGATAAACGATATACAAACAGTCTACGAATAGTCGACGAAAAGCACAATCGATTTGGCAACAATTATTTAAATTTACGATGATTCGAAAGTGGAAGCCGCACTGCCACTCTCGAACTTATGTGTATACTGAGAAACGAGAGCCAACAGCCGTTGTCTCTTATACACCGTCAGCGGCGTTGAAGTGTTTATTTTGAAAAATTTTATTGAGCTTCTTATTCGCGTAACTAAGAGATCGCGGGTCTTCATTCTCAGTACGAGTGTATTTTTTGCAATTTTCTTTTCACGCTCCAATATTTAATATGCAATTGTATCCTTTGAGTTTCATCTTTTTCAGCCAATTTTCGTGTTATAAAAGCAGCCAAGTGAGACCGCGAGTGAACCACGCGTCGCAAAAATGTGGCTTACAATTTTACTTTCTCCTCATTCCACTTGATTGGCCCTCACACATCGCATCGTCCTAACATAAAAAAGTGGTACGTGAAAAAGTACTGACATAAAAATGTAAAGCTAGATATTATGCAAGATTACCAGTTGTAGAAAAAAAAGGTTAAAATGAAGAAGATGCGTCTTCATTGGTCATAGCGGTAGTCAATTTCAGTCAGTTTTGTCAACAATCAGGCAACAGCTAAGGATAATCAGTTTTGGGGCTCTACTGACCAAATCTCTTTTTCGGAAGTTGAATAAAATACGAACGTAGGTTTTTTTGTAATTCACACAACGCGACGAATTGACAATAATTCGAAAAGTATTTTCCCAAATAAAAGTAAAAACAGTCGAAGTGTATAATTTTTAAACAGGCAAGCGTAGACCGCCGGCGAGACACATAGCCTCGCGTGATTTTTGAATAATTAACTGCCGCAAGCGGAGCGCGAAGTGTATTTGCTCGTGTATACACGTTCGAATGTTGTGCAACAAAGCCGCGGCATTAGGAAAATATCGAATGCACGTGGCGCATTTGCACACTGATCCCCGTCGAGGCGAATCGGCGCGTTATAAATATATATATATATATATATATATATATATATATATATATATATATATATATACATATATGCTCGCTCAACGTGTTTTAATGCAACGTCTCTTACACTCGCGTAACACACACACACACACACACACACACACACACACACACACACACACACACACACACACACACGTACGCGCGCATAGTGGATTGGACGTTATTTTTAATACGCGCGATATAACATTAATCCTCTGCTGCCGGCGCGGCGCTGCGGCTGAGCTGGCCATGGCGGAAAATATGCTCGCCAACTCTAATCGGCTCTGCGCGTCAAGCCAGCTGGAATTGAGTCCATTAGCTAAATGGGCATATCCGCGAGCGAGCGCGCGTTTCTATATGCATAATTCACCACGTTTTCACAATTCAATTCAATTTCGTTTACGTGTATATAATTTATTCATTTTCCCCGTTGTTCTAAATCCGCGTAGAGGCCGCGAATCCGTCGGCCGCTACACACGCGTGAAAATATCGAAATTTCGCGTATTCAGAGATACTTAATCCCGGTGAATTTCGATTCGCCGCTCGTCAAAATTCTCTCCCCCGAGCTCGAAAGTACACTCGCGATAGACGGAGCCTCGGGGCTGCAGCCGTGTAATCGCATTAGCCTGATTTGAAAGTTGCGCTGCCGCAACGCGACACCTCTCGCAAAGACGAGACACAGACGGAGCGCAATGAGCTACGACGTCGTATCACGTTTCGATTGTATTCCGCGAGCAAATGTGATCGCGCGCGCGCGGCTATAAATAATGCCCCGGCGGGGTATACAACTCGGAGCTGCTGCTGCTGCTGCTGTTGTTGGGTTGTAAAGGCACGCGGAGGGGGTAAAAAAAGGTGCACATCCCCCGAGGGAAGGGATTGATCCGCGTGATACGCCCCCGGGCACTTTCGACTGCTGGATCATTGGCCCCGCGGATTATCACGAGAGCTCGATTTTTGCATGTATAGCTTCTTCTCTTTTTTTTCCTTCCTTCCTCGCCTCTTTCTCCCGGTCGCGTATCTCATTTTTCAGTTTTTCCCGGGCTATGCTTTTCATTACGGATTTTTTCCGCCCCCTCCCGAGTCCTCGATCTTTCTTCCCCGGCTGTTTTTTTCTCCTCCCGAGCTTTATGCCCCGCCGGGGGGCAATTTATCTTTTATTTCGTTCCATCACGCTCTCGGCTCTTACTTATCTCGCGCGCGCGACGAATTCCGTTGGTCCAATGGTAATCGCTTAAAAATGACTCTCCGGCTTTATTTGCTCGGCAGCTGTGCCGGCCAAGTGTGTGCTATCTAGCGTAAACAGCCAAAGTAATAGCCGAGATTCCGCAAGCGCGCGCTGATTTCCATCGGCGACACACACCCGAGCCCGCCGCGCATTTTATGAATATCGTTCGCGCGAGCTCGCAATTGTGTGAACTTTTCATATGCCCGCTTTTCTACATTTTTGAACCTCGGCCGTGTGATCTACGGCAAGATCCAATACGCTGCATGGACGGAGACAAATCTTCTGGTGAAATTTACGAGATGAGATTTTTTTTAGATTTTCCGTTTTAGTCGCAGATTGACACACTTCAGTTATTTTCACTGGAGTTTCGTGCTATTTTTATTCATAGAGAGATACATTTTCGAAATTTATTTTCATTTTTTCGTCGAGTGTTGGGTTCAATTTCAACCGAGTCGGTAATTTATTGATTCAATTTTATTCGAGGAATTTTTACTTTCGGAAGATGTTTGGATCCACCAGGGTTTGAGTCTATAGTGCGCGAGAAGCTGAACTTTCACCGCTGCACCAAGTATAAATTACAAAAAGTATATGATTGAATGTTAATTCATTCTACTCAAATGTATTGTTCAATCGTTATTTGAACGTAACTTGTAGGAGAAAAACGGCGAACAATATAGTACCCATACATCTCCTAGAAGAAAAATTATTTTTTCTTTCAGAAAAGTACGCAAAATTTTTATTTTTTTCTTAAATCTACAAAGAAACATTCATCTTCATTTTTCTCAATTTTCTTCGATACCGCCCTTAAATTGTTTGGAATGCAAATTCAATCATCGATAAATTATGAAAATCGCGTTTGCTTCGATATATAATGTATCTGAGAAGCTGCAGTTGGAATTTAATATTAATCGGATGCGAATTTAGCGAGCTGCGCTGTTATGCTACCTCCTCCCCCCAAAGTATTTGGATATCATTGTTAAATAGTTTATGCATCATTTATGCCAATATAAAAATGCAGAAAAAGTTTCAATCCCTTGACACATGCGATTCCTGAAGTAGATAAAGGTCGCTGTATGGTCAGTATAATCCATGTGATGACTTGATATAAATAACACAATAATGTAAGTGCATTTAGTTATAATTTCTGTAATATAAGTGCATTATATGTATCTCAATATACGTAAATTTAAAATTCTCTTCCACGTGGGATAATGGGAGTGGAAAGATCATTATAAATCAATGATGATTCGTGGGGGCGGGTAACGAGTCTCGGGCGAGCTAATATAAATATAATTTCCAATAACTTTTCGACCTTCGAATTATTCAAATCGTGCCGCGCGCACGGCGTGTACGCTCGAACAATGACGAGCGCACTGTGCAGATGAATTACCGGTCGTTTCGCGACGCGAATCGAATATGATTTGCATGATTTTACAAACTCGAGACTGCGCGGATCGCGTCACACTCCGCGCGACGCCGAGAGAGAGAGAGAGAGAGAGAGAACTCAATAAAATTATGATTAATGCCGGCTGGGGCCCGTCCATCACCCGGCCATTACCCACCCCCCACTACGAGAGTGCCCAGAGCTACCCGAGTTCCAATTGTCCGCGCGATTTGCCCCGGCTATATGATCCGGAAGAATCGAAACAGCCCAAGGCCACTCGATGCCGCGCTCCGAGACTCTCGATGCACGATCGATAATACATAGTTCCACGACCGACCCAACACAAAGCAACTCTCGAAAACACGAGCTTTACCTGCGTAACGATATACCTTTCCAAACCACATAAAAAATTATGTGTTTTTATATCTCGACGAATTGCAATGCATAAACTTATCCTATCAGCATTTCCAAAGCATCTCAATTAAGATCACGTCAAGCTTTTCAACAAAGCTTCCCCCCCCCCTCCTTTGGTGTAACGACTTGGTAATTTTGTAATTGCTTGTTTTTTAATGTGTATGTGGGATATATTGCGTGTGGTATGTATATATATTGTATTAATTCATGTTTAGTAGTATTTTAGGAAATTGGTATAGTAGATGGGGAGTACTCTGAACGTTTCGACCAAGATCCACCTGACAGTTGACTCTTCAGTGAGGTTTTTCTTCATTTGAATCCAACCTAAGACAGAAATAATCTGGATAAAAACATGAAATATATAAGAAGTACTCAAAATTCAAAGTTATTAGGACGAGGGGCGACTCACTGCAGTATTCCCAAGTTCACTCTTTGGTATTCCCTGGTATTCCCAGGTACTCCATATTAAAAATAGTACTCCCTTTGAGATTACATAGATACGCACGTCTAGAGCAGGTCCGCGGCACAAAATCTTGTCGGTAATACACAATAATGAGGAAAAAAACATTTTGACCGATCGCCAACGCTCACACCAACTTGTTACAGCTCGTTTTCTCCATTTTTTCACCAATTTCGATTCTTAAGCTAATTTTGCTCAAGTGAGTGCGAATTTTTTTAATACCCTTAGACTAGGTTAATAAAATTGAGCGACATAGCATTAGATTCCTTGGCATTCCATCTACATCATCTAATTTTTTTTTTCGTCATACGTCCTGTTTATCAACCGTTCCAATAGGTTTTCGTTATTTTTCTCAAATGTACCCAATATGCGCCACCCCCCAAGTCATGAACCATTGGTTTTTCTCTCGAATTTATGTGGCTTACTAGGAAATTGCACACCTTTTAGGTCATCAATCACGATGAAATTTTGTGAGCTGGTTCATGGGTCCTTTAACAGCTTATATCTCTAGCCATGAAGTCTAAAGTTTTGATTTGCAGGAGCTATTCTGTCCATTCATTCGATTTCATACATTTACAGTATATCTATATTTATGGATTTTCGTATATATAGATATACTGTTCATGCTCAAAATCCAATATGTTTGACAGGATATCTTCGGGAAAACAAAACGTTAGACTGTATGACTCAAAATATAAGCTATTAGGCTACCCTAGAACCATCTCACAAAGTTTCTTCGTGATTGGTTTCCCAAAGATTGTGCCTACTCCTAGTTAGCTCATTCTGAAGGTATTAAGTCGACTTTTTTAGTTCTTACCACCTCACCCAAATATTATATTACCCAAATATTCTCTGGGTAATATATATATATATATATATATATATATGAGTTCTAGAAGACTCCATCGTGTCCCCTGAATTTCTTCAGAATTTTTTATACCATATGTTTCATCCTGACAGAGGCTCAAAGTGGTGGAGTTTGCAATATTAGACATTTTTTCAGGACCTTTGACCTCAATTTTGAGCTATTTAGAGATGTTTTAGAGCAAAAACTCAAGAGAACTTTTTTACTGAAAAATTGCCAATTTTTTCAGAAAAATTGGTCCCAGGATCATTGGTAGACATATAGCTATCACTTAACTCATTTCCAGGCTTAAAACTGATCAAAAAGTGGTTTTGATCACCCGCAGCATAATGTGATACATACCAAAAGAAAGCTTATTTTATTACCAAAATGTCCTGACTAGTCGCAGAGTGCTGCATTTGATCTATTTTTTGTAATCAACCAATACGTTATAAGAATTAACGAAAATATTCTAAAAATGGGTGACCGCATACGCCACTTATAAGTATGCTTGTTACTCTCGTTTTCTCATAGAATTTGATTGTTTCGTGGCACTTGTACTTGGATACAAGTTGTAACTACTTTATTATCCAAGCCCAGAGTGAGAAGTCATGAACCGTGTCTTTTTTAATAAATTTAGTTCACATATAAGTGGCGTATGCGATCACCCATTTTTAGAATATTTTCATGAATTCTCATAATGTATTGGTTGATTACAAAAAATAGATCAAATGCAGCACTCTGCGACTAGTCAGGACATTTTGGTAATAAAATAAGCTTTCTCTTGGTATGTATCACATTATGCTGCGGGTGATCAAAACCACTTTTTGATCAGTTTTAAGCCTGGAAATGAGTTAAGTGATAGCTATATGTCTACCAATGACCCTGGAACCAATTTTTCTGAAAAAATTGGCAATTTTTCAGTAAAAAAGTTCTCTTGAGTTTTTGCTCTAAAACATCTCTAAATAGCTCAAAATTGAGGTCAAAGGTCCTGAAAAAATGTCTAATATTGCAAACTCCACCACTTTGAGCCTCTGTCAGGATGAAACATAGTCTAAAAATTCTGAAAAAATTCAGGGGACATGATGGAGTCTTCTAGAACTCATAAAAAAAATTTCAGAATTTTTTTTCATTTTCACTCTCTCACTTGACAGAGAATCACCCATATATATACTTGGTTATCCCTGATACTCCTTAGTATTCCTTAGTATTCCCCTGGTACTCCTTAGTATTCCTCAGTACTCCACGGTATTCCCTCGTACTCCATGGTATTCCATGGTATTCCTCCGAACTCCATGGTACTCCCCGGTATTCTTTAGTATTCTCTGACGGAAAATTTTAGTGAGTCGCCCCTCGTATTAGGATGTATCAAAATATCGGCTGGTAGGCGTCGTCACTGTCAACAAGTAAACTGAACGAGCGGGTTATCCATCTTCATACAGTCTGCGATCAACCATTTTCATTCTGCATCTTACCGAAAAATGGATATTTTATCTTAGATTTTTACTGGCTAACAATTTGTTTACTTCACTGTATTAATTAACACTTGACATTTTATGCGTAATATATAACGGAATATTAGAAGAAAAAAACCGCTGCCAAGTGCCTTAGCAGTATGCTTTCTCAAAGAGGCTTCAACATCACCCACAAACGCATCCCAAACCTGTATTTTCACCATTCCACTAGCGTAGATACTATCATTTATTTTTCAGAAATTACAAAAATATTATTTAATCAGTTCAATTCGTATCTTTGTGACTGTGTAAAGTGTCGTTCTTTTTCAATTGACCAAACTTTGTCGCGACTGTTGATGTCTGCCCGGGCTCTCTTATTATTTGATCAAATGCAACAAAGCAAACGGTTCTAGGTTCTACACGATGCGAGACATTTAGACCTGCTTAATTTTTCGATCAATTCATCTTGTGACTGGCATACGGTTTAATGGTGGTTAAAATCGATCCGTCCTGCCCTTAAGTCCGTATTTAGCAAACTCGAAGACTCATTTTGATCATTTTCGACGGCTGAGGTTGGAAATGATCAATTCAAAATCTATTTTGATCATTTTCGACGGCAAAAGACACCAAATTTTCCCAATTTTCTCTATAAGACGTTGAAAATACTGGAAACGAAACTTACATGAATTTTTCTTTCCCTTAGCAACGGTTGCTAGGGCGGTAAACAACGGTTGCTAAGGAGCTAATTGGGAAGATTTTGTGTCCTTTGCCGTCGAAAATGATGGAAATGGGTCATAAATTAATGATTTCCAACCTTCGTAACTCGGACTAGATCTTGTCACAACTAACCTGTGTGCAAAATTTCAAGACGATCGGACCATTCCTTCGAGAGTTATCGTGGACGAAAAAAAAACGGGACGCACACACACACACACACACACACACACACACACACACACACACACACACACACACACACACACACACACACACACACACACACACACACACACACACACACACACACACACACACACACACACACACACACACACACACACACACACACACACACACACACACATACATACAGACACTTTTGGATTTCCATGTTTTTCGACCCGTAGATCACGAAAATCGAGGTCCCGAGGTCTGATTCGGTGGGTCGATTTTTGCCCCATTACAAAGCTTTCTCTTTGAGAAAGCAAAAAACTGCTGCCAAGTGCCTCAGCAGTATGCTTTCTCAAAGTATTGCAATTGAACCTCAACTTACATTAATCACCACTATTTGAGAAAGCAAAATGAACCTCTAACTCATTTTCTCCACTCCATACTAACGGTTGCTGAGGACGTAAACAACGGTTGCTATGGTAAATATCCGAGCTTCGGTGTTCTTACTTCTTAGTCGTCAACAGTTCCGAAAATGGACCTCCAACAGACTTTTCCCACTCCATAGTAACGGTTGCTAAGGACGTAAACAACAGCTGCTTTGGTGAATGTCTGAGCTTCGATGTTCTTACTTCTTAGTCATCAACAGTTCCAAAAATGGACCTCCAACTGACTTTTCCCATTCCCTAGTTACGGTTGCAAGGGATATAAACAACGGTTGCTAGAGATATCAACAATGGTTTCTACGGGAAATGTCTCTTTGATTCTTATAGAATCCCATAAATATACAAACCCAAATGATCATTTATCATGAATTATATGGGAACTTATCAAAAACACGATAGCAACGGTTGCCATGGAAATAAACAACGGATGTTGCTGAACACCGAACTCAGTTCACATCTTCCGGAGACCGACCTGTGCAAAATCTCAGGACGATCGGACTATTCTTTCGAAAGTTATCGTACGACAAAAAAAAGTCAGTCTGAAGCTGAATTTTGTATCTCCATAGCAACGGTTGCTGGAGGAATAAACAATGGTTGTTCCAAAATGAACGTCTTATCGATTCTCATCGATCGTCGAAAGAATTGGAGACCCATTGTGCGTTGATGATGATTTTTGGAGCTTTTATCAAAAACACGTTAGCAACGGTTAGAGAAATAAACAATGGATTTGGCTAAAAATTGAACTCGGTCGAGATTTTGCGGCGACTAACCTGTGTGCAAAATTTCAGGACGATCGGACAATTCCTTCGAAAGTTATCGTACGACAAAAAAAAAGTGCACGTACGTACATACATACAGACATTTTCGGATTTCCATGTTTTTCGACCCGTAGATTACGAAAATCGAGGTCCCGAAGTCCGATTCGATGGGTTGATTTTTACCCCATTACAAAGCTTTCTCTTTGAGAAAGCAAAAGACGAAACAAAATATATAAGAAGACTCCCGTATATTCATTTTCGAATAACTCAGGAACTCAACGACCGATGTATGAGCATTCGGAACTCTTCCGTGATTCAATACATTCTTTTTCAAATTTTCTGACACGAAATAAAGAAAATCCTTTGTAAATGAATCGAGGGCAGTCGAATCTCGCACTCTGGAGTTGCTCGATATAAAATTTAACTCTATTGAGCTTCGCCTTCATCGGAGCAATGGAGTCATTTGAATAAGATTTCAATGCATTTTTTCCCGGAAAAGGAATTCAATATCCCACTCGGGTGTTTATTGAACGCTTTCAATTAGCTTTTGCTCCGCGTTCGGTATACCGAATTCGCTATGGATTTCCCGCATCCTCTTTAGCTTTACAAAGAAGAGCAATTTTCGCTGAAATTTTGTTGAGTTGCTAGTTTATATAATCCTACGTTTGATCTTTTTCCGCCTCAGTCGTGCATGCGGAAAAATATCAAAAGAATCAACAATCTGGTGCATCCTATGTATTGCGATGGAATGATCGGGGAGCGGTTTGTACGAGAAAAATACGTTTATTCAACCTTGTTTATCAACAGTAGCACTTATCGAGAAATCTCGCCTCAATTCGGATGAAATAGAACACTATAATTCTATAGAGAGATTATACAATCGCTGAAGGCTTGCATCATAGAGAAAATATTGTATAGACCATACAGCTGGTATTCTATCATCAGTATAACAGAATTATCATTTTTAGTTGATTTTGAATTTTTTCAAGCATGTATCATTCTTTGCATTGAAATATTATTTGACCATATCACAAATTATAAATCTGAATCTAGGATCGATTTCGAATTATCAAAAATAAGAATGGCGCCGAGTTTCTTGAAAAATAGATCTACGGTCATATGGGGTCTAACATATTGGATTTTCGGAATTCAGTAATTCTGACACCAGATTCGAGTTCAGCGTCCCTAAGATTCCCTAGAAAACAAGTTTTGAAACAATGTAATTGTTTTTGAAAAACTTCATCCGTCATATAGTTTCCAATTTCAATTTCTCAATTTCCCTAAATCTGAGATTATGTCAGATACAACTTTTCTGATTCAACACCTGTAACAAACGTTTCTTTGAGGAAATTACAGGCAGTTTCAATTATTAAAAATACTCCATTTTCATTCTTTTTCAGGAAAATAAATAATTAATAACAACAAATAAAATTACGGAAAAACGCGAAAACCCTGAATAATTTTTCTCTGTATAAAAAACAAGCAGCGTCTCGATATTCACTCTAGGCTCATGGAAAATGTATTTTCTCTAAAAAAAGTCACTAAACTTGACGATTTGATTATTTATGAATAATTTGTTATTAACAAATAATGATCATTCAAATTTGTTTCACACTTATTTATATCCTAGAGGACATTATAAAATAGAAGAATCCAAAATTTATCTTGAGAAAGTCACCTAAACAATTGAAAATTACAAGAGAAAAGGTGGGACGCTGGGCATTCCATCATTCTTGCTAAACTGTCTCACTGTACGTAGTAATCAATACCATGTCGAGGTTTAATAACATTTTCAGTGTCTGTAAAGATGTAATTTTTTGCGAATGTGTAATTTTAGTTGATAGGAAGTACTCTGAACGTATCTTCTTAGATCCACCTGATAGGACAGAGATATATTTTTCAGGGAGATTTGATCTTAAACACAAATGTCAGAATAAATAATACCAATAATAATGATGATCCGAACGATTTGTTCCACATTAAAATGTCCTTATAAGAAAATATGGAATATATAAAAGCTGTATGAAATTCAAAGCAACACAATCCACGGTGTTCCTCGGCTACGTAATGCAAATATTACACTGATTATTTTTTCCATCCACTTGCTTTGAGAAAATTGATCAAGGTGTAATGATCGCGGCAGAGTCGAATGAACAAAGCAAAGTCGGTAGCAGGTGTATAGGGTCTAGGGTTTTTGTCGGTAGCGGCTCGCGCTCGCGCGCAACCGGTTTGATTAATGGCTGTGCTGTGCCGCGAGAGCCGAGGTGTTATTGGGGCTGGAAAAAGGGCGGGACGCGCTTCATCAGCCGGCGGAAACAAGTCCGTCAAAGCGTCGGAAATTAAACGCGCCGCGGATAAACAGGGATTAACTTATTGTGAGACTTGCCAAGACGATCGCCGTGGAGACAACCAATTGCAGAGTCTATACATTGGCCCGGATTTCTTCGTTTCTCCGCGCATTTTCCCCGCGACTTTATACAACTGAATCTGTTTTCAGTTAGCAACAACACACAAACATTCCCCAATCGGTTTTGGTTTGATGAAATCGTTTCAGAGCACAATAATTCCAACGATTTTTCAAAATTAATATCATTTAAATCGGGAAAGAATGACAAACGATTTTCATCGATAGCTCTCGACGTTCCCCGTTCCAAATCGAATGGCTGAGTGATCACTGTCACGAACGTTGTGACTAATGATCATCAATTCCGGTTGGATAAATAAATAATCTGATCGAAAGTCAAGTTGAAATTATCGAATAATTTAAATTAAATAAAATAATTATTATCAGTTTGAATGTGATTATTACAAAGGATGCAATTTTTAAGATGATATGCACCATAATCATAAGCTCAAATTTGTCTCGGTGTACGCATCTTCCGTATACAGTGAGATTTCCACGGTGAGCTTTCTTTTATTTTCGAGTTCTTTTATTTTCACCAATCTCGACAATATCAATGACAGCGAGTGCAAAACGAACAGGGCGTGCGCTCACGACGAATATTCACAGTGACACAGTTGAATTTCACCGTGAGGAATTTAGAGAGCGAGTGTGCGTAATGAACACGAGCTAGGCGTGCGCGATACCACACAACGCGCAGCGGTAAGCGTATGTAATTCGCGGTATACGGCGATTTTTCCGCGCGCGGGCGACGAGATTGACGGGTTTTTGAAAAATTCCCTCGCGCGCACAGCTTTGTACGCGGGCTATGTATCAAATGTTATATATATATCCTCGGGGATTTCGCTCCTCGGGCAATGGCTTCTGTTTACCTCGGACGATCGAGTAATAAATCGATCTTACGGCGGCGCGGCGGCGGCCGATAAGATTTATGGAAATGTGCGCGAGCGAACGTTATCGGAGGAGGTCAATCTCTCGCTATACTTGGCTTTGGTTCGTCGTCGGTTGAAAGACCGGTCGGTCGGTCGGTCGGTCAAACAGAGACGCGTGCCGGGGGGAAAACCGAATGTAAGCAATTACCAACATATAAGGAGGATATTGGCGATTCAGCCTTCAGCGGCCGTCGAGCGATCCATCAGCTTCACCCGGCCCCGGCCTGCCAACGTATACCTCCTGCGCACAATAGGGGGATTTGCATTTTTGCTGACTACCGCACTTTTGCTTTCTCAAAGAGAAAGCTTTGGCGACGCGGCGAAAAAACGTCAGATCCTCAAAATGCCTACGTGTGTTTGACACGCAATGACTCTCGAAGGAACCTACTCTCCTGTAAATTCTTATAGTGAAAAACCATCGTATGAAAGTGAAAAATCAGTGTAAAAAGGTGGATCTACACTGGAACTACAGTAAATTTTCTATGTTACTAGAGTGAATTTTCACTTAAGCTTCATATGTTCTGATATCAAACATTTCTATATAAAATTCGCAGTAAGATGTGAAGTGAATTTTCACTTTAGTTACTGCGAATTTTATGTGAAAATATTTTCAAAACTCATGAAACTAGAGTGAAATTTCACTTTCGTTAAATTAAAAATTGACTGCAATCCAGTGAATATTTCATCCACCTTCTTACAGTGATTTTTCACTGTAACGATGCAAGAGATTGAAACGGATTTCATCTCCTCGTATTAGCTCGAATACAGACGGAATCTGAAAATAATAAAATACGACTGAATTATTTTTGCACTTACACCATTCGAATATAAGCAATGAAAGAAAGCATGAAAATGTTGTATATTAGGTCGGTGTGCAGTCGTAAGTAATCTCAAGTGTTAAGCGCCGTGTTAAGC
Source organism: Aphelinus atriplicis (assembly GCA_020882685.1). Lineage (NCBI taxonomy): Eukaryota > Metazoa > Arthropoda > Insecta > Hymenoptera > Aphelinidae > Aphelinus > Aphelinus atriplicis. The sequence continues at coordinate 5,424,180 of CM037073.1, forward strand.
GCCGCGCGCATTGCGCATAATTCAACACCCACCCACTCGCACAGCTGCCTATCGGCGGATTTCTTTATCTGGCGCGATTGTACTTGCGTCGACTATCCGTCTGGCGAGCGAGCGAGTTCGGCCATCAACCGCAGCGTGGATTAAATCGCCGCGCGAATAATCCCAACCTGCACCGGACTCTTTCAAAATGAGAAAGCGACAGTCTCGCCCCTCTCTCCCCCCCGAGGCTGCGCCAGCGGATTAACCGCCGGCTCTTCTCCAAACTTCTAATAACACTCTTGGACTTTTCCAATATACTTACTTATTGTTCACTCGGCTCCCCGCCGACCGTTGTACACTCTCGGCAATTTTTTTCATTCCCCGTCGCCGATTACTCCCAGGGAGTACTTACAAATCCCGGTGACAAATTATTATCCGATATATATATATATATATATATATATATACACTGGGAAAACAATCCTCTTGCCGCAAATGGAATCCTTTCGCCGCAAGAGGATTTTCCATTGAATTTTGCTACTTAGAGGATTGCCTTTTGGGGCAAGAGGATATTCCCCTCCTCGCAAAATTGCATTGCTGCAAGAGGAATCCATTGGCCGTGATGGGATTTTCCTTTCAGTGGAAGGGAGCACGAAAATTCACGCGTTCACAGCAACAAAAGGAATTCCTCTTGCCGTGAGAGGAATTCCTCTTGCTGTGAGAGGATTTTCATTTTTTTTTTCGGTGAGCGGAATGCAGCTTGCCCCTACCTACGGTGCTCCATAACAATACATAATCTTCTAAGAAATAAAATACTAAATTAAACAAAATAATAGTTTTGATCTCCGTTATAAAATACAATTTTCATAATAATTCTATCCTAATAGTAAAAAAAACTTACAGTGAGACTACTTGGGATGCGGGTCACCTATCTTGACCAAGAATAGAGTGTATCCAGTTTCCGGGTCCAGCGCTCCCAAACTTCTAAAATATTAATTAATGTATCCTGGATGGAGCCGTTGGTTTTGTCCCATATGACAGTTGTCATCTGAGACGCATTTTCACTCACTACACTGCACTTTAAATTTAAATCACTGGGAACAGCAGCTTAATTAATCCTGAAACAAATGCACGTAGAGTAAATACATGTGTAATTGTCAATATTTACTTGAATCACATAGAGTAAAACATGAAAAAAATGAAAATAAGGCACCGTTTGTAACTTTTCATTGTGGGCTTAGATACTGAAGCAATGACAACATGTATCCAAGCACAAGAGATACACAATATACACTAAGATTGTATGATAATTGAGTATCAGAATTGAATTTTAACTATAAGAACTTTAATTTTGAACATTTGTCTGTCCAAAATCAGACTATATAAGAATAATAATAAAATTCTCTACTTACAGTTATTCGCTATTTCCAATGAAATTTCTGTTACTGTGCAGCTTACCTGAAATACAAATTAACAAAAAAGAATCAAATTCTTTCTGGATATACATATTCAAAAAGATAGGTTGGAAAAGTACTTATCTGAAATTGGTTGTCTTCTCATTACATTGTGAATTCAGCATCTGTCCATGATGAAGCTGCGTATCTATTCCTATTCTAGAGATATCAATACTGGTGAGAATGATTTAAGAAATAGAGAAAAAAACATAGATTGATATAAAAATATTTGAGTATCCTTTAATTTAATTGAACTTACGAGTGAATAACATTTAGTGATGATTGGTGCTAGAAGAAAGTACTTCTGAGTAATTCAAAAATTTTCAAAAGCCTTGTTTACGTTGATGTGCATGTAAAATCGCATTAGCCAATAAATGTGATTTTAAGTCCATATTCTTCTTAACTCTTAACGAACATGAGTAGCTGAATCTATGAAGATGCATTTTCTAATTTGAGGGGCAATATCCGGCAAATTTTTTTTTTTCATTCTTTTTTATTGGCTTAAATCATGCGAAAACTGTCCTAGAATCGAAATTTACAACTGCCAAGTACTGATCTAAACTCAAAATTTGTTTAAATCAATTTTTACCGAACATCTTTTATATAAGATACATAGCATTTTGAAACTTCAAACGCGTTTTTCTCAAAACCATGTTTTCAAACACGGCGAGCAGTAGAACTGAAAAAGTTTACATCCGATTAACTTAAAATGTTAACTGTAGCTTCTCCATTAGATTATCTAGTGAAGTACACACGTTTTTAGCGATTGATTAACAAAAATAAAGTTATAATCAATTAATGTCGACGTTTTTTTGTCGAAAAAATTCAAACCGTCGTCATTTTGCCAAAAAAAATTCTAAAATTATAATGACGTGTACTTCACTAGATAATCTAATGGAGAAGCTCAATCCAATGATATATTATTTATATACCTTACATCTCAAATGTCGTTTAAAAAAAATCATGAAAAAAGCCTTGTTTTTTTGAGCATTTGGTGGATCTTACACCTTTTTTCTTAAATTTTTCTTAAACCTTTTTTCCGTAATAAAAGAAGCAGCACATCAAAACAAACATCATTGGCAAACAATCATTTCCTCCCAATGAAAAATACTGTTGAGAGTTCTACAGAAAAATTCATCTTGACCCAAGAGGAACTTCCTCTTGAATCACGAGGAACTCCCTGAGCAGGAATAATTATTGTGAAATGTAGTTATTGCAGATTTAAAAACGTTTACACGATATGCTATATGTTACCAAAAGGGCTTCATGATCGTCATTTGCAATATAGAATTCATTAGAAGTTAGATAATTAACGTGACTGTATGTATGCAGTAGCTACACATAACCTATAATATCAATTCATGAGATTTCATCACACGATCCTTACTTTTGGTAACAATTGGGTTGTAAATAATTATAAATCATGACTCTACGCCCTTCTAGAGACCGAAAATGAACACCGACTCACCTGTTAAGTCTTTAAATTGAGCTACTGTTTGGATTATAACGGAGCACGAACTCGCTGCTACTGACGCTGGCAGTAAACTGACGCGCGACGCCTGTCTCGGCAGGCTTGGTTGATTTCTCATTTAAACATTTCCCCTCAAATAAGCACATATCGACTGCTATCAATGAACCTCAGAGGGATACGATGCAGTTAGACGAGTCACAGATGCACAGGCATTAACTCTACACAGGTCTACTTACTTGTCGATACAAGTTGTACATGGAAGTGAAAAATCCTTTTGCCTCGAAACGAAATCCTCTTGCAGCACGAGGATTGTTCGAACGGAAAATCCTCTTACACCGAATAATACGGGGTTTAAGGCAATATTATTTCCCTCTTGACTCAAGAGGCATTACTCTCGCCGCAAAAGGATTGACCCAAAACTACGATCCTCTTGGGGCAATGCAAATCGTTTTTCCCAGTGTATCCCAGAGAGCCGATATCATTTTTATCTCGTTTAAGCATGTATGAACTGTGATCCGACTTTACGTGCACACCGTCAACGAAACGAAAATACAAGTCGGAATTTCAGTGCATTTGGGTTATGCGACTGCGCTCCGGAAATTTAATAATGTCAGCCGAAATCTGTTGGAATACGATTACTATTTGTTTTTGTTTCCAATCTTTGAAACTAACCGTGAAACTTTTTTATGTTCCAGGTAAGTTGAGGAATGAATCTTGCAAGCTACCGTTTCCTACAGTAAGTTGAGAATTTCGCTCGAATTATAGCGAATCATCCACTGGGATATTACGCCTTTTCTTATACGTGGCTGTGATGGCGATGATGCGGCCCTCATCTGATTTTTGGTGCTTTCCGAGCACCAATGGCGCCCGTCCGTTATAGTATTATAAGATAATTTTCCCTTGCTCCACCTGCTATTTCGCACTGAAAACTAAGGTAACTGTACCCAATTTGGCACTGTACTCAATTTAGCACAATCGTCAGATTTCGTATTTCCGGTGCTCTCTGAGCATCAGTCGCTCTTGGGTTATGTTGGGGGAATTAAAAGAAAATTTTCGGTATCTTCCCCGCCCATTTAGCCCTTAATACCACTCTCCTACAACACTTTGAAGTTTCACTTACTGATTTTTTCACCATTTTCTTATTTCACTTTTCACACTCAACCTCAAAAATCAGGTGTCAATAATTTTTATCTCTCAAAGTGTCATTACTCTTTTTTGTGTAAAAACATCTCAGCTTTCGATTGGTCTCATCAGTTTTCCTAAAATTATTTTTTATCCCACTCAAATTGCTGTTTTTCGCATCAAAAAAAAGTGAACCCAATGTGCCCCTCTACGCGTTTTTAAATGGGAAGACTGAGTGAAATCATTGAATATTTGTATAGACATATTACGATGATTTAGACGCGTATTTTTGAGTTGTATGTTAAAAATTTTGTATAAATATCATTGGGAACATGATTGAGAGTTTATTTCAATGCCAATTGGATCGTCCCTGTAGGCCTATATAGGCTGTAGCTAATGATTAAAAAATTGTGCCAAATTGAGTACTGGTGTAGCCAATTTGGCTCATTTACGTTTTTTTTTAAATTGCAATTTTCAATGGGTTAAAGTAGTCGAATGATGATTATGAAGATGGTTTCTAATAGGTATTGAGCTAAGCTTTGAGATGCCGTTCACAGAATTTTAAAATTCGGAGTCCATCATAGTCAAATTCGCGAAAAACCCTTAGGGGGGGGGGGGCACATTGGGTACAGTTACCTTACTATCATTGGTCAAGATTCCATTTCGCAAGAACCAAATCTCCAACTTTGATTGCAAAATTTACCAATTATCGTTAGGCGATTTTTTTCAAACTGTAAGCACAATCTCCACTGAAAATCAGAACGAGCGAACTAACTGGGAGACTCTGGCTCGCCAACAGGGAATTAGTATTTTACTACTACTGTTTTATGTGCATTTTTTAGACACTCGAAAATAATTGGGTAGTATTTTTCTTATTTTCGTTTCAATTAAATTTTTCAAAAGACACAAACGTTGAATCGCGAATAATGAAAAAATACGACCTAATTATTTTTGCACTGAACCATTCGAATATGCCATGAAAATCGCATGTAAATATCCTATAACGATGAAACTTGGTGATAGACGGTTTCTGCTCGCAGAGCCTTTTACAGCCCCGTATATAACGATTTGATTCACCCTCGGATATATTTTGTTGATCGAATTTTGCGACGCGTGTGTACCGATAAGATTTTACACGTGCGGAAATAATCGTCATAAAACCTGCGTGAAATCGAAATTAGAAAAAAACCTCCTGACGAAGTTTCATCTTGATAAACCGCATGAAGCGCGACCGTCAGCGGCAGCAGCAGCAGCAGCAGCAGCAGGAAATGACATGTGCACGATCGAATTCCAGCGCGTCGTCGTCGCCTCTTTCTCTGCATCGTGCACCTATGCTCCGAGATTCTCGCCGTGGCTGAGCAGATCAAACATCGTCATCGTCTTCGAAAATTCAATCGACTGTCTGGCGGCGCCGGCGCCAGAGCGACATGCCACGGAATAGTATCTATTTAACAGCTCACGGCCAAATCGATCGGGCGCGGCACAGTGTATCCCCTCCCGACCCGCCACGTCATTTCGATATTAAATAACTCGACACCGCGCCGACTATAAATACACTATTCATATTTTAATCAAGTAAACAGTAGTTAATGGGGTGGGAGTAGCCTGGCATAGAGAAATAAGCACTTTTTGCGGATTGTTTTTTTCTTTTCTAAAAATAGTCAACATACTTTTGCAATCATCAGTTTCGCATCCAGACATTGTAAAGTTGATTGTTTCATAGACGAATCAATAAAATCAGGATTTGAAGAAAAAAAAATCGTTTGTTTTTTTTGTTAATAACTTTTTGAAAATAAAGTTCTCGAGAAAGAGATGTTAAATAACCCAAGAAAAGCAAAATCCAAATTCCTACAAAGAGTATTGTAGTATCGACGTAGAAAAAGATCGGTTCAATAATTTTTTTCTTGTTGAATAACAACAAGTTTACGAGTTTAGTTTTTTCGATTGACAGAAATTCCAATACAGTAACTGCGCGTGACCCTACTCTTTAACGAAAGACAATCGATAGATCGAATCTTATAGAAGAATACTTTATACAACAGCCGATGACGCTTCGTTATATATACGAGACGATACATAACGGCATATTTCATGAATTTCAATCGAGCCAGAATTGGTAATTTATGAAAAATGATTAGAAAAATCTCAATTTCAAGAAATTGACAAAAATCAAGAACACTATAACATAAATTGCTCAAAATAATCTGAAGAGGTCAGGCAGATAACCGCGTAATTTGACTCAGAATATGCGTCCTATATAACTCGCGCTCGACTGATGTGTGTGTGTGCGAGTCCGCCGGCGAAATGCGATCGACGCGTATACACATGTATACAGTCGAGCGCGACGCGCCGATTTCAATTTCTGTTATACATCTCGGCTTGTTTACCCGTGCCGCGGTCGAGCTTTTGCTCGCGTACACGCGTACTCTGTACAAATACGAAAGATTCTCTCGCGGAGAGGCTAGATTTGAATTGAATTGCCGATGCTGCACCTTGTCTGTCGGCAGTAATTTCAAAGTCAAACAACTACTCGTCTTATGCACTTGGCTCGTGTGTACTCGCGCTCGAGCTCCCGCGCAAAGTGAGCGAATGTGAATAGAACGCATTCTACGGATGTGTTCCTGCGTCAGGCTCGCGCGCGAGGAGAGCCGTGGAAAGCAGTAATTACTTGATAGAGATTGATTTTACGCTGCCTCGAGGGAGTGGAGGAGAGAGGATGAAGGGGGAATGCTGGCGCGTCTTGTTCAATCGCCAATTGGGAGAGCCGATCGTTATATCGGAAAATGGAGCAACGCGAATCATGCTAATTCACGTTGGATCTATAGAGAGACCCGAGAAGAGAGGGGCGACCGAGGAAAAAGCCATTGTCTAACCGCACTATAGACGCTGTCGCTCGCCTGATTAACTCTTTATGTGATCCGTCTTTGCGCTTCGCAAGTATTTTCCACACATATATATTTTCACTCGATTCACTAGCCGGGAATATATCAAGTGTCGCCCCCTAATTGTTCGCCGATTCTTTATTTTTATATTACGCACCAATCGAGTCACGTGGAAGATTAACAACGACATCGTCAATTTTCCCGCCGCGGCAACACACAGCTTTGAAAGTAATATATCGCGCGCACGCGGTATAATCGTATTCTTTTGAACGAGGCTCGCGTCAATCCGAACGTTTCTTCGTCGATTACAATGCTCTACATCATGCCGAGCGGGCGCGCGAGGGAGTTTTTTCTTTTTTTTCTCCGGCTCTCAGCCGAGCCATGAATGAATCACTTCGGACACGTCGAGCCTCGACATCCGAACGTTTTCTTTGCAAATCACACTCGACAAGTTACAAGCCTTTATCGTCCGGCTGACAGCAGCCTCCCGGTGATTTCGCACCTATATACACCAGCTCGCCGCGTTTGAAGTGCGGAACGCGTATATATATATATATATAGTTTCGTTTGTGCGCGCGTGTATCGTCGGCCCACGCGCGCGAATACGTCAAACACGCTCTCGAGAGTGTGTGTCCGCGGGCGCACCTGGCCCGACCTCGTAAACATCAAAATTGAATTGTATTTATACGAGCGAGGCTTTTTATAAGCGGCCGTTGAATTTTAACGATTCGATACGCCCCCTCTGGGATTTATGCATTTTTTTCGACGCTTATTCGCGAATTTATAGGCCGCCGCGCGTTGGATCCGCGGTGAAAACGTCTTGCGGGTAGTATCGCGCGCGAGCACACGTACAACATTAACCCCGTCGTAGTTTCAATAATTTGCAGTGCATGGAAATGAAAGGGGAACTTTCCAGTTTTTCAAGTATTTCGAATTATTGAAGACTTTTAAGATAAATATCATTTTGGATTTACTATTTACCTTGTGGCATGAGTATGCTATGGTTTTCGGATTCACCCGTCCTTTAAAGTCCAATGTACGATTCTCCATGTGATAAAGGATCTGCGTAAGTCAATTTCGAAACATTTAAATGTCTGATTTTGAGCCTTGTTAATAATATAATAACATAATAACTATTCCTCTCGCTGAATACCGGGAGGGGGATGGGTATTACACTCCATCCTCATATCGTTGGAACTTTATAGGGATGTAAAGCGAAAACAATAATGAATTAGTATTCCCTAAAAGAAACTATTTCTTCTGGAGCGTATAGAACATTTCAAAAGAAATGAGCTGATCAATATTATACTTCAGAGTACAAAGCTGCTGTGAAAATTTGGGGGTGATTAAATCAGTAGTTTTTGAAATTCCTGCGAACATACAAAGAAATGTTTTCTTTTTATTCAATAGTAAGATGCGATGAAACTTTGGGCAGTAAAGTTTTTTTTTCTACTGATTATTAGAGTAGTATTAATAGTGAAATTTCACTTAAAGTTCAGGGAAGATGTACAATTAGACGGCAAAAAATCATTCGATTTTGGCGGATTTTTTTAATAAGTAATAATCATTCACGAAACTTCGGGTAAATTGGAATGAATAGTCGCATAAGCAATTTGCTTGAATGAAATTAACATCATAATGGCGGAACTGTTATTTAGCACGCGGTTGCGGTGGCAGTTGCGAATGGACGTGCAACCTATATCTGCCCGTTAGCCTTTGATCTGCAATTAAAGAAGAGCAACGAAACACGTATAGTTCCTATACATCTTATGCGCAAAAATACGCAACGTTTTTATACGCAAAATTTTAAAAATGACATTTACAAAATAATATTTAAGTGTGTTGTTCAAACGTAGTTCCGCGATGAGCGCGTTCAAAGTTTCTACACCTAAAAAAGCAAAAATTACTTACGGTCCACACAATAAGCCTTTCGCTTGTTCATAAAACTGATTTTCCTCCGTGAAGGCTTCTCGTCGTGCTATTCTGGCGCTCTTAAGTCTGCGTGAAAGCCGCGCCGCTTCTGTCGCTAAATTCGTTTTTGTTCGCTGTTATTGGCGGTAACTTTTTAAACTATTCAAATTTCGCTTTGGAACTTTGGGAATCTATTCTATGAACCCAGCAGCTCTACCGTTTAGAAAAAATAATTGATTTTCCAAAGTTCTCAATCGTGTTAGTAACTCCTTCCCTTTTAATCAAAACTACTATTTTCGGTTTATCAAATTACGAGTAGTGAAGAGATTATGATGAAGAGATAAGAGATTATGAGTAGTGAAAAACAAATATTCACTGCACATCAGTTACTTGAATTATCCTACCGAAATACTGAACATTCGTTATTGAACGATATACGGCTACTTTAAATTCAGGTAGGAGATACCGGAGTTGCATATCTAACGCAAAATCGGCTTGCGCGCAAATCAGCTATGGGATTAGTTGAACACTCGACTCGTGCTCGTGCTTGTGTGTGTGTCGGTGGGTCAATCGATTGGGTCCGCTTCGACTCTAACCGAGATAAGGTTGTAATACACGGGTGGTGGCCTTGTCGGAGGAAGAAAAGCTGCGGATATACACGCGCGGACAAGCCGCGCCGAAATAGAGCTGCATATTGCGAGTGGAACCGCCTGCGAAACACGCCGGTGCCTCTGTGACGTGTACTTTTTGCCGCGCGGGCTCGTTTTAATTTGGACTCGAGCCTCGGCGAACGCGTTGCCCTGGTCATACGTTGCGAATTATTAACCGGCGAGCTTCTCGTCGTGCGTGTAAGACTCGTCGAATGAGCTTATACATATATACACGCCGGAGATGATAATCGCGCTTATTCTGCTCGCGCCGCGGCTGATGAAACTGTGCCAGGTATATACACGAGCGCGTCACGCGTCAAATTCGATTTTGCCCTGCGCTGCACTGAGCGCGTGTGTATATACTTTTTCGTCCCAGCGGCAGTAAAGTGCCAACTTTGCGTCCTGGCGTTTGCAAAGAATGGCACTTTTCTGCCGCGGGGTACGAAAAATAGTATATGCACCTCGCTCGGATCTAGGCTATTTCGGCACGCGCAAACTTGCAATCCTCGCTGCGCTCGGATCGCAAACGTTTTTTGTGTCGAAATCGCCTAACCTCGCTCGGGTGCATAATATACTAATAACGACGAGCGGAGCCCAGTTGCGATTGGGATTTATCGAAATATGTTGGCCGCCGCTGTCAACAAGCCGAGGATAATGAGTTTTGTCAGGTTGTAATGGCAAAAAACGATTTTCAAAATCTGAGTGAAAAATTGGTGTGGATTTTTATGATTAGCGTTTTGAGGTGAATTTGTATTGTAAAATTGATAATCGGGGCGAAATGAACAGCAATTGGAGTATAATTTTTAAAACGTCAACGTAGGACGCGCGTTTTAACCCATTAAAAACCAGGCAAAACCTGGCAGAGATATCGAGAAACGAACTATGCCATCCTTTGCATAACCGAAAAAAAAAATACCCGTGTTTTTTCTTTTGTCGATTACAATTGTTTATAACAAATTATTTAAACGAATAACCAAAAATGTCGTGATTTTGCAAAACTGAAACTGAACTGTTCCTGTTTTAGACTAACAAATTGAACTCTGACAAAAAAACAATACATAGGTTTTTGTCGTGTTTTTGCCCGTAGAATCGACATCCTCATTCACTTTTACAAAATTACGTCATTTTGGATTATTTGTTTAAATAATTTGTTATAAACAATTATAATCGACAAAAGAAAAAACACGGGTATTTTATTTTTTGGTTATGCAAAGGATGGCATAGTTCGTTTCTTGATATCTCTGCCAGATTTTGCATGGTATTTGGCATGGTCAATGCCCTCTTCCCAGAGTACGATTGTTTATCCTCATTTTACACTAACAAATTGAACTCTGACAAAAAAACGTTACATAGGTTTTTGTCGTGTTTTTGCCCGTGGAATCGATATCCGTATTCAGTTTTGCAAAATTACGAAATTTTGGGTTATTTGTTTAAATAATTTGTTATAAACAATTGTAATCGACAAAAGAAAAAACACGGGTATTTTTTTTTCGGTTATGCAAAGGATGGCATAGTTCGTTTCTCGATATCTCTGCCAGATTTTGCATGGTATTTGGCGTGGTCAATGCCCTCTTCCCAGAGTACGACTGTTTATCCTCATTTTACACTAACAAATTGAACCCTGACAAAAAAACGTTACATAGGTTTTTGTCGTTATTTTGCCCGTAGAATCGATATCCTCGTTCAGTTTTGCAAAATTACGACATTTTGGGTTATTTGTTTAAATAATTTGTTATAAACAATTGTAATCGACAAAAGAAAAAACACGGGTATTTTTTTTTTGGTTATGCAAAGGATGGCATAGTTCGTTTCTCGATATCTCTGCCAGGTTTGGCCTGGTTTTTAATGGGTTAATTACCAAAATACAAATCTTATCAGAAGTATCGATTCGATCTCACTGATAATTAAATTTTTGGATTTGACGTAGTTCGCTCTTGTTATAGCTTTCAAAATCACGTCTGCCCTGAAAAATGTGTGGAGTACTCCTGAAAAGCGGACGTTATCGAGGCACTTTCAAAAAGGTTCTGCCGAGATTTTGATTATCCGTACGTACGAGTGAGTTACGCATATGAGTACGGGAGGAGGTGTGTGTATCACGGCGGCCGATTGTCCAGCGGCGCGCACCACCTGGTCCAAGGTCGAGCTCGAGCGCGTTCCGTAATTACACCGGTCGCGTGTGATATTATACCGGCCGCTCGATCCCATTAATGTCGGCTGGGCCTTTTTTTCCCCTATAACGTATTCCAATTGAAAGCGTCGTCGCTTATTTTCCACTGGAGCTGCTGGCCCCGACAGAGAGAGAGAGAACGGAAGGCTGACAACTTGCGCGACGTATTGAGTACTTGCCGAGTACCGACAAAGCGACGAGCTACTTCTAGAGGGAGCAGCATGGAGTTCTTGTGGATTACGTATACTTTCTTGAATCTTCACAGTGAAAAATCATTGTAAGAAGGTGGATGACAAATTCACTGAATTAAAGGAATTTCTTATGTACACTCACGAAAGTATCTTAGTGTTCCCAGAGGAATTAGGCCTCATACAGAATTCCGCTACTTCGAAACATAATATATTGTTGATTGTAGAACAATAGTCTTCTCTCAAGGAGATTCTTTTTGGAAGTAGCGGAAATTCTGACTGAGGTCTAATTCCTCTGGGAACGAGAAGAAACTTTTGTGAGCGTAACTAAAGTAAATTTTCACTCTGGTTCCATAAGTTTTTATGGAAAACATTTTTACATAAAATTCATAGTAAGTAGAGTAGAAATTCACTTCACACCATACTTACTGCAAATCGTGATGTGAAAATGTGAATTTTATGTAAAAATGTTTTTTTTTTCATGTAAATGAAAATTCACTTTGGTTACAAAAGAAATTCACTGTAATCCAGTGAATTTTTCGTCCACCTTCTTACAATGATTTTTCACTGCAATGCAGTGGTTTTTCACTATAAGGATTCAAGAGAGTACGGTTTTATGTACGAATAATACTTGCTTAGATATTATAACGAAGAGCGACTCTCATGTTTGGTACAAGATTTATCAACACACAATATAAGTTTATGCCGATAAGATGGAAACTCGAATTCGGTACGAATAAATAATTGGCTAGTAGCTTGGAAGTTTTGAGGCAGCACACTGAAGTGAGTAACCGGCCGCCGTTGGTTTGCGTCGCGCGCGCTCGAGTTGTTGTCCCACAAACTCAAACCGAACTCAGCTCGTCAAGACACGCAGACTCGGCATGTTTGACTAGTGCTCTCTATACACACTTTTGCTCGCTCACATATTCGTCTCTCTCCTTTGACAATTCGTTTAAACTAAAAGCTCAAATATGTTTTATCTTTCGTTGCGGATCTCTGGTATTTAAGATTGTTTTTTTTTTCTTAACCGACTCGTCGTGATCGGCATTTTTTCAACTGTTGAAGAAACAATTGAAACGATATCTCCCGAGATTCGTCATTGTTTATACTTCGCCAGGAGAAAAATGTTGCATTCATTTTGAAATTGAACACTCGATGTATGTTTCTTTTGGTGAAACCGAGTTGTACACAGCAAAAACGATTTCTTGATTTAAGTAAAAAATCTTTCTTAAAATTGGACGGAACGAATTTCAGTGTGAGAAAAGCACTCAAATCAAGATTCGTATTTTGTACTTAGATTAAGTTCTTCTTGTACTAAATTTCTGTATGACGAAATATTTGAATCAATAATTGTCATTCTGAATTTAAATTATTCTTTTATTATATTTCAATCTGGAGTAGACACGGGCTACAACCGCAAAATAAATAAGAATGTAATTTTCAAATTTTTGAATGAATCCAGCAACGTTATACATATAAAATAATAATATAAGTGTTGCTTCGCAAAAAAACTCTTCTACCGCAAATGAATTGAGTTTCTCAAAAATCTGGAATATTCTCCATTGATTCTTCATTTTTTACCAAATAAATAGATATTTTGTATGCAGTGTAACAAGAAAATCCATTCCCATATAACCCTTCTAACATTCAAAAGTCCTAGCGCAGTTTCTCCATTTTCCTGTATCTTCGTTCACTTCCCTTGTTTTAATCAGGTTCTCAGAATTTGGAGCAAATCGTAAAGTTTGTAGTTTTAATCCGAATGCTCACAAAAATACTAGTCAAACACTGACCTTTATACAATAGTCAATCAATTTAGGCCAGAATCGATTTTAGAAATTACTAAACTTGTTTTCAGTAAATTTGTTCTGAATTTCAGAAAAATATTAATTTTGAGTAATAATTACTGAAACTAAGAAATTTCGGATTAATTGAACTTATTTCGAGTAAAATAAATTTCTAGTACTGCAACACTTTTAAGTAATCGTTTTTACTGTGTAAATTCAAAGAAAAATGTCATTCCTTGATTCGAGTAGGTAATTTTACTTAATTTGAGATGCAACCAATTCAACTTACGACCGAAATACATATGTTAAGATTCGTGATTTCGTCGTGCATTAAATTAAGTATTTATCGTACTGAATTTCAGGAAGACTGGAGTACTTAAATTAACAAATGTCATTTCCTTATTAGATTATCTTTTATTTCACTTATCTTGACAAATTTACGGTCGATAAGCCTCTTACAAAACAAAATAATAAAAATAATTTTCGATGTATCAATCGTCCTCCGATCAGTGATTAGATTTAACTGAAGTAATAATGCAGATTGGAACGAAGTAAGAATACAGTATAAGAATATAACTAGCTACATCAAACGCGCTGCGCGCGATCTACATTTATCTGTTCTAAAATCATATTTCAATTATTGTTTCCACGATTCTTGACCATAATCGTTTTGACGTACTTCTCAGTTCATTTCATTATGAAAATTTCCAAAAGCTAAATGAATAACCGAACCTTACATTCTCATGATCCATGTAAAAACTGTATAAATATTAGAAAGAACTATCGAGCACTGACTACTTCTATTTAAATAATCCTAAGTTATCGACACTTGAGCTCGTAAGACGATTTCAAATTTTAAAAAACACTAAACTATTCATCAAACCACATAACACATAAAACTTGCAAATCAGACATCTTAACCTAACAGAGTTATCCTATCCGGCAACTTTTCAAAACTAAAAGGTAGCTTAAAATATCCACCAATCAAATGCACATACCTATAATTATAGTTTTGAAAATAAATTGTCGAAACTTATGACAGCTTCATCAACGAAACTGACTATCCTAACCCATAATATCATGTCATCGGCTATTCTCTATCTATATACATCTATCACTCTATATCTATATACACCCCACTACAAATCACGTGGTTAGATCTACACCAATCAAATCACGAGTTAATGCCTTCACTCTAATGGCCATCACTTTTCATATGAGGATATAATGTGTCTTGGACATTTCTCCAATATTTGAACCGTTCTTCTTTTATTTTTATAAGCTTCAATATCATGTCCCTTGAAAACAATACCAGCTATACTAATGTGACTATGCACTTTGACAGTGTGGGAGAAAAAATGATACGTAAAATACCTGATAGACAACAAACAAAAACATTCTTACTAATTATTTTAAGTAATATACTAAAGTTGAGTACGAAACGTACTTAAACTGAAGGAATTTGTCTTTTTTGTAATTTATTACAACTGGATTTTATTTTTAAGAAATCGTTTTGATGCGTAATCATTAACGCGTATATATTGTAAACAGCATGTAAAATACCCAAAAGGTTGGTCAAACTCTTCAAAATCCATATATAATCGAGGATTACTCGATTTGTAACTGTAGAATCCACGAGAAAAAACGGGACATCAAACTGGTGGATCGGTGATGATATCCGAGGGAGCCAAGTATAGAGAGATCGGCACAGGTTGGTCATAGCTGGCCGGCTAAAGAGTTGGAGGTCGCTCTCTCGAAAGAGAGAAAGAGAGAAAGAGCTGGTATATATAGTGTATTGTTGGAACGGGGTTAATCCGGCTTTCTTCATCGGCCCGGCAGATCGGCACTGTTGATTGCGCTCGCAGTTCATTTTATTTTCTGCTGACGCGCGTGTATGTATAATCCACCGTCCCCCCACCCGCCCGCGCGATAGATTACGCACGCGGGATTTCTTGCCGATGTGGAACGAGCGACCCTCCGCGCGCAACCATAAGCTCGTTTCTCGCTCGCGGTCCCACCACAGCAATTCTGGACGAGAAATTCTTTTAGGGGGATAGAAGAATTCCTCGCGACTCGTGAGGTTTTTTTTGGAAAACAATCAACCTATATTCACGCGGAAAATAAAACGATCCAATGTGTTTCGAGTACGTTTGAAGGACGTTTCGTGAAGGTTCGAGAAACGCAGAGATTGAACCGAACGAATGAAAAGGCGGATATTGGAGATGTTTCAGAGCTTTTTTTTCACGTGCATTACAAGGGTTATAGAAAAATAATTGGGTCGCATTCGTTTCTCTCGTATCTTATTCCCAGTTCGATAATCAGTGATATGTAAATGTTGGAAGTTTTCGTGATGTCAATATGTATACATTTACTGCGATGGATATATAAATAGACAACGGAAGTTTCACGGATTTCATCCTTTTGTATTAGCTCAAATTTTGATTGAATCGATGTAAAAAACATCCCGACCTAATTATTTTCGCGCACGTACTATTGATTTGCTAAGATACAAATAGCGTGTATTGTACCCTATTGATTATTGGGAGAAAAAAAGCTCCAAAATATTATTAACAATCGTTTGTTGCATTTGTTTGACAATGTCAGATTAAATTTCAATGGTATCATTCGGTCCCTGATTATTTGACTGTTTATAGGTCATTCGAGTCTCGTAATGAAAACGAACGTTGCAAAAATCAATAATGAATGGATTGATTGAAAAAAAAAAAATGAAGATCCGTTCGCGACTATACTCTCCCGGCAATGCGATTCGTAACGGTAAGCGTCGAGGATTTTCTCTAATATAAGCTCATTTTGATTTTCGCTAATTGAATTGACTCACCGGAGACTCGTTGGGATTAGCGCTCGCTCTGGATATACCCCCAATCATCCGAAGCGATCGATCGCAACATATTTTCCTCGATTCCACGCATCACGACTATATGCGCACGGAGTTAAAATTCCGATGATCCTCGAGAGTAACGCGCGACAACAGGGGCTTCTGTTGAGGCGTATATGCGCACGTCGAGCCACGTGTGCACTGATAGATCCATTTTGCAGATGGCCGTGTGTGTATATAGGCTGGCGCTTTGCCATGCACTCGCTCGCGAGAGCTTTTATGCGTCGCCCCCTTCCCCCCCCCCTCCACCCCTTTGTACTCGGCTCGATAAATGATTCTGACGCGCGAGATTCGTGATTGTTCGGATGCCGATCAGCCCAACACGCGCACACACACAACCAGCCGATATGGATAATGCATGGATTCGTTGGTTCGAAAGGAGCTGTCTCACACTGAGAGAACCTTGGAGTTAACAATGGGGAGGTTGATCGAGTCAAAAATTTCAATTCTCACGGTAAACGTGTATTTGCAAGAACAACATAACCCAGGAACAAATGATGATATAAGCTGTAATATTATGAGATTTGTAAGCTATGTACGCCTCGATTGAAACTTGAAAAAGCTATTAATAAAAAAAAAGGAAATAAATCCAACTTTTCACTGGCAGCGCACATCAAATATATTCATCAGTAATTCCTCAATTTATATATGGTCCTGCGATAAGCGCACATATATAGTCTCGGCTGATAATGAGCATCAAATGAGATGAACAATGAAACTGAACAGATTGACAAGCCGATTGGATCGTGGTCTGGATGAGACTATACCCAACTAGATTTATCTCGGTTTATATAGTGAAGGATCAATACGGATTAACCACTATTAACGTAAACGATAAATCATTCTGAGCTGTTCTGTCGGATACAGTGCACCAGCTGACAAGTTTTATGCGTTTGCCGTTCGTTTAAAATTAAAGAGCTACCGATAAAACTTAATGCGACACTCGTAAAAAGTGATGTTGTGGTGCTTGGACACCACGTTTATCGCGGGCAATCGCCTTAGTTTTCGAGCTGATACATTTACTAATGCTGCTTAAACTAGGAATTGGATGTATCTTCAGAAATTATCTTCTATAATTGTACTCTTTTTTAACTGAATATCCTCAGACTGATTTTCAAATCTTGGCATCTTTTCGAAACTATTCTTTTTTTCACCTGTTATGAAATACATGCCGAATGAAATTCAAATAACATGTCACATCTTTTTCCTTCCACTGACTCTACCATTTCTCTTTCCCAACATCTTTTCTAATTCGATTTCTCTCACAGATCTATACTTTTCTTTCATATTTTCAAAAAACGCATTAATGTCAAACAAAAACTTTTCGAATAAATAGAGATTGACATTGGTGAGCAAACGGTAACGTGTTATTACGATCATAATATGACAAGACTTTATGCTCACTGCGACACACGCATACTCAAAGTCATATCGTTGACTTGTCTACAGTGGCGACGCCTACTGGACAATACTTAGACACGTCGTAATTATCTCGAAACGCGGAGGCTCGACAGCTTAGCTGTGGGGTGAAATAACAAAGTTGCGCAGAGGAGATGAAGCCATCACAGCCGCGTGCACTAGATTACATCCCTCGCGGCGTATGATGTATGTACTTACAGCTGCACGAGCGCGAGGATCTGAAGATTTTTATCCAATCGATGTATACTTACGAGTGTATGGACGGACAGAAACGGCCACTATCCACCGGGATATTACACGTAGCGCTCGCGTGAACGCGCGATTAGGGATACACGATCGTATTATACATAAGTGCGGCGACGACACCCCGTGTCATCCAGTATATATACGGATAAGTCGAGCTCGACGGACGGATAATCTTGCGGATATTTTCAAACAGCTCGAGAGTTTGCAGCTTTTGACGCGGATGGTACATTGCACGCGCGCGTATGCACGCGAGGGATGTATATATCGCATGGGATAAAGACATTCGCGAGTTTGAAATGGAATTGATGATGATGAGTCGGAAACTCCGACGATAATGGATCGAGAGAGAAAGTTGACGAGCAGTTCTCTCGCGCGCTCTCTCTCTCTCCCCCATCAGATTAGCGTGAAACATTTTGATTCAATCGTGACGTGTATATACTGTGCGCATCAAGCTTTGCGCCCCGAGCTGAGTATAGTGGGGCGAGCAATTAAGCTCGAATTCAGTTGAAAACAAGTGAGAAAGCGCGACTCGCGATGTTAATCGCTTGCCCTGATCGATCCGACGACTCGGGGGGGGGGGGGGGGAACTGACACACACACACACACACTTCGATCAACCGCTGTGCGTTTTGTTCAACCCTTTCAGAGGCAGAAACCACTAAAGTGAAACTCTACTTTTTTTCCATTTTTTCACATTCGTTCCCACTTAAAGTTGCTCAAAGGTTTTCTCTCCATTCTATCTTAGATACTAATGATGCATTCTTCCTATAAATTCTAAAAATTAGAGCATTTGATCATAAAATATGAAGAGTTTGCGAATATCAAAACTCGTCGTCGGAGTCACTATCGAACGAATTTCCTGAATTTTCTGAAAAACTAAATTCGCAATCAGCGACTCGCAAAACCGCGTCATAGTGACTTTGTTGTTGTTCGTCTTCTAGAAAAATATGCCCCTGCTCCAGGGCGCGGCTTCGGATCACCGGGCGTGCATTAAAACTCGCAGGGGGTTGTGCGTGTACGTTTGCCTCCGGCTCTTGACATTCTTTTTTCCTTCTCCTTCTCCCTTTTCACCTTCGCGCAGTCGGCGCCTCGGGCGGACGAGCGAAATTACACGAGCCCCACTTGCCTTTGATCGGGATTCAATTAAATACGCGTATCTGCGGATAAAACAAGGGCCAGGAAAAAAGAATAAACAACGCGCACGAGTGGACACGCGCATCGTTGTGTATAACGATGCTCGGTGGTATTGTCGTACTGAATACACGACCCCCACGACCCATGTGATTCGTCGAAATTATTAGCGCGCGCGAATGTTATTTTCCAAATAACATATAATTAATCGATCCAATTTTTCAGATATGAAAGTATTCAATTCAGCTACCGTATGATTGATCAACCAAATTAACTTTGGACGGGAATTATTGGGGATCAATTGACGTTTGCTTTATGTTACCTCGTTCGTATGACCCCCTTCTTTGAATCCTTACTGCTTAAAAATTCACTGTACGAAAAACCACTGTAAGACGGTGGATGACTTATCGAATTGTCGCTGTAAAACACAAATGAACATATTCGCTTACGGTCAATTTCCACGCAGTATAAGAATTCAAGAGCGAGCGAGCTTCATTAAAAGCCGAGAGCCGTTGAATTTAGAGACCGTCCGATCTTATATACCGGAAGCTGGCGCGAGCGCATTTACGCTACGGGATTTTTTTTCTCTCCCTCCAAACATCATCATTCTCGAGTCTAGTTTGCTCGTCAGCGAAAGAGAGAGAGAGAGAGAAGGAGAAAGAGAGATATTTATCCCTTTGAGGCGAAAGAGAGTGGAATTAATTTATTTCAACCGGGCGACTCGGGCGCGCGCGCGCGGCTCAAAGGGAATTCAAGCACACCTCTCACGTAGACAAGGCGTGCGCGCCGTGAGAGAGAGAGAGAGAGAGGGAGGCCGTCGTACAAAGCGGGCACGTCTTCGTTTTTATGTGCGCGATGAGAAATTAATTAGGCTCCCGTACAATTCGAAAGCTCCTCCCGCTTATACAGCACGTCTCGACACAACACACAACTCGCTATACGCGGCCGCCTGCCTCAGACGAGCACCCCAAATAAAGCTCCGCGTACACGCTAAGTGCGTATATAGCTTCTCGGCTCGTGTTATTTATCAGCTGATGATCCGACCTATAACAGTTCAAAATCAAGCTCCGTTTATTACCGCGTTGATGGTGGTTACTCCGTCTCGATGCTTCGCTAGACACAAATCCTATTATTATTACCGTATCAACACGCATTATTATTACCCTAAAGCTATTTGAGTGCTACTCTTGCAAACAAGGAGAGGTGGATCTGAAGTATTTATTCATCATACCGGAAAATGACATGAGTGTGTTTTCGCGTTTAATTGAATGGTCTTTCTCAGCCTGTTTTCATGATGCGTTGGGGGCATATCTATAAATAAAAAAAAAATGTTCTCAAAGATCCACGAATCATTCGGATTAAGAAATACTTTTTTTGCATTCTGTTCATCGTGAGAATAATTTTTGAGAATCTAAGGAATGATTTTGCACCTGTCATTTTTTCTGCAATAACTGTTCTAAGAGAGTCATTAACGTTTGGTGTGTAAAAAGATAACAGGCGTTATGTGTTTCTGAGAACACAAAAACTTAACTATGCAATCTTCAAATTTTAATAATTCTTTTAAAACGACACTTACAAAAAAATGACAGGAACAATATGCACGTATATCTTCTTGTTCTTTCTGAGATATTTGTCAGATCTTCAAAAAAATTACTTTCACAATAGAAAAGTAAGGAGGTATCATATAGGTTTGACGTTAGACCATATAGATTTTGACCTATAGACCGTGCGACCCCTCCTTGTAAGTCGAACGTAGTCCAGTTCGCAGAATACCGTGAAAATATAGATGAGCGCCACCTGTAAAAAGTGAGGTTACGTCGCTCGCGCGAACACGCGTTTACCATTAAATAACTGGCATTTCCAGGCCAATATGAACCCTAATCATTTACCCAAAGCTCTTTCAGCATGAGCGAACAAAAGCGATAGCGAGCGACTGTCGCGTCGCAACCAAAGTTGATTAGCCCAGATTCGTCCGGCCGATCGAGTGATCCGCGTCCGATATCGATGCGTTCATCTATATTGTGTACATGGCCGTACGTGCATTAGCCAGTGGCTGTGATAATCCGGCCCATTAACGTAGCTTCTCTTATTTTTTTTCACCTCCTCTGCTCGCTGTCGTACAAGGCCACTCCATTAAAATGCCCCGTGTAATGCGCCAGCTTGTGACGCGCGCGCACACTCGGCTACAAACGACTTTTGTATACTGTATACATACGAGCCCGATCCTTACTCTTTCGTTATCCGCACGCACGGTTTAATTGCACCGACGGCCGAATTTACGCCTGTCCGTTAAATTTAATACACAAACATTTCAAATTTCGCGCATAAACGATACATACGTATAATGACAATCGGAGCATTTGATTTATCCCGGGAAATACTTGGGCTCGCGTCGAGAGTCTCCCGCCGTTAAAAACTCCGTCGCGTGACGCGACGCGCGGAGAAAAGATTGATTGCCAATTAGTTGGTTGCCGTGCGGCAAAGGGCCCCCTAGCATCGACAAAAAGTACGTTATTAAATTCAAGGCTACGCACCGAACAGTGGATGCACCCATGTGGTCTATGGGACGTTTTTCTCGAAATCTTGACATCTTACGATACGCATCCTTTCTCACGACCTTCCGTACATATACACGAAGATGGAGGGAAAAAGAGTTTTTTCTTTTAAATACGCTCTTATGCAAACGACTATGGAGACGAGGAATAATTTGCATCACTCGAACATGTCCTCGACGTTCATTCGTATAAAAGCGCGAGTTTTGCATTTAACATTTACAATCGAGTAACTCAGGCTTTTACGAAGCAACGCCCCGACCGCGTGTCGAGTGATGCAAATCATCTTTTTTCTCCTAGTCGTTTGCATAAATGTGTATTTTCACGGATCTGGCCTAAAAAAGATCCCGATAATCACGCGAGTCGTATACCGTTGGGCTGTGCTGGCTGGCTACTCTCTTGTATGTCGGATATTTTCGCATGGCAAGGAATGTTCGTGAAAAGTACACGGAGAAAAATCTTCTTGTGAAGATAGTAATTTTCACTAGAATGTTATGTTATATTTTAATTCTGAAAAAAATGGTTGCCCTCACTGGGATTCTACTGCGCGAGAAGCTAGAACTTTACTATTACACCAACAGTCTTTGTTGTATACAAGGATTCGACACACGTCTATAAGCTACACAAGTTCATAGTTGAATTTGCGTAAGGTGAAATTACAATGATTTTATATTTTACTCTACTCAAATATATTATTTAATCAACAGAACAAATACCGACGGATATACTAAAACCGCTAAAAAATGAATAGAATAGTGCAGTTTGCAGGTTATGTTTATATGGAAAATTACTACACAGCCTATCGTTAAAATGAGCAGATATTATCCGATTTCTTTATTTTCCACGGTAAATTTTAAAATGCCCGTAACAAATTTCCATACAACTTATAATGTTTTTTCCCACAAGTTCCAGTAAAATTTGGTATCCTGTCGGTCTATGATTATGTTACCATCGACTATAGCTATTTCCGCTCGAGTTTTCCTCTCTTCGTATAGGTTTATATGTTTAGCCGATCGAGAATTGGGTTAAAATTCGATAGCAAAGTTCCGGCCATAAAGAAACAGACAGCCCGAGTCGAATAATAAAAACTTACTAGTAATGAAATTTCAAAGTGAATGGGTGTGGTGTGTAGTCCAAACTACTTATGTATGCGTGCGCGACCTCGTAGAACTTCCGGACGCGAACTCGATCGACGCGTGTTGTCTCTTTCCGTCTGCCGATTATAGTCGTTCATATTCTATGAGGATGCATCGAAATATTGGCCGGTAGGCGTCGCCACGATCACGAACTGGACTCACACAATCAAATATCGAGGGTCTGTGTATCGGTGTGAATATCTATGTAAATTTGTATCGTAACCGCGAGTAGTCTGCATCCAAATGCAACATTATTTTTATTCAATATTCATATCTTCGACAACTCCTACGTTCATGTCAAACCTCTTCTTGTATTCAAATAATCTGTAATGAAATTCATGCCAATATTTATTTGAATTCTAAATCATGAATGAAATTCAAATAGTATGCACATAACATAACCTATCGATTAAATCTTTTTTCCTTCCACTGACTCTTGCATTTCTCTTTTTTAAACTCCTCTTTTATACCATTCCCATCGCTTTCTCTTTCATTTCAAGTAAATAGAGATATATATTACTAACCAACACTAATGTATTATGACGATCATAATATGATAATACATTACTCTCAATGTTTGATTGAGTTAGTTGACTTGTTTACAATGGCGACGCCTACCGGCCAATATTTCGACAGTACTTGCTTGTATACTCTCGCAGATCAAACACGAGGGAGTGATTGTTGTTATTGTTGTAGGGCGAGGGATGGCCCTTTACTGATGGTTTAGCGAATTCGCATTCTTCGTTCCCGCTGATGGATTGACGCATGGCAGCTTGGATATATATATCTGTGCGAGGGATCTAGTGTTGACGTGCATTTTTACACAGTTACGTTGATATGCGCATACATATGGGCAATTCTCTGTGGGATCGAACATGAAAAAATTTGATTTGGCTCAAAATTTTTTTGTAAGTTCTAGGGCATCAAGCCGATTTCCCAGAATTTTTTTAGATTTTTTCGAGCACTTTAACCCCCTTTAATAAATAGGCAAAGTTGCTGATTTTGCTGTTTTTGCATTTTCAGAGGCATTTTCAACCTTCATTTACACCCTGAAAATGACCTCTGAGGCAAAAAATGAATAGGACACTTTTTCCTGCAAATTGCCTGAATTTTATAGAAAAATTATCTCCAAGGTCATTGGAGCACACTAGGTACTCCACATTACCAATTGGAGCCTCTATTTTTGAACCCTGGGAGTTCGCTCGTCAAGCCCCACACCACATGGGTACTAAAAGTTGTCCCAACTCATACCACATACAGCATATATAGTAAAAAAATGGGCCTGGACTCTGGAAGCTCCCAAAAAATTAATATATTAACTAAAATAGGGGTAAAAACAGGCTAAAATGACAATTCAAGGGGAGCCTTGTACCGCCAACACTTCCAATTTTTGCAAACACTTGTCTGTGGTATTATTACAATTATCCACTGTAAAAACTCACATTCTATCGTACTAATACATATCCTGAGTTGTCAATATCATATTTATATAGATCAAGCATTACTATACTACTTGACGCCACCTTACTTTCAGTAGTTACATGTATTGATGGTCAATATATTGGCTCTATTGTGTTAAAATGTACAAGAAACTACTAATAAAGTACATTGTCATGAATTGCATTCACTCGATAAGAAAGATTAATCAAGAAAGTAAATTGTAAGCTGTGCATTACACGTACACCTTATAACACACTAGGCGGTGCATAGATATCATATGATTTTTTTAATATCAACAAGAAAATGTTGAAGTTCACTAAACATGGGTAATATTCATGAATGTGGGACTCATGAAATCCACTCATATTGTATAAACTGCATAGCTAAGGTCCAAGCAACTATCGCCGGATGGGCTCAAACTACAACCTCAAGTTATTTACTCATGAAAATAGATAATATGAATCAATCCACTTGAAAGTATGATCACTATAATGCGCAATTTGATAAGGAATTCAAATATATATAGTTTGCCTGTATTTAAATGACTTTATAAACCACTTTGTGAACGTTATACTTGCCTATACTGGAGATATATATATGACCCATGTATGGCAAAGGTTAGGTTACCGACCATAGACTTTTAGACATGTAAAGCTACTTTGGAAGCTCCAAACTCATTTCTGGACAGGCAAACTATATATATTTGAATTCCTTATCAAATTGCGCATCTAGTGATCATACTTTCAAGCGGATTGATTCATATTATCTATTTTCATGAGTAAATAACTTGAGGTTGTAGTTTGAGCCCATCCGGCGATAGTTGCTTGGACCTTAGCTATGCAGTTTATACAATATGAGTGGATTTCATGAGTCCCACATTCATGAATATTACCCATGTTTAGTGAACTTCAACATTTTCTTGTTGATATTAAAAAAATCATATATCTATGCACTGCCTAGTGTGTTATAAGGTGTACGTGTAATGCACAGCTTACAATTTACTTTCTTGATTAATCTTTCTTATCGAGTGAATGCAATTCATGACAATGTACTTTATTAGTAGTTTCTTGTACATTTTAACACAATAGAGCCAATATATTGACCATCAATACATGTAACTACTGAAAGTTAGGTGGCGTCAAGTAGTATAGTAATGCTTGATCTATATGAATATGATATTGACAACTCAGGATATGTATTAGTACGATAGAATGTGAGTTTTTACAGTGGATAATTGTAATAATACCACAGATAAGTGTTTGCAAAAATTGGAAGTGTTGGCGGTACAAGGCTCCCCTTGAATTGTCATTTTAGCCTGTTTATACCCCTATTTTAGTTAATATATTAATTTTTTGGGAGCTTCCAGAGTCCAGGCCCATTTTTTCACTATATAGGCTGTATGTGGTATGAGTTGGGACAACTTTTAGTACCCATGTGGTGTGGGGCTTGACGAGCGAACTCCCAGGGTTCAAAAATAGAGGCTCCAATTGGTAATGTGGAGTACTTAGTGTGCTCCAATGACCTTGGAGATAATTTTTCTATAAAATTCAGGCAATTTGCAGGAAAAAGTGTCCCATTCATTTTTTGCCTCAGAGGTCATTTTCAGGGTGTAAATGAAGGTTGAAAATGCCTCTGAAAATGCAAAAACAGCAAAATCAGCAACTTTGCCTATTTATTAAAGGGGGTTAAAGTGCTCGAAAAAATCTAAAAAAATTCTGGGAAATCGGCTTGATGCCCTAGAACTTACAAAAAAATTTTGAGCCAAATCAAATTTTTTCATGTTCGATCCCACAGAGAATTGCCCATATACACGTTGTTGTGCACCCCCCAATTTGTACATCCAACCAAATACTCCTAGAGTCGCGGATACATCCACACTGGCTATTACATACATCATACACGCCATGAGCTGACTAGGCGAGTCGGGCGAGATGAAACTTAGTTAGAGATAGTTCATGGCTACCTTAATTGCCTGGATCTACGGACAACATGCAGTTATTAACGTTTCCATTTCCCCAGAGATACTCGAGTTTTATCGAATTTTATGCATCAACAGTACGCAGACGTGTGTATTTTATACGAATCGATATAATGATTGGCAGAATATATGAACGGGAAATGGAAAAGTTAGAAACTGTGTATGGCTGTTAGCTGGTCGACCTAAGAACCTACTTACGAAGTTTAATCGTGCGATTGGTCGCCCACTCGCGTCTATAGGGAGACATTTTCTACCCGTGTTATATGACTAGTCGGTGAGCGTAATTAATCCTGAGGCGGTAACTTGTATTTCATTATACATTGACAGTATAGATGGGTCATTATGTCTTTTATACGAATGAAATATGTAAATACTGTTGAGAGAATCTGCGAAAATCTCGTAATCTTTTTCTTTCAAAGTATGTCACTCGATTTTCATAATTTTCACTCAGTTTCCCCCTTCATTGTTTATCAGAGGCCAGCGTCGATTGTTTTGGCGCTGACGCGGACGACCCATGGTTACTGTCTAAGGGTTAATTAACTGTTGGGCGTTTAATCATTTGTGATGCATATATCACACGGCTAGGGGGAAATTTAACAGGGGAAAAATAAAAAAGCCGCTGCAGCAGCAGCACCACCACCACCACCACCAGCAGTTGGCGGTTGGCTAACTAGATTTACTGGGGCGCGCGTATCGTTTTTAATTCTCCAAAATCCAGCTGCAGGGCCGAACGGCTGTGTAAATCACCCAATCAAGTCGCACCGCGCGAGTCAGGGCTATGTATACCAAACAAATACGTATATACGAGAGAGAAGCCTGAATGAGACTAGACACGCGGGCGCGCGTATATGAATTAATCAGCGCCCCACTGATATATATTCTGTACGTACACAGTAATTAGTCCAAATTGCACATTAGTTAAGTGCGACCCATTTGACGTGATATCCCGAAGATTGACTCACCAAAGACATCCCAACTATTCTTCTTACAGTTTTGTGTATTATTTAAAATTCCTTAAGATTCTTTGGTTTTCCTTTTAGTATTCCATGGTGTCCCGTGGTATTCTTCTAGTATTCCATAATATTCTTCTGGCATTTCATAGTACTCTTTTGGTTTTCCATATGGTATTTAATGGAATTTCGTAATATTATTTTGGTGTTCCATGGTATTCTTTTGGTGTTCCATGTTATTCTTCTGGTGATGCATGATATTCTTTTGGTGTTTCATGGTATTCATATCGACGTGTCTTACGAAGAAAGACACATCTCAAACTGTCCGCGAAGAAAGACACATCTCAATTTGTCCGCGAAGAAAGACACAACTCGCAATCTAGCTGCGAAAAAAGACACAACTCGCAATCCAGCCGCGAAGAAAGACACAACTCGCAATCTAGCCACGAAGAAAGACACAACTCGCAATCTAGCCACGAAGAAAGACACAACTCGCGTCTGGCCGCAAAAAGGATACATGGCGCACATCCCACAGTTTTCCGACGTAAAAAATATATGGAATGAAAGCTTAGAATGAGTGGGTTATCATTGACAAAAAAAAAACAAGCCTTTTCTACAGTTTAAACTCTTTTTTCGTTAATATTCGCGGGAGAATAATTCCGACATTTGTCTTTCTTCGCGGACAGATTGCGAGTTGTGTCTTTCTTCGTGGCTAGATTGCGAGTTGTGTCTTTCTTCGCGGACAGATTCGGATATGTGTCTTTCTTCGCGGACAGATTCAGTTATGTGTCTTTCTTCGTAAGACACGTCGAATATAGTGTTCCATGTTATTTATTTCATACCACAAAATAGTAAATATTGATGTGAACACATTTTGAAATATTGTGAATTCTGGAAGTGTGGAGGAATAGCTTAGTCTCACCCATTGTAGCATTGCCAAACTTAAATATTATTATCTAACTGTTCATATCACTTGAGTATTCCATGGTAAGGTAACTGTAACCAATTTGGCACTGTAGTCAATTTGGCACAATCGTCAGATTTCGTATTTCCGGTGCTCTCTGAGCATCAGTCGCTCTTGGGTTATGTTGGGGGAATGAAAAGAAAATTTTCGGTACCTTCCCCGCCCATTTAGCCCTTAAAACCACACTCCTACAACACTTTGACGTTTCACTTACTGATTTTTTCACCATTTTCTAATTTCACTTTTCACACTCAATCTCAAAAATCAGGTGTCAATAATTTTTATCTCTCAAAGTGTCATTACTCTTTTTTGTGTAAAAACATCTCAGCTTTCGATTGGTCTCATCAGTTTTCCCAAAATTATTTTTTAAGTCACTCAAATTGCTGTTTTTCGCATCAAAAAAAAGTGAAGCCAATGTGCCCCTTTATGCGTTTTTAAATGGAAAGACTGAGTGAAATCGTTGAATATTTGTATAGACATAAAACGATGATTTAGATGCGTATTTTTGAGTTGTATGTCAAAAGTTTTGTATAAATATCACTGGGAACATAGTTGAGAGTTTATTTCAATGCCAATTGGATCGTCCCTGTAGACCTATATAGGTTGTATCAAATGATTAAGAAATTGTGCCAAACTGACTACACGTTTTGTGCATTTAGCCTTTTTGCGTTTTTTTTTAAATTGCGATTTTCGATGTGTTAAAGTAGTCGAATAATGATTATAAAGATGGTTTCTAATAGGTATTGAGCTAAGCTTTTAAGTACTTTTCACAAAATTTTGAAATTCCAAGTCTATCATAGTCAAATTCGCAAATAACCCTTAGAGAGGGGGGCGCATTGGGTACAGTTACCTTATTTTATGATATTCCTCAAGTGAATAGTTCAGTAAGTCGCTCTTCGTGATATGCTTACAAGCCGGCTCTCGGCAATGCTTATTAGCCCGATGCTCTTTGACTTCTCTCTCTCTTTCCCTCCCGCCCCCATCAGCCCGCGCGTACATATAGAATACCGACGCGCGCGTGTTTGCTCAGCTGATGAGCTCGGCAAGCGCGAATCGTTGCACAGATGGATATGCGCTTCCGCTCCGTTTTACCGGGTAATTAAGTTTTTTTGCCCCCCACCTCTCTTTCCGCAGCTCGCGCGTGTTTACGCGCTACCCTCAGCCTTTCGATAAATATGCAAAACTTCCGACTGGTCGCGGCCGGAGGATGATTTAAAATTCATTGGGAACTGCTGCTACAGGAGCCCGATCGGAAATCGATCGTCGCGGGGCCGGGCATGCGTAAAAATGTTATTCCATCTCTGTAGCCGAGATTCTCGGTCGGCGTATTGAAGCCAGGGCGCGTGAAAAAGAAAATAAATAAATAAAAAGAAAAAACGAGAAATTCACGCCAGTCGAATGTGTGCGTGCGCGCGCGCCCGTATACCAACGTATGCTCGCGGGACTCGTGTGGAAAGCCTATTAGTCCGCGGTACTTTCAACGTGTTTTTATGAAGCCTCGCGGCTGTCTATCTCTATCTCACTGCTCGAAAATTCACGATTCGCTGTATATACTTCGGTTCAAAGGAAACTGCTTGTCAACAAAGCTCAAGATCCAATTGATTAATGCGTTAGTCATTCTGCGCTTTGACTACACTTGCTCTCTAAATTTCTTACAGTGAAAATCTCACTGTAAGCTACAGTGAAACATTTTTCACTGTACTTACAGTGATTGTTCACTGTAGTTACAGTGAATATTCACTGTAACATACAGTTAGAAAATTTTCACTGTAGTTACAGTGGAATTTCACTGTAACATACAGTTGGAATATTTTCACTGTAGTTACAGTGAAATCTCACTGTAGCTACAGTGAATACTCACTGTAACTGCAGTTAGCTCAATGAAAAATCTCGTCAGTTCAACTCTGGGCCCCGTCGAGAGAAGAGCTTCCGAGTCGACAGTCGAACATATGTACTGCGAATGCTCGGTCAAGCGGCATTCGGGCATTGTGACTTTGTGTTTGGTGGTTGATGTTGATAGCCAGAACAAGTGCAGAGATTCGGAGATTGGCATATGCACTAAGAAAGTGTAAAGAGTAAACAGAGTCAGCTCTGGTTAGCTCAGTTCAGTTCGAGTGAGCTGTAGCTGCAGTGAACAAGTGTTATAGATTGTACAACTCAACTCCTCTGCTGCTAGTGTATAGCTAGTTTTGAATTGAGGGATCTGCGTTGATTTTACTAGTGCAGAGCTGTTGTGTAAGCAGTCTGAAAGTGAGCTGCAACTCTCGTTAATGCCCAGTAAGTAGCTGAACGATTTTTCCGACCGAGTATCACCAGTTTCGATGAATTCAGCAATCCCGTATATATATATAGGTACACCGTAACCCATTCCTAACCTTCTTATGGTGAATATTTTTTGTAACTACAATCAGTATCCACTGTAACTACAGTGAATATTTACTGTAATTACAGTCAATTTTCACTGTAACTACAGTCAACAATTTTCACTGTAACTACAGTTAACAATTTTCACTGTATGTTACAGTGAATATTCACTGTAATACAGTGAGCGACATTACACTGAAACTTACAGTGAATTTTCACTGTATTACAGTGAGATTTCACTGTAAGGAATTTAGAGAGTGTCTCGTTCATTCCGGTCTTAGTGCATATCTTCTCTCTAAATTTCTTACAGTGAAAATCTCACTGTAAGCTACAGTGAAACATTTTTCACTGTACTTACAGTGATTGTTCACTGTAGTTACAGTGAATATTCACTGTAACATACAGTTAGAAAATTTTCACTGTAGTTACAGTGGAATTTCACTGTAACATGCAGTTGGAATATTTTCACTGTAGTTACAGTGAAATCTCACTGTAGCTACAGTGAATACTCACTGTAACTGCAGTTAGCTCAATGGAAAATCTCGTCAGTTCAACTCCGGGCCCCGTCGAGAGAGGAGCTTCCGAGTCGACAATCGAACATATGTACTGCGAATGCTCGGTCAAGCGGCATTCGGGCATTGTGACTTTGTGTTTGGTGGTTGATGTTGATAGCCAGAGCAAGTGCAGAGATTCGGAGACCGGCATATGCACTAAGAAAGTGTAAAGAGTAAACAGAGGGGCCCGAGTCAGCTCTGGTTAGCTCAGTTCAGTTCGAGTGAGCTGTAGCTGCAGTGAACAAGTTTTATAGATTGTACAACTCAACTCCTCTGCTGCTAGTGTATAGCTAGTTTTGAATTGAGGGATCTGCGATGATTTTACTAGTGCAGAGCTGTTGTGTAAGCAGTCTGAGAGTGAGCTGCAACTCTCGTTAATGCCCAGTAAGTAGCTGAACGATTTTTCCGACCGAGTATCACCAGTTTCGATGAATTCAGCAATCCCGTGTGTATATATATAGGTACACACGTATCCCATTCCTAACCTTCTTATGGTGAATATTTTTTGTAACTACAATCAATATCCACTGTAACTACAGTGAATATTCACTGTAACTACAGTCAATTTTCACTGTAACTACAGTCAACAATTTTCACTGTAACTACAGTTAACAATTTTCACTGTATGTTACAGTGAATATTCACTGTAATACAGTGAGATTTCACTGTAAGGAATTTAGAGAGTTACCAGGAGCTGCCACTTGAGAGATTAGGGTCTCTTGTTCCTGCACTGACATTTCTAGAGATAGTCTTTTGATACCCAATCAGCTGACGTTTGCAGCCGTTCGCCAATTAGTGTTTTGATTTTCCAAATTGATATTAACAATCATCGTTGATTTGATGTGGGTGTAATCTATATATGTGAAATCAGTCATACGTATATAGATATACATTGTTTGCATAACAACATGACTGAATATCACCGGTAAATTGAAACGTTAGGCTGAACGACAGACAGGTAGTATCTAGAAGCCACTTACAAAAGTTTTCGTGGCTAGTGACAAACTCCACCAGTTCTGCATTGTGTGCATTCGTTTCATATCTCTCTTACGACGTGACTTTGCTTTATTACGACCCTTATTATTACGACCGTTTGAAATATGGCTATCGTTAGAAGATCGTAGAACTGGCACACTTCCTTTTGTTGAAACAATACAAGATTTTCACTAAGGCCTCTTCATTTTCATCAATTATTCCCCGCGCATATTAGAAGTTACGAATGTGTTTTCTCTAAGTTCAAGCTATGAAATCCTGCGACTCCTCACACGCGCGTAGGTACGAAATTGAGAAACTCAACCAATGTTATCCGATAGACAAATCGAATACCGATCACACGACCAAATGAATACTGGCAAATATTGTTATCCTGATATGTATATATTGAAAATTTCGCATAGTAAATCTTATTGCCATTCGGCTATTTTAGCTTTTACTCATAATAAATAAATCCTGTTATATCAGTCAATCAATCAATCTCTCTAATGCGCGTGCACAGCACTTATTCGATATTACCAGCTGTCTTACTGCAGCGAGTAATCGTGGTCGTTGTGGAATAAGCTCGGCTGAACAGATCGACGCGTCGCGGCTGACGCGTGCGTATATAGGATAGGGTGATATGCGCATTTTGACCCATTAATTAGCCGTGCGCGGCAACACATGCGCTCGAGCGAGCGATCGCGATTCCAACATACATCACTGACAGCTGGTCCGCTCCTCTTTATTTCCGTCTTCGATACACTGCAATCGCTCCCGCTCATACCCTCGGCCCTTGAATTGTTCCCAAAATTGTTGACTATAGATTTTTGCGTACATGTGTGATATACTAACACTCCAGTTACCCCCACGCATGTGTAGATGCTGCAGATCCTACGAACAAAAACATATCTCGTGAGAAATGTGTAATCGTGTAATTTATGTAATGTTTCGAAATTGAATAACATTTAAGAAGTCGATCATTTAGGTATTAGGATGGAGGACCTGTTTGAATTATTTGAATATATTTAAATATTCAGAAAAAAAATCATTTCAATGTGGGAAAACGTTTTTTTTTTAAAAAAAATCACATTTTGGATGTATTCTTGGAGAAAATGCCCAAGAATACGTGTGATTTATCGGAGATGAATTGAGCACAAGTTTTTCCCTTGTATAGCGAGCTCAGGAAAATTCCCGTGAAATGTGCAGCTCTTCTTCGACCGTAGATTTGAAATTTGCTTTTCTACGGCCCGAAATTTAAAATGATATTTCCTTTAGTCGGGAGATTGCGAAATGTACTTTTCTATGCCCGAGATTTGAAATGTGCAGCGCGGGAGATGTCGACATATTCGTCGCGCGGCTCAAGCTCGACTCCTCGAATAAACGATATATTCGGTACACGATAACTAAGCTTCGTCACTCAATTGTATTTGCAGATTCATCATTTTACTAATTTTCATCGGTCATGTCATTATACTATTTAGAGAGAGTAGAAAAAATAATTTATCGAGCATAGAAGATATATCTACTTTGGTTAGAGTGAAGTCAATTTCAGTCTGTTTTGTCAACCATGAGACTAAGGATAATGTGTTTTGAAGTTCTAATGACCGAATTTTCTTTTTCCAAAAGCTTAACTGCGAACAGCGCGTCGTAATATGTATATAAGGGTAGCGCTTGCCCCCAGCTGCCTTTACTCGCCAGGAGGGGGCGCTAGCGCGCCCCTGGATGTCGCTAGTTTCTTCTAAATTTCATTAACGATTATCTTTTTCACAAACTAATAAATTTATTTCAATATGTGCATTTCTAATGCCTAAACTCTGGAAATGAGATTTGAAACCTCAAAACACACGATTTTCGGCTTCTCCGATTCTCGATGAAACTGACATACACCTTAACTGAGGAGGATGCATTCCTACTTATTCTTTTACATCTGGCTATTCTTGCTCAATGCCTCAACTGTCTATATCTTACTCGTCATGTCACTAGGTTAACTGTCTAAACTGCAATCAAACACGAGTTTAACTGGCACTTCAATTCACTCGTCTTCTCACTTTTTATCAAATAGTCTCGATCTCGGGAGAGATATCAAGAAAATCGCGGGTCGACTCGGAGCGATCAACTTCTACACGACGGATACATCGTATACATTTTGTTATCCTTCTCGTTCATCTGTACCTACCGTGTGCAGTGCGCAGTATGAGCCGAACGAGTTCCCGACCCTCTCCCGGCGTTACGAAGCAGACAAAATATCCCTTGGAATAAGCGGAGAATCGGCAGTATCTCTGCGGTGCGCCGCACATACACACACGGAAAAAAAAACGAAAAAAAGAAATGATTTGAAGGTAGAAATCATTGGAGATTCTGACGTTGGTTCGCCGGATAGTTTCCATTGGTTCGCGAGCGGTTTCGCTTCGAATATACGTATACCCAGCTACATATACACACGAGGGGAGCAAACATTTCGGCGGTCTAGCGAACGAAACAGCCACAGCCGATCGATGGGGGTGGGTGGGCTGTATGGGTAATAAAAAAGAACTGCAATCCTCGGCTCTGAAAACGTACGCGTACAGTCGGTTGCGGCAAAAGAATATTCAGCTCAAAGTATTGGCTACGAAGTGTCGATGACACGGGAAAATTCAGTCGGCCGAATTGGGGGGGGGGCGTATATATACACTTTGCAATTTGCAACGAGAGGCGCGTGGTAATTGGCTATTTCTATAGCGAGGCCGGGGATGACGAGCCGTAGGTGGGCGAAAGTCGCGTATTTTACTGCGGATTTTCGAGCCGGCGCTCAAGACGGCATTTCGGGAAATTCACGGGAATTCCAAGAAGCACTCTCTCTCTCTCTCTCTCTCTCTCTCTCTCTCTCTCTCTCTCTCTCTCTCTCTTCCGAGTGAGTGGCAACGGGTTGTTTAAAACACGCTGTTTCCGGGCAATTTTGGATGCGCGTCGGGCAGAGGAGCCAATTTCACGGGCGAATCGAAACAATCGAGTGTATCAAGCCGTTCCAATTGACTCGTCGCAACGACTCGCAAATTGCCCGCTAAATCGGGGGATAATTATTTTTCGACGCAGAGCCACATCCAATGTGGCGCGACGGATTTATACGCGCGCGTCGGATTTCACGCGGGTGTATATACGTATATATATCCGTTGGAAATGACCGAATTACAAACTGCATTAGCAGCTGTCGAGCCCGGGCCACGGATAAAAGCTATATCCCATAGCCGCGAGCTTTATCCGCAAGCTCGTCGAAAGCTTCGAGAGGAGGTTGCATTGGTGCGCGATATGATCCGCTGAGCTAACAAATCGTGCGACTCGGCGCGATACGAAAACCTCCACATGCAATTTCCACGAGAATTCGATCCGGTTGTTGTTTTAGTTATAGATTTTTAAAAAGCGAACGACACGTGTTCTGATCGTTTCTCGATTTGACGAAAATTAAAGAGGATACAGCCAATTGAAACACTAGTGACCAGTGACGTCGAGTCGTGTGAGGTTGGGACGACACTCGTGCATTTGTGTATCTATATCGTGGTAGTAGTAACGTCACAATGGATTTTGAAACGAATTCTCAATCCAAGCTATATCTATCGTCTAATTTTTGACAAACCGAGGAGCAACGAGAATACAGGGTACAAACGATTTCTTCAAAACGCTGCATTACTAGAAATCTATTTTTTTTTAAAAAGTACAACAAATCAAAATTTTTCAGTTTCAGTATACGTATTCTACTCAAGTTCAGTAAAAACTACTTGAGGTATTGAATTTGTCGAATTTTCCTGAGATTCGGAACAAATTGATACCAACTGAATAAGGGAAGAATACGCTGAATTTTTTAATGTTAGAAATCCAAAGTACATGCAAAATTGATAAGGTAGTATTTTTCTGTTTTTCAATCCAATCAAAATTCGAGCTAGTACGAGAGTGTAAAATTTGTGTAGTTAATAACGATGTCTCATTCACATTTGACATCGAAAAAATGCTGAGTCTTTGCTGTTCATATCTCTAAAATAAAAATTAATTTGAAATCAAATAAGAAAATGCGACCTAATTATTTCCCGATATTTCACGTGATGCACATAAAAAAACTATGTGTTGTGGAGAATTCTCCAACCCTATTTCACTATAGACTCTATAATTATAATTCTATACATGTCTTTCCCCCACTGACAAAATGCATTTACATATTAACTGCCATTATATTCGTCGGGTAGTACTTTGAAGCTAATAAAAGTAACAAAATCATGATAAGAAAAGGATTTTATCGACTACTTCGATCTAATAAATAGATAATTAAGTACAGAGTACGAGAGGTTTCACCACGTTAAATTAATTCCAAAGAAGTGTTCACCTTTTAAAGATAATATTCACGGAAAATGTTCTTTCGAAGAAAATTCGAAAGAAAAAAAAACTCTATAGTCGATAAAATTTTATTAAGTCTATCGGGCATATCGAATTATTTGAAATAAAACAAATAACGAATAAAAATTTCTAATATTGTAGAAATTGACTCCATCTACAGTAGTGATTATATTTCAACGTCATGCACTCAGATTGTATTGCAAATAAATCTGATCACTGATCGGACAATGATCGACGTATCGAAAATTATTCTTTCCATTAATTTTGTGAAATGTTGGCCGCTCGTATATTTATCGCAATAAAATGAAATGAAATATAATCTAATAAGAAAATGTCAATTGTTGATTCAAGTACTCCATTCGTACTGAAATTAAATACGATTATTTTCAATGTCAAATCGACGAATTTCAATTTCAGTCGTACGTTGAATTTTATATTAAGTAACATTTCATATATGAACGGAAGAATAGTCTTTACACTGTACGTGTCGATTATTTTTACAAGCTCTATAAAATCAACCACATTTGATTCATGCAAATTCCCTATGAAAGCTGAGACAAGCGAGAGCGAGGGGCGTCTCACTTCGTTACTCCCCGAAAACTTTCACGGAGCTCGCATGATAATTTTTTAGTCCTGCATGGTAATAAAGTCAATGGTATTCAAGCTCTTATCTCGTCCGCATAAATTTATTGTGTTTTGACAAAGCATCCTAATCTGAACTGATATTTCTTGGTTCATTTTCGCAAGAACAAAGAGTCCATAAATCCGCTGTACTCCACAAGAACTCTGTGGTACTCCCTCTGGGAGTACTGCAGCGAGAAACCCCTCGGGGGAGAACTTGCGCGCGCGCGGCAGTTTATTCATGTTTTTGCGCGCTCGACATTCAAATGAATCGCTGGCTAATCGAATGTGTGTTTGCTTCTGTTTCAGGTGAGTTGACAACTCGAGTTGAGCTTTTCCCCGTCCCGAGCTGGTTATTTTTCATGCTGCAAGTGAGTTACTACACACGACGAGGGGATTTTTCATTTTTCAAACGTATATACATCTGTATACTTTTTCCCTTGTGATTCATCGATTCCACGTG
This sequence comes from Aphelinus atriplicis, assembly GCA_020882685.1. Lineage (NCBI taxonomy): Eukaryota > Metazoa > Arthropoda > Insecta > Hymenoptera > Aphelinidae > Aphelinus > Aphelinus atriplicis. The sequence goes on from CM037073.1 coordinate 5,461,839, forward strand.
CAATTACCGGATCACGTCATACGCGACGCGTATTCGATATTAGTCACGATCAATCGGCCGATGCCAAGAACGGAATCATGACTCCTCCACCAACGCTCCGAATTAATTCACTCGCCCGTTAAGCTTCGTATAGATATTCAATATCGTTGCTACTCCGTATTATTCTTTCCACGTCCGCTTCGCACCCACCGCGTACGTACGTGCTGCTGTACGTACAATACTATCCAGAGCTCGACCGAATTATACCGCTCGGAAAAGTCCCTCCCCTCTATTCGCACCGCCCCCGTAGCATGAGCTATTCGCGATTCGGCGAAACGCAACGCTCGGGGGGATGCATTTATGCAACAGCAATTAGGATTTGTAGCGAAATATTGGCTGGTAGGCGTCGCCACTGAATAAACGAGTCGACTCACACGATCGAACATCGAGTATGTGTGCGTGTATGTGCGTGTGTGTGTGTGTGTGTGTGTGTGTGTGTGTGTGTGTGTGTGTGCATAACGTATTGTCGTATTCAACACGTTACCCTTGGTCGCTCATGTAAACCTTTATTTATTCGAAAAGCTTTTTGTACATATTTTCATAGGTATGGATGTACGGGAGTGAATGGTTTGATAAAGGAATTAAAAACAAGAATCAATGGAAGGAAAAAAGATGTAATTGATAGGTCGGTTTTTATGCATGTTATTTGCATTTTATTCGGTATTGTGAGTTCAATGAAATATTGATATGAATTTAATTACAGGTTGTTGTATTATGACAAAAATAATAAGAAAATCCATCTGAGGGGGTTATAACCTACAAACATACAAAATGAAAAAATTGTATCATTGATTTGAATCATAAAAGGGATTTTTCGCTAAAATATCTCCTGATTCGAAATGCTTCATGCACAAGCCATACTTTCGGTTGTGAATGAGGCTTCTGGATCGGTCCTAACCACTTTTTTTTCGAAATTCGTTATCGTTTGGAAATGTAACATTTTTCGCATCCCTACAATTAGCCACAGAACACTGCTTCTCATCCTCGACAATCAAGCTGTTAAATGAAATTGGATACAAGATTATTTCATGTATTCACACCGGTGCCCTCGAAGCTTGATCGAGTGAGTTGACTTGTCGACAGTGGCTACACCTACCAGCCGATATTACGATACACATCCCAACACGCCTCTCCGGGCATATACACTCGACCCTGTCGAATAGTCCGGAGAATGCTATACACGTGTAATTACAGAGGAGCGAGGGTCGGGCGTTGCGGAGCCTTAGAAACAGCAACACACGTAGAGATTTTAGTGCGTGCGCGTGGGGCAGCGATAAGCCGGGCTGCATCTACGGCAGTCATTTAATTAAACCAACACCGGGAGGCGCCGGCGCGAAAAGTACCTCCCTCTCTCTCTCTGCAGGCTGTATATATGTACTGCAATCACACCGTGTATATAGCACGAGATCCGCGCGAAATTTATTCGGCGCACGTTGTTTGGCTCAAGCTCTCGCGCGGCGGCGGCTCGATTATACTCGACTTTTTTTGCCTCTTTTTTTCCTCTTTCTTTTCACCCCCGCGGCCCGCACGTAACGAGGCTAGATCTCGACTTTTATGAACAATACATGTATATCTCTCTCTGGTCCCGCACCGGCTCTGTTATGAATAACATTAACGCGCAGTCGGCACGTTGCATGGCTCGTTTTGCGCGTGAGTGTGTGTGTGTGTGTGTGTGTGTGTGTGTGTGTGTGTGTGTGTGTGTGTGTGTGTGTGTGTGTGTGTGTGTGTGTATTATTCCTCGGGCCGCACCAATCGGTTCAGCCGCCGCGACGTGTTTTCCCAGGTGTGTGTTTGCCGCGAAGCTCGAGCTGGACACAAAAACAAGCAGCGGAATAATTGTGGTTCGGGCGAGCGCTCGTAAATTGCGTCGCGCGGGCGCAAGTCGCCGATTAATACACACACCCACACGTACAGACACACATCTGATCGGAATTAAGTGCCGCGCTCTCGAGTATGATAAGCTTTGATTCCGGCCGCTCGACAATATATATATAGGTGTCTAGCGGATTATATCTCATCTATATCGTCCCGTATCTATCGCTATCCCGAGCCGGCAGATACACAAGTCGCTTAAGGTGGCAATTCAGCGAGTTTGTATGAAATCATAGATTCAGATGAAACTTCCGGTTTGGAGTAAATTTTAACTTCGCCGAAGCAAATCAGACCTCATCAACTTTTTCCATATGACAGGAAAACATAACGTTTTTAAAATTGGCTCTTATGGTTCAAGAATCGACAAGTCGTGCTTCTAAACCGAATATTGAAATGAAGAGAAATCGTCAAAGTAATAAGTTACAAAGTAATTGAAATATGCTCGAGAATAGTACATTTCGATACTAGACCAAAAGACGAATTCTAGTCACGTGGGAGGTTTGCCGTCCGAGCAAAGCGAGCTGGTGGTAATCACACGAGCCTAGAAATCGTCTTTTGATCTAGTATCGAACAGTATTTTTCATCACGAGTGTAGAAAACTAAGGTTTAATGATCAACTTTTCGATACAAGTGAGATGAAAAATAGTATACGCAACTCGTGTGCACGTAGGAGGTGAAACCAGAATTCATCATGTAATGTACTATTCACACTCTAGGTATAAAAACATGACTGAGAAAACATTAGGATGAACTACCATGGAGATATTATCTATTTGGGTAACTACACTGCCTGAAAAATTCTTCGATCCGAGTGCCACGATGCAACATAATTTCAGTGAAATTTGCTCGAGTCAAGTTGAAACACGTACTAGAATCGAAGAATTGTTATTTCAGTGTGCGAACACCCCCTCCAAAATCCCAAGTGGTGGTCTCCTGATTATATTACAGCATACTGATCCTATTCAAACAATCCAAATTAGAATAAGTATATGGTCTACTTCGAAACAACCGGATAGATTTCGAAGGTGTATTTAGGGTCCCGCATCGGCACACAGCACCTTGAACGCTGAATTCGGCCTTAGTCGCGCGCTCTCCACACTTGTATAATGTCACACGAGAGGTGTATTTAAACGCGTGCCCACTTCCCGTTCGGTATATATAATACTTACTCGCGGGGGGCTAAGTCGCGCGTGCACGGGGCGATTCGACCATTTGCATCGCTTAATTGCCAATGAGAGAAGAGCTTATTTGCCTCGCGTGCCACCAGCTGGGTATAATCAAACTTTGCAAAATGTGCTCCGTTGCAGTCCCTCCCCCGGCCCGCCCCGGAGATAAGTTTGATGTTGAAAATTCAGCAGAGAGTTAGTGCTGAAGCGCGCCTGGCAGAAGCAGCAGCAGCAGCAGCAGCAGCGGCTCGGCTCAAGTTCAAGTATAAATTAATTCAAGACAAAGTTAGAACACCGGCTCGGCGTGTGTGCGCTACTGGCCGCGCTGTACGCGATCCTCCCCGCGTGAGCATACGTGCCGTATTCCGGTTGGCAAAGGAGGAGAAGAAGAAAAAAAAAGAAAGAAAAGTGGCTGAAACGGTTCATAGCTAGAGAAGCTCCGGCAGCTGCGCGCACGCATGAATTTCCGATATTCTCATAGGCCAGGATAACTCGGCTCCGAGGCGGGGCCGCCGCGATTCGATATCGTAACTCGCGCGCGCACGCGGCATATCGCATCTGGCCTTTGTGCGCTAGAGTGAGAGAGCGAGGAAAAATGCTACCACCACGCGCTGCAGTCTTGTGTGGGCAATTCCGCTGAGTAGGTGATATCCGACGGGGCTCTCGCCCTTACTAATACCGATTAAAAAGCTCCCCAGCCTCCTCCCTCGGCTGCGCGCGGAAACGTGTGTATATATATCGGCCGAATGAGATTGCAAGGGTGCAGGGAAAAGTCGGAAGGAAAATAGCCGCGATCGAGTGCGCAATCGATGGGGCTTCAAACGGGCTCGGGGAAAATATCCATCGCGATCGGCGAAATTATGCAAATAACTAGTAGACTTGATTGGCCCCTTTGCCTTTTTTTTTATCTACACAGCTGCGCCGCGCAGCTGAGAGCCAAATAGTTCCATTAGCCTGCGTTACTTGTTGCATATCGACAAGGCCCCGTCTCGGTTAGTTCCAACGGGCGAACGATCCTAAGCGTCTATATAGAATTTTAGAAAATTGGCCGCTAGGTGTCACAACTGTCGACGAGGTAAACGACCCAAGAGAATTAGTTGTGTGACTTGTGGTAGCCAATGAAAATTCTCGAAGCAAATACTTGTGCAAATACTACTCCTTGGGGTGAATGAAAAATCTCCAAAAATTCTAGTGCAATCGGAGACCCAAGTACCAAGTGGCAAGAGTATTTGAGCAAAAAAAAACAACAAATCTATAAAAATGTATGATACTTTTTGAAACTACTCGAAAAATTCATATCTACTATCAACAGATATACGTGAACCTATACGTTCAACCCGAGGCTCTTCAAATCGAGCCTAATCAAGTATGAAATAGTCGACACGGCGGGGAATGAACCTCGGAACGTATATTCGGTAATCCCTAAAATCTCTCAAGTTACCCTAGCCGAGTTTGATCGAAATTTCGCAGGGATGGGGCGAAACCGCACGCTATACCCTAATACGAGGTGTATTCATTCAATCGAACGGGACAAATAGGTCGGCTCTCGAGTTTCGCGTACGTATACGCGTGTCGGATTCTGCTCGAGTTGCGGTCCGCTGCCAGTCGGAATCCGACGTGCGCACGTACCGCCGAATGTTTGACGGCTCTCGATCCGTCAGACGACAAACCTCGTCGTCCTCCGGTGATTAATCTATACGCGGCTGATTCGCGATAAACGGCCGCGCGCGGCTAATCCCCCGATCGTGTGGGCAAAATCGCCGTTATGACAGCCTTGTGAAAATCAACGCGGAAAATCAAAGGATACACGTTTGATATTTTGTGTCTTTTTTGTCAGCCGATTGACAGGCGGTTTTGATGAGTCGAGAGCCCGCGGCTAATTAATTAGTTTGCCTCGTTCGCGCGAGTCTCGGATACTTTGGACGATGGGTAATTCGGTCACCGAGGCGCGCCTTTTCAGTTGTACACACCACCGCTCCTCCTCCTCCTCCACCGTAATCTCCAATTTCTATTCAAAATTATGCAAATTCGCGAGAGCGCGTGGCTGCATTATTCGATTTATATATGTAGACTGTGGGTGGGGGGCCTCCCCCAAATTGGCCTGCTTAATGCACCCGAGAGCTGTTATCGAACAATGGACGAGCCATTCGCCGGGCCGTGATCGGATATCTCAAGCTGCGCAGGATATCGAAAACATTTCCCCTCCCTTGGCCGAATTGCCCTGATATTCGACGTGGCTTTTTTTCCCTTCCCTTCCATTCTTTTCACTTTCACGCCGGGCGAGAGAAAATAGATCGGGTATTTATACGAGTCGCGCTCGCGCGCGAACCCCAGCGACCCGCAGTATATCACACGTTTCAGGCGCGCGCAATGAATTACTCGAGATAAATATGACGAATGGATTTTTTTTTCTAGGTAACAAATAATAATCGGCTATATTTAATGGGTCATTCGTAATTCTGGCCTTAGACAGACAACGTTTCGCTAGCTAGATACTATACCACACTTTACAAAAAAATGTGAATTCATTTTGGAATATTTCAGATTGGTCAGGTCTGTAATTCGAATAATTCTTCAGTAAAAAATAATAATTGTAGTATTAAGTACATTGGTAAACACTGGTCATCACATAATGCGAGTCTTATTGAGCTAATAAAAAACCACAATAATCATTGTTCATCTTTTTTGAGAGAAAACAAGAAGATTAACTCTGATGACTATATTACTGAAGAAATCGAGAAATTCAAATACAAATCAAATGATCACTTCCACCCTGAAGAATCGTTATAAAATACCGTCCGACAATCGAATCCGTATGATTTTAATGAGGAAAATCATTGACCCAGAAAAATTTAAATTTCACAGCTATAAATATTCCATCTATCAATCCAATTACGATTATACTTTTCACATACTTATCCATTCACTTTAATATGTGCATTTTCGATGGCTACATTTATATTTTATTCAGCTCCAGGAAATGAAATTTGATCGATAAAACCCCTCGAAACTCATTATCTTCGGCTTCCTCAATTATTGACAAACTTGACCTATTCCTTCTTCAACTGGTGGTATCTCTGCTTCTATCTCACCTTCGCGCTCTCTATATCTATATATAACTCACCTAACGTGGCTGGGTCTAAACCAATCAAATCCACGAGTTAGAGCAATGGTCTGTAGAGACTTCACTCTACAGACCATCGCTTTTCATACAAGAAAAAAAATAGTGATAATGTGTCTCGGGAATTGAACACACAAGAATAATCGTAGGATGGCGAACAATCAATAAAAATATACACCGAATTTATAATTAATGTGAAATGGATAGAACACGGGACTCGTTAATGGTTTTTTATTTTTTTTTTTCGAAGCTCGAGTCCAAATATATGTTTTGCTCTTTCGTATTTGCTACAATCGAATCGCCCGTGATTCCCGAAACGATGATGATTCAGGGCGGCCGATTGCGAATTTGGAACTGCATTGAATATGATAAGCAGTCGCCTTAAAGCAATGTTGACTCACCCTATGTCTTGGTGGAATTTCTCGATATAACGCAGCGTCGACTTTGCTTTTAGCCCCAAGGCCGGATCATTACATCTGTCGTCTTTATAGGATCGTAAGGTTTACCCAAGATCCCGAGGCTCCCGAGATTTCCGAGATTCCCAAATCTGGCGGGGCATAATGCGGGACGTTACCACCGGAAATTCACTACATCGCGTTAAATATGTCAATTTGCCAACGCTGCTGCTGTTGTGGCAAATTAAATACTCAATACCTTGTCAATGAGCCTCACCGGGGTCATCCGGACTATTTTACGCTGCAATAGCATTTTCAACAAAATTTTGTTTTTCTCGCTCGTTACAGACTTGAGTGAAATTGAGAGAATAATCAATGATTGAAAGGTGATATGGTTGGGGGTTATTTGGGTATGCAAAGGCGTCCTATTAGAGCAATTGATTAAAAAAACGTATGATGGAAGAATATTGGATGATGTGGGTGAAGAATTTCACACGAGGAATCGAATGCTATTCTTCCGGCCTAGACTACGAAGTGAATAAAAAAAATCCTCACTTATCACTGAGAAAAATTAAATGAAACGCAAGTCGGAGTTATTGACAAAAATGTAGAAAATGCGATTGGTAAAAACAGCTAGTATAAACGTCCTGGCGACCGGCGGTCAAAGTGGTTTCTTCCGTCATTATTCTGTTCTACCAACAATATTCTGTGTTGCGGCGCTATATGAAATTCAAAGATGCCTCGTATCGGTTACACTAGTGTACGTCAGAGAAGCACGCCAAATTGAGTCAAATTGCGGTGTTTCAAGTAAATTAATTTTAGCGAAAAGGTATCTGTTAGGTAATTCAACATTTGGTTTTTGCGAGCTATACAAATTTTAATGGAAAATGAGATTGCGAGAGAATTCAACGCCGCTCCCCCCGGCAAAGGATTTTTCTTTTTTTCTCCGACGAGCGTTGAATTTCCCCTCTCCCCGCAATCTCATTTTCTATTAAAAATTGTACGGCTCGCGAAGACCAATTGTGTGATCATCCATTGAAATCGGACAAGAGGACAAAAATAATAAGAGGGAGTATTTGAGACCAGATCTGATCTGATAAATCGGGTTTTCACCTCGGGGATCTCCGAAATTTCGGGAAACCGCACGCATTCTCAGCCCTGTCTTGCACACGGTTTTCGCACAGTTATGTCGGGGAGAAAAAACGCGTTTCTGGTCTCTAAATTTTAAATAGCGGAAGCTGCATGACTGATGAGAATTTTTGTTTAGTTATGCAATTTTTACTGTTAAACAGTAGTTTTCACTATTCCAAATTGAAAGAATACCGTATGATACACTGAGAGAAATCACATTGAAAAATTACTGTTCTCCTTATATGTTTTCCCAAATTCCACTATTAGAAATGTCACGATTGCCCCTGCGCTACAAAAAGAAATCGAAATTTCTACAACATGATTGCTCTCCGCGGTGTACACAAAGATCGATGCCTGTAGCCAGCGGGCAAGTGAAATCGATCAATGCAGTGCTCGCGGGCTCGGTATTAATCAAACGGCGCGAAAAATATTGATCGTCAAAAATCCACGCTTTCGCGCGCGCCAACGCCAACCCAATCAATCAGTCGCGATCTCTCGCGCGCGTGGATATCGATGCACACTGTGTTTTAATAGGGCGGAAAAATTTCTCACAACACCTAGTTTTTTTATTCGCATCGCATAGGAGAGTGATCAAGTCGTATTTTTCTTTTTTTTTCTTTTTGTTCCCGACAATCAGGGGAATACAAATGTTGAAATGCCTACGTGTGCTCAATGTCTCGTTCATATTCTAAAGATCAAATTGGCGATTTAAACATGAGTAACAATAGCCCAAATTTGAAGATTCTACCCTCCGATATATGATGAAAAATGCATAAACTGTCAGCGTTAAACCAAAGTATCTGTAGTTAAATGCTGATTAGTAGTTTCAGTTGCCTTGGCAACAGTGCAAAACAAAGAGAACATCGTTAAAAAGCTAGTCGGAACAATGCACTGCGGCGCGGTTACAGCAGTAACTGCCCTAGAGCGCGAAAGTGAGTTTCACGCCCATATGAAACAAAACGAAAAAAGTAAACTTCACTGTACTATTTCAAAATTTTCGTCTCTCGTGGTGCTATATAATGGCTATAATAAGTATGCTAGTCCAGCAGGAGCAGCCGCCGGGTAATTTGATCAAACCGCAAGATGCGGGGTGGGGAATTATGAATGGCGCGGGCGGTGGTGTCGATACACAGGAGCTCGCGCCTTTCGATACAATATATATATACATATCGCGGACGTGCGGCTTTTATACACGCGACTCGCGTCTCGAGGGCGCGCAACTGATTCACGAGCTTCCGAGGATGTGTGTGTGTATGTGTGTGTGTGTGCGGCGATCGCGTAGCCGTGTTTCCCACTCCCCGCTCATCGACTCGTCCTCCATCAAACGCCTCGCGTTTTTCAATCCCGCGTGTGCATTCCCAACTCGACCACGCGAGCCTTTCTCTCTCTCCTCCTCTTTTTTTTTACCGACAATAGTTCAAAGCAGTACCGACGCGGAGCTTACACACAGTTCGTCAAAAACGCGAGTATCGAAGTTGAAAAATTTAATTAAGGTAACTGTACCCAATTTGGCACTGTACCCAATTTGGCACAATCGTCAGATTTCGTATTTCCGGTGCTCTCTGAGCATCAGTCGCTCTTGGGTTATGTTGGGGGAATTAAAAGAAAATTTTCGGTATCTTCCCCGCCCATTTAGCCCTTAAAACCACTCTCCTACAACACTTTGAACTTTCACTTACTGATTTTTTCACCATTTTCTTATTTCACTTTTCACACTCAACCTCAAAAATCAGGTGTCAATAATTTTTATCTCTCAAAGTGTCATTACTCTTTTTTGTGTAAAAACATCTCAGCTTTCGATTGGTCTCATCAGTTTTCCTAAAATTATTTTTTATCCTACTCAAATTGCTGTTTTTCGCATCAAAAAAAAGTGTACCCAATGTGCCCCTCTACGCGTTTTTAAATGGGAAGATTGAGTGAAATCATTGAATATTTGTATAGACATATTACGATGATTTAGACGCGTATTTTTGAGTTGTATGTTAAAAATTTTGTATAAATATCACTGGGAACATAATTGAGAGTTTATTTCAATGCCAATTGGATCGTCCCTGTAGGCCTATATAGGCTGTAGCTAATGATTAAAAAATTGTGCCAAATTGGGTACACGTTTTGTGCATTTAGCCTTTTTGCGTTTTTTTTTTAAATTGCGATTTTCGATAGGTTAAAGTAGTCGAATGATGATTATGAAGATGGTTTCTAATAGGTATTGAGCTGAGCTTTGAGATGCCATTCACAGAATTTTAAAATTCGAAGTCTATCATAGTCAAATTCGCGAAAAACCCTTAGGGGGGGGCACATTGGGTACAGTTACCTTACAATCGAGAGCTTACGCTCTCTCTTTACAATCGGTTATCCATTTCAAACGGAATTTTATTTTTCTACCTCCCCACCCCTTCGTTCGTACGGCTTGGAGTTGGTTGGTCTTAACTTTTACGCGCGCGGCAAAGCCACATGCTACCGCGAACGTCGCTCGTTGGCACAAAGCAACCGAGTATTTTCATCGTAATACTTGGGAAAAAAGGGAGCTTTCCGCGCATTATTTTGTCGGGGAGAATGTAACTGACATGAATATACACTCTAAATTTAAATTAGTGAAAAACCACTTTTTAATGGTACAAATTACACCACTTTTGAAAATAGTAGATATTTGCTGAAAAATTATAGTAGATAGTGAAGCATTTTTAAGGCTCCCTCCATATCCATAGTTATCGTCCTTGTTCAACCAACTCATGTTTCGCACTCTACAGCAATTACACGCACGTGTAATTGCTGTATGTTAAGGGGTAACACCACTCTAGAGGTCGAAAAAAGGTGTAATTTTGCGGATTTTTCATGGGATTATGGGAAAAGGGATTGTATTGAAATTTATAGGGTTTATTCAACATATATTGAAGTATAAAAAAAAATTGTTATTATCGATTACGTGCAAAATGGCGGCGCCACAGCGAATCTCCGATACAAGGTTTTTTTGAAGACGCTCCGCGGGCGTACCCATTCCTCGGCAGTCGTGAGAGCTGGAACAAAAATCGAAAATTTTTTTGAAACTACATACTAATAGCTATCGAAGTACGTAGGATTTTCTTTTTTTTTCAGTTTTTGTAGAAACTGCATATCTGAACAAAAAGTATGAATTTCCGACTAAAAAAAAGCAGTAAATTGTTCATAAAACAGATAATTTTCAAAATATCAAAAAATGGCTACGTATTTCGGAGGAGAATATATATATATATATATATATATATATGAAGCTACAGTAAAAATTTGAAGTCGATCCATGCAATAGTTTTGAAGCTACGAGTACGCCTGATTTGAAAAAAACAGTTTCGAGAAAAACGCGTTGAAAGTTTTAAATTATCGTTAAATCGTACTTACACTTCAATCAACAATCCCTTGGTTTTATTTGGAGTTCGAATTTCGAAATTTTAAGTAAAAAAAGTCGAATTTTTTAAAATCCTAGAGTGGTGTTGCCCCTTAATTATTAAAGGAATAGAGTATTGCACGATAAATTCCTCAATATGCACTTATCTATTGAAAGATTCAACATTTTTGGCCGCATGAGAATTTTTATTCAAGATGTGAAATTTCTCGTTTTACGCCCGACTTTTCTCAATATCTGCAAATCAAAGTTGCTGATTGAATTTCCTTTTACTTCAAAGTACTACCCAATAGAAGATGCTATTCAATGTTTAACCTCGCCAAACTTCTTTTGAGAACGTCCTACTTTAAATCACCTCATTCAAAGATTTCACTGAGAAATAAATAGGTAGTTTTCTACGCTTATTTACCACTCTTTCACTTCTTAATGGAACGTTAGCAAAATTCACATCAAAGACTACTCCAATTAAGAATAACACGCTGCCCGGTGGCGTTCTTTGTTGTAACGTTTTCCAAATTAAATTCCAATATGTTTATCTGCGAAACCTACATTCATATTTCATTCAGCAAATAGATTCTTATCATTACAACCTTTGTTGTTGAAACGATCAAAAGGTCTAATCTAACAGCTGTATCCTTCCTCAACTGGTAGTGCTGTTCTCGCTAGGAGAGTCGGCACAACCTTTGGGTCGAAACTTGTGAGATGGATCATCGGTTGACCAGCTAATAGCTGATGTCTACAGCCATAAAGTCTAAGTTTCGATTTCTCAGAGATGTTTAGTAAATTTATTTGATTTTATATTTTTACAAGACATTCATGGCATTTTTATTCAGATATACTGTTTATGCTCTAAATCCAATATGTTTTTCAGCTGTTACATTCGGGAAAACAAAACTTTCGAGACATAAGCTATTAACTGGTCCACTCAAGAACCATCTCTGACAAAGTTTCATCGTGCAATTAGTTTCCTAAATGTTGTGCCTACTCCTAGTCAGTGTTTCATGTCGTTATACTACATCCATGTGAGTCATGTGGTTAGCTGTCTATAAACCAACCAAATCTCCGAAACTTAGCCAATTCATCTTGCACCTTCTCCTTGTCGAGGAGCTGTAAATAACCCAGCACTATATGTTATCGTGCGTTATGAATTGTAGCACAGCGTACGGGAGATATATATTGAACGAGCGCAAACAGCTCCCCGCGAGTTATTTATCGAATCACTAATCCATTTCCAATGCAATAAAACGGAGGATTTAGTGAAACCTTTGGGGGGGATTGAAATTCTCTCTTGGCTTTTATCTCGCACTATCAAACTCTAATGATCCGGCCCATATCGCGATTGTACCGAGAGTCTGGCCATTATACGTTGGCAGTGCCGCTGCTGCCTCGCACGCCCTGGGAATCATGTAGCTCGTTGAGTTCGCGGACTATCGAGTCCCAATGCGGCGTTAACGAGTTATTTGCGCGCGGACTAATGCGATATCCCGCCCAGATAAATAGGTCAGCTTGTATAGGAAATTCGAACTCTCGACAGCGTCTCCTCCAACATTAGCTTGCTCGGCTGGATCTGCCAGACATCCAATACTCTGGAATATTGGATGTCTGTATAGCTATACATATTACACGCCAGCCGATCAATTGCAAAACAAACTAATTTGCTACTAATTACAGCGCATCCCTCGTCATCTGCAACTGTTGTAAAATCTGATTTTGTCATGTATATGATATTGTGAACAGAATTGGATTGAGCAGGATCCGTGAGATTTTTGGTTGCAGCCATAGAATGGAATTGAGAATAATTTTTATTATGCTCAAAGAAATCCGAACTTGGTTCAAGGATCTTTTCACATAATAATTAGAATCAAGAAGGATTAAGACTCTTTTCTCTATCAGATCTTGTTGTTGTAGCGCTTTTGATTTTTATTTTTCAACCAAGATTTTATTTTTTTGAAAATACGTATTTCAACAAGTACTTAATTTTGATGACATCACCATGTTGTACTACTGAAATAATCCTCAGATATTAAACTTATAGAAAATTAATAACTGAAGAAAAAGAAAGTAATTTGTATCACTCAAATACGTGTTACTTCGTAAAAGCGCGAGACACTTGATTGTAAATAATACATACAATACTAACGATTTTCCGAAGGAACGTATTTGAGCGATGTAAATTATTTTCTTCTCTCTAGTCGTTTGCATAAGAGGGTATTTCAAAAAAAGAAATAAACGTTTTTCACAATTCTCTCTCCCGTACAAATTGAATCCTGCACATTGATAGAGAGTGGAGCTGGAAAAATTAATTACCTTAGCCGAAATGAAGATGAATCGACGGCTCGGGCTCTTTTTCTCCCTCGTACCACGGAAGGAATGAAAATGGAATTTCTTTTTAAACGAAACATGACGAGATGAATAAGCTAAGCCAGGCATTAGCATGATTCATTCATGAGCTTTTGAGGAATTATAATACGAGAAAGACGAAGACTTGGAGAAATGAAGAAAGTTGTATATTCACGAGGTTGGCCAGCTTAATACATCATCTCCCGCGCGTTATTAGGGTAATTAAATCACGGAGGCTAAAATGAGTAAGATACATAAGTTGGCGGAACTCGAGATGTGGAACAGCTCGCGCAAAGTTGCGCGCCCGCGCGTGCTATGCGAAGAATATAAGACGTCAGTTCGAGCCTCGTAAGTCGGCGGAGACTTTGAAGACAACAAGATTTGTGAGTTTGAATTCTCGACCGACGGGCGGATGGTTGGTCGGGAAGGATGATGGATTAATAAACTTTGCAAACGATTTGATTGCCAACTAGTTCAAAAGCCGGCCGATTTAGATCGAATATATATATGTTTTTTGCTCAACTACCACTTTTCGCACGTGGATTCGTATCCTTTTATTTCAGTTAAAATTAATATTTTTTTCCAAAAGATGCGATCGTTGAAAAATTCACCGTTTTCACCAACTACGGGCAATGAATGAAAGGGGGAAAAAAGCACGGGAAATTCCCAATTGGCAATGGTTCCGCGGGTTTCATCCCGTTCAACAATCCACCTTAACAAAAGTGCAGCCGAGCCTGGGGTGGCAATCAGCAGTCGACTGGGTCTAACTAGGCGAATACTCGCATAAGGTTGCTTGCGTGGTTGCGCGGGCTCGTTTGGCTAATTAAAATGGATGTAATTACCAGGGGCGAAGAAGGGCTGGTGGTCGAAGTGCCGCGGGGCGCGTGTATACACACACACACACGCACACATTTACAGCCGGGCGTCGTTGGAAAAATTAATAACAGGCGCACTCGGCTAATTACACGGGCTAGCCCTAAACACCGGCTCTCGACTTCTCATGAATGGCCGGTTTATTTTGCTCGTTGCGTTCAACAGCCAATTCAGTCTCTGCGGCCGCCGTAATCCTCTTTTTTACTTGACCGGTGTTTCCGCGGGGCTCAGATATATACGAGCGTTGAGCAATCGGGCTCCGGCGGCTATATACAGACGCGCTCGCACACTCCTAAACTTTGTGCGCCCATCCGCGCCGGCTGTGTGATGGTAATAAATCTTTCATCAACCGCGAGACGGCTGAAATGTTGGTTGGTCCCGTGTGTTTAGCGCGCGTACGTTAATAAGGGCTACGCCAAGTTTTATTCCACTCTACTACGAGAGCTTGGAATTTTTCATAATTAGTCAAATTACAGATGTCATTCATTTATAACCACATCGCCGTTCTAACGTACTTGTGTGATTCGATGGTATGAATATATCTTGTCTTTCTCTCATTGTATAGAGAGAAAATCGTTCGTTTGTATGCTCGCTAAAATCTCAAAACATACTGAACCAATCACCCTTTAATTAATATTGCTTTCTCAAAGAGAAAGCTTTGTAACGGGGTAAAAATCGACCCACCGAATCGGACTTCGGGACCTCGATTTTCGTAATCTACGGGTCGAAAAACATGCAAATCCGAAAATGTCTGTATGTACGTACGTGCACTTTTTTTTGTCGTACGATAACTCTCGAAGGAATTGTCCGATCGTCCTGAAATTTTGCACACAGGTTAGTCGCCGCAAAATCTCGGTCGAGTTCAATTTTCAGCCAATTCCGTTGTTTATTTCTCTAGCAACCGTTGCTAACGTGTTTTTGATAAAAGCTCCGAAAATCATCATCAATGCACGATGGGTCTCCAATTCTTTCGACGACAATCGATGAGAATCGATAAGACATTCATTTTGGAACAACCATTGTTTATTCTCCTAGCAACCGTTGCTATGGAGATACAAAATTCAGCTTCAGACTGACTTTTTTTGTCGTACGTTAATTTTCGAAGGAATGGTCCGATCGTCCTGAAATTTTGCACACAGGTCGGTCTCCGGCAGATGTGAACCGAGTTCGGTGTTCAGCAACATCCGTTGTTTGATTCCATGGCAACCGTTGCTAGCGTGTTTTCGATAAGTTCCCATATAATTCATGATAAATGATCATTTGGGTTTGTATATTTATGGGATTCTATAACAATCAAAGAGACCTTTCCCGTATAAACCATTGTTGATGTCTCTAGCAACCGGTGTTTATATCGCTTGCAACCGTAACTAGGGAATGGGAAAAGTCAGTTGGAGGTTCATTTTTGGAACTGTTGATGACTAAGAAGTAAGAACATCGAAGCTCCGACATTTACCATTGCAACCGTTGTTTACGTCCTTAGCAACCGTTACTATGGAGTGTGAAAAATCAGTTGGAGGTCCATTTTCGGAACTGTTGATGACTAAGAAGTAATAACGTCGAAGCTCCGACATTTACCATAGCAACCGTTGTTTACGTCCTTAGCAACCGTTACTATGGAGTGGGAAAAGTCAGTTTGAAGTCCATTTTTGAAACTGTTGGTGACTAAGAAGTAAGAACATCGAAGCTCCGACATTTACCATTGCAACCGTTGTTTACGTCCTTAGCAACCGTTATTATGGAGTGGGAAAAGTCAGTTGGAGGTCCATTTTCGGAACTGTTGATGACTAAGAAGTAATAACGTCGAAGCTCCGACATTTACCATAGCAACCGTTGTTTACGTCCTTAGCAACCGTTACTATGGAGTGGGAAAAGTCAGTTAGAGGTCCATTTTCGGAACTGTTGACGACTAAGAAGTAAGAACACCGAAGCTCGGATATTTACCATAGCAACCGTTACTATGGAGTGGAGGAAATAAGTTAAAGGTTCATTTTGCTTTCTCAAAGAGTGGTGATTAATGCAAATTGAGGTTCAATTGCAATACTTTGAGAAAGCATACTGCTGAGGCACTTGGCAGCGGTTTTTTTTACAGTAGCTTTATTGTGCACTCCGGAGCTTCGTAAGCTAGTTCGATTGATCATTATCTAATTAGAAATGTTAATTCGTTGAGTATAAAAATAGCATAAAAATCAGTTCAAACTTCTCACTCAGACCACCAGGTGGCGAGACTCCCTCGTGATAGAGTGAAATCTAGGTCTGAAAGCCTCTAGGCTTTCAAGGCTCTAGCCATTCAAGACTCCAAAATTTAACACATGTTTTTACGTTTTACCAGAAATTGTTTATTTTTTGGCTGATTTGTAATATTGACTGTCAATTAGGACAAAGATAATTGTCAATTGATATTCCATACAGCGAACGCTGAGAGACCGGAAGTTTCTGCGGTTTGATCCACTACATACTCGATCTTACGTTGAATTTGATTTTGTCGCGTCAAATGTTTCGGATGGGAGATCCCAGAGAATCTGTGGGTTGACTCGAAAGACGCAACTTCTGCAAGGCGGTTGGCATCCATTCATCGGGTGGGTGAATGGAAGTTTGGACGAGCATGATGCTCGACTCTATCAAAAGTCAAACGTCAGTTGCGAATAGACGCGAGCGATGTAACATTTCGTCGAACGTTTAAAAGCGGCTTTGATCATCAGCAAAGTCGTAACGTGAATAATATAGTCGTGATCCTCTATAACACAACTCAGCTCCGGCACTTCACCCTCGTGTCGCTAGGTGGCGAGCGGTTCTTGCGATTTAAATGTCTCGTTCTGGTATCTAGGTAACGAAAAAAATTGCTATTTTATGATTCCTATGTTGGGTTTTTAAGGACAGGTAAATTGGGAATCAAAATTATACTGGAAAACCAAATTGCTGTTTCTTCTGAATGTCTTCCAGAATTTAATGCTTGAAAAACTGGAGTCTTACGTTTTTCCCTATGAATGATTATCATCACGAGTTGTAATGTATGTAATAGTATAATTACAACATAATACGAATTATATATATTATCATATGAGTATATAGTATACATCGTGTCAATCTAAATTATTCGACTTCCTTTGATTAATTTAATTACTTTAGAAATTAGTTCACACGACGTACGCGTAGCTACTTTTTTGGAGCTGAAACAACAGGAAGCGTCGCTTTTGAAATGTGCAGGACGAGCGAGGAGATATTGTCTTGTGGGACGACCCGCGTGCCTCCCGCTGACAGTTCCATTAGAAGATTACTAGATCGGCAGTGACTCGTACACTTGACTCCCCGAGAAAGTAGCTCGTACAAGTTATAGCAGCGATCCGCACACTGGAACAGTTAATCCCCAGAGCGGATGTTGCAACGTCCGTCACTCGAAGTCCGCGAGATATTTTCCCTTCTTCTCGGTATACGGATTCCCAAGTTGGATCGTTAGTTCACCAACGCGATTATGTAAATAAGCGACAAACATAATTTACGTCGAGGCTCGATCTATAGCGATTAACTCTCGGTTAATATGACGAACGATGTGGCTTTCGAGCGCGCGCACGTGCGTGTGTGTATACACTCGGGACGATTGGCGATCGCACGCGAGAATGATCGAGTACGCGCGCGGGCCCCGCCGCTGAATATTCATGTGGCGAATTGGGAAAACAAGAAAACAGTCCGTCGGGGAGCGGGGGGGGGAGGTGGCAGCGGCTAATGCAAATTTAACGGGCGACATATGGGGAGAGGCGCGAAATAAACGGCCGCGGCTCGTTGCGCGATTTGTAACGGCATAAATCATCGCTAAACGGCGTCGCGCAACACTACGCGCCATGTGTGTGCGTGGTATATCCGGCTGCAAGCGCTGCCTCGTCTACTTCGTCCCGTCTTCGCTGCGACCGACCTGCGACTCCACCGGCGTTTATTTCAAATGGTTGACTGGCGAATGAGCTGTAAAGCAGAAAATTAATTCATTTTAATAATGATATATCAATACAGCGAATTGCGCTGCTCGACGAGAATTGAGGCTTGAACATACAGTCGGGAAGGGACTAAATCCAGAATAGTAAAAACTACCATTGATTAGAAAATTTACCCATTGATAAAAATAGTAAATATTGACTGAAATTTCGTAAAATTTGACTACTTTTTTTCAGGAAATATCTACTGTTTTCATCAGTTGTGCAATTTGTACTATTAAATTACAGTTTTCTACTATTTTAGAGCCCAGGCCCCAAAAAAGTATTACCTACGTATACGTGCATACAAATAGACGTTTTTGGGATTCCATGTTTTTCGTCCCTGAAAACGATGCTGTCCCAAAGTCCGATGCGAGTTCGATTTTTGCTCTTAGAGGAAGCAAAAATGTACGTAACCGGTAGTAAGGCGGTGCGAATCACACGAGCCAGATTCCGTGAGAGAAAACACACACAGCCAAACTATCGGTGGAAATTAACGATTCACAGTCGGGAGGAGGGACGTTCGCGACTCGGTCCGATCGGAAAGGTACAGTCACTTAGCGATAGACAGTTGTGAGCTATTTCTGTTTGACTTGGTCCAACGCCGCGCCCAAAGCTCCAACTTCGCGATTCGTCGAGTCTCGGGCGGGGGCGAGGGGTAGCCGTGGCTCAGCCACTCGCTCGCGCGCGATAAACTATTACGAGAATTCCCACTCGCGATCCGCGTGCAACTTTGTCCGATACGAGAAATTCCACTTGGCGCTGCAACTATCTGCCAACTATATATCCCCGGCTGGCGAGTGTATATCAGCTGCCGACGGCAAATAATAACACCCTCGCGGAACTCACCGCCTCGTTTCATCGCACCTTCAAAATGCCAGAGGGTCCGCATACGCATCGGGGTGCATCTTCGTAATCGCTCGTGTCCCTAATTCGTCACGGTGGGCAAATTGCATCCAGCCAACTCATTGTCGAGTCTCTTGTTTCACGATACTTTTGCCGATCCTTTTACTTTTGAAATCTTGGTTATGAAAAAACTACAAATTTCGACGGTATTCCCATCGTTTTTCAGTACTCCATGGTACTAAAATTCATGGCTTTCGGGTTTTTATCTCGTCAGCATAAACTTATTGTGTTTTGATCCAGTGTCGTATTCCGAGGAATATTAATTTTGGATTAATATTAATATTAATATTAATATTAATTCCGAGGACTATTCATTCATATCCCTCGGGAAAATCAAAAGGAGTTTTTCCGCGATAAAGTTAAAATAAGTGTAAGTTTTATAAGTCAAAGTACTCGTGTTCAGCAAAGCTTACTATTATCCCACAGTAAAATTTGATGATAGGATTAGGCAATACAGTGAATTATTGTAAATTTTACTATTCTATTATACTATTTTATAATGCTTCACTATGTACATATTCAACGAATATTCTATAAAAATGATAATATCTTACTTTTTCCACTAATGATTACTGTTTTGGACAGTGAAGTGGCCATCACGTTATTGCACTAAAATACTATAGTAACCGTTACTGATTTTTCCTCTCAGTGTGGATTATTCCTTTGTACTCTCTAAATCTAGAATAGTAAAAATCTACTATTTAATAGTACAAATTGCACAACTGCTCAAAATAGTAGAAATTCACTAAAAAATAGTAAAATTTTACTGAAAAATAGTAGAATTTTAACTAAAAAATAGTAAACTTTCACTAAATTACTAAAATATTAGTAAAATTTTACTATTTTTATAGTGAATATTCACTATTTTAAGCAGTTGTGCAATTTTTACTATTAAATAGTAGTTTTTTACTATTTTAGATTTAGAGAGTATTTTTAAGACTTATTGCCGAGACAGGATATCCTTTTTTGGAGGAGTCGTTCGGTCAAACGCGTTTTCCCTCGCGCCAGTGGTGTGGTGCTTTTAATCAGCTGATCCGCCGCGAGCGAGCAGCCAGCATTATTTCCACCGAACCGTATAAAATCTTCACGCGCGCCGCGATGATTTTACAAAACCGCCTCGCTCGAGTGTGTTGTTTCCTCCGCTCACGTCTGAAAGAACGAGATAGAGACGTTTGGAGTACTCTTGGCTAAATGAATTTTCGCCGAGTCACTCTATTTGACGTTTTATCCCGGAGATGTTTGCTCGTGTATATACACTAACGTCCTTCTCCAGCTAGGCGTACTCGTCGTCTGTTTGTACTGTCACGCGATATATATATACACACGCATACACACCTGCGTGTATCTGTTGGCCTATAAGATATTTCAATTTCGCCAGTACAAACATATCCACTTGATTTAGTCGGCCGAGTATATGATAGTACAAATATTTACCCACGTCCGACTCGTATATTTCAATGGGAATTTATTGCAGGAGAATAGCCCCGCGGCGGCTCATTACCAAATCCCAAAGGAACTTTGGTACAAAGTGTGTAAAATTATGTATACACATCTGAGCTCGCGCGCATCCTGGAGTATTGAACGAGCGTTAAATAAGTATATACTGTAAAGCCGATTCTTCGATTCACATGTGAAAATTTTACTCAACTTAAGATGCATCTAATTCAACGTTCGACTAGAGCACCTAGAGTTGAATTTAATTAAGTAAATATTTATCGAAATGCATTTCAAAATGACTCGAGTTTCAATAATTAATTACTGAACCTCGACCTATCAATTGTCACTTTCTCATTAGATTATTTTTGATTTCATTTCATTTTTAGAAAATCACTAGCGATACCATTCTGCAAAATAAACAAGAAGAGTCGCTACGTGATCAATTACATTCGAGTAATGTTTGCCAAACTCGCGTATAGTAAACGTAGCGAAACTGTCGGACAAATTTGTCTTGATTCGCGAGTAGGCTTAATTTCAAATAGTTCAAGGAATAGTTTCTCCCGTGTAGTATACGCATACGAGCGAGCGAGATAGAGAGATAGGCGGTGTCGAGCCAATGAAGCTGGGCCCCGTGTCGTAGCCGAACTGCAGCGGCGGCCAGGGGTGCAGGACCTCGAGGAAAAGGGCTGCACATGTGCTCGAGCCCGAGGGGGAACAGCTGGCCGCGGCTGGCTCTAATTTGCATGTATAAATGCGCACACGTGGGCGGAGGAGGAGGAGGATTGGCGCCCGGCCAACTCGCCCAACGCGCTCCCATGTACGAGAGAGAGAGAGGGAGCGAGCTGGTCAGCAATTTACTCGCGCGGCTGCTCCGCAGCACGTTGGACGGGAGGAACGGCCGTTTGGTTTGGCCCATTGTGCACCGCCAACCCTCCTCCGGCTGTCTAACGTACTTGCAGCAGCACAGCGCCCGATCCGCCACGACTATGTGTGTTTGCGCCCCCCTCTTTGTTCCCCAAACTTCCCTCCGACCGAGCAACTTCTTTCAACCGCGCCGCTCCTCGTCCCGCATTCGGCCCGATTAATTTCACCCCCCCCCCTTATGCTCCTCCGGTATATGGAGATCGCAATTGCCGGGCCATCGGCTAACAACCCGCTCGATTATCCCCGGAATCGCTTGGAATCTTGACGCGGGCCCCGAGAAGGATATGATAAAAATTGAGCTTAGACGACGAGCAAAAGTTACGTGGCGCATAACATTTGGCCCGCAAGTGGCTTGTTTGGCGCGGAAATAAGGACGCACGTGACAGGTTAGGATCGGTTTTTACCAATCATTTGAAAAAAATTTTTCTCACGTGTTATTTAGAGGTTGCAATCGCAATCATATATCGATGGTCCTTACGGAGAAAAGCACATTGTAGTTTCTCGGACAAAGAAATGGTAATGCGATCACAGACTGAGAAAACATGAACATTTTACTGGAACTTTCAACTGTAGTTATTCTATACATTATTTTTCATCTACCCGACCTGAGTTGTTTTGAATTCGTATGTCGGTGTTAACGGTGCGAACACTTTAGGTACATTCGATTGGTCAATTAAGTGAATAAGATAATTGTGTAAAATGAAACATTAAATCATCATAATTTCATCCAAATTATGCAAATTCGATTACTTAGGTAAATTGTAAACGAGTGTACATTTTTTTTTCTCACGGGTTATATGTAATATGAATGAAATTGAATCAATAAATTAGCGACTCGGTTGAAATCTTGAGTACACCCTGAAAATGAATGTTTAAAATACCCGTTGAAGCATGAAAATTGAAAGAAATACAGAAGTTGAGTGACGATCTGTGATTGAAATTTCAGGTATTCCAGTTGAAACTACTATTTTTTCTTGTAAATTTTACCAGGCAATGTTTCATGAAAACAGTAGCCATATAGCCTTCATCAGATACGCGTCAGGCCAGCTGTATTTTCACGCCTGGTAAAAATTCATCGGAAACGGGTAACGTTTTATGACCCCCCCCCCCCTCGTGTACACAGTGAATCGGTTTCACGATTACCTCAACGCGCTTTTCTCTCCGTGCAATCACACGACGAGCCGCGAGTGCGACCCGAAGTAATGCTATTTGGATATATACAGTACCTGCAATGTAACCCATCCAATCGAGCCTCATTCAACCGCGATTCGTTTCATTTCAGCCTGAATACCTTCGCACAGTTGCCATATACAGCGGTGAATTTGAAAAGTCAGAAGTTTCCGTCTCGAGACACCTCCCGAATGGCACGATGAATCGCCTTAATAATTCCCGAAACGTTTTTCAATATTAAAAATGTAATGAGGCCGTCCGTGATTCACGGCTTGATCATGCGGAATCAGCCCCGTATATACACGCACACACGAGCGCACGACTTCGGTTGAATTATTTGCTACATTTGAAAAGCCGCATCGGGACGTACACGGCGCAAGTCGTGAGCCGAGAGAGTCGAGCTTTAAAAGTCACCCGCTCTTTTACGACTTGAGGCAGGGCGAAATCACTGCGCAACAGTCGGCTGCAAGTTGAACCACCACAGCACCGACTCGGGAACAGTGGCGCCCAGTCGGGCAGTTGGATTTTAATGAAACTTCGCGAGAGAGAGAGAGAGAGAGAGAGAGAGAGAGAGAGAGTATACGCGTTCGGCTTTGCGCCGCGGAGAAACAAGTTTCGAACAAGGATTTCCCCTGTCGCGCTTCGATTTCTCTATGAATCATTACTTATTCCGTGTATATACGTATACAGTTACAAGAGCACTACTGTTCCACTGGGCGAGCGCACGTATGAATATGATATAAACTGAACGAGATACTCGCGCGCGGGCCAATAACGATATACACGCGCGAAAATAAGAGAAATCAGAGCCGGGGTAAAATCCTTGTTGCAAACTGGCTTCCAGCCCGAGAGTAGATCTCGCGACGAGTTTTCCGTAGAAACCCGACTTTTCACTCGCGATACGCGGCGCAGAAACGATTTCTTAAAAATATGCTCCAGTACTTAGAATCTATTGTACTTGGGGGGAAGTTCAACGAAAGCCAAATCTCTTTAGTTTCACCGACTTTCCAACTCGAGTTTTGTAAAAATTAAGCGACCCAATAAATTTATCATGAGAGTCGGGGAAATTTCGTCCCTACTGAATTCTATATAGTATTGTTTCTACCATTGTAATAGAATTATGTTCATAACGTATCTCTTTCCCCGGACTATCAAACCGCATTCACATCTACACCTACTAGTGTAGTCAAGGAAATTATATTCATAAAAACAACAGAAGAATAGTTTTGTAGAAACTAGATTCATTGACTGGAGAGTGATTTTTTTTCAGTGTAATACACACATTATCTAACTTCATTATAATCTAGATTATTACTTGAATTGAATCTAATCACTGATCGGACAACGATTGATGTATCGAAAATTACTATGACTACTTTCGTAAAAAATGACTATATTGTTAATTTGCGTACTCGAGTCTTCATAAACCCAGTAGGATAAATACTCAGTTTAATGCGCGACAAAATGACGAATCGTTAACTTGCGTATTTCTGTCGTATGTTAAATTCGTTGTATATCTTAAATCAGGTAAAATTTCATACACAAATCAAAAAAATAGTTTCAAAGCGTGTATATATATATATATATATATATATATATATATATATATATATATATATATATATATATATACGGTTCTCTCTCGTCAACATTACACTTTCCGACCGCGCGCGGGTTAATCGCGGATCAACAAGTGCACACGCGTGTGCGTACATATGTGTGTGTGTGTGTGTGTGTGTGTGTGTGGTGTGTGTGTGTGTGTGTGTGTGTGTGTGTGTGTGTGTGTGTGTGTGTGTGTGTGTGTGTATAAATACACACATGGGTACATACACACGTAGAGGTCGTGTCGCTATCTGGGCGTGAGCGCGGCCGCGGGAGGTCCGCTCGTGAGTTACGCCGTAACGGCGGCTCCGATAGATCCGATCTAAATGTATTCGTGCAAGGGGCATAACTCACGGCTAAAGATCCCCGACGACGATTAGCCGCTGCCGCGCGCGATACACGCGTGCGCGCGTATGTGTACGTCTATACAGAGAAGAGTCGAGCCAAACGGAATTCAAATGAGCGAGAGCCATTCATCATTGGCCGGGCAAGCGACCAATTTGAGCGCGTGTACCGCTCGAATCGCGCGGCGCGTTTTAATCGGCGCTTCTTGGATTATCCCCGTTCGATCGTCGGCGGCTCGAACTGTGGGGGAGAATCGCAACGGGGCAAATTCTATTACCGACTCTCGCGAGCGTCATGTCCCTTTGAACCGTCGCGATATGCAGTGGCGAGCAGTTTTTTTTTGTTATACGCCTCGAAGATGCTGATACTCGACGAAAAGAACCGCTGAATCATCAGAGTCGATTGCACGTGAAAATATGCCCGATCAATAACAGCCCGGACGAGATATCTCGGCTATACTGCGGATGAGATTCGCGCGAATTCGGTCGTGCAAACCCCGCGGATGCACCGAGTGGGCGAATAATAGCGAAAAGAGCAACGCCGCGTCCGGGAGAGCCTCGGTATCTCTTGGTATCTTGGACGACAGAGGCGCGGTTGTTAATCCTTTAACACAAAAGTCATGTGGAGCTGCTCTCTTCCGGTGATAGGATTGCTTCAGACAGACGTGACTCACCTGAGTATACATAGAGATAGAGATATTGTCAAAGACGTGGGGCAATTGAAGAAAGAATAGCTGCAGTAACTGGGCATAATGAGTTTTTAAGTTTTAATGATGGAAACCTATGGCTGAATGAAATATAAATGTAGGTTTCCAAGATGAGCAGATATCGGAATTAATTGATAAGTAAGTAGAAAATAATAATTTAATGGAGTAGGTGAGAACATGAGTTAGAATATAATTTTGAAAACGTGTGAACTTAGATCGTCAGCTGTCAGCGCGTTTCGATGCAGCTAGAAATATAAAAAGAGATGCCAGAGTGAAGCCATATTAACTCGTGATTTGATTGGTCTAGACAGCTAACCTAGTAATGTACATACAGTGCACGCGAGGTGTATATATAGATATAGACTGAGATGTATTTAGACAGGGAGCATAGGCCATGATATGATGATATACGCGTGTATGTGTGATATAAATGGATTGTTCTAAGAAGATTTACATGATACGATGTTATGGGTTAGCTGGTTTAGTCAGTTCTGTTGACGACGCAACTGTCATAATAAGTTCCGACAATACGATCAATCTTATTTTTTCTAAGAGTTATTGTTTTATTTGATATTTTAGTCTACTTTTCAATTTCGAATGGTTGCCGGAGATTTATTCGAATAGAACAAGTTGTCGGTAGTTTTTTTCATAAAATCATGAAGCGAATGTAGGGTTGGGTTATTCATTTACTTTGTAGAAATTTTCATAATGAGACGAGCTGATAAGTAATCGTGCAAGATTATTGCGAAGAAACGTAAAAGCGACTGCAATCAAATAATAAGCGAAGGGCTCGTGGGCGAAAAGAACCTGTCTACTCCAGGGTACGCGCGTCAGCCCAAGAGCCAGAGAAAGCAATCCGCAAGGTCAGCTGTATCGATTGCGTACACCCTTATCTCGGCCCATTTACTCTACGGCTGATGATTCGACTTCCCCCCCCCCTCGCCGCGTAAAACCGACATGATTAAAGCCCCTTCCAACGAAAGCCTCGATTCGGCTGTTTTCTCGGCGATTTACCTGCGCGGCAAGGGCACAGCCGAATCAGTTTTTCCACCGAGAGCCTCTTGAGAGGAGAGTATTATTCAAAGCCCATTGCTTTGATTCTTTTGTGGAAGCGAAAGAAAGAAAAATAAACGGGAAATTGAATGGAAAAACCGAGTGAAAGGGAACGAACTCTATACTCGGGGATTCGAGTATTGCCCGTTTATTTGGAGAATGCATTTTGGAAAACGCTCGGACCAAAATACAAACACCGGGAATAAATTTCGCCGCGTGGGAAGGATTATTTTAAGAAGCAATTTCTCCCGCGGGATATTTACGGCTCCGCGAACCACATTTCCGGTGAAAAATAGACTCGACTGAGGTGAAAATATAATTTTTTTCTCTCTCTCCCGTATCATCGCGCCGGCAAAACTCTAGTGTTAACAAAAGTTGAGGAATGCGGAGAACGGAAAAAAAATGCGCGTCGCTTTGGTAGCCTCTACCATCGGGAGGGCGGGCAGTATATATTTTTCCATGTTTTCTATTTTTGTTTCCTTGTTTGTTTTATTCGTGCAGATTTTCGTTGCATCGGTGCACTGCGAGTTTCATTTCACTGATCGTATTATTTTGCTTTCTCTTCGAGGCGGGTACTACGCGGCGTGGTCATGCGGAAAGTGACTGCATTTTCAAATATTTATTTTTGCGACTTGCCGATCTTGTAGAAAGGTCGGTATACGTGACGTTCTGTTTGCTTCTGTATGTCGATTCTGATGATTTTCCAACGAGCAATCAAATTTTTCCTCGCAGGTGAAGGTTGTGATACGATTTCTCAGGTTACACTACTGTTCGTGGAAAAATATTGGAGAATATTGATCTGCCTATAGAATGCACAGTGTATAATTTCAATTTCGCTCATTCATTTGATTTGTACGAATCCATCGTCGTCTTTTGGGGTGTCTATATGGGTAGAAGTGTCGGCGAAACAAGCTCCTCAAATTTTTCATCAAAATGTTTCGCAATTACTTTCATCGCACACGCTTATCAATTCTATCCCAATGCTTATTTTCGAAACCTAGCTGCTTGCTCCCAGCTCCTCCCCATCCACCTCACTCGGTGGTCCGATTCCAAACCAATCGAATCAAAACGAACGCACTTGAAAAGCAATACGTTACGCGATACACACTCGAAGAATTCCAACGAATCGGATGATTCCAATCAGCTAATAAAATTCGACCATCGCAATTATCGGGGGCGAAGCGAAAATTAAATTGAAGAGGGCAGCCGCGGGGTTGTATCGGGGAGTGGGCCGTCGGATATTTTTTCTCCGCTCCCCTCTCCGCTCAGGCAAATACGGGGATTTTTCCTCCACTCCGCCAATCACTCGATCGAATACTGCAACTCGTCCGACGCGATTTCAGGAATGCCTCGGCCAATCATCGTATAAACCAGCGCTGGGGGGATCCTTCGTCTCTCTTATCAAAATACATATAATCCGCAAACAGCGAGCTCGCGGATGGGGGGATTTTCGAGGGCATATCGCGCGAACGGTGCTTTTTGTGTTTGGCTAGAAAATAAAATCTCCTCTCTCTCCTTCTTCGACCCTCCTCCGGCCCCAATCAATGTGTACCTTCGCAAACGCAGCTCAAAAAAGAACAATCGAACGCGCGCACCGCTGCGTATTGAATAATCCGGAATCAGCTCTCGCGCGTCGCTCTACCGCCACGGGGAGCTTGCGAGTCTGCATATATATACATACCGCGGGTACGTCCATATAGACTCGAGCGGGGAGGAGGAGAGCGCGATATTAACCCGGCAGTCTCTCTCTGTCTCTTGATGGTATTTGACGAGCCGGCCTCGAGCTGATGCAGATGACTGCCCGAGGAGACGTCGCGTACCGGCTCAATATCTGCCTCTTAATTAAAACCCGGCTCTATGCATTTCCGATCGGGTGTGTGTGTGTGTGTGTGTGTGTGTGTGTGTGTGTGTGTGTGTGTGTGTGTGTGTGTGTCGCCTGCGCCCGTTTGATGAGGTTCTTCGGACGTTGTTTACTCCCCCCTCGCGCACGCGTCCCAATATTAGCCCGATATATCGACTGCGCACTCGCCCGAAATTTCATCGGCCCTGTTTGCTGCGGCTTATACACACCGCGGGGGGCATATCGCGAATTTGCGGCCTCCCAATTTGTAAATTGACTCCCCGCCAGATATTGTACACACTCGATACACCCGCACGGCGGAGGAAATATTTCGAATTTTTTGGATATCTCCCACCACGTCCAATTCAATTTTATCCCCGTGGAATTTCGCCCCGTGTGTGTTCCTCCCCATTGCGAATTCGCACACTCTCGAGTCGAACGAATACGTCCGATGCCGACGCGTCAAAGACACAGCGTAACGTCGATTTTTACGTCCTCGGCGTGTGCGCATCTCGATATACAACGACCGGCGTAAAACGCTCTCCTCTCCGGGACGTTGTATATACAAGGCAAGTCGACTGGTGGTCGGGTTGGGTTTCGGGTGCGGCGCAGCAGCGACGGCGTTATTCCGTTGAACGCGCGCGCGCCCGTTAACCGATCCCGAATCAGCAATAATGCAGCGCCTGATGGGTGTATAGATCGCGTGGTGTCTGGGCTAATGTTGTCTTCGTTAGTATATGCGCGGCGGTGTATATACGGTATTAGCAGGTGCGTGTTTGTCGACGGGCGTATATAGGCGGACCAAACAGCTGAAACTGCGTGGCGTATATCTTAAGCGTCTCCTGCAACGCAGGTCCAACGCTCTTACCGCTGAATTGAGATTCGCCTTCGAGTCATCGCGCAACCGCTGCCCAGTGGATTACCGAGTCGAGTTTGTCTATCAGAGGCTTTGTGAACTCTTGGAAATGCATAATACGTTACACTCGATTTACTTTATTCAACGGCCGCTGGAGAAATCGACGTATGTCAAATATTCTGAACGGCTCACAAAAGCCATGGGTGTAACCAATGGTCGATATGGGAAATTCTAAGGATTTTGTAACTTTCACCGTTGAATGTTTTGAAAATGAACCTTGAATCGATGTAGCAAAGGTTGCTAAGGTGTGTAAACGTTTGTTGTTACGCAAAATTATGAGGATTCTGTGTCCTACGTCGTCGAAAGTTATTGGAAAAGACTTTGAAAAAAAGTAAGAAACTGTGGTCCCACCTCTCGACTTACTTTCAATGTTCTATCGGGATCCTACTATTTTTGTTAGATCCCGTGTCTATTCAACTCGATCATCGCATCTTTCCGCTTCCGTCTGGTGTTCAAAATTGTACACTCGTCGGGGAAAATTCTTCTCGACTCTTGGTAACTCGTCGTATATTATGCACACAAACGGAAGACGTTGTATCGCGCAGTGAGAGAGAGAGAGGTAGAGAGAGTAGAATCAATCGCGCGCTTGCGACTGTTGGAAATGCAATGCGGGGGTGGAATCACGCGTAGCGAGTACGCAGTTGGAGGCTTGTTAGGCCTAAATTAACCGACTGCCTCCGCCCCGAGCACGTCCTAGTTTGCCTCTCGCGGCTATGCGCCGCCACAAAGCCAAAGCAGATCGACCGGGTAATTAACGCTGCTCAGCTCCCTCCCAGCCCCTTCCGCGCGCGAGAGACTCGAGTCTTCTCGGCCCGCGTCTTACCGCGTCAGCGTTTAGCCGTCAAATTTACGAGCGACGGATTATTATGGATCCGCGGATATATATATATATATATATATATATATATATATATATATATATATATATATATGTATATGCTATCGCGCGGGTGAATCCCCAAGAGGCCGTTTTACAATTGAAACACCTCAGTTGTCTGCAGCGCTGCGCGTTTCAAGACACCCGCTCTCTCGTGTAACAAGATTCGCTTTATATCTGACCGCGTCGAACGAATCTTCTTTTGGGCTTTTCGCGGTTCAACTCGAGAGCTACAAAGGAACTTTCCAAGCCGCAGAAAGGCATCCCATTATGATGAATACGTGTGTGTGTGCGCATTTCGTATTTTAAGTTTCGAGCGTTATATCCAAGGCCTTTTGGCGAACGCGAGCTTGATCTGGCTACGAGCGAAGAATAAAAAGTCCGCGAGTTTCCCCAGTCTCGCGGTAAGCAATTCAATTTATAATCAGACAGATACGAGCTACGAGTTTACGTCCGGGCCAACCCCCGGATATTCGTCCGGGTCGAATTATCAAATCGTGAATCTTGTCGCGAGTTCATTGGGCATTTTGGTGTACGCGAAGATTTTTGACCCCAACTTGGTGGTGGTCCTTTTGAATTTTTGCCCAGCCGTCGGAATCCCCGTATGAATATTTTCGAATGAGCCAACGCACGAATTGCGCGCGCGGTCCACCGGCCGAAATTTCAGAAATCCCGATGTGAAGCCCCGGGTTCGGGTCTCTCGGGCTCCCGAATACCTCGACAGGTACATCGAATACTTTGTCGCTCGAATTCGTACACTGCCTTGAATGCCCTCTTTGCTGATGAACTAGTGAAATTCAGTGTACTCAGCCGCTAGAGCTTTGATAATTTCAAAATCGAAAAAATATCGTAATTTCGGAAAAATCAAATCCGCCAAAAAGCAAAATAGGCAAATTTTGACCGTTAATCATGTCGATTCCACACAGAACCTCAAGGAAACCGCGGGTGCAATCCTATGCGGTAGAAATGTCGCCGAGTAATGTGAAATTCCCGATGGATCTCCAACGATTCTCCGTGGGATAAACGAGAGAGACAGATGGAATTACAATTGGTCCGCTTATCGAACAGCCATATCCTCTTTGAATTCGAATATTAACACGCGGCATCGGTCTCTCCCCCCCCCCCCCCCGACAGACAAAGACGGAGTTGATTTCAATTAAAATCCCCGGGTTAAATTAGCGAGAGGAGCCGAGGAAGCTCGTCAAGTCGGATGTGCGCAAGCTGCTCGGGCTTCGTTCGAGAGAGTCGGATTTCCCTCTCTCTCTCTCTCTCGCAGTGAGATGCAGCGAAATTATCGCGGGCCCTCCCGTAAAAGCCTCTCCGGTTTAAAGGGCGGGGGTGGGAGGGGGTAGAGGTACGAACGTGATCTTTGCCCGTCGGTTAACGACTCCTCCGCGTGCACTTGTCGAGCTCCGCGGAAACTCCGAGGGCGGCGGCGCAATCAACTTCTATCCCGCTTGCTTTGCGAATATCCGCCCCCGACGACCCGCACGTGACTTATATATGTATATATACATCGAGTGCGCGCACAGCCATTGTCTGACTTTTCATACGCGCGCGGCCCCGATCGCAGCTTGCCGACATACGTTGAATCGCGCCGTGGGCCATGTCACGGCAGGCAGATCCGTAATACGCGTTTGATATTGATCAATTTTATATTTATATTTTCAATTATTCCCAGCCTTTGAATCGCCATTGACACCCCCGGAGCGAGAGCTACACCAAGAAAGAATTTCCAGGTGAAAAGACCGGCCCTGATTTGATTTTTTTTCTTGCCCCCTCCCTACGCGCTTCCAGCGCGTCTCCCATCTCCACACGAGCGGCAAGACATTCAATTTCAACGCTTTGTCGGTATAGCTTTGAGTCCGTCGTCGTTTGCACGAGCTGGATTGCGAAAAGGGCTTATATATATAAGCCAGAACAAAGGGGCTTTTCCCGATTTGAAAGAAATTATAATCCTGTGTGGAAGTTGCGACGTTGGGAAGCAAGGGTATTTGAAAAACGAATGAAGAATCAGTCGATCCGATCTAGTACACACCACACACACTGCAGACTGTTACTATATTTGTTGCATTTGTAAACAACTGGAGAAAGTATTATTTGGAACAACCTCCATTGTTCGAATATCGTTGGAACGACGATCTTTCAGCGCGAATCTCGTATGTGGGTCATTCTCACGGATTACTCGTGTTTTCCATGTTTTCGGCATTTTGAACATTGAAAAAAGAACTGTTCTCACAGGTTGAATTGGTTATGTTCTTTGCGTTTGAAAAGTAAGCTGCAGTTGCTCCTCACAATCGATACTGCGCATGTTTATCAGCCTTCCAAAACAGCCGACTATAGTCTAACACGTCCCAAATTCAAATACCTTACTAATAGCTTATATATTTTTTTCAAGAATTACAAAGAGACATGTTTTCTTCAACACGTTCGCATGTTTTCACGTTGCAACTTACTTTTTTGTTGCATTTTCACTGCGAATCTGAATCACTCGCGTTGTGTCCCAAAGATTAGTACAAAAGTACTAAAAACCAAAGTAATTGAGATGGTTCTTTGCATCGATCTCTCCGTTCATCATATATGTCCGAACGCAATCGAATGAGCGCAGTTCGTATAAGTTTTGCTTGAAACTGATATAAACGGTCAGAGTTGAAGTTGAGTATTACAGAACCAGTTTAATACATGCAACATACGCACGAAAATCAAGATTTGCTTCTTGGCCGCCCCCAACAGATGATTTTGTTCGATTCGAAAAAAAAATATTGGGACAGACACGTCAAAGACGATGAGAATGAATCGCGTCTGAGGGACGAACATTGATTTGGAGAATTTGACGGCCGATTCGACGACTCTCGCCTCAAGGCCACAGCCGTGCCGTGTATGTGTGTGTTTCATAACGTCGAAACAGATTTTCCCTCCCCAAGTCTTTCGCTAGCCCGGGAAATGCCGAGGGCGAGTGGGGGGCCGGGTTTTGAAATAGCCGGGCGCGCGTGGTCCAGTTGGCCGCGAGCCAGTAGCCGGCCGCTGTGTTGTGTTATTTTGCCGAGATTCAGCCGGGCTGACTCACGGGATCGGCATCAGAGAGCCGTGGGTAGGCGCCGACTTCTTACCACATCGTCCAACCCATGACGGCCCCACGAGCGGAAGAAGTCTCGTTAACCGGGTGGCTCTTTTTTCCCCTTTTTTCCGTACGCCCCGTACACACCGAGCCCTTTGGACTTTGACGTTTCGCCAAGGGCTTTTAGCTGTGTGTGCGCGCGCGAGGAGAACCGAGCCAAGAGTTGGCGGCGCGACCGAAATGCGTCGCTGATGGCTTTTTACGCGCGCGCGAGCGAGACCCTCGAGTCTCGAGTCTGGCACGAAAAGACGCGAATTTAGCGACCCAGTTCGTCGGCTCTACGGGCAAATATCACAGTAATTACTTGGCCCGGATAATTATCAAGCCCAGTGTGTGTGTGTGTGTGTGTGTGTGTGTGTGTGTGTGTGTGTGTGTGTGTGTGTGTTACGCCGAGTTGCGCGTAATCTAATGAACTTTGCATCAATTAACGCTTTTGCCCGGTGCTGCTGCTGCTGTTGATTTTTCACGCGTGTTTTACGGACGTTTTACTCCCGCGCGCTAATGTGCCAGAACGATTTCTCGAAAAATGCCGCGATACTCGAGATCCATTACTAAAATCTAATGCTCGTACTCGAATGAAGTATGAGAGAGCCAAATTGTGCCGGTTCTAGTGGGCTTCGTACTTGATTTTAGTGAAAATTGAGCAAAGTGATACTTTTATGTGAATTCCCTGAGATCCAGTATACAAAATCATTAGTCATAATAACAGTAACTGAACAGTAGCTTGAACACTTCAAGCGAGAGTATTTTGAAGATTAAAAAAAAAACTTGGTTATAGTTTATATTATTTAAAATAAGGCTAATCACTAATCGGACAACGGTTGATGTATCGAAAATCGATCTTTGCATTCATCTAGTAAAAGGTTTATTACTCGTACATTCCTCGAACTGAAATAAAATGAATAATAATAATGAGAAAATGACAATTTTTGAATTTTAGTCATACGTTGAGTTTGTTGGGTCTTGAATCTCGAGTAAAACGTTATACTCGAATCGAAGAATCGTTTGTGCAGTGTAGGTATATAAATGCTCGCAGTATAAATGCATGAATGCAAAACTATTCAGTGATTCATCGAGCACAAGGATTGAGTAAACTGCGATAAATAACTGATCCAATTTGCGCGCGCGCGCGCGGATATCTATGTGTTTTCAAACGATCCCAGTGAATCTTATTCAATCTTTCAACTCGATAGCATTGTTGTCATGCACACGTGAGGCTGCAACGTGTGTACCGGGTATTTTCTTTATCGGGCAACGGTACTTTACCGATTAATTTATAGGCTAAAGTCTCGAACAACGTTATGTCCTCCTGATACACATATAAATTTTGAAAGTAATTCTAACTGCAATTCGTACTGCGCGTAATCCTATTAGTGTGTACACCCGAGGCTTAGTGTGTAGAGTAATTCTCGGCAGGAATTAAAATTGCCATCAATTAAGCTTTTAATACGCGCGCAATACTGTGTAATTAGTGCGTCTGCAAAATATGCACGTTTGTGCGATAGCTCGCGCGACGTTTCGGACATTATATGTATTATAAGCGTATATCCAATCTATTAGCCGTACATATCACACTATTAATATGCATTGATATCCCTATATTCACGCGGATGTACGAGCAACGAGATTCAGCATTGATTCGGTTGTACGTAATGTACCATCGAAATGACATCGATATTTACATTCGGATGACTCCATCGAATTCAGTCGTGATTCCTTAGTTCGATCACCCATCGTAGGGAACATATCAACCGGGCAGTGCAAGTCTCGGGAGGAGCGAGAAGTAAAATAAAGGCAACCAAAGGTTGGTGCGAAGTCGATCGCTCGGCGGTGACGGTGCGCGGCAGCTGTATCAAGATACGGCCGGTGTGTGCAAATTTTTCGACGCCGCGCACACTCCAGAGCCGGAGGCGCTGTTCCGCGTGGTCGGATCTCGATTGCAGCCGGCGGCGAGGTATAATAAATCCGAAATTTTTCGCACAGCTGTCAATCTCACAGCGACACCCAGTCAGAATTCAATCGACTCGGGAGCGTCAATATACTTCTTCGAGTTTTATTTAAAAAGAGTGATTCTGTAAAATATTCGTGTATTAGTGTCTGTGCAGATTCTCTTTTTATTTCTCGGAATGAAAAAATGTTAAATCGACTCTCTGAATCTGAAATAGTAAAAAACTACTACTTAATAGTATAAATTGCACAACTGATTAAAATAGTGATTGACTAAAATAATAGTAAAATTTTACTAATATTTTTGTAATTTAGTAAAAGTTTACAATTTTTTAGTCAATAACTACTATTGTTATCAGTTGTGCAATTTATACTATTAAATAGTAGTTTTTTATTATTACCCGCGTAAAAAAAGATGTGATCTCAAAGTGATCTCAAATTGATCAGTATTAAATATGGCACTTTTTAATACTTTTTGAGACGAGAAAAAGATTGCATGAAAGTATGAGACGAGATGAGATCGTTTTGAGATCTCCAAGAGACGATATTTTTTTCAAGTTTTGCGACGATTTTTCAGATATTTTGAGACCAATTTGAGATCCCAAACAGATCAAAAATTGATCGTATTGAATATATAATTCCCATTCACTCCATTTTTCGTCCCTGATCTTTCGCATTATCGGGAGAGAGCATCCCGGACAAAACCCAGGACGTTAGGTTTCCGATGATGGTGTTCCAAAAGTGCGCTCCTGGTGTATTTACTTGGGAGGAGCTGACCCTGGACCCGGACGATGTCCAGGTAGTCAGGGTACACGATGACAGTGTTCCAAGAGTGCGCTCCTGGTATTTTTGGTTGAAGTAGCTGACCCTGGACCCGAACGATGTCCAAGTAGTCAGGGTACCCGATGACGGTGTTCCAAGGGTGCGCTCCTGGTATTTCTGGTTGGAGTACCTGACCCTGGACCCGAACGATGTCCAGGTAGTCAGGGTACCGATGACGGTGTTCCAAGGGTGCGCTCCTGGTATTTTTGGTTGGAAGTGCCTGACCCTGGACCCGAACGATGTCCAGGTAGTCAGGGTACCCGATGACGGTGTTCCAAGGGTGCGCTTCTGGAATTTTTGCTTGAAGCAGCTGACCCTGGACCCGAACGATGTCCAGGTAGTCAGGGTACCCGATGACGGTGTTCCAAGGGTGCGCTCCTGGTATTTTTCGTTGAAGTAGCTGACCCTGGACCCGAACGATGTCCAAGTAGTCAGGGTACCCGATGACGGTGTTCCAAGGGTGCGCTCCTGGTATTTTTCGTTGGAGTAGCTGACCCTGGACCCGAACGATGTCCAGGTACTCAGGGTACCCGATGACGGTGTTCCAAGGGTGCGCTCCTGGAATTTTTGCTTGAAGCAGCAGACCCTGGACCCGAACGATGTCCAAGTAGTCAGGGTACCCGATGACGGTGTTCCAAGGGTGCGCTCCTGGTATTTTTCGTTGAAGTAGCTATCTTTAGACCCGAACGATGTCCAGGTAATACGGACCGTCGATGACAGGGTTCTAGAGGAGCGCTCCTGGTATTTTCGCTTGAAGTACCTCACCTTGGACCCGAACGATGTCCAGGTTGTCAGGGTACCTGATGAGGGTGTTCCAAGTTTACGCTCCTGGTATTTTCTTTACGAGAAGCTGACCCTGGACCCGTTCTATGTCTAGGTAGTTCGGGTTACCTGTTTTTGGGTCCAGAGTCAACTTACCCAAGTAAAAATACCTGGAGCGCACCCTTGCTACACTGTCATCGACAGTCCGTATTACCTGGACATCGTTCGGGTCCAGGGTCAGCTGCTTCAAGCAAAAATTCCAGGAGCGCACCCTTGGAACACCGTCATCGGGTACCCTGACTACTTGGACATCGTTCGGGTCCAGGGTCAGCTACTCCAACGAAAAATACCAGGAGCGCACCCTTGGAACACCGTCATCGGGTACCCTGACTACCTGGACATCGTTCGGGTCCAGGGTCAGCTGCTTCAAGCAAAAATTCCAGGAGCGCACCCTTGGAACACCGTCATCGGGTAACCTGACTACCTGGACATCGTTCGGGTCCAGGGTCAGCTACTCCAACGAAAAATACCAGGAGCGCACCCTTGGAACACCGTCATCGGGTACCCTGACTACTTGGACATCGTTCGGGTCCAGGGTCAGCTACTTCAACGAAAAATACCAGGAGCGCACCCTTGGAACACCGTCATCGGGTACCCTGACTACCTGGACATCGTTCGGGTCCAGGGTCAGCTGCTTCAAGCAAAAATTCCAGGAGCGCACCCTTGGAACACCGTCATCGGGTACCCTGACTACCTGGACATCGTTCGGGTCCAGGGTCAGCTGCTTCAAGCAAAAATTCCAGGAGCGCACCCTTGGAACACCGTCATCGGGTACCCTGACTACCTGGACATCGTTCGGGTCCAGGGTCAGGCACTCCAACCAAAAATACCAGGAGCGCACCCTTGGAACACCGTCATCGGGTACCCTGACTACCTGGACATCGTTCGGGTCCAGGGTCAGGTACTCCAACCAGAAATACCAGGAGCGCACCCTTGGAACACCGTCATCGGGTACCCTGACTACTTGGACATCGTTCGGGTCCAGGGTCAGCTACTTCAACGAAAAATACCAGGAGCGCACTTCTTGGAACACTGTCATCGTGTACCCTGACTACCTGGACATCGTCCGGGTCCAGGGTCAGTTCCCCCCAAGCAAATACACCAGGAGCGCACTTTTGGAACACCATCATCGGAAACCTAACGTCCTGGGTTTTGTCCGGGATGCTCTCTCCCGATAATGCGAAAGATCAGGGACGAAAAATGGAGTGAATGGGAATTATATATTCAATACGATCAATTTTTGATCTGTTTGGGATCTCAAATTGGTCTCAAAATATCTGAAAAATCGTCGCAAAACTTGAAAAAAATATCGTCTCTTGGAGATCTCAAAACGATCTCATCTCGTCTCATACTTTCATGCAATCTTTTTCTCGTCTCAAAAAGTATTAAAAAGTGCCATATTTAATACTGATCAATTTGAGATCACTTTGAGATCACATCTTTTTTTACGCGGGTATTCAGATTTAGAGAGGAGGAAATGGTGAATATGAGAAAGGTACAATTAGAAATGAACTTTTGTCAAACGACAAAGCGATATTTACGCGTAAAGCGATTTCACAAAAGTTCGGACGATATTTTTATGATTCGTTTTGTGTTTTATATTTTTACATTTCGTTCCGCGCTCGTCCTTCCAAAGTGTATTACTGATGAAAATGTCGTTCTCACCCGAATTTCTCATTAAAATAAAAATCCATTAGCCTGATTCAAGTTTCAATATTCCAGCGACTTCTTCGAACAAATTGATCCACCTGGGCGTATGTATTTCCAAAAGACATGTTTATATTTTACTCAGCTTCTGAAATGGATATTCGATCATTAGAACACGTCAAATCTCACGATCCTCGGCTTCCTAGATTGTTGACAAAACTTCCTATCCTAAGATATTCCTTTTTTAGTAGCCATGAGCTCTCGAGGGGCTTTGTCACAGCAGTTCTCTCCCAGAGGAAGCAACATGCAGTTCTTATCGAGCACAGCGGGTTTATGGTCCTCGTCTTTGCTTCAATATTAACCAACAGCTACTCCTCAGTTCCGGACAAGCTTTACTGAGACTCGATATGTTTATTCCGATGATACGAAAACTTGAGTTCCGTACCATGGAAAAAAATACTAAAAAATACTAGTCGAGCGAGTGCGTGAATTTTGAATTTTACAAAGTATCGACCGGAATGAGTCGCATCATAAGAAGCTGAGAGTTTTCACGATATTCGAATTTATTTTATCAATAAAACGAGTATATCTTCATGAACCCATATAAAAAAAGTTCCAGAACATTTTTTACCGTATTTCACACTGAATATCCATTTCTCGCTTTATAAATCAAAGGTGTCTATAACACCCCACGAAAGAGTCACTACAGGTCAGACGCGTAAAGTAATAAAATGACGACGAGTCAACCGGCTTCGCACAAAGATCGGGCGAGAGTCGCGTTGAACAAGGATTTGCGGTGTGTGATTGTATCGGGCCGTTGGTTGTTTCACGCACTGGGGACAATTGGCATTTCAATCCTACCGACGGGGAGAGGGAGGATTAAATGCGGGCTTCGGCTGACCGACATACCCACGGCTCCATTCCCAAATGAATTTTGAAAATCAAACGGGCCGTTTTCATTCGCGATTGCCAGGAATGACGAAAATTCCCCGGGTATGTATATTCGGGAGAGCTATCGAGTCATGCCGCGAGAAACAATCGTCGCGTGTTTGTTGCAGGCAATCAACTATAACTCGTGTATATAGAAGTTAGATTTTTTCACGCGTATAGTAATGTTATAGTAACGTTTACAAAATAAGACGGTGATTTCCACTAGAATGCCTCGAGTTTTTCCCCGCTACAGTTGTCGGCTTTCTCCACAAATATTCCAAATGTTCGTTTTCATTTTGGCGTCGCTTGCTCGATATTACGAGTTCAACTAGCGCCCGTAATTTATCGATTTAAATTTTATTCATATATTATATTTTACCTCTGAGCGAAAATGTCGCACACAAATACTCGGTCGAGTTTGCATGAGTTGGGCATGAAATTATAATGATCTACTCGGATATATATTATTCAATCAATCTAGCGAATCGCGATGGGTATGCTGGAATTTGACAAAAAGCGAGTAGAATAGCGCAGTTTTTTCGTTCCCTACAAGTTCCGGTGAATATGTTGATTCTGTCAATTCGGGATAAATAATTTTCGCTCGTGTGATTATTCCACGTCGACTATAATATCGACGTAACGACTGCAGGATAAGCCATCGAATGTATTGCCCGCGGCGTACGCGACGTGCAAACTGCGCAATTGGTCCCAGTCGAGCTCTCTCTCTCTCTCTCTCTCTCTCTCTCTCTCTCTCTCTCTCTCTCTCTCTCTCTCGAGTGTCGCTAAAAAAATGGGTGGGAGCGAAATCTGCGCAGCCTCTCGACACATACACACACACACACACACACACACACACACACCGACTCGCGATTAATAAATCACGTAAACGAGCCGCACAACACATCTCGAAGAGGCAACAAATAATCAGAGCTGGGCAAAAATATTTAACCCTCGACAGCCGGAATGTGCAATTCAATTCATGCGCCTCGCGAGTATGTATGTATGTATCGCGGAGAAAGCCGCGGTTGTCGTATCTCGAGGCCGCATCCGACAGTCGAACGCCGCTATAATCGGCCCCCGCGTGTCACCCAGTCATTTCGTGTTTTTCTCGCCCCGTTTTTTTGCCGATGTAGCTTTTTTCACTCTATCGCGCGCGGTTGAAATCTCGGGTTTTCGAGCTGGCGAAAATTCGCCGTTCCCACGTTGAAAGTGATATGGCGTGTGATTTAATTGCAGCTCGAGTTAGAGGTATAGATATGTTGAGCAGGACGGTCAGTTGAAGGAGAGATGAGTCGGGATTTTCGGGTTGATTTTTCGCGGAGGTAAATTAAATGTGAATGAGGATTTTGAATGTGCAAATATCGAGATGAGTTAATTATGTGCGATGATGATAATTTTATTGGTCGATCTGGAATATTTAGCCGTGAAATTCAAATGAGTTCGAACTGATGATTTCTAATTGAAAATTTATGAATAATAAACTTGGTATATGGACAGACAGTATTATGTATGATGCTCCCGGATGTGATTATATTCGAGTTATTCTATGAATAATATACTCCGGAATGAAATAAAGAGAACTGTTTACCTTCGAATTCACCATATCGTTTGTAACGAACTTACAGTTATTTAAAGAAAAAAAGAAACGATTTTCTCAAAAAGTACCGACTTATTTTTCCAAATATCTTGGGATAACCAAACAGCTCGGGATACTTTCATTTACCAATTCGGATTCCTGACGATCTGGTGTTTGATTTTTAGAAAATTCTCCATCGTACGCTGATTACAGACTCTGAGATATTGGAAATCAATTAGGTCCTCGCCGCAGGCAATGAGTATAATATCTCTGGAACAAGTGCACCAATGCGTACACACTCGTAACCTCAAATGCGAAGATTGACGGGCATAGAAAAATGCGCGGAGGATTCGAAAAGTGAAGCAAAGCCGATTGGACGGGAGTCGTGAAAAATTCGGCTTGTAATTCGATGGGGAGGGGGGGGGGGTAGGTTGGGATTGGCTATCGGACGATGACGGACGATTGTGCTTCTCGCCCGATCGCGGATAGCTGATACGCGTATATGTATATATATACGTGTCGAGGGGGGTAGGGCCGATGCAAAGCGCGCGGCTCAGCGTGTGCGTGTGTGATGTACTGGCGCATAAATCTCGCGGCTCGAGCCGGGGCGAAGAATAAAAGCCGGGGAAAGCTCGAGAGAAGCGGAGCGCGTATACGTATATATACGTGTGCAAGCGTATATATATAAGAGTTTGGCCGGCGCAGAAGATGTAAGGTGATTTCCCAGGCGGTATATAGCTGCTCTCTCTCTCTCGTTTAGTCGGGGGCTGGCTCTTGATTGCCACTCGGCGCGTCCTTCGTTCGATAACCGTTTCGACGGAATTTTGACGACCGACCGACGGATTTTCGCATTCCGCACAACGGATTTCACTCGCTCTCCGAGTGTGTGTATATATATATGAATCGCGGCGCGCGGCTCGACAACACACAACGACGCCGTCGCCGTTGGCTGGGGGATAAAAGCGCACTATGCCCCTCGTGTAATCTAGAGTGGCGCGCATTCATTCCTTTTTGCTTGCTCCCGATCGATCCGTATCTCGTGCAGAGCTTCGCTTCTCGCTGCGCACACAACTGCACTCGTTTAACCCTTGTAAACGGTAAAAACTATACCTTAGAAATGTTGCATTTCTAAGATATAGTTTTTGGTCCGTAAGTTTGGTAAAAATTATTTGAACTGATAAATTTATATTATTTTTCGGAAATACAGTAAAAGTTCATGCCTAATGGATAATTCTACTGCTGTTTCTATAATTTTAACATCATTTTTCTCCTACACTGTCTAACTATATAATATTCAAACTTTACAGTAGCTCAGCTATTATATCCCGAATTCAAATAGTATTTTGATTAATGAGATAAGAATATTTCAAATATCCGAGAAATTCTCTTTATTTTTTAAAAAGCTCACATCACCTAATTAATATAAATAATCAAATAAAGATAAATTGATTGAAATTCTGGGTAAGATTAACCCGAGACGTTTTTCTGCAGTTCTCGTTTTCACCTCAACTCTGCCGATGTTTTACAATATTCAAACGTATAATTCCGGTCAAAAAAGAACCGAGCAAGCTTTTTCCGCGTACCTCAAACAATACCTAGATATTTTTGTTTATATTCTCAGCAATGCGGTTTAGCGCTCCATTCGAATTCCCCGTGTTTCCCCCTTGATTTATCCTTCATAGCTCGGGTACGCCAGAAGGAAATACCAAACCCGCGGAATAATCGACCACGACAAGTTAGCGACCCGTTTTCCGTTTATTTTCAATTCGTCGTGTTTTCCCGCTGTTCAAACCGTCAAATAATTAGCCCACAACCCGCGCGGCGAGCATTCGAGAGCATCCGAGCCTGATGAAAGTCGAGTGTGTATTCAGGGCTCGATTGTAAAATGCCAGAGTTGGCCTGGCGCAACGCGTGCCGCAGTACGTCGGATTCTCACCGATGAATTCAACGCACGTTGGGAGTATATATATCTGGATGGGAGTGAGAGAGAGAGTTCAGTAACCGGACGCCCACTGGCCGCGCGAGACCAATTGCCCGCGTAATCAAATGTTCAATCGCAAGTGCATGCGCGTATAGCCAAGCCGAGCCGCGAGCGTCCACGTGACATTTGACTTTCATCCACGGCAAAATTACAACCGACTCTCTCGCACGCCATCGTCCGCGTAATCGTTACGGAATCCCGATATACCTCGTGCATATACTACGGCTGATTATCCGCTTGACTTTGGAAGCCGGAACAAATGAGGTATTTTCCCTTTCGTCGCGAGTAATGAAGCAATTGAGATAAAATGTTGGAGGTT
This sequence comes from Aphelinus atriplicis, assembly GCA_020882685.1. Classification (NCBI taxonomy): domain Eukaryota; kingdom Metazoa; phylum Arthropoda; class Insecta; order Hymenoptera; family Aphelinidae; genus Aphelinus; species Aphelinus atriplicis. The sequence goes on from CM037073.1 coordinate 5,505,055, forward strand.
GACGGATAAATTTGTAATTCATAACGATATACTTATTTGATAAATTTGTTCAGTCAGGCATATGGAAAATATATGTTTCATTTTGATTTAGGTCACAAAAAAGTAAATGGTACCGTGAAAGTATGTGGCATCACCTGCAACGAATGAGAAATTTATTTCTCACTCTGTAAGAGTTTAACTAGCGTGCTATCTAGACTTGTCAAAAATATTGATTTGTGCAAATCTGGCTTAACTTTTATATTTTTTTTCATCGAAAAATCGACTCAAAATTGTATATGAAAAAATGTAATCATTTATTGATCCAAAAAAACAAGATAGTGCAATATTTTATGTATCTCGAAAGCGAATGATATAATTTCAAGTCAATTGGATGAACAATGACCGATTAAGCTGCCTACTTTTTTGAAACAGGCCGTTTCGAGAGATAATCGCGTTTAGAGTTCTATTTCAATATTTTAGACAATTAAGATGACTCTCGGAAACCAGTCTGGGAACCTTAGATATATTCTGTTATGTTTCCTGCGTAAGATTGTAAATTATTAATCAGTCATAAACTTTCTAATGCAAAAAATGCGTTTATTCTTTAGGTTTTTGGTCATAAAATGAAAGCTAATAGAGAAGACGTGTTGCTATACGAAAAAGAATCGTGGAGTATAAAAATCCAAAGAGAATAAAACTTGATACGACCCTATCGGGTGATTCGTAACGAAGAAGAGTCGAAGAAAATTCAGCAGTTTTTTCGTCGATTCATAACGTCGTCATTTTTCAAAATTGTCGTAGAGCTCGATCGTGTCACCCCGGGCACACACTGGACCACAACGGGCTGCTCCTCGGGCAGCGCGAACACTCGCGAATCGCTGAGAGATTAAACTCGCGGGCCGTTGCACTTGAGTTTTATCAGATCGGATATTGATCGGGAGACACGGGCAGTGCTCGAGATTGTGGCTAGACGTTGAAAGGGCGAGCCTTCGATTCGCCAAAGTCTCTCCCTCACCGATGAATCTCCGGCTGTATATACATAACTCGAGCAACGGCTCTAGAGCTCCTCCCATGAATAGAGATGCGTCGGCAACACTAATGTATACATTCGCCCACGGGTACAAATGCCCGCGACCCCCCGTGTATATATACGTATACACACGCGAATCGGAGTGCAGGTGCGCCCAGGATACGTTGCAGCAGAGATGCTTCTTGGTTAGCAGCATGAAAAGCATATTTCTTGATTTCGCCGGGGCAAGACGTGCGGTGTGTATATATACGTATGTATGAACTGCAGCCCGTCTCTCGTATAACAATCGTACAATTTTCACATGATGAAAAACCCAAGTCGGCCGGTACGAATGGCCTGTGGGTATTTCCAGCAGATTGACGTGTCCCATATCGGCTTTGCGGGTATATACGTCGCGCATCCCACTGATTACACTTATGGACTCTGCTACGTAGCAGAGGTTGGGATAAGACAGGTGTATACCAGGGTTGAAGAAATAATGAAACGTTCCACGGAAAAATCGGAAGATGGAGGTGAAATTCAATCGTCTAGTTTGACTTGGCTAATCAGCTGGGCGCGATCAGATGAACAGACGGAATCGCTATGCATCAGAAAATGACGACTTGTGTAAACGTCCCGGCGACGACCGACAGTTAGAATGTTTTATTGCTTCGTCTATACTTTATGCCGCGCGAACCAATAATATTTTTCCTGTGGAAATCGCGTGTACATCGGAGCGGCGCTCGACTGCGAAGAAAATCACATTTCAGAATGTCCCGACGATGAGAAGTACATTTGACAGGGGTTTGGCCGAGCTATGGGCTGTATGCAAGAAATAAACTTGTGCTCAATTTATCTCCGATCAATAACAAGTATTCCTGGGTGTTTTTCTACGGGCAATCCGAAAGTCGTCAACGTTACTTCGCGTGAAATACATTTTTTTCGCGAAGAAATATCCCAGCAAAATACGTTTATTTTTGCCTTGGAATAATTGGATTCTGTAAATTTGAATGATTTTTGATCAAAACAATGTAGCATAAACATCTTCAACCCTTTCGATGTTATATGAATTTTGAAACGCTGCGATCACTATTTTCCTCGAAATGTGCTATTGCTCACCCGAGATTAGAATGTGCTCGACAATAAATCCAACGGGTGGCCCATATCGGGTACGCACCTGCCTCAGTTAAAAAAGTACCGTCTAATAGTGAATATTTACTGTTCGCGTTATAGCGAACAATTGCCCATCTGGTAAGAAATATTCCGTCAGTTCAAAATAGTGAATATTCGACTGATCACAGAGTCACTATCGGCCGCACAGTCCTACTAACGAACAGTAGTTATATCAACTGTTGAGATTCTTTATTATTAAATGTCTTTATTGATATTACATACACAGTGTTTCCGCGTATTCGAATGTGTGAATAAAATACAATAATTATACAGTACATAAACTTATATGGAAATGTTTGAATATATTGAAATGCTCTCTGTGAGATGTTGACGGTTTGGCGATTGGCATTGAACTGGCATCTGCTACCTGACTGTAGAGGGTGGGCGGTAAGGGTGCGATAAACGTTCAGGTCAAAAACTGACCGTCGGTATCCTTCTCTATATGTATGTGTGTGTGTGCAAGTACACATTGTCGGCGTAATTCCAACACCCTTCCTCGTTGATAATGTGTACTTCATGCGCTCATTAAACCAAGCTGTTTTGAAAAATCTTTCAATTTCTTTTTACTCAAGGGTTTTGTGAGCATATCTGCGAGCATTTGATCTGTTGGGCAATACTCAAATTTGACAATTTCTTTTTCTTGAAAGTCTTGGAGAAACTTGAACTTTGTATCGATGTGCTTGGTGCGATGACTAAATTTTTTGTTTCCAATTAACTTCAAACAACCTTGATTATCTTCATATATGAGTGTAGTTTCTTGTTTTTTGAACAAAAAATCCTCCAATAGATTTCGAATCCACTCAGCTTCTTGGCATGCTTCAGCCAAAGCATAAAGCTCAGCTTCTGTAGACGATAATGCAACACAGGTTTGTTTTCGACATCCCCAGCTTACCGTTGCGTTCAGAAACTGAAAAACGTAACCGCTGTTTGATTTCCTGTCTACTGTATTCTCGGCCCAATCTGCATCCGCATAGCCGAATAATCTGTAGCTGCCGCATCCACGTCCAAGAGTTACTTCATAATCTTTAGTTCCTTTCAAGTACCTGACGACTCTTTTTGCTTCGGTCCAATCGGCTGACGAAGGCTGTTTATTGAACTGGCTCAAAATACTCACACTTGTGGTGATATCTGGTCTTGTGTTTACAGCCAAGTACAATAGGGCACCGATTAACTGCTGGTACCTGTCATTGTTTTCCATTATAGGCTGATTCATTCTATTCTTGTAATGACCTGGATCTAATGGAATATTAGATACTTTTGCATCTTGAAGGTTGAATCTGTTAATGATGTTGGATATATACTGTGATTGCTTGATACAATAGAATCCATCCTTATTTTTTCGAACTTCAATGCTCAAGTACCGATGTAAAATTCCAAGATCAATAAGTTGAAATTCCTTTTCCAAAGATGCAGCTGTTTGATTGATAGATTCAATTTCTTTAGCAGCAATCAAAAAATCATCTACGTGGACAATAATGTAGTTGAATCCACTCTTGAGCTTTTTTATAAATAAGCAAGGATCTTTTTTACTTTGAACAAAGCTCATTGCTCTTAAGATATTGACGAGTTTGTCATACCATAGCTTTGCAGCTTGTTTTAATCCGTACAGTCCTTTTTTTAATCGACAAACAAACCCTTCCTTGTTTTCTGCTTCGAATCCTTCCGGTTGCATCATATAGACTTCTTCTTGCAGATCTCCATTTAAAAAGGCTGTTTTTGCATCAAAATTTTTGATGTTTAGGTTATTTTTACCTGCAATTGCTAGTAAAATCTTGAATGTTGTTTGCCTGACGACGGGAGCAAAAACTTCGTCATAGTCTGTACCATACTTTTGCGAGAAACCCCGGGCTACTAGGCGCGCTTTATATCTATCAATGTCTCCTTGGGCGTTTCTCTTCGTTTTGAAAACCCATTTACAAGTGACGATATTTCGACCTACTGGCGCTGGTACAACTTCCCAGGTATCGTTGAGTGATAGAGAGTTAATCTCTTCCTGCATTGCTCTTCTCCATTCTTCCTTGTCCGGTCTCGATAAAGCTTCTTGGACTGTTTTCGGATCTTCCTCGGATATGAATGAAAAATGCGCACTCGCCGCATCGTACCTGTCTGGCGGCACGCCCCTGTTTGTTCTTGCTGATCTCCTCGGAGTAGTGGGTGGAGATCTCTCTTGAATTTCTTCACTTTCCTCAGTTTCGATTGAAGAATCTGATACACTTGATTCCTTATCATCCTCGAGCTCACTTGATGGCAGAAATATTTCTTGATCTCGATTTTCGACTGTTCCCTGGACTTGAATTTTGTCGAGAAATATTACGTCTCGGCTGATCCTGATGCGCTCCGTACGTGGGTCCATTAGTCGATAAGCCTTTGACTCCTCCGAATAGCCGATGAAAATTAATTTTTCAGCTTTATCGTCTAGCTTTCGACGTTGTTCTTTAGGGACTTGAACGTACGTTTCGCAACCAAAAACGTGTAAATTCTTGATATTTGGCTTCTCCTTGAACCATGCTTCATACGGTGTTTTTTCCGTGCTCCTTGATGGTAATCGGTTCTGTAAAAAATTGGCTGTATTCACAGCTTCTGCCCAATACCTTTTTCCGAGATTTGCATCCAGCAACATGCACCTTGCCATCTCCATCAAATATCTGTTTTTTCGCTCAGCGACTCCATTTTGTTGAGGTGAATATGCGGCTGTATATTGAATTTTAATTCCTTCATTCTTCAAATAATTCTGTAGATTCAAATTCACATACTCCCTTCCTCTATCGGAGCGGACACACTTTACTGTTTTATTGAACTGCGTTTTCCCCATTTCAATGAATTGCCGTATGAAAACGCTGGCTTCGTCCTTATGTTTGAGAGAGTATACGAGTGTATACCTGGAGTAATCATCAATTACGGTCATCAAGTATCTTTTCTTGCCTGGAGTAATAGTCTGCATGGGCCCGCAGATGTCCGTATGGATCAGGTCTAAAACTGCTTGTGCTTTGTGCTCCGCCTCCTTAGGGAAAGGTTGTCGAGACATTTTTCCTTTCACGCAGCACTCACAAATTTCTCGCCGTCCGCAGTCCCGTATTTTAATCTTCTGTGCCACGCATGTTGGCAATCTTCATTGTGATTGCACTCATTATTTACTGCACGGGCACTTTCGATGACTGTATCCAATTCATATAGACCCTCGCCATTAGGGCCTAAGTGTCCCACGGCCTGTACCTTTCCTTCCTTTATAATTTTACAATTATAACCTTCGAAGGAACATTTAAATCCGTATAATGCCAATTTCTTCACGGAAAGCAAATTAGAATCCAGAGTTGGAACATACAGCACATCCTTAATCCGTAGTTCATTTATTCGACCATCGACGAGACACTTTATGACGATCGAGCCTATTCCACATGCTTTACTGTGCACACCTTTTTCTGCTAAATATACTGGCCCTTTGAAGCTTGGATCGAATTCCACGAAAGCTTCTCTTGAATTGCTCATATGACTCGTTGCACCTGAGTCAGTCAGCCACGGATCTTTATTTTCCTTTGTCGACGTGTTTAATGCTTTTCCGCTGAGCTCTTTTCCTTCATGGATTATGAAGAGCTTCTCCTCACGCGACTTTGAATTTTCTTCAACATTATTGGCCGACTCCTGTTTGCTTTTCCATGTCTTATACTTGAAGCAGTCTTTCTTGGAGTGGCCGGGCTTTTTGCAAAAGTAACACGTGAATTGTGATCCTTTTTCTTTACCTGATTTATCTGTTGCTTTAGTGAATTTTTTCTTATCAGCCGTATGCAGCGCCGATTCTTCAAAATTTCCTGATGCACCGCGATTTTCCTGGCGTCGTCTGTATTCATCAAGTAACCGCCCCTTGACGAGTTCCATAGTGAAGTCTGTTTCGTTTCGACATTCCAGGCTGTTGATAAGAGGACTGTATGATTCTGGCAGGCTGCAGAGAAGTAAAGCTGCCTGTTTTCTGTCTTTGAATTCTTCTCCTAGTGCCGTCAAGTTATCAATGAGAGTCAGCAACTCCGTTATGTGACTCTCCATATTTCCATTTTCCACCAAACGTAAATTGAATATTCTTTTATACAAATGTATTACACTGGACAGATTCGCTTTCTGGTGGTGATTTTTAAGACGATTCCAGGCGTCACACGCGGAAACTGCGCCCTTGATGTGCAACAGCTGGTTATCTTCAATAAACAAACCAATTGTTGCCCGCGCCTTGGAATCTTTCCTTTTCCACGTAGCAGCTGCGGCGACGACCGCTGCCGCGGCGCCTGCAGCTGGTTGTACTGGTGGCTCTTCGTCTATAACTTCCCACAGGTCCTCCCGGATGAGTAGCATTTCCATTTTCTGGCTCCATGTTGCATAATTCCTACCGCTCAATTTTGTCACGGTCACTTTAAAGTCTGCCATATTGATTACACAACACTGAAAAACTTCACGAGCACTTTTTCTGAATATTTAATCTGTTTGATAATTCACACACTAGAGTCTGGGCACCAGAACCTGTTGAGATTCTTTATTATTAAATGTCTTTATTGATATTACATACACAGTGTTTCCGCGTATTCGAATGTGTGAATAAAATACAATAATTATACAGTACATAAACTTATATGGAAATGTTTGAATATATTGAAATGCTCTCTGTGAGATGTTGACGGTTTGGCGATTGGCATTGAACTGGCATCTGCTACCTGACTGTAGAGGGTGGGCAGTAAGGGTGCAATAAACGTTCAGGTCAAAAACTGACCGTCGGTATCCTTCTCTATATGTATGTGTGTGTGCAAGTACACATTGTCGGCGTAATTCCAACATCAACAATATACAGCGCGTGTGGGAAATAAAGGATGACGAACGAGGTATACGAGAGGGGGGGAGGCAGCAGCAGGTGAGTCTCGGGCGGGGCTAATAGAGTCGTGGGGGGCACGAGCCGATGTATCATCGTCCCGCTTGAATTCACTCTTGGAGTCGACGAGGCGTTTTTGTGCGCGATTTCGGGGCGATTTCCAACCGGCTCCGCTGCCACGCGATACAAGAAAAAAACTAATCGCGGCCTCTGGAACGAAACGAAAAAGAAAAAACCGCTGCCAAGTGCCTTAGCAGTATGCTTTCTCAAAGAGGCTTCAATATCACCGACAAACGCTTCCCAAACCTGTATTTTCACCTTTCCACTACCGTAGATACTATCATCTATTTTTCAAAAATTACAAAAAAATTATTTAATCAATTCAATTCGTATCTTTGTGACTGTGTAAAGTGTCGTTCTTTTTCAATTGACCAAACTATGTTGCGAGTGTTGATGTCTGCCCGGGCTCTCTTATTATTTGATCAAATGCAACAAAGCAAACGGTTCTAGGTTCTACACGATGCGAGACATTTGGACCTGCTTAATTTTTCGATCAATTCATCTTGTGACTGTCATACGGTTTAATGGTGGTTAAAATCGATCCATCCTGCCCTTAAGTCTTTATTTAGCAAACTTGAAGACTCATTTTGATCATTTTCGGCGGCTGAGGTTGGAAATGATCAATTCAAAATCTATTTTGATCATTTTCGACGGCAAAAGACACCAAATTTTCCCAATTTTCTCTATAGTACGTTGAAAATACTGGAAACGAAACTTACATCAATTTTTTTCCCCCTTAGCAACGGTTTCTAGGGCGGTGAACAACGGTTGCTAAGGAGCTAATTGGGAAGATTTTGTGTCCTTTGCCGTCGAAAATGATGGAAATGGGTCATAAATTAATGATTTCCAACCTTCGTAACTGTTGCTAGGGAGGTAAACAACCGTTGCTATGGAGCAAATACAACAATTCAGTGTCCTTGGCCATCGAGTGTGACTTAAAACTGATTTTCCGGCTTGCCCCAATGAGCACTCATAAGGATTTGTGAGAAAACACGTTAGGAACGGTTGCTAGCGAAATAACCAACGGATTTTGCTGAAAATTTAACTCGGACTAGATCTTGTCACAACTAACCGGTGTGCAAAATTTCAAGACGATCGGATCATTCCTTCGGGAGTTATCGTGGACGAAAGAAACGAAAAAATAGACACCTTAACAACGGTTGCTAAGGAAATAAACAACGGATTTCGCTGAAAATTGAACTCGCCCGAGATTTTGCCGCGATTAACCTGTGTGCAAAATTTCAAGACGATCGGACCATTCCTTCGAGAGTTATCGTGGACGAAAAAAAACGGGACGCACACACACACACACACACACACACACACACACACACACACACACATACATACATACAGACACTTTTGAATTTCCATGTTTTTCGACCCGTAGATCACGAAAATCGAGGTCCCGAGGTCTGATTCGGTGGGTCGATTTTTGCCCCATTACAAAGCTTTCTCTTTGAGAAAGCAAAAAAAAGAAGCGAAGCAGAGGCTGGATTAATAACGAGGCGCGCTTGGTGTAATGCGCTCGGCGGGGAAACGAGGTCGTGGCTGTGATCTTTGCTGTTGTATCGATTTGCCTATATACACACCCACCGCTTGCGCGTCACAGTGGCAAATTCAATTTTGACAAAATGACGCTGTGGGCCGCTGCGATGCGCTTCCTCGAAATAACGCAGATGCGCCACATCCGCGGCCGGTCATTACGAATCGGAAAAACATTCGCAGCCGGAAGCCGGCTGCAGCTGCGGGGCTACGCCTCGTTCAATTCGCGTTTACCATCGGCTCTGTGTCGGCTCTGCGCGGCCTAGGCCGTTGCTCCCCCCCCCCCCCTCCCTCCCTTCCTTCGTTTCATCCTGTTCCGCTGAAACGAGAATTTCACAAGTAAGTAGCTCGGCCTGATGTGGAAATATGCTTGCTATAATTAAGATGTTGCGGGGGTAAAATTCAAGCCTGTAGATCACTTGCCCCGTTGTAAGAGAATACCATAGAACGATGAAGAGGGACATCTATATTTTGTATAATGTAGATAAGCAGGTCAGGTAGTTATGTGTCAGTAGTCCTACTGATGCTGTTCCGACGCTGCGCAGTCCTAGAATATTTATGAGGTGTTGTCCGGGTGGTCAGAGGATCGACGACGATGGTGTCCCAATTGGGGACCTTTAGGTTGCGCTTCAGGAATTTTTGATTTTTTGGAAAAGCGAGTCAGGCATCCACCTGGACTGATTGTCTGGATCGAGAAGCACCTCCTCAAAGTTGTTAATTCATAAAGGGTTTTCATTGAAATCTTATCGAGTATGGTTACAGGTCCATTTGTTAATGGGAAATGTTGTATGATTCTTATGAAAACGTGGGTACTTCCCACCACATAATTTTCAATATTTGAGATCTAACCAGGAAACCACTTGGGACTTGGGTCTTGGATCTCGCTGAAACTTTTCGAGGGGGTTTACGGTTACCCAATATCTCTTCAGTCATTCATCAGCTGATGTCTTCGTTCCCCGAGATATTTTCATGTTTTCATATAAACAACGTATATCCATACATATTAAATTTCACGTATACGTAGATAAAATACATTATACCCGCATGAACTATCAGCATTGATTATTCAATATCTAAGATAAAACGCAACGTTCGCTGACAAACTCGTGGATATATCTCTTATTTGGGCAACGGCAACAAAGTAAATTCCAGGATACTTCGTATAATATAATAACCACGAAGTGCCTCGGCGGTATTCAAGCTATACATCAATCTGAATTTTCGTTGATGTTTCAGCTAATAATCATAGCTAGCAGTAGCACTACAGTTTACTGGTCCAGAATCAACCATAAGATCGATGCTTTCTATGTTTTTCTTTCAAATTATAAACAGCTTATGGCTCCAGCTAGCGAATAAAAATGCGTACTTACAGGAACTGAAGTATTTTCCGGTTCGACTCTGGGTGATGAACGTTGATTAACGCCGCGTCGGCCGGACGCCGGCATTCAACTTCGCATCGATTGCCCCTCGCCCCGAGACTTTTGTTTGACCCGATCGAACGCGGGTGTCGGGGGCAGTGCGGAATTCAAGGAAATAGATAATGGCTGAGAGGTGGGAATCGCGCCGCTCGGCAAATCGGATAGACGGCTCGAGTTAAATTGGGTTATTATCGGACACGTGGTGTAGGGGAACATCGACGGGACGTTGTTTGCGATCGTGCGTTGCTCCGCGCGGCTATGTACGTACGTCATAATCATATGGAGTGCGCGCGGGCTGCACACGTGGCAGAGAGAGAGGCCGGGCTGGATCGATCAGGATCGCCTGGGCAACAAACACACCCGGTGTGCCCAAGTATGTGGTCTCTCCGTTTTAATCCGACCGCCCAACTCGAGAGAGAGACAGCTCGACTTGCGTGTGTGTTTGCCTCCTCATCGATCCGTCAACCAAAGCTCTTCGCCTTTAATTCGACCGAAGTCGACGGTGTCACTTTTGCCTCCTGAGAGTGTCTACTCGCTTTTGGTGTCGACTTCGATTTGTCTTTGCCACACCGAGATAAAAATATTGTCATGCGTACTAGATTTTACTATGGTTCTTGGTATGCAATGTGGTCTTAATTTCACTATTCTAATCAAACCAAATCATTACAAAAAAAAAAAAATTAAATCTGCACGTAATTATAAAATGTATGAAGTGTGGATATATTGTATGTTATAGAACAACTTATGAATCTACAAATAGATGTGATTTATATTTTTTATTCAGTAATTCATTAATAATTCACTTTCATCAAGTAAATTATGCGATGCTTGATGTCACATTATAAAATCAATAGCGACCTGAGATACTACTGTGGTTAAACATACAGTCACTTTGTAAAATATTACCTGTGTACAATTGATTTTTATTAGCCGGAGTAAAACATTGCGTGTAACATCAGTTGTTTGGGTAAAAATTAAACTTAGTTAATGAAAACTGATTCGTAATGATGTTCGATAAATAATTAAATGAAGTTTCGTATGCAATTATCGTATAAATTAAAATAGAAATGAAAAGCTCATGGAATGGTGTACTTAACAATAATTTACATAGTTAAACGGTATTATCAAGTTTCACTATGAAAAAAAAAATGTTACTATGGGATAATCAATTGTAAGCTTCATTGGAATGGTAAACTCTCATGATCAGATATTCCTCAGTACACGCCCCCCCCCCGAATTGCTCCGCATTTTTAACGTGTCTCCGTCCAAGTCGTGGAGTGCCACACGGATACGCGTATATGTATATATTATCGCGTGCTACAGCCGTGATACGTGCTCGACGTTCGTCTTTGCAGCGAGTTATTGTGTGTATCAGCGGGTCGGACACGCGCGATATATATCCGCTGGGTCTCGACTTGAGCCGGAGCAAGTTGAACTTTGATGCGTAAAAATTGCCCCCCCGGGAGGCCGCCCCGTCTGACACGAGTTGTCCGTTACTACTGAAACGTATCCATCCCTCCCTCCGCGTCCGGTCTCAGCAACTCGCTCCTCTGCGTACTTTTTCTTCCCCCAACTTTTATCCGCGGCAGAAAGAAATTAGTTGCTATCGGCTCTCTTTGATACCAACTCGCCGGCTATGCCACGTGAATTTCATATGCGCATATAAACGCGCGCATCGCTTGCATTATTCTGCCACGATCTTCCCGTTCTTTCCAAGTCCCCGTTTTTTTTTGTTCGATACCTTTGTTCCAGAATTCTTTTTCAACATATATTAATTATCTTAACTCGTCACATGGCTGACGTTTGCAAACAGAATAACCGGCGTTCGCTAGGTTCATGATTCTTTGGGAAGAGAAAACGATTGTTAATCGTACGTTACGTCGCGCGTCGATCGCATGTCAAGTTTATTGATCAGAGGCCGAGCCAAAGAAGAGAATAAGTGTATGAGTCGCAGCGTTACGAACGTATTCAGTCATTTTTAACTAACATTAACGGTGATGAATTCGCGAAGAAATTTAAATAAATATTGATATTCACGGGAAAACAATATTCATTTACAATTTTTTTTTCTTACTACCTCGGCCGAAAATTCGACATTCGTCCCCATGTACAGTCGTCGAAACTCAATGATTCCTCCCTATCTGCGCGCCATCTAATCGGCCGGGACGAATAAAATCGAATCTCAGCTTTCCTCCCCGCTGTCAAATCGAAAGTGTGAAATAAACCCATAACCTGTATCATATGTTTACCTCCGAAAGCAGAAGCAGTTCTACCCGGTACAATTTACGGAGGTACACACACGTGAGATTGACAGGTTATGGCTTTATTTCACCCTTTCGAGATAAAATTTCAAACTTTAATGACCGATTCAGCGAGGAAAAAAAATTATCACGTATCTGTTGTCACCTCAGAAATTTGATTTTATCACTCGTTTGGAGTATTTTGTCCCGAGAAAGCGTAAATAAAATAAAAATCTGTTTTCGCCCATAAGGCCTGTGTTTATTTTCCCCAATATATCGGGGTGTCACGTGAACTTTCACAATTCCAATAGTTCGAGTTTCTAACTTTTGTCTATTTATTATTACGCCCGTCTTACCTATCTAATTTTACAATGTCAAAATATCTACTTGACATGAATAATCTAGTTTTTTTCTCAGGACTTTTGATCATTTGCTAACCAACAACCCTCGCTTCGCTCGGGTCGTAAATGTTAGCAGATGATAAAAGTCCTTCGTTCCTTTTTAGATCAGCTGCTTGTCTGCTCTTGCAGTAGCAGCGCTGCCACGCACGCGGAACATGGCCGCGACTGTGAAGCAGACGAATTCTCCCTGCTTGCAAGTTTTCGCGTCGCGGTGGTTCATGGACCACGAATTTTCGGCCGGCTATTAAGAAAAATAGTATACACCACACGGGACGATAGTCGATCATCATTCCCGGCAGATAGCCCCCCTCGGCTTCGCCTCGGGGGGCAATCTCTCCGCCGGGAAGAATGATCGACATTCGTCCCTTGTAGTGTAATATACTATTCTCGCAACGTAATTTTAACGCGTCGATTAACATCAATCCGAGCGTGTATATACTGATTGGCTCGATTGTATGATCCTGAAAATATCAGAACTCATTTAGAACTGAATGAAATTTCACGAATTCGTCAATGAAATCCGCGTCAGATTGAATCCGTCATCCGTCGTCGTGTGAATAGCACCTTGGGTGGGAGGGAAACAACATATGCCAACTCTCGCGCTCGTTTCCAACGTGATCAAGTTTATTTTCGCCGGTTATTCTCCGAGGAATGCGCCCGCGCTATAACCGTACGGCCACACAATATCAGAGCTAATTAGATAATAGAAGTGCATAGATACGTGTATAAACTCGGCCGGCTCATATCAGCTGACGGACCGGGGGGTGAAAAAATCGGAGCATCCGTGCGGCGTTGCGGTTTATCGGCGAATCCGGCGGGCACAGTTGATAACGAGTTGGCGGATTAACGCGTATAATTATATATATACACACCTCGGGCCTCTACTGCGGTACAGCTTGACGACCGGCGCATTACACCAGCGCACCGCCCCTCTCACTTATCTGCTTACGTGTGTATGTGTGTATATATATATATATATATATATATATATATATACATACCCGCGACCATATGCAGATATTCTCATGCCGCACACACTTTGAATCTAAAATAGTGAAAAACTATTTATCTAATAGTGCAAATTGCACAGCTGGTAAAAATAGTAGATATTGACTAAGAAATAGTAAAATTTTACTAAATGATAACAGAATTTTAATAGAAAAAAATGTTGTAAACTTTTACTAAATTACTAAAATATTATAATATTTCATAATTTTTTAAGTAAATATTTACTATTTTTATCAGTTGTGCAATTTGTACCATTCAATTGTAGTTTTTTAAAAATTTTAGATCTAATTTTAAATCGATTTAAAGTGCACCATCTCTCGTTCTGTTCGATTATTGGCCCGGCTCGCCATTCGACCTGCGCGCCCTCCTACATTTTCGGGATTTTTTCCCTTCCCTCACTCTGTCTCTCGCGGTTCATCCGACTTGATCCTTCAGGAGGAACGGCGTTTAGATTCTCGACGTTTCCAACTCTATTGAATTCTTACGGTGAAAATTTTTAATCAACTTCCATGAGATTGGATCTGGCAAAAATGTTCACTTGAAATTCACACTAAGTACAGTGAAAATTTATTTTACACTCGCCAGAACTGATCACAACATTCATAGGTTCGCCGATACAACGATGATATTTTGTGAGATATTGTCTGTGGGTATACCAGGAACAGTTTATAACTCGAGTCACGCAGTCTAACATTTCGTTTTCCCGAAGATATCAGCTGACACACATGTAGAATCATGAACAAGAAATCATAGATACGCAGATATACTAAATGGCTGCAGATAATATAAGCTGTTGAGTGGTATATCCATGAACCATTGCACAAAGTTTCGTATCATTTCAGTCACCCGAAGGTGTGTGCCGACTCTCCTAGTCAGTAGAAAATTCGCTGGAGTGTCGGGGGACTCGGTATGATTATAAGAAAAAGTAAATTGTGCAAAATAGAGGTGTATCCGAGTTAGGAATATAGCTCCTCTTCTCCCTGGCGTATCCTGAATAAACAGAGAAAAACAGAGCACATACTTAGCCCAGACTGGATCAGGTACTAGTTTATAATTTAGAAGGGTTACACGCTGACACAAGTAATTGCCCGTTAAGTACGTGTGCATGTATTTAAACGACAATAGCAGTTCTTGCTGTCTCTACTGTAAAAAATAATTCAGTAAATTTGATGCTCGTCAGTAAGATTACAATCGAAATGACTATACGTTCGACGTAGAATAATTCCTAATGAATTTGTACATAAACCCACCTTACACGAAAACTGCATTATATTTTTTACGTTACTTGCGACGCGTAAGACGCCATTTCACGCTTCAGTGCGTTTCTTGAAAGGTCGTTTTACGAGGTCTCATATAACATAAAATATTGTACCCAACTGATGCGTTCAATTTTAATTACAGGTGTGAACGTGTAACACTCGTGAACACGTCCCACACACGTCCCACACACGTTTCGAAAAATTTCACGCACTAGTTACCCATAATATTCTATTATGTTACTCGATGCGTAAAACGCCGCGTGCGTTTCTTCGAATGTCGCTTTACGAGCACTCCTAACACGAACAGCAAACATCGTATCCAACGCGCGTCTGGCTTGCAGCCTATGGATCCCTGTCGGGTGGTATTCGAAGAATTCCATGGACACATGGTAACCGGGTTGCAGCGTTAGAAATGTTCTTGGAAACGCAACGGAAAACTCTTGGACTCATGTAAACGTACGCCCACCTTTGTAATTGGGCCTCCTGTAGTCGTCCCACTTTCGCGATTTCACCATTTGACCCGACCGAGTCGTCGAAAACCGACTCTCGTGTCCCTATATATTCCCCGTTCCGCGTCTATTGCATATTTATGATATTTAAATTATCCAAGTTATTTCCATGCAATTAGTCGTGGCGTACGACTGGTCGAAAAGTCACTTGAACCGAGAGAGAGAGAGAGAGAGAGAGAGAGAGAAAAAATCGCGACGACCAAACGTCATTTTCCAGTGAAACCCGGGCCACTCGAACCACAGTGCACAAAGCGCGTTGTACGACGTATTGTTGGCGGGCCATATCGAGGCGCACTCACCTCACAATGCGACCTTTCGCTTTGGTCGGACGAGGATGTACGGGGGCGGGGGAAAAATATATCGAAACGTCGTAATGAAACATCGCGATGAATCGCCTTTGAAGAGTTTTTTTTCTTCTCCCCTCCTCCTTTTCTCGCTCGTTGTTTCTTCGAGAAATTTCGAGACGAGGCTCGATCCGTCGAGCGAAATGGGTCAGTCGAAATTACGAGTAGCCTCGAGAAGCTCTTCATCAAAGCTTCGTTTTCAGTTTACAGCGAGCGCCTGTCTGTCGCGTGGTAACTTCTCTTCAATGTACATCGCGGGGGACGGGAAACTTTTTCTCGCTGCCCTTAACAAATAAAACTCCACCGGTATGGACACTTGGTGGGCGTTGACATGTGATAACCGGGCGTTTCTCTCTCGTCTTCCGAGGGGGGAAACCCCCGTTGAAAATGACTAATTCGAGAGGTCGAAACGATATATTTCCACGCGATTCTTTTTCCAACCCGCCGTAATTCACCAGCTCTTTCCCACGCGCGAGCCGCCACCGGCGCCGCTCGCTGAAAAATGAATTGGCTAGTTTTCACGGCAGCGGTTCTACTCGATCTGTAATTAAAATTTGCCCGGCGTATTCCGCGCGCGGCTCATTTAAATTATACGAGCCCCCCCACGGTGTGACAGGCATTTGACCTAAAAGCTCGGTCGGCGGTAAAAACTGGCGCGCGGGGGCTGGTTATTCGCTGGCGTTTTTCACTTGTCACTTATATTTTAATGTGATTTAAATTTTCGACAATCCGACGTGTCCCGCGCGCGATATTCCAGCCGGCTTTCAAGCTCTATCTTCTCTCGCCGGACGGATGATGACAAAGGAATAATCGACAGCCGATAGCTTTGAAATTCGTCAAAACAATACCGAGTTACGTCGCGCGAGATCGAGTGCGCGACGAATGCAAAAGTCCCTGCCAACTGCATTAAGCAGTGTGGTTTTTTTAATGAGCTAACTCGGAGCACGGTAACTAGTTTCGTCCCTCGCCGATAGTTACCAGCAATGCAAACAACCGCTTCTACGCGAAATCACGAAAAAAAGTTTGTTTCCTTTGTCATCAAAGCACTGGAAACGAACCTCAACTCATTTTTCATCCCCTTAGCAAGGGTAGATAATGATGTAAACAAACGTTTCTATGGAAAAGCACGGTGGCTCGTATATCCTTTGTCACCAGAAGTACTAGAAATGGAACTTACGTTAACGTTTTCCTCTCTTTAGCATCGGTTTCTATGGAAAAAGAAAACGGATTTTACTGAAAATCGAACTCGGTTCACACATTTTTCCCTCCTCCCCCGCCCCGACTCTCGTGTATAAAATTCGAGGAAGATCGGTCGATTCGTTTTAGAGTTATCGCGTAACGAAAATAGCGTTGCATGCATATATACATATCCTCTATGTATATATACATAGAGGACTCCGTGTTCTCCGAAGCGTAGATTACGAAAATGAAGCTGTCCCGAAGTCTGATTGGAAAGTTCGATTTTCGTGCCCCGTGTCGCAAAGCTTATACTCTTTCTGAGCGAGCAAAAAAATTGCTGGAGCCGTTTGATCCGGGCCGGTTATCGTTACATGGCTATCGTCGGAAGCAACGTAAGCCGAGCGACGAAAGGGAGAGGGGGTAGCGGGCGTTTATTGAAAAAACCCCAGCCCCGCGAAGCGCAGCTGAATTTTATCAGGTGCGAGGCTCGGGGGACAGTTGCCGGCTCGAAGTACTCTCCGAACGACGCTTGTCGCGCGCCCGGCAAACTTCGACGCGAGCGCCGCTCTTACACGCGCAGTTTTGATTATGAATCCGTTGGGGCGCCATGAATCGCCCGGCGGGGAAATCTTTTCGGCGACACTTTTTGCCCCCGAGAGATAAAACTGTCGGCCGGAGGCTCGCTTACTTCGGGTGCCAATGCCGTATCTTCCCGCCCCCGCCACCGTGCCTGTATTTCTCCTTTATTACGCATACATCAGCTTCTCCTGAGGAAAACTCGAGCGAGAAAATTACTGTAGTCGATAGTAACGTGATCACACTGGCGAAACAAAAAGTATTCCTCGTATTTCTATGAAGATCTACTATGGGCATCTGATAATTTACTGGGAAAGATAGTAAAAATTGACAGATGGGCCTGAGAGTTCGGACAATATCTGATCATTTTTACGTCAGTTACACTAGTGGATCTTCAAACAGTACTGTTATATCCATTCTTCTATCTAAAACTTTAGATACCTTATTACTATCTTTTCTTGTAAATTTTAATAAAAAATGTCTCTCATTCGAATCTCGAATTCAAATGACTTTGTAGTCTGTTTTGTTCCATTGTATCTCATTTGATACTCATGTCAGCATCAGCTGAGAACATATACGTGTTCACCTTGTAAAACACACCATAAAAATTGAGGAGCCACTCACAAGTATAATTAGCGCCACCTGTAAAAAGTCGAGGTGGGTCGCTCACAGACACGTACCTTAAAAATTACCGTAAAATTACCGTGAAAACGACAAATTTTTAGCCGAGCCACCCTTATTAATGTTGTATCAGCATATATAGGTCGATTCCTCTAAAATACTATGAGTATTCAGCTTTTTTTTCGCAAAAATCAACGATTTTCGACTGGCGTATTCGAGGGGGGGAAAATTTACTGTCGCTAAACTTCACAAAAGTGTCTAATCCAAAATAATTGCGCAATCACACTACACACACCCCCGTATTCCAAGTAAATGTGGGAAAAACACTGGGCACGATGGCAAATCGGTATTCCCCTTTTTTTCGATTGTTCCAAGTGTTTATTTTTACAAAATCGACACCTCGCGATCTCGCCGGTGATTCTTCACAATCCAACGTACGATTTTCGCCCAGTCTTCGGTGGGAAATTCGAAGACGGTTAAGCTGTCGAGTGTGTCGCGACAATACCCGCGGCATTTTTCGCGCGCTCGAGAAAAACGTCGCGCTGGCGTACAATGCGAGGAAAGGGCGGTTGGTCGATAGAGCAAAGCTATAGCTTGGCCATAAGGCAAACTGTGCTGTGTATCGTATAGCGCCAGGCAGAGCGAAAAATCCGCTGTGCAGATTCGTGCGTCATGACGTGGCGGCAAAATCAATAGTCAAGAGCCATTACCCACCTACGGGGGTGGGCAAATTCGGCATTTGAATGCAGTAATTAAGTACGCGTATTAGGAAAAAAATTGAATTCATTGAATACCTGCGACAAGATTCGTCATATTTGAATTGTTCCGACGTTTGTCATAAACTCTCAAATTTTCGAAGGCTGCGTGTACGACAGGAGTGTCTGACTTTGGTTTTGAACTGTGTAGTATAGATTGACCACACTGTTAATCGATAAAAAATTAAATGAAATGTTGCATTTTTAGGGTATTTTCAGTACACCGAAACAGAAGTTTACTCTGTTGTTATTCCATGAGCAATATTTTAGCTGCGTCACTGTTGATACGCTCACAAGTTTCCTCTTGTGGCTGCCGCTCGAAACTTGGTATTTACAGATTTACTAGACAAAATCAAGTAAAGGTGAAAATTCAGCGAGTTATTATAAAATATTATAGATTTAGTTTGATGTTTTTCAGAATGAACTTAACACTATCAAAATTCAATTGCGTGGAAGAAAATTACGATTCACCAACTTCGTTTCTAATTGACAGGCATAAAAAGAATTACATTTATTACATTTTGGTGGCTCTTAAGCTCTTGAGGTTCTATAAATCACTTTCAAATTGGATATAGAACATATTAAAAATTTGAAGAAATTCAAAGTAATAAGTAGATCACAATATGCCCTAGAAAATGCCAACAAAATATAGTCGAAAATCCGAAAAAGTTGATTTTGAAGAATTTATGTCAAGTAATTTATGTCAAGTATTTTAAGAATTTATGACAAGTATTTATGTACACATCTTGACTTACTACCAGTGTATTTTTTGTTCACAAGAATTTGAAAGTAGTCTAGAATCAAAATGATCAACATTCAAAACGATAGAATTGGATAAATTGTGAAAAAATATTCAGGGCGCTGCTGAAGAGATTGCGAATAAGGCAAATGGGGAAAATAAAGTCATGCATATTAAAAGGATAATTTTATGCTACTGGAATTCAATGTGGATGATATCAAAGCTCTTTCAGAGTGCAATATTCCAAGGAACCTCAGTTTAATCAGCAAATAGTTACAAAAGTTTAGTACAAAAAGTCCTCCGAGCTTTTCGTTCAGAATCTCAAATAGCTAAGTGTGTTCTTGTTTTTTTTATAACGTTTTTTTCTAAGGTGACTCAAATAATCTCTCAGTAGTGAAAGAATGAAATGATAGAATTGAAATTCAAACTCGAATTCTTGCAGAATAACTTGAACGAACAATAATTAATATCATTTCGAAGTGTTTGCTTTCCCTGCTATCAAATAAAACAGATATACTTATGCCTCCTATAAACTTCATCGATTAGCCACGGCGATTATCGCAAATCCTAAATAATAATGTATTAAGATGAGGAATAATAACGAGTTATAACATAAAATGAGCTTGATCAAATCTCAGCTAGCCAATCCAAAGCTATAATAAAAAAAAATTACTGATACTTCAGATTGGACGAGTATTTTTTTACATAGCGAAGCGCAAAATAACCCGGCTTTCTCTATCCTGAAACGGTCGCTATAGAGAAACTAATTAGGTTCTGAGTATTCGGAGCTACTTAGCAAAATTCTCTTGCTCAACCAACCAAAAGCTGAGGTAATTTCCTATAAACGTGTTTGAGCTGATTTTTATTTTCTGCTTTTACTTGGTGACATTTTTAAAAACTCGAAAACCGCTTTTCGCCAACTTATCCGATATATTCAGTAATTTTCTTCTATATTTACGTGATTCGAACAATTCGAACAAGTTGAGATTGGGATCGTTTTCGTGAATCACGTTTGAATTAGCAAAAATCATAAGAACCACAGTATGCGATGACAAACATTTCTCAAAGAGAAAACATTGCGACGGGGTGACAATGAGTAAAAGTAGAATATTAGCGAGAAGTTACGGCATTAAATTTGAATCAATGACAGTTCATGATTGATACAACCGGTTCAAAGTCTCCATATTATTTAGATTTCTTGACACCGTAACCCATACTTGGAATTTATCCAAACCATTTTATTCTATCGCGAGCAAATATATAAGACTCTCGCTTTACTTACGTATACGAACATTAAGCCTGGCTCAAAGTCTGGCCAAGTTTCCCGAGACTTTGTGCCGTTAATTCGCGCCATACCGAGGGGCAGACTCTTTTTTGTCACAGGGCTGGCGCGCGGCAGACGCGCTGATCTATCGCACATACCCGCGGGCCTGACGAATCAACAAAAATTTTTCAATCTAAAACAATGTGGTGGCCGCGAGCTCGGCGCGCGGCTCCTTAATGGAAACATACGGCGGGCATAAAGTTCGCCGAGGCGAAAAGCCACTCGGCCTATACGGCCGCATCCCCCACGACCAGCTGTCCCCGTGAAAAATGGTCGCGCGCGGGCGCGTCTATAACCAAGTGCCACTCGAGTCCGCGCGTGTGCCGCTGGACGGACAATTTTTCACAGCCGTCATATACTCCCATATATATATATATATATATATATATATGTATAATTGACGCCCGGGATATAATTGCGAGGAATAGTCTCGCGCGTTACGACTGTTTTAACGGCCGCCTCCCTTGATCCGGCCACTCGCTTTGGAAATAAAAATGTATGTGACGATTCGAAGATGAAGATGAAGAGTGGGTTTGATGACGCACCCATTCGGTTTTAAAACGTGCGAAAATTGCAACAACAAACAATATGAGAAATCAGCATAATTTCGGAGCGGAGTGTTTTTTAGAGTTGGGATTCTCGCGCGTGCGCGTATGTGTGTGCAGTGTTTTGAAATCGCATGAAAAGTTTGTAGCGAGCGAAAGTTCGGATCGAAAACTACGCCTGACAGTAATAATAAAACATCAAAATCCACCCCAGCGACACGGCCAACTTTGCCAAACTCTCGCGGAAAAAAAACTCGGCCGTTAAAGGGTTGAGAGGGGGTTACACCTTAGACCCTAGCGGCGGAAAAAAATTTTGAAACTATTTTTTTTTTGTGTTTTGCAGTAAGCAATTTACCTCGCTGGAGCTGAGGTGTATACAACCGACATTGACGAATCCAACGCAAACTGCGACTGCATAAGTCCAAATAAATGAACAATATATTGCCCAAGCAAGTTCCGTAAAATCGATTCAATCTACAAAAAGAAGAATGTTATCATCAACCGAGTTTCACGTGAGCCGAGACATGAACAGCTTGCGGAAATCACTTTAGGCCTTGGCGATTGTTTACATTACTCCTTTCGGGTACGATCCCCACGCCTTAACGGATGGTCTTTGCTTCGCGCATTTAATTTCGTCTCGCTCGTGCTGCACGTAGCTGCATTGAAAATGACGCGGTTCGGAGGTTACACTACGAGGACGCGCATCGGACGACCGCGACGACGGCGAGAGAAGCGACGAGCGAGCGTCTAGGGAAAATCTTGAAAAAGTTAATCGACTAGTTTGCATTTAAATTACACTGCGCGCCGCGTGTATGCTGGCTGCGGCGCATTTTGTAAGCTCGCCCCCATAAAACATCCTACCCAACGAGCCACACCATGCTTTTACATGTATACATATACTGCACACCGTGTCGCAGCTCGCGCGATTCGCTCCGCTGTGTACGCACGTCACGAGTCTCGCTGTGTGCGGGGCAAACGCTGGCTCGTTTCGAAACGAAATTTCGATGCGACCCGCAAAATATATATGTATGTGCTCATACGAAATTTGAATTTTCAAATGAACGAACCGGGGGAAGTATTGCCTTTTGCGTTGCCTCTCGCGCGGCAGCGTTGAATCAGCCCCACGGAATATTTGCGGGGAATTTTTTTGAAACAGCCGGGACGAGTTGCGTGGAGACTCGCTATCCAAATCGTATTTGTAACGGTTTTTATTTACCTCTTGAATAGGCAAATAATATTTTTGAACTGTTATTTTTCATTTGAATTTTCCCAGGGAACGCAATGGAACATTGGGAATCGACTAAAAATTACATGAGGCAATTCAGAACAAGACAATCCTTGGATAAACATTATTCTTTCCTAACTTACCGAGACAATGAATATATTGTTTTTAGTTCTTATACTGACTGTCAATTCATTAACTGCACTGTAATAATTATACACAGTTTATAGAGATTATAAGAATTAACCAATAGCAAGTGTCTTTTTTGGAGATGAAGAAAGAATCAGCTGTATGGATAAAAAAAATGGTGCTAATTGCATTAAGTTATTGGAATGGGGCTAAATCTGATATTTCTTGTTTCGTAGAACGATTGATCAGGATAAAGACAATGATATGGAAAATGTCTCGTTGATTCTCATCGATCCTTAAAAGTAGTCAAACAACTCTAACGAGCATTTATAAGAATACACGAATTGTAAGGAACTTGGGAAAAATACTTCACCAACGCATGCTAGAGAGATAATCGACGGATTTTTCTGAAAAACTTATCGACTCTATTAATTTACATCTTACCACCATTGACTCGTGTTCAAAATTTCAGAAACATCGGACCATTCCACCGCGTAACAAAAATAGCGTTACGTATATACTTCCCTAGACGTACGTATATACGCATGTAACGTTACTACAACGCCATTGCGTACACGCTCGCATATACAGACATTCTTAGGGTTCGACTCGTTTTCCGACTCGTAGATTACAAAAATGAAGCTGTCCGTAGGTATAACATCGTAGACTAGGTGAATTTTCGCTGGGTCGCAAATCTTTCTCACTACTTTGAGTAAGCAAAAACACATATATCAGCGGGTATCGCGCGACAAATAATCTCGCGTCAAGCCTTAATGCACTCGAGAGATGATAAACAGTCGAGAATACGAGGCGCGGGTATAATATGCGAATGTAGGTAGTTTGGCGCGCGCGGAAGAAAGGCCAAGTGGCCCCGGAGTCGTTAGGCAGTGCAGTGGGGCGGCCGGGCGGATAATATCAGGGGCTAATTGCCGAATGCGTGGGTGGGGGTTGGCCGTCCGTCGAGTGGCAGTGAAGCCGCGGGCACACAGCACATGGCCAAAGCACACCGGGCGATAACACAAGTTGGAGGGTCGCTACCGGTCGACTCGCGAGATAACCCGGGGCTATGTGGCCCCTCCCCCCTGCCGTACCGGCAATGACGGCCGAACGGCCGACCGCAAGACACTCGAGTCGTGCTTGCATGCCTTTATCACAATCCACCTGTTTATACGGTGCCCGGCTGGATTTTGTCAACGATCGCTGTATGTCCCGTGGCTGAGGAAGTCACGTATCGGTAGTGCCGAATGAACCATGCATATGGGCACTCTGAATTAAAAGAGTAAAAAACATACTATTTATTAGTAGAGATGGCGTAGATATGATGGTAATAGAAAATACTCATAAAAAAAAATTGATAAAATTTTATTAATTTTTAGTAAAATTTGTAAAAATTTACCAATTTTTAGTAAAATTTAACTAAGGTAACTGTACCCAATGTGCCCCCCCCTAAGGGTTTTTCGCGAATTTGACTATGATAGACTTCGAATTTTAAAATTCTGTGAGTGGCATCTCAAAGCTTAGCTCAATACCTATTAGAAACCATCTTCATAATCATCATTCGACTACTTTTACCTATCGAAAATCGCAATTTAAAAAAAAACGCAAAAAGGCTAAATGCACAAAACGTGTACCCAATTTGGCACAATTTTTTAATCATTAGCTACAGCCTATATAGGCCTACAGGGACGATCCAATTGGCATTGAAATAAACTCTCAATCATGTTCCCAGTGATATTTATACAAAATTTTTAACATACAACTCAAAAATACGCGTCTAAATCATCGTAATATGTCTATACAAATATTCAATGATTTCACTCAATCTTCCCATTTAAAAACGCGTAGAGGGGCACATTGGGTACACTTTTTTTTGATGCGAAAAACAGCAATTTGAGTAGGATAAAAAATAATTTTAGGAAAACTGATGAGACCAATCGAAAGCTGAGATGTTTTTACACAAAAAAGAGTAATGACACTTTGAGAGATAAAAATTATTGACACCTGATTTTTGAGGTTGAGTGTGAAAAGTGAAATAAGAAAATGGTGAAAAAATCAGTAAGTGAAAGTTCAAAGTGTTGTAGGAGAGTGGTTTTAAGGGCTAAATGGGCGGGGAAGATACCGAAAATTTTCTTTTAATTCCCCCAACATAACCCAAGAGCGACTGATGCTCAGAGAGCACCGGAAATACGAAATCTGACGATTGTGCCAAATTGGGTACAGTGCCAAATTGGGTACAGTTACCTTAATCGTTGGTTGAATATTCACTTATTCTCATAAGTTATGCAATTTCTACTATTTCAATCATGAAAAGCAGAATCTATCAACGTTCGTATCTTTTGGTAGAAAGATTTCGAACCAAAACACCAAAAATACAACTCGACTATTTTGTGCACGTCCAAAAAACGCTCACATAAAAATTTAGTAATAAAAAATGCGAATTCGATATGTATGATTTCACTATAACAGCGGAAAACGTGTCACCGTGTCTCCACGTACATGTACGACGTAACGGCCGCAGCAGCTGAGCTCGGCAAGTTTCTTGCAATTTGCCAGGAGCGCACCGCTCGGTACACGCTATATGTACCCGGGGCGCGAGCCCACGTCAAAGCCCGCCGCTACGTTCGACGGCCGTCGCGGAGATCAAAGCTGTCCGGAGCCTCGTCCCCGCGGTTAACGAGACGCCGCCGCCGCGTAGCTTTTTCCAAAGACACTCGGGGGGTCTTTGTTCGGGGCTGCTAAAGCGATCATCCGCGCAAGCGTTATACGATCCGCGTGATTTCGCGCGCCGATATATCCGCGCGCGATCATCCGTGCGCTTATGTATTTGTGTTACGGCAGGGCGAATGTTTGATGGATCGCGGCGCGGAGTGGAGATCAACAGCGTCCCATCCGTTTGTTTTCAACGCGAATCCGTTGATAATCAGTCACGCTGGGGCGGTGTATGCGCGAGTGATTGCTCTCGTGTTTTTAGCCCGTGCCTGTTGATGGTACGCGTCGCACACACACTCGTCAGCCTTGAAGTGGAATTTCTCTTTCAATTCTCTGGCAAAAACTTAGAACTTTTGTTTCTTCTCACGTGTGTTGCACAACGAGTGGTCCTCGACTGGACTAGTTCAATTCGTACTAATTTCACCACACATTCTACTACAGAAACGTAGAGACACTCTACTATTCTGTAAATATAATTATAATTCAAGCTATTTATTCCTAGTTAAGATCATGCGAGATGCGATATTGGATTGGCCCTCAATAATGAACGCAGCTCAAATACATTTACGGTACATCACGTATATCCGTGCGCGACCATATTGTTAAAAAAAAAACACAGTAAAAATATATGAACCATCGCAAGATTATCCTCTCGGTGTGAATCCCAAGCCGACTTCAAATATGTGACAAACCATCTGTGGCGATCCGTCTGTTATATACAATACAATTGACTCGTTAAGGCTCGTTGATCTCACACACTTGAAATAATTGTGATCTGTTGTCTCGAGTTGCCGATTCCGCAACGTTCGATTTGAGGATATTGTACAGAAGTAATAGGTCGGGTGTCTTGAAAAAATCCGACACCGGAACAATACGTGTGCTGAAGCTACTGAACACGAGCAAAGCCAAGGGACCATGCCCGGGCCGGTGTATAGAGAGGAATTGGTATACACAAAGAACGTCAGCGCGTACACGTGTGTGTGTGAATATACGGATCGGCGTGTCCGGCGCACGTTGGCGCCCGAACAAACACGGCCAATTAAGAGAATCCCTCGCATTCGGGCTAACCGATTAGGGGCGCGTCGGCGGGGGAGCGTTATACACACACACACACACACACACACACACACACACTCGCGCGCGCGTGTGCTTTTCGCCGATCGGCAAATACAACAGAACGTCGGGCCGCCGAAATCCGCTCGCGTATATACCTAACTCGATTTCAAACTCGACTCGACAACGGACGAACATTTTAATGGGGGGGTAACGAAGTTCGAGCTGGTTTACCTGCATTCGCCCCCCGACTAACTGTGTAAAATTCATAACGCGCAACTTCTTTTTGCGCGTCAGCTTTGAAAAGCGGATAATTAATCACGCGTTCCCTGTGCTTCTCGGCGCGCGTATATACATACTTATATACATACCGAATGCATAATCGTCCGCGGTTTCATCAAATTTTCCAACTCCCTAGGGAGCGAATAATTAATAATCGAACTTTCCCCGGCAGACTCGGCGGAACAATCGAGAGCCAGAGCGGTCGGAGGTTAAAAATACTCGGGCGCGCGCTTGGAGGAAGACGGGGGCGACATTGGCGATTCGAGATCCGTGCGTTTCAGCGCGGGAGAGACGGGTATAATTCTGAGAAAACATTGAATATTTACGCGGCTCTTCCGGGCCGGGGGAAAAATTTGCCGCGGACTATTGCAAAGCCGCCCCAGGCCGACCGCAAAACGAACGAGATATCGCGATTCCTCTAAAATAATCTTGCCCCCGCCAGCCGCTTGTCCTGCTCGGCTCTCGGCGCAAATTCTTCACCGAGAGCCCAGAGCAAATATCTTCCCGCGCGAGTGGCGTTATTGCGGACACACGTTCGTTCGGTGGAATATTATTAAATTCAATCCGGACACGTATATAACTAAGCGATGTGATGCGAACCGAGTTTCAATCGTGTGTCGCGATTGTGGTATAATCTCGCGTCGAGTATTCAAAGCCATAGGTATTGTGCGTTGTCCGTCGAGAATACCCTGATTAGTACGAGGCTCGTGGGACAAATCGTCGGTCGTCACGCGGGGTAGATGGACGGGTTCATCGATTTCTTCCCAATTAATCACCAACGGCTCTTCAAAATTATGAGACTTTTAGGATGATAAATCGAAAGAATGTCACAACATGGCTCGTTTGGGCCAATGAATAGTTTTACATTCATTAAGTTTATAACGATTTTTACTTCGTATATACTCTGTTATCACTTGCGTCGAATTTCAATCGACGATAAATATTTTTCCTGTTACAAAACTATCGAAGCGAATTGTGGCTATTGAAATTTTGCTTTTCTACATCATAGACATGTATGAGTTTTTTTAACAGTCCAGTTTCGCACAATAAAAGCAAGCATATTCCACGATTTTGTAAAATGTGATATCGAGCCTCGTATAATCTCTACACCTGAGATGGTTGAAAACCACGCATCGGTATTGGACGGTATTGGAAATTGCACGACTGATGGGTAACAGTGTGTGTACACTCGATAATAAGCAACATGCAGATGCAAATAATAGATATTTACTAGAAAATACTAAAATTTCAATAATATTTTATTAATTTAGTGAAAGTTTACTATTTTTTAGTGAATATCTATTATTGTTATAAGTTGTGCAATTTGTACTAATAAATATAGTAGTTTTTTACTATTTTAGATTTAGAGTGTATTTACGATATTTAGCATGGTAAATTTTTGTTCTACTAATCCACAGTTGGATGACGATGACGAATTGACCCCAAAATCTCAATTTCGTGTGTTATAGAATTATCTCATAACAGTTATGTCATATTTAGATAGATACCATCAGTATGAATATATTTTTGTCGAAAACCAACCATGATAATGAATTGCTGAAAGGATGTCCAATGCAGATTGGTTTAGATTGGCGCAAACAACGCGTAAATATCGAAGGAACGATTTGCCGTTTTGCCCATCATCAATCCATTACACAGTAAATATATATATGGTATTGATTTCTGCCGGGTAAACGATACGAAGTAAACAGCGGGGGACAGAGAGAATATACGGGCAGATAATGGGGCCGCGAATGAAACAAAGCGAGAGAGAGGGAGAGGGGGAGTGAGAGAGTCGAAGTGGTGGTCGGAAGTGGCAATATTACGGGTTGGCGCAGCCGGACACATTGCTGGGGGTGAAAAGAGTCGCTTCCGGCGCTAAGCAGACACAAAAGAGCGGGAAGAATTAATAGACCAGAGGAAGAGAGAGAAGGGGGGGGGAGAGGCGAGAATCTAATTAAAAAAGCAATTTTGACCGGGGAAAAAAAATTCATATCTCTCCGAGTGATCCAGTGAATTCAATGCCCCGTGAATATGCTCATATCCTGCGTCGCCGGGCTCTTTAGATTCGGCCAAATCCTACGCTTTATTAACTCGCGCGCGAGCCAGCTTTCGCGTTTGAATTAGTGAGCTCTCCCTTGTACGGATGGGCTTGTTCATTTTCTCTCCCGCCCCAGATAGCCAGATTCATCGCGCGATATTATTACACCGTGTGCGGGATCCCCGTTCCCCGATTAACCGAGTCCCGGTTTTTAGCTTTGCGTCAATATTTATTACCATCCCCGCGATGATCGAGTTTCAGCGGACGAGCCCCGGCGGGCTTTTATCAAATTTTAAAAACGCCTGCGTATAAATGTCGTTTGAACGCGTTGCGAATGATTAACGAGTAACGCTCGTACTCGACATGCAGCCCATGATAATTGGGAATAATTTTAAAAATGACAATATACATTAATTAATGTTATGGGCGCGTATGTTTCGTTCGTATTCGTGTGTTTGCTCTCTCGATTCGGCGGTGCGATGAGACCTTGTGATCTTGAAGTTTAAAAAGGCAACCCGTCGGTTTCGAGTGTCGAGCGCGTATGGGTTGGATTCTCATGGAAACCCAATTTTTTTTATGATGGTAATGAAACATTGTATTATGCAACTAGTGCGTGAAATTTTAAAGCCGGCGACGAGTGTTACACTACACGTTCACACGAGTGATTAAAATTTCACGCACTAGTTGGATACAGTGTTTCATGTTAGGAGAGCTCGTAAAATGGAATTTCAAGAAACGCACTAGTGCGCGTTTTATGCATCGAGTAACGTGTAATATCAAATTCATTATTTTGCATCATTTTTGTCCCTCCGTTAATTGTGTTTTTCATCGGTTCAAAAACACAAGATAAAACTAATTGTAGCCTTTCGAAATCGCCGTACACTTTTTTTTCAGCCACTCGCTAATGACACGTTGTATCGAGCGATTACATGAGAATGAGTTTAGGATACATTTGCTTCTAAATCTGATACGAGTAGATCAGATAAAACATATTAATACAAGAGTATCGTTCCAATAATTCTTTTTTTCCAGTGCCGTGTCTTAACGAAGTTGAATTAAAGTTCAAAAGTAAAGAAAACGTGATTTCAACTGTATAATTTTGTACCCGAAAAACCTAATATCTTTGAACGATAATAACTCCGTTAAAAACAGATAGTTACAAAAATGCGACGAGAACAAAACTTCTTCTTCCTGATGATTCCATCAGAATCACCAGTACTGCACGCCACTGTCGCGATAAAACCAGAGTTTACAAATGTTACGAAGTAGCGTTAGCCTGTTTCGGGATGGCCCAAGAGGTTCTTTTCACAAAACGTCGAGCACATGGAAAATGATCCACTGATCTGTGGGAACTCGACTCACACGAGCGTCCCAGCCGGGAATTGATACTTCTAGGGAAAACGAAAAAAAAAACAATGCAAAGTATATCTGCATCTCCGCCCATCTTCCAACGTCTAGCTGCAGCTAGAATGGGGTAGAAAGAGAATCTCTCATCGTCAATTCACGAGATCGCGGGTGTGAAACGGCAAATCTCGCGCGGAAATTGAAACGAAAATTACGGAACTCATCTCTTCGAATCGTCACCTTTTTTGACGAGGCAACTTTGCAAAGTCTGGCCCTTCGATCCGAGCGAGCTCGGAGGAGGGACGGTGGATGAAAATTGAAATTGCTCAAGCCCCGCGCGCGGTTGAATTGATACACAGAAGAAGTCGCTCGCGTATATAATGCCCGGGAACAAACTTTTCATATTAATCCCTGTAGTTTCTACGAATGCGCGCCAGAGGCGGAGATACCGCGAGATGGGGTGTATAAGTGTATCGAAGAGAATTTTCCGCGGGGATTTTTCCTCTTATCCTATTCAAAATGTTTCCCTTTCATCCCCGGCCGCGGTGCTTGAATTAAAATATGACTATCTCCGTTCATAAACGTATACCTCGATATACACAAATTCATCTTTTTCTTCCCTCCTTTTTTCCAAGCGCCGCGCCGCTATAAAGCTTTTTCGCCGAGTGTATATCGCTACCGAGTAATTCACTTTATCAATATCTGGCCGTGATTTTCCTGAATTCAGTCCGTATACTCGATACGCGCGTTACACCGTAAACATTAATATTTCCTCGGTTGAATTTAAAATTCATCATATTGATTCGAACGAGTGTGTGTATACTAGAGCTTCCGCAAGACGAGAAAAATTTCTCGTCTCGTCTTGGTCTCGTCTTGATTTTCGAGACGAGACTTTTCTCACCAAGAGTACGAGATTTTCAAGACTCTCGATTCGAGATCTCGAGGAAAAAAAGTTTTAGTGGGTTAGTTAGTAATTTTTGAGCAAATATAAAAATGCTGTTTTTGTAAGGAAAACTCGACTGAACCCAAAGAACGATAGTAAGTATATTAGATGGAAACCAGTGTGCGATGGGAGACAAATATTATAAGGTGTCTATAAACGAAGCGCGTACTTATATTCATACATCGGTAGTTTCAATTCAGTCTGGTCTTCTAGTTCATCGTGCGATATCCGAAATATCAGACAACGCAACTATATACTATATTTGCATCGACTAGTGAAACCGATTGTTACTTTTGTTGAATATAAAATGGACCATTTTAGTCGGAAGAGGAAAAGAGAATCTAAATCAAACTACGAACAACATTATCTTTATGAAAAGACTGAATTTGGGGAACTACAAGGAACGTGTCTTTTATGCGAAAAAAAGAAAATAAAGAGAGTTATCAAAAGAACACACGGAAACACAAGTGGATTGAAAAAACAGCTTGAAACAATATAATATGAGTATGCACGTAAAGACACAATGTAAAATGTGTAATTACTGATTGTTTATAATTATACGACCTTAATTGGACATTAATTTTGATTGAAATATAATAAATATTATGTGCCAAATAATTGGGTTGATAACATTTTCAAAATTCGAAATTTCATTTGAATTTTGGAACTTAGTTCATTATAAATTAGGAGTTACTTCTTGATGTAATTGAGTATTAATCATGGGGATTGCGTTCTTCATTTTTAATTTGAAATTCTTCGTTTAAATAAAAAACTTAATCATAAAGATTATAAATTTTCTATGACCAAGAGTCTTGTCAAGAGTCTCGGTTCGAGACGAGACCAAGACCAAAATCCTTACACCAAGACCGAGATCGATATGAGGCGAACCAAGATTTTTCGAGATCAAGACGAGATCGCCGAAAATATCGTCTTGTCTCGTCTCGCGGAAGCCCTAGTGTATACCGCGGGACGTGCTCTCGTTACACGTGCATTAAATTCAACAATCACGTGTGTATTTCTAACGCACAGCGAATTACACGTGTGACGCGAACGCGGTGTAATTTATCGCCAACCGCGAGTTTTCTCCTTGACAATTTCAAACTCGAGTCAATTTAAAAATATTAATCGATACTGTGCACACAGCGCGCGTATCTTCTCGAATTGCCCGACATCGAGAAGAAAAAGAACGACATCCCGTTGACAGTCAACTTTATCTCTCGTGTAATTTTTTTTTCTCTCAACTCAACTCGGTTCGCTCGAGCAAACGCGCGTCACGGGGGAAAAGTGATCGACGAATCAATTAATTACTGCATCGAGTTGTTTTTTCTTTTTAAATAAAAAAAAAGAAACTGCCGTCGGAGAACACGGAGTGGATAGGGAAAGTTTGAGCGAGTCGCCTATATAGACACGTCGAGTTGTTGGCGGGTAGATACATGTCGTTAACGGAGGGGGGCTAGAGAGAGTTTGATCGAAATGAGTTGCGTCCAGTTGGGCCGCGCGGCGTGTATATAGAGATCGCAGGGCGATAGCACTCGGCCGCACTACATTAACCCCGACAGCACGATTATCCCTTCAAAATAAACGCCCAGTGCCCCCATACCCAAGTGCACGCGCCCTGATAATTGCACTTTCACAACTACATATCCGCCGAATAAATCCGACGCAAATCGGATCGCCTGAAGTCTTTGAATTCAAATGATCTCCAATGGACTCGACTGATTAATACACGTACACGTTACACGTATTTTACTCGTCGCTGCTCATCGCACCAAAACATTATTCTTGGGAGCAAACTGAGTGGGATTTGCCGTTATTCGTGTATGACGGAAAAAAACGGCGAATTTCCAAGGAAAATGTTGTCGAGCATGTCCTGCATCCCTATCGGTATCTCGTTCGATTCCGGGATGAGAGGCATATCGTCAGAATTCCGCTGCCGATTGGTATTTCTACGATACTCGTCAGCATAAAAACATACTGTCCTCTAAAAATCCTTACAAAAGCTATTCATTGTTGAAAATCGCATCAATTACAGGTAATAGTGAACGTTCACTATTGCGATTGGACGTATTATTTCCTACCGATAAATAGCAAAATATCAGCGATGAATCAAACAAAATCTGTATTTTTTAGAAAGCAAAAAGTTCAAAATCCGAACGAATGAAGTATTGTCACTGTTTGAATCGATTAAGCGATTAATTATTCACCGATGAACTCTAAATATTCACTATATCGTGCGTTTTGAACTTTAGACAGTATCCGTTCCAGAGCTTTTGGCTCGACGTTAACGGTTGCTATTTGTAAGTGCTCAAAAGCGAAGAATCCATACACTGGGGATCGAGGTGCGCTCCTCTGAAAGCTCAAACCCCAAATCATCCGATATCGGTCGTGTATATCAATCGGGGAATACGCGGAGAGGCGATGGGAAAGCGTAACGTCTATAGATGCCCACAGCGACGACGAGGACGACTCTTGGTCGCGACGCGCGCAATCCCAGTGAATTTAGCGTACGTTTGGTCAGACCGGGCGGCACAAAAGATTTCATTAGGTTGAGCGGTGCACCAGCTTAGTCCTGCCTATATATATGTATGAATATATATTACGAAGAGCCATTAAACGCCCGAACGACTCGGCTTTATACGCGGCGAGAGAGAGACACTCGAGTAAGAGTTACCGTAGTCGATATGTTATAGTATAGGCTAATCATGGACTGCGGCGAGACCAACAATTTTACTGGCGAAATCTTGAAAAATTAAAAAACATTGTGATTCGTATGGACGTTTGGAAGATAGGGAAAATTGTCGGGTGGTCCGAAAATTCGGATAATACACGATCATTTTTACCACAGACTATAGTCGTTTTTCGCACAAACCGAACTTCAAAACTACACTTTTCTATTCAAATAATATATTTGGGTGAAATAAAACATTAAATCACCATAGATTCATCCAAAAAAGCATAGCCGACAATGTACTAGTTGAACTTCTGTGTGTGTATGTCGAGTTCTTTGTACATGTAGCAACAACGACTGTTGATAGAGGTTCAGCTTCTCGCGCGCAGTAGACTCAAATCATAATGGATGCAAACAGTTTTATCAAAGGTAAAATGAAATATGATTGAAATTGAATCGATAAATTAGTGACTCGGTTGAAATTGTACACACCCGACCACATGACGTCAAAATGAAGTTTTAAAAGCATCAAACGAAATGTAACAAAATAAAAGTAATCCGTATAGTTAAAATAACTGGAACGAGTTAGATTGTAATTATAACTTTGTGTAACTAAATTTCGGATCGTTGGTAGCCAACGAACTTTCGGAAAATCGCAGATTTGATTATTCTGAAAATATATTATCTGATTAGTCTTTCCCGTCCTTTTCGCAAATCTGAGTTGTTTTAAATTCGTTGGTTATCAGCAATGCAAAAATTGGATATGCATAAAACTTTCTAGTGAGAATCGGACCATCTTTCCTTGTAAATTTCACTAGAATAATTCTCTCGGTGTATGCTCGACTTCCCACCCCTTTCATCCATAGAGCTCGAGGATATTACCTGCACCGTAATTCCCTCCGAAAACGTTAGATTTAATGTCCCGCGCAAGGGCGAAACGCGCGGCCCTTAATACGGCCAGGCCGAGTTAATTTTTACCCAAAGACCGGTTAACGGAGACTGTTGAGTACAGTCGAGGGGGTCGTCTTCACCCCCGCGCTCTTGTTCGTGATGGGAGTCAACTAAAATCGCGATTTATCGTTTGACGCCTTAATCGACGACCCGAAAGTGTATATAGCGCCTTCTGAAGTCGCGCAATTATCCGAACATCCTCTCCGTCCCAACGGGGCAAAAGTGCCATCTTTGCGTGCCGGCGTTTGCAAACAATGACCCACTTTTCTTCCACGCATTTACATGTGTTCGGCGAGTCATTCACGGTATATTTTTCTGTGAAACCAGAGAAATATTGTGTGGATCGATTCGATTTACTTTTGATATAAATTATGTTTATTTACTTTTTTACGAGAGACAGTATACCGTTGGAAGAACCAACGGAAATGTTTGCAGACGTTGTCCACTTGGAATTGGACGAAGCCGAATAGTCCCTTTGACGAAGCGCCGTTGGATTTTGAGTTCGCGTCATGCATATCAATTCCATCACCCCGAAGCCAAAAAATTCGATGGACACGCAAGAAAAACACGGAAAGCATTGCAAGTAGGCTGGCTCGCGGGGACTCTATATTATTCACGCGAAAATGGTGTTCGAAAAGCCACACAAGAAATGTACACTCTAAATCTAAAATAGTTGAAAACATACTAATTATAGTAAAAATTGCATAACTGGTAAAAATAGTAAATATCACCTAAAAAAGATAGTAAAATTTTACTAATATCTAAGTAATTTAGTGAACTTTTACTATTTTTTCATTAAAATTATACTATTTATTAGTAAAATTGTAGTATTAAATAGTAGTTTTCTACTATTTTAGATTTAGAGTGTATGAATATGTTATAATTATCAAATGAACGCATCAGCAAAAATTTCAATTTATTCTTCAAACTAGAAATTAAAAGTAGAAGTTGAATACAGGTTTCATGGATTCATAAAGTAAATTGGATCAGTCGTTGGAATGATGTTTCTCCGAATCCACTGCGATAAGCATACCGTGACTCGTGCTTTTCTCCGTTGGAGGTGTATCGATTTTATTTGACTGCCCATATAATCTGAGATAAATTGATGACCCGGGGGTATTTAGCTCTGCTTGTGCGAATGCGGACGGGGCCAGAGATATATATATATATATATATATATATATATATAATACAAGGAATTACGTGGGGGCAGAGCTGCGCAGGATATGGACGGGGCGGATATGCGTCGCACGGATGAACAAACATGGAATAGCAAATACGCGCAGTCGTGGTATAGGCAAAAGTGAGACATGGTGTGTGTGTGTGTGTGTGTGTGTGTGTGTGTGTGTGAGAGAGAGGAAAGACGCGGGAGAGACAGGATGAGATGGGCGAATGACATTAGGGAGCTATGACAGCTGCGCGAGGTGGGTTTTACCCAAGGCTCGTGGCTGGAACCACACTCACATACCTATACACGTGTGCCTTGGGAAAATTCGTTCACGTCATGCGAATCGAGCAAAGCGCCACGAGGTGTACAAAGAGCGAATACTGCGCTTGACCGGGGCACACTCGGACGTGTATCAGTCCTGAAAACTGCGCGACGAATCGAACGCTCCCCGGAGCCCGTGCCCGTCTCGCCAAGAGGAGATACAAGAAAAAAATTGAATGTGTCGTGTGCGAGCTCGCGAACGAATATATAACGTTTCAACGTCTCGAAAGACCGACGATTGGGAAGAAATATGTTTACCGGGTATATGCGATCAGCGACGTGAATCGCTCTATCTCCGTACTGATTGGAAAATCCTTTTGAATCCCACGTCCTGTGTGCTATATGCGCAGCTGAGCTATAGCTGCCACTATGACTCGATGCACATATATATATATATATATATATATATATATATATATATATATATATATATATATATATATATATATATCTTATTTTCCTTAATCTGCGTTATGAGAAAAATATTTCTATGGTCCCCTATATTTTTAATCTGATTATTAGAAGAGTATGGTCGCGCACTGCTATAGGTAATGTTAGTGAACTTTACAATCCAAATCATAGTAATCGCAATTCGAAGCAAATAGTCTATCTATCGATGCTATATTTATACAATCAATTCTACTCGTAAAAGTACAATTTACTAGTACGGATTAATGGTGGAACAATTAAAATTTGAATTCATTTGAAATGTGATCCATGTATAAGTATTGTACGGCACAGACAACTTCGTATGAATATACACAAATAGACGTCATTGATATTCTTCATTTATTTTTTTCAATTAATCATATTAATTCAAATCAATTAATAGGATTCAATTTCATAAATTAAATTTCGTAATGGTCGATATTACATTATAAAATTAATAGGTTCTTGAGAAAACAGAAACAGTCTAGTCATTTTCATTTCTTGATGTGAATACAAAATAATTTATATGGTACTTGATTTGTAAAACGGCATTTTACACACTAGTGCGTTTTACAAGTTCTCATGATATAAAATACCGTATCCAACCGGTACATAAAATCTTCAATCTTTCATATGTACTTGTACTTTTTCCACTCGCGTCTTCGAAATTTCACTCACTAGTCGCATAGTATACTAATAGTAACGATTCATGGTAATTGAAGTACTATTGAGTAGAATCCTTATATAAAAAAGTGATGGCCTTTAGAGTGAAGGCATTAACTCGTGATTTGATTGGTGTAGATCTAACCACGTGATTTGTATTGGGGTGTATATAGATATAGAGTGATTCCTTATATAAAAAAGTGATGGCCTTTAGAGTGAAGGCATTAACTCGTGATTTGATTGGTGTAGATCTAACCACGTGATTTGTATTGGGGTGTATATAGATATAGAGTGAGATGTATATATAGATAGAGTAGCCGCTGACATGATATTATAGGTTACGATAGTCAGTTTCGTTGATGATGCTGTCATAAGTTTTGACAATTTATTTTCAAAACTATAATTGTAGGTATGTGAATTTAATTGATGGTACGTGGATATTTTAGGCTACCTTTTAGTTTGAATAGTTGCCGGATAGGATGACTCTGTTAGGTTAAGATGTCTGATTTGCAAGTTTTATGTGTTATGTGGTTTGATGAATAGTTTAGTGTTAAAAATCTGAAATCGTCTTGCGAGCTCAAGTGTCGATAGCTCAGGATAATTTAAATAGAAGAAGATGTCAGTGCTCGATAGTTCTTTCTAATACTTATACAGTTTTTACATGGATCATAAGAATTTAGGGTTCGGTTATCCATTTAGCTTTTAGAAATTCGCATCAAGAAATGAATTGAGATGTACGACAGAACGATTATGGTCAAGATTCATGGAAAAAATAATTGAAATATGATTTGGAAACGCATACATGTAGATCGCGCGCAACGCGATTGATGTAACTAGTTTAAGTAAAAAACTGATGAAGCCTTGAAGTTTACTATAGTTCATGCAGTATACGGTAGTATCAAATACTACAATCAGATAATTGTGCGTTTTACTGGGAAAATAGAGTAGTCTGACTCGTAAATTATACTAACGACTACGATGTTTTTCTCTGCTATGTTGAAATAATGAGTAAACTCTCGTAATGAGATTTCTCTCAGTGTACGCATCCCCCAATGCGGATACCCCAGGAGTAAAGATCTCGCAAAGTTTCTCTCCTCGCCAGACATTACTTGTTAAGATGCTGCGCGATGTGTGTCTTGTTTGTTTCGTCGTCTCATGCGCGTGACTGCAGCGTGCGGTCAGAACCCAAGAACAAAAGCTGGTCGGAGTTGATTCCGAAAATACAGCATATGCCGATTGAAACGTTGCCCAAAATACTAGTCCGCTTGTCCCGTGGATCCTCGATGCAAATACAGCGAGTAGCGACTAACCAATGATGCCCCCCTCAACAGCTCGAACAGACGTATATGTATACTGATCCGGTGGTGGTGTTTGTTTGTTGCAGGAGCAGCAAGGGCCGGATGCCCGGAGGACAGCGTGGCCGGGGACGACGGCCAATGCAAATGCGTGTTGCCCTGCCCGAAGCTCGTCTGCCAGCCGGGACAGCAGCCCGTCCGAGTGAGGGAGGCGATCCCCGAGAGGCCGGGCAGCTGCTGCCCCTTGTACGAGTGCCGCAATCAAGGTAATAACTCACCTGCTCGCTTTAACCGCGATATCCTCATTCATATCCGCGCTTCCCATCCCCTCCCCCAATCCAATGCGCGCCAGCTTCGATTTTCATATAGTGTGCCACTTTGGGAAACATGTGGATCAATCGCGAATATCGTTTCGTTGTATTCGTCGCTGGAGATGTTGTCATTTTTAAAGTAGAAGAAAAATTTTTCTCGTAATTACTTTTTGTTCGCGTCACCACCGATTGGTATACCGACGTCGTTCGCTGCTATGCCGTGTCTGCAGACTTCGCGACAGTCTTTGAATATCAATTCGGAATGTCACTAGTAGACGAGGCGGCTCGTGTGAAAAAAATAGTCCGGCAGTCGAGTAAGCCCACGACGAAAGCCAGACTTTTAGGTAATTCTTATGATAAAATATATCCGGCAGAATACAAGGTGGAAGAATTTCTCACAACACGACTAGTTTTTTCACGTGCATTTCATCTAATATAGGAAAATAATTAGGTCGTCTTCTTCTATTTCGTTTCCAATTCAATAACAAGTCGAATATAGATATTGAAATATTCCGTAATTTCCGGTAGGTATAGATACACTCAAATGGATATACTATCGGATTTCGTCCCAGCTCGTAATAGCTAGAATTTTGATTGGATCGAAAAAAAAAATCCGACCGCATTATTTTTGGACGTACTATTGATTTCTAAGATGAAAATATCAGCGTATTATTCTTTGTTTTTAAGGCGTTGACAACTTGAATTTATTTTTCCACGAATCATTTCATAGTCTGACAGTTAGATATTCATTTGCATTTTCAAATTATAATTATACTACAAGTATACATCGACGTGTCTTACGAAGAAAGACACATCTCAAACTGTCCGCGAAGAAAGACACATCTCAATTTGTCCGCGAAGAAAGACACAATTCGCAATCTAGCCGCGAAGAAAGACACAACTCGCAATCTAGCCACAAAGAAAGACACAACTCGCGTCTGGCCGCAAAAAGGATACATGGCGCACATCCCACAATTTTCCGACGTAAAAAATATATGGAATGAAAGCTTAGAATGAGTAGGTTATCATTGATAAAAAAAAACAAGCCTTTTCTACAGTTTAAACTCTTTTTTCGTTAATATTCGCGGGAGAATAATTCCGACATTTGTCTTTCTTCGCGGACAGATTGCGAGTTGTGTCTTTCTTCGTGGCTAGATTGCGAGTTGTGTCTTTCTTCGCGGACAGATTCGGATATGTGTCTTTCTTCGCGGACAGATTCAGTTATGTGTCTTTCTTCGTAAGACACGTCGACATGTACTCTGTGAATTCCTTACAGTGATTTCGTTTTGAGGTGGTTAGAATATAGTTACCCAAATAGATAACAAGTGGAATCATCACTCTTAACGTTTTGATTGCACGGAGATACTCGATGTACATCAAAAAGTTATAACGAACGAATGCAATATCTGTTTGGATATTAAAAAGCTACTGGCAAAAGTTTCAGTCAAATTCGCGACCTAAATCCCGAGTAATGTCCTGGCTAGACAATTTTCATCGCTGCGTCCACTCGTCAATATCCAAAATTCAACCATCTTGCGTGGGTGCGAGATCGTCAGGTGAAGTAGATTCCGAACGGCAATAGCCAATTTCAAGCTCGACGAGATACGCAAGAGCAATAGGAATTTCGAAATCAAATGAATTTTCGCGCACGCGCGTATATATTGTCGGGCGTTGGACGTTTGCTTGCTTCGTCCGGTTCGAAAATCAATTGACCTATGCGGTGAACTTTTCATGGCGCACAAGCCCGGAAAATAACGCATTGTTTCAAAGTCCATTCAGCGGACAGTTGCGTTTCGCTATGGATCCAGCGTCGCGTTCAATCGCATGTATTAATGAGAAAATTTCATCTGAATTAATCTTTACAGAAGACCGAAATTTGGGATTTGTGATGCCTCGAAGAAAATGAATGAAAAAGGTATCTCATACGTCACAGATTGATCAAGAGTTGATTCAGTATATACACTAGCTTTCCTGTCCTGAAAGATAATGTTAATGTTAAACTTTGCCACTTTTTAATTATTTGTCTTGATTTATTTTCAAAATGGCGGATGCAAGTTGGTAGTTGTTCAAACGCAAAATTATATCGAAATATTGATTTGAAAGTATGTGGTTTAAGCTTGGTAATTGCGAATCAGACTTCTACAATTCAAAATGATATAAAATTGTGGATTTGCGATGTCAACTTGAATTAGAAAAATGGTAGAAGATAACGGAAAAATATCCATCCGCCGGATTTGGAATTATTGAAATCTAACGTTTCAGATCCGTAATGTCGATTCTGAAACAATGGTATTCAAACGAAGACGAGGAATTATTTTTTTACGAGTCAGTAAAATCTGGATTTTCAATCCTGTATAAAGGTTAAAGACGGCCGTCATTTAGCCTCGAATTGATAAGACGTAACAAGGACCAGCGCTCTTGTAAGCAGCTTTAAATTCCCTAGCTTATTGTAGTCGCACGCAATATTCGCAGCTGACTATTACACGGGCCAACAAAGCTCTGGTACAAGTATTTCGCGAGTGCTAAACAAAGCCTTGCCTCTAATCTGCACTCGCTTATTAGCGCATATTGCGTAAGAAGCGCCCCCTATGTCCGAGACTGCACTTAGTTCCTTTTGTGCCGTGCTACAAGGGACAAAACAATGCTCTCCCTCCTCTCCCGCGATATTATAAACAAACGTCGAGTCGAGCTGTATGTTAATTCACCATATTCCTTATGCTAAATTACTATTCCCGTTCTGTTTTCAATATTCTTATTCACCAAAATTACAATACGCGCATGGGTATTCCTTTGTTCCATACACGTGGATTACGCATTTAACAATTATATCAATATCGAAATTTGAAAAGGCCGGATTCGCGCGCAAATAGCAGAATCAAACAAAGGTGAAACAACTGTTGACATATTTTGCATCTTAAAAATCAAGTGAATATAATTAGATCATATTTTTTCCTCTTCTCATTTTACTTGAAATCTAAGGAGATTTGGCTACATCATGTTTGCGTCGTCGATAATGATGTGACGTCGTATCTATTTCACTATGCATTGTCACGTGGCTAGTCCCGCGATTATCATCGCGAGGCCCGCGCCACGAATATTGAAATATCACGGAATGCCGATGTGGAAATCGTGACGCACGAGACATAACGCAAGACGGTGCGAGGCGACTGACCGCCTCCCACCGCGACTGCCACTAAGGGGTTGCGACTTCACCCTCACGAACACATAAATACGATTGACATCGACGCCTCGGGGCACTCCCGCTCGAATCGGCAAGTAACGCGTACGCGAAGACGTGACAGTCCAACGCTCAAATTGTACGCAAGTACAATTGGTTTATTACACGAGCTCTTCCAATTAAGTGAATAGGGAATAAAGACATATCTAAACGTCAACTCCTGAGTTCTCCAGTTATTTGGATATCCGAACCCTACCGAGTAAAATACCTACGGTCAATACCGTAGCCGAGATAGAATCCAGGATAATTGGGGATCACGCCACGTAACAGCATCTATAATATGAAAAATTCCAACATATTTCGCTGTTTATTGAGTTTGGAGAACAAATTAAAAAAAATACGCCCTAATTAGTTTTCCATATTCTATGTAACGCACACGAGGACGGGAAGTCTATAGCTATTGCGAGAACTTCTTCTTCCATATTTTTGTGTTACACAGATTCTTAATGTAATACAATTATTCCAATACAATTATTTCGCTTCCAATATTAAGAAAATCGAATGAAGACAATCGTTCTAATTACGTCCGATCCGTAACAAGATTTAGCAAGAATCTAGAATGTACACTCGATTCGGATATGAGAGGCATTGTTGGGAACTGGTTGGATTAAAAAAAAATGGGTCAGCTTTTTCTCATTCGGAACTTTCCAGGCATTCGTCATTTTGTTTCAGGAGCAGTCGCGCTACTTGATTTGAATAATTGTCCTTGTGGCTCAAAACATATTTACGGTTAGAATTAAGCAAAGGTCTTAACCGGAATGGCAAATATGTCTCAGAGCTGTTTTCCACGTCCAATCGTAAATAATTAAATAAAAACTACGTCACCAGTCAGTGTCCGAATGCAAATTCCTCATTATTTGTGACAGTATTGGCTCGACTCAACACAAGCAAATGAATAGTTCGACGCGGGATAGGATAGGAGTGTATACGCAATTTTGCCGCGTATTTATTTGAAATCGAAGTAGATATAGCTGCGCGAGTTCGCGTTATTCATAATAGTGCGATGTCTTATATCAATATGGTATGCATCTGAGGTAGGCGTACCCAATATGAGTCCAATTAAATATGTTGATTCCTCAACGCTGTTCAGGATAAAAGTAAAACGTTTACTTAATATCTTCAAAGATCGATACATGAAGTAAACAATATTTCAACTCGCTTAGCATGGTCTTCTTCAGTTTCTGTCAAATTGATAAACAACGTTTGGATCATTTGTCTGTACGTATACTAAAATCCCATTTATTCTGTTCCATGTTCTCGAAAACTTGACGTTTCGGGACGTTTCGTGACCGTCACTGCACGGCATGCCCCTGCAAGTGAAGAGTCAGCATGACGGTCACAAAGAGCCAAGCGTTCGAGATCATGGGACAGAATCAATCGGATCTTAGGGCACGTATAGACAATTTTGGGACTTTATGTCTTTCGACCCGTAGATGACGACGATGGATCAGGCCTCGTCTGGTTCGAGTCTGGTTCGAGTGATCGATTCCGTCACCGAGCTTCCTCTATTCGAAAAAGCAAGAAGGTGAGATGCTGGTCGTTTATTAATGAAGCGTGTAACGTGATTTTCCAGTGCCACTGAGCTGGCTGGACGATGGAGCGGGCCAGGGCAGCGGGGGCAGCTGCTTGGACCTGCGGGGCCAGCCGCGGGAGGTTGGCGAACGGTGGCAAGACGAGGATGAGCCGTGCATGAGTTGCAGGTGCGAGCCGGGCACGGGGCTGCACTGCCACACGCCCATGTGCCGCAGCTGCTCGCAGCCCGAGGCGAAGCTGGCCGGCGAGTGCTGCCCTCGGTGCCCGCCCCTCTGCCCACCAGCCCCCCGACCATGCCACCTACGCTGCCCCATGGGCCTCGACACCGACCCTCTCGGCTGCCCCGTCTGCAGGTGTCGCACCTCCCAACAGGTCAGTACCTTATTTCATTATCTTTCA
Source organism: Aphelinus atriplicis (assembly GCA_020882685.1). Classification (NCBI taxonomy): domain Eukaryota; kingdom Metazoa; phylum Arthropoda; class Insecta; order Hymenoptera; family Aphelinidae; genus Aphelinus; species Aphelinus atriplicis. The sequence continues at coordinate 5,549,284 of CM037073.1, forward strand.
ACCAGTTGTACTCTGAATTTTTCTTTTGTATCCATAAAGTTTGATTGCTTTCTCTGGTTTTGGTTTACATGACATATAGTTTAATCTATCCAGTCTTAACAATACTACAGACAGATATGAGAGCTGTTACGAAATTAGTTTAGTTCATTTCATAAGCAGCCGCTTCCACTGCCGAACGTAATATTATATTTTCATTCAAAACTGCCTGATGAGGCCAGTGAACCTAACTGGCGAAACGTCGCATTAAATAAATATGTGGTGGATTTTGTGAATTTTCCCTTTTCCACTTCACTCTGGATTGGCCCTCAAAGATTGACAACTTATACATATTTGGAATTATGGAGGGTGCACTGCATAATAAGAATCTATGGTATCTTAAGGTACATTGATTCAGTAGAAATATCGGCGAAAATGCTAATTTTTCGCATCGTTAATAGTAATTACTCAGTTGATCAGGAGATCTCACGCAAACTCTTAGACGTACCGAACATATTTTCATCTTTTCACACAAATAAATGTATTTCGCGCATAAAATCAGCAATAATCGGTTAATATGTTTGACGAATTAAATCCCGCAAACTGGCGAACTCGTGCAAATATCGTCTGCTTGAGTGAATCGACAAAACTACCTGCAAAAGTTTCACTGGAAATAGATAGAAAAAGAGAGAGAAAGAGAGCCAAATGCGAGCTGTGGTCTCAGCTGTTTAGTTTAGGACGCTTTGCCAAAACTCAAGCCTATGCTAATAAGATAAAAACTTTAAGTGCAGTACCATGGAGTAGTTTTGAATGAAGGGAGCAGCTTGTTAGTTTTGAGAGAGTACCGTATCGTGAGAGGTGCCTCTTGTAATTTCGTTCATTCATTCATTATTCATCGGAGTAACGTGGAAAATGACATTTCGCTTCCTAGTCATATTTCAAATCAGTCGAATCGACTTTTGAAACGCTTTTCGATACGCATATCATCATGTAACCAGGTCGACAAATCTGACGCAAATCCCACGACAACTTCATGAATAACTTGAAAATCAACCCGTTGTTGCAGTCTAAAATTCCTCGCGACGGATGTATCACATAGACCAGCGCGTGTATTTTCAGCTCCGATCCAAATGATATACCCTGAGCTAAGGTTATTTCGCTGCGCATGGCGGAAATAATCTTGTATCGAGCAAACACTCGTAAAGCTACACTGGAAAATCCAGAAGCTCGCACGACTACCGAAAATTCTGGAAAAACCTTTTCTTCCCGATTCTGCCATATTTGACTTTCCAAAGCGTAAATATTTCTCGATGCTTTTACAAAATGATTGGTACATTATTCCAATAACATTTTTCGACAATGTCATTTTCTCCCACTCAAAGCGAATAAGGTTTCTTTTAGATCAAACACGAATGTGTTTTTTGGGCACCACGAATGGAAAAGCGAGAGGAAAACGCCCGAATAGTTTTGCGTTAACGAATCGGCGAGAGATTTTTGCATTGACGTCGCAATTTTTTTCGGAGAGCGCAAAGTCCACTTCAAAATGTGTACTTTTTTATCCAGACGTTCCATCATAATTGGACCGACGTGCATGAAAGGGATACTACATATGCGAAATGACGCGGAATAGGGAGGAAATATCATAAAGTTCGCTAGGGTAAAAACTTTTTGAATTCATTCTCGCAATTTTTTTCTTCCACAGAGACGTATATATCCATTCACTGACACACAAACACACACAAACATTCAGTGGGTCGCGCGCTGGCCCCATTATATATGTTCCAAGCTCCAGCAACGTGCATCTTTCGGCCGCGTGGCATATTTTATTTGTATCGCGCTGTTCACAGAGTGGCGCGAGTGAATTCGCGCCGGCTGACAAACCGGGCGCCAAGTGCATCCTGTGGACAAACTATGCGCGGATAGAAGAATATTCGACTCGATTGAAAATGTGTGTCAACAAAAATCACGTGTATTAACGGGGAAAGTGAAGTGAACTTAAAGCTTTGAAAGATTTGATGTTTCGAAATGACGTTCTCTGTTTGGAAAATGCTGGGAAGCCAAGAGTTAGAATTTCGATTCAAATGTATGCATGTGAAATATAATTTTTGCAAATAGGTAGAAGGTTTTGGCAAATCAAGAAGCATTTTTGTTTACTAGTGTTCAAATTCTCAACTCTTTCAATTTTATGAATTGTTGTATGATTACGAAGGTTGAGGTTATAGGGTTCAGGAGTCATAGGGTTATAGGATTTAGGGGTTTAGGGTTATAGATTCCAGTGGTTACAGTGTTATAGGGTTATGAGATTAAAAAACAAACTCGATAACATGAGTTATTTGAATTTCGAATTCGATTGCAGCGTAGCATTTTTCCCTTGAAGCTGTGTAATTACCCTGGACAATAATTCAATCAAATGTTGTCCATCAATCATACATTGTTCGAGACAATCACGAACTCGACGAATACGCGACGATATACAAAATCAAAACTGGACTGATTTAATACCGGAGGTTTGTAATCGGATGGATTCATAACTTGTGTTCGATTTTTCGACTGGTTCCATCAGAACGAGGTGTCGGAGTGCAAGCAGCTGGATGAATGCGGCCTGGTGTGCGTCCACGGGCTGGCCAGAGACGAGAGAGGCTGCGACGTGTGCGAGTGCCGGAGCTGTCCGTCGAGGAGCGACTGCGACATCCACTGCCCTCATGGCTACCGTCTCGATCGACACGGCTGCCCGGTAAGATTTTAACTATTCGGAAATTCCCCCTTTTTACCTTGGCTCCGAATAAAAGGACGATTCAATCATCAGAGCTCGACGGGTGATGGTTGCCAGAAAGAGCCCTGGAAATAACGTGTCTCGCGAGAATAACTGTCAAACAATTATTGTCCGGGCAATATTTAAACTGGAGAATTTTTTATTTCATATTCATACGATTCGTTTGTGGTCATTTTCCCATACAGTATCATTGGTTTAAAAATTAAATAATCACGTTTGTACGAGAAGATCGTATTATACTGTCCCCAAATAAATACCAACCTTTTTCAATCACGTAGCATTCAATGGAAAAAAGTTAACCTGAATACATTAAAATTTCCCGGCTAAATATTCGAACAATCAATCAAATTACGATTATCCTTCTGGTGCATACGTATCAATTCATTTAAATACGTGAATTTGGAAAGTCTACATTCATGTCCAGCTTTTGAAAACGATACACCCGAGAAAACAAGATTCCTCGCTCATTGACAATACTCCGCTAACCAGTTCCTCGTCCGACCGTGGTAGCCCTGTTCCATTCTCTCATGTGCTCTGTATCTTACTCACGTGTCACGTGGTTAGGTCCATAAACCAATCGCATCACAAGTTCGCTCTGTATATACCATGTCGCTTTTCATGCAACGAACGAGGATGTCTTTGATTTGAAAATATATATTGCGTCTTAACTTTGGAATACGCTTTTACACACCAAGGAATACCGCGTTTACAATTCGAGCGATTTTTCATCTCTTGGAGAAGTGATGCTGCGACGGAGAAAGGTGAAAGCACATCCCTATATAGGTTTGTCCAATCGGTTCTATACCACCGGCAGCATAAAAACGCCCGAGAGTATACATATTTCGGAAGTATCGGCTAATCACGCGATATAAAAAGTACGCCAGCCTTTTCTCGTTGAAATTTTTAATCGTGAAACCGATGACGAATATCCACCTACACACGCTACGTGTACATACCAACGTCAAATCGAACGGATCAATATTTGCCCTCGTATACACCCAGCCGATTACACGCACCGATATCGCGGGCTCTTCGAAATATTATTCAATGCAAATTGGAAAAGTTGGCTCGAGCATATGCACTCGGGGGGATTTTCCGATACAGCGGAGAAAAGCATCTTCGGAATTATTTGCCCCGACGATTCATAAAGTGCCCTCCCGACCTCCCCCGAGTCAACTCGGCCGTGCACGGCTCTGCCAATTCGCTCGCAGCAAAGCCTCGATTTTCTTCATCAAGCAATTCGATGATCGATGCTCGAGCGAAAGAAGAAGCGATTGGGCGTCGCGACGAGAAATCACGCGATATTATTATTATTTGCGCTTTTCTCCCCTCTTTTCCTGTCCTCTTCTCTGGCGCCAAGTTCCGCGACTGTGCGAGAGAGGAAAACGACAAGTATTCACGTGTATATACGTATCCATAAGACGGGTAGAGTGCAGGCGAGACTCGAGCGAATTCTCCCGGTGTAGTGGGACATATGTGTCTCGTCGGCCACGCGGACGAGGTTAAAACACTCGCAGCTGAACTTGGCGTGTATATGCGTAAACAGAATTATTCTTCTTCTCTTTTTCCCTCGGCTGCCCCACCCCCTCTATGCGCTCGCGCTCGGTTCAAGAACTTTTGAATTTATGTTTCATGTCCTGCTTCACAATTACCGAGTGCTCTTATGCCCCTTCTCCCACCCCGCAACCGCCAAACTATCATGCGCGACAGTCTTCTTTCTTCGAAACTAAAAACTTGTATATTTCTTTCATTCTAAAATCCCCCAACGAGTTAAACTCGAGTTTTCCCTCGCCCCCCCCCCATGCTGCGACATTATTTCCCGCGGTCTTTTACTTTGGAAAATTCAAACGGCTTCGCGTGAAAGTATGAGAGCTCGTGTAATCCACACGATTGATCCTTGCACTGAGAGAAATTTTGTTTGGGAATCTTATACTATATACTGTATAGGAAAGAAAACTATAGTAAATCGTACTATATTTATAACTCGCCAGGAGGGGGCGCTAGCGCGCCCCTGGAATCTGAAATTCAATATAAGGTACCTGTGCCCAATATGCGCCACCTAAGCGAGAAAGGTCACTACACAGCGTCAAATGAATATTTTCAAAATTGGTATCAAATGAAAGGTCTACTCAATACCTACAAAATGAGCTAAGTCTTTTTCTATTTGAACAGTTCTACGCTAACATACCGCGGTTTAAAAAAAAAAAAAATTTCGGGAAAAAATTTTTAGTGTACCCAATATAGCGCCACCCTGAAAATACTTCTTTTCGTCCAATTTTAAGCAGGAAGCATGTCTGAAATGAATAAAATACAAACAAAAAAGTATATTTCTGATATAATTTTATTGAAAAATACATTTTGTCTTTGATTAAACCATAGTACATAGATTATATGAACTACTAACAACCTAAATCAAATCAAGTTTTCAGTTAAAATTCATGAAAACCCGTTGTTTTTGAATCAACAAAATTAACTTATGCAACATCTAATTCCAATATTAATCTCTCAAATTGATGAACATTCCTTTTAGTGTAATTTTAAATATAATTGAGATGTTCTCACTGAAATGGAAGAGTTCAATTGAAAAAATGTCCGAGCCTATTTGAGACTAGTTATTGTCATGTTGGTAGAAAAATTCTGTTTGATGTTTTTTCCTAGACAGTACTTATAAACGCATAACCTCAAGATTTTTCTCGTTATAGGATAGCCAATATCTGCTAAGCGTTTAATTCGACTACATAATTCTTCGTTCTGTACTGTCGTTAACGCATATGGTTGACTCATTTTCCTTTTTTCGGATATCTTTTGTTTGACATATCGTTGAAATGTTCGAAGAGGTATCTTATATATCGACGTGTCTTACGAAGAAAGACACATCTCAAACTGTCCGCGAAGAAAGACACATCTCAATTTGTCCGCGAAGAGAGACACAACTCGCAATCTAGCCGCGAAAAAAGACAACTCGCAATCTAGCCACGAAGAAAGACACAACTCGCAATCTAGCCACGAAGAAAGACACAACTCGCGTCTGGCCGCAAAAAGGATACATGGCGCACATCCCACAATTTTCCGACGTAAAAAATATATGGAATGAAAGCTTAGAATGAGTAGGTTATCATTGACAAAAAAAACGAGGCTTTTCTACAGTTTAAACTCTTTTTTCGTTAATATTCGCGGGAGAATAATTCCGACATTTGTCTTTCTTCGTGGACAGATTGCGAGTTGTGTCTTTCTTCGTGGCTAGATTGCGAGTTGTGTCTTTCTTCGCGGACAGATTCAGTTATGTGTCTTTCTTCGTAAGACACGTCGATATAGTCGAAGCCATCCTCTGCGATATCTCACCTTTCTTGACCTGCTCCAAAGCTTGAACTAAATTTTCTTTCAACCATGTTTGGCGGATATTTACCATGAATGGGTTGATTGTAGCAGCTGGAACAAGAAAATAGGGGTGGCGCATATTGGGTACATTTGATAAAAATAACGAAGAGCTATTGAAACGGTTGATAAAAAGGGCGTAAGATGAAAAAAAAAATTGGATGATGTAGATGGGATGTCAAGGAATCGAACGATATATCGCTCGATTTTTTTGGCCCAGTTTAAGGGTATTAAAAAAATTCGCACTTACCTGAGCGAAATTAGATCGAGAATGAAAATTGTTGAAAAAATGGAGAAAACGAGCTGTAACAAGTTGGTGTAAGGGTTTCCGATCGGTGAAAATGTTTGCTTTCTTCATTATTTAGTATTGCCGACAAGATCCTGTGCCGCGGCGATGCTCTAGACGCGCGTATATATGAAATACGAAGGATGGCGCATATTGGGTACACCTACCTTATTATAAGGAATTTTACTACCCATTTATAGTGAAATTCAGTACACGATATCACTATACAAAATATAGCGTCTGTAATTATATTTTCGTAAGATTTCACTAATTGTATACAATATGTTATCATAAATCATAAATCCACTAACTTTTGTATAGTAGGATTCGCCATACACGTATGGTTGCCGCCTTTTCTCTTCATATAATGTAGTAAATCTCAGTGTATAGCGTGAATTATATTATCGATGAGTAATTCCTTAATGTTCTCATCACGAACGTCCTAGAACTGCTGAAAGAGTATAGAGGAAAATGTTATCCATGATATTATCCTCAAACTCTCACTCTCTTGAAAGCTTACAGTGCCAAATCAGTGGATGAGATGAGATGAAAGTGAATTTCGCACTTTTGTTGCGTGAGTTTTTAACCGAGCCAAAGTGAACACTCACATTGATTAGATAACAAACGTCACTGCAGTTCCACTCGATCACTCGTGCGCACCTGGTGAAATTGTTTTACTTTGAAAAATGTATCACACATCCAATGGAGTTTGGGTGTTTGTAAAAATGCAATATTTTGATGCATGGTGTGCATTGCAGAGCTGCGAGTGCGAGGACGGCTGCGTGGACGAGGGCAATACAACGCGTACGGCGGGCTCGACGTGGAGCAGCGAGCCGTGCAGGAGCTGCAGCTGCGGGCCCAACGGCCACATCCTCTGCAACGAGACCGTCTGCTCGGTCGGATGCAGCGACCCCGTCGCCCCGCCGCCCGGACACTGCTGCCCCACCTGCCCCCAGGTCAGTTACCCACTTTATTGCGCTCTTGTCTCTAGCCTATTCGACCGTTTGTTTGACGACTTGATCGATTTTCCGCACGTGTCGAACGAGTATTATTATTCATGCCTGAAGGTGAAACTTCTTTTTCAATGGTGTTAGTTTATGTACATGTGTCGATGACAATATGAAAAAGTGGTTTATTCCATCCTATCAGTATCTTCGATTGATTCCTAGTGATGAATCTAACTTGCACAAATATGTAATACACGAAGTAATCAAGTCGAGATTTGAAGAAGAAAAACTTTTTGCTTTCCCTCCCTCGGTGTATGTGGGTTTATCCCTGACCAATCGCATTGAATCTTCGGTATCTACTATATAACATTATTCCAAAAATAATAAATTAGTCATACCACTAACAAATACTCCATACATAATTGATCTTATGTACGCGGATTCACACACATTTGCAAAGCCATCATATAATTCAACACATACTCTGAAGGGGGCAAGGGCATTTTTTATAAATCTTGACTTTGTCTCGGTTACTTAGTGTAGTGCGAGACAATTTTGAGCAAGTCAGATTGATTATTAAGAATCAACTGAAAATGCATCTGCCTCTGGAATTGTTGATATAATCATTTACAAACTTATCAGACTTACAGTGTTGTTTTCAAAAAGCGACGGTGGTCACGTGGGTCGAGCATTATTTATTGCCATGCCATGTTATACATATATACGTGCGGGAGAGATCGCAATCTAATATACTTTTTTAGGTATACGCCGCGCGACATCGCGTCCCGTACGTAATATCGCAAGAAATAGATACACGAGTGGAAACAATCCACGCGTGATAAAAGGTTTTGTGGTAACGTGATTTAATCGCGAATGTAATTCATCTCCAACCGTACATTCGTCGGTTTTTCAAACCCGCGACCAAAGTGATCAAATGCCAATTAGTTCAAGAGTATGATAGATATGATGTATAATTAATGTATAAATGCTTCATTTAATGCAAAGCTATTACATTTACGTTGATTAACCGACGGGCTGTGCTCGATAATAGAGCAATTATTGTATTTAATTTGCAATCGAGATTGTAATTGGGACTGCATTCGTTATTATATCAGTGGTGGATTACATGTATCAATCGTACTTTGTCACATAAAACTGGAGGGCTGGCAATAGGAAATTCATCATCGGATAGAGTTTGGAAATCGGTACCATCTGTATCTGTTGAATTGCATTGAAAAACTTCGTTTCACGAAAGCCTTTGTTGTGTAACATTAAAATATCCCGGTGGAACCATGATTTATCCCACGCGTTGTATTACACTTTTCGTCGTTGGAGAAAAGGAGTCGAGTATTCTCGTGCATTAAAGCTTAATTTCGGTAGCTAGAATGAATTATGAAAGGCTTTATGCGCTTTTCCCACATGTATTATCTGGATTGTACCACAAAAAGAGTATTTAACGTGCGTGAATTAAACTTTTTCAAGCCTTCTTAGGATATCTCCCGTATATTCATGTACATACGTGCCCAAGAGTTGAATCAAATCTGCTGCGCGAATGTTTAAACTATTATTTGGCATTTTTAATTCTATTCTTCATTTCATTCAAATTCATTCTATTTTTTTCATATTCAATGTTCTATAAAATCCCTAGAAATATCATGGGTTGGTTAAAATTTTCGCAAACTATCCTCACATTTACGTTACACTCGGACAATTTTGATAAATAATTAAATTTTGTGCTATTGCGAGCCAAACTTTTCCTTTCAAAAAAGGATATAGCGAAAGAATGAATTGAACGCTCTCCCCAATATGGATTTGAACCATGTATTGACTCAGGGACAGTTCTGCTCGCAAAAACCCAAAATGAGCGTACCGTAAAATAATTATTATCCACCGTTATTCATCAGTCATTCAATTTTCACCAATGAATATGTAATCTTCTAATTTAAATTCGCACCACGAATGTATACAATATGTGTATGTATCGCAAGTATTGACTGTGAAAATGTTGCCGACAGGTTGGCTCGGAGTGGCGAGGCTGGGGTACGATGCCGGTCGTGCTGATAGTCGTGCTGTCGCTGCTGTGCGTGCTGCTGATGGTGCACGTGGTGCGTGGCAGATTCCGGGCGAGGCTCGCCCCGTCCGACGCCCCGGGCGACGGCTTCGTCGGCTTGCCCCAGCAGTACTACAAGTGCATACCCGTGTACGAGACGCCGCCGGTGCTCCGGCACGCCGACAAGATCGACAAGATCGGTCCCCTCTGAGGCGCGCGCCCCCGCACACACAAGTTCGATATGTATACGTATATATATGTATGTATGTATGTGCCGCGCGACACGACGACAAAGACGAGCTCTTCGAAGTACAGCCCGGCCGGCGCGTAACGTTTTGCCAACGCTTTCGAAACGCTTCCTCGGGTAACGAGCAAACGTTCGTGTCACGTAGGGTAAATCCACTTTATGCCAACTGATGATCGCTTGAACACGGATATTGAAACGTATCCGACGCAAGTGGAAAACTTATTCGTAAACGTTTTTCAAACGTTGCAATAATGCTTTTTCCACGTTAGTATCATTCCAATGAGTCGTGATATAATGACAACGTAAAATAAACATTATCAGAACGTTTATATAAAGTTTTCCATTAGTTTGAGATATTCTAGAGAAACGATTCGATGCGTTGAATAGAAAAACGTTTATAAATAAGGTTTACGTTTGTTTCAGATACGTTCAGAATATGTTTCCGATACATTTCACTACCCGTGTTCGAGTGATTAATACTGTCGGTGAAATGCGCGGACATTCCGCGCGTAACATAAACGAAAGTATGAAAAACGTTTTAGAAACGTTTTAGAAACGTTATAGAGACGTTTTTCACGTTTCTGAGAAGATGTTCTTGAAGACGTTCTTCAAAACGTTACGGGCTACTCGGGAAGCTATGAACATTTCACGGGCAACTCTGCGCGCCCTTCCAAACTCTCTTTCGTTATAGTCGTAGATTCAGTATTATTTGCCAAATGCCCCCTCCCCCTCAGCCGACATGCGATTTCTTGAAAAAAAAAGAACAAAAAAAAAACACAAAAAAACACCATCCCTCTCGCTCCTGTGCGCAGATCTGCGTATGTGTGTATAGTCAGCACGGCGTGAACCTCAAGGAGAGCAAATTCAAGCTCGATTGATTTTTTTGTCCGCGAGCAGCTGCACCATGTGAATATATATTTATATATGTGGAATTACGTTTAGTTGTAGCTCCTCCTGCTAATCCTGTTGTTTGCGTTGTCTTGTCAAAGTATTATTTTTGCTTAATTGAAAGGAACGAAAGATGTTGCAAACGTCTTTAGAGATGGTTCCGTTGAAAATCCATACTTTTATTTGATTTATCGACTCGCTCGTACTAAGAAACTTTTTTTTCTCACTGTAGAACTGCCTTAACCTGCTGATGCGTATAAATATATATATTTATTCTTTTCTTTGGTTAGCTTAAGTCGATTACTGACATTATTGCCATTTTTTATACGATGTAATGTATATTATTGAGAATAAAAAAAAGTCTTATTATATTAATTATTGTAGAGCGATGCAAAATAGTTTTTAAGATATCAAAGATACGAGTAAGTAAGTTATTACTTCGTGTACTGTGATGCTTGATCAAAACAAGCCGTGTGCTTCGATTTACATACCTCTGACTAACATTTAAATTATCCATTCGAATTCATTTCGTTCTATGATCTATTGTGCTTTGTTTTAATCTGAAACATGAAGGGTGTTTATACATTTTTTTCGAACCTTTGTTAATTCTTATGAGTAGATTATCTTGCTGTCACTCTCACATTTCTATCGCAGATTATTTTATTCGGAGGCAATGTCTATTTCTGATAGAGCTTCGTCAAAAGTGGATATTATCAATTTTATTTTGAAACAAGAAATTTCGTCTAGTCAAATGTAAGAAAAATCTTTTTCTCGATTTTTTGCATTGACAGAAAAGTGATCACTCTCAATCCAAATATTTATGAATACAATCCAAATTCGCAGGAAAAAAATCCCCTCAACAATCGGACTCTCATTTTACATTATACAAGTTTACTGTACTACTCTGGCGGCGTTTAATTTTCTTTATTAAGTATAATGTACGAGAAAGAATGAATGGAAACTAATCACCTGGAATTTATAAATCGCTAAAGTTGTATGATATAAATATGTCAATCTAAAATACTTGAAAAAAAAAGTGTTTTCAGAGAAAAACCAGAAATGTATATAAAACTCAGACTATTATCTTCAATGGAATTCCATCTGTCACTATTGTGCACTTCAAAACTATAACCATCTAATCGTTTTGTTACTATGTTTACGTCGTTGTGAGAAAGAAATAATTGTATCCAAGAAAAATTTACTAAACGTTATGAATATATCAGAATTTGGATGTTGTCGTTTCAGAGTTTGGAAAAATTATATTATGCCTTCGAAAGCAAATTATGTTGTGATTCATATTTTGCCTCGGTCTTTACGACGAAAATTTGTACGAGTTTATTACACGAAATTCATTTTATATATGTATTTCAAATGACGTGAATATTGTTTTGTATACTTTGGAAGAAAAGCGTCAATATTGGATTTAAATGAAATCCAACGATAATAATCCTGATTTATGCAGTTTGACTCGAGAAATGTGCAAACTAGCTCGTGTAACGGCTACATGTAAATCCTCTCTATTAACTCATCAGCTCAAATTGTTCGCCATTCAATGACACTCGAAATTTCACGAGCTTTCGCAATCACACCCATATACCCCACGCGCACGCAAACACCAAATCATACACAATACGATATATAGGCGATTCAGCGAAAACCCACACTCTCACATATCCATAAATCATCACTGTCTAACGTAAACGCGGCTAGATTGTTGTCTCCTTAAATTAATATATATTTTTTCAATGTGGAAAAGTCACTAATGAATTATATATATATATATATATATATATATATATATATATAAATTAAGTGTTACGTCGTGCGGTTGACGAAGCAATGCCACGGCACGACGACGAAGTAGACTTCTAGACGTAATCGTAATAGTGTACGCGTAGATTTATGTACCTAATACAGTTAACGGATTGCTGAACACGATTATACGGAATATTTAATGCAGAGTTAGGGATTTCATAAACACGCGGCATGTACACCTTGGAGACAATATCAATTTAACAGTTTGAATCGAACGCAATAAGAAAGAAATATATGAGTACCACATTATCACGGTTTTTTTCGATGAGAAAAACGTCAGGCCTTTTGTTGACTGTGTGACTGAGATGGCATGAAAAAAAAACAATGGAAGAAAAATGATCATAAAAAATTTCGCTTTCACTGATTATAACTATTGAAAAGGGTCCGAGACGCGAAAATATGATGTAAGGTAAGTGCAAATCATTCGAGCCAATTTTGCGTGCGCTTGAGAAACAAATAATAATAGTTCTTTTCGGCTAGTGATATTATTGTTAACATATTATCGATTCTCATCGAGAGGACACAATTGTACATGCTTATATCTGACAAAATAAAGATACATACAAAAATCAATAGCTTTGTATTTTCCTCAACTTGTAAATTGCTTTTCGCTTATCAATATTCCATCGTCATCGGACAAATTGTGAAATCAATACTTCATTAATTATTACGTTCATGTTTAACACGACTAAACTGTCAACTTCAAAAAGAATTTTCGACGAAATTTCTTTGCAGCTTGTTTGATTACGCCAATCAATGGACGATTTTCTGTATTTAAATGTTTATAAAAAATTGAGCGAAAGACAATATGAGTCTTAAACATAACAGGTCATTTCTACGGATTGCACAATCAGTTTTCTACTACTTTTTTGCAGCAAACGAATGAATCGCTGCTATTACGTTATGGTATGTGTGCAATAGAGATTTAATTTTGAAATGTGAATTTACCGAAATACAATGAAAAGTAAGACTATGAGAACGTGATAGGCACTTCAAACGTGCCTTAGTCAACGTCAAGTTTGTTAAAGCTTGATTATCGATTACAATGTCATGTTTTCATTTCAGATTACTGTCCCAATATAAGAGAAAATTACTTAACTGTTTGCCGTAATTTCATTTGCTAATTTATCAAGACTGTGACAAGTCCTCTGTAAATTGAATTATAGTTAGTCATTTTCGTAAGCATCACTTCGTGTCCTGTATATTCCATTAAATAAATTATACTATCCAATATTCATCAATTTGCGTAAGAATTTCGTCCAGCTGATGGTATATTCAACATTAATCATTATTTAGCATAAGCGTGAGATGTGCCAGACGCACCAACAAGCGAGAAGAGATGTGGGAATGGGTGCAGGTCCAGGATGGAGAAGACTGCAATTAATTCCAAGCAATTTATTAGTGGTCGTTATGACAATCTCTCGCCTCTGTCGGAGGCTATGCCGCTAGGCCAGCTACAGCGGAACTGGTCGTTGTCGCGCCGACTGCCCGCTCGTTCGCCCGAGCTCTCTCGCTGCTGCGCCACGCATGCGCAGTCCGCAGTCGCTACACCGCTGATCGCAGTTCCCCACATGACTCCCCCCCAAATGCGGCTGTCGGGAAAGCCTTTATTGTTTAAACAATGTTTTTCGCAGTCGCATTGAACATACGTAAAAGAAAAAAAATTATTCAATTTTATTGCTTTACATAGGAACTGCATGTCAGTCTTAGTGCTGAAGGCACATTATGGTAAAAGATGCTATAAAAACATACTATTCATTCATTACTCATCATACATTACTCTGATTTTACATCTGTTTCGCAATAGAATTCGCGCTAACGCTATTTATCACATTCAAAAGATATCGCAAAGAATACCAGAAAGGGTCACATGCACAATTCATGAAACATTTGTAGATTACTCAGCTTTGAAACTGATTGGCGAGGTAACTTGAACCTTCATGAATTGTGATGATTCCCATTACAATATTTAAAGCATACCGAGTCATCACTCTCCCCTTAAGGAGCTTTTTAATTGTAAATTATGTTGAATCACATTATAGTCTCACTATCAAGAGCTGTATAAGCGTGTTATCTCAGTTATAGATTTTACAATTCTGCAGCTTAACATCAAAAATCAGTCTGCACGCATAAGGATAAACTTACATCACAGTATAACGTGAAAGACGTTAATCTAAAATTCAGTATGGTAAGCACCATATCCTCAGTAAAATAGTTAAACATCTTGAAGCTGTTAAGCTGAAGAATTTGGTATCAGGTGGCAGATTAATGCCAGTTAAATCGAATGTTCTTACAGCTAATCGCAATTCGCATTACAATATTGTAGTGAATATGACTAAACGCAATCTAAAAAAAAGGAATACTACAAAATACAGATGAGTGAAAATTGCTTCTATATTTACATTGGTCTGAATACTATTACTTAGCTAGTTCGTAGATTGATCAATTCTACTAACTGTCACGTCACATGGAATACTATTTATAAAGATTTATATACAAGAGCGTACTGACTTGCTGTGGGCGCGCAATCCACAGGTATAGCCGTCGCCAAGAAATAAGAATTAGGTTTATTTACATAAAACGTACGCAATCATCACTTTGATTGCTTTAGATTAAACTAGAAGAGCGCGAAAACACGACTTCATGTCTGAAAAAAAAACTATTGTTCAAAATGTTTACTTTGAAAATATCTGGCCAATATAAAACTTGCATAAAAAAAAAAACTTATTCGCGCTTCTGCACTAAGATAAGCTGCGAGTGAAAAAGAAGAATATAATCTCGCTACACAAGTTACGGAAAGAGAAAAGAGATAGGCCTTATGCACAGAGGTGCATACAACATATAATCATGAATATTGCCCTCAGCCAGATTAGGCGAGGCAAGTAAGTGAATGATCAAATTTGGCAATAACTCCGTTAACTCCCATTCATAAGCCTGCACTTCATTAAAGAAAGATTATCGAATGCGAAGAAACGAAAGGCATCTATTCAAGCGTTGGCGTGTTAAATAACGCATTCGCGCTCAAATCAGATTTACCTGCAAGGCATGAAGGGGAATGTTAACGACACTGTGCAAAAGATCATACAAAACGTTACAAAATGTGTAAAGACGTTGCACAAAAATAATTATGAAGTGACTGCAATGCGCCTAGGAAACAATCTCAAAATGGGTCCCGCAAAATGACCTGCTGTAAGGGCTTATTTATTTACACGCGTCCAACGTATAGAAGTACCGCGTGGCCTCGAATTGCAGTAAAAAGTTCGCAGAAAAATTTAGAGAGCATAAAAAATCCTAACGAGGGCCAAAATTACCAGTCAATTAACTGAATGAAAGTCCAATGGTAGTGTCAGAGGCATCAAAAATTAGACACAGTCTGGCACTAATCCTGGAATAAAAATGATGTGGAGTAAATGATGTTTGCATAAAACTAAGGGTCAAAGCATATACACGCAACCTTAACAGGAGTCATCATCAGAAGAGCTACCATGTTCGCGTGAGCGTGATTCCCATTTTTCAAACTTAGAGCAAATTACATCAACCTTGGCAACAAGTTTAGTGAGAGAGGGATCAGCAGAAAATGTCAATCAAGAATCAACCTTTAAAGTTGACTTATTCGAAAAACCAATCTGAAAAGCTAGATCAGCTCTCTCTAGAATTTTTGCTTCCTCAGTGTAGTCCGAAATAAACAAATGAACATAACTGGGCAATCGTCTTTTCCAAAGTTGTAAAAGCGTGGCTCTATCAATTGACTTATCTGCTAAACTGAGCATATGAAAAAAATATTCTGAAGGTTTGCGCGAGCCCATTGAGTTGTCATTGAAAAGCTGATTCAGCTTGTCCCAAGAGGACTCAGAAAAACGTTTCAAAATGTTGAACTTAAGTGAATTGTATTTATCTGTAGCACAAATATTAGCAAAAAGATCTTGAATGTTTTCTAGAGTTTCTGTACCCAAGTTGTTTATCAAGTTACAGTATTTTATTTCATCAGCGACAATATTACGACTCATCAATTGCGTTTCAAAAAATTCAAACCAACCAGAAGGGTTACGTGGCCAAAAAGGAGTGCAGCGAAATTCAACACGTCCAAAAGAGGGAGTATGTAAAGCAGGAGAAACAACAGTGCTCGTCAAAGGAACAGAAGCAGCAAGATTGGACTGAACGGTATTAGGTAATAATGAACTGCCAGCAGCAGTCACTGTGGAAGTTGTAACAGTACCAGCTAAAGTAACAAACGAAGAAACTTCAACATTATTAAAATTATTAACATCAGTATCCTTTGATTTTAACGAATCCAGATCAAAATTTTTCAAAATGGTCTTAATATCCGTCAACTGCTGATTAAGAGCATCATTGGATTCCTTTATCGCACCTTGCAACTCCTCCTTCAAAGAATCAGAATCAGCTCTCATTGATCCTTGCAACTCCTCCTTCAAGGACTCAAGATCACTCTTTACAGTATCATTAATCTCATTGCGTAAGCCATCAATGGCTTTATTCACAATGGTGATCACTGCCTGCTCATCCATAGTTAAAGAAGCAACAGAAACTTTCAAAAGGGGAAGGGTCCGATACTGCTTCTTAACTTTTGACTTAACCGGTGTAACCTCCAAAGGGCCTGAACGCAAATTAATCACTTTCTTGTCTGCGTCAGAGTCAGGATTCATAAGCAGGGATAGACATTAAAGAAAAGTCAAAGAAAACACTGCTCGAATAGCAACATAATAAGCTACACGAGTAAACTGAATTAGCTCAACCCCCTCGCACACACACATCAAGGCAACCCAACAGCTATGGCTCACCAAGACCTTGGCAACAAGGAAAAAAAGGTACTGCGAGAACCTAAGCCAGCTTGGTGAGCTCAAATGCAGCATAAAGAGCACGACCACTCTGGTTAGCATACAATGAGCCCCCTCACAATGCATAAAGTCCTCGAAGCATAAACAAATATACTACGCCAAGAGGTCCAGCTAAAACCATAACCAAAGTTCTCATAATCTCCTATGAGAAAAGAAAGGGTGTTGTAACGCCAAAGTCTCACACGAGTGAGCTAATACTTATTGCTAAGTATACGCAAAAGATCTCCTTGATCATTAAAAAAAAAAAAATAAATATTCACTTTCGCTTTCAAAATATTCAAACTGAAAAAAAATTATACTGAGCAAAATAAATAATTACTTAACTCAACAATAATAGTCAAATCAAACATGAAAACTGAAAAGTATTAAAATTATATTAGTTTCCTCACAACGTATTCATAACAAGAAACTAAGTACTTAAGGAAGATCAAAATGTTGCGATACCAAGTCAAATGAAAATAAGGATTAAGAGCTAAATGCTCGAATCAAAATAAGGCTTGTTTTGAAACTGATACTAACGGTCTCGCATGACCTCATGTTACCTTAGGGTAAATAATAATACGCAAAGATGAACGGAAAACTTCTTGAAGCCGCTGCTCTGATGAAGATGTTGAGTGATGCGAGACGTCGTCGCGGATGCACCACCAACTGAAGTCGATGTCAGGTCGCTCGTCCTCGAGCGCGAAGAGTCAGCACTGCCTGGCAGCACACACACGTGCGGCCCAAAGAAAGATGGAAGGTTCTGGAAGGCTCGGGAGCACGAAGCCGTGCGGCCCGAGCGTTTGAAGGTCGTCGCAAAATTGAGCGCGGCAAGCCGCAACTCAATGACTCCAAATCCAGCAACAAAAATATGGCAGAATTAGCCGTGGCTCACGACGCCCAAGGCGAGCGAACTCAACCTTGAAAAGGTGACGGGGACTTTACCGATCACCAAGTGATGTTATGTATTTGCAGCTACGATCACGAGAGAGAGATAAACTCAATCCGTGAGTCGTCGGCAAAAGGGAGTTGTCCGCTCACGACAGTAACGTCGAGAGAGCGAGAACGAAAATTGCCGTACATTATAAAAAAAATATATAGGCAATTAGTATAAGAAAAAGGTTTTTCTTTTTTGCTCGAGTGTAGCTTCCGCAACTACCTCAGAGCGCGCCGAAAAATATGGCGCCGACTCAAAAATGTTCTCAAGTGAGAACGGGGGGTGAGAGTTGAGAAATATTAATAAAACTCTCACCTGAGTCGAGGAAATGTAGCTACGGCGAAGCGGGAAGCGAGAGACAAAGACGGCGCCGTCGAAGTTGAAGCGACGCCGGTTAGGCAGATTTGGCGGCCGACCACGTTTTCAACAAAGAAAAATGCCGCCTGACGAAGCGCTCGATGCGTGAGCGTGAGGGCGAAGATGTCGGCTCCTCTCGTCGTCGGGGTCACCAATTTGTGGGTGACCACGCTCAAGGCTCCTGGATCACGTCGGGGTCACCAATTTGTGGGAATGGGTGCAGGTCCAGGATGGAGAAGACTGCAATTAATTCCAAGCAATTTATTAGTGGTCGTTATGACAATCTCTCGCCTCTGTCGGAGGCTATGCCGCTAGGCCAGCTACAGCGGAACTGGTCGTTGTCGCGCCGACTGCCCGCTCGTTCGCCCGAGCTCTCTCGCTGCTGCGCCACGCATGCGCAGTCCGCAGTCGCTACACCGCTGATCGCAGTTCCCCACAGAGAGAGGCGTACGGTAACTAAGCTTGCCAAAGTTCCGGTTCCCGATGGTCAGGTCAGCGCCCTTCCATATCGACCACTGGCTAAGGAGACGCGTATAGTGTTCTATATATTATTTTTTGCATGCATTTTCTTGGTTCGACGAGGTATGTTTTGGAAAATGTCGAATAAAGCATCTACATTATACTGTATAAAATATAAATATGGAATATATGTAGTTCAACGCAAGTGTATTTTGCAAATTAAATGACAGGATGTATCGAAAGTTTTATTGAAATCATATTTCGATTATCTATCCATTATTGAGAAAATTATTGACGCTCAAGCATGGCCAAGAGGTTGAATGAAATTGATATAAGTGAGATACATGCGATTGATAAGAATATCTCGAGATGCAAGAGAAAAATCACTTTCCGAATTAGGTATTACATTATCCCTGTATCATTTCAGCACTTTGGACGAGAATCATCATTTAGATTCTCCCAAAAAGAAAAGTATAGTCCTTTTAGATACTACGAGTTGATTGTTTCACTTGTGGCGTGAGCTGGTCGATGTGAATCGGGGTGGAACCGAGACTACGTGCGCATTGATTGAAGACTATTCTCGAAAAAAAATGTCAATAATGCTATGCTCCGCAGCGTACGAAGCGCTGATGGATTAATTCAACTATAGAACAGCTGTTGTCAACTTCAGCCTCAAGCTTTTAAAAGTAATCGACGCGTGTTTTTTCTCGATAGGATGAAAATCAAAGAGGACAAATGCCAGTTGGAACACTGACTACATCGTGCGAAGTTGTGGCGTCACCCGTACATTTGTGCATCCACTTCGTGTCTGTTAGTGTCGTCACAGCGGATTTTTCAACGGATTTTCAAGCCGAGCCGTGTCTCGTCGATTCAAGCAACAACAAAAACACGCGTCGATTCATATTTTGCAAACACAACGAAAACACAGCCAAATAGAATCGGTTTCGCGCGAGTTCCCCATCGCAATGAGACTTGGCGGGATGTTTTTTTGCTTCCCCTTAATGGGCCCATCCTGTCTAACTTTCCAACTTCCGGGGCCTGTTCTTCGAATTATT
The DNA here is from genome assembly GCA_020882685.1 of Aphelinus atriplicis. Classification (NCBI taxonomy): domain Eukaryota; kingdom Metazoa; phylum Arthropoda; class Insecta; order Hymenoptera; family Aphelinidae; genus Aphelinus; species Aphelinus atriplicis. Next base: position 5,569,284 of record CM037073.1, read on the forward strand.
TTACGAATGCGTACATTCCGGAAAAGCACAGTTGTAGATATACTGTGAGCGCGTGAAACCCGATATATCATTCACCGAATATATGTATATATATCTCCGGGGAATGAAACATTAGACCGGCTTTGTCCACGAATCAACTGGGCGACGTTTCGTACCCCAAGACCAGTTGATAACAGCTTTCCTAATATATCGAGTTGATTTTTTTATACGCAACTGAACTACGAGAGACTTTTTTTCATGCGTTGAATAAATCTCATTGTTTGCCGCGAATCCGAGTAATGACGAATTTTCTTCGTGTGTAAAAAAATCGAGGGCGATAGATCGGTATAAATAACGAAGACTGGTGAGAACGGACGAGTGGAAGTGGGGTAGGAAAAATGATTCGAATGTTGCATTTTTCTTTTTCTTTTTTTTTCAATACACATTGACTCTATATCTTATATACAGTACATTTACAGTTACAACTTTAATAATACTATGTTATACATTTACATCATATACATATAATATATTTGACTCATGAATGATGAATGATGCTTCTATTTACACACCCGCGCGTTATTCCGAATAATTTGAATGCGCACGTGGGAAAAGTCGTCGCGACACTTTGGGCCTCTTCTTCCGATCGTCGTGCGCACAACACCTCTATGGATATTGCAAAAACTCTTATGGTAAAAGCGTAGTTTACGACCAGCACGATTGTCCGGAGTTAGCTGCTTCTTATGTGGTAGCACGTTCAAAATTCAAAATTAAATCATATTCGGGTATACTTCAATGATCCAACATCCAATTTTCGTATTTCAGTAGGTTTCGATAAACCCGACAGACCCAAAAACCAACTTTCCAAATTACCTAAAACATCAGTAGCTTCACATCGAGCCGGTCGCAAACTGCGCGCTTTACCCGATTTTGATGCTTTTCGATTAAGCGCACGCGGCGTCTCATTGTCCTTCCGCCCCGTACGCAACAAAAGGACAAAACGACTATCGTCAAAATAGGAAAATGTCATCGCTTCGGTGGGTCGTCTTCTTGGTATCTAGTGCACCTGGTCACGCATTGGATTGGGCTAATGGTTGCGGGTGGCCGCGGCCGCGGCTGCGGCGAGCAGGAGGTGTTTGTTGGGCTGCTGGTCGTTGGAGTGGCAGTAGGCCGGCTGCTGGTGGTAGTCGGGGCCGGAGGGGGTCCGGCCGAGGCTGTAGTCGGTGGGTCAGATGGACGGCTGGGGCGGCGGCAGCATCGACTCGTAGTGGTTGGGCCCGAGGTGGTGGTGGGCCGAGTGCGACCCGGGACCCGCCGCCGACATCATACCCGCCGCGTAGCCCTGCTGCGCGTAGTACTGGTGGTGGTGCGACACGTTCGTGTGCACCGAGTAGTACACCGAGTTTTGCTCGACGTCTTTTCCTGAAAACAACAACAGCGTCGCAATTTATAAAAAATAGTAGATATTCACTAGACTAGTGAAATTTTACTTTAAAATAGTAAACTTTCACTAAATTACTAGAATTTTACTATTTTTTAGTAAATATCTACTATTTCTATCAGTTGTACAATTTGTCTTGTAAATAGTAGTTTTTCACTATTTTAGATTTAGAGTGTAGGGTAGTGTAAGAGACATAGCAATAAGGAGATGTCATACGGTCTCTACAGTGAGTTTTAGCGTCGAGCTGATTTTAATTTTTTAAATAACATAGTATTTTTGCAAGTGTATTGAGACCTGATAAAGTGTAAAAGTCATTTTGATCGTATCCGACTTAGCCCATTAGCGCCCAAACGGCCTCTCGACGGCCGCTTTTTTGAGCGACAGATTTCATCTGGTTATAATGGTTCAAAAAATTTGGGAAGAACATTTTCTTGTGCAAAATTTTGTCAGCTTTCCGATTCCATTTTGCTTTCTCAAAGGGAAAGCTTTGTAATGGGGCAAAAATCGGCCCACCGAATCAGACCTCGGGACATCGATTTTCGTGATCTACGGGTCGAAAAACATGGAAATCCAAAAGTGTCTGTATGTATGTATGTGTGTGTGTGTGTGTGTGTGTGTGTGTGTGTGTGTATGTGTGTGTGTGTGTGCGTCCCGTTTTTTTTCGTCCACGATAACTCTCGAAGGAATGGTCCGATCGTCTTGAAATTTTGCACACAGGTTAATTGCGGCAAAATCTCGGCCGAGTTCAATTTTCAGCAAAATCCGTTGTTTATTTCTCTAGCAACCGTTGCTAAGGTGTAAAATTTTTCGTTTCTTTTGTCTAGGATAACTTTCGAAGGAACCGTCCGATCTTGCTGAAATTTCGCACACCGGTTAGTTGTGGCAAGATCTATCACGAGTTCAATTTTCAGCAGAATCCGTTGGTTATTTCCTTAGCAACCGTTTCTAACGTGTTTTCTCACAAATCCTTATGAGTGCTCATTGGGGCAAGCCGGAAAATCAGTTTTAAGTCACACTCGATGGCCAAGGACACTGAATTGTTCTATTTTCTTCATAGCAACCGTTGTTTACTTCCCTAGCAACCGTTATGAAGGTTGGAAATTATTAATTTAATATCTATTTCCATCATTTTCGACGGCAAAGGACACAAAATCTTCCCAATTAGCTCCTTAGCAACCATTGCTCACCGCCCTAGCAACCGTTGCTAATGGGGAAAAAAATTTATGTAAGTTTTGTTTCCAGTATTTTCAACGTACTATAGAGAAAATTGGGAAAATTTGGTATCTTTTGCCGTCGAAAATGATCAAAATGAGTCTTCAAGTGTGCTAAATACGGACTTAAGGGCAGTGCGGATCGATTTTGACCGCCATTTAACCGTATGACAGTCACAAGATGAACTGATCGAAAAATTATGCAGGTCCAAATGTCTCGCATCGTGTAGAACCTAGAACCGTTTGCTTTGTTGCATTTGATCAAATAATAAGAGAGCCCGGGCAGACATCAACACTCGCAACATAGTTTGGTCAATTGAAAGAGAACGTCACTTTACACAGTCACAAAGATACGAATTGAATTGATTAAATAATTTTTTTGTAATTTTTGAAAAATAGATGATAGTATCTACGGTAGTGGAAAGGTGAAAATACAGGTTTGGGATGCGTTTGTGGGTGATGTTAAAGCCTCTTTGAGAAAGCATACTGCTAAGGCACTTGGCAGCGGTTTTTTGCAATGAATTGTTTATAACAATGAGGGCGTTTATTTAATCGAGGTAAAAAAATGGAATCGGAAAGCTGACAAAATTTTGCACAAGAAAATGTTCTTCCCAAATTTTTTGAACTATTATAACCAGCTGAAATCTGTCACTCAAAAAAGCGGCCGTCGAGCGGTCGTTTGGGCGCTAATGGGTTAAAACGCTGACTGAGCAACTTAAAAAATAAAATAAATTTTTTCCAGAAAAATTTCAAAGTTGTCTCGAATACTCTCATTTCAACCCTCGGCATATTTTCAACTGACTTGCTTTTTCCCATATTGTACCATCGAATTACCCGTAGTGGCCGTTTAATCTACGTATATGCTGGAAAAACGAAAAATTTTCAAGCATTTTGTACTTATACAAGAAAAGGTGAAAAACTAAATTGGTCTTATGAAAAAACTTGTCATCCATAAAGTAAAGGCCAAAAAGATGATCCACGAGAAATTTTAAGTTGAAAGGCTTTACTACTTTAGGAGCACTGATAAACGAAGCTGTATTTAGAGAATTTTCCGCTCCATTATGATACATAGCATTGAATCAAGATGAAGTTTTGATACTTCTTATCTATGTGTATCAAGGTGTGCAAGGATATTTCCTATTTACATTTAAGGTATAAAACGGCGACGTAGCACTCGAAGCGTAGTTCGTTCATATCCTCCAAAGAACGATTTTTCCGATTGATTAATATGAGATAAGTACATTTGCGCAATTTACAGAAAAAAAAGAACAAAAAAATCTGGGAATTTTTTCTCCGTGGTTTTCTTTTCGGGAAAAACATGTGTCCAAGTTGACTATTGCCGAGACGTCATTTTGTAACTTAAATGTAAATAACAAATATTTTTGTACACATAGAATAAATTTTCAAAACTTCATTGCAATTTATTGTTTAGTAGACGAGAAAAGAAATTCCCCATTAAAGCGTAATTTTTCAGTGCGCCTGAGTACCACAACCCCGTCAAGGTGGCCGTATTACTTGTAGTGAGCTTATTCTGGGGAAATTACGAAAGAAAAATCACAGGTTAAAATCACACGAGCTTGTAGAAACGAGAAAAAATGGTTCAAAATCAAACATCGACGAATAGGGTAATTTTCCCATGGGCGCAGCAACGGTCGAATTAAATTTCCAAATTAGTGTGGCTGCGTGTACGATACGCTGAAATGTGTTATTTGCAACACCTGTTAGCAGTCGGTGTTATATTCATACGGATGTTTATATAATAGGACTCGTGCCCGCGCGTTATTTTTACCCTCTTCGCGTGTGTACATGTATGTATATGTGTGTATCTCGGATAACGTGGAATTACGTTGTAAGGCGGTCTCTCGCACGCGCTGTCCCACAGGGGGGTCCATCGCAAATTTGCCATGCTCAGCAGATCATTCAGTTTGCTCGTGTATTATTATACTCATCATTACTCCCCGAGAGCCTACCCACTTTCATTATCCGCAGACCTATGGTTTCTCCGCGCTGATTAACCAGCACACAAGAGAACCTTTTCTTCCCCCCCCCCTCCAATAATAATCTATATACAGCAAAGAGGTTTTCTCGAAATTAAATCTTTAAAATTATTCAAAAATTTTTTTTCTACGGGGTGACGTAAACAATCTTCCGGTCGGCTGTTCGGGCGTTAAATCGTCAATGCGTCGAGAATCAATGTTGGTTGGTAATGATATACTCTTGTTTTTGCAGATTCAATCGATTATCCATGTCTGTTTAGGGGCGATATTCTATTCGTTTGTCCATATATCGAAAAACTTTGATGCTTGGTAGAATCGGAATGATCCGATATCGATAACTTGCTTCCAGAAGAAAGTGGATATTCCGATTGTACCAAGCATCAAAGTTCCTCGGTGTAGTTTATTGTTGATGTACACGTAATTGTACGTAATTGTATGTACACGTAATATGTACGTTAATTCGTCAACGGGTCGAAGATTAATGTCAGTTGATAATATTATGTTATAATCGAATTGTTCATACTTCATAGCAAACGTTACCCCTTTTGGGGGAGAAGAAATTCGTGCAACGTAATTATTGAATTGGAAATGAATATCCGCAAAGAAAAGAAAGAACTTTAGTTCTGACGGTATAGGTGATTTTCGATTGGAGACAATCGTCGAATCCACGTGAAAATCGTGAAATCCCGTGCGTTTGTACTGTCCGTAATAAATTGTGTAATCTCTAGTGGGCCTGTGTGTGTGTGTGTGTGTGTGTGTGTGTGTGTGTGTGCAGTGTGTGATGAAACAGTACATAACAGGGGATAAGTCGCGTTTCGGGGGTAGATTGAATTTTGGCCGGTAGAGGCGATGTCCCCGCGGGTGTAAATCCGTTTGGCGCGTCTAATCCCCGGTATCGAGGGTGTGTGCCCGGAGAGCCAACTTCATCACCCCATCGACGGGGCTTAATTCTCTGATGGCAATAACAGGCCGCTGCTCTCGGATGTCAGCGGCGTTTGTATTATACGTATATACACGCGCGCACTCGAGCACAATAGTAGGCATATATAGAAGAAAGGGAGAAAGAGAGAGAGAGAGACTCACTGTCGTAAATGTCACGGGCGTAGGCGCAGTGGGGCTTGACGTCGGGGCCGATGGGGCTGAGGCCGGGCGGCGCGTGGGAGGAGGGCGACGGGCTCGCGTAGCCCGGGTGGCCCGCCAGGCTCGCCGGCGAGATGCCCATGCTCGAGGCCGGCGACATCGTCAGCGACGAGTAGCCCGACTCCATCGCCGTACCCATCCCCTGTTGATGCTGCTGTTGCTGCTGTTGTTGCTGCTGCTGCTGCTGTTGCTGTTGCTGTTGGTGCTGCTGGGCTTGTTGGTGGAGGCTCGCGTGGCCCCCCGAGCCCAGAGGCGACGTCAGCGGGTTTGTCGACTGGCAGTTCAGCGGCAGCATGTCTCTGCACAACAAAACCCTGTACTCGTTTGATTTTTATACTTTATTTGGTGTGTGTGATCTATTGGGAGTCGAGTGTTTACAGCTGCTGTTTACTCTCTTATTTCCTCAAAGCGAAAAACTACTGTATTACAATGAAAAATCACTATAAGAAGGTGGATGACGAATTCACTGAATTACGAGAATTTCATAACAAAAGTGAATTTTCATTTTAGTTCCATCAGTTTTTATGGAAAATATTTTTACATCACGATTTGCAGGCAGGAAGTATGGTTTTTACTCTACTTACTGTGAATTGTATGTAAAAATACTTTCTATCAAAACTCATGGAACTAAAGTGACAAATTCACTTTAGTTAAATAAGAAATTCACTGTAAACATAGAAAACATTTTTACATAAAATTCGCAGTATACTACGTCACCTGGAGAATCGCCAGAAGTGAGATTTTTCAATAAATTAATATTGGTTTCACAAGTGCTTCAAATTTGCAGAGTGCACTCGGTATCTCTCGCGAATTATCTCAAAAGCTTAAAAATGAAAAACCGCTGTATTAAAGTGAAAAATCACTGTGTGAAGGTGGATAAATTATTGAACGGATTGCAGTGATTATTTCATGTAACCAAAGTGGAAATTCACTCTAGTTCCATGAGTTTTAATACCAAAAATTTACTGCGAAATTTATATCAAAAGTTTTTCACGGAAAAATAAAAATCATAACTCACGGAACTAAAGTGAAAATTCACTTATCAATCTAGGAATGCAATATTTGCGACAAACGTCGCGTTTGTTCCTCTACATTCCACTCGATTGCGGCCCTCAGCGGAGTTCGTTCAAAACAATAAATCATCCAATTTACGAGTTGGATTATCATTGTAACGCGACATCGTCGAAACAACGCTGCCCACTGTACAATATTGGATATCCCAACAAAATCCATTACGAGTTCCACTTTGGTTAGGAGGAAAAAAAGAAGCAAAAATGCCATTCACAGTGGATGATTGAGAATCAGCTGGGTAAGATTGGGGATAAAAATGTTTTGAAAAACTCGGCGCGAACTCAAGAGAGCGAGAGAGAGAGAGAGAGAGATGGTGGTTGGAGATAGCGAACGAGCGAGCGAGCGAGGGAGAGAGCTTGAAATGAATCTATTTGGGTTTGCGCAGCAAGATGTTATCCCTTTATCCGCTTAGCCGCCGGCTAAGCTGCACCTCCTCTCGCAGGCCCCTTTCTGCTCTACATTTCACCCGCGCGCGCACGCGCGCGCAAACATCACGAACACGTAATTTTCATCTAATTTCCGGCAGATCATCAGCTTACACATACCCGTCGACCGGTTTTTTCTTCCTTCGTGATCTACAAAAGGATCGCTATCGCGGCTCGAAAAATAATCACGATAACGCGAAATTCACGATGTTTTGGGTATGCTACACCTCCGAGTGAAGAAAAAAGACGCGTAGATTGTGCTTGAAAATGGACTGGCATTATTTAGATGTAGTCGAGGCATAATTGCATACGAATCCTACCTGTGCCTCATATCTGTGCACTAAAAAACAATGTGATTATGATGGTAACATTTGATAATACCGTGCTCTATATGAATATTGTGAATTTTAGTATTTATTAGCTTTGTTCTGTAATTGTAGCCTATTGTACAATAATTTATGATGAAACGTTACTAAATCATTCATGGAACATTATCACGTACCAATTTTCATTAGTTAATTTCAATTTTTACATTGAATTTTAACCCCTATTTATGTATTTATAAGTTGTAAATTATACAATAATTATACCTTATTATACACGGATACAATATTCATAACGAATCAGTAATGTTTAGTATAATTTAGATGATACAGTTTTCTAACGCCACCCACCCGAGCGACCATATTGTACTAAAAGTACAGTAATCATCGCAATATTTTTCTTCTCGATGTCCCTATGCTATAAACGTCGACTCATCGCGGCGTTGACGAGGCGGCCAGCGCAGGTTATGGTTACGATCACTGTCGGGAGAAAACGATTTTTCGACAGAGATTGGATTCAACACCTTGTTATTTCAGACGATTTTTGCTATTATGTGACCGAAATTTGCGTAACTGAAAATTGTAAATAGAGGCACGTAAGAATATCACAAAAAATACGTTCGCACACGATTATATGTAAGATATAAAGTGTAAAAAAATGATGTATAAATTATACCGATTTTATAAGTAAACTTACAAATATTTATTGGTATGGTAATATTTATTGGCTGGACGGTTTTATTAGGAAATTAGTCAATTGACGAATCGCCAGATTTTGCCGAATGATATCCAAAATCAGCTAGTTAACTTTGAACAACTCATCTGTTGTCAACGTCCCTCGCAGAGCCATTCCTTCGACGCAACAGCAGGACTCATTTCAACTCGTGAATTCCTTGACGTGGGATCGCGCAGCCGAGTATATCTGCGGCCGACACTCTCGTGTCTCCGTCGACGCCCCGCTGAACGCATTTTTCGCGCCTGTAACGATCGGAACTGGCGCGTCGCCGCGCGAGAGAGCAGTGTATCTGCCGTCCAGATGTGCCGGCCATTGTCTCGGCCGGCCTCCGACCAACACGTGCAACGCGTCTTTCGGGGAAAACTCGGTGGGTCGCTTTTCCGCGCGAGCGCGCGCGAGGCCGGGAACGGAAAAAAAGAAGGAAGGCAAAATCATTGGTTATTCTCGTTATTCTGCGAGACGCGCTCGTGTGTGCGACACACTTGTTAACACGTGTTGCGATCGGCCGAGCAACAGACGCCGAAAACGACTCGACGCGCATTGTTCGGACGTTCCCTATACCGATATTCGCTCGAGTAACGGCTATACCCGACCGAAGGAATTATATGTGTAGGACGTTATCTAGGGATAATTGAGGCGTTATTTGTATACGCGCAATCTGAAATAGTTTAAAGCTACAATTGGTGAGAATTGCGCGACTTATGGATGATCGTGAATATTTACTCGAGAAATCAGTGAAATATTTTGGACAATGACATTTTGTTTCCGCTAATAAATAATCAAATTTGATTGGAAATTCAACACCAAAACTACGTGTTCGTACATCCAAGTTTTCACTGGTGGTAATTTGAAATAGTTAATAATGGATATTCACTGCTCAACTGTGCAATTTTCACTAAAAAATATTAAAATTCAATAGTGACTTTTGACTATTTCAAATTGAGGGAGTGAGTTGTCGAGTTGTCTGTACTGCAAGGACGGTTCGCTTCGATCCGAATACACGTCGCAACTTAATTTCCGAAAAGTTGAAGAATCGTTTTTGCAGCGTATGGCAATAAAACGTAGAGTCATTCGTATAGGGCTGTGCATCGATTTTACGCAAGAGATAATGTTTACGAGGCATAGACAAGCCATTCACTAGTATATTAATTATCAATGATCCTGCTCAATGTTCATTTCCACTGTATATCTGAATTCAACGAATTTCGCAAGGAATATAGAGAACTCGTGTCTATATAGATTATGTGAGTGATCGCGTGATTCAGCTGGAATATCGCTAACGCAACACAGATTGGGATATCGAGTTTTTATCTTCGCGAAAGTAACACCACCGATTGACGATTGCGCTGTTTAACAACATTTCCCGCGTGGATTCTAAAATTCCAAATTACATACATCAGGAGTTAGCGAAGCTCGTTGCTTCTCATTCGCGATTCCCGATCATATTACGATGATTATTGACAAGCCAATACACGCATCGACTCGAACGAGCTCGAAAGATTGAAAGCTCGATCGCGCGACCGGGTATACAAAACTCGCTGCATCCGACGCCATTCGCTTCCGACTGGAAAATACCCACAATCTGCGTTAAATTGGCGGCCGACGAATGCGTCGACCCGAGTCCTTATATCCGTAGCACATTGCAAGACATGGACAAATTTGATGAAAAGCCGCTCGTAGCGCGGCGGTTTTTGTCGGTATAGGAGAGAGAAAGAGCGAGAGCAACAAACAAGCGCTCATTCATCCATTCATTCGGCGCGAGTCGAGAGGTACGCGTACGCGTCCCGCCCCCTCGTCACGCGCGCGCGCGCGCCTTCTTTCGCTCGTTACAAACACGTATATATTCGCTCTCGGGAGCACAGCTGCGCGTATGTATAGGCGCGCGAGCGACCCAACCGATATTCCGCGCGGTTAAAAATTCGGATTGGCTCTGGGTGCAGTAAGTGTGAGTGGAAGAGATAAGGATGCGCGCGCGCGCGCGCGGCGTATCGTAAGGCGAGACGCGTAACCGAAGCCCCGACGAGCGTAATGCCCATCAGTGTTTCCGTATGGTTCTTTTCTGTTTTTCCTTGTATTTCCCTCTCCCCCCCCCCCGATCAGCTGTTATTCACCCCGACCCGTGTACGAACAAATGCAAACGCACTTTTTCCCTCCCCCCTACGCGAGATATAATATGTGCGTATGGCGAAACACGCGCGTTTATAAGATAAGACGCGAAGATTTTCGCCGAATCGATACGCGATTAAGGAGTATATAGCGAAGGGGTCGAAGCTCGCTCGCTCGGCGCCAGGGTGTTGCGTTACGCGCGTGGATTGTTGCGATGCGTCGATGCGTATACGAGTAGTACGAAGAAAAACAAGCTCTCGACATCTCGGCGGCGAGGAAAAACATGTTTAACGATCTTGAGAGGTCGGCAATTTAACCAAACGACGAAATTGTTTGAAATTTTCAAGAAAAAAATCGCGTTTCACTATGAGAATATACACACGGGATGACGTCGACATCGCGTTTACATCGGTCGCGCTACGCGAGATCGACAAACGATCAAATCTGCTTCATCCCTCGCCCTGAGAGCCATCGGTGCGCGTTGCCACAGTGCAAATAACTCGATAGTGCAAATCAAAAGTATAGCATACGCGCGGGCAAGAGTCACGCATTCGGAGGTGCTCTTGAGTGAGAGAGAGTGACCGTGAGCTGGAGCCCCCGTAGCCATAACAACTCATTCTCTCTCTCTCTCTCTCTCTCTCTCTCTCTCTCTCTCTCTCTCTCTCTCTCTCTCTCTCTCTTTTACTCGCTCGCTCGCCGCTCTACTCGTGCACGCGCCATTAAACTCCCACGGCGATCCCTTTGAGCGGAGGCCGATCGGCGCCGATATATATACACGCATACGTGTATATACTTGTGTGTGTGTGTGTGTGTGTGTGTGTGTGTGTGTGTGTGCGTAAGGGCCTCTAACTCGAGAGAAAGAAAGAGTCACCACAATATAATTCCTGTTGGAAGAGAGAGAGGAAAAAAAAACAATCGACTCGTCGGAGCTGTATACGCACCAACACACCATCGCGGCGCGATTTTATTATTACTCAGATAAACGGCTTTCATTTGCCGCGTATCGCACTTCCGCCGCGCGCCAACCAAGCACACACGTATATATATTCCCAAACACTCGCCGTCGGTTGTTCGGATATAATATATACGTGAATCATTCGGTGTATCCTCGCGATACATCGATTACGCGTATAACCCAAGTCGCGCGTTTTTAAAATCGTGAAAAAACAACAAAACAAGTCACGAATCGCGTTCTCACGAATTCGCGCCGACGCGTCGCGTACGCTATGAATGGCGAGTGTATTTTTGCAAGGGAAACAAAACAAGAACGTCCATTCATCGATTCGCTTCGCTGCTGCGGGGAAAGCGAGTTTCAATTTTTGCCATTTCAGACTGTTACGGAGGTGTGTGTAAGCGTAAACGAAGGAGGGGGAGTGAGGGAGAGTATATAGAGAATATTGGCAAGACTCACGCTCGTGACTGGGGCGTGCGGTCCCTCTGCCTCCGGTTCTTGAACCAGTTGGACACCTGGGTGAGGGTGAGGCCGGTTTTCTTGGCGAGCAGCCTCTTCTCCTCGGGATTGGGGTATCGGTTCTTCGTGTACATCTCTTTGAGGGCATTTCTCGACTTCTCCTTGAAGCAGTATATCGTCTCCTCGCCGTCCCAGATGGTCTTGGGCAGGGGGAACTTCTTGCGGAGCCGGTACTTGTCGACGGCGCCCAGGGGCCTGCCCCTGATCTTCTCGTGCTCCATGTAATGCGACTGGAACCAGATCTTCTGCAGCTCCGGGTGCCAGCGCTGCGAGAACTGGTTGTGCTCGAGGATCTTGTACACCTTGGCGTAGCCGCAGCTGTGGTAGGCCACAGTAACCATCGCCACCAGCACTATCTCGCCGACCAGACGGTGCTTCGGCAACGACTGAACGAACCTTAGACCAGACACACACGCACACCAGTGTTCAAAAGATTGTTGCACGTGTATCATATTCGTCGAGGGCCTTCTTACTCCGGTACCGTCCCAAGTATGAGTCTATGTTGTAACCGTCAGCTACTCTCTTTAATCCCTACAGTGAAAAACCACTGCATTGCAGTGAAAAATCACCGTATGAAGGTGGACGACAAATTCACTGGATTAAAGTGACTTTCTTATGCAACTAAAGTGAATTTTCACTTTACTTTTATGAGTTTTGATAGAAAATATTTTTACATCACAATTCGCAGTAAGTAGAGTAAAAACCATACTTCCTGCAAATCGTGATGTAAAAATGTGAATTTTATGTAAAAATATTCTCTATCAAAACTCATGGAACTAAAGTGAAAATTCACTTTAGTTGCATAAGAAAGTCACTGTAATCCAGTGAATTTGTCGTCCACCTTCATACGGTGATTTTTCACTGCAATGCAGTGGTTTTTCACTATAAGGATTTAATAGAGTACTCTTCTCGAATCGGAACATGTTCCGTCAAAGCTACGTTAGTTTATGCTGATCGGATGACATCGACCCGTGGAGTATTAAAAAGTTATGCAAGTACCTTAGTTTCGAGAGAGTACCATCAGAGAGTGAGAAGCCCCTCGCGTAAAATCTAAAATCTAAAAGTGTTTGAACGAGAGAGAATACTGTTTTTCAGCGAATCACATGTAGATATTCATAGTTTTGAACAGAAAATGTTCTTTATCACCGTTGAATAATGAATTTTCAATAAAAATGTATACGCCAGTACGGTTTTGTCTGTCAAATCATTCGATGGTATATTGCAAAACAAAAAGTTTATTCACTGTTTCAGACAGATGCAGAATTTTCATACCGACAAATAATGAAATTCCAATGAAACTATTATTTCGTCTATCGAATTATTCATTGTTGTGTATTGAGAAACCAACAGCTTCGCGAATATACTGTTTGTCTAGCAGCGAACACCAAGCATTCGCTGTTAAATACAGTCCCAATCGTTCAAAATTCGGAGACTTATGCAAATAAGCAAAAAAGTCAGCTTGACGCTCCACAACAGCCAGAAGAAACGCGTGTCAACCAGATTATTCTAGAAAAAGGTATCAGTATATTAAGCTTACTCGCTGAGCTTGTCGATCTGCCTGCTCTGCATGAGGCTCTCGCAGATGCACTCGATTTGGTCCTGCTCGAATCCATGGCTCTGCTGCTGCTGTTGCTGCTGCTGCTGCTGGTGGTTAGGTCCGGCGCACTCGAGCGGGCCGAGCTGTTGCGGAGGCTGTTGAGGCTGTTGCGGCTGTTGCGGGCTGACGAACTGGTGCTGGGCGAACGGCTCGTTTGGCACGCTCCGAAACGTGCCGCCCGAGAACACCTTGAGCATCCGGCCACACAAAACTCAGCCGATCATCTCTCTCCTTCTCGCGACACTTTCAATTACACAACAAACACACTTCTCCTCGCACTCGACTTTTTTTTATTGCATTTACTATTTAATATCGATTTATCATATATTTACTGGGTCGTATCGAGTCCAGGACGTATAAAGAGAGAGAGAGAGAGAGCTACGACACCGCGGACGTGTGTATATATGTATACACGCGCATATAGGACTATAGTCGGGCGCGCGCGCGACTGAGCGCCAGCCGACCCACGGCTGTGTGCAGCCTTGCCGGGCCGCCGCGGACGCGAGTGGAGGGGAGCCACCGCCGCCGTTTCGCACCCCCCCCCCCTCTCAAAGCCCGGCCCACATGCTCGCGATAGGCCGGCCAAACTGGCGAGGCCCACTTCCCCCACCACCGAGCGGCGCCCCCCTCCCAGCCAACGCCTCTCACCAGGTGTCTGCACAGCCACCCCCGGATGCTGCGACTGCCATTTTGCTATCTCTCCTCCCCCCGGTGCTTCTGCTTGTTTCGCGCGCAACAAAACAATATGCGTGTAGAGGTGTGTCGTCGGGGCCACTTTGCCCCCGCGCTATACACACTCGGCACGCGCTGCCACTTGAATTAGCTGCGACGTGTGTTAGCCGAGCTTCGAAATCGCTTTAGATTCTATATGATGTCGATTGCGGTCCTTAGTGCTCGCGCAAATCGGTTAGAATTGGAAAAGTAAAGTGTAATCAATTCAAAATTTAGCGGGTTTTTGCCACCCTGATGGTATAATACGATTGATTAGCGTATAGATGAGTGATTGCATCGCTTATCAAATGTCGTCTCGTCGTTCCGCAACGCGCAAACAATACCCCGTCGTTTTCAATTTTCAACAGCGAAAGCTTGTCCTGCTTGGACGTTTTTATCGCATGAATTGGAAGGCAAATATACTTCATGTATTTCAACAATCGGATAATTATAAATTCCGTTGTTTCGTATGCACACTTTCAGATCCTCGCAGTGAAAAATCACTGTACGGCGTTGTTGTACAATCTACTTCTTTTTTCCTCGTAATATACCGAGGCTCCCGATCCTCCAACGTGTTTCCACTGAGCGCAAAATAAATTTTCACTAGACTCGAACGGTGAATTCAAATTAAAAGTTTTTGCTGTAAAAACCTTATGGAATTCAAGTAAACGTGTAGATATTGTATTATTACGTCAAGAATTTCACTCTAGTTTGACTCTACAAGTGATCCAACGTTATACAGTGATTATTCACTGTGAAAATTTGAAAGAGTATAGTTAGTTGTTTACCGACTAAAAGCTTTTCATTCAATTATAATTAGCAATTAGTTTTTTAAGATGATGCTCAAACATTGAATTTTTATCTGCCAAATAGTAATAAAAATAAAAATAATGCGCAGCAAAAGTTCGAGTAGTTTTAGCAACGTGAAAAACGAAGATTAAATATCGTTCCCGTAAAGTTAAGAAGTTGTTACACGACTCACTCGACGATGAATCGCCTCCGCTGAAATTGCGTAGCCTCGCTCAGATATATATATATATATATAATATATATATATATATATATATATATATATATATATATATTATTCCTCAAAATTCGATTATTTTAGAGATTTTTGAAGAAACCCTCCAATACAACTAGGATATAGAACTTGACTTGAGTTTAATCCATTAATTGTGTATCACCCGAAATGATCTTACGCACGTAGTTGCGGTGGATAAGAGAACGAATATTCATGAGTATTTCCGGCTCAACTTTGTTGCTTTGATCGAACAGAATTATACATATATATAATTATGAAAAGTATTTCTGTTTTTCACAGTGTATCTGAATCCTTGCTTTTCCTTGCCGAAGTAAAACACTGGTGGAAAATTCATTAGTATATGAGTGGACCGCTTCAACTGCAGAGAGACTTTGTCTCATCCAGTACGAGATGGCGTATGCGCTGTATACAGATAAAATTTTATAGATATACAGATTCTTTGAAATGAAAATCTACTGGAATACAGTACATACTGACTCGTTCAATTGATTCTCTCTGAATTGCTCGAAGTTAAAATTCAGGGTAACAAAGTGAGCGACCGATTTCACCGATGCTCTCTAAATACGATACACTCTATTGATAAGACGTATCTCGAGGATCCGAATAATAAGAATCGTATCTCGTATTATTCTACCCCGCGTGATATGTCATTATTCTGATCCTCGCGAGATATGTTCTCATGAATAGGGCGTATCGAATTCTGTCTTGCAGTGACCGACGGCATTTCATTGATGCTCTTTGAACTTTTTTGCAGTGAAAATATATACGTAGTGAGCGACAATTAACTAATGATTTTCAATGAAAATACACATTAACTCGCCTCAGTAAAATATCGTTCTACACCGTAATCATCGGTGAAAAACAAGCTTACAGTGAATATTCCCTTTGAATCATCACGCATCGAAGGAATTGAGAGAGAGAGAGAGAGAGAGAGAGAGAGAGAGAGAGAGAGAGATTTGAATTTGTGTGATATAATATTGGAAAATCAGTGATATGTTTCAATGGGACACGTATCTCTCTATATTAAAAGCCAGACCGCCGCCGCCGCCGCCGCCGTGGGAAATTTTGACCCCCAAGTTGCTCCCCCAAGTTGCCCCCCCCCAAGTTGCCCCCCTTAGTTGCCCCCCATTTTTTACCCTCTTTTTCCACCCATTTTTTCACCATTTTTTCACCCCATTTTTCACCCTCTTTTTCCACCCTGTTTTCACCTTTTTTTCACCCCATTTTTCACCCTCTTTTTCCACCCTGTTTTCACCTTTTTTCACCCCATTTTTCACCCTCTTTTTCCACCCATTTTTTCACCTTTTTTTCACCTCTTTTTTCCCTCTCTTTTTTTCACCCCCTTTTTTCACCCTTTTTTCACCCCCCTTTTTTCACCCTTTTTTCCACCTTTTTTTCCACCTCTTTTTTCACCCCTTTTTTCACCTCTTTTTTCACCCTTCAATGAGAATCGAAGAGAATCGATGAGATATTTCCCATAGCAACCACTGTTGATATCCTTAGCAACCGTTGCTTCGAAAGTTGGAAACTCAATTTTAAGTTACACTCGATGACCAAGAAAACTGAATTGTTATATTTGCTCCATAGCAACCGTTGTTTACCTCCCTAGCAACCATTGCGAAGGTTGGAAATGATCAATCTATGACCCATGTCCATAATTTTCGATTGCATAGGACACAAAATTTTCCCACTTAGCTCCTCAGTAACCGTTGTTAAACGCCCTAGCAACCGTTGCCAAGGGAAAGAAAAAGTAAGTTTCGTTTCCAGTATTTTCAACTGCACAGGATACAAAATCTCCGTTTTACCCATAGCAACCATTGTTTACGTGTCTAGAAACCGTTGCTGCAGTAGAAGGAAAGGACTAAATATTATTTTGGACAAGTTTTTTTCAATATAAATCCACTTATTCGTCGAAATTATCGTTTATTTACATCCCTAGCAACCGTTGTTTTGGAAGCTGGAAAAACAGTTTTAAGTCACACTCGATGGCCAGAGGCACTAAATTGTTATATTTGTTCCATAGCAATCGTTTTTTACCTCCCTAGCAACCATTACGAAGCTTGGAAATTATCAATTTATGACCTATTTCCATCATTCTCTACGGCAAAGGACACAAAATCTTCCCAATTAGCTTTTCAGTAACCGTTGTTTACCGCCCTAGCAACCGTTGCTAAGGGAAAGAAAAATTCACGTAAGTTTCGTTTCCAGTATTTTCAACTGCACAGGATACAAAATCTCCATTTTACCCATAGCAACTATTGTTTACGTGTCTAGCAACCATTGCAATCTTACTCAAAATCTGCTGCTGAAAATCTGAAATGGAACACGCGGAATACCCAAACAAAAAAATATGATCTAGCACATGTCACTATTAACCTAAAGTTAAACCCACTATTAATCTGAAAACCGCTGCCAAGTGCCTTAGCAGTATGCTTTCTCAAAGAGGCTTCAACATCACCCACAAACGCGTCCCAAACCTGTATTTTCACCTTTCCACTAGCGTAGATACTATCATCTATTTTTCAAAAATTACAAAAAAATTATTTAATCAATTCAATTTGTATCTTTGTGACTGTGTAAAGTGTCGTTCTTTTTCAATTGACCAAACTATGTTGCGAGTGTTGATGTCTGACCGGGCTCTCTTATTATTTGATCAAATGCAACAAAGCAAACTGTTCTAGGTTCTACACGATGCGAGACATTTGGACCTGCATAATTTTTCGATCAGTTCATCTTGTGACTGTCATACGGTATTAGCACACTTGAAGACTCATTTTGATGATTTTCGACGGCAAAAGACACCAAATTTTCCCAATCTTCTCTGTAGTACGTTGAAAATACTGGAAACGAAACTTACATCAATTTTTTTCCCCATTAGCAACGGTTGCTAAGGCGGTGAACAACGGTTGCTAAGGAGCTAATTGGGAAGATTTTGTTCTTTGCCGTCGAAAATGATGGAAATAGGTCTTAAATTATTAATTTCCAACCTTCATAACGGTTGCTAGGGAAGTAAACAACGGTTGCTATGAAGAAAATAGAACAATTCAGTGTCCTTGGCCATCGAGTGTGACTTAAAACTGATTTTCCGGCTTGCTCCAATGAGCACTCATAAGGATTTGTGAGAAAACACGTTAGAAACGGTTTCAGCAAGATCGGACGATTCCTTCGAAAGTTATCCTAGACAAAAGAAACGAAAAATTTTACACCTTAGCAACGGTTGCTAGAGAAATAAACAACGGATTTTGCTGAAAATTGAACTCGGCCGAGATTTTGCCGCGACTAACCTGTGTGCAAAATTTCAAGAAGATCGGACCATTTCTTCGAGAGTTATCGTGGACGAAAAAAAACGTTACACACATACATACATACATACATACATACATACATACACACATACATACAGACACTTTTGGATTTCCTTGTTTTTCGACCCGTAGATTACGAAAATCGAGGTCCCGAGGTTTGATTCGGTGGGTCGATTTTTGCCCCATTACAAAGCTTTCTCTTTGAGAAAGCAAAAACAAACGTTTAACATGAATATAGCTGACATTAATCTTTTATTTTGATTCGAATCGTTCGTTCAGTATTCTTTTCAATCGAACAAAATCGAAAGTTCAAGTTTAAAGTTTTATTGTTTTGAATGTAATTTTCTTTTAATTATTACTACACTTATTATTGAAATTATTGATTTCTAAAGAACACACGGGGGGTTGGCGAGCGAAGCGAGCAGGGGGGTACCCCCCTAGTAATTATAAACGAGAGAAAAGGGAATAATATGCTACTGAATTTTCATCGTTGTCCTCGCGCAGCGACGGTCATCCAGTGTAAAATTAGATTGCGCGCGAATTTCCACACTGTAGATTCTAATTTAGCCGCTGCGAATCTCGCGCGTTGTAAGACATGCATATACAGGGGCGGACGTGTCTAGGTCTCGCGCCTGCCAGACATCAAAGGTCTCGAAAGTAGATGTCATTCGTCGGGGCTAAATTGAGGCTGTGTGTGTGTGTGTGTGTGGGGTGTGTTATACATCGCATCGCGGAAGATGTCCGTCGTCGGTGCGTTGCGCGGGATTCGGGAGGGAGGCTGGGGCTACAGCTCGGCGCGTCCCGCCCCCTCCGGCCGCCCCGCCCCCGCTAATTGCGCCACATCGACCCGCGCCCCGACGCGCTCCTATACATCCATCTCTCTCTCTCTCTCTCTCTCTCTCTCTCTCTCTCTCTCTCTCTCTCTCTCTCTCTCTCTCTCTCTCTTCGTGTGTTTATCAGCGCATACCGGAAGCCCCGGCCGGATGGTTGGATTTTCAACACTTGCAGCCAACAATGGATATATGTGTGTCCTGCGCGCGCGCGTAAGCGAGACCACTTTGTTTAACCGCGCCACCGACAACACACGCCCGAGCAAACCAGAGTGCAGTATGTATGTGTCGCGGCGCGCATACCTGCGCGCGAGGTATTATCGATCCGATAAGCCAAAATTTTCGGGCCACCCGAGAGGAACAGCACACTCGGCAGATTCGTATGGGTTTGGTGCGACCGCCGAAATAAAAGTCGAAAGTTTGTCCTATCGGGTGTGTATTGCGATTCGCTATGCCAACGGCAATCGAATTGAAGAGCACTGTCGGCTGTAGTTACTGAATCGCGTCATTAGATTCTAGTAAACACGAGTGAATTAGATTATTTCCCGATGTTACACCAAATCTTCATTCGGCTACACCAGTCTAGTTTATTAATCGGTTAATAAATCGATTTCTCTCTTACACATCGAATGATGCATAATACCGCATGTATATAACAACTCGCGCAAAATATCGTCCCAAAGTTTGTCTGAGGAGATAATCGGAATATTGCTGCTCATATTTACACCCATTCAGACTAGCGTTTCACTAGTCCCCATATATTCACACATCGATACATAAATATTTAAAATTAAAATCACCCGACAAACGTTTAAGCAAGTTCGAATCGAACCAAATTTACTCGGGTATGATATACTTTATATATTTTTCTAGAAAACAAACAGTGAATGTCATGACGGTTCTATTAATTCTAGAGGGCCACTGATCTGACATCAATTTTTCAGTTCAGTTTTGTTTTTCAAAAGTCAGATTTCTTTACATTTTGATGTACTACGTTGAATTTCCAAAAACTGATGCTAATTTCACAATCAGCAATACCCAATTTCAGCCAAGTATCTAAGATACAATAAGAAAACATTTAAATAATTTCGAGTGTGAAATGGCTGAGCTGTGAACGAAATACTGAGAAAAAGTAGAGTGTCACTATTGTGGCTTTGCCCAGTAATGGTTAACTCATACAATTAATTTTTTGGTTCAGAAATTCAGTTGGACTGTGCTTAGCGATTTCTTTTTTCATTAAAATTCGTTTATGTTGAGACATACAAGTGTAATTCTACAGAGAGTTAGATCATATTTCGTATAAATATGCATGCGATACTCGTGTATGTTTTCTTTTCGAGGCAATTCAAACGTTCGGTGCTGTAATCGGCTTATTTAATCATATCAGATACCAATAACCCTAATTATTTCAAATGGCAGCTAATTTATCAATTTTCTACCCACGCTATAAACAAAACACATTCTTGGGATAGGAAAATTTAACTTGAATTTTTACTTGGAATTTTCATCAACGCGAAAGCAATCTGATTGTTCTCTCGTGATCTTATATTTTACTACAAGTGAATTCGAGCTACAAGTCAGAATAGACTATTATTATAATTATGTAATAATAATCTACTATCGGGTTCATATTCAATCATCTCAGAGAAATTACGTTTATTCTACAGCATGTACTTTACAACTACAGTGATGGGGGGAGAATTTAAATATAAGTAGATTTCATAAATATACATTTTCAAATACTCGTATTCAAGGTACTTAATTGCACGAATTTTGGAAATACACGTATTTGGGTACATGGGCCCAAATAAAAATACTTGAGAAATCGAATGCCGAATTTGACTCTACCTGTGACTGTAGCGTCACCCGTTATTTAGACTATGATTATAGTTGCCATCCGAGAACAGTAGAACAACCAGAGTATATTGTACAAACTGCGGTACATTGAATTTATATTGAATTACCACTTGGACATTTTTTCTTCTTCGCATAGTCGAATGAATTATATTTGGATTGTTATTCACAGTCATGCGGTTCTTTATTTCTGTTTGATTTACTACTAGAAAGTATACAAGTTTTTTTTCACATCAGAGGTTCATCAAACACTGACGATAATTATTCGAATATTCGAATTTCATCCATGATTTCATCCTTTAAGATTAGAATAGTAGTAAAATTTAACTAATTTTTTATTTGGATATTTAATATTTTTATCAGTTATTTAATATGTATTATTTCAATCTTAGGCGGTACACATTCGAAATGGTTTGTCCTGAATGCATTCAAAGCTAGTGATAAGTAATCAGGAAGAAAAGTGAAATTTTGGTTTTACATATATAAACACGCCAAAATACGTGAAACATGAACGAAGCCATTGCCGATTACCACCACTGTCGGATTTCTATCATTTGTCATACATATATTGTCAAATAGAGTGTGTCACGATAAAATCCGAAAACAGGCGTAAGCATCGCGTGGAAACATCCGGGAATGATTTGAAAACTGAGCGCTCGAATGGAATACTATATGCAACGAATGAACGAACGCCGCAGCGATTCCTGATGAGCGACTTGTCCGGTTTGTTATTAAAATTCTCTTAAAAATTAGCGACAAGATTATCTCGAATAAGAAATATTACGCATTAAGTTATTATCTAATTTACCATGGTGACTTTTCCGAATGATGATTGGGGTAAAGTTAAGATGTTATTGATTTAGACAGCTATAAAATACAAAGATACACTAGTTAGATTCTAGAAGGCGAGGCCATTTAATCAATAAAAATGTAATCTTGGTTCAAGATGAAAATGTTTGATTGACGCGATAATACTAACGAATTTCCTCTATAATCTCTATTTTGTTGATTGTAGAAGAATTATCGGTTTTGCGGCAGAAGAAAGCGTCAACCAGACTTTTTGCTTCTGAACTATAATTACATTTTTGTGAGTGTAATAATTTGAGTTTTTATTTCGTAGGTTTTGAAAAAGCAAATACGTGATAGTCATTCGAAATGTTTTCTGAAATGTTCAGCCGTGGAATTTTAACTCGGATTTATAGGTAGATGATTTTTTCGAGCAGTATTATACGAATTTGATTGAACAGCACAATTGTCGGATAATAGTGAATGATCGCTCAAAAATAAATCTAATATTTTGAACAGTCAAAAATTTTATTGTCAAGTCAATTGCAAAACTTATACTTGTTCGTGTATTGAATTTTTCACAATACTGCAGTACTGAGGAAAAAATTGTCCTGTTCGAAGCATTTGAAAATTACGATTCAATAGTGAACATTCACTCGCTCAATTCTCGCGTCAACATATTGAATAGCATTCCATTTCCAACCATTTTCAATTTAGACAGTATACACACACACACACACACACACACGCACACGCACACGCACACACACACACGCACGCACGCACATACACACACACACGGTATATACATCCGAGTCGATTTTTTCTCCAGCAAGGGATTGTGCGTTTGTCGTTTACCAGTCTCGCGGCTTGTGTTATTGATATCCGGAGTTGTCACTCGCGCGTGTGCATATCGCACGTAAGTACTCGCTGGGCGCTATATATGTAACGCAGGAAGGCATGCGTTCATTAGCGTATTTCCCTGACACAGGACACTATCGCAAACACACGACTCGCTCGCGCCAGCTTTAATAATAACTCTATATTATGATGCGCCGTTCGATTTTACCAATGAATATAGTTCGTTCGGAGCTCGACGCGATTGCCACCCAAGAGCCCCCCCCCCCCCCCCCCGAGTGCGTGTCGTGCCGATCGCCTTTTTTTTCTTCCACTTGTCCATACATGTATAAACATTCCGCCTTTTTTTCTTTTCCTCTCTTCCTCGCGTATATAGCGACGCTATGGATTTTACTCGACCAAATTCGTTTGGTAGATCGATGTGAGCCGTTAGAGAAGAGGATTTGCCTGAATATATGTGTGTTGGAGGTGACGGGAGGGATGTTATGTAAAAGCATATCGCTGACATCGTCGAGTCTCGATCGGGCCTTTGGCCGTCTCGGGTGTCTTTGTGTTGCGACTTCAGACGAGTTTGGCATGTGGCTCGCTAATTTCACTGAAACTTTTATGGAAATAGCTTTTTTTTATATTGAAACAGATGAGATTTGTGTTTGTTTGATAGCTAACGCAATTTGACTTACCAAATGAATGTTATTACCTGAGCTCTATGAAATTCAATAGCTTTGTACACTTTCGCTATATCAATTATTATATCATGGAACACGATTGGTAACATCCCCTGCATTTCCATTGAATAACTCGTCCACTTTCTCACGGTGATTTTTCGCTTTCATATAATCAATTTCCACTGTGGAGATCTAAGAGAGCAGCTTCAGCTCCTTGCTGATTCGTCATTTTATTAAACCGTCAATCTAATTTGTACGTCGAGAATTTTTTATGTGTAAAGTATTGCCTATATGTTGAGGAATTGTATGTTACAGTTTATAGCCGTGAAAATCGATAAAAAGACTCGATTCCAAGGTAAGTACAGCCAATGTGCCACTCCTAAGGATTTTTTACATATTTGGCTATGATAAAATTGAAATTCCGTAACTTTGTGAACGACATCTTGAAGATTAGCTCAAGACCTAACATCAGAAACCATCGCTATAATCTTTATCTGATCATATTATCTCACTCAAAATCAGTCAATTAATCAAAGTATCTCAGATCGGGCATTGTAAAATTTGTATATGTTGACTTGCATTGATATATTCGCATCTATAAATATCTATTAATTGTTTACGTCAAGTTTGAATATACCCGGGGTGTTTCCGAGAGTTTCCATTTGATTGATCATACGAGGCACATTGGCAACTCACTTTTATTGCATCCGCGAAAAACACCATTCGTAACAAGATAGAAAATATACGTTTGAGAAAAAGTCACGTGACCAATCGAAAGATGCGGGATGTTTTCACATAATTATAGTCACGTGTCAACCGAAACGAGAATGATCACACTCGTTTATTGTAATCGCAAGTTGGCACAGCGAAATAATTCAAACGTGAGACTGAAGTTCAAAAAACTGTATGCTGAGCCAAAGTGCAGAAAAACAACGGTGGAGCGGTCAGAAATTTTCTCCCGGACGGGTCGCATTGGCTCCAGGACGACATTCGCTGTATATACACACTCACCTCCCACGTATCTGTACGAGATCATCCTGGCGCGTCGAAAAAGCCCCTTCACCAAATTCGCCGCAACCGTTATATAAAAGTTTATATCCATGTATTTGTCTCAAATGAACATTGAATTTATATTATTAGAAAACACAGAATCGATTGAGTAATTTCTACTAAGCATTCTTTATATACGAATGCAATATCCAAAAGTTATGGATTCTATTCTCTGGTATGATTACAATTCATACAACTGATTTTATCAGCCTTTCTGCAGAGTAATGCATTTCTAGTTGATTCTCGTAATCAAACTAACTTGTTCAACACCTAGTCAAGATGTATCTTCTTTTAGAATATGTGTAACGAACCTTTTGTGAGTTATGAATACTCTGGAAAGGCCGATAGAATCAGTTTTATGAATTGCCTGTCGACCGGATGAAACAGAGCCGCGTCTACAAAATTGCACTTCGGCTATACATCGGTGCGAAAAAAGGCAAAGCCGCTCGGGTATACGTATATGTATGAAACGGAACGAGCCTCTGGAGGTGAGGATGTACACGTAGGGAGGAAGCGTGTAGGGGTAGTAGTGGGGTGGCGGGGGGGGGGTCTGTCTCGGCTGCAGCGATGGCGTCGTGTTCGATTCGGTGTCGCGTTGCGCGCGTTTAGCCGCGCGGCCGGCGCCATTTTGCCTCTTGGCCTCCAGTTGGCCCCCCCCCCCCGTCGCAAGGCAACGCCGCGCGCCGCTACCAACACGCGAATCTGCCCCTCCACGCGCCGCGCGGGTCGCATCAAACGGATCTCGCGGCTCGGCTTTCCCTCCCACGTAATTGCGCGGCCGCCGTATTCCCATGGAAACTGGGCCGCGGGCTCGTCCCCTCGATCGCTTGATTAAAACTCCAGCTGCACCAAGTGGCAATTACACCAGAGTTCGCAGGAGACGTGGCCCGGATAAATAAACGAAGCAAATTTCCGTTAGATTTTGATCGGTGCAGTGTAGTTTCTTTGTGGAGACGCGATTGCGCAATGCTCATCCCCGGGGCCGCCGCGCGACAACAATGAGCGGATCACGCCGTGCGCTATATGCGCAATCCGACACTTTTAGACACGCTCAATCGGACACCGACGACCACGGCCGAATCCCTCGCTGCTGCAGCTCGCCAAGTTACGCGTGAAAGGAAAAGCGTCTTTTCAAAAGCCTACTATTCCCGACAGCTTTTTCCGCGCCCCGACTTCGCAGCGACCTTTCCGGCTCGCGAGTAATTTGGTGCGCCAACTCGACTCGACTACCGACACATCCGACACGAGTCCATTCACTGCCCGATGTATATATGCGGATTTTAAGGACGTTATTGTTGTTTACTCGTCATTCCGATGTATTTGCATAAGTTGATACATTAGTCAACTTTAATATCAGGATTATACTAATCATTACTGAAGGACACAAAATACATTATTTTATTTATAATATATACGATATTGAACACGTGATATAATCAAGTGTTATGTAAGTCAGTACGAATTGAACTGGATGGACAAATTAGAGCTTGAAGTTATCTGAATTTACGGATGCACAAACAGATGGAATTTATATTTTTTATTTATCAACTTCTGAATAAATGATAATGTTCCGTATATTATTCAGTGATTATTGTACAATTAACTAGAATTCTAGTGAAGTAAAGCTAGTAAAGCTAATAAAATAGCAAACTCTTTTTTACGTAGTAAATGCGATATTATCAATTCATACTAAATGACGCATGTGCGAGCTTTACCAGAACTAGAGTTTTCCTCATCAGATATTGCTCAGCGCACGTATAGGCTGTTCCGACTTCCTCGATGTATTCGAGAATCATTGTCGAGTCACGCTACGCGAGGAGAAATCGTATTGTAAAAATTACTATTTTCATTTTAGTAACTTTTGGACAGACAGCGGTTGTTATGTTTTGCACTTAACACAAATCATTGCACCGTACTCTTTTAAATCCTTGCAGTGTAAAATCACTGAAAGAAGGTGGATGACAAATTCACTGGATTACAGTGAATTTCTTATACAATTACTAAAGTGAATTTGTCACTTTAGTTCCATGAGTTTTGATAGCAAACATTTTCACAAAAAATTCGCAGCAACTAAAGTGAAAATTCACTTTACACTCTGCTTATAACTATCCACTATACTGCAAACTCATGGAACTAAGGTGAAAATTCACATTAGTTACATGAGGAATTCACTCCACAGTGAATTCTTCATCCACCTTCTTATATACAGTGATTTCTCACTGCAATGCAGTGGTTTTTCACTGTGAGGATTTTAGAAAGTACATATAAGTATATATAGCGTCCCTTGCATAACTGCCCATATCTACTCATTCGCAATTCACCAGAGCGCACAATTTATTTAGCCGTGGCGTACATCCGATACACTCGCGCCAACGGAATCCCATCGAGGAATGTGTCTGTGTGTATCGATCGGTCCGGTTGATTACATACACCAGTGCGTATATTGTCACTCAACGACTGGTGCTTTTCGAAAATTCGAGCGTATATGCGCGCGCGTGCTCGAATACAGTGTAGTGAAGGGCGAAAAGAATGCGGAGAGAGAGAGAGAGAGAGAGAGAGAGAGAGAGAGAGAGAGAGAGAGAGAGAGAGAGAGAGAGAGAGAGAGAGCGGATAAAGTGAAATGGAGCGATGCGCCGCGAGGATTGTGCGGAGCTCGAGCCACTTGCGGGCGGAGATTAGCCGGCGACGCGCATTAGCCGCGTGAAAAACATCAGGTATAATGTAGTGTGCGGGTATAATACCAACTCGAAAAACCAAAATTTTTGCGCCGTGAGCGTGTCACGTTTCGTGACCCGTGTGTACTGTTTGAATTTGAATTGAACGAGAGTTAATTTTGAATTGAGAGAATATTTACTAGTCGTTGGTAAATAGCTGCATACATTATACATCTCAACTATTTTAAAGTGAAAAATTCTATACACGAATTAATGAATTTCACTGCTCATTAGTAGAACCAATACATTTAAATCATTGATGTTGGTTATAAGAACTTTGAATTGATATCCATCGGAAAGAATCATCTACTCTCTAAATCTTTGAGACAGTAGAAAATCGCATAACTGATGAAAATCAGTGAAGTTTTGCTTATTATATTCACCGTTACAAATCAGTTGTGCAATTTCCACTGGTAAATATAGTATAGTCTTCTACTATTTCAAATTTAGATAGTAATGTTGCGTATAATGGTGCAGCTTCTTTGTCACTAATTGCCGAGAGTGAATATTCACGTAACGAATGGTAGTTTCTAACTGTTGCGAATTTAGGGAGTATAGGGTTAGTTAGTTTAGTTGACCGGAGGGGCGGGGTGAGATTGGGGGGAGCCGGTGATTTGAGGGCTGACGACGCGGCGATTTACGAGCGCCCGCGCAATTATATACATCAGGCTGCTGCTGCTGCCGCCGCGCAGCTGCAGATATATATCGGCTGTCGCGCTCGTTAGCCCCCGTGTCTCTTATCCGTTGCCGCGGCCAAATCCTCCGGAGCTGTCCCAGAGGATATACCCAGCCAAAGCTCGATACATATCGCTATATGTATCTATGTACACCGCCAGGGGAGAGATTTTTACGAGAGACACCGACCAAGTGGTATACAGTCCCCCCGTCGATCCAACACTCGAGCGTATCTCCGCAGATCCGCGACCCGATATATATACTTACTTACGAGACCGAGAGCAGCATTTTTTTACAGTTTCTCTCCGCGCGCCCCCTACCCTCTGTATATACACTATATAGGTTGTCGCGCGCGCTGATCCGGCGAAACGTCTCGATGCGGCTATTGTCCCGGGGTGAGAGCCCCCGATTATCTACGCGTCACTCGCCGCATTATATAGTTACTATAGTAAATACGATCATCTCCCCTTGTTGGCATAGGTATATACGTAAGCATCCGTTGCGTTGATTTTCACTTGGTTGTCGCGCGGATGATTCGAATTCAACGCGAGCTATTTCAATTATTGCAAATCGTTATTGAAATATTCTGGCAGAAGTTTGACGATAGTCTGGCATAATCCACCTCGACAGACTTTCTTTATTTCACAAATGACTGGCGCAATTCAATGCCGGTATTCGCGCCAGACTCTTCGCAGTTTCGTCCGAGAAAGTCTGGAAAAAATTTGAGGACATACTGCTCCAAATACATCCGTTGACGGAGCAGAGGATCTCTGAAGATAAAAATATAAATTTCTTCAAGGCATCTCGCCTCATAGGTGGTTCGGGTTATTAGTATAGATATATTAATGATTATCTAACAATTTCACTCATCAGACGTAATAACATTCTCAAAAGTCTCGCCACGGCAATCATATTCTTCATTTTTCTGGGACGACTCGTTTGTTATCTTCCTCACTTGAAAAAAAAAAAAAAATTCAGCGTGGCTAGTTGTTATTGATATGCTGCGACGGGACCAACCGAATGGAATATTCCGGAGCCTATATAGCGTCGAGCTCACGATTCATCACTATAATTAGTTGCTCTCGCGGTATATCGATATAACAACGAGCCTCGCTCTATTTTTTCAGAAGAAGATAAAGAAATCACGTAGTCCAGGAATAGTGAAAAATATATATGAAGAGAATTATTGTACGAGATAAGTGAAATTATTAAATGATTATAGATACTTTGTGCAAGTTTGTATTTTTATTTCAAGAGGATGTTCTACACCACCAATGATGCGGAGCAAGTTGACCGATTGCAGGATAACAAGCGGTGAGCCAGCTAGAGCCGCTATATAGTCTGCCATTTAAAGTCTGCAACCTGAAATTTGACATGAATGGTCAAATTCAACACGATGACGAAAGAAAATGAATCCTTCCCGAAATAATCCGTGGCACTTGTAGAGTTCGCGTTTAAAAGTGCGAGCGCGAGCGCGCGCATTGAGTTTATTGGTTGGCTGAACACGTGGATGATAAATACTTTTTGTTCATCAAAGTGTTTTCTTGGAATATTGTTGATTTCAAATGCTTTTGTAACCTTAGCACATCGAAATACTGACAGCATAGTAAACGTTAAGGATAAACCCTATGGATGAAGAAAAAAAGAAAAAAAATTTAAACTCCCAACTCACTTCACTCACTCGTGTTTCCCTTCACTCCGGCTCCCGACCAATCCAAATTGAGCCCGTTAGGAATCGACCAATCCGAAAAAGTTCCTCAAGATGGCCATTGCCATCGGAACTTCCTTCAATTTATGAATTGATTTATGAATTGATATGGGTTCTGAAGCCCCAGTACCCAAAACTCAAAGTTTTCAGCCCACAGCAGAAGATCAAAAGTTAGTTCGATCCCTACTCGAAGTAAGATGAAAATTTCAACTTCTAATTATTCTAAGGTAACTGTACCCAATGTGCCCCCCCCCCTAAGGGTTTTTCGCGAATTTGACTATGATAGACTTCGAATTTTAAAATTCTGTGAACGGCATCTCAAAGCTTAGCTCAATACCTATTAGAAACCATCTTTATAATCATCATTCGACTACTTTAACCTATCGAAAATCGCAATTTAAAAAAAAACGCAAAAAGGCTAAATGCACAAAACGTGTACTCAATTTGGCACAATTTTTTAATCATTAGCTACAGCCTATATAGGCCTACAGGGACGATCCAATTGGCATTGAAATAAACTCTCAATCATGTTCCCAGTGATATTTATACAAAATGTTTAACATACAACTCAAAAATACGCGTCTAAATCATCGTAATATGTCTATACAAATATTCAATGATTTCACTCAGTCTTCCCATTTAAAAACGCGCAGAGGGGCACATTGGGTTCACTTTTTTTTGATGCGAAAAACAGCAATTTGAGTAGGATAAAAAATAATGTTAGGAAAACTGATGAGGCCAATCGAAAGCTGAGATGTTTTTACCCAAAAAAGAGTAATGACACTTTGAGAGATAAAAATTATTGACACCTGATTTTTGAGATTGAGTGTGAAAAGTGAAATAAGAAAATGGTGAAAAAATCAGTAAGTGAAACTTCAAAGTGTTGTAGGAGAGTGGTTTTAAGGGCTAAATGGGCGGGGAAGATACCGAAAATTTTCTTTTAATTCCCCCAACATAACCCAAGAGCGACTGATGCTCAGAGAGCACCGGAAATACGAAATCTGACGATTGTGCCAAATTGGGTACAGTGCCAAATTGGGTACAGTTACCTTATTAGGGCTGTAGGGTCCGCCAGAGTCCGGCCTGCGTGCTCCACTCTACCAAAGGGTTGAACCAGCCCACAAGAAATAAGATGAGAAAAAGCAAATCCGAACGACAAACAAGAGTCCGAGCGGAGTCACTTTGAGTCGGGGGGTGGGGGGCGAGATGCGACAATAGCCGCGAACGACCTGCTCGCATACACATATCGCGCATCAAAGCCGTTCATCGGAATCGAGAGACAAAGACTCGTGTTTAGCTCTCGTGTAAAAGATGATCGCTGCACGTGTACAAGCGCTCCGCTATACATACACCTACATATCTGCCGAGCAGTAGCAGATAAGGGCCCGATTGTAACACGCGTGTGCGCTAATATATATCTCTCGCGCATTCGATTAGTCGATATATCGCTTACACGCATGTATATACTCGAACACGCCGTTAGGGTGGCGCTGGCGAGTCAGCGTTCGGGGAACAGCATCCACACACGTACACGTTTCGCGGAAGCTCCTCCTCGCGGCTATTTCGAGCTATATATATCACACAGGCGCACACGCGCGCCCGAGCACTTGTGGCGTCAGCCTCGAGTTTGGCGTGTGGGAAAGTATATTAGAATCGCGAGCAGCAGGTTGGGCCTCTCCGGTTTCCCCGCGAGCTGACTCGCCAAACTCCCGAGCCGTGTGTGTAAGTATAAGTATATATCAAAGCATTTCGCGCGACTTGTCTCGCTCGCGCTCGAGCCCGCCGTCGCGTTTGATAAGCCCGTGGAGTTTTTCGCACCAGATGGAACATTCTTGAACGAGCTGATTAGCCAGCGGGACGTGACTGCGACGTGGGAAACTCCGGGACGCGCACACCGACACGCGAGACGACCACTATATATACGCCATCCATCCCCTGTCCCGTACACCTGAAACAGCTACGTAACTTATATCAAATCTCCGTGGCTCTGTGTGTCGACGTCTGCCTGAGAGAGTATTTCTGTCTCTCCGTGAGCTTTTGTATATTGGCCGTTCAACACCAGCGATTTTTTGCCGATTGAGTGTGGAACCAAGGGAATTTTCACGTTAGTTCCATAAGTTCTTTAATAAGCCTTAAATTCACAGTAAATTTTTGGTATTGAAAGTGTGGAACAGAATGAAAACTTGTACATTCATTGTAGGAGAAATAATTAACCTCCGTATACAGCAATTTTTTACTTTCATGCAGTAACTCTCCACTGTACGGTTTCCAGAGCGTTCACATCTAATTGAAAAAATTTCTTCGTGAATATTCTTCGCAATATTTACACATCACGCATAGATCAATCAACATTAGCTTTATCCGCGACCACAGTCTGTAATGACGTTATTTTGTATTATCAAACTATTGTATGACCTAATCAATTTCATCTCAAACCACATATTAATCCATTCAAGCTTGTTGAACTTGTGGGGTATTTAGATATAGCCCGACTGGGCTTCTACTCCTCATAAGTCGAATAAATAGAAACTCGATCAATCGATCATAATCTCTTAGCCTCTAAATGATTTTGCCATGCTCACGTTGTTTCACAGAAACAAATGCCAGGAGCGCAGCGTTGGAACATCGTAATCGACGACCCTGACCACCAGAACAATACATTTCACCTTCTTCGACAGAAAATCACAAGAGTCTATCCTTCATTCTGATTAATTTCAGAAGAAAAAAGAGAAAAATTCATATTTATTTTGTATGCGAATCTTCCGAGTAGCCATATAATTTCGAGAAAATTTGAAGAAACTGCTTCACTCTGAAAATAATGGGTCGAAGGAATCTCAAGGTACAAGTCGATTACAATTGTCGCTCGTACAATACGGACATTCCGAGTGTACATACTCGGGCGCGGCGCAACAATGCATAGAGGCTCCGACGGGTGAGACACATACGTCGCTCGCCGGGCTTCTCGAATTTTTTCCGATCTTTCCATGTAAAGATCGGATCGTCGAGACACGTAATCGCGCGCAATGTACAGCCGAAAAGTTGTATATCGAATGATCTGTCGATAGCTGCAGCCTCTTCGCGACGAGATGGGCTGGAGACGGGGCCGTTACCTATATAATACACACCGGATTCACTAAATATAAACGCGCGTCGGATAATCCGGGGCCGGGTGTAGGAAGCTATGCACTTTTCTCTCCGTCGACAGCAGCCGTCATCGATGGATCCGCTCGATACATATGTACGGGCGACAATGGGCCGGCTCTCCCGGGCGGATTCGGGGAAAGTGGGTGAAAGGAGCCCACTCGCCCACCTCGCGACAACACGCGCCTACAGATATAGAAATATGTACGTATGTAT